>JAPVLO010000112.1:0-1440891 GCA_027257055.1 Cephalopachus bancanus | reverse complement strand
TCCCACCACACATGAGGCCTCCCGGATGGCTAAGTAGAGCCCAGGATGTCACTCTCACAGATCCTTCACCATGGGGTGGTTCTTTGCTTACCTCTTAGGTATTTGGGGTCAGCCCTTGTGGGTCATGTAGTCAATGAACACAAGGTTATCACCTCTGTCATCCTCATAGCACTGGGCATAGATCACACAGGTTCCGGTGACCCTGGCATCTCCTCCTGACTGACATACCCCCATCTAGAACTCCTCTTGCCCTGTGACTATAAGGGCTGCGCGTGCAGGGGAGGGGAAGCCAATTCTGATCCTCCAGTGCCATCCTTGGCCAGTTTGCTTTCAGATCCGTTGCTGCCCTCCCCTGCATCGCCAGGGCTTGCAGGGGGCGGGGAAGTCGGAAGTGGAGGAATGACCACTAAACCCGCAACTCCCCTGTTAGCTGGATCCCAGTTACCTCTGGTCCTTGGGGAGAAATTGAAGGGACAGAGGGAGGGAAGAAGAGAGAAACCAAGGTGTGTGTTCTCTACTTCTGTCTTGGGCGGTGTCTCTAGCCAAGATACATCTTGCCCGTGGTGTGCTCTGGCAGGGCCATCTCTTTCTCCACGGTTCCAGCTACTGCCGCGTGGCCCCGACCCTGGATTCTAGGAGTGTGGCATCCTGTCTTCGTCTTTCCAGCCTGGACACGGCTCACCTCCGAGTGGCCTCCCCATCGTTTGTTTGGCTTCTCAGCTCTTCCGTCGCCTGCCATGGCTGACGCTATTACCTACTCCACGTCCTCAAGGTCTTCCTGTCTACCAGGCAAAGCCTCTCTCTGAGACACCTGAGCTGCACGGCCGGAAGGCTTGTCAGAGCTTGTTCAGCCTGAGTTCAGAGCAAGTGGAGGATTGACAGCCCAGAAGCCACAGCAGCTCCGAAGGGGCTCTGACAGACATGTGGTCCAGCTCCCTTACTCCTGAGGTGTGTTCTACACTGGCTCCCAGGGCACCCTGCAGGTTCAAGCTTCTGTTCCACAGTGGGAAGATGCTTGGCTTTTAGACTGCTTTCAACCCCCGCCTTCTCACTGCTCCTTTACTTGCCTTTCCTGGGATCGCCTTCCAGCAAAACTTCTTGTGCTGGAATTCTTATCTCTGCTCTCCTGGGGAAGTCATACTGAGACACCTGTGTAGCCTATTTTTGCATTAACTCCTTTGTGCTTTAAAAACTTGCATGATTTCTGTGCTCCTTCTTAGACCCCAACCGCTGACCCTCCACTCTGATGCAGATGCGGCCATAGCCCCACCTTCCTACCTTGCAGGCCCGAGGAGGAGGCCTGGCAGGACACTGCTCCTCAGAGCAGCCTGAAAGGTAGGACTGAGGCAAATATAAACAGAGAACATGTTACAGGCCAAGAATCCCCATGGCCATGGCATGTGGCATCATTTAACTCCTGGAAGTGGTTGAGCAGCGTTTGGATTCAGATTCTTTCGGATATTGTTCTGTGGTGATTCATTCTTCCGGAAGGCAAGTCTTAAAGTCCTGGTCTTTGCTTTTTCAGGATTAAACGCGCCCGTTCTGGCTCTCCGGTCCATGGGGCATCTGCCAAGGCAGAGAGGTGTGAGGCGCCTTTGGTGGGTTTGCTCATGCTGGGTCACTCACATGGGTGTGCTCTCCACGAGGTGTTGGCACCGAGCAGGAGTGTTGGAGGGAATTTATATTTGGTATTTCAAAACGAGCACAAACATCGTCATGATGAGAAGAAAAAAATGCCTCAGAACTGTGTAGCACTTCATGGCACGTTTTACGACTTGCGCTTTGTCATGAAACAAAATTGTTTTAAGGCTCAGCATTGTGGGTTTCTTTTTCATGACATCTGAATAAGCTGCACAACTCTCAGATCGATTCACAGGTCTGTGTGAATGATGCCCCTGGACTTGTGATGGGCCACAGCCCCAGGAGAAGAAAGCCCGAGAATTAATCTCGATGTTGGTGGTCTCTGTAGGTTTCATTCTGCTCTTGGGTCTTTAATATACAGGGGAACTAGAAATCAAGACATTACCAATGACTGCATGGTGGCCTGTCTCCTAGCAGGTCAAGGGAAGTAAAGAGCGAAACAAACCAACAAGCAAAGGAAACAAAAAATACCCCATCCAAACCAAGATGTCTGTTCAGGGAAGCAGGCTCGGTCAGAAGTGCCCAGGAAACTCTCCTGCTTGGGGTGAGGAAGAGAGGAGAGGGCCTTTGGCATGCATAGCTAATTGCAGGCAGGTGGAAGGGGAAAAGAAACGATTAGCGCGGTTTCTCTGCTTCCCTCTACGAAGACGACAGAAGCAGGCAATCTGCTGTTTGTGCAGAAGAGGCCCAGGGAAAGGGAAGGCAGCATCTGTTCCATGAAACTGGCGTTTAAAAATGCAAGCACTACACAAAGCAAAGGAGGGAACCTCTCTCGGGCTGGCTCTAAAGCAGGGGAGAGCCAGAGAGGCTCATGCTGAGAAAGCCTCAGGTGGCCCTGACTCGAGATCTGGCTGTGAGGCCCGTGGAGGATGGTTCCCCTGCCCTTCAGAGCTAAGCCTCTTGGCGGCAGTCCCTGACTGTGACCTCCAGCCAAGGAACATCCGCCATAAGGACAGACGCGCCACCTTCCTCCGCAGCCAGCCCTCCTCCCCTCACTGACCAGCGCTGTCCCTTTGTGGGATGAATAAACAGAGCTTCTTGGCCAAAGAGTGAGTCACAGCCTCCGCCCTCACAGTCCCTCCTCTGATCTCTGCCCCAGGGGTGATGCTAACTATTTTTGATGGAAAATAAGGAGAGTCAGTGTCTCCAGTGGATGACCTCACTGTGGATCTCAAAGGGTGAGAGGCCTTTCTGCATCTAGAAGAATCGGTGGCTCAGCCTGTAATCCCAGCACTTTGGGAGGCCGAGGTGAGTGGACTGCCTGAGCCCGCAGGTTCAAGACCCGCCTGGGCAACTTGACGAGACCTCATCTCCACAACAAATCAAAAATTAGCCGGGCGTGGTAGCGCGCGCCTCTAGTTCCAGCTGCTTGGAAGGCTGAGGCGGAAGGATCGCCAGAGCCCAGCAGGTCGAGGTTGCGGTGGCCGGGAGCGGCCATTGCACTCCGGTCTGGGTGACAGAGTGAGACTCCAACTCAAAAAAACAAAAAGGATCGGAGGACTCATTCAAAGGAGCTGGTGAGATGACCTGCCAGCCAGGCCAAATATCTGAGACCTCTTCCCCTATCACACACCCTTAGCTGCCTTTGATATGCAAATCCACCACCTAAAAGGTTGTTTATCAGAAGGGATGTAGTGTGACCCCAGATCTTGTAGGTACCTTTCTGATAACATTTATAGTCTCAGATTAGTTGTGGACCAGACTAGATTGTGAGCAAGTATGGACATCAGCCATCTTTGCATTCCTGATGTTGTTAAGTCAATGCTATTCAGCGAGTAAGTACTTAATAGCTATTTAACTTGTGAATAACTGGCCCTCTGGTCTTGCACCTCTTCCAGTTAAAGGAAACCAGCCTTGAAAACAAGAACAGAAAAGTAAATAATCTTCTTTACTGAGTCTTTGGGGTTTTTTTATTTTTATTTTTAATTTTTTTTTTTTTGAGTTGGAGTCTCACTCTGTCACCCAGACTGGAGTGCAGTGGCCCCTCCCTGCCGCAGCCCCGACCTGCTGGGCTCCAGCAATCCTTCCGCCTCGGCCTTCCAAGTAGCTGGAACTACAGGTGTGTGCTACCACACCCGGATAATTTTTTGATTTTATTGTAGAGGTGGAGGTCTCGCCAAGTTGCCCAGGCGGGTCTCGAACTTGCAGGCTCAGGCAGTCCACTCACTTCAGCCTCCCAGAGGCGTGGGATAATAGGCTGAGCCACTGAGCCTGGCTGTCTTTGGGGTTTTTATCCTTCTACTTACATGAAAGAAATAATCATTTTCAAATAGACTTTCTTATAGCAAAATAAGAGTAACGATAGACCTTCTCATGAGGATTTAATGAGGTCAGACATAAAACAGCATCATACCTAATGCTAGCTGTTTTACCACCACCACTACCATCATCATCACTAGATTATTAATTCTAAGATGAAGTACATCTTCTCCAGGAAGGAGAGAGCACCGTACAAATGTGGCTGACGTATAAGGAGCCTTAGTTATAGCAGGATATTCTGCGGGCTCCCTGACAGCCATTTCCCCATGACTAAGTGTTTGCATTCCATAGCCTGTCTGCAGATCCACTGGTATCCACAGACACAGATCTTTCCTTCACTTACCAGTCTGGCCAAGTGCTGCCAATTCCTTGAGAGAAGTTCTGCCTGCAGTCCTGCCATGGGTTTGGATGGACACGCCTATCTGCTTCTGACTTGCTTTTAGGTCCAGACAATTTATTCTCAAGCTCCAGGCTGGGGAGATATTTGCAACGATAAAGGAAAGACCTTCTGGTATCTCTGTGCTCTGTGAAGCCACAGCACCCACAGAAGGCCCTGAACTGTTTCTCGCTGGCGAAATCTAGGAGGCATGTGGTCAGCCTGGCAGACTTGGGTTTATAAACACCCTTGCAAAAAAGGCTGTCACTGGATTACATTTTAATGCTGTGTCCTAGTCTTTTACAACCAAAGGTTAATGGAGCAATAGTCATTTAAAGAATGTTTATGTGTCTTCTATAAAACATTCAAAGAGCACATGATTATTATTTGCTGGTGTTGAGACTGTCAGTCCTCCTAATAGTATCTTACATTTATAATGTGTTCACTACATTACCAGTGACATTGCAGATGAAAGGATAAGGGGAGACAAGTGAAGTGATGGTGTGAAACTCAGGCCCAGGGCCGTGGGGGTTCGAGCCCCGCATTCCCCTCTCCCTTCGTTCCACAGTCTCGTGTGCTGTTCTAGTGGAATGCACCATGCAATCAAGTCCTCTGAGAAGAAGGGAGAGATGAACATTTTCAGGGCCTGCTTTTTGGTGTCAGATCATGTTTTCTTTGGCTTCAGGCTGCCAAGGACTTCAGAAGCTCATGTCAAGGTCAACCACAACCACATCAGTCCAGGCTTTTGGAATTCAAACTTTCCCATTCATTTATATTTCATTTGATTTTCTATTTCCATTTTAATGGTTCTATTGTTTGTGCCTTTTATTTTATGCCACTTCAATCATTTGGAAAGTAAAAAGGGAATACATGTTCAGAAAGGCAAATCAATCCATCAACCATTTCAGTTTTACTCTGTAGCAAAAAGGACCACAGATCTTTTTTTTTTTTTTTTTTTTTTTTTTGGGTCTATTCGGGATAAGGTTGCCAGGTAAAAGATAGGATGTGCCAGGCTCGGTGCCTCAGCTTGTAATCCCACGCCTTTGGGAGGCTGAGGTGAGTGGATTGCCTGAGCCCGCGGGTTCAAGACCCGCGTGGGCCACTTGGCGAGACCTCATCTCTACAATAATCAAAAATTAGCCGGGCGTGGTAGTGCGCGCCTGTAGTTCCAGTTACTCGGAAGGCTGAGGCGGAAGGATCGCCGGAGCCCCGCAGGTCGAGGCTGTGGTGGCTGGGAGCGGCCACTGCCCTCCGGTATGGGTGACGGAGTGAGACTCCGACTCAAAAAAAAAAAGATAGGATGCTTAGTTAGATTTAATTTTTAGGTATATAATGAATAGTTTTTGATATAAATATATCCCACATATTGTATACTAATTTTCATACAAAAAATATTCATTGTTTATCTGAAATTCAAATTTAACTGGACGTCTTGTATTCGATCTGCTCAATCTGGCAACTAATTCAGAGCCAAAGATCCTAGATATGTAACTTGTTTTTGTACCTATTATGGAACCTGGCTAAGGATAAAAGTACAAAATTGAAACAAGTTTATAATACTAGTTACAAACCCTGAAGATGAGCTGGGCACCTTGAAAGTGTAATTTTGGACATCTGGCCTCTGGAAACAGTTGAGCTCCCTGGCTGGAAGTCCACTGTCTATGCCCAGAGCGGCCCACTCTGCTGGGGCTGGATCTGATCTCAGCTTGGAACCCTGGAAGACCACCTGCACCTGTCTACGGCTTCCCAGGGGCTGTCAAGCAGCACCCGACTGCGCCTACATCTCCAAGACAAATCAATAACGGGTTTGGCCAGGTTTCCCAACCTTGATTTAGACACTGTTAAGGGACAATTTAAAAATTAAAATTTTCCCATTTTCCCGATGTTACCTTAAGTTTGACACTCACATTTCACTGATTCATTGACTCCTGCCTCCCGTGTCTCACGTCCACGTCAGAAAAAGGCCAAATGCTTTCTCTGTCCCAATAAAAAGTTTGCCAGGTACCCTGAGGGTATCCTATAGAAGCTCCCAGAGTCCTCTCAGGGTGTCGCTCCAGTGTCTGCATCATGGCCTGCTGCCCTCGTGCATGTGAGGGTAGCTGGAACACACAAGTGAGCCTAGTGGACATGGCTGCCGGCTCCCTCTCCCGCGGCCCCAAGCCTGCACACCCCAGCTTCTCCTCCAGCCTCAGTGGCTTGCCATGCTACAGGTGGGAAAGAAGACAGCCATCCTCCTGAACCCTCCACACCGCCAACGCAGGGGCCCCGGAGCAGCTCGGCTCGGGGCCCCTGTGAGTCATAGAGTGCGTCAGGACCACAGGCTTCTGCTTTCCCCCACTCCCCAAAGTCTTCCCCAGGGCTGAGACAACCCATCCCGCACGTCTGACTTCGTTTCCACCAGAGGGCAGAGCTCACAGCTTTCTCCTAATAACCGTAAAAACCTCATGTGAGTTAGCTTCTAGTGGTTTGCTAAACGTGCTTGGACTTAAAATTCAGTGGAGAGTAGATCCTGAAACTCACACTGTGTCCTCATGGCGCAGACTATGCTTGACAAGAGCACAGTAAGTGGCTTTGGAGAAGCTTGTGACTGTGATCATACTCTGCTTAAATCTGTTTTCCAAAGACGTTGGTAAAGAAGACTTTAGGCTGTCCGTCCAGTGCTCAGACCTCTGCCCCTCGACGCTTTTGGGGGCACGAAGTCCAGATTTTTCAAGTTTCCTTCATCCAGACCAACAACTAACAGCCCAAGCTACTGCAGGGGGAAGGGGTGTCCCGGAACAAAACGACTCACTGAGTGCAGAGTGTGCGCTCCCCACTGAAGACAAAGAATCAGTGGCTAAAATAAAATCTGTACAGAGCACCTTACAATGGCTTCTTCTCCTTCCTGCGCTCTTCTCTCTCGCTTCTCAAAGCGATGGATGGTATCGCTCGCAGAACACTGAGAAATTCTGACCTCATGCGTGAGGGCATCCCTTCCCAGCACTGACACTCTGGCCTGACTGTGCCCTGCAGGTGGCCCTGGGTGTCTTCATCCCATGTTAAATTCTAATCTAAAGGCACTTAAGGGACAGCCGTGTAATGTGTGTCTCCTTCCTAAGGAAGGCGCCTCTGACTTTCTGTGTGACTTCATTCTCGAATGAATCTGAGACCTCCATAATAATCCATGTGTGTTTTAACTACTAGTCTGAGACAAGGATTGGCGCGCAGATCATTTGTTTAGGAAATGGTCTCAAGAAGCACAGGGAGGGAGTGAGGAAGAGAGAAGGGAATGGAGGAGAGACAATGAAGGGCGCATTAATGACGCTCCTGCTGTGAGGTCTGGAACTGGGGCTCCGTTTTGGGGGAGCCTTGGATTTCGGAAGAGCACACCTCAAGTTTTCCCACCGAAGGGCAAGGAAGCTGTGGCCTAGCATGGTCACAGAACGTCCTTGGGCAGAGAGAGGCTGGGAACCTTGGGCCTGTCTGCCGGGGACCTTCAGGACGGGGCACACGAGGGGGTCGCCAACAGCCTCTGCCGCAGGGACTGTGCGTTCTTCCTCTCTGCATCCTTAACGCCCGGATGTGCGTGGCTCTTCAGAGATGCCCAGTAAACATCTGTCGAGTAAGCACACGAATAAACAAGGTGCACACGTACAGAACTATTGTTTAATGGTTCAGCAAATGCTGCTCGATAGTGGAAACCCTTTAGGGCCTTTAAAATCCAACTCATGTCAATGACGGTGATTAGTGGTGACATGTCAAGATAATCTCTTTGTTTTCAGTTTGAAGTCCGTGACCAGAGCAGAGTGGGAAGAACCAGCAAAGCCTTCAAGTGCAAAGCCAAGAAGGGAAGATCCTCATAACGCACCTCAGAAATTATGCATTGTGATGTGGATACAATGTATCATTCCCTCTTTTCCTGGACGTATCTGGGCGCAAGAGACTCCGGGACGCCCCGGGTAGCCCACCTCGAGTCACAAGTGGCCTCCTAACTGTTCTTTGGTTTCCAACGGCTTCACGTCCCTACCTCGTCACCGTTAGCTGTGCGGTTGTGGTCCAGCAGCTCTTCTTTCCCAGGCCACCTGGTCCTCACCTGTGAAATGCCCATGGTCATGCTGTACAGCATTGTACTTCGGAGCTGTGCTTTCAGTTCAGATGCAGGCTCCACCGTTGACTTGCTTGACTTAGAATGATTTCCTTAACCTCTCTGTGCCTTAGTTTCTTTATCTGTCCAACGAAGATGGTCATAGTACCTGACTCAGGCGCTTGCTGTAAAGCAATCACAAGTGCTGTACGTCAGCAGTCCCCAACCTTTTTGGCATCAGCCTTTTTGGATGCTCCAAGTTTTAGACCAGGAGCCAGGAGGCATGAGCTCTCATCCCGGCTCTGCTGTTACCAGTAGTGTGTTCCTAGTTAGCCCCTTAACTCTTGGAGCTCTGGCTTCTGATGTCTCATGAAGTCCAGGGGGTAATAAAAACATTCTATGTGAAAATATTTCAGAAAGTCTGGCACTCTAAAAGACATAGAGTATAGGGGCCTGGGAGGACAAACCTGCAAAACACCCTGGCCGTTTCTACCCCAGGCCGCAATCCTTCCATGACTTGCCACTGGGCCCAGTTTTCCATTGCGGTGACAGGGCCCCGGCTCACTTATTCCGGAGTCAGAATTGGACTTAAAAGGACCTGTTGTGTGAACATAACAGTTGAAGTTTTGAAAACACTTTTACACATACGGTTTCACTGACTCCTCACAGCACCGCTTGGAAACAGGCAGAACAAGTGTTACCCTCGTTTCTGTCTCAGGGCGGCGGGGACAGAGGCCCAGAGCTGGGAGCACTACGCTCTTCCCACTCCTCCCAACTCTCTGCAACGCCCCAGCTTCTCTCTCTTCTTCCTGTGGGTTCCAGGCCCCTTCCCCAGACCCGATTCCAGCCTCTGTCCTTCCCGATTAGAGTTTTGATGCTGGCTTGGCCTTCCCACCCACCCCTAGAGACAGATGTTCTCTTCCTCTCCTTTCAATCCCAGTTTTCCCACAGCTCTTTCTCTGAGATAAGCAGACCACTCCACCCTTTCCACATGTGTATATTGAATGCCTTCCCTAGGACGTGTTCGGCCTGTTCTCATCCTCCCCCTCCTTTTACTCTCCATCACGATGAAAAACATTTATGTGCTCAACAAACGTTCCCAAAGTTTCTTCCTGTTCACAGGGTGCTATCTAGATACCCAGCAGTGAAGGCAGCAGGCATATATACAGGTGTTTCAGTCGCCAGGGGCAGCTGGCTGCGCTTCTGAGTAGTGTGTTGTTATGACTGTCCTGTGTTCCACAACATGTGCATTTTCCATCTTGTGTTGTAAATTACACAAAAATGGGTCCCGGCATTTTGAGCTCACTCCTCATTGGCATATGGAGAGATATATCTCAACAGAGCATTTTTGCTAACCTCACTGATTTCCACTAATATCAAAAAGGGTAAAAAAAAAATCTCCAGAGAAATAGCTGATGAAATGGTATATATCATGTCATCATTATTTATAAGATCACAGAGATTCTTCTCCACCCAGTGCTGGGTTAACGGAGATTTTCTACTAAGAACCAGCTACACTTACAACTACTCATTTGTGTATCTGCTACATGAAGCCTACTGCAGTGAGGTGTAAGTTCAAGGTCTTCTTAAAACATTAGTCGGTGACTTATTGATTCTGAAAGCTACCGAGCCTGTGCCTTGTCATCATTTTCATAAAGCATTCCTCAGGGAGGTGCTCACTGAAAAATATTGAGCTTATTAAGAGTTCTTGGGCCACTGATTAACTTGCACAGCAAAAGCTATGTTAAGTAAATTAGGTACCAAATAAATCTAAAATGATTGTGGAAAGTCATCTGCTAAATAAAGACGCTGACAGTTCGCATAACAAGATGCAAAGCAACAGTCATTAAGAAAAAGAATCACCTTTGCTGCTGAGAGAGGACAGGATGGGCCCCGGGTGAAATCACTCCCAAGGCATCCATTTTCCAAAAGGCACCTCTTGCTGTTTGGCTGGATTCCGGTATTCACCATATGCTAATGGAGAGAGTTATGTCTGGGGAGGATCCAGTGGAGGCAGAAAAAGATGGGCAGGATTGCCCAGGTCTCTTTCAGCCCCAGGTCTGGCAGACGTTGTGTACAGGCCCCACCGGTTCTCAAAGCTCCCTTCCTCCCGCTTTCCGTTACGAAGAAGTAGCGCAATGAAAAATATTTCACTTTTTCCAACTCCATTGAGGGTCGTGGTGATCATGTGACCCAGTTCTGGCTGATGGGATGGGAGTGAGAGTGACGGGGTGGGGGCAGTACACCTTCTGGGAAAGTTTTCGAGGAGGGACAGATGTATATTGCCGAGTACCCGTTCTGCCTTTTGTGCTCTTGTCCTCTCCCTTCTTCCTGCTCAGAACGTGACGCGGAAGCCCACTTGGAGGCGTGGCGGCCATGCTTGAAGCATGGAGAACAAGACATCAGAAGGAGCTCGGGCTGCCTGTTTCTGGCTGCCTGCTCACTGGAGAGAAGAGGCCTATCTGTTGAAGACATTTTCAGCAGGGGTTTCTTTGTGTGCGGTCAGATCCAAGACTGACTTCAGGACTTTTCTGTTCGGAGGACAATTCTCCAGCAGTGTTGTTAAGTTTAGTAGAAGTAAAACCCCAGCAAAAAGCAGCAAAAGTGTGGCATCCTTCTGGGTACCAATTCCGTTAGTAATTTTAGAACAATGACCTGAACTTCTCTGGAGAGCTCAAGGGCAACTCGGTGAATGCAGGCCCAATGTCAATAGCTTCTCATCCGGCCCTTCAACCTCTCAATTTGATGATAAGGCTCTTTTTTGGAGATAACTTTCCATCAATTCCAGTGGATTTATTTGAGAAGCCGGAATATATTTTTCTTGTTGGCTCCTTAGAATAATGCATCTGTTTTAGCTATCTTGAGATTTAGAATTTAAACCTTTCCTGCTTCAAAGAATGTTTTTAAAAGTATAAAAATAAGTTGGAGTTTCCTGGCTGTATTGTTTTCACATACCATACTTTTTTTTTTCTTATAATCTTGGAAAATGAAACAAAGATAACAAAGATAAATTCAGGCCTAAAAGAGAGAAAAGGGAAGAGAATGAGTGAGTAACGAACCCTTAACTCTCTTAGAATATTATTTTTTGGGTCTCACACAGTCTGTTTTCCAAGTCATTTCACATACATTTTGGACATTCCTTGCCTATTCAAGTAAGAGGACAGCAATATACATTCTACATTGGTCAACTGTGAGGTGAGTCACAACATCTTTGCTTGCTTTCTCCTTGTATTATGGGTCTACAAAGAGGGAATTTTGTAATTAAAAGTCAACTTTTATCTCTGTCAAGGGCCTAGAAGTATGTGTTTGAAGAGTTTATTTATTTATTTATTTTGGCTTAATCACTGGGATTTGGTTATGTTCCTTTTTTAAGATATGATTTATATCATTCTCCTCCCAAATTTGTTAAACACTGTATTAGTTATCTACTGCTCCACAAAAACAACTACCTCCAAACTTAGTGGCCTAAAACAAAAATAGGCATCTATTATCGTGCACAGTGCCTGTGAGTCAGGAAACCAGGAGCCAATTCAGCTTGGTGATTCCATTGTAGTCAAGATGTTTACAGGACTATAGTCATCTGAAGGTTTGTCTGGGGCTGGAGGACACTTCCAAGATGGCGTACTCACATGGCTGTTGGCAAGAGGCCTGCCTCAGTTCTTCACAGGCTGTTCAGAGGAGGCCTCACTACTCAGCGTTATTCATTCCTAGAATGACTCTTAGTTGATCTTTTTCCATGCTCTGGGTTCTTGGGTCTACCCTCTGAGTGATCTTTCTTTTTCCATAAAGGTAGCTTGTATACATGCAGTGTAGTTTTCTCAGCGTGTTGCCTGCCTGTAGAAGTTTGGGGATCGATCCAGCAGCCACTTTTTCTTCTGTATTTTTTCTGTCCTTTTTAAGACAAGCTGGCCATATCTCTGACAATAAAATTTGTGGGTCCGGCAAAGCTTTGTGGGTTTACTATAATCCTGTTTGGATTCACTCTATTAGGTCAAAGCCACATCCACAAATTGCTTCAAGATATGCCTTTCTCTACCTTGAGTTTCTCTGAGCCTGCTGAGGGACAACAACACTCTTCTTAAACTTCTTAGAAATCCTATCTTTTGACTGAATAGTTCTCCAAGGAACAACCTTGGATCTTTCTGAGATCTTAACAGAGGATGTTATAGTCATTTCTTTGGTTTTATCTTCAGATTATGATTTTCTGAGAGTGCTCTGGAGTCAGTCCTTGCCCATAGGGGGAAACTGGGAACTTTAAATATAACACTTTCTGGGTCCTTTTTGTTGATCAGTTCTTCCTTTAGCTTATCTCTCTCCTCTTACATTTTATTACAAACAACAAGAAGATACCAGGCAGCACCTTCAGTGCTCTGACTGGAAATCTCCTTATTAGATCTGCCAGTTTACCAGGAAGAATTCCACCATGTTGCTAGAGTTTTTGCCACTTCATGAAGGATCCACTTTCCTCTGGTGTCCAATAACATTTTTAAAATTTTTCTTTAAGTTTCCACCTCCTTGAAGTTCATTAAACATCCACTATTAGATTCTCCCGCGGTGTTCAGGATTCTCTAACAGTTTCTTCTACAACTTCTGCTGGCTTTCCAGTTCCAAAGCTGCTCCCATGTAGATTTTTATTATAGCAGCATCATTGCATTTTCAGTTACCAAAATTGGAATTAGCTATTTATCATTGTATAACAAAGAACTAAAAATCTTACTATCCTAACTCAAGATATGTGTATTATCTCACACAACAGTTTTGGACCAGGAATTTGATAAGGGGTCAGCTGGGAGGATCTGGCTCAGGCTGTCTCAAAATATGCAGTCAAGGTGTCGGCTAGGGCTGCAGTCATTGGAAGACTTTACTAGGGCTGGAGGATCCATTTCCAAGATGGCTCCCTTGCCTACTGACAGAAGGTCTCAGTCATGGCTGCTTGAGTGTTCTCATGCCATAACAGCAGACTTCCCCTAGAGTGAATTATCCAAGAGAAGGCAGGACAAAGCTGCAATGTCCTTCATAACTAGCCTCAGAAGTTACAAACCATCATTTCCTCAATATCATGTTGGTTGCCTAGCCCAGCCCTATTCAATATGCAAAGAGACCACACAGGAGCACGAATACCAGGAGGCAAGAATCATTGGTGGCATCCCAGAGGTTGACGATCACAAGCACCTGGGGACAGAAGACAATGTCTCTTTTCTCAAGGAACTTA
This sequence comes from Cephalopachus bancanus, assembly GCA_027257055.1. Classification (NCBI taxonomy): domain Eukaryota; kingdom Metazoa; phylum Chordata; class Mammalia; order Primates; family Tarsiidae; genus Cephalopachus; species Cephalopachus bancanus. Next base: position 1,427,340 of record JAPVLO010000112.1, on the reverse strand, counting down.
TACTCTAACTTGGGTAATTAGACATACACAATAATGTGAAGAATATCATTGAATTATCTAACTAAGTTGCTGATACTTTAGGGGAAAATTACTCACTTGATCCATTTCTGTTTTCGTTTCTCCTACAAGTGTGTAAGCTCTTGGCAGGTCATCACTCACCCTTATTCCCCACAGGTTCAGCTCAGGGCCTTGATAAAGTAGATGTTTAGTAACTACTTCCTGCGTGGACAAAACCCTGGGGCAAGATCAAGAAAGTCTGAAAGCTAAGAATGGGCTTTTGAGTCTAATGAATAATTTTGATTATTTTAGCTTCATATAAAAATGATTGGAAGAAAATGACTGTTGGAATAAAATTGAGATTACAAGGGATGAAGAAGAGGTTGGGTGTAGATCATTCAGCAAGTTCTGTAATGAAGGGTAGAGATGGACTTAACTTGAGAGGCATTGCTCAAGAGACTCTTTTTCTAAGTTTAATGGAATTTTAAGCATTTTTCTAGGAAAAGAAGGGGCCATAAAGAAGAGAAGAGAAAATGGTAGAAGAGAATGTTGGTAATTGATGGAACAATGTCCCAGGAAGAATTCACAAGGACAAGTAAAGGACTAGACATTGTAAAGAAAAGGAACATTTCTTTCTTTTCTTTTTTTTTTAGTTGGAGTCTTACTCCATCGCCCAGGCTGGAGAGCAGTGCCACGCTCATGGCCACCCCAGCGTCAACCTGCTGGACTCAGGCGATCCTTCAGCCTCAGCCTTCCAATGAGTCGGAACTACAGGTATGCCTGGCTAATTTTTCGATTTATTGTAGAGATGAGATCGCAGCCTCCCAAAGTGCTGGGACTACAGGCTTGAGCCACTGAGCCTGGCTACATTTGTTTGAAAAGGATAGCAGATAGAAAGACATTTTACAGAGAGAAGAAAATGAAAGTTTTGTTAAGTCATGTTGAATGACCTTAGATTTTTTCCATGAAGTTGGGGGATGAGATCATTCGATAGACTGAGGAGGTCAAGAAGGGAGCTGGAACTTGAAGACAATGGAATGTGGAGCTTTTGTTGGAGGGAATTTGAGAGTCAGTGACCCAAATACTCTTGGTTGGTAGTGAGGAACCGGCTAAAGTTAGATTTGTCTGGATTAGGAGAACCAGCAGGCAAGGGAACGTGATGTCCTCTGGCATCACGCAGAAGGCTCTGTGCAGAGGGACCCCACATGGATGGAGCATAATAGTTGCTGACACAAATGGCCGTAGCTGAGAACCTGGAAAGTCCAGCAGGCTTTCACCCTGACTGACTGCTCCAGTTACATGCTACAATTGCTTTCCTTTGAAGATCACTGTGAACGTTGGGCTGAGAAGAAATGGCATAATCTATCACTCAAGTATGTGATAAGTAATGAGGAACACATGGAAAGGGTTTTCAATCTTTTAAACAATTCTTAACATGAACGATTCAAGATTCAGTAACTGATGACCACTGCTTCAGATCATGTAAATGATATTAGTACCCTCTTCATAATTCAGCCCGTGTGAAATAAACATGTAATTCTCATACTTCCTCACAGGTAGGTGCTATAACAAACTATGTAAACTATGTAAAACCAACTGCATTTTTTGGAAAATATTCTCAAAAGGATCAAAAATAGCACAGGACTTAGAAGAATTGCCTTCAAGGAAAACTGTTCTTGATAGTTTCTCCTCAAATGGTCAGTATTTTTTTCATAATCAGTATTTCTTCTCATTCCAGCTCTGCCACTGACTATGTACCTAGGCAAGTCACCTTGTCACTACAGGGCCTTAATTACTTATTCAAAAAATGAAAAAACTAAACTGAATTCTCTCTAATTCTTTCTGACTTAGACAAAATTCTCTCCCTGGTTCCATGGCTTCCAGCCCATTGAATCACCTAGATTCTCCTCGGTGAGTGCCATGCAAGTTGGACACTAGGGGTCACATTGAGATAACCACTTTCAAACATATTTTCGGGAGTCTGGTACACATGCTTCATTTCTTCCTTCCTCACCTCCAAAAAGAGGGAAAAAAAGGCACCAGCAGCTAGATGATATTGGCCTAGTTTCTCACTGAAATATCCTGAAATGCGATCGTGTTGTTTCCCTTTCTGGGGGGAAAATGAGAAACAGGTTTTGCCAACTCAGAGTTTTCTTTCGGGGTTGGTTTAATCTTCTTTCTGTCACACATGATCCAAAATCAGGCTACTATTTCACTCATGGGACAGATAAATCCTTCTTGAAGTTTTCATCTACTAATAATCTTTGACAGAGTGGTATCCCTAACCAGATCACTTTTTTAAAAAATCAGAATTGCCTTCAAGGAAAACTGTTCTTGATAGTTCCTCCTCAAATAGTCAGTATTTTTTTCAAAATCAAAATTTCTTCAACAATCTATTTCATTTTTTTAGGAGAAGTCAGCTAGAGAGATGAGGTCCTTCCCCAATTTCATTGTCAGAGGATCTCTGCAGGTTTTCTTTACCATGTTTTAATTTAAGCATTCATTTGTCTAACCTAAGTCCCATTTGCCCTATTTTAATGTTCAATTCTGAGGGAAGATGAAAAATTAAAATTATAGTAATTATGGGAAAGGATATTGCTATAAACCTTTCCCACAAGTAACAGCAATGCTTCCTTTCATCTATACAACTTTTCAGCTTTCCAAATGTTCTTACATAATATTTCCTTTGCATATCACTTATAGTGTTTCTTACCCCTTGCTCCCAAATCTACTTTGTTAAAAAATAAAACCCCAAGAGGGGCACAAGAAGGGATAGCAGATAAGGCAGCCAGCCTGGGGAAGTGGGCAGAACATCCAGTGTGTCCACTTGGATTGTAGCTCTGACTTTGTTTCTTACCAGCAGTGTGTCTTCTGGCAAATGATACTCTCTGAGGCTGGATTTCCTCACCTGAAAAGTGTGGATGCACTTTTGGAGCACTGTGTTTTTAGGAAGATGGTCGTTTCTCACTCTCCCATAACCCATCTGCCATGCTCAGCTTCCTGGGCAAGAGTTGAAAGGAAATGCCAGTCAAAGGTGTGGTGCTTACTTTTGGGTAGGCAGAGTTACTACCCTGGCTGCCCTCCCTCCTTCCCATGGCACCATCTTCGAGCTCTTTGGATAACTGGAAGAAAATCAAAAGGACCCTTTCTTCCTTCTTCGAAGTCTAGAGATGACCAGGAGAACGGGGTTCTCTGCTTCCTCTCCTTGGGGCCTACCTTCAAAAGTACAAAAGATGGTCCTTTCCTGTCCGCTCCTGGCTTTTCCCTCCAGGAGCCTAGTGCCTCCACCTTAAAAGCATCTCTGCCCCACATCCCATAGATAGTAGGAGTCCCAGGTGAGCAGCTTGGGTTCAATGATAGATAAAGTTTTGAACGCTCTCTGTTTTCCCACTGATGCTTCACTCTGCTGCAATTTTGTGACGACCCTCCCAGAGTCAGAAGTTGCTCCATTTCCTCTAAATCTTTCCTAGACTGAGAGGATCCTCTTATAAGCAAAGCAAGGTGGACCGCTTAGACCTTGGAGTCAGAAAGATTTGCATCTGAATCCAAGCTTTCCAGGTTACCAGTTGGGCAAGTTTAACTTCCCTGCACTTCCGTTTCCTGTTAGTGCAGGATGCAGCATAGCATGGAACCTTAGGATGCTGAATGAGACTTTCCCTGCTGTCCCAGAATTGTGGCTAAACCAAAGCAAAGCACAATAGGCACTAAGCATTCTGCATTCCAAGTTCACTGAACAGCTAGTGCGCTTGGGGGGAAAAGAGGGTGTGGAAGTAGATCTTTGTGTCCGTGCAAAGGAGTTAGAAGAATGGGGAGAGGCAGGAGATATAGGGCTACCAGGTGGCCTCTGGTTACGTAATGGGATGCCCAACCCAGCAGAAGAATCACATTGTGTGCCTCTTGTGGTCTGAAGGGAGATGCAGCTGTCCCTTGGAGAAAGGGAGCTGGAGTGAAACTGAACACCACCTTAGGAAAACCTTGAATATCATCTGTGAGTAGTACATTTAACAGTAGGCAACAGTTTGGCTCAGAGCCTGAAGTGTGGTGTGGAGACAAAAGTGATTCCATCTTGGATGTAGATCCTTGGAAGGCTGAGGCGGAAGGCTCGCCGGAGCCCAGCAGGTCAAGGCTGCGGTGGCCGGGAGCGGCCACTGCACTCCAGTCTGGGCGACAGACTGAGACTCAAACTCAAAAAAAAAAAAAAAAAGAAATCCTCCATGTTGACTTCTGATTATCCCTAGTCCCATGAATGTTTCCTGATTTCTACTTGATTTACTGTCCCTAGTCTGAGAACACGCACTCCTGCTTTTAGAGCAAAGCAACCTTGATGATATTGCACAGATTATAGGCTACGATGCACGCACCACTCTTGCCTGTTCTGAGGTGCTGCCTTTAATTGTCGTGCACAGAGCACACATATTCTTTCCCTATGGTATATAAACCTCGGGCCTGGGAAGTGACATTTCAGAGGTCTACCTCTTTTCTGACCACCCAAGACTACGCTTCAATAAATCACCCAATACCAACAAACTGGATCTGTCTGCCTCCTTCTTTGGTTTCTCTGTTTTTCAGCATTTGAGGGTCACTTTGTATGTACGACGCTTTCATGGAACAGGTGGAGAAGGAGAAAGTTCAAAGACAGAAAAGGAAAAAGGAAAACAGCATGAAGAACAGAACTTATTTATTCTCATCTCAAAGGTAGCGGTGGGAGGAGTGGGGAAAGACGAGATCGGAATAAGGTTTCAAAATAAATAGGGACAACCCCCTCCACTGTGGGAGCTTTTCTGTCCTCTCAACAAATTCTGCTTTTTCACTTAAAAAAATAAATAAGATTGAGTCTAAATAGCAAAATGAGACAGTTCCAATAACCGTCGTGATTTGAGTGCTATAGGCGCTGGCCAAGAAGCATTTGTGGCCAGCTACTCAGTGGGACAGTGGGTGTCTAGAAAGACTATTTTGGAGCCAGTAATTAGGAAATTAAACATTTTAAGTATTTATACCCCACGTGCTAAGACTAATCCTCAGTAATCCAATTATCACAACAATTGGCATTTTATTATATTGGTGGTTTTTCAGCCCTTTCTAATTGCTCTTTCTCCACCACTGAGAGATTCTTTTTGTTTAAATAATGTATTTCCATTATGAGACTTTTGATTTGTCATCTTTCAAATCTGCCTGCTCTACTCTTAAAATGTCCCATCTTAGCTTTGCGCAGTGGCCGTATCATCGCCAGTGAGGTTTATCCGAGGCGCCATTATTGCTAAACAGGCTCCATCTTGTCTAATGAGTTCTGTGCCTTTTCTCAATCTTATTTATTTATAGTCACCTCCAGCTCTACAGATTCTTTACCATCCCCTCTTCTCATTCTCTCTTGAAGATTCTCCAATCAAGTCCTTGTCCCCATTCCTCCCCCACAATGGCCGTGTTGAGGTCACCAGTCTTGTTGTGGTTTAATGCTACACCTGTTTGCTGAAACTCCTTCATTTCTGTAACCTAGACCTCTCGTCCAAGCTCCAGATTCATATAGCAAATTGTCTGTCCAGCATTTCCCTTGAATGTGTGTTTTCTCTCAACGCAACAGATCCAGATAGAACCCCTGAGTTGTCCTGCACCACTTGCAGCCTCCTCATCTTAGCTGATTCTTCCAGTTGCTCAGGCCAAGAGCTTTGGAGTCAGCCTGGAATCTTCACTCTCTCTCACATCCCACATCCAACTTATCCGCAAATTCTTTCAGCTTGACCTTCAAAAGACATCTGATATTTGGCCAGTTCATCACCTCCACCGCTTGCCACTCTGGTCCAATGATTGCCCATCTAGATTATGTTAATAGTTTCCTTCTTGGCTTTCCTGGTTCCACCTTGGCCTCTTGTGATGGTTAATTTGATGTGTCAACTTGGCTAGGCTGTGGCGCCCAGTTGTTTGGTTAAACAACAGGCCAGACCTTGCTGTGAAAATATTTTTTGGATGTGATTAATATTTAAATAAGTAGACTTTCAGTAAAGCAGATTACCCGCCTTAAGATGGGTGAGCCTCATCCAGTGAGTCAAATTCTTAAGAACCAAGATGGAGTTTTCCTAAAAAAGAAGAAATTCTGCCTCTAGACTGCAGCATAAAAATTCTACCTGAGTTTCCAGTTTTGGGACTCAAAACTGTAAAATGGCTCTTACCTGAGTCTCCAGGATGCTGGCTTGCTCTAAGGATTTTGGGCTTGCAAGCCCACACAATTATATAAGACAATTTTTTTAAAAATGACTCTCTCTCTCTCTCTCTCTCTCTCTCTCTCTCTCTCTCTCTTTTCTTATCTCTGTATATCCTATTAGTTCTGTTTCTCTGGAGAACCCTGACTCCTATAATAGTTCTCTCCCTACAGCAGTCAGAAGGAACCCTTAAAATGACAGTCAAATGCATGTCATTCCTCTGATCAAAAAAGCCCTGCTGTGCTGGTCTCCCATTTCAAACAGAGAAGAATCAAAGTATTTGGAATGGTCTGCAAGGTCCTATGTGGTTTGGCTTGCTCATTTCTTTCCTATTGTTCCCTTCTATTCGCCTTTTCAAGCCAGTTCAATTGAAGTGTGTTGTAAGGATAAAGTGGGTAATACTATGGACATCTGTGGACAGTACAAAGACAAGAATAAAAAAGACATGTTCGAGGTCTAATGGGAATTGGAATCAGGAACAGAAAGTTGAGGAGCAGGGTTACTCTTTTTAAAAAAGATTAATTCTACTTTAGTTTCAAGGGGGTACATGTGCTGGTTTGTTACACGGGTATATTTCGTGACAGCGAGATTTGGGCTCTACTGAGCCTGTCACCCAAGTGGTGAGCATGGTGCCCGGCTGGAGGTTTTTCAGCCCACTCCCCTTCCTTCCTCCCTTGAGAAGTCCCCAGGGTCGGTTGTTCCCATCCTTATGCAAGTCTGCATTTTCTGTCTCTCAGGGCTTCACAGCTTCTCTTTGCTCTCCCCAACCTGCACCTCCGTTCTGGTCCCAACGGAGTGGTCTTCTCTTCCAAGTCAGTCAGTCGTCCAAGAAGTATTTTTTTTTTTTGAGTTGGAGTCTCCCCTGTCGCCCAGACTGGAGGGCAGTGGCCGCTCCCGGCCACCGCAGCCTCGACCTGCTGGGCTCCAGCCATCCTTCCGCCTCAGCCTTCTGGGTAGCTGGAACTACAGGCGCGCGCTACCACACTCGACTAATTTTTTGACTTATTGTAGAGATGAGGTCTCGCCAAGTTGCCCAGGCGTGTCTCGAACCCGCGGACTCAGGCAATCCACTCACCTCAGCGCGGGATTCCAGGCTGAGCCACCGAGCCTGGCTCCAACAAGTATTTAATGTGTGTCCAATATGTGTCAGACACTGACCTAGGCCCCCCTGGATAAAACACTAAAGAAAACCACCAAAAATGATTACCTTTCTCGAGTTATGTTCTAGTGTGTATGATTGGGCAGAGGTTGTAGGAGGTAGAGAGAAATATTAAAAAGAAAAAAGACACATATGCAAACTGTATATATTATTTTAATATAAAATATATAGTTATTAATATAAATCATTTCTATATATAGTTTGATTATATTATTAAAGTGTCTTAAAGGGCAACAAAGACGACCAGAGACCAGGGAGGCAATGTTCATCATGATGGGAAGGTCTTGCTGAGGAGATGATCCATCAAAAAGGACCCGGTGTCCTGACTGTGGGAAGTAAGGAAACACACAAGGAGAATTGGCTGCTGGGAAGAGCAGGAGTGAAGTCAGAATGCTGAGAGAGCGGACAAGGAAGGACATGCGGGTCATAGCATTTTGGCTTTTACTTTGGGTGAGATGGGGATTTTTGGAGGGTTTTTATCAGAGTAATTCCATGGTCTGACTCATATTTTAACAGGATCACTCTGGCTGCTGTGCTGAGAAGAGACCTTAGGGAGACAAGGGCAGAAGGAGGGAGTCTGTTTCAAAGGTCATTCTAACAATCAGAGAGAATGATGGGGTCGTTGGGACCAGAACGGAAGCAGCGGGAGCGTCCCACGATTCCTGTGTGGGCAGGTGTCCATTCTTTGGAAGGGGTTTTTGGAATGGATAGGGAAGAGACCAAAACATGACCCCAAAAGAATCTAGGGTCTTCCTTGACACATCATCTGTGAGCAGATGATTGTCAAATTTGATCTCCAAAGATTCGTTTGTCAACTACCCTCCTGTCTCCTTGGGGCATTATGTTCTAAATGAGGAAATTAAGTTTTAACAAAATTTGTTCAGTGAATTATTTAGTTAGAAAGGAAACTTTGTATATTTCACTGGCTTTGATCTTTATTTCTGAAAGTAGTCAATAACTCCTTCCAGGAGGCCTGTAGACATCCTATTGATATGAAACAGATCACAGCTGCCCTGATGGGGAGTCAGAGAAAGACTATGCTTCAAGGTGCTCATGGCTCCCAGGCCTTGGCATTTATGTAGTTGGTGCAAAGGGCCCTGAGGTAACTTTAAAAACATTTTTCTAGCTAATCTTAAGAAGATAAATGAAATGAGTGGAAACGTTGGAAAACTTTTTAAGATAGTCTGAGGATTATAACCTGTAGGCATCTCACTTTAGAGTAATCATTTACCCACTTAACACATGCAGCTTTCTCCTTTTGTACATAGTAGATCCCTTCTAGGAGAAAGACACTCTCCCTGAAGTCGAGATGTCCCAGAAGGCTGCGCCTGATTTATAAAGTCACCCCCCCAAATGCCACAGAGTCTGGAGTTTTGGAGAGAGGGGAAGAAGCCCTGAACAAGGGAGCCAAGTCAGATCTGGCTTCAGCACTGGGCACAGGCCAGCGAGGGGCACACACAGGCAGAGAGCTGCCCACCATCTTTTTCACGGTGCCCATAGACCCATTCAGGATGACGATCAGGAAGGTGTCTCCATGTCACTGCTTCTCAAACACATGAATATTAACATTTGAAGCCTAAACTGGCCATGGCAAATTTTCATTGGCTTTATCTTATTCAATATTAGAGACTAAGTTGAAAGAAGACATATTCCCATAGGAATCAACGAAGCCATACTCATTTTGAATGAAATAGAATCTAAGTTGTCAAGATATATAACGTCCCTGAACTGAACCTTGAACAAAAAAACCCAACGCTTACCCCAGGGCTAAACACAGGCCCTGAAGATGATAAGGACATTCAGCATGTATAGCAGAGATGCTACCCAGGCCCGTCTCTGGTCTAAAGAGGGCTAGCTGGGATACCAGGTTCATCCTCAGTGACAACTTGGTACGGTGTGTGTAAAATGACTGTCCACTGTGCCGAAGGGAACTGTCTGCCCATGACGATGTGTCCTACAAGAAGAGGTGTCAAAGCTAAAGGTCTAAGATGACTGTGAGAGGGGTCTTGGAAACCACTGGGACAATTTTGACCACAACCGGTGGGAGCCTCTTGGTTTGAGTGAGAAAGACAGAAAGTGGAGGGAGAACTTCAAGCTGAGTCTGAACACTGTGGCTCCAACCCCAGCTTCCTTTTTCTGGGTTGAATAACCAGGCTGAGCTTAAGAAGAGGAAGAGAGAAGCTTGATTTCTCAAGGCACCTGCGGCAGATCAGGAGACAGTGGTTTGGGGGTCACAGCGAGTGCCCAGGATGCTCTGGACTGACAATAAGGCTTGAAATCAAACTATTCATACACCTGCTGTGTGTGTGTGTGTGTGTGTGTGTGTGTGTGTGTGTGTGTGTGTGTGAGAGAGAGAGAAAGAGAGAGAGAGAGAGAGAAATTTTTCTTGAAGACAAGGCTAAAGATACCTCTTGTTCTAGGGCTGTATCTTGAAAGGTGTCTGGTTTGACTCTTCTGAAAGGAGCTAGAAAGTCTCAAGACAGCTGTGGCTTCAGGGGCTGAGAGACCTTTCTGGCACTGAAAGACAGCTGAAAGGCTGGGTCTGGGGCCAGAGGAGTACATTTGGACAAGTGCAGTTCTGAGTAAGCAGGTCTCAGGTATATGTGAGAGCAACATGGCATGTCCAAAAGACAGAAGAGGCAAGAGCAGATGGTAAGGCAGAGGCCCAGGCAGCAGGCTGAAGCTCTGGCTGGGTTGTTTTTTTTTTGGGTCGGAGTCTCTGCCGCCCAGACTGGAGGGCAGTGGCCGCTCCCGGCCACCGCAGCCTCGACCTGCTGGGCTCCGGCGATCCTTCCGCCTCAGCCTTCCGAGTAGCCGGAATTACAGGCACGTGCTACCACACCCGGCTGATTTTTTGATTTATTGTAGAGATGAGGTCTCGCTGCCCAGGCGGGTCTCGAACCAGCGGGCTCAGGCAATCCACTCACCTCAGCCTCCCAAAGGCGTGGTATCACAGGCTGAGCCACCGAGCCCAGCTTCTGGCTGGTTTTTATATGTTCTGGAGAGGCCAGCTAGAGACCAGGGACCAAACACAGTGAGCTCTTATTCCTCACATAGAGGATGAGGGATGACGTCTAGCCTTGCAGGACTGAGAGTTCTTTATCCTGACTTCAGGAAAGAGAGGCCAGTGCCATGTTTCTAAAAGACTGAGAAGTCATCACAGCAGCTTGTACCCAAAGAATTCAACTGTACACAAACTGCACATGTACACATTTGTACACACACACATGCGTAGTTGTGCACAACACACACGTATACACACACACCCCTCTGGAAGTGGAAGCAAAGAGCTTTTTTTTTTGAGTTGGCATCTCAGTCTGTCGCCTAGGCTAGAGTGCAGTGGCACACTCACGGCCACCCCAGCGTCAACCTGCTGGGCTCTGGCGATCTTTCCACCTCAGCCTTCCAAGTAGCCGGAACTAAAGGCGTGCTAGCACACCTGGCTAATTTTTTTGATTGATTGTAGAGTTGAGGTCTCGCCAATTTGCCTGGGCGGGTCTCAAACCTGCGGGCTCAGGCAATCCACTCGCCTCAGCCTCCCAAAGTGCTGGGATTGCAGGCTGAACCACCGAGCCTGACCTAAAGAGATTTTGTGTTTACAGCCCCCTTGAGAAAAATAGGGTAGGCCCTCTGGGGGATATAGGTGGATGGAGGGTGCAGTTTTGGGTCAGGTGGAGCTGAGGGAATGCCCTGACACTGGGACGACAGAGGGGAAGCAGATAGTGGATCACAGTGGATTCTCCTTCATCACCGGATCCAGCAAATCGTCCTTCCTCTAGGGACACTTCCATACCCTATTCTAGACTATCTCTTTCTTTGACTTTTCACATAGCATTCAGGTTCCTAAATTCAGAATTTACTGAGGTAGCCATGACCTCAGGCACCAGAGGCTTCAAACAATCTTTTCCAACCATTCCTTTGTCCAGACCATGCAAGTTCTGTGTTTGCCTCCAAGTGTCAAGACCCAAGAACATTTTTAGGGGAGCCATCCTTGAAGATTAAACTTCCTAGCTGGGCTCGGTGGCTCAGCCTGCAATCCTGCGCTTTGGGAGGCTGAGGTGAGTGAATTGCCTGAGCCCGTGGGTTCCAGACCCGTCCAGGCAACTTGGCGAGACCTCATCTCTACAATAAATAAAAAATGAGCCAGGCACGGTAGCGCAGGCCTGTAGTTCCAGCTCCTTGTAAGGCTGCGGCAGAAGGATCGCCGGAGCCCGGCAGGTCGAGGCTGCGGTGGCCGGGAGCGGCCTCTGCACTCCAGTCTGGGCGACAGAGTGAGACTCCAACTCAAAAAAAGAAAAAGAAAAAGAAAATTAAACTTCTTTTAATAATAATTAAAGATAGATTTCAGGGTTGACACAAAGATGGCCCCAGTAAAGCCATTTCCCTACTGTAAAACATTTTCCAAAGTTCCCTTCCTCTTCAAATATTTGTGTTCATGTATATTCCAGAAATATTCTACATTAAGTTATGGATTAAGTTTGTTTACAGTAATAGGGCAAACATCTGAAAGTCTTCATACTCTCTAATAACTATGATAACTTCTACATTCATGCATAAAAAGGGAAATTTTACTTGGTGGTGTTTCAGTCTTCACAATAAAAACAGTCATCGGAGTTGGTTTATGTGGAAAACTAAATGTTAGTTGATTTTCACAACAAAGTTTCCACTCTGGGTTCCCATTGTTCACATGTGATGATGTGCCCTGTGAAATTGAACTCACCAAGAAAATCCCTACTTATTAGATTAACACTAGAAGATAATCTGTAATACAGTAAGCCCTTAGACATCAGTTTATTAGCCACTGAACTTGAAATAATTATTTCTAAATTCACTTTGTCTATTCCTTCATTTCCAAAAAAGATCTGAGGCAGCCCCTTAGAATATTAATGAACATTTATTAGTAATATATTAATAACAATATTACTATCCATCTCCAAGATAAAATAATAGTTTACAGTAGTACTGATAAATCTTCATTGAAAAAAATTTTTAATGCTTTTAGCAAAAGTCAAAAAACTAAATATTTTATATTATTTAAAATAATCAACTATAATTTGGTACATTACAGTTTTCCTGAATAACATAACTCTATAGAACTTGAAATTTGTCATTTTTGATCTTCACATCGTCCTAAACAGGCTGACAATTCTCTTTGGAAGTCAGCCTGAAAACACCCGATTGTCACTTTTCCCTTGTTATCTTGGACCAGCAGGAGATGCCATGTTGGTTCTTACTTTTCAGGATCAAGTATCCAGGAGAATCGTATCAATCCTCTTTTTACTCTGTTGCCTGGCATGAATTCTGCTTTAACTGGAACTCCATCCTTGCATAATCCCTAAGTCAGGTTTCTTTCTCGTTACGTGTGTGCGTGTGTGCGTGTGCGTGTGTGTGTGCGTGTGTGTGTGCGTGTGTACACTCAGGTGCGTGCATATGTCTTCAGACTTATTCTTATCCCTACTTTTTTTTCCTGTGTGATCACGTCACTCTGAAATTTAGTGACAACTTTTCTACTGCAGCTTCCCAGTTTATTTGAAATCCATGTGCTTAAAAACAAAAAGAAATCTATGTGCTCGTGACTATTACAACTCTGTTATAATGTTGTAGTAAAGGCGGAAAATGTAATTCATTCTATTTTGACTTTTCTCGAACTACATTCTACAAAGCACTAGTTCTTCCAGATGTGAACATGTGTTATGGAAAAGGTTCCATGATTAATGTGATTTGGACAACTCTGACAATTAATTATACACGTTAGCATTTTAAAGTTTCCAAGAAGTCCTATAATAGACAAAATTGCTTAACTTGATTTAATCCAGCATTTTCCAAATTTATTTGCCACTGGCTTCCCCGCCTACCACCACGCTTTCATAAAATACAGTTTGAGACATGCTTGTTAGTGAACCTTACAGACTACTGGAGTGAACAGTCTTTGTCCAGAGGACACAGATAAGCAGGTGTTTACAAAATGATGATCATTATGATTGAGGAAGGGATGGTGGTTCTGTGAGAACATGTAACAGAAGGTCATGACTTGGGCTAGAGGTAGAGAGTATTTTCCCAAGGATATCACTCTTTTGCTGAGACCTGAATGGGGCGTAGGAGCTAGTTGCCTGCTGGGGGAGGGGAGGGAGGAAACTTCCTCACTTACACAGTCCATTCTTCTGTCTAAGTGGAATGGCTGGCTTCTAGGTCAGCTCAGATGACAGGAATGGGGAACAGAGATTTCACTCTCTGTGACATTTTGCCATTCATTCTAGTTTCTGTTAACTTTGAGATTTCCTTAGAGAAAAGGGCAGGACAGAGAAGCTACTAAAGCTTTTGGGAGAAACAAAAACCCTCACAGGATAAGGAGACAGCTGGGATGTGGGAGGTGGTAGCTGAAAGAAGTGGGGAGGGGCTGCCAAAAATAGCACCCATTTTTGTAACAAGACTTGGTTATTTTTACAAATGATCATACAGATTGTTCAGCTAGGGTCTATGAAATATAGGCTGTCACTCATCAGTAGTATGGGATATTGTGTAGTACAAACCTCAGGAGTTTAACATATTTCCCATCACACACTTGTTAATTGGATGCTGAAATTATCCACCTTTACCCATGAATGGACTAAACATAGTGTTTAAAGGACCAGGTGCAGGAGGCATCTGAAACTAGGAAAGCAATTACGGGTTTATTTAAAGACCATGAAGTTGATGCCTCTCTCTTTGATTTTCTTTTTTTTCCAGAAAAGATTACATGAACATTCTGCTCCTCTAGCAGAGCATCTAGTTTTGAAAAGTCTGATATTCATTCTCTTCTAGGCACCTATAAATTCAATATACAGTACAGTAAACCAGCCCTTGATGCAACATTAAACAGATGATGATAGCTTGTCAAAGGTGATATAGATCTTACAAATGACCAACACAGAACTACTAGGACACAGATTACCACAGTAGGAACCTCCTGGTTTTGAGGTCAGATGACCAAATCTAGTGGAAAGAGGTTGGGCTCGGTGGCTCACTCCTGTAATTCCAGCATTTTGGGAGGCAAAGGTGGGTGGATTGCTTGAGCCTAGGAGTTCAAGGTCAGCCTGAGCAACATAGCAAAAAATAAAAATTTTTTTGGCATGTTCCTGCAGTCCCAGCTACTCGGGATGCTAAGGTGGAAGGATCGCCGGAGGTCAAAGCTGCAGTGAGGCACAGTCGTCACGATCATGTTGCTTCACACCAACCTGGGCGACAGAAGGAGACCCCAACTCAAATTTTTTTAAAAAGGGTAAGAAAGAAAAGAAAGCAATCTATTGGGAGAGGAGAGAGAGAGAGAGAGAGAGAGAGAGAGAGAGAGAGAGAAAACACAAGCAAAATACTGAGGCCTAGGAGTGTGAGTAGGATGAATTATCCCGAGAGGACAGGGCCTCCAAAGGTTGAAGCTAGAGGAAGGGCAAGAAACCTGAGACTGTTTATTGCGTTCCAGCAGTGACAAGCCTGTCGAGCATCTTGAGATTTCAACTGCCTCAGTGGTGCATATTTGGTGTCATGGTAATTTCCCAGCTGTTAGCAAATCCAGTACCACTAGATTGGTCCGGAGGGCCCAGGGAGCAGAGTCAGAACAAGGCATTGGGTTGTAGTGCCCGAGGCAGCCCTTTGTAGTGAAAGCTGGTGGCCCCATTTTGCCCTCTGGGGTGGGACTCGGCAAAGTTTAGCAGTGAAATGTGATGTGAGAAGCCCTCTCCACAGGATTGCTCTAGGGAAACATCACTCCTTTGTGGTGGAAGTTCAGAGAAATCTCTCTGTGATTTAGCTGTCAACAGATGTGGTCTTCAGCGTGTGGGTTCTGGAATCACACGGACTGATCTTCACATCCTCACTTGGCCTCTTGGTAACTGCCGCATCGGTCGGGGTCCACTCAGGAAAACAGAACTGTGTTGTGAACAGATGAAGTTTAACATGGAGAACTATGCGCAAATGGGTTGAAAGAGGTGAAACGCTGAACAAGAGCCAGTCAGACCACCCAGAGACCAGCAAAGGCAGGCACATGCTCCCACTCCTAGGCCTGGAGAGCCAGGGGCTGCCAGGTGGGAGTTGGAATGTGGAGCTCTGGGACGTGGGAAGATGCAGCCATTGCCAGAGATGCTGCCCAGAACACGAGGGAGGAACATCCTGGCTTTTTCCTCCTGCTCTTCAACTTCCTACTGGTGGACCTCTTGGTGAGCTAGAAACCAGTTGGGAAGAGAGCCTAGAAAGTTGAGTTTACAGGGCCAACAAGTGGACAGGCAGATGGCCAGCCCAGGGGCTTTGTGATCCTACCGTGTGATGCCCCAGTTTCCTCATTTGTAAAATGGGAAAAGTATTCCTGCCTCATAGGGTGGTTGTGAAGGTCAAAGCTTAAGAGACCTAGCATCTGCCTCAGTTAGGTTTTCTTGGCGGGAAGGAATAGTCTCACTCAAGAACCTTGAAGACAGGGGTAAAGGTAGATGTGAAACACAAAAGTAGAGGGTCCAAGGCCAGAACCAAGCTTCGTAGTAGCTGAGGAAGAGCCAGACAACCCGTCCGTGCGGGGGGCGGGGGGTAGGAATTACTGAGGAGCTGGTCTCACAGAGGCTGAAGTCAGAAAGACTTCGGAATCCAACGTAGTCCTCTGGATCTCAGCACTGCGAGTTGTAGAGCTGTACCTTTCTCTTTTACATGAAGATGACCCCAAATCTCTACATGGGTCTGATTTCCTCTTTTAGCTATTGAGTGGCGTATTTATGCGCCATGCTAAAGCTTTTCTTCGAAGTGAAGATTTTTTGATCTTAGGTTTTCTGCTTCTCATGACTTTGTCTTGATCATGATTTTTTGGGCTTCCTCTTTCTACCTCGAACTTCAGCTCTCGCTGAAAATTGCTTACTTTGCATATTTCCCAATTTAATTTCATTGGAACTAGAATCTCACGGGGCCGACTCTTTTTTGTTTGGTAGAACTTTCCATTCAAGACTCCCTCACAGCCGCTATGGTGTGGCTGTCCTTGGGAAATTGCTATCCTTGGGTCCGCATGGGTTGAGAGCAGCTCCCCAGACTGGACATGAATGAGGACATGATCCTAATCCTCTGAAAACCCTGCTCTTCTCTCGCTGGAAGTGCCAAGGCCAGGACGTTCTCCGTTCTCTTTTGCTCTTTGCCCCATCCCAGAAGAAGGGGCTCCCACAAGCACTTTGGTGAAGTGTGCAATAGGCGTAAGTCCTGACAGGCTATAGGGGGGTTGAGAAAAGGAACAAAAAAAAACATGAGTCACAACGTCACAACTTCCTACAGCGTGGCCATTCGTGGGGCCCATACCAACGCTTTTAAGATCATTAAATGCAGGGTTCTCTGAGAATTCGAATATGCACTGCGGGACTTCAGCCCTGCACCTGTTTTCACTGCGTGTCAGACTTACGACGTGAACCCAGATTGACTGAGGCGAGAAGGAATTGTCTTCAAGGATGGGGCACTTCCCTGGTTGGAAATATTCTGGCTGGGTTTGCTGATTGGAGAAAGGGAGGCTCGTTTAGCACCGCCAGAAAAGAAGGCTCTTGGCGGACATCTGTGGGGTTGTTCTTGGCTTCAAAACAGACAGGATATTGACTAGCTGCCCCCTGAACCGTGACGCCGAGGCTGAAAAGGGTACCAGGCCCTGGTGAGTCAGGAGGCGCTGAGTCAAAGTTAGTTGAATCTCGCCTGGAGGAGTGAAGCGTTAGCCGGGTAGTGGAAAGACCTAGAACCACTACTGAGTCCCGAGATCCTCTCACAGTGTGGCCCGGACTTCTTTTTCCTCTTCAACAGAAGGAAGGATTGGACAAGACTATTTTCAAAATCCCCCCGGCTCTAATAGTCATTCATATAGGTGGCGGGATGGGGAGGGGGAAACACGCAGGGCATTGACCTTGGTTCGTTTGGAAGCAGAGGGAACAATTCAAGTCTAAAAATAAAAGTGACGGAAATGGCAGAGAAGAAAGAACCCAATCTCCCGCCTCTCAAAAAGATCAAGAGATTTTAGATCTGATCTCATTAAAGTTTTTTTTCTCCTTTTTCTCTTTCTCAAAAAAACCATACTGTGCTTTATGCTACTCATAATGCCTTTTAATGACTTCAATACTTTACCAGTCTCTGGATAGCTACTGGTTTTCACATTTTAAAGTGGAAACTCATCATCTAATGATCTTAAAAGCGTCGGTATGGGCCTCACAGATGGCCACGCTTTAGGAAGTTGTGGAGGTTGTAGCCGATGTTTTTTGTTCCTTTTCTGTTTATTCCGACCCATCCCTTGCCTCTTCTTTCAGAATGAATAATTCAGAGAAAATGCCTTTTTAGAGTCCACATGTTAAATTTGTTCACTATCTATTCAATAGCTACTATGGGTGGAGATAGATGCTGGTGACAAGGGAGAAAATGACAGATGCAATCCCTGTCTTCCTGGAACTTATGACTGTGTGTGTGTGTGTGTGTGTGTGTGTGTGTGTCGGGCGTCACAGGAAAGCAGAAAAAGCGAGTGAGATGATGGTGCATTGTGATAAGAGCTATGAAGCAGACAAAAAGCTGAGGGAGAGGAGACGGCGGAGTGATGATGTGCCCATCTGGGTGGTAGGGAGGGATGAGGAGAGCTCTCCTGAGTGGGCAGCCGGAGAAGGCCTCTTGCTCAGGGCGCAGCTGCACCAGGACTGGAGATCTGATCCCAGGCAAAGACCTCGCGCCGGCGAGAGAGACTGGAGGAACTGCAGGATCTCGGAATGGCTGTGGAGGCGGATGTGCTGTAATAGTGTCTCTCCTTCTCTACCGGCTGGAATACGAGGAATTTTCCTCTGTAAGGCTTCGCTTAGCTATCAAGAAAAGTTTCCACACATATGAAGCACTGGCAAGTCTCCTGAAGATGAATCGGGAACCACTCAACAGGCCTGACTTTCTCCAGAGCTCAAGTTCTGGGGGAAGTGGGCTCGGAGTGTCATCTCTTTCAGTGGTGAAGGTCAACCAGGGATACGGTGTGCATGTTGGAGACTGGAGAAAAATCTCCACTTTTTTTTTTAGTTGAAGTTTCATTCTGTTGCCCAGGCTGGAGTGCAGTGGCACAATCCTGGCTAACCTCATCCTCCACACCCCGGGTTCAGAAGATCCTTCCATCTCAGCCTCCCAAGCAGCTGGAACTACAGGTGTTAGAGATGAGGTCTCGCTGTGTCTCCTAGGCTGATCTCAAATTCCTGAGCTCAAGCAATCCTCCTTCCTCAGTCTCCTAAAGTGCTGGGATTCCAGGCGTGAGCCACTGGGCCAGCAAAATTTCCACTTAAAAAAAAAAATCCTTCCATTAGTAGGAGATTAAAGAATGGGAAGTGGAGTCAGATGATAGTAGCTCCTCTTTATTATTTTATTAGAGTATCTGATCTATGCCAGGCTCTTTCTACTTGTTTTATATGCTTGTTTTAAGCCTTGAATCTTCCCTATGAGTCAGGAATTACTGTCATCCAAACTTTACAGATAAAGACAGCGAGGCCCAGAGAGCTCCACTGCTTGCCCAAGGTCCCCAGGACCCCGTTCTCTTAATCAGCAGGCAGCTTTGCTGGGAGTGATCAGCCTCATATGGTAGCACGCACTAGGTAGCATATTAGAAAGTAGGAGGTGGAGTTTCTGTCTCTTTCTGGAGTCAAGAGAATGTCAATTTCCCATCCAAGAGTGAGACTTCTAGACCCTATTCTATTAAATTAGAATCTCTTGGGGGATAGAAATCAGAAATTTGTGGTTTTAAATTGCTACCCAGTTGATTCTAAATACTGCTTGAGAAGAATGGTTGTGAGCTTTTACAAGCATATAGACAGGCGGTTAGTCCCTGAGTTCCTTCAGTAACAGTAATTACAACAACAACAATAGTGATAATAATGCCATTTGAGTGCCTTCTCCGGGTCAGACCTTATATTAGATATTTCCATGTATGATTATATTTGATCTTGATAACTCTGCAAGGATCATATGATTTTTTTATATCTTACTAATGAGGAATTAATTCTGAACTCAGAGAGACAAGTAACCTGCCTACAGTCATGGAGACGATGAGTTGCAGAACTGATGTTCAAACACATCTGCCGGTTCATGTTGTACAACACTATGCGTGGTGTCCACAGTTCTGTAGGGCATTTGTTTTTTTGAGTTGGAGTCTCACTATGTCTCCCAGACTGGAGGGCAGTGGCACGCTCCCGGCCACCGCAGCCTCGACCTGCCGGGCTCCGGCGATCCTGCCGCCTCAGCCTTCCAAGTAGCTGGAACTACAGGCGCGCGCTACCACGCCCGGCTGATTTTTGATTTATTGTAGAGATGAGGTCTCGCCAAGTTGCCCAGGCGGGTCTCGAACCCACGTGCTCAGGCCATCCACTCACCTCGGCCTCCCAAAGCTCTGGGATTACAGGCTGAGCCACCGAGCCCAGCCTGTAGGGCATTTTTAGTTACTGAGATCAGCTTCATGTTTTCTTTCTTGTCTCATCTCAGAACATAACCAAGTGATCAAATGAAATGTTTCTGGGTAGATGGGTCTTTGGCAGGTTGTTTAGCCACTCATTTTCTTATTTATAAAATGAAAAATAAATACAGCCCACCTCCTGAGCTTGTTGTAAGGATGCAGTGGGATGGTTCATGCCTTGGTCTGCACCTGCCTTGGTCAGCACTCAATAGATGTGACTGCTATTCCTAGTGACATGGTCATACTGTCCAGGTCTTCCTAAAATGGGTTCATGCAATTGTTCATGATCAGAATTTCTGACCAATATTTTTATTTTTATTTTTTTATTTATTTTTTGAGTTGGAGTCTCACTCCGTCACCCAGGCTGGAGTGCAGCGGCATGTTCATGGCCACCCCAGCATCAACCTGCCATGTTCAAGCGATCCTTCCATCTCAGCCTTCCGAGTAACCTGAACTACACGTGTGAGATATCATGCCTGGCTTATTTTTTGATTTTTTTTTTGTAGAGGTGAGTTCTCACCAAGAGACCGAGGAACCCAGGCTGTTCTCAAGCCACGGGCTCAGGCAATCCACTCACCTCGGCCTCCCAAGGTGCTGGGATTCCAGGCTTGAGCCACTGCGCCCAACCGACCACCCACATTGATTGTTGCTTTCCACTCGGCCAACTTGAACTGACAAAGATCAACCTACTCCTTAAAAGAAAAAAACAGAGTCCGCAGATGTCATCTGTGACCATCCCTCAGCGTTCAAAGTTCTTTCTTCCAGCTGATCTCCAGGAAGACATACTATGCTGTCAGCTGAGTTCTAGTTAGGGATCTGCAAAATCACCTTCTTTTCCTACGGGAAATTTAGATTTCTCACTGATCATTGACAACCCCCTCATTCATCATTCATTCATTCATTCAGCAAATATTTATTGAGGTCCTATTCTGTGCCAGGCACAAACTGTTCCAGGTACCACAGATACAGCAGTGAACAAAACAAAGTTACATTCTAGTGGGGGGGGAGGTGAAAGAGACAGACATAAACAACCAATAAGTTGAGTATAAAATAGGATAAGTTTCACAGAGTAAACTAAAGCAGGGAAGGAGGCAAAGAATGCCAGGGGGTGACAGGATGCAGTTTTATTTTATTTTATTTTATTTTATTTTATTTTATTTTATTTTGAGTTGGAGTCTTACTCTGTCATCCAGACTGGAGTGGCCCCTCCCGGCCACCGCAGCCTCGACCCGCTGGGCTCCGGCGATCCTTCCGCCTCAGCCTTCCAGGTAGCTGGAACTGCAGGTGTGTGCTACCACGCCTGGCTAATTTTTGATTTATTGTAGAGATGAGGTCTCGCCAAGTTGCCCAGGCGGGTCTCGAACCTGCGGGCTCAGGTAATCCACTCACCTCAGCCTCCCAAAGGCGCGGGATTACAGGCTGGGATGCAGTTTTAAATAGCATTGTCAGGGAAGCCTTCATGACGGGAATCTTTCAGCAGAGGCTTGAAAGAGGTGAGTGAGTTCGTTGTATGGATTTCCAGGGAAAGGACTTTCCAGGTAGGATTTCAGCATATAGACAGTCCTTGAGGCATGTATGTTTGACTGAAGGAGCTGGTGGTAGAGGAAATGGGGAATGGTAGCATAGGACCGTATGGGCCACTGCAAAAGTCTTTGGCTTTTATTCTGAGTGGGAGGTGTTGCCGTTGGAGGGTCTGATCTGAGAAAAGTTATGCTGTGATTAATGTTTTCACAGAGACCCTAGCACGCCATTGAGCACAGACCAAAGAAGGACAAGGACTGAGGTAGAGAGACCACTGCATGACAGTTGCAACAATCCAGGGTAACTTAAAGAGACAAGAAGCGTTTTATTAAAAAGGTAGTTCATCAGATATCGGAGAGTTTCAAAAGCCAGCTGCATCGTAGTATAGAATTGGCCCCATGAGGGCCCTCCATGGCAAGCGCTGCACCCCCAGTGTTGCAGCCTGTCCCTGGCGATGCCCTTGATACCGGACCCATGTGCTAGAACCACGGCCACTGCTGCATCTGACAACTAAAAATAGCGGCCATCATGTGTCATTTCTGGCCACTGAGCCTCTAAGTCTGAGGGTTGTCTGTACGTGGTGGAACCTATTTAGGTGGCTAAGCCCATACCCGGCTGCAAGAGTAGCCAGCAAAGTGTGTGTCTGACACTGTAGTTTTAGGAGGTGGGTGATTCCCAAACAGCTTCCTGGACAGGAATTCAGAGGCTAATTGGAAAAAAAAAGACAAGTGCCCAGCTCTGGTGGGGACCTTTTGTTTCTTAGCCGCTGCCTTTCTGCCTGGCTGCACACCAAACAGCAGTTTGGGTAAGTCTTCTCATGGTTTTCAACAGCAGCAGCAGCTGAACATCAATTGTTCCCGTAACCATCCCAATACAACCTCAGGAGGCTGGTGGCTTGTAGCCACGAAGAGAGTCACGTTGAGATGTTACCTCTGCAGTTCCTCCTTGCTCTACAGCACTTTACCTATTTCATCACTGAAGGTCTATGAATCCCTCCTTCTGCTCTTGTCTTGTCATTATGACTGACAGCTCAGAATGGGGAATCGATGGGGAAGTTGACAAGGGATGTGTGGAGCCGGGGTGAGTAATAAACACCTTGGTATTTTCACAGCTGTTAATATTCTTCCTTCAATCACTTTGTCATCAGATTGATTCATGTCGTCGGAGGGACTAAATGTCTGAAATAAGCAGAATTCACAATCTGCCGTTCTTCACTTAGAGAGACTGGGCCATGAGACGTTGTGTCACATCCCTTAAAGACTTCTTTTCCCATTTTCTGTTGAAATTCAATATTGATCGGTGCACAATCTCTTAGGAGGAATTCGTATGATTTCCAAATCCAGAAGCTGAAATGGTCCAAAAAGGATGATTCGTAGTTCCTACTTGCAAAATTGTTCATTCAAAAGTTAACATTTGCATACAGTTATCAGAGATTGGGAGTATATTACTCTCTTTTACTCTTGTTTGATATTATACTTTCAATTTTCACTCCTTGCTTAAATCTTTTGGTGCTGTAAGTAAAACCTTGGTGGGATTTTAGAAGACAGCTCCCTTGATAAAATAAACTTGGAGCCGGGCTCGGTGGCTCAGCCTGTAATCCCGCGCCTTTGGGAGGCTGAGGTGAGTGGATGGCCTGAGCCCGCGGGTTCGAGACCCGCCTGGGCAGCGAGACCTCATCTCTACAATAAATCAAAAAAATCAGCTGGGCGTGGTAGCGCATGTCTGTAATTCCGGCTACTCGGAAGGCTGAGGCGGAAGGATTGCCGGAGGCCAGCGGGTCGAGGCTGCCGTGGCCGGGAGCGGCCACTACACTCCAGTCTGGGCGACAGAGTGAGACTCCGACTCAAAATAAAATAAAATAAAATAATTTTAAAAAGATAAACTTGGGAGCTGTTAAAAATACCTACATCTGGGCTCACTCAAGACTGATTACATCAGACTCTCCAAGATCCAGGTCTTCACCTTCCTGGATCTAATGAGCAACCAGGTCGGAGAACCACTGTTTAGGTCTTGGAGGCATTTGGGGATTCAGTCAAAGAACAGCCAGATGGTAACTCAAACTTGACTCAAGCAAGAAATGGGAATTTATCGGGTGGTCTAAAGATAGAACGGGGGGGACAAGGCACTAACGTGGGACTGTATGAGGGGAAGCTGGTAGATTGCAGGGAAAGCTGGTGCTTCCTGCCAAGGTCACACAGTTCTGTTCCTGAAGCAGAGGCTTCAGGAAACTTAGATTTTTCACTGATCATTGACATCCCCCTCATTCATCATTCATTCATTCATTCATTCATTCCGCAAATATTTATTGACATCCTATTCTGTGGCAGGCACTCCCTCTTCCAGGTACCACAGATACAGCAGTAAACACCACAAAGATCTCTGCCCTTTTGAAGATTACATTCTAGTGGGGGGTGAAAGAGACAGACACAAACAGACCAATAAGTTGAGGAGAAAACAGGATAAGTTTCACAGAGTAAACTAAGGCAGGGAAGGTGGCAAAGAATGCCAGGGGGTGACGGGATGCAGTTTTACGTGGCATTGACAGGGAAGCCTTCGTGACGGCAATCTTTCAGCAGAGGCTTGAAAGAGGTGAGTGAGCACATTGTACGGATTTCCAGGGAAAGGACTTTCCAGGCCGAATTTCATTCAAGGGTGGAATCAGTCTTAACAAACGTGGGGTGCCCGTCTCAAACGAGTCAAACAAGATGGCCAGAGTGAGAGACCTAGAGGAATAATAAGAGAGGAACTGTGAGGTTGTGTGGAACTCTCATCTGGAAGGCACACTGCAAGAAAGGTGGTATCCTGAGAAGCCAAGCTCTCAGAAGCAGCAGTGCCAGGAGCCCTAATAGATGTCTTCAGGCCTGGGACAAGTGGCACAAGCTTGGGGCCCGTGCCAGTTGCTGCAGCAGGAGGATCCTCCAGGAGCTTCTGGTGGGGTGATTTGGGAAGCCTTCTGGCTTCATGGCTTCCACGCCTGATTCCCTGGTCTTCCTGGGGACTGTGGTCCTCAGTACCTCTTAATAAATGGCTGCTTCAACCAACAGAAGTCCTCTGTTTCCATTTAAGACCTCTGGGCCAGGCTTGGTGGGTCAGCCTGTCATCCCAGCACTTTGGGAGGCCGAGGGGAGTAGATGGCCTGCACCCGCGGGTTCCAGACTAGCCCGGGCAACTTGGCGAGATCTCATCTCTACAATAAATCAAAAATGAGCCGGGCTTGGTAGCGCAGGCCTGTAGTTCCAGCTACTTGGAAGGCTGAGGCGGAAGGATCACCAGAGCCCAGCAGGTCGACCCTGAGGTGGATGTGAGTGTGCCACAGCACTCCAGTCTGGGTGACAGACTGAGACTCCAACTCAAAAAAAATAGAACTTTGAAGGACACGCATTCATTCTCATTTAATATTCATTCAACCCAATGAGATAGAAGATATTATTCCTATTTAATAGAAAAGAGACTGAGAATCAGAGAAGAGGATTGTCCAAGGCTGGACAGCCACAAAAGGACAACTCTGGAGTCAAATCCACAAGTGAATGAATTTGAATTTTGAATCCCAAAGCCCTTGCCCTTTCCTCTGTTTGGCTCTTGGAAGGGGGTCCCACGTGCAGTGCAGCAGTGGTTTCCACGTCTTTGGCTTGGTATCCTTCTCTGCACGGGTCAGCCGAGGGAATTGACCTAAGCCTCAAGGTTGCCTAAAGCGTGTCTGCGAATGTCTGCCTTTGATTAAAGTTACTCAAAGAAGGTGGGCTCTGACTGGATGCTTCTATGAGGTTTTGTGGTTTTGTACTTCGTAATTTCCTAGCAAAATGTCTTTCCAAAAAATTTCCTCCTTTCAGAGTTCAACTTACAGGAAAGGGGTTTTTCCTACACCTCAGCCAGTATCAGAGTGGTCATCAGTGTGTGGCCCAGGGACCAGTTTTGGAACTGGGGCAGGTCATGCGTGTCCAGGAAGGAAGAAACCAGGGTCACTGTGGCCCCTTTTCCGCCAACCCATCTGTGGCCCCAAAGCGCCACATTTAGACTCCAAACCACGGTACCGGGCAGCTCTCTCCAGTAAACCATCTCTAGCTCTCCTTGGAAAGTCCCCAAATTTAAGAGCTGGAAGGGACCTGAGAAATCTCACTTTGAATATGAGAAAACTAGCTCAGAAAGGATTTTCCTGAGGTCACACAATTAGTGGCGGGCAGGGTAATTGCTTGGGGTTCAACCCAACAGAAACCACAGAAGCAGTTTTGTGATTATTAGAAACATTATTATTTTTATAATCAGGAAAAAGGGAAAGCTCAGGGCAAAAAGAGCATAGGGCTCTTCATGTTTTTCCGTTTCAGACATACACCCAGGGATGAGACTTCAGACATCGCACAGAAAACCAGCGGGAAGGATCACGGAGGGTCCCAGTGGTCACGGCAGGCTTCGGGGAAAGTGGGGGGCGGCAGTGGGCCCCTAGAGGGGCGACAGGAGAGAGTGCAGCCAGTGACAGCGAGGGGAGGTCCAGAAAGAGCAAGGGGCTCCTCTCGGGCTGGGCCTGAGGAAGGGAGGCAACCCGGCTCCCCCACCCCACCCCTGCTCAAAGCCCTGGGTCCTGGGGCCAAAAAACGGGAAAAGGCGCCAAGATCTGAAGGCTGGCCCCTTCCTCTCCCAGCAGGTGTGAGGGGTCGGGGCGCAGCTGAGGAGGGTCCGCAGCCCCACGCAGCCCCGCAGCCCCTCGGAGGCCCGCGGCCGCCTCGCTCTCACCCCTGCCCGGCTCCTTGTCTGGGCTCCCAGGGGCCTCTCCACCGGCCGTTGTGGCTTTCGTGGTGGAAGGCCCAGAACCCGGTGCCTCTTCCCGTTCGCTGGAGCCGGGGGAAGGAGGACAGGCGCCGAGCTGCTCTTCCGCCCTCCCCCTCTCCTGCCCTCACCCCTGCCTGCACGTGGGTGGCGGGGGCCCAGGGCGGGTCGTGCGTGGGGGAGGCGGCCCTGCCCGCAGGCCTTCTGGCCTCGGCGCGCTCAGAGCCTGCCCTCTGGAGAGCAGGACCTTGAGACCAAGGGTGGGCTTTCGCATCCCAGCTTCGTGTCTTTCTTCCTGTCTACGGGATCCCGCCCACTGCTGTCCACTCTGCAGGGGGAGAAGAAGCTGGATCCGGTTCTTTACTGTATTCCCTCAGTCTCCATGATGTGGAAAGAACACACGACAGAAAATCCAGCAGTAGGCCTGTCGAAAGCATGGGAGCCAGACAAGCAGGCAACATGCCACGCAAGCCCCAGTTCCAGAAAGCAAAGGGTTCACGGTCCTCCCGTTGCTGCCCGGGCCCCTCCGTAGCGGGGAGGGGCCAGAAGTCCCCCTCACTACCATCGTCCTTTCTAGTTGACATGAAAAAATTTTGGTTGCTTTTGCCTTTTGCAGCGCTGGTTAAGGTCCGCAAGACCCTTCCAGGATTGATAACAAGCTTTTCCCCCTGAGGTTTAATTCAACCAGCATCCACCAAGTGCCTAGGAGGTTCCGGGCAGTGTTCTCCAAACACACTTAACATCTTTGTTCTTATTGAAAGAAGTTCGGCGCCAGTACTGACTCCACACCCGGCCAGGACCAAGAGATTTATTAAAGTGGCGGTTGCAAGGAAAAAGGGAAAGGGTCTGTGGGGAGAGAGAGAGAGTTAGTGGGAGAGAGGCGGGGAGAGAGCTGCACAGAGGGGGAGAGGGAGAGAGCGACAGAGAGACACGGAGAGTTGCGGGGGGCAGGCTCTATTTATCAGCCCGACGGGGCCGGAAGGGGCCGTGCCATGCTCCTATTGGAGGAGCTGCATGGGAGCAGGGCGGGGCCGACGCCGTGTTATGGTCCTATTGGACGCATAACAAAGCTGGCTACGGATTGGAGGCCTGCAGGTTTGAAATTCGCGCGCGGGGAAATTGGGCTCACAGAAGCCGGGACCGAGGGCCTTTGTCGTCTGGTGTGTGGGCGCCATTTTGGGAGCCGCCCCTCTGGTCGCTTCCTGCACCCTTCGCTTATAGGAACTTATATTATCATAGAGGAAAGCGGACATAAAGAACGGACGTCATAAATAAGGGAATCGTATGTTAGAGGGTGATACAAAATAGAGTGGGGGAGGGGATCAGAGTGTGTGGGTTGCGATCTTAAAGAGGGTGGCCTGGTAGGCCCGGGAGGACCCCTGCAGAGGAGCCTGCCAGGCTGGAATCGGGCAATCCCAGATTAGCCCGCGGCCCCTTAAGGGGCCTTCTTTGTGCTCACAGGTTTCACAGAGCTGGAGACGTTTGAAGAAGGTAGCTGTGGTTTTTGTTTGTTTGTTTGTTTTTCGAGTTGGAGTCTCACTCCGTCGCCCAGACTGGAGCGCAGTGGCCGCTCCCGGCCACCGCAGCCTCGACCCGCCGGGCTCCGGCGATCCTTCCGCCTCCGCCTTCCGAGTAGCCGGAATTCCAGGCACGCGCTACCACGCCCGGCTGATTTTTTGATTTATGGTAGCGATGAGGTCTCGCTGCCCCGGCGGGTCTCGAACCCGCGGGCTCAGGCCATCCGCTCACCTCGGCCTCCCAAAGGCGCGGGATGACAGGCTGCGCCGCCGAGCCCGGCTGGTAGCTGTGTTTTAATGCTAGAATGCGCGGGGCCGTGGACCGGCAGGTACTCACATTTCAATAGAGCACTGCAGCTTGGACGTCCCCCTGCTTCCAGTGCTGACCTTCTGGAGAGCTGTAGAATGGTGCTGATTTCTGAAAACAGGTAGGAGGGTGAGGGAGGGGAAGTGTCATACATCACAAGGAGTTCTGTGTTCCGGAAGGGCCTGGCGTCCCCAGGTTGGCTCCTGAGAAAGCCGGTGGAAGGTGGGTCCAGCTTTATGGCAGGAGATAGTTATCTATGGGGTGAAGTCAAGGGACGTATTTTAATCATCCTAAATTAGATTTTTCAATTGGGTTGATAATAAAGACAACAGTCATTAAAATAGCTGGAGTTTGTTGAGTGCTTACGCTGTGACAGGCTTTGTGCACAGGTTTCACATGTAACCTCTTCGTCTTTTCTTCAACTAGACTGCCACTGAAGCTCCACGAGAGCAGGGACTCTGCTTGCTCACTGCTGTGTTGAAGGATGCCCGGCACCTAGGTGGTACTCCGTGCAGGAGTGAAGGAATGGTTGCAACTTGGAGAAGAGGCCCGAGGGGCTCTTGCCTCGGGCCTTGCAATCAGAGGCTGAGGAGGTTTTTGGCTTGTCATCTTCTCCAGAGCGCAGCAAACAAAACACACTTCTCTTTCGTGTAATTGTTCGCTGCTCTGCATTGGACTCCAGGCATTCCTAGGGTGACAGTTTCTTCTCTTTTTTTTTTGAGTTGGAGTCTCACTCTGTCACCCAGACGGGAGTGCAGCGGCTGCTCCCGGCCACCGCAGCCACGACCCGCTGGGCCCGGCGATCCTTCCGCCTCAGCCTTCCACGTAGCTGGAACTACAGGCACGCGCTACCACGCCCGGCTGATTTTTGATTTATTGTAGAGATGAGGTCTCACCAAGTTGTCTCGAACCCGCAGGCTCAGGCAGTCCACCCACCTCAGCCTCCCAAAGGCATGGGATTACAGGGTGAGCCACCGAGCCCGGCTGTAATTTCTTCTCTTTACTGTGTTTACCACCTTCTCCCCATGTGGGGCAGGTGGGTAAAGGGGGGAAACAGGGGGGCTGAGGGGAAAAGAAAACGTTATCTTGCCATTTGTCTATTATCTCGTTTGGTTCTTCCATTTTAAAGAAGAGGAAACCGACACTTAGGAAGGTTAAGTAGCTGCCAAGCCTTGTGGCAAGTGAATGTCAGGAAGCCTCATACCCAGGGGCTGTGTCCTTTACCCGTGACACTAGCTGGTAGGGCAAAGAGTGCACAGTCTTGGTATTGCATGGCCCCTGGGGTTGGCCTGACCCATCTCAAGGGGCAAGCAGTTAGTTCCCTTTTGGGTAGGGGGATAGTTAAGAGAGTCCCAGACATTCCAACAATTAATTTAAAGCAAGAGAACACATTGTTTTATTTCTTGAACCCAACGGTGAGCTTGCCCGAGTCCACCACGGCTTACAGTTGGCTCAGTGCTTGAGGGGTGTTGGGCCATGAAGAGGATTGGGCGCAGAGCATTTGTCGTCATTGTTTGGCCCGTTTGCCTCCTCTGAGGTTGTCAAAGAACAGTGCCTGTTATGTATTTGGTGCCTAAGCAAGTTACTGAGTTGGGAGGAGCAGGGAGGATTAAAATGCCAGCAGAAATCCTCCTACCCAATCTGACTGCACTGACGGCAGTTACTGAAGAGAATAATTTTAAAAATGTAAATTAATATGTGAACACATCAATTCATATAAATACATATAAACTCACGTGCCTTTTCGTGGAAGACTAAGACTCTTGCTTTGATTCTAGATCCGCCCATTGGAGTTTTGTATTGTCTTGGACATAACATTACAATGGCAACTTGACTTCGCAGTTAAAGAAAAATATTTACAAACCCACCATATCACCTGAGAGAGAATACCTAATAACCTGTCAGTTATACGGTATTCAGAAAAAACGGGCTTTTTAATTGAAAACAATTCCTTTAAGAGGTAAAATTTTTTCATTGGAAATGATATCAGATTTTCCTGCTTATATTAAACAGAATGTATTAAATTAAATTAACGTTCCCAGGAGGCTCAGGGTCTCCTTAGATACTTTATAAAGTGTTTTTGCCAGTGTCTGCAACGGGCAGGACTTGGATAGCCGTGTTTTGATGCATGTGACTCTCTGAACTGATTGAATCAAAATAGGCATCTGCCCCCAAGCAGTCAGTTCTACAACCTGGCCAGTGATTGGTGGCCTAGAGTCAGGCTTAGAAGTTGAGTTGGGCAAACATGGAAAGAGGTAGAGATTTGTGAAAGGAGCTTAAATAAAACACTGAAGGCATAAAGTCTGGGCTGAAGAGTCCGTGATGCTCTATAAGGAAGCAGACTCTATGGTGAAGCAGATATGGAGCTGATTGAGGGAAGACCAAGGAGATGCTAGACAGAGATCTTTGTTTCTTAAAGTCAGAAGGCTCTGACTAGAACAAGCATCCTTACTTGAGCACCGTGTGTAGGTCCTCAGCTTCCTGAGGTATCCGTGGCAGGGCAGCTGACAATGAATGGCTCCTGTCACCTCTTTTCTTTGGACTGGTACTACTTTTTCTTGATTGCCTTCTGGATTCCCCCTAAGTCCCCCCCCTTCACTCTTGGGAATATATTTCTTCCTGAATCTTCACTTCTTGACTTTGCTCTGGCTTCTGTTTTTGCTACTTTCTTCTCTCTTTTTTTTTTTTTTTTAATCTGTCTCACTCTGTTGCCCAGGCTGGAGTGCAGTGGCACGCTCATGGCCACCGTAGTCTCATCCTACTGGGCTCAGGTGATCCTTTTGCCTCAGCCTTTCAAGTATCTGGAACCACAGGTATGTGTCACCACGCCTGGCTGATTTTTTTTATTGATTGTAGAGACGAGGTCTCACCACGTTGCTCAGGCTGGTCTTGAACCCCTGAGCTCAGGCAATCCTCTTGCCTCCGCCTCCCAAAGTGCTGGGATTACAGGCTTGAGCCAGTGCGCCCAGTTCTTCTCATTTTTTATCACTTTTTCTGATTCTTCTGCTTTCCCCCTCTTTTTCATCCAGGGTTTCGACATTCTCACGGGCTGGCTTCTATAGCCTTCAGAGGTCCTGCTGTCCTGGAGACGTGCTGTTGTCTGGAAGAAGAACCAGTTGTTTCATGTCTTCTGTAACCTTCAAGGCTTGGATCTGCCTAGGATGAACCACTACTCACTCCCAGAGGCCTTTGGGGCTATTTTCAGATTTGCAGCTGTTCTGGATGTCTGGATGACTGGGTACCAGATGTCAGAGAAATACCAGTTGGCTAATAATGTATTATGTTCTTTTCTTTCCTTTTTTTTTTCTTGGCAGCAAAAGTTTGCCTTTCAAGTCCCTTGTTTATTTTAAAATTAGTTTGCATTCCATGAGCAAAAACCATCTGAGCTGTAGGGGGCAAATGAACCAAGGTGTTTATTGTGCTAAATTTCAGGGAAGAGTCAGCCCAAATTAAAATTTGCCCTCAGGTAATGAACAAACTAAATATTGTTAGATGATTACGAACTGATAATAGTGCTGATTCTCACACTATCTAGACAACGCCTGAACATGGTATTAACAAGCAAAACAGAATAGTTCAGAGGGAGAATTTTAAACTTTCCAAATGCCAGGTGAGCAAACATACCATCAGAAATTCTCTTACTATCCACTTTCTTGAGAGATGGAAACCTTACCCTCTGCCTAGTTTCAGGATTTCTGTGGGTCTTTATATCTGATATAAAGATGGAACCAGGGGTCATAGCTTGGCCTAACAGCATGAGAAAATAAAGTGACCTAACATCTGCAAAACACCGATCACTTTCTCCTCCATATGGATTCAGAAAGAAAGAGTGGAGCAAGTTGGTTCAGAACACGCTTCCCACCTCCCTTGTCTATGCCCCCGTTTTTGAAAAAAATAAAAACAGCCTTCCGTCCCATGCTGGCTCTTTCTGTGGAGGTTATTACCCCGGAATGTGAAAGACTTCTGGGCCCCAGAGGATTCAGGCATACATCCCTTCCAAGGGTCCTCACAGGAAAGCAAAGCAAAGGAAGGCTTGGGAGGAAATATGGAAAGTCTGTCACTTTGCTTCATCCGGTGAAAGGCCAGAGTGGGTTTCTGTGCTTCCATCCATCTTCTGTCCTTCCCTCCATCCCTCCATCCCTCCCTCCATCCCTCCATCCTTCCACCCTCCAGGCTTCACCGTCCGTCCATCCATCCATCATCCATCCATTCAGTCATCATCCATCCATCCTGCTATGCCGTTTAGAATTAGAATTTAGAAATGTGTTGCCAAAGGATGTTTATTTGAAATGGTTAAAAACATAACAGAAAGCCCTGTCTGAATGAAAGTAAGTCTAATTTGCTAATTAATTTGACAACTGCAATAGCTTTGCCGATTATGTAATATGGCGGACATTTTCTATAAATTCTGTGAGCCAAACTTGCAGTTTCAAAGGTTTTAAAAATTATTTAAAGCATGAAGCATTTATAATGTGGCAGAAATTTCACTCTTTGCATTAACTAATGATAAAGATCCTTGCCTCATAATGTGTGACTCAGTAGAGAGTTCTCCACAATTATTTAACCCCGGGGATACCAAACAGAAGAACTGGAGAACTGGATATGCTGCTGTCAAGGATGGCTACGGAGCGATGGTATTTTGCTGCGAGAAGATGAAGGGAATGGGAATTGCAGAGAAGGGGAGATGGGGGGCTTGGGCTTAACGATTCAATTCAGTTGAGCAAGTGACAAAAACACTTGCCTTGTGCAGGGTATAGACAAGGTACTCTGGTCACTCAGAGATGTGCAAATGCTGGTGACATTGGCATGTCCTTAAACCAGGTTAATTTGTATCCAAAAAATTTATCCCGCACATCATTTTGGGAGAAAGTAGGTGCCCTAATAAAATAAAAGCAGGATATCATAACCCCAAAACTGTGGATCTTGGGAGTGAACTATTTTTCCAGAGCAGGGCAGTCCTGCATCAGACTTTTATAACGTGATCTGGCATTTGCAAGAATGTTCGTGGCAACACTATGCATGTGTTCAAAAGCAGACCGACCCAAATGTTCTCTTCATAGAATGGATGGACAAATCACGTAAATTTAAGAAGCAGAATACTTTAGAACAATGAGAGTAAGAGTCAAGAAACTACAACTGCACACTATGGACGAGTCTCTCAAACACAATAATGAATAACAAAAAAATGACATGAAAGAGTCATATAGGCCTGGCTCGGTGGCTCAGGCTGTAATCCCAATACACTCACTTTGGAAGGCCAAGGTGAGTGTATTGCCCGAGCCTGCGAGTTCAGGACCAGCCCGGGTGACTTGGCGAGACCTCATCTCTACAGTAAATATAAAATTAGCCGGGCGTGGTAGCACGCACCTGTAGTTCTTGCTACTTGGAAGACTGAGGTGAAAGGATCGCCTGAGCCCAGCAGGTCGACACTGGGTTGGCCTTGAGCGTGCACTGCACTCCAGCCTGGGTGACAAAGTGAGATTCCAACTAAAAAAAAAAAAGAGTTATATATGCTGTGCAATTCCATCTTTTTTAAAAAAATCAGTGTCTCACTCTGTCTTCCAGGCTGGAGAGCAGTGGCATGATCACAGCTCACTGAAGCCTTGAACCTGGACTCAGGCAATCCTCCCAAATCAGTCTCCTGAGTAGCTGTGACTACAGGCACACACTCCCATGCCTGACTAATTTTTGATTTATTGTAAAGACAAGGCCTCATCAAGTTGCCCAGGCTGGTCTGGATCTCCTGGGCTCAAGCAATCCTCCCACCTTGGTTTCCCGAGGCGCTGGGATTACAGGTGTGAGCCACAGTGCCCAGCCCGATTCCAGCTTTTATTTAAGGTCAGCAAGAAGCCAAATGAGGGGTCACAGATAGAAGTCAACCAGCGTCATGGTTACATCTGCAGAAGCAGTGGCTAAAAGGGACCTGAGGGGCTTCTGTGTGCCCACCAGGGGTGTGTATACCTTGTGAAAACGAATAGAGCTGATTATTGATGATTTTTGAATTTCTATGTAAATATGTTATGCTTCAATACCACTTAAAAACCCAGCAGTAGTCTGGCATCTATTTAGTGCTAGGATGAATGGACCACTCTGCTGGCCTGGATAATGACATGAAGTAAAATAAAGGCAACTCAGAGGTGGGAGGCCATTTTGAACAGACTTTTGGATTTTGTGGTGCCTCTTCTGAGCTCTATCCCATCATACGAACCATGGTCCTTCTCTTCCTTCTCCTTACCCCATCTCTAGGGCTTTCAGATCTCTGGCTCTTATTCATACTGTGAAATGGCGCAGAATCTGGAGCTCACGTATTGGGTGAGAGGCAAAGCCATGTTCCACTCCTGCCCACGTGTGTCCTCGGTTGGCTCAGCACAAAATTCCATTCCCTCTTTCAGGGTCCAGAGGAGATGGGACAGAGCTGGGCTTGGGTGTCCTGATTAGAAATCTCTCTTGCCAAGACTAAGGGGAAGGAATTAGGAGCTTCAGCTTCTGACACCCAGCAAGTGGTTTCCCAGACTGGTGGGTGACTTTTCAGATGATTGGCAGCGCAGGGAAAGAGGGAAAAGCCTGTTCTGTGATCTCACAGGCAGGGCTGCGAGAGGCATCTGCATGGAACAGCTTGGCACCAGGTGGGGCTGAGAGGCCCCGGCTGCTCCCAGAAGGTGTCAGGTCCCGACTGGACGCTGCCTCATTAAGCCAAAGCTGTGCCACCGAAACGGGACAAGTCCTCGTCCAGGCTGTCTCGGGGAGGGTCAGCTGGCCAGGAGAGAACAACAGGGCCTCAACGTGACGGTCCCCACAAGCTGCAGACGTGAAAGGGAAATCCTCTGGATGCTGGCTGGACTGCTGGGGCTCCGCGCTGGCCGTGCCCTGAGGCCGCAACGAGGGTGGAGCCACGGGAAGGGCCGTGTGCTGCCACGATGGAGATTCTTCAGGGGATCAGAGGTGGCTTCACCCCGTGAGGAGTTTGTTCCTCGGCCTCCGCCTTTTCTCCACTGACTGGTGCCACTGACACCCCGCCCACGCTCCCCTGTTGCTCCTCCTCACCCCCCCACCCCCCCGCTTTCTTCTCGTGAGTTTCAGCTGCCCGCTCGTGTAACCGCTAGTCGCTAAAAGGCCTGCCCTGGCGCTGCTCCCCCTTTCAGAGAGACTCCGCTCCTAGGCCTCCCGCTCCGTCCTCTCACGCTCCTCCCTGGCTTTCTGGGACTTGCATTTCACTCCCCTCCCACTTCGGCAAAGGCAGGGCGCAGAGGAAGGCAGCGGAGGGCAAAGAGCGCTGGGTGGGGATCAGGACATCGTGACTCTGAGCGAGCTGTGGAAGTGCCTCTGTCGCCCGGGCCGGTGGGCCTCCGCCTGGCTCCTGTGAGCCCCCTCCATCACAGCATCTTTGCAGTCACGCTCTTTGTCTGCCTCTCTGTGGCTCTGACTCTGTCTCCCTCCCAACCCCTTGCACACACCACCCTAGAGGCTGAATCAGAATGTGCCTTAGTCTTAACTCACTTTAGTAGCTCCTTGCTCTCTCTGTTTTTCAAAACGTGCTGAAACGAAGACATCAACTCAAGGCTGATCTTCTTTCACTGCCACAGATGTCCACATAACTGCTGGATCTTCGTAGTGGTGAAAATGGCCTTTTATACTTGCATAAGGAACATTTATGTACCTAACTCTGAATTGCACTCCACATCTTTAAAACTAAAAACTGAAAAGAAAGGAACTGGCAGTAGTGGGAAACCGCCTAGTGGGGGGGTACAATAAAAGTGCCTGGTCAATAAAAGTGCCTGATAGCAAACCAGATAAAGCGGGGACCAAAGTGAATCCCAAACTTTACCTGTACAATGACCATTTGTATACCTAACCCTGAATTGTACGCCAAATCTTTAAAATAAAAAATCTTTAAAAAAGAAAAAAAAAAGAAAATGGCCTTTGATCCTCACCTTCATGCAGACACAGGACATGCAGTCAGAGCCAAAAAGATGCAGCAGGACAAAGCAAACCAGAGGTGCATAGACTGGAGCTTGGCAGAGCTAGAAACAGAATTGCATTAGGGTTAAGCTTACCCTTCTGCAGAGTCGACTTGATTTGCCTCCTACTTGGTGCCTTGCGGTTTCCACTAACCTCTGGGCTCAAAGGGACAGTATTCTTCTGATTATCCCAACCCAGGTTCTTACATTTGCTCTCAGAGCCTGATATGATGTGAGTATGTCTTAGTTGCCCTTGAACGGTTAGTCCTCAAATGTTTGATTAATCCTCAAACACCTAGGATTAATTAGAACAAATATTTTTCACTTTCAGAGCAATTTACATGGAGATGGGATTTTGTTTGGAAGGAGGGGGAGATCTAAGTGGGCATATCCGTGTGAATACTCAAAATCCAAGGCAGAGAGAGTCTCAAGTTTTCTCTGGACTTAGGACTGCAATATGACCTAAGGGCTGACTTCCTATCAGAATATGAAATACATTGCTTTCTATTAGACAGAAGGAGAAAATGAGTACATCTTATTATCTGCTATGTGCTAGGCACTTTACACATGTTAATTTATTTGATCTGGACCATAAGTCTCTAGGGAGATATTTGATTCTCTTCCTACAAGTGAGGAAAGTTGATGAGGAAACACAGCAGCTCTACAGCCAAAGCCAGAGTTGTAGCCCACACTCGGTAGCCGCTGTTCCACATGACCTCACCGCGCTCTAGCTCTGCCATCTTTTCTCGCCACGTGTAATTCGGTTTCAATTCATTTTGTTTCTGGTACTCTGCTAGTGTCATGGCTCTTACAAAGGAATGAGCTGATCCCTCTCTTTGGAACACTTACTGAGTTGAGAGAAGTTAGAGCTACAGGTACCAAACAATTGGAGCATATTTGGTACATAACCAAGATGGAGGAAGATGCTGAGTTGATGAGTGAACAAACTTCAACTGGGTGCAAACAGATGGAGACCGGATGAAGTTCGAGTGGAGTGTTCACCCGAGAACAGAGGGGAAGGTTTTATGGGAGGAGAGGCACTAAGCACTGAAAGACAAAGTTGGCAAGGTGAGATAGGAGTTGGCGGGCTGACTGGCTTGGGGAGAGGAATTCAGCCCTCTGCAGTGGTTGACCCAATCCGTGCATTTCCATTTTAGTTGGCAATAAGGAGATTTAAAGTTTTATCTGAATTTGATAAGAAACTATTATTTTTAATGGATTACTTACTGTTCTGATCCTTATTTGCTTTTTCTCTGTCCTTTTAAAATTCTGCCTTTCCTACAGAGGGTTTTTCTTCTTTCTTTTCTGCTCATGCAAAACTAGGGAAAGGGGAGCTATCCCTGGTAAAGACTGCTGTCTTCTGCTTTTGGACTTGCCTGTTTCATCCCTTGAAGTCTCACCTACATTCTTCTTCATCTGTGTTCTTTGGAATTTATGCCTACAATTGATGGGAGTGTAAATACTCTGGCTCTTTCCCCTCTCAGTTGAGTGACTCAGGCAGGTGTTTTATCCTGGATCTCAGAGCTTCTCCAGTGGAAGTTCACTTTGGTGGCCACAGTGGTAGCTGGCTTGATAATGCATCCTCAGACATCTTCTTGTGTCACTTCCTCCTCCCACGTCCCCACTCCCTAGCCATATTCCCTTCACCCCTGCTTCTGTTGCTGGGAGAGCCCAAACGAAGACAAATATATAAATAGACCTATATGCAGAAGATAAAAATCAAAGAGAAATCATATAGAGATGAATAAATTATGTTTTCTATATGTGGCATCGATTATGATATTTGTACTGAATGAGGGTTATATTGTTAGAATAAACTCAAAATTTCAAATAATTAAAAAAAGTTTCATAGTTAAATTTAAAAGATGCTTTGGTGTTTTCATTTGTTTACGAGAATAACAGATGTCTCAAGAATTTTCAGAATTTCAAATAAGAGAATGAAGCAACCAACTGAAAGATCTTTCCTCAACTGCTTGCCTCATTCCTACACACTATTTTATGTGAGAGAGGTTTTCCTTGACCACTGATGGTGAGCCCCAAGCCTGAAATGCATGCCTGCTATAGTTTTTCCTTTATATTGCTCCCGGCTTTAGGTTGCATTATCGTGCTTTCATTTAATCTCTTTCTTCCTGGGTGTTTGGATGGGCAAGCAATATATACAAGAGTACAAAGAATAAGTTTCAAATTGATCTACTTAATTATAATTATTTGCCCACAGAAATAAAATTAAAAAAGACTGGCTGTGGATAATGCATACTATGTTCTTGAAAAGGTAGCATTCTTGATAACTGAGAACATGGCCCTTTTCTTGGAAGCCTATGTGTTCAGATTTCCAGGAAGGTTGGGATTAGAACACCGGAGACCAGGAAGATGAGGTCACAGCTCACGTCTAATATTCCCAGACCCATGTAAGATTCTCTTCTAATTATTACTTTCTTCTGCTGGTGTATTTCATTTTTAAGTAATTGGATTTCCTTGTAGACCATGTCAAATGCTTATTTCCTTCGTATTAGTTTTGCCTGTCTTGTCTCCTGAGTTTCTTGAACCTCATTAAGTTCTCTTTCTATTTAGTATTTTCTTCAGACTTTGCTAAAAATAGCTTATAATACAGAGGATTTCATTATCCCCACACTACACTTCCCAATGGAACTTTCTAGTCTTTGTTCAGCTGAAAATTGCACCCCAGTTGCTTCATGTATAGTCTAGTTGTTTTTCCTTTAGCTATACTGAAAGCCCTTGAAGGAAGGAATTGAAGCATCTTATAATTACCATAAACAGACACTGAACACATAGTAAGAGTCAATAAATACTGGCTAACTGGGGTTCACTCATGCAATCTATGACAGTAAAAACAGTACCTGCAGGTCCTTTAAACTGAAGTGAAAATCCAAACAAGGAAATCACATATAGAATGGTACCTCCGCCATGACTTTCTTGCCTATTCAAATGATTCTGCCGCTGATTAAGGCCGTATAGTTTACAAAGCTCTTTTGAACGCGATGTTTATTTCATCCTCATGGGAGACTTTTGAGGTAGAGAAGGGATTAGATCTCCATTTCACAGTTGAGGAAACCCAGGGTAAAGGATTTGCACATGGTTATGAGGATGGTTTATTATGGAGCCAGAGCTAGAGCCCAAGCCTTTTCAAATCAATTTCGTTCCATAAAGATCTTACTACCCACAGTGCTGTGTATAAACTTGGAGCTAGGCTCAAAGAGAATTTAATATATATTCTTGAGCCTTATGTCCACCCAACTTTACGACCAGCTTTATTAAAGAAGACCTGCAAAGTGGCAATTTTTGGTTCTTTGGCTTAATGCTTAAGAGCTTAGGTACTATGACAGCCTGCCCAGGCTTCACCACTTAACCTCTGTAAGCTTTGGTTTGCCTAGCTCTAAAACAGAGATCACAAGTATACTTACCTCATAGGCTCTTTGTTAAGACTGAGCCAGGAACTATATGGCAAGGATTTAGAATAGTGTCTCTATAAGTATTGGCAATCATCCCATTATTCCTTTGTAATCTTAAAGACTTTTTTCCTCTTTCTTGTCAGTCATAGCCATTGTTTTGAAACTTCATTGGCAACTTTTTTTTAAACTTTATTGCGGTATAGTTTTCATATGATAAAATGTACCCTCAGCAGTGTATCAGAGTTTGTGTTGCTCCATATTCTTACCAATACATCATATGTGCAGTCTTCTTTATTTTAGCCATTCTAGTGGGTATGTGATTTTATCTCACTGTGGTTTTAATTTCCTTGATGATCCACGATACAGAGCATCTTGCCATGTGCTTACTCACCATTCGTATGTCTCCTTTTGTGAATCTGCCTGTTTTTAATTGGTTACCTGTCTTCTTATTGAGTTGTTTATCTATTCTAGTCCCTCATCAAATATGAATATCATGAATATTTTCTCCCAGTCTATAACTTGTCTTCTCATTTTCTTAATGGTATTTTTCAAGAAGATAAAGTTTTAATTTTGATGAAGTTCAGCTTATCAAATTTCCCTTTTATGGTTTGTATTTTCTGTGTTCTAAGAAATCTTTGCTTGCTCCAAGGTTGCCAAGATGTATCCTTGCATTTTACCTAGTTTTATAGGTTTATGGTTTATAAGTTTATAAAACTATTCATTTTTAATTAATTATTGTGTATCATGTGAGGTAAGGGTCGAGGCTCATTTTTTGCCTATCAATAGTCAATTGTTTCAACATCATTTGTTGAAAAGATTATCCTTTCCCCACTGAATTGCCATGGTATATATTTTTAAAAATTATCATTTTTGTGTGGGCCTATTTCTGAACTCTTCATAAATCTAAATTCCTGTTGTTCTGTCAATACTAGACTCTTTTGATTTCTTTAGCTTTACAGTAAGTCTTGAAATAAGGCAGTATAAATCTTTCAACTGTGTTCTTTTTCAAAGTTGTTTTGGATCATCTAGGAACTTTGCATTTCCATGTAAATGCACAATCAGCTCATCCATTTCTACTATATATACAAAAACCTGCTGCGAGTTTGATTGGAATTGTATTGAATATATACATCAATTTGGGGAGAATTCACATCTTAACAATATTCAGCTTTCCGATTTTTAGTACAATGTATCATTTTATTTTCAGAGGTCTTCCTTACATTTTCTCAGCAATATTTTCTGGACATCAGTGTACAGTTATTGCACATATTTTGTTAAATTTATTGCAAAGTTTTTCATGTTTTAGAGGTTATTGTAAATTGAATTTTAAAAATTTTACTATCCAATTCGTCCTTGTAATATATGTAAATACAAATGATTATTTAACTTTGTATCATGTGACCTTACTAAATTAACTTATAACTTGTAGATTTCTTAGGATTTTATATATATGCAATATGTTTTCTGCAAATGCATTTTATTTTTTGTATATGTTTGTGTATCAATGTACTTTTTACTGTTGGGTATTATTCTGTTGTATAAATATACTCCCATTCTTTTTATCTGTCCATCTGTAGATTGACATTTGGGTTACTTTCAGTTCTGAGGTATCACAATTATAATTGTAATTCTGAGGTATTATGATCACTATAA
This sequence comes from Cephalopachus bancanus, assembly GCA_027257055.1. Taxonomy (NCBI): domain Eukaryota; kingdom Metazoa; phylum Chordata; class Mammalia; order Primates; family Tarsiidae; genus Cephalopachus; species Cephalopachus bancanus. The sequence goes on along the minus strand of JAPVLO010000112.1, from coordinate 1,386,421 downwards.
ACATTTCTTATAATTTCTTGTGTAGACATGTGCTTTAATTTCTCTTTGGTAAATATCAAGGAATAGAATGGCTGGATCATATTACAGGTATGCATTTACCTGTGTAAGAAAACGCCGAACTATTTTCTGAAGTGGTTACATCATTTTACATTGTCACTCAGTGTATTTCTTCACACTGTAAGTAAGAGATGCATAAAAATACACCGTAAGTAGCATCAGCTCTTGTTTTGTTGCTTACTGTAATGGCCACTTTCTTCTTTCCAACACATTCCACCTTCTTGATGGCCCTCTGTACTCTAGCCAGCCGGTCTCTCTTGGGGGTTTAAACACACAAAGCAACTTTCCACTTAGAATCTTTGTGCAAGTTGCTTTTACTACCTGTAACACTGTTCCTCTGACTCTTCACAGGCCAAGACTTTCTTGCCATTCAGGTCTCTGGCTGTGCGTCTCTTCCTTCAAGGCTTTTCCTAATCACCCTATCTAGGTAGCTCCCATCTCCTTACCCTTACTGCCTGTTTTTTAAATTATAACATTTGTTGTACCTCAATTATATTATTTTTATTTATTTATTTGGTTTTGTTTTCTTTCTCTAGTTAGACAGTAAGTTCAACGGAAGTAGTCTTACTTGCCATATATTTGAAAGTGACTAGGTTAGAACATAGTAGGTGCTCAATTCACCTTTGTTGAACTGAGACGTCTCAGATTGCTTGCCGTATCTTGATCACCAGCTCCTCATGTGATTGCCAGCGTTGCGTCACCTGACCCTGCCCCCTTAGCAATTCACAATGCACATTCCCATGTTGAAGACTGTGAAAGGCCCTGTAGAAAAACAATTATACTTAACTCAGTCTTTCTCAAAAGTATTTGACATTGAACCCTCTTTTGTGATTTATTTATTTACCTCCTACACAACAGTATTCTTTGGGAAATGCCAATTAAATTTATAGCTGAATCCTAACTCAATAAAGCAGTCATAATTGAATACATGGAATAATGAGCATCACAATTGTCTTTAAAAGACCCCTCAAAGTTAGCTTGAGAGAAAATGCCATTGAATCTGCCATAATATCTCTGGGGTTTTCTAGTTTTACTTGGGAGATATTTTAAGGAAGATGGAACTCATGCTATTCCCACCCCCAGTCCCTGTTTTTCTTTTGATAATAGTGGCATGTAGTTTTATTAAGAATTGGACCCCACAACCCCCCTACTGGGAATATACCCTGAAGAACTCAAATCACTCTATAGAAAAGATACCTGCACACGTATGTTTATCACAGTATTGTTCACAATAGTAAGAACCTGGAACCAACCATGCTGTCCATCAAAAGAGGACTGAATTTAAAAAATGTGGTACAGATATACAATGGAATACCACGCAGCCACAAAAAAGAACAAAATCATGAATTTCGCAGCAACCTGGATGGAACTAGAGTCTATAACACTGAGTGACCTTTCACAGAAACAAAGATCTGAGTATCACATGTTCTCACTCATACAGTGGACCTTGAGCGTCCGTCGTAAAACTATAAGAAAAGGACTGACAGTGGTGGGAAACTATGGCGGGGGAGGGGAAGGGAGGTGGGATTCACGGTAGTAATATCTGTCTGGGGACGGGGAAACACCCCTTATCAACAAGGGTGCCTGAACGAAGTATATTTGTATACCTAACCCTTAACTGTACCCCACAATATCAAAACAAAAAATATTGATATATAAAAAGAAATTAGAATTAGAGCCTATACTACTCAGTGGTTTATCACAGAAACAGAGATCTGAGTACTACATGTACTCATTCGTAAGCGGACCCTGAGCATTTATCTTAATACAAAAAAGGGATTAGCAGGAGTGGAACACTGCCTGGCAGGGAGAGTGGGTGGGCACATAACGTCAATGAGGCTACCAAACTTACCTGTGCAATGACCACTTATGTACCTAACCCTGAATTAATTGTACCTCACGTCTTTAAAATTTTTCAACAAGTGTTTTTTTGAAAAGACTCAAAAAAATTAAAAATAATTGGAACTGCATATAGCACAAATAGTTAATATTGGGATGCACACGTGACATTTTGACATGGCCTAAAGAAAATGATTAAACTTTCTGCTTTAAAAAATTCAGGCACTTTTACGGAACTTGGAGCTGGCAACCAATTCCTGATCAAAGCCTCAAGTGCCCATATCATAGGAGATAAGATAGACAAGTGGGACCTCATCAAACTGACAAGCTTCTGCAAAGTCAAAGAAACCATCAAGAGAATGAGGAGACAGCCCACAGAGTAGGAAAAAATATTGGTCAACTGTACATCTGACAAAGGCCTAACATCTCGGATCTACAAGATCCAAAGAAAAAAAAAAGGAAAAAAAACCCAAACAGCCCCATTAAAAAGCGGGCAAAAGACATGAGTAGACACTTCTCAAAAAAAGATATATGGGCAGCCAACAGACACACAAAAAAGTGCTCAGTTCACTAATCATCAAGAAACGCAAATCAAAACCACATTGAAATATCACCTCACCCCAGTAAGAATGGTCATCATTAATAAAACAAACAACAGATGCTGGCGAGGATGCAGAGAAAAAGAAACTCTTCTACACTGCTGGTGGGAATGCAAACTAGTGCAACCTCTTTGGAAGATAGTATGACAATTTCTGAAAGAACTGGAAACTGACCTTCCATATGACCCAGCAATCCCCCTATTGGGAATATACCTGGAGGAACTCAAGTCATTCTACCAAAAAGATACCTGCACACACATGTTTGTTGCGGCTCTATCCACAGTAGCAAAAACATGGAACCAGCCATGCTGCCCATTGAAGCTGGATGGGATTTTAAAAATGTGGTACATGCACACAATGGAATGTTACGCAGTCATAAAGAAGGACAAACATACAGACTTCACAGCGACTTGGATGGATTTAAAGTCTATCCTACTCAGTGATCTATCACAGAAACAAAGAGCAGAGTGCCATATGTTCTCACTCATAAGTGGACCGTGAACAATTATCATAATACCATAAGAAAGGAATCGGCAGTAGTGGGAAACTGCCAGGGGAGGGAGGGGCATACCTCATCAACAAGGGGAACTGCATAATGAACATTTGTATGCCTCACCCTGAATTGTACCCCCCAAATAAAGAAAAGAAATTCATGTAATGTGCACAACAGGCTTTCTTACTCCATCTGTGCCTTCAATTCTACATGCGAATTCATAGTTAAGCTTTGGGACACTAGTCACCCCTGTATCCATGACTTTTCTCTTTGTGGTTACAGTTACTCATCGTCAACCGTGGCCCAAAAATATTAAAGAAAAATTCCTGAAATAAACAAAGCTTACATTTTAAATTGCATGCAATTCTGAGAAGCATGATGAAATTTTGCACTGACACTCTCCATGCTGCCTGGGAGGTGAATCATCGTTTGTCCAGCATCACCACCCACTGTGGCTCCCTGCCTGTTACTTAGTATCCATCTTGGTCATCGGATTAAAAAGAAAAAAGCACTTATAAAGTTTGGTACTATCCTCAGTTTCAAGCATCCCCTGGGATCTTAAGATGTATCTCCTGCAGGTAAAGGAGGACTACTGTGTACTTTTATTGTTGGCAGTTATAACAACCAGGGGATGGAGGTTAACCACTGTCCTTGCTATCACTATTGCTATTCTTCTGCTCTTCTCCATTTTTTTCTCCTCTTCCTCCTCCTCTTCCTCTTCAGAAAGCTGAGACAAAGAGTATGGCAAAGTTCAGGGCTATCTGATGCACACACATGATCAATGACAGTACCTTCTTGGCACTGGCGTTGGCCACTGCGCAGACCAGATTTCCCTCGCTCGAAAGCCTCTCTCTGCTCCCTCCGAGATCATGTCTGACAAACCCAATATGGCTGAGATGGAGAAATTCGATAAGTCGAAATTGAAGAGGACAGAAACACAAGAGAAAAACCCACTGCCTTGCAAAGAAACGACGGAACAGGAGAAGCGAGCAGGGTAAATCGTAATGAGGCCAGTGCCCGGCATGCACTGGACATTCCACAGGCGTGGCCTTCTTATTCCACTTCTTTCAGCTGTGTGACTTGGTGAGATGCAAAGAGGCTGGCGCGAGTTTGAATGACTGTGCGGCCCCTTTCCACATCGAAGGTCGACTGACAGCGAGGGCCGCGCCGGCCTCTCCCGTTCGCCCGGCTGGCTGGCCGGGGGGGGAAAGAGCTTGCCTGCCGGTGAAGGAGGAAGTGGAGTGGGGCGACAGTGGAGTCTAGAGGAAGTCCAGCTGGCCCAAGGTGTCCTGCAGGCTGTCAGATGCAGTTTAATCAGAGTGCTGTCTTTTTTTTTGTTCAAATGATTTTAATGATGGGAATGCACAATGTTTTAAATATGCAAATAAAGTTTTAAAACCTGGAAAAAAAAGCACCTGCTTATCTATTCATGCAAGTCCATGGTTTTACATGTGATGTCTCCCTCAAAATGGATTTGCCAAATCAGCTGACCAAAATGTCTTGCCTTGATTTGAATGAGATTTTTCAATACAAAGGCAATGTTGGCAAACAAGGGCTAAATAGGATTATAAAATGGGAAATTGTGAAGTTTCTTGTAACTCTTGTATACTTTGGACATCTTAAAAATGTTTCCAGTCTACATAGAACTACTAAAGTTAGTTGCTTCTTCTTGTGGGAGCATATTTCCTTTAAGCCTTTAAGCATAGTTATAGTGGCTGCTTTAGAGCCCTTGCCTGCCAATTTCATCTGTGTTATCTCAGGATTGGTCTCCCTTGAGTGCTTTTTCCTCTTGAATATAAGTCATATTTTCTTTGTGTGTCTAGTAATTTTTTGTTGTATCTTTGACATTATGGGCAATACATTATAGAGATTCTTGATTCTGTATATTTCTCCAAAGAATAATAATTGTTTTTAGAGCAAACAGAATCACAATCTTAAATATCAGTTCAGTGCTTTGGCCTTAATTGGGTTGCTTGGCAACTACCCCATGCACAATGATTCAATCAGCCAGAAATATGAGCAGAGTTCATAAGCAGATTTGGGACTCTTCTTCTCTGACTCTGTTCTTTCTAGAAGTTTCACCTTCCAACTGCGATGGTTGTCCTGATCTCTGACCCCTGTCACTCCAAGCAGTAAGATTATGGGTTTCTATGTCCTGCAGAGTTTGGACCAGATCTGCCCTCAAACTAAAAGCTGTAAAACAAAAAAAGCAAATTAGGAAACTCACCGATGCAATTCCCTTCTTTCAGATTTCAAACCCTCTCCAAAATCTGCCTGCTTTTTACTTACTCTCCAATGCTTCCAGGAGGTGGTTTTAAAATATTTTGTCCATAGTTCTTAGTTGTTACATGCAGTAAGACCTCTTCGGCCATTACTGGAAGTGGAACCTATCCTCAAAGGAGATGTTCAACATCTACAACAATTCAAAGACGATCTGAAAAGAAACATAATTTTAGGCTTTCTTGCTTATAAAAACTCATGAATAGTTGTGATTCTAGAATGGTTCTCCCTGTTAGTTTTTAAAGAGTGTCTTACATTTAAACAAGTTAATTTCCTCTCAGAAGCCATTTGCCAAGGTTCCTTGCCTATTTACAGAAGATTGCAGACAGAATCTTCTCTCAGGCTGAGGTTGGGCAGGATGAGTCTGACTTCCAGAGCAGTGGTTCTTTAGAAATATGTCCCCAGAAGCAAAAGTAGTCCTAGAAGCAGCTTCTTCTGTGATGGGCTGGACTTTCCAGTGGCTGTCCAGCTCCCAGGAAGCCTACCTCACTGGGCATATCTTCACTGCCCAGTCACTAGTTCACACTGGTGGCAGAGGCATCCAAACTCACTTCAAGCGGTGGGAATTCTCCTGCTCAAGAAATGTTACCAGCCATCTTGGACATCAGAGAAAGAAAGGAAGAAAGGAGAATGCTCATAGAGTCACTCACTGGAAGCTTGTTTTCTTCTTGGAATCTTGAATATAACTTTGCAACTGGTTTTTGTGCAAAGTATCATTAGATTGGAAAGAACCCACTCATATGCCCTTTTGGCATCATTTCACCCACATGAACAATGTAACACTTCCCTCTCCCAACCCTCTCTGTCTGCTTCCGCTGCCAGAATATCACATGACCTCAGCAAGCACACTGAGGAATGGCCTCCCTTCCCAGCATGTTGTCCCCCGGTTCTTCCACTCCCACCACAAAGAAAAAGCCAATCATGATGTAGTTTTTGAACCACGTGGTCATTTAGAGGAAGCTAAACAAAACTGGGAATCTATTGGAAAAGAGGAAGGGAGAAGAATTGTCAACTATATCAGCTTCACCTGCATCTTTCTTATTAAACCTACTTGGATATTAATATGTTTTCAGGAATTTGTTACTAACTGACATCATGGATATCAAAATCCACTTATCTCAAACATGACTGTGCATAGCAATCATCTACGGGGTTTTAGAAAATGCTGACGCCTGAATTCTTTCTCCAGAGAGTCTGGTTTAATTGGTCTGGAGCAAAGCCTGAGCCATGGGATTTTTAAAAGCTCTCCAGGTGATGTGCAGGAAAATTTGAGCACTACTATCATAGTTTGCTATGGTTTGAATGTGCCCCCCCCAAAAGCATGTATTAGAAAGGTAATCAGTAATCCCAGCACTTTGGGAGGCCGAGGCAAGTGGATTGCCTGAGCCCGCAGGTTCGAGACCCACCTGGGCAACTTGGTGAGACCTCGTCTCTACAATAAATAAAAAATTAGCTGGGTGTGGTAGCGCGCACCTGTAGTTCTGGCTACTTGGAAGGCTGAGGCGGAAGGATAGCCGGATCCCAGCAGGTCAAGATTGCAGAGACCGTGAGTGTGCCACTGCAGTCCAGTCTGGGTGACAGAGTGAGACTCCAACTCAAAAAAAAAGAAAGAAAGGTAATCCCCAATGCATCAGTGTTGGGAGGTAGGGACTAAAGGGAGGTGTTTAGGTCATGAGGGCTCCATCCTCACAAATAGATTAACGCCAATTATTTGAGGCTGTGAGTTTGATCCCTTGCTTTCTCTTGCCCTCTCTTTGCATTTCTACCAGGGGTTATTTCAGCAAGAAGGCCCTCTCCAGATGCCAACCCCTCCACCTTGAACCTCCCAGCCTCCGGAACTGTAAGCCACCAATACATGTCTGTTTATTATCAATTACCCAGGCTGTGGTATTCTGTAATAGCAGTGCAAGATGAACTGAGTCATAGTTCATCACTATTTTACATAGTCCACATAGAAAAGCCAACTAGAAATGTAGTTGCAGCCAAAAGCTCCTGCCAATCATGCCAGACTGTTCATAACTGATATTCTTTATCTGTTAGTAATTGGTATGATGCGCCATGTGTATAAACAAGGTTACAGCTTCATTTCAATGTTCAAAATAATTACTCAAGTCTTCTCCTCGCCTCCGTATGTTAATCAGTAGAAAATCCTGCATCTCTCTCTAGGTTTCCCTCATTTTGACCTTGGAATTGTCCAAGAAAATTCCTGGGGCTTACTGGGTACCAAGGGTCAATCCAGATTCTAAACACGTCAAGGAGCAAGCAATGAGTTTGCTTCTCCAGCAGACCCTCTAACTTTTCCTGCCATTACTTTGGCTAGTGCCACATGACTTAGTTAATGATTTAACAGTTAAGACAGTGCACTGTCCCCTGCCACTGAGATCCCTTTGCTGGACGCAACCAACAATCACTTTTCAGGTAGTATAGCTCTTCAGCTATTATAAAAATAATAAAGCTACACTTCACTAGGCAACCACTATGAGTTTTTATTCACTCTTCTAAGTCCCTGACTCAAAGAAAAAGAATCGGGGATTTTTCTTTGTTTTTGTTTTGTTTTGCTTTATTAGCTGATTAGGTAAGATTTTAGCCATAAAAACATTCTTTAAAAAGTTGCTACCGATGGCCGGGCATGGTGACTCATGCCTGTAATCCCAGCACTTTGGGAAGCAGAGGCGAGAGGACTGCCTGAGTCCAGGGGTTCGAGACCAGCCTGAGCAGCGTGGCAAGACCTCGTCTCTACAATAAATACAAAAAATAGCCGGGTGTGGTAGTGCTCGCCTGTGGTTCTAGCTGCTTGGAAGGCTGAGTAGAAGGATTGCCTGAGCCCAGCAGGTCAAGGCTGCGGTGGCCGTGAGCATACCACTGTACTCCAACCTGGGTGACAGAGTGAGACTGCTATTCAAAAAAAAAAAAAAAAGCTGTTACTGGCTTATTTGCCTGCCAGTGGCTTAAGTGTCCCCTCTCAATTATCCAGATATAAGATAAGTAGGAGCCTAAAGCCCTGGAAGGTAAAATGGCATTTATGACCTAAAGAGTAGTTTACTTTTTGTTCCAGTGCCCATTGTGCACTGGGTTGGTCCATAAAGAGTCAGAAACGTTGTAGAAATGGCAACAAAGGAGCCTTCTGGAAAGGGAGAGAAGACCTCTTCTCTTTTGAAGTTTAATATGGTCCTGACTGAAGTATATATACCAGCAGGAGCAGACAGTCACTCACAGGGAGAAGGAAGGCGGGGCAGGGGGCCTGGCTGTGACCTCTACTCACCATCAGGCTTGGTTGTTCTTGTGAGAGGAGCTGGTAAGTTCGGCCCGTGCCTGAAGCTACAACACATCTCCAGATCCCAGGCATGAGGGGCAGACCAGGTGAGTATGGATCAAAATCCGTATCTTGGAAAACCCAGCAGGGGTCTCACCAATCCATTTCCCGGCCAAATACAGTTTGAGAGGGAGCTACCAACGTCCCAAACACTCCTGCTGGGACACTAACTAGATGGGCAGCCACCAGCCATGCCTGGATTTTTTTTTTTTTTTTTTGAGTTGGAGTCTCACCCAGACTGGAGTGCAATGGCCGCTCCCGGCCACTGCAGCCTGGACCCACTGGGCTCCGGCGATCCTTCCGCCTCAGCCTTCCAAGTAGCTGGAACTACAGGCACGGGCTACCACGCCCAGCTGATTTTTGATTTATTGTAGCGATGAGGGCTCGCCAAGTCGCCCAGGCAGGTCTCGAACCCGCGGGCTCAGGCGATCCACTCGCCTTGGCCTCCCAAAGCGTGGGATGACAGGCTGAGCCACCGAGCCTGGCTCACACCTGGCTTTGGGGCACCTAAGATGTGGCTGCTCCGAATGAAGTCAAGTGCTGTAAGTGTCAAACGCACATTCGATTTTGAGGACTTCATATAAAAAAAGATTGTAAGATATCTCAGTAATTTGTTGAGTACATATCAAAATAATCTTTTACATAGTATATTTTGAATATAGCAATTTCATCTCAGTGTAGGTACTAAAAGATTTAAAGTCACACGGGCTCCTCTTTGGGGCTTGTGTGGTATTCCTATCGGATGGTGCTGAGCTAGATGATCCCACTGTCACTGCCAGAGCCATTTGGAAGCAGGTAGTATCATCTGGATGCTTCAGTGTTCAAGGAATGGCAACCCCCCTCAAAGGGCATAAATAATAAAGAAGTGTGTTATCTCGCAGAGCAGTAGTCCCAGGCTGGGAGGCGCCAGTGGTGCCCACACCGCAGCTTGACGGCATCGTCAGACCTGGCGCTTCTTACTTCTCTCCGCTCTGCCCTCAACCGGCTCCCTCGAGGTCAGTGTGTATCTGCAAAGTCCCCAGTGTCACATCCAGACACTTTCAATGTTCAGAGGAAACAAAAGGCGGGGAAGCTTGTTTTTTCTTATTGCTCTTAATAGGAGTGAAAACATCTCTCTGGTAGCCTTCCTGGCCCCAACCTTGCTCTCATGTCTGATTGGTCAGAACTGGGTCACACAGTCCTTGCCAAGCTACTCACTGGCAAAGTCATCAGACACTAAATGGCGTGGAGTTATCTGGAGTGACACATCTGTTGGGAAGTAGAGAACCAGGACCATGATAGGAAGAATGGACATTTGGACCAAATAATCCCTGATTCTTGGATAATTTAGTGAGAGGACACAGGTCTTAAGAAAGCTATAACACAATTCTCTATGGAGACGGGGCTGGTTTAGTTTAAAACGCAAAAGAGATGTTATCATGTTTGTACTCCCAGGCTACTATGGTTTAATGAAAACATACCTTTATGTAACCAAACAAAGCAAATAAAATCCTATGGTTCAACGTGGTGGAATGGAGAGAGCACTGTATCCAAATACAGCCATCGAGAGACCTGGTTTTAAGAACATCTTGACTACTGACTTGCTGTGACACCAGTGGCACTCAGCTAGCCTTTCTGGGCTTCAGGTCGTTAACCTCTAAAACGAACGTCCAAAGATTTTGAGTCAAGATGGCAAAATAAGCGCATGAATTCTTATTCTCCCGACTCTAAGACAAACCATATAGGAATGGTGATGTGCAGGGAGAAATATCTTTGAAGAGCAAAAAGAGCAAGTGTTTGGGAAGTTGAAGTCATGGGACACAAGTTAGGCAGGTTATATCATAGTTCCTCTGGAAATGGGGGCTAAGAGAACGCTCTTCGTCATGGGAGGCCAGGTTCCCTGAGTTAAGCAGGGGTCTGGGCCAGCACTCCTAACCAGGGAACTGGGGTCTGAATCACCCTGCTTGACCACCTTCCTATTTTGGAATGTTCCAGTTGCCTAGAAAGGAACCCACATGACAGAGGGAGACAGGCCTGCACCAAGCACAGGGATGATATGCTACCTGCTTTAATGTAAGGCTATCCTGGAACTGGAATACCTAGACGGCCAGGCCGAAGCAACCATGGGAAGTTGCCGACATGCGAAAATAAGTTTCACACAAGATGAAACCTCAAAGGAAATGTATAAGCACACCCGCAGAAATCTACCACCACACGAATCCATCGTCAGACTCAACACGTGAGAATTCACACCCAGAGAAATTAGAATTACATATAAATCTTCAAATCGCTTTAAACCTAAAATGCTTAGAATTCCCTAAGAAGGAATCACACCCTTTCGTTATTAAATGGGAGATTGTGCCGTAGGACTTAGAAGATAGGAAAATAAGCTAGTTGGCAATTTTGGAAATTAAACTTTATTCATTGAATCAGGAAAAAACAGCACCACAAACAAATCTGGACAGACCTGAAGACAGAATTAAGAATCGGAAGACAGCTGAGGGGTCATGTGGACCACATGAGGCCTGGGGTTTCCGGATATCTTTGTGGAACGCTTTCCAAATTTAAACATAATCCCCCAAGTGTCTGTCTGTTGATATTTGCTAATTATATATCCAAGTTATCATATTAATTTGTTATAAAACATACCCCAAAGAACTTTTTAAAGAATGGAAAAAAAATGTAATAAATGGTACTTTTTTGGGGGGGTTGGAGTCTCACTCTGTCACCCAGACTGGAGGGCAGTGGCCACTCCCGGCCACCGCAGCCTTGACCTGTGGGGCTCCGGCGATCCTTCTGCCTCAGCCCGGAACTACAGGCACACACCACCGTACCTGGCTAATTTGGGGGTTATTGCAGAGATGAGGTCTCGCCAAGTTGCCCAGGCGGGTCTCAAACCCGCGGGCTCAGGCAATTCACTCACCTCGGCCTCTCAAAGCTCTGGGATAACAGGCTGAGCCACTGAGTCCAGCATAAACAGTACTTTAAAATTTCCTGTTAATTACAATAGCTTGCTTCTATCATGAGTTGATATTAGCTGGTATTAGTTAAGGTTTTCATGAGTTGGTATAAGACTATCCTTCAGCCGGGCTCAGTGGCTCAGCCTGTAATCCCGCGCCTTTGGGAGGCTGAGGTGAGTGGATTGCCTGAGCCCGCGGGTTCGAGACCCGCCTAGGCAGTAGGCAGGCGAGACTTCATCTCTACAATAAGTCAAAAAATCAGCGGGCATGGTAGCGCATGCCTGTAATTCCGGCTACTCGGAAGGCTGAGGCGGAAGGATCGCCGGAGCCCAGCAGGTCGAGCCTGGGGTGGCCGGGAGCGGCTACTGCGCTCCAGTTTGGATGACAGAGTGAGACTCCAACTCAAAAAAAAAAAAAAAGACTATCCTTCAGATAAGTTTCAGTCGCTTTGACCTCCATGCAGGCTTCTTTGCTGATCTGATTTAATCATCATTGTTTTTACTTAGTAATAAGATTAAAAGAGTTAGCTGGGCTCAGTGGCTCAGCCTGTAATCCCACGCCTTGGGAGGCCGAGGTGAGTGGATTGCCTGAGCCCGCGGGTTCGAGACCCGCCAGGGTAACTTGGCGAGACCTCGTCTCTACAATAAATCAAAAACTGAGCCAGGCATAGTGGTGCAGGCCTGTAGTTCCAGCTCCTTGGAAGGCTGAGGCGGAAGGATCGCCGGAGCCCAGCAGGTCGAGGCTGCGGTGGCCGGGAGCGCCCACTGCACTCCAGTCTGGGCGACAGAATGAGACTCCAACTCAAAAAAAAAAAAAAAAGATTAAAAGAGTAGGAAAAATGCTCTGCCATTTTCTTATTCTTTGCACAATTATTAATTACATAATTAATAATTAATATTTGCACTAATTATTCTATCTAATTTGTACTTCTATTTAATTTGCAATTGGGGAGAAGGAATCTTTTAAAAAGTTGTTTGTTGCCAATACACAACCTGTACTATGAAAGTCAGTGAAAAAGTGACTATATAATGGTCAACCGCTTCATGGTGTGGAATTCCCACTTTTCTCTCAAAAAAATGTATGTTCTGTCTGTGACCCATGGACCAAGGGAGGGTGCCAGTGCCATTAGGTATACTAAATGTTTCTTATAGGGCGGATGAATATAAATGACTTTGGAAGTTCTGCATACCCTTTTCTAGAGACCAATGAGTTGAATTTTTCACTTGCTAATCCAAGCAAATCAATGTCAGGGATTCTGGCATGCATATGAACAGCCATTTAAATAAGACTGAAGGAGCGGGGGGAAATGGTATTTGTACTACCTTTAACCCAGTCTTTGCTCCCTCTAATGTGTACCATTTTCATATGCCACCTCAGATATCTTGCCCCCTAGGACACCTGATGCTTGAGCAAATTCAGTTTTATCTCAGCAGAGGGCGTCCCTTCCTTCTAGGAATATGACAAGCTTTTAGCAACAGGAGGCTTTCTTAAGACCTGGGACCTAAAAAAAGAGGTCAGGTCTCAGTCTAAAAGGACTGAATGAAGCTCGCCCATTATCCAACCTTGGGTTCTCATTTCCGGTGTTAACAGAAGTCCAGAGAACTGTTTAGAATTCCATGGTTAGCTGATGACTAAACTAGGACTAGAATCCAGGCCTCAGCACAGCGCATTCTGTCATATTCTCCACAGCCCTCTGATGTGCATTCATTAGAAAATATTCATTAGGAATAGTAAAGCTATCCCATTTACATTTAGCATAATTGTGACTATATCTGGGCTTTAACCGATCATCTATTTTTTTTTATTTTTTTGAGTTGGAGTCTCACTCTCACCCAGACTGGAGTGCAGTGGCCGCTCCCGGCCACCGCAGCCTCGACCTGCTGGGCTCCGGCGATCCTTCCGCCTCAGCCTTCCGAGTAGCTGGAATTACAGGCATGCGCTACCACGCCCGGCTGATTTTTTGATTTATTGTAGAGATGAGGTCTTGCTGCCCAGGCGGGCCTCGAACCCACGGGCTCAGGCAATCCACTCACCTCAGCCTCCCAAAGGCGCGGGATTACAGGCTGAGCCACCGAGCCCGGCACCAATCATCTATTTTATGATTTTGACATGTTCTACCTTTCTATGATTATTTTTCTCTTGTTTTCTGACTTATTTTGGATTGACAAAGATTTTTTTTTATCATTTTTTTTCCCTTTACTATTTTGGAAGATTTACACTAGTTACCTATTCTTTTAGTGGCTGGCCTAAAGAAATTATTGTTATTTGCTATCTATTAGTTTATTCTTAATCTTGTATGTTATCTTATCCAAATAGTATGCAAATATTGAGCTTTATTATTGGCCTATACAATTCACAAACAGTAGAACACTTTAACTCTATTCACCTACATCCCAATGAATTTGCTATTGTCACAATTTAAAACTTCATATAATGTTTAAATTTCAAAATATATGTGTGTATGTGTATTTCTTCCTACATCTTAGACTTTCCATTTGTATCATGTTCCTTGTTCCTTAAATATTTCCTCTAAAATTTTCCAAACTCTCTCATTAAAAAATCTTTATTTATCTTTTATATATATGTGTGCATATATATGTGCATATATATGTGTGCATATAAAATACTTGCTGGGAATAGAAATTTAAACGGGCAATTGTTTTCTTTAAGCATGTTGACAATATTACTTTAGTGTCTGCTGATTTCCATCATTGATTTTTAAATATCAGCTGTCAGTTTAACTTTACTTCCTTAAAGGTAATATGTTCTTCCCTGTGGCTGCTTTTGATATACGGTATATATGCAGTTTCATTTATCTGGTTTCCTATGGTTTCACTATAATGTGCCTAAAAGTGCTGCTCTTTAAGTTTATATTGTGTAGGATTTATCAGGCTTCTTTAATCTATAGATTAATGTCTTTCATTAGTTCTTAATATTCTTGGCGAATACAACTTAGAACATTGCCTTTAGTTCACTCTTTCTCTCTTCTCCTTCAAACATGGCAAGACTGGTTTGTAGTTTGTGACTGATAATTCTAATAAACTCTATTTCCAGTATCAAATGGGTCTATTTGTGTTGTCTGTTGTTTCTGCTGGTTCTAGCTCAATGTGTTTCGTTTCCATGTATGACTTGCTATTTTTGCCCATGTGGGACATTGTGTTTTAAAAATTATTTGTAAGAATAATTTGAGGCCTAGCATAATAGTGTCTTCTTTCAAAGAGGATTTTTATTAGCCTCTTCCAGACACCTGAGGTGCTACCTGTCTCAAATCAAGTTTAGGCTTGCAGTTTTCTGGACCACCCAGATGACATAAAGTCAAGCAGAAGTTCTTTGCAGGGATTAATTTACTCATGTCCATTTACTCATGACTCACCCTACCTGAAGCTGCAACTCTTTGAGATCCCAGTTTAAAGCTTCAAGAATTCTTCCCTCTGGTGGATTACAGGACTTATCTTTTACCCCCTGGCCCTAGGAGTTGGTCAAATTTTGCAGCTGTCTCTGGGATTGACAAACGCACGTGGGGCAAAATCAGATTTGGTGTTGGTCTTGCTCTCCTCTTTTAGATCTTGGTTTTGTAATGCCTCAATCCCTTGTTAACAATTCAAGGCTTTTAAGAGGATTAAAACAAAAATATCTGATCTGGTTCTTTAGATTTCTTCAGTGGGAGGGTTGATCCACATTTCCTTGTCATCAATCGCTGAGAATAGAAGTTTCGGTTTATGTATTTATCAGAAGAAAGGAAACTTTCATAATTTTCTATTTCTACTTTATGTTTATCAATTTGTTAGTCACTATAAAGCAATTTACATATGTCAAGGATATAATGTATCCACAGAACCAAAACCGTTATGTAGTATTCATCATGTTCCTTTAAAGAATCAATCTGGGCTGGGCTCAGGGGCTCAGCCTGTAATCAAGTGCTTTGGGAGGCCGAGGTAAGTGGATCGCCTGAGCCCGCGGGTTCGAGACCTGCCTGGGCAACTTGGCGAGACCTCATCTCTACAGTAAATCAAAAGCTAGCTGGGCATAGTAGCACACACCTGTAGTTCCAGCTACTTGGAAGGCTGAGTGGAAGGATCGCCAGAGCCTAGCAGGTCAAGGTCGCGGTGGCCGAGAGTGTGCCACTGCACTCCAGTCAGGGCAACAGAGTGAGACTCCAACTCAGAAAAAAAAAAAAAGAATCAATCTGGTATAATTTGAAATTGTTTATAATTTTAAGTCATGACTACTTCTGGCCTTTTGTATTCAATATAATAAGTATGTGCCCCACCAACTCATAATGAAAGATCCAGTGATACATATGTAGCATACAAGAGTGCTTACTCTTTCCATGGACTTAACATGTCTTCCCCTTTACTCATCTCTTCAGGCTTTTTCTCTATTCTTATCTTCTCAATGAGGCTTTATTATTATGTCTTATTCAAAATTGTAAATACCCTCATCCTTGTTCCTGCATTTCTTAATCTCCTGAGCTTTTCTTTTCTCCATTATACATACTTAATATATATTATATATCCTGGATCTATCACTGCCTCTTTAATCTTGATAAGTCTACTTAACCCCTTAATTCCTCGTTTCTACAATATAAAATAAGATGAAGAAAAATATCCCACCCTTCTTCATATGGATGTTTCACAGTGAGTAGGGTGATAGATCATAAACTGGGTTAGAACTTCATAAGATTGCTGCTATTATATTGTACCATAACCTTTTTATAACATTGTGATCATTGCAAGAAACAATCACAGATTCCTCTCATCTGTGTACGCACACATACAATTTGATCTCCATCCCCTTAAGTCTGGCTGGCTTTATGATCTGCTTTGATCAGTAAATTGTGGTGGAAATGACACTGCATAGGTTTCAAGTGTGGCCCTCATCAGCCCTTGCAGTTTTGACTCTTGCCCCCTTGGAACCCTGAGACATTGTTGTGAAGAAGCCTGAAATAGTCTTTTTGACAAGAGAGACTACATAGAAAGAGAGCCCGAGTCAGCTGCTTGTACCAATTGCCAATAAGTGTAATGTCTAGGACAGTATAGCTCCAGTCAAGCCCCTAGATGAATGCAGCTACACACACAACAGTAGACACGACCAGCAGAAGGACTTCCCAGTCTGATCCCAGGTAAAACCACTGATCCATAGTACCATGAGCAAATGAAACAAGTATCATTTTGAACCACAAAGTTTTGAGTTGAAGTAGAAAACGGACACAAAAGCTATTTGCTGAAGAACATAATTGACATTATCTTAGAAAACATTTAAATAGTTATTCATCCAAGAAATAAGAGAATAAGCGTTACACTTCCTATTACAGCAATAACTGCTTATCAAACCTACTGTTCTGCAGATAATAATTAAAAACTTTAGAAAAATGTAAAAACTACCTGAAGGCCTGGCAGGGCAAATAAAAGCAAATAGATATCAGAGGAGAGTCCACACCTGAAAAAGGGAATAGCATGAGTTAAGTTTTATGTTTCTTAGGGCTTTTATCCTGAGAGTCCACACCTGAAAAAGGGAATAGCATGAGTTAAGTTTTATGTTTCTTAGGGCTTTTATCCTGAGAGCAGGTTATTGTTGGTGTGTCTGAAACTCAGATAGAAACCCACAGTCTTCTTGGCTTGAAGATCAGACGTTAGAGTTCAAAGCAACGACAGCTTCTTGAAAGTAATAGAGAAATTCCTTGAAGAATAAAATCATGAAAAAAGAGCTCAAATGCTGCTTATAAAATTTCTGGTTGAAGCCTATGTCTCACATGCATGGGACAGATCTCAAGCCTCCCAGCTGAGACTAAAAAAACTGAACTTGGATTTGAGCTGCTGGCTTCTTCGGGGCATACAGAGTTTGTAGCCAAGATAACTACTTGCCTAGAAAAAAAAATTATCTTTCAGGATTGCATAAAAGAATACAGAGTTTCTACAATGTATCATTTGTAATAGAAGGGATACCTTCCAAAATTACTCAACATTTAAAGAAAGAAAAGCAGAATCCATTCTCAAGAGAAATGGCATGCAACTGAGATGTCACAGATGATATAATTAACGGAATAGATTTTAAAGTGGTTATTATAGCTACCTCAAGGACATAAAGGAAAATATGTTCTTAATAAATGAAAAGATAGGAAAGCTCAGTAAGGGAATAAAAACTATTTTTAAAGAAGCAAATGAAAATTCTAGAACCAAAAATTATAGTATCTAAAATAAAAAATTCACTGGTTGAGTGTAACAGTAAAAGAGAGGTAACAAAAAAATCAGTGAACTTTAAAATGGTTCAATAAAAACCATCCAACATGAAGAACAGAGAGAAGAGGGAATGAAAAAAATGAGCAGGTAATCTGGGAATATCAAAAGGTCTAATATATATGCAGTTGGAGTCAGAGAAGCAGAAAGGAGAAAAATGGGGCAGAAAAGTATTTTTTAAAAAAGGTGAAGATTTTCCAAATTTGGAGGAAGCAGTACAAATACAGATTTAGGAAAGAGAGCAAACTCCAGGTGGAATAGATTTAAACACACACACACACACACACACACACACACACACACACTCACATACATACCCAGTAATATGTCAAACTATTAAAAAGCCAAAGTTAAGAAGAAAAGTCTTGAAATAACCCAAAAGATTTTATTACAGACTTATTCCCCACCGAGTAGGATACTGCATTCAGAATTTTATGAATTGCTTTTTGAGTATTTGGGAAATTTTCCGTAGCGGAAACATTGCTGCTTTTCACTAGAGAGACAAATCCTGCGGATGAGGTCACGGACACGAGCGTCGGGTACCGCGAAGGTGGGTGGTTGTGAGGAGAGCAGCAGCCCTTCGTTTCATGGGTTGTCAAAGGTCTTCTGGAGGAGACAAAATGCTGCAAGCTCCCTGGAAGACAGAAAGATTTTGACACAAATAACTCTGAAATCAGGAAAAGAGAGAAGTGAGAGCCTCGTGGTAAACTTGAGAAGGACCTGACCAGAAAAGGGGATTTTTGAAATTGAATTAAAGGAAAGAAATTTGGGGGAAATGGGGAAGGCCCAGAAGATTTTAATTATCTAACAGCATTTGTTCTTTCAGACGCTTTCCCTGTTTCTCTCACAACTTTGTATAAAACGTTTGTCAGGTAGGTAGGTTTCAAGAGCAAGTGCTTTGAAGTGTAAGGAGGCATCTCCTTTCCCATTCCTTGTCACTGACAGGTCACGGAGGTCCAGAGGTGCCTGCAGCAGCGAAATCAGCATCCCTGGGCCGAGTGGGTGGCCCTGTTTTGACGAGTGTGGCTTCCTGAGTTCATGGAGTAATGAGTTAATGATTGAAAACAAATAATAACCAAATCCAGCCAGGCTCGGTGGCTCAGCCTGTAATCCCGCCCATTGGGAGGCCGAGGTGAGTGGATGGCCTGGCCCGCGGGGTTCGACACCCACCTGGGCAACTTGGCGAGACCTCATCTCTACAATAAATCAAAAATTAGCCAGGCGTGGGAGCGCACCTGTAGTTCCAGCTACTCGGACGGCTGAGACGGAAGGACTGCCGGAGACCAGCAGGGCGAGGCTGCGGAGGCCGGGAGCGGCCACTGCACTCAGGTCTGGGCGACAGAGTGAGACTCCGACTCAAAAAAAAAAACACCCAAAACCTCCAAATGTAAACCCAAAGTTTGCTGCTTATTGTAATCACATTTTCCATACTAAGCTGGAGATAAGGTGATTGCATTTTTGTTTGCAGCGTCAGCCTCTTTTTCTCTTTCTCTTCCCCCTCCCACCTAACCATCCCTCCACCTCACACCATCTTATGTCAGTGGGACAATATCCCCCCAGGGAAGGAAAGAGTGCAAGAAATAGCTCCCTGAGGCTAAGGCAAGGAAGGGCCTGCTGTCAGAGCACCAATGGGGCACAAGGCGGCAGCATCATGGCCCATCTTCCAGCCGTCTGCAGCTCTTCCTGTAATGAGAGGCCTTTTCCTGTGTTTGCTCGCATGCACCAATGGCTGTCCTACCAAAGGTAAACAGCAGCAGTCTAAGCAAACGACTCTGTTCCCAAAAGAAAGCTTTTAACTTTTCTTTTGGAGGAGGCAGGAGGGGGTTGTTTGAGGACCGGGTACAGGAGGAGAGGGAGGAGGTTAGACCAGAGGAAACACAAGTGACCCCAGAGCCCTGCCCTGCTGTGTTTCTTTCTTTTCTTCTTTTTTTTTCTTTTCACCTCTCTCATTATTTTTGGCTGGCTCCTCTGTGCAGGTTGCCTTCTATTCACCGACAGTCGCTTTGAACATCAGTCATATCAGGTCATCTGCCAAGCGGGGCCCCTCTGGTCACATTGCTCTGAGGCCTCTGGTTTTCCAGCTTCAAAGCACCTCGCAAGTGGTGACTTGCCTCCTTAGGGGAGGATGTTAAAAGAAGAGGAAGCCTGGAACCGACTCATGAAACCTCTGGCATTCAAGCTGGAAGCGTCCATCTCATTTTGCAGAAGAAGAAATCAGGACCGAAGAGCAACGAAGGCCTACGGCCAGGGCCTTGTGGTCAGTAAGTGGAGGAACAGGGGTGTGGAAGCCAGTCTGCTCTTGTCTAGTCTGAAGGTGTTCTTCCCACTCCTTGGATTTAGAACTGTGTTTCTCGAGAAGTCTTAGCTTGCCTCAAATGGGCCTCAGTGATGATAACATTTTGAGAGTGAGATGAGGAAAGGGGACGGGCAAGAACCTGCCAATGGACAGAACGCCATCTTCCTCCTAATGAAGCGCTTCTCAGTGGTCTCATTCCCTTGTGCATTCATTCAACAAATGCTTACGGAACAATTTTCACATGCCTGGTGACTTCCGGACACTGGACCTTCAGCAGTGAACCAGCAAAGTCTGATTCCCACGAAACTTATCTTCTGTTGTTTCTATTAATCTCCAAGAAATACTATTTTGGGGTGAAAGGATTCTGCTGATTTGTTTTGTTCTTTTAAAGGCAGTAGCATCTTTTTAAACATCTAGCTTTCAGAGCATTAACGGGTACTCCTTAAGCACTCACAACGCTAAGTATAGTTCTTGCCGTGACATAAAGCAAATTAGCTGCTGATCTTCCAACCCACCGCAATTTAAAACCTATCAAGAAAAGACACCTAAAAAGAAAACTTGCCTAGGCAGTATCACCTCCACACACTGACAAATGTTGGAAAGAAGTGAAGAAACAAGTTGGTAAGCTGAACTCCTGCAGTCTGTAGGCCACTATCACATTTGCTTTTATGACAGGGTGGTGGAATATGTGAATGCTCTCCAATCGACTTCACAAGGAGGGGGCCTCACTGTCTTCTGTGATGGTCTCCTACGTCCCCTACTGTCACTTCTGCCGTGTTCTGTTTCTTAGGGACAAATCGCTAAGTCCAGCCTACACTGAAAGAGCAGGGAATTCGATGCCATCTCTCCAAGCTAAGAATGTCAAAGAATTTGGGGCTGAATTTTAAAACCCTCACACTAGGCTCCCTTCAAATAGAATTTATGTTTTTCTTGGAAAGTTCTAAAACAAATCACAGACATAATATTATTTCAGATGTCCGTACTTCACTACGTATTTTTAAAGCAGAGCTACCAACCATTATCACAGCCAACAAAATTCATAATTTTAAAAATCAGTCTGCTTCAAGTCTCAAATGTTAAAATTAAGAAGATTCCACATAAAATCCAGATTTCTGCCTTTAAAAAAACTTAGCCGCGCTAAGCCTGGGTGCTCATATGGTCACAGATGACTTTAGCTAGAACATGGACACTTCAATCTGCCCTGTCCCTCACCACACCCTCTTGTATTGCACACAAGGCTCAGCTCATTTAAGTATCTGAGTTTCGATCTAAATACTGGTCTACATCGAATGAGGCTGAAAGATATGACAGTGGAATTGAAGAGGGTAGAAGTCTGACCCTTGGTATGAGCTGAAGTCCAGAAGACTGGGAAGTGAGACAGGGTGTGGGTTTTCTTGGAGTGACAGTCACTGTGAATCTGACTCACGTAGAGATGACAGGGGCCACTGAGGAGATTTGGGTCTACGGCGATAGCTCTACGAAAATTTGGCAGGTGTTTCTATGCCAGAACTTGAGATCAAGCCACCAGCAGAACCATCCACCTTTGAGAAGACCACGGATCACCCAGCATAGACCACGCTCGGTGTTATCTTCCTCGCACTGGTTGAATCTTAGGTCTGGGGCAACCTAAGGAAGGGTGTGGGGTTCATGAAAATTAGTGATAGATCTTCTAGCCGACTTTCTCAAGGAGGGGCACTTAATGAATGAAGAAAGTTCTTTCTTGTCCCTTTTTTGTCACAGACACATAAGCACTTAGGATGCCTGAACAGAACCTGCAAATAGAAGAACAGGCCTTGATAACTACTCTGGAGGAAGACTGGGAAAAGGTGGGCTTCACTAAACTGCAGAAGTGAAGACTGTTGGAGAATGACCACTCCCTCCTGGCCTGATAATAAGCCCACGGTTGCTTTTTACTCTAACTGCAACCATTCCTCAACTCTAAAATGTCTGCCTTGCCGGGCTCGGAGGCTCAGCCTGTAATCCTGCACCTTTGGGAGGCCAAGGTGAGTGGATTGCCTGCGCCCGCGGGTTCGAGACCCACCTGGGCAACTTGGCGAGACCTCATCTCTACAGTCAATCAAAAAAAATTAGCCGGGCGTGGTAGCCTGTGCCTGTAGTTCCAGCTACTTGGAAGGCTGAGGTGGAAGGATCGCTGGAGCCCAGCAGGTCGAGGCTGTGGTGGCTGGGAGTGGCCACTGCACTCCAGTCCGGGTGACAGAGTGAGACTCCAACTCACTCCTGCCTGATATTTGGAGCTCAGAATGATATGCCCGTAGAAATTGCATGTTCCTTGACAGTTAAGCCCACAAGCCAGTTGTGATATTGCAAGATATATATTTGGTCTTCATCTCCATTTCCTGGCATACAACTCCTAAAACCCTTAGCATCTCCAAAGTGATCAGTGTTTGTGTATGCTAATGAGATGACTGCTGGCTGGCAGCCCCTGGGTAGCTTCAGGTTGGAGGCTGGTCATAAGAAAGACCAAGGCATGATTAGAAAGTTGAGACTACGCCGGGCTCGGGCTCGGTGGCTCAGCCTGTCATCCCACTCCTTGGGAGGCCGAGGTGAGTGAATTGCCTGAGCCTGCAGATTCGAGGCCCGCCTGGGCAACTTGGCAAGACCTCATCTCTATAATAAATAAAAAAAAATTAGCCAGGCGTGGTAGCGCGCGCCTGTAGTTCCAGCTACTTGGAAGGCTGAGGCGGAAGGATCGCCGGAGCCCAGCAGGTCGAGGCTGCGATGGCCGGGAGCGGCCACTGCACTCCAGTCTGGGTGACAGAGTGAGACTCCAACTCAAAAAAAAAAAGAAAAAAGAAAGTTGAGACTTTCAGCCACGCTCCAACCTCCAGGGAGGGGAGATAAGATGAAGGTTAAGTTGACCACCAATGACCAATGGTTTAATCAATCACGCCTACACAATGAAGTGTCCGTAAAAACCCAAGGCACTGGGTCTAAACTTCTGGATTGTATACCTGGAGAGGGCAGGCACACTCTGCCCTCCTTCCCCCATACTTTGCACTATCTACCTCTTCATCTGGTATTCACAGGTATCCTTTTAAATATCCTTAATAACAAACAGGTAGATGTAAGTGTTTTCCCGAGTTCTGTGAGCTAATCTAGCTAATTAATGGAACCCGAGAAGGGGGTCACGAGAACCCTGACTTACAACCCATCAGGCCAAAGTACAGGTAAAACAACCTGAGGCTTTCATTTGGCACCTGAAGTGGGGGCAGAGTTGTAAGACCGAGCCCTCCACCTATGGAATCTGCGCTATCTTCAGGTAGATGGTGTCAGAATTGAATTGAATTGCCGCACACCCAGCTGGTCCACGCTGCAGAACTGGTTGATTGCTTGATTTATGGTGAAAAGGCCCACACGTCTGGTGTTAGAAATGTTCTGTGTTCTGAGTATGCTTGGAGGGTTCGAGTCCGTTTTCCCCCACATCCTCAGATCTGTCCTTACAAGTACAATATGTTGGAACTCAGTTATAGCACCACCAATCAACCAAGTGCAGCAGTTTTCTTAGAAATTTTCAGCCTGGGTTCTACATGAAACACCTAGAGTACATTTTCCCCAACCCTAGCAGTTCAAGCACTGAGTTCCAGTCCATCCCTCAAACTAACCACTTCTAGTTTGGGCCAGCTTGGGGGCCGCTTTTCGGGAACAGCACTGGGTGTGTGCCAAAGGAAAGGGAACCCTCTGTTGGGTGAGTGTTGAGAAATTTAGGCATGGCGATACACCTTGGGACAACGACAGCCAGGCGAGCAGACCAGAGGCAGGGGACTGGGTAGAATAAAGGGGGGTAGGTGCTCAGTTTCGGAGGCTCTGGAAGTGGGGATGGAAGCGGGGCATGGCAGAGCATGTCGCTGTTCAGAAGTGCGGATCTTCCATAAGCCGGCTCTTTCCACGCTGTGTGTTGTCTGTATCCATTCTCCAACAGACTCTTGTCATCTAGCACACGGGTGCAGCATTGTCGTCTTACGACCTCTTCTGGCACTAACATGCCCACCTGCACCTCCTGGTGGTCCTTACTGGCAAGGTCAGATTTGGACTGGACTTTATCACTACGCATCAGCTTCCACTCACACCCCCTCACAATCCACTCTTTACAAAGTAACCAAAATAGTCTTTCTGAAATGCAAATCTGATCGCTCCCTCCGGGGCAAAATTTTTAATGATTTCCCATCTTTCTTGGGATCAAGTTCAGAACCTGAACTCAGCCCCCCAGGCTTGCCCTCGCTTGAGCTTCTTCCTCTCCACCGGTGCCTGGCTCTTGCTTGTTCTTCGGGTCTCTGCTGACTTGTCATTTTGGGGAAGATCCTTCTGACCTTGTGTCCGGATTTGGTCCCCCGCTCTACCTCCAGGCTTCCTCTTCAGAGCACCGACTGCCATGGGAATGGTGTAGGTATTCAGGTGTGATTTGTTTGACTTGTTTCACGTGTCCCTCCTCCACCAGGCAATCAAGTCCAGAAGCACATTAACTGCAACTAGCACTGGGCTTCCTGGTCCATAAGACACGCTCACCAAAAAGTTGCTCAGTGAGCCTTCCTGTCTCTTATATTATAAAATATGATTAGCCGGGCTCGGTGGCTCAGCCTGTCATCCCGCGCCTCTGGGAGGCTGAGGTGAGCGGATTGCCTGAGCCCGCGGGTTCGAGACCCGCCTGGGCAACTTGGCGAGACCTCGTCTCTACAATAAATCAAAAACGAGCCGAGCGTGGTAGCGCGCGCCTGTAATTCCAGCTACTCGGAAGGCTGAAGCAGAAGGATCGCCGGAGCCCAGCGGGTCGAGGCTGCGGTGGCCCGGAGTGGCCACTGCACTCTAGTCTGGGCAATGGAGTGAAACTCCAACTGAAAAAAAAAAAAAAAAATGATGTTCTCCAATTTCAGGGAGCAGTCACTGGGTTTTTACCACGCGACGGGCAGTGATGGTTTAGAGGGCAAATTACATGGTTA
Organism: Cephalopachus bancanus; assembly: GCA_027257055.1. Classification (NCBI taxonomy): domain Eukaryota; kingdom Metazoa; phylum Chordata; class Mammalia; order Primates; family Tarsiidae; genus Cephalopachus; species Cephalopachus bancanus. The sequence goes on along the minus strand of JAPVLO010000112.1, from coordinate 1,361,414 downwards.
AAAATTAGGGCTTTGAGTCAGAGTTCCCTGGGTTTGAAGTCTAACTAGTTGCGTGGTATTGAGGAAGTCGTATGATGTCTCTGTGATTCAGTTTCCTCATCTATAAAAAGGGCGGAGGGTATGATGGACGATAATAGCACCTACTTCATAGGACTGCGGGGACGATGAAGAAAGTTATGACGTGAAGAAATGTCTGGCCCACGGTAAACGTAGGAAAGATGTTACCAAGTCTTATTTACTACTAATACCGTACAAAATAGGCATAAGTTCTCAGCCTCGCTTGTCATAGGAAAAAACTCGATACATGTAAAGTAGATTTTCTTCAATGACTGGTCCAAAGGAATCCTCCATATCACCTTTTCATGCTAAAAAAAAAACTAAAAAACTAAAAAGGAAGAAAGAAATGAATGTTCTCACCTTTTGGAAGTTGGGACTTGGAGGAGCTCGGCTTGGCAAGCTGAAGACCATAAATCAAGGAAACAAAGGAAGCTCCAAAGCAGTTCCAGGCTGAGGCTCAGTCATCCCTCCTGCGCTTTAATGGAAGAAACCCAGCAAGTCCATGAGAAGCCCAGAGGGGCAAGCACTTTCCACAGAGCCTGCAGGGGACATGGAGCCACTGGAGCGTGACCCAGAGCAGCAGGAACCCATCTCCAGGTTGCTGCAGGAAGCGAGAACAGTGGCTCCCACCCGGCGCTGAGCTCTTCCAGGATCTCCAAGGGCATCACCATGTCCTCAAATCAAAGTCATTTTAAACTTTTTTTTTTTTTTAAATCTATGCCATGCATCCCGTGTGAGAGGAAGTCGGTGCCAAAGGCTATCAGGCAAAAAGATTGTGAGTCACTGGCGTGGACAGTCTTCCTGGAGAGAGATGAGTCCTGCATCAGGCTTTTAAAAAGGCATCTGGCGGGGACAGGAATATTCCTGGCAGCTATTTGTCGTGGCTCCAAACTAGAAACAACCCAACGTCTATCATCTGTAGAGCAGGCAGATAAACTGTGGCGTATTCACAGAACGAAATCCTATCCAGCCATGAGAATGAATGAGCCCCAACTTCACTCCACGAAAGGGACAAATCCACAAACAGGACAAATCCACAAACAGGCTACGGAGGGGAAGAAACCCTAACAAAAAAGTGCAAATCGAGGCCATTTTCATGCAAACTCAAAACCAGGTAACACTCATCCACGTCAAGTACTAGAAGTCAGGGTCCTGAGGGACGGTAGTGGCAGGAGGGGCAGCGGGGTCCTCTGTCCTGTTTCTTTTTTTTTTTTTCCTGAGTTGGAGTCTCACTCTGTCGCCTAGACTGGAGGGCAGTGGCCGCTCCCAGCCACCACAGCCTCGACCTGCTGGGCTCCGGGATCCTTCCGCCTCAGCCTTCCAAGTAGCTGGAACTACAGGCGCAGGCTACCTCACCCGGCTAGTTTTTTATTTATTGTAGAGATGAGATCTCGCCAAGTTGCCCAAGTGGGTCTCGAACCCGCGGGCTCAGGCAATCCACTCACCTCAGACTCCCAAAGGTGCGGGATGACAGGCTGAGCCACTGAGCCCGGTTTGTCCTGTTTCTTAATCTGGGTGCTGGCTGTGTTCACTTTGCGAAGTTCACTGACCTGTACACTTAATTTTCGGTGTGCTTTCTGAGCATATGTTACATTTCAGTCCTCCCTCCATGTTCCCGCCCCACCCCTGACCTCCATGGTCTAAGGTCAAATGAGTCCTGGGGTCGACAGATGGCCCTAGAGTTCTGTATCATCGGAAGTTGGAGCTGAACAAATGAGGATGCTTCAGAGGCGGGAAGCCATTCTGAGCGTCGTTTGTATTTCTGTGATGCTAGCTCTGAGTGTTGGGGTCACTGTTTTGGCCTCACCTGGGTTTTTCTCCTGGCTATCTGTCCAGTCCCAGGGGCTTGCTGCTCCCTCTCTCTACTCAGATGGTCTCTATAGTGTGTCATGAAACATGGGGTCTTCTTGAGGGGGGAGAGGAGGCAATTTTCCACTCCTGCTCATGCATGTCCTCGGTTGGCTCAACACAAACTTCCGTTCCCTCATTCAGGATCCAGGGAAGCCAGGATAGAGCTGGGCTTGGGTGGCCTGGCTAGAAATCTTTCCTGCCAAGACCAACAGGAGGGACTCAGGAGCTTCAGCTTCTGACACCCAGCAAGTGGTTTCCCAGACTGGTGGGTGACTTTTCAGATGATTGGCAGCGCAGGGAAAGAGGGAAAAGCCTGATCTCACAGGCAGGGCTGCGAGAGGCATCTGCATGGAACAGCTTGGCACCAGGTGGGGCTGAGAGGCCCCGGCTGCTCCCAGAAGGTGTCAGGTCCCGACTGGACGCTGCCTCATTAAGCCAAAGCTGTGCCACCGAAACGGGACAAGTCCTCGTCCAGGCTGTCTCGGGGAGGGTCAGCTGGCCAGGAGAGAACAACAGGGCCTCAACGTGACGGTCCCCACAAGCTGCAGACGTGAAAGGGAAATCCTCTGGATGCTGGCTGGACTGCTGGGGCTCCGCGCTGGCCGTGCCCTGAGGCCGCAACGAGGGTGGAGCCACGGGAAGGGCCGTGTGCTGCCACGATGGAGATTCTTCAGGGGATCAGAGGTGGCTTCACCCCGTGAGGAGTTTGTTCCTCGGCCTCCGCCTTTTCTCCACTGACTGGTGCCACTGACACCTCGCCCACCCTCCCCTGTTGCTCTTCCTCACCCACTTGCTTTCTTATTGTGAGTTTCAGCTGCCTGCTCGTGTAACCTCTAGTCACTAAAAGGCCTGCCCTGGCGCTGCTCCCCCTTTCAGAGAGACTCCGTTCCTAGGCTTCCCGCTACGTCCTCTCATGCTCTTCCCTGGCTTTCTCAGACTTTCATTTCACTTCCCTCCCACTTCTACAAAGGCAGGATGCAGAGGAAGGCAGCAGAGGGCAAAGAGCGCTGGAGTGGGAATCAGGAGACGGGAAACGTTTTGGTGTAAGACCTCAGGCAAGCCATGGAGGCAGTCCCTGGTCATCGGTGTCCTCCTCTGTCAACAGAACTGGGCCACCCAGGCCAGAACCCACCATCGTGGGCTGGGCCAGTGTCGATGTCCTGGCGGATGCAAAGAACGAACTCTGCCCTGGCTGTTACAGCCGACTGAATAACAATATTGCTATGTCTGTCTCTGAGGCATGCACACAAATTTAGATAACTAGGGGGGGAGTGAAAGAGAGAGAAAGAAAATTGCTGGAAGAAAGAAAATTAATCTTATCGACTACAGCTACAGTGCCCAATAAAAGTCTCACAGGGATACTGAATCAGAATTACTCTTTCCCTGGATCCGCTTTCATGGTTTTGGTAGCCAGGTATAGCTCTCCATCTCACCCCCCCCCCCAACTTTTTTTTTTTTTTTAACAATTAGGTAAAATAAGGAAGTAGCTTAAGCCTGGTTTTTCTTTTGCCACCACAAAGGTTCACACAACTGCTGGTTTCTGTTCACAGTGAAAATCGCCTTAACCGAATGAATGAAGGGTACAAGAGACGCAGCCCAAATCAGAGAATCACAAACGCTTGCGCCTAAGTGCACCCAATACTTAACAGGTTTCCTCCGTTCCGGTTGCTTCCCCGTCCATTTTCAAAACCTGTGGCTGGTTTATCTAAGAATTTTATGCTGCCACATGGCATTTTAAAAGCACATTAGAAATTCCTTTCCAGTTTTCCAGAGGTGATCAAATCCAAGGTGCCTCAGGAATGTAGAGGTTAGGATAATATAAACAATAGTTCGGAGATGACCATGTCTGGCAGCAGCTTGGTAAGTCACGCTTTTCCTTTTTCATTCATTAGCAAAGATGGATGCTGGGTGTGGGTTCATTGCGAGCAGCTCAGTGACCGGGAAAACTCTAAGGATCTAGAGTAGACTGAAGTATTGCAACAATTTCAAAGGGCCTAGAAGACGCCAGCGTCCTGGCGGACCCGCCATGATGCCCTGTCACACAGGCTGCAGGTTTGCCTGTTAGCACAACAGGCCAAGGCTTTTCTTGCTCAGAGTCGACATGACATGATTTGTTCCCCTTCGGCCGCGTCAGTTCTGCAAACCAGATACCAGCGGCGGCAAGCTCAGGAGAGCCTGGCTTTCTGGAACACCGCTTGTTTGGATAGGACAGGCCACTAAGGCGTTTCCATCTCTTTAAAGCTCCCAGGGCAGAGAGCATATTTAAGGAATTCTTTTTTTCAAAGATTTTTTTTTTTTTTGCCCCTTCCAACATTTTGTTTAAGAGAAAATGAGATGTCTATCTTCTGTTTCCTTATTTTTTTTCAGGAAAGCAAAGGGCTGTTGACTTCCTCTCTCTCCCCTCCCTTCCTTCCTTCTTCCCGAAGGTACTCATCTGAGAAAAAGAGAACGAAGTATTGTTCCTGTTCTCCTTCTTAAGTCATTAGAAACACTGTCCCTGTGAGTTCTTTAAGTTCCCTGCAATCTGTGCACAAGAGAAAGAGGGAGCAAGAGGGAGAGAGACAGAGGGAGCAGGGAACAGGTAAAGGAGGGTCTGCTGCAGCCATTCAGACCTCAGGAGTCGGTAAGTGACCCATGCACTTGTTTCTGCTTCCATTTCAATGTCCCTGGGACAGATACTGCTCTGGGCATCTTCTACAGAAAATACCTCACTGGGTGTAATCCTTAATCAAAGGGTATGACGGATGCATGGCCCAGAATTTAAGCTTATACTTTTTTTTTTTTTTAAGGGAGTACTGATGCTTTGCAGAGCTGAGGCTGGCAGTACTGGCAATATGATTGCACTGGGGCTAAGAGGAACACTGTGTTAAATCTGCATTTGGGCACAGATAATGTGGCTAGGTGAACCAGGAGCCACTGGAGTGTGTGATGTCTCCCACTGGAGAATTCATTCTTCCTCAGCACTGTGTCCTTGGAACCTTATCAGGGTGTCTGCTAAGAGCTGTGGTTTGCTCTGGGGTTTTTGTTACATGTTGTCTGGATTGAGATGCCCTTCTCTCGTTCTTTTCTTTCCATTCAGTAACCCCCAAAAGAGGGCTCTTAATTTGTGAGTGCTCTTCTGCATCACAGAAGTGGGAGGGAAAAAAAAAAAGAGGGAATGCCACGTTGAAATGGTACCGTGGGGGGCTTATGTGTTCAGGTGCTACATGTGGGTTGAGTGTAAATTTATTATTTGCTGTCAGTGGAAGATGTCACCTAGCACACAAAAGAAGGCAAAGATTTGGGGGCATACAGTTTTAATTTGGGAAAACGACATGCGACTGGAATGGGAGAATTAAGACTGATTGTTCGTGTCAGTAGGAGGGAAAAACTAAGCTCCAGACGCAATTGAAAAACATTCACCCTGTGCCTGGTTTTCCAAGCACCAAATAGAGCACAGCAAGCTCGTCAAGCTTATACACACAACTGGTTTTTTAAAAGTCTAACTTACTTCGATTAAATTTGTCAGAAAGGATAATGTGACCAAGAACTCATTGTGGCAAGCCATGAAGGAGCCAGAGCTTGTTGTCAAAAGTAGGTCAGTAAAGTCACACCGATAGACCATGGATGTTTACCAATATTTATAACTAAATTCAGAGAGATGCTGACTGGGTGAAAGGTAGCGGCCCTGTATACTTTTTAAAAATATTCATGTCTGTGAATTTTACTGACTGAAATCACCTGGGCAGTGAAAGTTATGATAAAAATAGCTGGATTCTCATTTTAAAATTAATTTGGTCAGACTATGCTTTGGCCACAATCAAGTAGTTAATCTTTATTCAAAGCTGAGCCATCATCTTCATAAGAATGAGAAAACAGGATAGAACTAGACTGCCATGTAGGTTTTGTTCCGTTAGTCAGACCTCTTTTTTCTTCTCCTTTTTTTCAAGAGACTTTCCTTAGGGGCGCCATAAAATGAGCACCGTAGATGAGATGAGGCTAGCATTTGCCTGCTTGGGGATGCCGAATGATTCTAATGAGAGTTGAAAGCGGTTTCCAGCTCCCCTACCACCTACCCTAGGCACCCCATTTTCTTTTGCCTTCAGGTCAAAAGAAAGCCAGGACTGATGGTCTCGGGCATTTTTGCATCATTTATCAGCAACTGTGGCCCCACAGAACTTAGGGTTGCGATCCTGACTCGCTTCTTTCAGTTTCATTTCTCCTGATAATGTATTTACTCTGTGCCCAATAAAAACAACATCACAGAACGCTTTCCAGCTTTAGTTGCTGAATAAAATCATCAGAAGCAACACAATACAGAACGAGTGATAACACAGTCATTCTGATTAAAGACAAGGGAGGCAAAGGATGGGTAGACCAGTGGCTCAGAAAACAGCCTCTCTGCCAGCATGCATCTTCATTGTGGCTCGAGATAAAGGAGCTAGGGATGTGCTGGTTTTTTTAAAAAAGAAAAAATATATCTATTCAACAGTTCCATTTAAGTTGTCAAGCCATTGCCATGAGAGTATTTGTTGGAAAATTGGGGGTGGGGGCGTAGATTCAGCTACTCAAAGAAAAAAGCCATTAGTTTAGTCTAAGTTGCTACCACTCAGTCTATCTTGACTCACCTCCAAGCGATGAGTTGGCATTTGTGGAAACTTCCAGTATGTGATTCTTTGGGGTCATCAGAGGCTCTTTTGTGATATCGTTAGGGAAATTCCAGTTTGGGATGATCCAGAATTTGGCACACTCAAGATTTCATTGATTAATTTCTGCCAGAACTGTACATATAACTAAATTATAAATTTGCCATATAAATTGTAAGTCATGTTAGACCGTGTGTCCTATAGGTCGGTATGCAGGGCTGTGAGTCAAATTGGAGTGTGTAGAGCACAGGCTCTGATGTCATACATATTTGAGTTTGAATTTCAGCTTTATCCCTTAAAGATTACGTGTCCTAGGCCAGGTACTTAACCTCTCTAATCTTATGTACTCAAATGTAAAATTGCATTAATATAATACAGTTGTTGTAAGGAGTAAATATGATTATTTATATAAAAAAGTTAACATAATGCTTGGCAAGTAGTAGGAGTCAATCAGTATCAGATGTCATTTTTAAAGAGTCATACATCAACACATAAATCCAAGCGTGGTGGCTTACGCCTAGAATCCCAGCTATTTAGGAGGCTAAGACAAGAGGATCGCTTGAGTCCAGGAGTGAGACCAGCCTGGGCAACATAGTGAGACCTCGGTCTCTAAATTTTAAAAAAATTCATATATTAACACTTGAGTACTGTACTGTTTAATACAGAGAATAGAATGAGCCTTCTATAATTTGTGCCATTATTTCTGTTTAATACTCTACCAAGAATCTATCAGAACAGAAATTATCCCTCGTGGCTTTACAGTTGGGTGGGCACACATTAAGTGAAGATATTCTGTAAATTAAAGAGGGTAGACTTTACTGTATCGATATTCATCTTTGTGAATAGCAGAAATGCCAGATTTAGCTGGGGATGTGCCCATTGAATGCCAGTTGTATTCAATAAAAACTTTCAACTTATATGAGTGTGTGAGGAGACCTCAGTTATATTGTAGACATTTTATTCTCCCTTTCACCCACTTCCCCAAGCTCTCGAGCTCTGTGTTGTTGGTGACCTTTTCCCTAGAATGTTAGGCAGTAGACACTTTTTTTGGAGACCATAGTGCCTATACCATGACTCAGCCAGAGAGAAAAGGACTTAATATGACATGTTCTCCCCCAACCCAGGGCTGAACACACTTGGAGTTCTTGTTCCTCAAACTGCTAGCAGTGAGCCACACACAGATAAATAGAACATCATATCACCACGGAGTGTGTGTATGTGTGTGTGTGTGTGTGTGTGTGTGTGTGTGTGTGTGTTGCCTGATTGATCCAACAGCTATTTTTCTCTTACTCTAAACTTTTAAACCAATATGCCCATTAATTTCTCAAGTAATGATACTTTTATCTAGGTCTTAGTTAAACTTCCCTTACTTTTCAAAAGTAAAACATAACAGCAAAAACGACTAAAAATCTACCAACAATAACCAAAACCACTGGGGTTCTTTTGTTAGAAGAAGAGGCTCTGCTACAAGAAGACTCATTCGGTTGCTTAACCCTAGGAGAACATATCAAAGCTGAGTTGTTCTGTACTAATGTGCAAAAGTTGCCTTCTCATGTGGCTTGGGCTGCAGAAAATAAACCGGACTGGGAGTCAGAATACTTCTGTTCTGATTCAGTCTTTGCAGTCCCTAAATGTGTGACTTGACCAGTTCTTTTCTTGGTCGGGCCTCAGTTATTTCATCTGTGAAATGACAGGATGGACTAAATATGTGATGTTCAGGGTGGTCTGTGTGTGTGAGAGTGTGCATCAGAATTCACCTGCGGGGCTTGTTTACCTCCTGCCCTGCCCACTGCATTGGATGATCTATGAGGTTTGCTGCTGACATCCTGTGATTCTCTAAAGCGGATGGTCACTGTCTTGCTCTGTCTTCTTTAGGACGGCATTGATGTGAACTGTAAATTCTCATTCTAAGAGCCATGCTTTTAAATGGCATTCCTATTCAGCATGGCATGTTCTCTCTAGAAATTAGTTTTGAATATATCAGTTGTAGTTTTAGAAGCCATTAGTATTATGGAAAAAGGAATATCCTGGCAGGTCAAGCAATCCAATGATACTGATTAAGGTTCTAGAGCCATATATAAATCATAAAAAGATGGATTACTTAGATCTATAAATAATGTAATTCAACATGAATAGCATTTTGATTTATGCATTTCTATAGTATTTGCATTGCATAGTGAGCATGTGTTTTTTCTTTAATCAAACAAACATTTCCTATTCACTTTAGGAAAATATTAGTAAATTTGATCTGATAAGGTTTTTAAAAAATTTTTTACAATGTTTGTTGGGATGAGCCTCTTTTAGATGTTAGATTCTTGTCCCTAAGTTAATGGTGACACAGAAAGGCAAAAAAGAGTGATCGTGGTATTTGAAAAATCAACACTCACAAGTCATATTAAATATGCTTTAATTATAAGGAAAATACATGCCTTCTAGAAATAGTTGTCCAGATTTAATTGATTTTGTTTCTACTAAATCATTCATTTTTTTTCCTTTTGTTTATATGGCTGATGAAATAGAGCAGGAATGGATATAACTCTCCATCTGGCAGGAACTGAGATAATGGATATTTTGATGTGTGCTCTCAGAAACAGCTAGCCTTGTGATGAATGTTCTTTTTGACTATTCAAGTACCAAATACATTTACGTAAAACGATGATATTTAAATAAAGTAATAAGGCCATGTCTTCATCAGGTGTTGTGTGTAATATGTTAAGTTCGCTAAAAAGTGAGCACCACGAGGACAGGGGCTTTGCTTTGTCCACTGCAGTATGTCTGGGGCTTACAACAACATACAACACGTAAGCATTGCACAATAAACATTTGTTGGGTAGACAAGTTCATGAATAAGTGTACTGTAGAGTGAAAGATGCTGTCTCTTAAAGTCGTCAATGAGTAAAAAAGTTAGTCAAACTCTTTTGGAATCTGGACAAGGCCAAACTGCCAGCCTGATAGATTTATCACTCCCTGAATTGACTGGACTTACATAGGCTTATCTTGCTGTGTGTGCATGGAGCTGCTACATGTCCATTAAAATGTCATCTTGGCAAGTAGTGCCACCCACTTGCTCATGGGAGATTGACATTTATCAGATAGATACACAGAAAAGATGGTTGTTTGTACTTTATTTTCCATTTATTTTCTGGGCAGATGAAGGTTTGCAAATTGTTTTTGGTGAGAGAGAGAATGGTCATTTGTTTTTCCTTGACTAAAAGAGCTGTGAGCCAGGATTCAGCCTTGTAGGAAATGCTCCGTGTTCTCTGGTCTGTTACAGGCAAAGGCTGTGAACCCAAGTTAAAGGAATGCCACTTGGGCTGAGTTTACAAAACACCATACCATAGGGAGACTTCAAGGAGAGAAATGTAATATCCTTGTTGAGCACAATACCCTTTCCTTTATTTAATGAAACACAACAGAGGCAGTCAAATACTGGACTAACTTACCTGACAAATCTAAAGTGGTAAATATAAATGTCTAATAACAAATTGGGATTTTGGATGATGCTTATTATGTTTAACAGCATTGGTGTTCCAGGTTTCTGTTATTCATCATTGAAACTACAAAAGTATCCATTCACATTTATAAAGCTTACCTCTTTAGTGTCAAGTACCAGGACACAAAAAGGCAGTTCTGGGCCATTTTCCTATTTTCCTTTGGTATATTATGGCCCTGGTTTGACCCATTCTCTGATGCAACAGATACCAAATGGGGTAATGATTTAACAGCAACAGCATTCCCACCAACGATGATATTTATGGAAGAGTCATTACCAGGCCCAGGGCCTACTAAAAACTCCATATATATCATTTCTTGTAACCCATTCTCAGAAAAAGGTGCTTTATTCTTCTCATGTTAGAGCTAAAAAAAAAAAAAAAAGGCGGCCACCTTGTATGATAGCTAAACTAGAGAAAGTAATCGATTTGCTCAAGGTCACCAAATTAATGTTGCTGCATCAGTTTTCTCCTTAAAGAGGAAGTGTCATCTGCAGTCAATAATCTTTAAGATTAAGTACCCTTTAAGGCAGTATGCCTCAAATGTGGCCCAAGGACCAACAGCATGGCATCACCTAGAAGCCTGATAGAAATACAGAATCTTGGGTTCCACCACGACGTACGGAATCAGAGTCAGCATTTAAACAAGACCTCCAAGTGATTCAGTTACACATTCAAGTTTGAGCAGCATTGCCTTGAGTTTTTGATCTGTTGCACAGATTTTAGAATGTAGGTGCCTGTCCCAAGGAATCACAAAGGCATTTGTTGACTTTGACCTTGTCCACGACAACATGGCTCCCTGTGAGATAGTGGCATTGCTGGACAAGTCTCTGAAACAGCCCTGAGCAACATTATGCATGACTTTTGTGATCTCCCCGAGCAAGCTTACCCCATACCATGGGATCCTAATACTCCCAGAGAGGAAAGGTCTGGGTTATTATTTGGGGGGTGGGTTCTGAGCACCAGTCATCGGAGTCATCTGGGGCAGATTTCTAGGCCCTTCCCCGGATCTAACAAATCTGGAGAGGGGACCGAGGCTTTGCCTATTACTCAAGCTACTGGCTCAGGGTCAGGAAGTCCCTAGGAGTGCAGTGATGAACATTTTGGGGACATGACCCTGAACAAAAATTTAGCTTAAAATGCTTTGAACAGTATTTTGGAACAGAAAAAAAGAGGGGACTATTGCTGGAGGGGTGGGGGAATGAAACAGACTTGATCAGCTTAAAATACTTAATACTTTCAGTACATAAAAACAACAGTGAATGTGTGTGAGAGACAGCCCAGAGTCTTTCCAGGAAGACAAGGTACCTTGTCAACTTCTCCCTCTGAACATTCAAGAACTGGAATGAGAGGTCCTCCTATCTGCCCCGTGCTGTCCTCAGGGAGGAGTGGGGAGTGTCTGTGCTCCAGCATCCATCAAGGAGGAGATCGGTACATACCCCCAACTCTTGCTGGTTAGAAGCCTCTGCAGAAAGAATCCTTGGAGTTTCCTCTGCACTGGGACTCACCGTTCTCTCTCGGAACAGAAATCAAGAGGAGACTATTGTTGGAGGGGCGGGGGGAGGAAACAGGCCCGGAAGAGAGCGAGGGACAGGACTGGAACAGGCCCTGGTTTGCTGAAGCCTGGACAAAACGGGGCCTCTGCCCGGACAGAGCCGCGGCTTCTCCCCTGCAGTCGAGTCCCTCTGGCCTCCTTCCACAGGAAACGTAGGGAGATGAGGGACACCTCCCACCCCAGTGTCCATCCCTTGTTCCTCGCTGACTGTTTTTCTCGTTCAGGCATTATTTTCCCCACAGCACGGTGGAGCTTCCCTTCCCTCAGCCGCCCTCCCAGGTAACTTTCTCCGTTTTTTTTCCAAAGAACAAAGAGGGACCTTCCAGCATTATTCTAAAAAGGAATGTATATATTGAGCACGTTTAAGGAGCACTTTACCCTTAATCTAACAAGACAGGATTCCTGAAGTAGTAGCACTTGAATTCTTAGACGGAGGAACACGCCTTGCTAGCAGGTATATCCAGAATTGCACCTCCCTCCTGGCTTTTCAGAGAGCTGGGCAAGGGGACTTTTCTGAGCATCATCTTTCTTGACACTCAGGTAGACATCCAATGACGCAGTGAGCAAGCGGAAGTCTCCTCTGACAAGGTCCACAGCCCTCCTGGCACGCCAGAGATGTCATGGCGCAATCCCGTCGCTGGCTGTGTCAAGGTCTCCAGGGTCAGAGAGTTCTCACCTTCTGGCTGCAGCCTGTGCGCCAGATCTGAACGGGGATTTGAAGAAGGAGCAGAGAGCCAGGCTGAGGGAAAGAAGGTGCAGCCCAATCCTGCATCATTTTGCAGCAGGCAATCCTGTCCGGTGTGTCCTCCCACTGTCCGTGGGCTTAGACGCATCCCACTATCATGTCCATGGGTTGCTTTCCCACTTACAAGTCTCCTAGGAGGGGAATTTCAGCACCACGTCTTCCACACATGCAGTTGTGAAGGATGTTTCGCGGTGAGAAAATCCCGTCTAGGACACACGACGCCAAAAGTATTTGCTCTTCAGCCCATAGGGATATTTAGGGAAGAGAAGATGGTTTGCTTAATAAAATGTTCTCTCTTATGTATGTGGTACATGTGCCTTCCACTTGTGTGTGTACACCCCCTGCTCCTCCCCCAAACACACACACATTGCCTGCCCCAGATTACTGGCTCTTACAAAAGATTACGAGCCAATGGGTTAGTCCCAAGCTGTTGATTTGTCTCAAGAAGGTAGTACCAGTTTTTCAGTCTTCTACACTTCCAAACAGATGTACTGTCCTAACTGTGTTTTCCTTAGTGATAATAAAAAAAAGTTTGACTAGTGTGAGCTAGTGGGGGTGGGGAGAGGGTGAGAGAAGATTGAAGTGTTATTGCAAGTTCATAAAGTACTTTAGTCACTTACTGTATGTCATTTTAAGAATGTAAACGCTGGGCTTGGTGGCTCAGCCTGTAATCCCGCCCCTTTGGGAAGCCGAGGTGAGTGGATGGCCTGAGCCCGCGGGTTCGAGACCCGCCTGGGCAGCGAGACCTCATCTCTACAATAAATCAAAAAATCAGCTGGGCGTGGTAGCGCACGCCTGTAATTCCAGCTACTCGGAAGGCTGAGGCGGAAGGATCGCCGGAGCCCAGCAGGTCGAGACTGCGGTGGCCGGGAGCGGCCACTGCACTCCAGTCTGGGCGATGGGGTGAGACTCCAACTAAAAAAAAAAAAAAAAAGAGTATAAGTAATGCAGGAAAGAAGGCTACTCTTGGAGTCAGAGAATAGAAGGCCAAGTGTGCTTACTGAAGCAGGAATAGATGGCAAAGCAGCAGAACAAAATGCATGCAGGAATTTAGTGCATAAAAATAGCCTTGCATATCAGAGGGGAAAGCTGGATTATGTCATTAATGAGGTTGAGACCACTAGGTGGCTATTTGGGGAAAAAACAAACAAACATATGTCCTTACTTGACTTCTTAAATTAGAATAGATTCCAGATAGATCAAAGACTTGACATGTTAAAAATAAAAACATACTGTGAACTTCAAATTTTGTTTAAAGAATTAAGTCCTAGGCCAGACACGGTGGCTCACATCTATAATCCCAGCACTTTGGGAGGCTAAGATGAGAGGTTTGCCTGAGTCTGAGGGTTTGAGACCAGCCTGGGCAACTTGGTGAGATCACATCTCTACAAAAAATAAAAAATTAGCCGGGCATGGTGGCACGTGCTTGTAGTTTCAGCTACTTGGAAGGCTGAGCAGAAGGATCACCTGAGCCCAGCAGGTCGAGGCTGTGGTGACCATGAGTGTGCCACTGCCCTTCAGCCTGGGTGACAGGGTGAGACTCCAACTCAAAAAAAAAAAAAATTAAGTCCTTAAAACATGAAAACATAAGCCGGGCTCAGTGACTCAGCCTGTAATCCTGCGCCTTTGGGAGGCTGAGGTGAGTGGATTGCCTGAGCCCGCGGGTTCGAGACCCGCCTGGGCAACTTGGCAAGACCTCATCTCGACAATAAATCAAAAGTCAGTCAGGCGTGGTAGCGTGCGCCTGTAGTTCCAGCTACTTGGAAGGCTGAGATGGAAGGATCGCCGGAGCCCAGCAGGTCGAGGCTGCGGTGGCCGGGAGCGGCCATTGCCCTCCAGTCTGGGTGGCCGAGTAAGATTCCAACTCAAAAAAAGAAAAGAAAACATAAAAATGCAAGAGATTTACTTTTTGAATCTCAGAGTAGTAAGGATCTTTCTAGTTTTACCCAGAAGCCTTGACATTTATTATACATTTTATTACATCGAAACAAAAAATTTCCATAGGGCCAAAACTCCATAAACTGAGTAAAAAAACAAGCAAAAAGCTGACGGATGCATTTGTTTGCAATGCGTATCACAAAGAGCTTAATATAAGCAGAAAAATGAGCAAATGATATGAAACATATTTTACATAAAGTGAAATATAGTTGGCTCTAAAATATGCAAAAAATAAAAGACACGCATCTTGACTCATAATAAGAAAATGCAAATTAAAACTATGAGACACAAATTTGTACCTATTTGATTGGAAAGATGACGCATTTGTTATCACACTTGTTTCTGGGGTTTCTGGAGAATGCTTTCTGACATTTCTGGGGGTAATTGTAAATTAGCAAAATTTCTACAGAGAGCCCTTTGCGACTGTCTACAAAGATGTAACTTTGACTCCTCCTGAAATTTATTCTACAAATATAAGATGCCAAATGACACATCTACAGTGCAATATATCTGCCACAGCCTTATTTGGAAGAGAAAAAAATAGAAATAAAACAATTGTTCATCAATAATAGACTGGTTAAAATATGTACAGTACACCTGCACGATGGAATATTATGCAGTCCTGAAAGAAATGAGGGAACAGAATACAGTCCACAATGGACTTAGGGTGTATCTTCCGTTGATTGACAAAGTTGTACAGTAATACAATGAGGGAAGAAGAGTCTTCCCAACAAATGGTACTAAAACAATTCAAAGTCCGTATACAAACGAAAACATGAACTTTGGCCCTTACTTCACACTATACACATATGTTAACTTAGAGTAGATCACAGACCTAAATGTAAGAGTTAGAACTGTGCGATTTCTTTTTGTTAATTTTAATTTTTAATTTTAAAGATGTGGGGTACGATTCAGGGTTAAGTATACAAATGTTCAAGATGCAGGTACCCTTGTGGATGAGGTATGCTTCCCCACTTCCCTGGCAGAATCCAACTACTGCCAATCCCACCACCCACCCCCTTTGGAAATTTCCCACTACTGAAAGTCTTTTTCGTACAGTATTAGGATAATTGTTCAAGGTCCACTTATGAGTGAGAACATGTGATACTCAGCTCTTTGTTTCTGTGATAGATCACTCAGTGTTATAGACTGTAAGTCCATCCAGGTTGCTGTGAAATCCATAATTTTGTCCTTCTTTATGGCTGTATAATATTCCATTGTGCATATGTACCATGTTTCTAAAACTCCAGTCCTCTTTCGATGGGCAACGCAGTTGGTACCATGTTTTTGCTAGTGCGAACAATAAACATGCGTGTGCAGGTATCTTTTTCATACAGTGATTTGAGTTCCTCTGGGTGTATTCCCAGTAGGGGGATTGCAGGGTCATATGGAAGGTCAATTTTTAGACCTTTTAGGAATCACCAAACTGTTTTCCACAGAGATTGTACTAGTTCACACTCCCACCAACAATGTAGAATTGTTCCCTTTTGCCTGCAGTCTCTCCAGAATCTGTTGTTTTTTGAGTTATTGATAATCATCCTGACTCAGTGTGATCTTAATTTGCATTTCTTTGATGATTAGTGAGGTTGAGCATTTTTTCATGTATCTATTGGCTGCTCATATGTCTTCTTTTGAGAACTGTCTATTCAGATCTTTTGCCCACTTGCCCACTTTGTAGGAGGTTGTTTGTTTTTTTTCTTTTCAGCACGCTTGAGTCCCTGTAGATCCTAGATGTTAGGTTTTTGTCAGATATACAGTTGGCAAATATTTTTTCCCAGTCTGTAGGCTGTCTCCCTGCTCTCTTTATGGTTTCTTTGGCTTTGCAGAAGCTTTTCAGTTTGATGAGATCCCACTTGTCTATCTTATCTCTTATGGCATGGACACTTGGGGTTTGATCAGAAATTGATTGCCAAGAACTATGAAATTTCTAAAGGGAAACTAGGAGAAAATCTCTGCAACTCTGGATTAGGAAAAGATTTCGTAATTTTGACACAAAATGCACAAAAAGTAAATGAAAACGTTACATATTGTACTTCATTAAAATTAAAAACATTTGCTCTTCAAGAAAAAGATACCACTGTGAAAACGAAAATACAAGTCACAAAATAGGAAAAAATATTTACAAAACATATATCTGATAAAGGAATTGTTTCCAGAATATATTTTAAAACTATTAAAATTCAGACAGTAAGGCAAACAGCCCAATTTAAAAATGAACAAAAGTTTTGAAGAGAAACTTAAAAAGATATAAAAGCAACAAATAAACACATACAAAGACACACAATATTACTACATATGAAAATGTAAATTAAAACCATGATGAGATAAACACTACACACTCAGTAAAATGTCTAAAATAAAGAAAGATGAAAAATGCTAATTGTTGGTAAGGATGTGGAGAAATTAGGGTGCTCATATGTAGCTGTTAGAAATGTTAAAGGAAACTGTACTTTGGAAAACAGTTGGTTTCTTAAATAGCTAAATATGTGCTTACCGTACAACCCAGCAATTTTACTTTTGGATAGCTGCCCTCAGAAACTGAAATCATATGTTCGCATGAAGATTTGCACACAAATGTTCATTGTAGCACTACTCATATAGCCCCAAACTAGAAACAAGCCAAAGGTTCATAAATTGCTGAGTGATACACAAAATCTGGTATATCTATGCAATGGAATACTACTCAATAATTTAAAAGGTTCTACTGATATAAATAACAATGTGGATAATTCCTAGAACCATTATGTTAAGCAAAAGCAGCCAGAAACAATATTATTAAAGGAACAGACACACAATACATATCAAATGAGTGTTTATACAAAATATCTAACACACAAGCAGATGAATCTACAAGAGACAGTGGGTTAGCAGTTTCCTGGGTAGACGTGAGAATAGACTGCTAATGATCATAATAGAATTTTTTTAGAGTAATGCAATTATTCCAAAATTGAATTTTGATGATAATTGCACAACTGTATAAATTTTCTAAAACACACACCCTGAATATTTTCAAACGCATGAATTTTGTATTATGTAAATTATGCCTCAATAAAGCTGTTTAAAATAACTTGGGGGGAGAAAAGAATGAGCAGCTCTATATGTTCTGGTAAAGGAGCAACCTCCAACCTGTACAGTTAAGTAAAAAAGTCAAGTGCCTCCATTGAATAGAGTGTTATAATTTTTGTAAAAAAAAATTTAAAGTATATTTTTGATGTGTATAGCATATCTCTAGAAGGATACAATACCCTTGCTAATAGAATTTGCCTTTGTGTAGGGGAGGGCGATGGCTGGACAACAGCACAGCAAGGGAAACATTTAACTGTATATCCATTTTGTACTAGAGAGAGAGAGAGAAAGACAGGGAGAGAGAGAGAGAGAGAGAGAGAGAGAAGCTTTTTGAGATCCATGTCAGCCCTACCAGCTCTGTGACAGTGGGCAAATGTCTGAACCTTTGTTTCTTCACCTGCAAAATGAAGGTGTTGGATCAGCTGGTCTCTGAGGACATTTCTGATTTTAAGGCCCACGTTCTGAGAATTTTTTAAAGGATGATCATCTCACACCTGTTTACATTCCTCTTGTCCTTTCCTTCCATCATGTCACCGACCGCCCATATAAAGCCATAAGCAAATGTTTTGTTTCCTCTCACTCAGTTGCCTCTCAGTTTATTTGGTCCCTATTGTCTTGGCAATTATGTGAAATATGAGTGTCAACCAGAGTGAGATGGCAGTCCAGTCGAGAAAGCCAGGAACGAACACGGAGAGACTGGTTCCAGGAGTGGCTGCAACTGAGGTTCTAGGGGCAGTTGCTTGAGATGACATCCCAGCCCTCTCACTTGCTAGCAGTGTGACCCCGGGGAGTTGACCTCACTAGCTTCATCTGCTTGCAGGTATAAAATAACATCACCCTCTTACGGTGGGATGGAGAGTGACAACTCATGTGATTGTTTAGCACAGTGCCTGTTTCCCAGTAATATTCACCACACTGTGAGCCCTTTTAATTATTGGTCTGAACTCCCCCTTGCTCACAGGGCCAGGCACTTTCCTGGGGGTGGGGAAGGTGACCCATCGATGTGCGTACGCATTCCCGCCATGAACTGGAAGTCCTGGCCGTGATGGAATGGCTTGTTTTTGTCAACCCCACAACCCAAAGGGAGAGATTGCTCCCAAGCCAGCATCACTAAAGAAAACTTCTTCCAAGATTCCATCCCCTGGTGTTGATTATATCCTGAACGTGTGATGGACCCGGGCTTGAAAAATTGGAAGATTGTGACATTATGTGGGGGAGGGAAAGAGGAGTCAGTTAAGTTACAGCGAGTTTCGATTTACATGATAAACGTGCCTTGGATGACATTTGGACCAAAATATTATTAAATATTCATATGTTAGCTGGACGTGATAGTGCACACCCGTAGTTCCAGGTATCTGGAAAGTTGAGGCGGAAAGATCACCTGAGCCCAGCAAGTCGAGGCGGCAGAGGCTGTGAGTTTGCCACTGCACTCCACCCTGGGTGACAGAGTGAGACTCCTCCTCAAGATAAATAAATAAATATTTATTTATTTATTTATTTATTTATTTATGGAATATTGCATAGGCTGCTTTCCATGGTATTCATTCAATCAATAGAAGTTGCTGCTTCAAGCCAAACCAAACATCGTCAATCGCCATGCGATGTGCACGCCCCATTTCCCCACTTGAGTCTCAGAGGAGCTGCAGGGGTCGTATCTAAATCCAGACAATTCTCTGTGGTTCCTTGCAACTTCAAGTGTTTGAGCCATAGAAAGTAGCCCTACCCACACCAAAAAAAAAAAACAACAACTCTGACAACTTTTAAAGGAATTAAACTTCCCCTGTGTGCATAAGGTGGTGGTAAATCCCTGTCCATACACCCTTTGCCTTATGCAGTAGCCGATCACATTCTGGAACTAGAAGGCCCAGCTTAGTTTTGCGGTTTGCCCTGCTTACTGATTCTTCCATGTGTGTCTGCTCTCCTTAACTACATCAGCACTATATTTGTCTGGGACCGGGTTTTAAATGATCTCCGTACTCTCTAGGACACGAGCCCTCCTCGTTCTTGCTGGTCTCACGTTCATTCTCTCAGAGTCTTTGAAATAACAGCTCTTAGTATCCCCACTTTAGAGACGAGGAAACGGAGGATTCCTGATTCAGATGAAGTCACGCAGCTCTGTGGCTCTTTGAGGGAAGGTGGAGTTTTGGCAGAGTCTGTAGGAGGATGTTCAGTGCTTAATGTGCTCAGGCTGACTAAATGTTTTAGAACCAAATGAAACTGTTTCTTAGATTTGATTTTGTTAGAGTGATGAATTCATTAATTAAATACACATTCATTTAAAGATGGGACTGAATTCAAACTAGCTTTGGATTATTTTGTATTTCTTCCCAACTTGTTGGGATTTGCAAAACAGGTTTATTTTTAAAACTGCAAAGGAGGACCTCCAGCTAAGCTGTCTGGAATCCACTGAAGGAGACCAAAGCTCAGGTTCATCAATAAATTGCAGGCGGTCATTTTGAATAATCTAGGTCTCCTGGTGGCAAAGAACATTTCCGTTTTCCAATGGCTACCTATCATAAGTGTATTTGGTTAAAGTCTAGAAAGTGCCTGGAAGTGTCCATCATTACCGTTTAATGTCTTCCTTCGTCCAGCAGCCATCTCCAAAAAAGGCTCCTTGTTCTTTCCTTCATTATCTGGGTGACACTGGGCAATTCGTTTAACTCGTTTGTCCTAGTTCCCTCATTGGCAAAACGGGAAAAAGCGTAGCACCTCCCTCACGATGTGCGGTGCCCGTCACATGAGTTAATGCACGATGTCTGCAGCACATTCTTGTCCCACGAGAATACTCAGCAAAAGTTGCTGGTAATCGCTTTGGACTGCTTTGGGATGAGTAAATGAAAATGTGAAGCAGGAAAAAGGGACACCTCCAGGTGAGTAATTCCTTGCCTGCATTTCCTTAGTCAGGCTACAGTTAGGACAGCTGCTTCCAGGCAGAGACAACCTCTTGGGAGTACTCACTTCAGTGAACCCAGGCCAGAAGCTGGTGATGTTTCTGTCTTTTCTGGCCCAGAAGACGCTGCAGTGCTATCAGCTTTATGTGTTAGATGCATCAAAACATGCATTTAAGGGACCGGGCAGGAAGAGTTTGGGCTTGGAACTGACGAAAAGTACAGGATTTATTCCTCACTAAAGACCGGAAGAGAAAACAAGGCCGTTAGGCCCTCTAAATAGGAGAGAAGCAGAGCTTTCTTGCCACAAACCCAAATGCTGAGGACCACAGTTATGAGACAGTCAAAGGAAGTCAGAATGACCTTTTGTAACAGATTCAATGCTTAGCTAGCTTCAAATTTTACTTTCAGATCATCCCACGGACAGTTATTTAGCTGTATTACATAATCGACCTTCTAGCCTAAGACTGTTGTTTTGCTTTTGTTTTGGTGTTTACAAAATGAAGTTTTAAAGATGGGAAAAAAGAACCTGTTGCTAGACAAAAGTACATGCCCAATCCCCAAGGTGGTCTGATAACAGGGATTCTGCAATAACACGCCTTTGTCCATCTGAGCCCTTTCTGTCGACTGTGGGTCAACTCTGCATCTGTTAACGTTCACAAGACCAGCTAGTTCACTGTCAAAGGATTCTTTTTAACCAATGCCCACCCCATGTAGCTTTTCCCTGTTTCTTCAAATAATTATATTCGCTCCCAAAGCCATTCCATTCAACTCAGTGTCTTTTAAGAGCTCCACAGCACCTCATGCTGGGTCTTGTCTTCTTTGGACTCTGAATCCAAGATATGGGCAAATTGTAGACAGCAAGTGCCATCTCAGGAAGAGGAAGGGGGTCTCAGGATGGGCTTCTCTTGGGCTTCTCCTACCTTCGTTGGAGTCCTGTAGACCCCTCTGAGAGCTCTGTGTTATACCACCTACAGCAACTCTCACACTCAGGTTTAGTAGCTCTCAACCAAGACAGTCTGGTCTCCTGGAAGCATTTGGAAATAAGGAGGGTGCTTTTTAGTGATCTCAATGACCAGGGGCACTATTGGCCTCTAATGATTGACGATGGGTGTGGAAGTCCTGCAATGCACGCAGCAGTCTGGCATGTTGAAAAATCAACCCCAAATAGCAATGCCATCTCCTTCCCCCACCCACCACCATGAGAAGGCCAGGGCCACGACTGTCTTCTCACCATTGCCCCTCCCAGCCCGGCACAGTACCTGTCCCTCCGCAGAGACTTAACATAAGCCTCTTTTTTTTTTTGAGTTGGAGTCTCACTCCGTCGCCCAGACTGGAGTGCAGCGCCCGCTCCCGGCCACCGCAGCCTCGACCCGCCGGGCTCCAGTGATCCTTCCACCTCAGTCTTCCGAGTAGCCGGAACCACAGGCACGCGCTACCACGCCCGGCTGATTTTTTAAAAAATTTTATTGTAGAGATGAGGTCTCGCCTGCCCAGGCGGGTCTCGAACCCACGGGCTCAGGCAGTCCACCCACCTCAGCCTCCCAAAGGCGCGGGATGACAGGCTGAGCCGCCGAGCCCGGCTCACATAAGCCTCTCGAATGAATGCTCTCCTTTGTCACCCTGCCATTGTCTGCGTGCCTCCCCCTCCCACTGGAGATGTTGAAAGACCGTTGTCCTATTTGCCTCTCGTTTCTGGAACTGACTTCAAAGTGGAGGCCTTCTTCAGCTCTCTCTCGTTGGCATTTCATTTCTCTTTCCTGCCAACCTTCTCAAAATTTTTAACAGTTTCAAGGTGCACAGCCATAATGAATGCCTTCTAAATTGATCAGTTACTATTTACCCATGGAGTAAAACTCAGAGACTTGGCTTTCTAGGATAATGTTAAGTAGGGACGTTTATCTCCAAAGTAGATTTAAGTCCTCAGAACAGATATTTGGTTGACGGTTTGTGAAGTGGTTAACTCTAAGTGACGAAGCCCAAAGCAGCATCAGTGACCCGACTGGCTTCCCTTCTCAGACCCTTGAAGCTACAGCCTGGAGCTCATGGAGGAAGGGAGGGGCCTTGTAAGGAACCAGGAAGGAAAAAGGTCAGGCTCAAGCTCTGACCATCTTCATCATTCCTGTTGAGATGTCAGCAAAGCAGGTACTAAGCAGATCAAGGACTCCAGCTCCCTCCAGGCAGGTAACCTGCCAGAGGAGAGTCAGAATTGTGTCCCCAGGCGATGTCTGTACCCTGATTCCAGCCTAGTGACAGGAGCATGATGCTGCAGTGTGGAGCATTCTTTGTGGTGGGAAATGTTCAGAGTTCATGGGTTTTACTTTTTAGGTTAATTCCCTTTAGAAGACCCTTAGCTCCTTTCTCTTTTGTAAATTTCAGAGAGAAAGTTCAATTTCTGCCATGGGAATTCCCAACTCTGTTCCACTCAGGGGCTCTCCCATTTTCTTTTAAAGGGTATTAGGGAGTACTTTTAAAGGGCTTACATCCAAGTTCGTCTTCATTCTTCTCAAACTGAAAACAACACTGAATTGTAGCACAGGTCAGGGCTGGGAAGAATCATGAAGCAGAGAAATTTGGTAAGGGAGGAAAGATCCCACACTTATTTGCATTTGCAATGTGCCATGCACATCACCTCTTAGGTACTGTACTTTGATCTACATGAAGGAGTGTATTAGTCGGGAGAGCCTAGGCTATGCTCCAATAACAAACACCCCCAAATCTCCGTGGCTTAAAAGAAAGAGAACAAGGATTTATGCCTCATTTCTATTTTATAGATCAGCCATGGCTTTGACCCCAGTCATCTTCGCTGTAAGCTCTAGACTAACAGAATGACTGTTATCTGAAATGTTTCAGGTTGCTATGGCAGAGAGAAGGAGAATTATATGGAATCACGGACTACTTCTCAAAGATGCCACAAAGAAATGACACCATGGCACTTGTGCTCACATATTATTATCCAAAACCAGTCATATGGCCATGCCCACCTAAAGAAGAGATAGAGAAATGCAATCCAACCATGGGCCTAGAATAAGAGCTAGACATATTTGATGAAAAAGTGTTATTATCTCTGTCTTATAGCTCAGGAAACTGGGGCTTAGGAAAGTTAGTGAGTGGTGGAGCTGATTTTCAAAGCTGTGTTTTGTGATGTCTCCTGAGCTCTTTGGTCTCCTAGAGTGGAATCATTTCACAAGACTGTTACATACATGGTCTCCAACCTCATCTGCAGACGCTGTCGCTGGGATGGTATGCTTGTGCGCTGGGTGTGAATGGGCTACATCCAATCACAATCTGACCCTGGCCATTATTTCATTTCTCCCATTTCAATTCTCTTTCAAGGGCTTCCACATATTCAGTGTGAAATCGTATGTAACAGAAGTTTTATCTTTAATGGATACCAGATTTTTCTTTTTTAATCCTAGTCTCAAGGGTCATAGGTTTCATTTGTTTGATACTGAGAGAAAAGCTACTCTGCTCTTAGTCTGGTAAGACTGCTGCCTGGTGGATGCTCACGACCCAGGGAAAGGATGCCCTAACTTCCCTCTGTTTCTTTCGGCCTGGTCTCCAGGAAAAAAAAACAACAAAGAAAACTTGCTCAAAGGAACAATAGAATAACAAGACCGATTCACCCTGCCCTTTGAAAATCAGTTCAGAACTCTTCTCCCTGGAGCTCAGAGGAGGTGCCCTGTTATGTCAGTTCTTCACAGACTTTTCTCTTCCACGTACCCCTGATGGGAGAGAAAAACTTGAAGAAGAAATCCTAAGTGGTATGCCACAGGTGGAATTTCAGACTTCAACCTGTCCTGGTCTTTCACAGCCTTCTCTCTAACACGCCTGTATTAGCCTGCATTTAAAATGTTTTAACTTACTCATCGCTCCATAGCATTGCCACAAGACATGCCTTTCCTGTGACTTCCGCCAGCTCTAGGAACTTGACCTCAAGCCTTCCCCAGATCTGAGCAACAATATGCTTCTATCCAAAGGTGGGTCCCTGAGGGGAAGGGACAGGGGTTGCTATCAGGCTGAGGGCATGGTGGTTTCTCCTTGGCAGTCAGAGTACTCCAGAAGCACTCCAGAAGCCAGGAGAGAATAAAGAAGAGGAAGAGGGGAGAAGAACACCTTGAAATGATATCAGGAGACAAGAAAGAACTCCAAACACGGCCCCCCAAAAGCACACGGAAATAACTCAGAACTAATTTGCTGATTAGCACACTTGTCAAGGAACTACATTTTTCATTCATTATATTTTTCTTATCCATTAAAAAGACAAAGTACTTTGTCCAAAGCAAAGCAAGTTGTAGCCTGAAGCAAACTGTTTAACCTTGCTGGTATCCAGTCCATAAAACCTGAACTCTAGTGCTGCTCAGCCTAACGAAATCTAAAGTTTGCAAAACTCTTTGAAGGCAGAGAGTGTAATTTGAGTATTATGTATTATTAAAGAAGATGCCTATTTAGGAAGAAAACTCTCCAGTAGCCAGAAGTGCCTTGATTAGCAGTCAACGCCTGGTAGAGCTGCCTGTCCTTGTCAAAGTTTCATGACAGTTGTTGATCGCTTAAAAGGGAAAATAAAAGAACAAAGAAACAAGCTAGGCGGTAACAAATGGCATCCACCATTAAGGCATTGGCTTGGTGCAGAGACAGATTCCTCAGCTAAAGACGGCCTCATTTACTGGAATGGAAAAATGTAGGGCCAGGAAATTGCTCAGAGGTCTCCCGTCTTTTCCTGTGCATGTGGGGATGCACTGGGTTGGCTACTGTTTTGGATCAGAGTCTCTGTTTTAGAAATAGCCTGAGTGTGTCCTTGGGAAGGGAGAGAGTGGCGTGGTGCATTTGTGTGTGGTGGGGTAGAGGAGGGGGAGGTGGGAGGATGCTGGGAGGAGCCACTTGCACATTGGCTCTCTGGATCCACAGTTTCCTCGGGCCTCCCAGACGGTCAGCAGAACGGAGCCAGCAGATCTGGCAGCCGTTCTGAGCTCAGGGAGCCTGCAAGTCTCGCGAACTAGCACCGAGGTAGAGCCAGGTTGGTCCCACCGACAACACAGGCCAGTTCTACATGTCCAGGCTGGATGGTGGATCTCAAGTCTGCCTATTTTTCAGGTGTATCGGTTGACTTTAGTCTCTCAGTCAACAGATTTTGCTGACACTGTTTTAGGCAATGGGGATATCTCGGCAAACGAAAGATGAACATCCCCGTGTGCACGGAGCTTGTATTCTAGTGGAAGGGCATGAACAATGGATAAGACAAACTATATAGAGTGTTAGACTATCT
Organism: Cephalopachus bancanus; assembly: GCA_027257055.1. NCBI lineage: Eukaryota > Metazoa > Chordata > Mammalia > Primates > Tarsiidae > Cephalopachus > Cephalopachus bancanus. The sequence goes on along the minus strand of JAPVLO010000112.1, from coordinate 1,335,932 downwards.
GGAGGAAAAAAAAAGAAGGCGAGGAAAGGGAATAGGGAGTGCCGAGGGGGCAGCGGTGCAGTGGCCTCCCTTCAAAGGTGAGACTGAGAAAAGACTTGAAGGAGGTAAAATAGCCAGGTCAGTGTCGGAGGGAAGAGCTGTCCAGTCAGAAAGGATTGTAGATGCAAAGGGACCAGGGTGGAAGAATGCCGTAACAGCCAGAGGCTGGAGGATCAGCTGGAGAAAGGCAGGAGAGTGTGATAGGATATGAGGTCAGGGGACATCACGGAGCACCTTGCAGGCCATTGTGTGGACTTTGGTTTTTGCTCTGAAATTGACGGAAAACTGCTGGAGCCTTTTGAGCAGGGTAGTGACAAGACCCCATCTTCCTTGTTTGTCCATTGTGTCCAGTAGGGTAACGGCAGCCCCAGGGCAGAAGCCAGGAAAGGAGTCAGGAGGCTGTTACAATAATCCCGGAAGGCAACTGTTGTGCCAAGACCAGGGCAGGTGCAGTGGAGGTGGTAAGGAGCGGCGGGATTTTGGTCAGACATTGAAAATTGAGCCCTAAGAGAAAAAAAAAGAAAGCGAGAAAGAGAGAAGGAAAGAAGGAAAGAAAGAAAGAAAGAAAGAAAGAAAGAAAGAGAGAGAGAGAGAGAGAGAGAAGAAAGAAAGAAAGAAAGAAAGAAAGAAAGAAAGAAAGAAAGAAAGAAAGAAAGAAAGAAAGAAAGAAAGAAAGAAAGAAAGAGAAAGAGAGAGAGAAAATAGAGCCCTGGTCAGGTACAGTGGCTTCTGTCTATAATTCCCGCACTTTGGGAGGCCGAGGCCAGAGGATTACTTGAGCCCAGGAGTTTGAGACCAGACTAGGCAAGGCAGAAAGACCTCATCTCTACACAAAAATGAAAATTAAAAATTAGCTGGGCATGGTAGCATGTACCTCTAGTCCCAGCTACTCAGGAGGCTGAGGCGGGTTTGCCTGAGCACAAGAGGTCAAGGCTTCGGTGAACTCTGATCATGCCACCGTACTCCGGAGTGGGTGACAGAGTGAAAAGGAAGGGAGGAAGGAAGAGAAAGAAAGAAAACGAGCCCATAGGATGAGCTAATCCATACCCCAAGGTCTCTCGGTGGCCTGTCCAGAAGCAGGTTAGCAGCCATGATGGAATGGTGATAGGGCGTTTCCTCATCACTCAAGAGGTAATGAAGAAGGAAGAGACACAGTGACAGCAGGCAGGATTCCCCTTGTTCTTCCTTTGTTCCTCCCTGTTCATTGAGGTCTGCTATGGTTCGGGCACAATAGTGACCCTGAACTAGCAGGATCCCTGCCCACATGGAGCAAGCAGTCTATGAAGAGGGTCAGACATTAAGTGAATAATCACACAGATAAATGTAAATGAGTGCTGACATGTGCTGAGTTTCAAAATTGGAGTATCTGCCTGGTAGGGGATCCTAAGGAAGAGACCCTCTAGCTGGGGGCTGACTAAATATGCGTCAGCCAGGTGAAGGGAGGTGGACAGAGGGGAATGGTGTTCTGAGCAACGAGAGGCATGCAGAAAGATTCTGAAGGGGCAACACAGGTTGTGTGAGGAACTCCCAGGCCGATAGAAGTCAAACCCAGAGCCAAGACTCAGCTGGAGAAATGAGCAGAGGTTGGACCACACGGGGCTTATAGGTCGTGTTCGGATTTTGAGCTTTATCCTAAGATCAGTGAGAAACCACTGGAGGTCTTCAAGGCAGGGTCTGGAGTGGCCCTGTGTGCCTGTTGACAAGATTGCCATGGCTGCTGTGTGAGAATGGACTATGGGAGTGGAGTAAGAATGGCTGAGGAGATTGCGTATGTGGCCATTGCAGGGGCTCAAGTGAGATCGTGGATGCTGAGATCGGGGAGCTGGTTGTAAACATGCTGATGAGGATAAATGCAGATACCTGAAAGGTATTCAGAAAGTAGAACTGGTCCTGGATTGGTCATGAGGGTTGACGGAGAGGGAAAGTTCAAGCATAATTCCTAGAATTTTGTTTAAAATTATACAAGTGGGTGTAAGACTCATTTACTTGCAGACCTCACCAACTTGTGTTGAACAAATTCACAGTGGAGGTCAGAAAATCTATTTTTCTGTAAATTTAAAAAAATAAGATGTCCTATAGGATGGTTTAGTGTCAGACTTACCTGCAAGAGATTGTGACAGATGACTTTCCTAGCTCTCTCCAGCCTCATAACATCAAAAGAATTGACAAAATCCTGCATCTAAAACATAGTTGTTAAACCAGTGCTGTCCAGTAGAAACATAATACAAGCTACAAATGTAATTTTATATTTTCTACAGCAATATAAGAAAAGTATAAAGACACAGACTAAATTAATTTGAACAATTTATTTTATTTGACCAAATAAATAAAAAGTATCATTCTAGCATGTAACCAATAGTATAATTATACATGAGATATTTTTATTTTTACTAAATTTTTGAAATCCAGTGTGCATTTTCTATGTACAGCATGTCTCAATCCAGATTAGCCACATTTGATGTACTCAAAAGTCATACAGGGCTAGTAAGTCCTGAATCAGACAGCACAGCTCTAAACCATAAAGCAGCCACACAGATCTTAAAGTGGTGCACAAAACACTGGAAATATAGACCCTTCTATAGTAATTTCAAAAATAAGTCATATCCTAAATACAGCCTCTTGGATTTTAAATTGAATACTTCATCATTAATTAGCTGTGTGAAGTTAATGACACCAGCTTACTACTCTGTGCCTCAGTTTACAATAAAAAAATGAGGTAGGGCTGGGTACTGTGTTTCTACCTTTTCAGTCTTAACTATCATTGACTCTAGGTTAAAGTCCAAATAATCTTTCCTTCTCTATCTTGTCATTGCTTCTGAAGAGACCTTTCCTGCCAACCCTCTAAACTCTTCCACAATATCTGAAAGGTGGAAAATTGGCTAGTTCAATAGTCAACTGAAAAAACTCCAAAAATCGTTTTTATTTCCAAAGCCAAAAAGTTGAATTTTCTAGAAAATGTTGAATATTGACTAAATATCTAAATGATTAATGAAACTATTGATTTTTAGGTGTAATGGAATATTGTGGCTAAGTTTTAAGAAAAAAATCTTTATGTTTAAGAAATACATTCTGAAATATTTATAGATTAAATAATACAATGTCATGAATCTACTTCAAAACCATCCTAACTGGGAGGGTGGGAATGGATAGGGTATAAACAAAAGGAATTTGGTCATGAGTTGAAACTGGGCACGAGACATGGGGATTCATTATAGAATTCTCACTACTTTCATCATTTATACTTTTCCATAATAACTTTTTTTTTAAGTAGATCTTCAGACTTTTTAAGGTTCTACTTTGGTCAGGTTTCACACGGTCCCCCTAAATGCTGTGTATGCCTCACGGTGCGAATGCAGAAGCCTGCTTGAGCACCAGGAACACACAATTCTTATTTAATATTGCAGTGGAGCAAAGGTCCAGGCAAAAAAATTTCCATCAGTATCTCTAGTGGTTTTAGTGATGACATGACTTTGCCCTCTCGTCCTTCCCCTTGGAACAGTTTAGGACTGACATTTATAAGTGAAAAGCTGTGCTGCCTGTAATTCAAGGAGAGTCAAATTCTGCCAGAGTCACACAGGTTCCCAGGGAGTATGCCACTACATCCTTGATTTGGACAAACACGTTGCACATATATAATAGTGCAGATACATGGCTCACAGTCATGAAGAGTGTTACCTCTTCCTCGTAGTTTGAAGACTGTATGTTATGGAATAGGTAGGGGCTACCTGAGGAAGGAACTCAGAGGGACAATGACCTCAGAGGCCAGAAGGTCCGGCCTCTGGCATCCACCAGGAGGATGCATACAGGTCGCTTGTTACCCTGGGTTGCCTGGGCATTGTCTAAATTTCTGACATAATTCCCTCTCAACGTTCAGTGAGAGAGTTCTGGCCTCCTCCTGTTTACCTTGCCCTCTCAAACGTTGTGATAGGGGATGAGGAGGCTGGACTCTACCACAAAGCTACTCCTTAAGACATTGTGAGGAGCTGAATAGTAAATTGACAATCTTGCAGGGCTGACACCATCAGGTGTCCTTGCCTGATAAGCTCAAATCTTGTAGCTTCAGCACCCTGGATGCTTGATCTCTCACCAAGAATCAAAAGGCAGGTTCTCATTTTTACTTTCAAAGGAAGACTAATGCTAATTTCTTTAAAACAACATCTACAAAGAAAGAGGACAGGACTCAGTCTGGAAATGTTTTCCTTTTGCATTTTCATCAGCCAAAAATGTATTGAGTTTGGGGTACCAACAGACGGCGCAAATGTTAGTTTTAAGAGAAATTTGGCACACTTGGTATGCTAAACTGTGCTACTTTCTACACATGTGATACTTGGCTTCAGTGGTATGCCAGATTTTTTTAAATGTCAGGCATTTTCAGAAACGGTTTCTCAGAATTTAAAATTACACACACACATACAAAATGGAAATGCCACTGTGATGTTTCTAAATAAAAGACATTTGACCCCCGGGGAAAACAATGCAACAGCTGAAGAGTCCGTGGTGGATGATGTGTTGACTGTCAAACATCGGTAGAGTGCTGTTTCAACTTCTAAGCAATATGCTACAATCCCATAGTATATTTGCCAGATGAACATCGGCATCATGGAATCTAGTTCATTTTAGGGTGTCCAATCTTAGGGTAGAAAAGTGTGGACAGTTTCACAGATGGCAGATTCCACATCTGTTGAAGGAATTCACTTATGCTACGTACATCAGAGGAGTAGGTGAGAACTGTCCAGAGGAAAAGTCTCAGCAAACTCTGGCACTTGGTAGTCCTCATAGTCGGAATAGTCTAGTACTAAAATTTGTTGAGTCCTGAGCTCTATACTTGTTCTTACTAAATTTCCCTTGACCTTCAGTTTATCAAGCTCACATGAAGTTCAGATCTGACATTCTCAACTTCACCAGCTTGTTATCAGCCACATGCTCTTGGGAGATCTTCTCCAGGTTAGCATCCACATCATAGATAAGATGTTCCTTTTAAGGTTGCTCTGTCTCTGCTGATGAGTCTGGGTCCAGATTTCCAGTTATTTTTATACCTCAGTGACAGGGAGAAACCTAATGGGATACTTCCCAATGGATTGATGAAATAGTGAAGGGAGGGAGGAGGAAATTGAAAATGACACAAGGTTTTCCAGGGACCGGGAGAGAGTCAAGATCACCTAGCAGGAAGGTAATAAATGAACTGAGATTCAGTCTCGTAGGAAATGCTCAGCGGTCTCTGGTCTGTTACAGGCAAAGGCTGTGAACCCAAGTTAAAGAAATGCCACTTGGGCTGAGTTTACAAAACAGAACTGTAGAACTCCCTCTAGGCCCCATGCCAGATGGAAACATTAGTAGAACCTGAACTAGATGATAACAGAAACCCTTTTTCATGACATAAACATTCTATAATTCATCCTTTTCATCTCAGGGGTTTTGAGGGAACTAAATGTAACAATGGATGTGAAAGTTTTTGGAAGTAAGCAGCCAGAACATGATGAAATATTTCTCTCAGTAAACCTGGAGTTGTTTTTCATTCCTATCACAAAGTTGGCTCAAGTTTAGGAGCTGACTTAATCTCAGGTGGAAAATGAAAAGAGTCATAGAAGATAAAAAGATACACTTCAAGAAATGAATAATGTAAGTATGAATTAGGTTGACCTTTCTAGAAAACAATTTAGCAGTATGTAGTAGGACCTGAATCTACTCTGTAATTCAATTTCTAGAGAATCTAATCTAAGAAAATGTTAGCTATTCAACAAAGATATATGAACAAGTTGTTTACTGCAGTGTTATTTGTATATTACAGAGAGGTAAATAGTAAATAGTGCTGTAAAATAAAACATATTCATGCATAGTAAAAGACTTGAAAAAAAAAATCAAAATATGAACAAAGTTATTCTTGATGGTACTATTATTGATTATTTAAATTTTCTTCTTTAGGCATTTCAGTATTAAATTTTGCAATGTTAATATATTCATATTATTTAAAAGTAATTAAAAATAAATTATATGGAATTGTTCGCCTTAATCTAATTCTGGTGCCGACACATTTTGTCTTTTGATTTATCTTATCTGTAGCCAGCTTATCTCTGCTGCTTTTAGGACTTTCTTCCAGTTCTTTTGCTTACCATGATGCTGTATGGGTTTTGTATGTGGCTGTTATTTGCCGACAGCTCTCTAACACCCAGAGAACGGAGTTACCCCAGTCAGTTTTAGTGTGTCCACATATGGTGCCCACTCCTTCCACATCTCAGACACTCTTCACATAAGTTCACAAGATGTGAATTGGCCCAGGGCTCTTTCTGCTGCAATAAGATATACCGGGCACTTGTGAAGTGTGACTTGCTTGATCTTCCTTAGAAGTTCTAAGGCAGGAACATTGTTAACTCACATTGAATTTCTTATTAATTTCTACAGAATAGCTGTTCACTCTGAAAACCTCAAGGTTTTAGAAATTATGGGCAACTCCATAAACTATAGATTGAATTTGTTCATATTTTGTTACTGCCAGATAGACCCAAAGAGCTGCCTCTTTCTAGGTGAGAACGTCAGAACCTCAGTGGAAAGGTGTTTTGTTATTTATTCACTCCATTATTCGATCATTCAACCCGGTCCTGTCTTAGGTTAGCATCACCATTTCTTCAGTTGACACAGAGGAAGATGAAAACTTGAAGAGGTCATTTCCCAAAGGTCCATTAAGTGATGTTATCAGGGGTACCATTTTTATTAAGAAAGCCAGAGACGGTTAATGATCTAACAGAATCAACTTGTGACTCGGAGCCAAGTCAAGGGAGGTGGGGCAGACAGGGAGGAAGGAAGGGAGGGAAAAGTATTGATTGAAATCAACCAGAGCCAAGTCATTCCCAACCACTGAAAGTCAAAAAGCTCCAAGGAACAGAAACTATGTTATGAGAAAATACTTCAGAGAACTCTTTCTTTTGCCAAGGCTTCCAAGGAAATACTCTTCACCCAGAATCCTCTTCGAGATTTAGTCTTATGGCATTCAGGCTCTCAGTAGCTTAATTGACTTTCTCTCACCACCTCATCAATTCGTCACCCAATTCTTATTCAATTTAGATCCATCTATTTCCATACACTTTTACATTGATTTGGAAAATGTCCTTCACACTTTGGCTTTAGTCTCTACTCACAAAATGTCATTTGCATTAGGACGATTTAGTTTCATGAATGGATTTTTCTCCTGTGTGATTTTGCCTTAGATGAGCCTTGGATCTTGTATACCGCATTCCAGACATTGCTGCAAAGCAAGAGGTTGTGAAAATGCTCACACTTCCCCCTTAGATATATCTATTTTTTTCTCCCTTTGTTAGTATTCTCGGAGTTGAAATCTTGGTTATATTTGTATGTGCTGTTTTCACAAGTTATAAATCTGAAATTCAGTCCAATCCCTATCTCCACTTTCTTACCCTCCAGTCATCTAAATCATCTCAGGTAGGTGTATGTTTATATAGAGAGATTACACATACACGCACCCACTTGGGCACACACATATGCAATTTAAATATGCCAGATACGATCCTGTATGTTTTGTCTAAACATTTCTAGTATCAGTAATTCCATTATAATTGGGTGCTTGGTGTTAACTTGAAACTAGCCAAAAAAAGTTCGTAAAAAATGTCATTAGTATTGTTCTTGTGCATTGCCTTTTGACGGCTTTTGCCCAATTTTCCACTATAAGTGGTCACTTTTGTGACTGATAGAAGCTCTTAGATATTGAATAATATTATTTGTCATACATTGTAAATATTTTTTCAGTTTGTCATTTCCTTTTAAATTTTATGTGATTTTTGACATACACGACATTTTCCTTAGATAACCAAGCTATTCAACTTTTCTAGTTTCCAACTTTTAGCCAAAGGTTTTAAAAGATCATAGGGTTAATACAAAGATTCACCAAAGCCCTCTCCACCAATTTGTTGGAGTTTTGGACTTCCAATGAAGTTGGTATAATTGTTCCCACTATGTGGCTGTTGCTGAAACAAATGGGCAGGTGTTAGGTCTGGAAGAAAGGGTTGGATTTACACTCTTCCTGAGGAGGAAGAACCCATGTGAAACTAGAAGAACAGGAACGGAAGGGAAATCTCTTGAAAAAGCGGGGGTGGGAGGTTGGGCACGGTGATGTAACATATGTGTTTAGAAGAGTCATTTATGTGACTTTAAATTGAATGACTATTCTGTAACCTTTTCTAAGTTCCTGAGCTTCAGACTGTATTTTAGGGGATTTTGGGGCAATTTCTCCCCAGTCTTGAGGCATCTGAATGATTCAGTGGACAGGGTTTCCTGGGAGCGGGCAAACCCTTTCAGCGGCCGGTTCCCTGGCCAGTGCCACCACTTTACATGCAAAGATCTTCCACAGACTCTACCTTGTTTGATTCTTAGAGCAATCATGTGAAATGAGTAGGGTATACCAGGGTTTTCTATTCTTTTTGTAAGGTAGAAACAAAGAGAAACTTCAAATTCAACTGTCTTTCTAATCTCAGTGATTGAGTTAAGCAAAGTGAGGTGTGCAGCCCATTATAAAGGGCAGTGTGGCCTAATAGTAGGTGTGCTGGCGTTCTACATTTGGGGTGGCATGCCAGCCCAGCCACTTACCTGCTTTCTGATCTCAGGCAAATTACTTCCTCTCTGTGCTTTTATTTCTCATCTATAAAATGGAATAATGGCACCTGCCTTGCAGTGATGTGGGGATTAAATGGTACAACACTCCATTTCCTTCGATTCTTTGATCTTTTTTTTTCATACTGTGTGTTTTGGGATGCTACCTTGAAACGTGCATGGAAGGAGAGGTTTATAAAGACACTGAAGAAATGGGAGAGCCTGAAAGTTCCCTGCCCAGGGACTGGCTCAGAGTGGATGCTTCATAAACCTAACTCTTCTTCCACCATCCAGCACAAACTCCTGGGAGCCAAGATGCCCTTGGAGGCTTTCCCACTGAAGGTTCCTTGTGTGGCTTTACAACCTCATTCAAATGCCTTTTTCCATCAAAATATTTAGAGTGTTGCTGGCAAGGAGATATATGACTCACATTTAAAAAAAAAAAAAAAAAAACCTCAATTATTTACCCATTATATAAGTGGACTCAGTGAATGTGGCCAGGAGTTCATGTCATGACTAAGAGCAGAAGTCAGCAAACTATAGCCCTAGGTCAAATATAGCCCACCACCTATTTTTGTAAATAAAGTTTTATTGAAACACAGCCATTCTCATTTGTTGATGTGGTGATTCTAGCAGCTTTTATTACAACTGGCAGGGTTAAGTCATTGCAACAGAGACTGTGCTGGTGCCTCACAAAGCTGAAAGTATATACTACCTGACCCTTTATAGTAAAAGTTTGTCAACCTGTGGCTAAGAGCAGCTCCTTCCAGGCTACGTGACCTTGGAAAGTCATTTATATTTGCTATGTCTCAAATTCTTTATCTATAAAATAGAGATCATAATAGTACTGATTAAACAATATAATCCATGTAGAAGCATTATATGTGGTAAGTCCTCAGTTAATAATAGGTATCATTACTATTACTAATATTATCGATTTACAGCAAAGCTCTTTGAGTAAAACACACTGACCAAGGAACAAACACTTGCTTCTTCAACCTCAGTTTTAATATTCCCCCCATAGATATCAGCAGCCTTTAGATTAGTCCCCCTTCCCTGCCACAATCATGTTTTCTTAAGATCAGCCATTTCAATGCCATTAGCTCAACTTCTAGTACCTTAAAAGCATACCCTATCCTTCCTCCACACTTAATATAGACATTTGGATCAGTGTCATCGGATATTTCCCAGTAGTCTGTGTACCCTATCTGGGCGAGGAGAAATTGAAAGAGGCATTTTGTTGGAATTAAATGTCAAGAGTACCAGCTGCTTCTTTCTAAAAATATCAGCTAGATATTCCAAAAGGTGTGAACCATCAATCAAAGTACAAGGGAAGATTTTGCATCTAGCTGTTTGTTGTTTGATTTTTTAAAGTTTTAATTGTTGTAAAGAAAACCAACCTTCTGGCAAATGGCATCGAAAGCCATTAAGGGAGCTGAAACACCAGCAGTCACACTCCTATATATGGTGGGAAGTGCTTTCATAATGTAAAGAAGAAGTCTTATCCTGCAGTCCAATCAGCATATGGAGGTGATTTCCAAGAGAGAAGTGAAAAAAAAAAATCCCACAGCCCAATCTTTCAGAAGTATCATAGTCATGCAGAGAGAAACCGTCCTGCCCTCTTCCTCATTGTCAGGCTTTGCAGGCTAGAGGAGCCATCTCTGTGTGGGGGCTGGGGGCCAAATCTCCAAACCAGCTTCTTACCAGGTGGCTAGGCAGTCTAGCTGGAGTAGAAGGATCTGGAGGAGAAAAAGGAATGGGGTGAGGCCTCCCGCTCAAGACTTGTGTATACAAATAATGTGCTTGTGAGCCCCCACCAGGTTATAGCATGACTTGTGCAAGACCCTTCCCTTTGTAGATTACTGCAGCCCCAGATGGTCATCGCCGTTGGCTGTGCTCCATCAACTCAGCCTTGGCATAGAGACAAATTTTCTCCTTACTCCCACACTCCATCATGAATAGCCTGGGTGGGTGGCGAAAAGGGAGGGATGACTGATTGTCACAGGGTTTCTTCCATCAGGGTGCCGCCTCAACCACTCATATGCCCACATACGTTTCCCTTATTTCAGAGACTGGTCATTTACATTGAACAGCGGCTCATTGGACACTACAGTAGTTCTTGACCTTGGGTGACCATGAGAACCACTTACAGAGCTCTTAAAAAGGGATCGATGCCTGAACCTCTCCATGGAGGCCTGCAAGTAATTTTGGTCTGGGGAGGGGCCTAAGCGTTGCATTTTTAGTTGGGGGCATTGTGCGTTTAAAACTTCCCAAATGATTCTACTATGCTGACCTGTTGCGTGCTGGATATTCTTCTAGGGGACACAACAGTGAACATGGGTTATGTACCTGGTCTCGTGGAACTTACAGTCTGCTGAGGCAAGTCAGATAATAAACGTAGGAATGGCTGAGATAGTTTCTGATAGTGCTACCAAGAAAACAAAACTCGAGGCTGTGAAAGAGAAAGCCAAGGTAGAGGGAGATTGGTAACTTTAAAGAACTGTTTTGGGGGTCATACTTGTCTTCTTTGCATGTGGCAAGCTCTATTAGTGCTCAGGGCTACAACAGAGCCACACTCAGAGAGACGTCTGCTGCCTGCTCAGAACAGTTGTCATCACGGTGCTCGCTGAGCCCAGGTTCCCCAGGGGCATGGACAATGGGAGCCCCTGATTGAGCAGATCAGCCCAGATCAGCCACCAGAGATGGAAGCCACCTCAGAGGGCGGGTCTTTCCCTCAGTAGTTAGTTCCAGAATCCCCCGCCCTCTTTTCCTTTCACTTATTTTTTCATAAATAACAAACAAGGGCAAATTTTAAATAATCCTGCTTTTTAAAAAATGTATTCCCAGGTGTTTCCTCCATGAATGAGAGCTTCTTTGACGATCTCACTCTGAAGCGATATCTTATTGTCAGCAGCATTTACAGAATATGATGCTGTGACTTGTATATCGATAACACTGAAGGCAGACTGAACCACACTTATTCTGTGCAAGCCACTCTGTAAAATAATGGTCTCGTTTAATTCGCTGCTAAGGTAGGCATTATTAGCCCCATTTTATACATGTGGAAACCAGGTCTCTGATAGGTTAAGAGAACTTAAGAGCGTGGCCAAACTCAGGTAAACTTAGGGAACTACATCTCGGAAGGGAATTCCCTATTTTGCGAATGTAACATACACACAAAGAATATAGCAGTTTGGATAAAAGATGGCTTTACATGGCCTGTGTGTATGTAGGTGTGTGCGTGCGTGTGTGTGTATGTGTATACATCTTTGAAACAGAGAGGAAGAAAGCGAGGTTATGATATATCATTGAAAAAAATTTAACAGAGAATAGAAAAATTACAATGACTTTCCTTTCTGAATGTGGACTTTCCCTCCCCCATTCTGATGTTCTTTTTGATTTTCACAGCTTAAGTGCCCAAGGGGGGACATAAAACTGTCCAAGATATAAGTCCTGGGATGGTTTCAATGTAATTGAAGAATAATGAAACCCTCAGAAGTTTAATCAACAGTGGCATTTTCCCTCTTTCCTCCTTTTCCTTCCTTTGTGTTCAGCAGAGGACCTCAGCCCTCCAGTGAGACTTTGGAGAGGGCCTGACTCACCGAGGTTGTCCTGCCCCAGCTCAGAGCAAGAGCCTGAGAGCTCCGAGACTATTAATTGACATTTGTGGTGCTTCTGAGACAGGGAATCAGAGAGTCCTGATCTCACAGCCTCTTGGGGCCAAAACCCAGACTTAAGGGGTTAGAGGTTGATCTCTAACACCAACAAATGTTCTTTAAACAACGTGCGAATTCAACATCTTGCTCACAGCAATAATCACTTACTCACAGTGATCATGTTCGCTGCTACCTGTTTCTCCACAAGGCAAATTAATTCATTCTGATTCTGAACTGGCAACCAATGGTACTATTAATTGACCAAGATGGCGATACAACCTAAATTCACATGTATTCTTAAAGCCACACACTAATCTGTTTAACTATGCATTACGATAGCAATGCATAAAGTAAGAGAATCACTACCAAGCAATGGGTATCTATTGAGTATCTTCATGGTGATCAGAATAGTGCAAGAGGCAATGAGAGACAGAAGAGAATGAATTCAGGGTTGCTGGGAGCTGAAGTGCTGAGTAGGAAAACTAAACCTAACAATGGACTAATCAGGATGCAAAATAGGGGATAACACATTAATTTAACCCAGAGCTCAATGGGGGTAATGCAATAAGATTTGAAAGAAGGGAGAGGTAATTAGGCATAAGAGTAGAAAGTAAGGCTTCTAGGAGAAGCTGAACTTAAGTTTAATCTGGAAGAATGGAATGGATCATGAAAAAATATTCCTGGGTGGCCAACTAGTCTAAACAAAAGCAAAGAGATAGAGATTGCTTTGCCCTGTGTAGAGAATAGTAGAAGCTTGGTCTGACTGCAGCTGGCAGAGTTTTAAAGAGAAGGGAAACAGAGTTGGACTTGATTATAAAGACCTTTAAAAGTCGGGTAGCACAGTTTACATTTGATGTGTCTCTATGTATCAGGTAGGTGTTGTGTTTAGCTATAAAGCACAGAACTCTGAACACATTTGCTTAACAAGTAAAGGAAGCCGGGCTCGGTGGCTCGGCCCGTAATCCCAGCGCTTTGGGAGGCCGAGGTGAGTGGATTGCCTGAGCCTGCGGGTTCGAGACCCGCCTGGGCAAATTGGCGAGACTCATCTCTACAATAAATCAAAAAATCAGCCGGGCGTGGTAGGGCGTGCCTGGAGTTCCAGCTCCTTGGAAGGCCGAGGTGGAAGGATTGCCAGAGCTCAGCAGTTCGAGGCTGCGGTGGCCGGGAGCGGCCACTGCACTCCAGTCTGGGTGACACAGTGAGACTCCAACTCAAAAACAAAACCAAACAAAAAACAAGTAAAAGATTCATTGTTCTCAGATAGCAAGAAGAGCAGCACCAAGTTCCATACTGACACTTTCCTTCTACCCCTTGGCCATGTTGATGAGAAGCATTGCCATTAAACTTGTTGCTTCAGGATCCCAGTATGGCTGCTCCACTTCCAGCCTCATCTCCACATTTCAAGCAGAAAGAAAAAGACCAAATGGATAAACTGGATGGCTTCTGCATGGGGAATGCAAAAGATTTCTCAGAAATCCCTAGAAGCCTTCTATTTATATCCCATCGGCCTACGTTATAGCACAAGGCAACCCCTAGCTGAAAGGATGCCTAGAAAGGCTGGTGTTTTTGCTGGGCACCTTGTCACCACAAGCAAAGTCAGCCTTCTGTTTTGTAAGAATGAAGGGGAAATGGATATTGGAACAGCCAATAGCAATCTCTCAACACTATGTATGGTAATCTCTGTACACCATTATTATAGATTTTTGAATAGAGAGTTGTCTTTTAAAAAGTGATGACTTTTTTAGATGAATTTGGCATTGGTGTGAAAAAGATTTGGAAGGAAGGAGATTAAAGTTTCAGGAGAGTGAATGAAAGCTGTCGTAACTGATCTGGGAGTGCAGTGATGGGCCTTTGGACCGGAGTCCTAGAGATGGTAATAAAAGAAAGAAGCCGTCAGTCATTCCCAAGGAACAATGAACAAGATCTTCTGGCAACCACCCAACAATGAATGGTCAGGTGGGAGGGTGTTGGCAAATTGACTTCCTGGTCCTTTTTTGTTTTGTTTTTTCTTTTATGCATAAAGTTAACATTTGGAGTGGATGAGAAAGAGCTTATTAAAAAGGAGCACGGTAAAGAAAAAATCTAAGAATCAGAGGCATGTTGAGGCAATAACAAATCCTGGAGTATTTTAATGTAAAAAGCACCTGGGGAATAGAAAAGGGATGAGTCAGGTTCAAAGCCAGGGAATTCTAATTGCATGTGCTCCTTCTTGGGAACATGAACTTCACTTTCTAGGGACATTCTCTTAAGAAAAACACAGCATACCATTGGAATAGCCTCTAGAAAAAGCAAAATGAATCATGTATGAAAAAAAGTACATTCCTTTCACTGACTAATCCTAAACAAAAAGGCATTCTGCCTATTTGTTACAATGGGAATAGAAAGAGAAGAGTAGAAAGGAGAGAAATCCACAGACTTTTCTTTTTTGGTAGTTTTAGCTATTAGGTGTAAAGAAACAGAATAAAATCCTCTTAATACTGGAAAGTTATTGCAATTTGAAAATTCATCACTGAAAAATGTTGAGAAGTGCCAGTCATGGTACAAGATACAATGCAGAAGGTCCCTGGCTTCAAGGAGATCCCAATGTTGCAGGAGGAAAATGACTATAATACCCCGTGAGGAAGCTCCCTCAAGGGTGTGGGGCAGGCTGTGGGAGGAGCTGAGAGGAAGAAGGGACCAGTTCTGTCCGAGAGCTGGGGCATGCTTTGCACTTTGACCTCTTATGGCTCTACAGTGGCACACAAATAACTGGATTTTTATCTTATCTTGAAAGGAGTTTGCAAGCAACTCGGCTACATTAGGACCCTGGGGAAGGACCTGAGATTGCCAAAAATCCAAGCTCTCACCCTTAGGGCCCCAGAGTTCCTTCTCAGCATTGGGAAGGAAGCCAAAGAGAAACTCAGGGATAAGAGGAATGGAAAAGCTGGATCAGTCAAATTTGCAGCATGTTATTCTCTAATCACCGTGAATCTTCATCTGATTGTAGTTTTCTTTAATTTTTTTTTTTATTAATTTTTAGAGCAGGGTCTCATTCTCTTGCCCAGGCTAAAGGGGAATGGTGCGGCATAGCTTATTTTAATTTCAAATTCCTGGGCTGTAGGGGTCCTCTTGACTTGGCCTCCTGAGAAGCTGGTACTACAGGCACATGCTACCACACCTGGTTAATTTTTTTTTAATTGTTTTTGTAGAGATAGGGTCTGGCTTATGCTGCCGAGGCCAGTCTTGAACTCCTGGCCTCGAGCGATCTTCTGACCTTGGTCTCCCAAGGCTGAATGTAGGTCATTTGCTTGCTTATACACACTTGACGTTCTTAATTCAGTTAATCAAAGGTCAGCCTAATTTTGCAAGTCCCCAAATTCTTCTTCTGTTCTACAGAACACACTGGTAGGGAAGGCTGGGGCACTGTTTGCAGAAGGGGGACATTTGTCTCTCTTCCCTCATATTTCAGAGAGTCCTTCAGTCTTTTCATGTTGTTCTTACATTTTAATGATTAAAAAAGAAAAAAAATATTTTAAAATAAAATAGTTTCTTTTGTGAGTCAAAGAAATGTATTTCTGCTTCTTGTTCTCTCATATTCAGTAAACCAGCATACCATTTCAAGGTTCTTCTATTGTAGCTCATTAAAACATCTTACATTAAAACATCTTACAACTGCAGAGAAAAGGTGTCCAAACTTTCCAGCCGGACTTGGTGGCTCAGCCTGTAATCCTGCGCCTTGGGAGGCTGAGGTGGGTGAATTGCCTGAGACCACGGGTTCAAGACCCGCCTGGGCAACTTGGCGAGACCTCATCTCTACAACAAATCAAAAAATTAGCCGGGCGTGGTAGCGCGCACCTGTAGTTCCAGCTACTCGGAAGGCTGAGGCGGAAGGATCAGCGGAGCCCAGCAGGTCGAGGCTGCGGTGGCCGGAAGTGGCCACTGCACTCCAGTCTGGGCGACAGAATGAGACTCCAACTCAAAAAAAAAAAGTTTCCTTTCCACCCAAGGCACTGCACAGCTGCAGAGGCACCATGCTACAGACTATGATGGGAAAGGCCCCTCCTGAAGTTGGTAGCCCTCCCACCATCTCCTTCCCCAGAGAAAACCCACAGTACCAGATTCACTTATTTCCTTCCAGAGACAGGTGCATGAGGAGATAAGCATCTATATTTCATAAGAATGATTTTAGTGAGCAGAATCAATACAAAAAATCAATATGGAGCAGGTACATGAGAAGACCTTGAACTAAAATGTGGAAGTGGGGGAGAAAGGTATCCACATGAGTGTGATCATCCATCACAGGGCAGAACTGGAGCAGGATTTCTACTCACGTAAAATCAAAAGAAGATACCTCCACTCATTAGGATGGGCATTTCCACAGAGTTAATGGGTATTTGGTTAGAGACTCATGGAGGAGCCTGCAGTCATTGAGTAAGTGAGAGAAACAGTGGTGGCCTACACTCTGTTTGCTGGAATGTGGGCATGTTCCATTGTGGTGACACACTCTCTCTCTCAGAGGCTCATTTGGCCACTGTCATCATGGACACTTCCCGAGCCCACCCGCATCCATTTATGTTATTTCAGTGGACCAGGACATTCCATCTGTCATTCAAAGGAATGCAGCACACACTGGCCTAGGAGTCTGAGCCAGAAGCACCTGCAGGGACCACACCTTCTGAGGAGCATCTCCTATGCAAGTTAGGGTTATCCCTGGCTAAACTGCCTTCTGTAGGAGTGGAGATGTTCTTGGAGGTTAATTTATGTGAGGTCGACTTGGGATAAGTCAACCAGTTAGTACTACCTTCAGGAAACACCAAAATCTTGTTTGAGATCAAGGAGCAAGAACAAGCTAGAATATGGTTATGTGTCAAGTAAATTTCCAATTAATGATCGGATTCCAACCATATATAAGGCATCAAGCAAGTTTCTGACTTTCTAACCAGATCATCTTAGAAATATAGAATATCCTCCCACACAGGAAGGTGCTAGTAGCATAAGACCCCACCAATGAGTAGAACATCAAACAATTGTGATAGACTTCAGAGAAGTGAGAGGTTGGCTTCCAGCACTTGTGGAAAGGAAACTTTCACCTTTAAGTCCTCATAAAGACCCCACTAGAGGATGTTCACTTCACCTCCTGCCCTGCAGAATTTTGCAGTAATTTGGCTGATCTATCAAGTGAAGTGTGTCAAAGAAAGAAGGCAGCTGGCTGCTCAGGTAGGCTGCACGGCAGAGCAGCACCTGGTGGGGCCATCACAACTCAGGATTTGGCCTATGGGTGGGGAGATTAGCAAACGAGTTCCATTTTGTCAGAGAACTCAGTTAATCAAGCTTAGAGAAAATGATGCCCAAGAATGATCTATGGACTTGAATATCAATACCAATCTATTGATTTATCAGGGGTAAGAGTACATTTTCTAATGACCACAACGAACTTGTCCACTGTTGGCAGACTACTACACATTTCAACGAATGTTGGAGCAACCATAGAAGATTGTTTGCTGAACATGCCATCAGGGCCAAAGATTGCACTGAAGAATAACTTAATGCACCCTCCCTTCCCCACAATATTCTTGTTGAGTAGACTCTACACACAAAAATGCTGGTATCTGTCATATTTAAAGTCTCCCTTTTGGATACGGCAGGAATTAATATCATTAAATCCTTATAACCCAGTTCCCCTCTTTGTATGAGAGTGGACCCCCCAAAACTCAGAATCCTCTTTTGGAGGGTGGACCCCTTATACTACAGGCTTCCCTAGTAAGTAAATTTTCTAGGAACCCATTGGTATCAATGGAACGGCTAACATCGTAAGAAGCTACATTTGGCTTCAGTGAATTTTTTTGAGATTCTTTCAATGTGTCTGCCCATTTCTTGATGAGTGATTTACAGGTGCACCTGTTCACATTGCACTGCGTGTTCAGCTGTTTTGGACCCAAAACGGCATGACCCTCATACCCCTCTATACACTCTACTCACCCCCAGCAACTTTTTTTTTTGTTTCCCGGGATGATAAGAAGTCCTCAGAGGGAAATGCTCTACCGTTGTGGAAGAAGTGAAATCAAAAAATGGCAGAAGCACTAAAAGGCATCCAAACTGACCAGTTCAAAAACTGTTTTGAGCAGTGGAAAAAGTGTCTTGATAGGTGTATTGCATCAAACGGAGGGTACTTTGAAGGTGACTGAAGTTTAAACATGTAAGAGTAATTACACAATTTTGTGATAAATGAATTATGGTTTTTTTGGGGGGTGTCCTCCTTTG
Organism: Cephalopachus bancanus; assembly: GCA_027257055.1. Taxonomy (NCBI): domain Eukaryota; kingdom Metazoa; phylum Chordata; class Mammalia; order Primates; family Tarsiidae; genus Cephalopachus; species Cephalopachus bancanus. Next base: position 1,317,399 of record JAPVLO010000112.1, on the reverse strand, counting down.
TATACCATATACATATTCCACAATATAAACTGACTAGAGGGGTGGGTCTGGTGCTGAATATTTTCTTAATATCTTCTGTTACTCTTTTAATAATGATGTGCAGAAGATAATTTTTTGGTATATTTCTTTAAAATTTTTAATTTACATTCAGTTAAATTTATTATTTGAGTCCTATAAATTTTGACAAGTACAGAGTTGTATAACTGCCACCACGATCAAAATACAAAAGATTTCTGTCGTTCCCACAAAAATAGTAGCTTGAGTTACACTTTTAAAATAGATTCTTTCCACAATGATTAACCTCATCAATTATGTGTTGATTCCTACCACTTTTGCTTGCAAAGGATCATATTTTTCCTGCATTATCTGTCAATTCTGGGGCTCATCGGATTGAAAATGCCACCATTCCCAGAGCTGGACAAAATGAAGCTTTCTAATATGCGTGTGTATTTTTGCTTAGCTAGGAGTATGTTTGTCATGTTTATTTGATCTATGAACTTGAAACAATAAACATATAATCTAAGGACATTTTCCCCAAAGAAAGGTGGAGAAAATTTCTAACATTCTAGCTAGAACTTCATCCACAAGATATATATTAGCTCTGAGGTTTGGGGACAAGAACTGCTAAGTCATATCTCCAATTCATTTCCTTCCTTTAAATGGGTCACGAGGACAGAGATAACCCCAACACGCGAGCAGCTGTTCCAGTGCTCAAATCATTTTATTCACCCCTGCTTTCTAGAAACTAGGCCTAAGTATTCAGCACTTCATAGAAAAACTTATCTTTCCTGAATGCAACCTGCATCCATTTTAACCTATAACAAATTAGTAGCCGAATTTGCTGTTGTTTTTTAATTGAGCTTCTTTAAAAATATACAAAATGTATATATACACATACATATATATGTAAGTATATGTGCTCATTACAGACGATTTAAACAATACAACACTAAACCTGACTTAAACTATTATGTCTTGATGATATTTAGAAACTTTCAAAAAAAAAAAAAATTATGTGAGTTCCATTGACCATTTCATGTGTGAACAAATCTCAACACCAATGAATATTTTCTGACCACCTAGAGGACTCAGCCCATACTGTGGGCTGACAGATTACTTTTTTTTTTATAACAGAATGGGAGGAATTTGGGTTTATAAATTAAATGGGGACCAGAAGTGCATCTGGATAGGCACTGGGGTCCTGCCACCAGGCATCTCAGTGCCTGTTTTTGGCTCTACCACTCACCCAAAGAGTGACAAGGCAGAACATTTATTTCTCTGAGGACATGTTGCTTCATTTGCTAGTTCTAGACATTTAGAGAGACCCTTCTATTCCTGCTAATCGCAGGAATGCAAAACTGAATCATCACTTGCCAAATACCTACCCAGGAAGAACTCAGTAGTACAACTGCATCTATAGTAAGACAGCAATGTGGAAACATTAGAACATTTAATTTTAAGACTCAAAGTCTCCAGCTGTTGACACAAATTCAGAAGGAACAAGGTGAGCCCCCAAACATCCCAATTCAGAGGAGCCTTATGGCAAAATCCCTCTGCATGAACAGAAGAGGGTGGCAGTCCGTGCACGGCTATCCTACCCTGGCTTCCTGTTGTCCTCCCACGCTCTCCTCCCGTTGTCTCTCTTCTCATGCTGCTTATTCTCACACGCTTCCTTGACTCTGACCCCCTCCCTGCTTCCATCTCTGTGAAGAACAGAGCTCTGGGGTAAACCACATAGCTGCCGCTCGCTCATACTAAAAGGGAAATCAGAGCCTCCAGTAGTAAATGTAACCTTTTCCAATGAAACATTGGAAGGCTTCAAGAAACAAAGAATGCATTTTCTGTCTTTCATGTGAGAGTGAATCTTCTTTTGTGAATTTCAGAATGAACAGAGATCGGTGTCGTGGAGTAGAGAGAAATAGAGCTGCCCTGGGCATGCTGACTCACTGTGACCCTCCGAATAGCATTTACTGGAATGACCTTCAATCTGAATGCGAACCACGAAATACCAGTAATTTTATCTGGGGAATATTTATATCTTGATGCAATAGGTAAATTCCCAATTAAAGGGCATTATTAGCAGTATTCCCCCCCCCCAAACGAGATGTGGTTTCATCTTGGCTAGGCCTTGCACTTCTAATTGGTCCTTATGGTTCAAAGAGGAATTTTTTGTTTTGGTTTTAAAATTCATTCGTTCCCTATTTCCTCACATCCAACTCTCATGGATGATACCAGTTAAGGAAGATATCCTGAGTCCCTAAAGATTCCTTTGGCACAGAGCAGTGTTTTCTTTTTACCAACTATTTGCTTCTTGATTTATAGCCTATTGGGTTTAAATGATACATCGCAGAAAGCCAGGGACCTTAGGGCATTCTCTGACCATAATAATGAAAACGTATGATTTTTCTAAAGTCTTTTCCCCTCATTGGTACAAAGGGCAGACTGTTACTAATTTCCCAGATGTTTCCTTCAGGTGGAAGAGTGCAGGAGAACCACCCACTCTTGGGTGACATTTCCCATTCTCAATCCAGGACTCTTTCTTTCTACCCCCCAGCTGCCCTTTGGACTTTTCAGGAGTCTGTTTTTCGGCTGGGTTGCATAACCTCATGGCACTTTGAGAATGGCTCACCCGCGTTAGTGCAGCCTGGAGTTGGGGCTTACCCTGAATCTCAGAGGCAGATCAGAGAATGGTACTCTTAGAAACTGAGGAGGTCAGCCGGGCTCGGTGGCTCAGCCCGTAATACTGTGCTTTGGGAGACCGAGGTGAGTGGATTGCCTGAGCCCGCGGGTTCGAGACCCGCCTGGGCAACTTGGTGAGCCCTCATCTCTACAATAAATCAAAAAAATTAGCCGAGTGTTGTAGTGCGCGCCTATGGTTCCAGCTACTTGGAAGGCTGAGGCAGAAGGATCGCCGGAGCCCAGCAGGTCGAGGCTGCGGTGGCCGGGAGCGGCCACTGCACTCCAGTCTGGGCGACAGAGTGAGACTCCAACTTAAAAAAAAAAAAAAGAAAGAAAGAAACTGAGGAGATGAGCACAGCTCACACAAGGTATGTGTGTTGGGTTCTTCCCACAACTACCTAAGACCTCATAAGTGTGCTGATGATCTCATTAGGGACGTACCAGAAGCTGCTTACAGTCTAAATAACGTAAGATGAAATGACACCTTTTCAAGTTTCATGTGGAGACGTCCAAGACAAGAGCCATTCGTTTCTCCTCCCATCCCAAAGCAGTATATAGAACAGCTGCTTTGAGCCAGGCACCTTGTTGGAAACTGGAGATGCAGCAGTAAATAAAACAGACCCAGTCCCCGCCCACATAGGTTAGAAGGCATTTCCAGGGCTGGTTTGCTAATGTTGACCAGCACTGTCCCAGTGTCTGAGACTGGGTTTGACAGATCCTCCTGTCCCAGGGAAAGTGTCCTCTGATAGGAGATGAGGAGCTTCTCCTATTGCGTGAGTTTGTTTTGTGTTGCTGTCACGGAATACCTGGGCTGGGGAATTTATAAAGAAAAGAGGTTTGTTTGGCTCGTGGTTCTGCAGGTTGTACAAGAAGCGTGGTGCCAGCATCTGCTTCTGCTTCCAGTCATGGCGGGAGGGGAAGAAGGGAAGTGGGCAAGGGGACAGAAAGGAAGCAAGAAAGAGAGTGAGCAAGGAAGATGCCAGAGTGTTTCAAGCAACCTGCTCTCATATGAACTGAGAGAGCTCACTCATTGCCTATGGAGGCCCCCAAGCCATTCCTGAGGGCTCCACCCCTACAACCCCAGCACCTCCTGCTAGGCCCCGCCTCCAACATGTGGATCATATGTCAACTTGCGATTCGGAGAGCTCACAAGACCAGCTGTTCCCCGCTGTTTCAACTCCCCGCTCATCCAAGCAGTCTGTTATAACGTAAGCTTGAAGACAGCTCCTTAACAGGAAAGAGAGCCAGAGAAGGGATGCGGAGGCCTCTTTAAACTACAGACTTATCTCCCCACCCAAAGAATACATCCTGGCCTCACGCACTGGTCTCTCTGAATGCGGTTCCGCTTTGCTGCTGTGACAGAGCCAACTCAGGGGAAACAGGCAGAGTCTTGGTGGTGAACTTGCCAAGCAGAGGCCCACATGCCATCAGTGATGACCAAGAGCTTCAGCTTGGAAAACAGATGCGATGTCAGTCGACGCATGGGCGACAACCCAGCCCTCCTCTCCTGTCCACTCTTTCGTACCCCTCAAGGGCACCACACTGTCTAGTGCTTAACATCCTTTCTCATACGCTCTAAGTCTCCACCAACCCTGTGGGGATATCCTAACTCCCATTTCACAGATGAGAAGATCAAACCTTAAAATTAACGTACGCGATCCCTCGCAACTACTAACACAGAGCCAACATTCAGACCCAGCCCTCAGGCTCTCTTCCCACTATTCTGTAGCTGTCTACTTTTAAAATTTCAGTTCTTCTTTCTTTTTGCATATCGTTTCAACTCCCCGTGGTGGAGTCTTGCCCAACATCCTCCTGGATTTCTCTGGGCCCCCTGGAAGCAGCCACAGGCCACAGCCGCAGTGGAGGGCGTGCGCCACTCCAGGCCCCGCCTCCCCATGTTTCGGGTCTCTTCACCAGATTGCCGACCCCAAGCCTCTCCTGCCTGCTGCATTGGAATCCTGTAGCTATCACGGATGCCTGTGGATCTATTTTTAGAAATAGAGGGGAGCATGTGGGTGGTACCAACTGAGGTTTCCCAAGAGTCTATGAATATGTTTGCTGAGGACACCCCGAATTTTAGCTTGACTGATTTCAAGACAAATTACCTCCTGAGGACGATATCTTTTCCCTGTGCCTCCCTGCCACACTCGCCATCCCCTGCATAGGTTTGTTTTCTGGGTTTTGTTGTTGTTTTACCACCTCTGGCTGCTCCTTATCACCCAGGGCTCAAAGACAGGGATATTAATAACCAGCTGCCACCACAGCTCATTTCTCCCAGGAAGGCTGAGGGGAAAAGCAGATCCAGTTCTCGACCTCTGTGGGCACTGGAGATGCTCCTCGAGAGCTTTATGCAGAAAGGGACTGAGGTTTTAAAGGCCTACAGAAATTTCCACGGATGGATCCTAATTTTTTTTAACCCGCCTAGGTTACTGATTTTATTTTAGGGTGTGCGGATTATTATTTTAAGGGTGAGCGAATCATCATATTCACAAGACAGAAACTGGGGAAAATTAATTTGGTGACATTAAAATAGGTGAGAAATTCAAATGTTCATATGTAAAATCTCCGCATTTGGGAACATAATTGTGCCATTTATGTTTTTTAAAAGTCTCCATTGAACATTGTTTATTTGCTTTACTTGGTCAAAGGTGACAAAGTAAAAATGCAAACACTGAAAATATGCTTTTGAGATTAACATTGTATTAGAAGTATCACTCCTAATATAGTGAAATGAACCAATTAGTTGATTATGCCACAACTAAAACAAAAATATTGAACAAAGGCAATAATAATGTGTATAAACTGAGAAATCTTCAGTTTCAACATGAGTGTTAACATTCCTTTCCAACATGTCATTAGCCATGCATTTTCAAGTACCTTCTTAATAATAAAAGACACAAGAAACTAAGTTTGGCCCACGTTCTGACGTGTCTTTTTCCACTAATTCTCACATCAAGCTCTCTAATATGAACTAGTAATTTAAAGTTGTTATGTAAAATTGAACAGAGAGCTAAAACGTAATATCTGTTTATATTTGTTTTGTGTCTATGTGAGTGGGAAGACAGACCTTCTCACCACGGGTTTGGGGCTTACTAATTAAAAGGAGCTTCTTGTAATCAGATCAGAATAAAGCAAAGAGAACCAGCTTGCTTTCAGGTGGGCTCTTCTATGGTTGGCCACAGGCACTTACAGCCTGGAAGAGTCTCTGCCAGTCTCAGCAGCCTTTTTGCAAAAGGAACCTATCTCTAAAGGGGTTATAAAACTGACTGTGGACAAACGGGAATTACAGAGAAAGGATGTGCCATGTTCCCCTCCAATTCAACAGGATACATTGGCCTTATTGAAAGCCAATTATTTTTATAGACGCCACAAATTCTTGAACCAGGGCTACCCCCTCTATCATCTATGGGAATCTAGGGTTCTGGGACCTGCTGGATTGCAAGCCAGGAGACGGCTCTGTAAACAAGAAAAATCATCAAAGAGACTCTGCTTCCCCATCCTCCCGCTGGCCCTTTCTGATAGCAACAGTGCGACTCTCATTTTAATACCCACCCACACCCCTCTGGGTCTCAGAAAGCCAGACATTTCACTCTCCTCCTGCCCTCGTCACTTCCTACGATTGCCTGGGCTTTGAGGCAGCAGCAAAGAAGATCTGGCATTTCAGGAAGAATTTTAGGAGGAAGCAAGGCTAGGGCACAGGCTGGGCCTCCCATTTACTGGACATATGTGCTCTTGCTCTTAATTAGTAAGCCCCAAACCCGTGGTGAGAAGGTCTATCTTCCCACTCACATAGACACAAAACAAATATAAACAGATATTACTTTTTAGCTCTCTGTTCAATTTTACATAACAACTTGAAATAATGCCCAAATATTCATATAAGTACACATTTTTTCTCTCATTGGATTGTCTGTGTATGAACTTGATAACCAAATAAAAATAGGCTTATTTTTGTTTTAACTGTGCTACAGTTCTCAAATATCTTAAAAAACACAGAGATACAATTTAAGAGTATCTAGATACTTGTCAAAACTGTCTAACCAAGGACTATAGAAAATGGCTGAAAGCTGTTGGTCCTCTCACCCCTGGGACCCTCATTCCACATGGACTGGTTTGTAGCCATTCCCAGGGGCCAGAACCCTGAGTTAGTCTGGGACCCTATGCCACCTGTCTCCAGCAACTCTAGGTCAGAACTTACACCTGGCGAGGCCAACTGCCTCCATGCGAGCCTCTAATGCACACAGGGGACCAATTCCATTCAAACTCAGAGGACTCTGGTAGCGCGGACTCCCACCGGACATGTGGAGTCGGCCACTTGGTTCATTCTATCAGCGTCCGTGTGAGGAAGATTGAAAAATGGCAAGGAGGCCTGGCCCCTGGTTCAGACTCCAGGCCCAGCAGCCCCTTCAGACGCGCCTGATGTGGTCATCAGGACGCAGCGCCTGTCCAGCAGGAGAAATGTCAGGCACCACAGGAGTCACCAAGGCTACCCTTTACTCTGACATCGACATGAGAGGAAAGGCCCATGTGCAGTTTTAGACATTCAGTCCCGAAATTCTTCCTCTGAAGGTACTTTATGTTGAAGATTAGAACGCATGAGTTGCCGAGATGATTTTGTAGCGCTGGTTGCCCAATATGCTTTGCTTAATCACGTTGATTGCACTCCCTCGATACACCTCAACGGCCCACTTCGCTCAGAGTAGGTACTCAGAAAGCATCAGATGAGTTGGGCATTAGAGTCTCTTTTCTTTTCTTTTTTTTTTTGGGGGGGGGGTTGGAGGCTCACTCTGTCGCCCAGACTGGAGTGCAGTGGCCGCTCCCGGCCACCACAGCCTCGACCTGCTGGGCTCCCGCCATCCTTCCGCCTCAGCCTTCCGAGTAGCTGGAACTACAGGCGCGCGCTAACACGCCCGGCTGATTTTTTGATTGATTGTAGAGACGAGGTCTTGCCAAGTTGCCCAGGCAGGTCTCGGACCCGCGGGCTCAGGCCATCCACTCACTTCAGCCTCCCAAGGTGCGGGATGACAGGCTGAGCCACCGAGCCCGGCGAGTCTCTTTTCTTAGGAGGCCTTGACAGCCCCATCTTCCAACAGCAACGTCCTGAGTAAGGGAGGGGTAGTACAAATTGGTTTCCAGATGGAAGAAACGACCATGGGAGACACATTTAAATCGCTACGTGCAATTCCATCCCAGACCCAGAGGCTGCGGCCCAACGGCCCGGTTCTCACTCCTGCACCGAGTAGCTAGCCGTGTGACTCGAGCATGTCCCTTCATCTCCCTGGGCCTTGGTACCTTCATGAGTGGGGAGAGGCAGCAGATCGGGTCTCGGGTCTCGTCCCAAACAAGTCCACCCCTCCCTCCACCCCTGTGGCTCCGGAGCCGGATTTGCAGCTGGAGCCCAGGGTCCCCCCCCAGGGAATCGGTGCTTGCCACACTGGTCACCGACTGCAGGAAGGAAGAACGGTGCCATTCTGAACAGCCTAGGGGAGACGAGGGCCGTGGAACCAGACAAGCGTTCCTCTTCGTAAGAGAGCACTGATGATTAACCACAGACCATCGGGGGAAAGAGGATGCACAGCCAAACAAAAACACGCCGGTGTCTTTCTCTTTCAAGGAAACGCACCCAGGATGCAGAAGGCGCTGAAGACCAGCAGAGACCAGGACGCGCCCTTCGGCTCGGGCGCGAAGACCCCCCCCTCCCCGGCCCACCGCCCGCCGCCCGCGGGGTCCCGGGGCCCGGCCCCCCCGAGGCGCCCCCTCCCGGAAGCCCTCCGAGGGCCCTTCTCGCAGTTTCGGTATGAGCCCCCCCCGGGGGACCCGGAGGGCCTCCCCGGGGCCTTCGAGGGCGGCGGCTCGCGCAAGCGCAAGAGCGTGCCCACCAAGGTGCCCGGCCTGGCGCCCGCGCCCCCCGCCGGCCCCGCCCCGCCGTGCCCGCCGCCCGCGCGCGCCCGGCGCGACGCGCGGATGATCGACCTCTGCCACGTGGGCTTCCGGCCGCCCCGCGGCCCCGACGCGCCGGCGCCGGCGCGGCCCGGCGCCGCGTGGCCGCCGCCCGCGCCCGCCGCGCTGCTGCCCGCGCCCTACGCCTTCCTGCCCGAGGCGGGCGCGGGCCTCGCCTTCCCCTTCTTCGCGCCCGCGCCCGCGCCCTGCCCCTTCGGCCGCCCCGCCCTCCGCCCCGCGCCCCCGCCCCGCCGCGCCGCGCCCGGCCGCGCCCCCCGCGCCCGCGGGCGCCCGGCGCGCGGTGGAGCGCGTGGACGTGAACGTGCGCATCGACGACAGCTACTTCGTGGCCGTGGGCGGCGCGCCGCGGCGCTGGCAGTGCCCCAGCTGCGACAAGTCCTACACGTCCAAGTACAACCTGGTGACGCACATCCTGGGCCACAGCGGCGTGAAGCCGCACGCCTGCGGCCGCTGCGGCAAGCTCTTCAAGCAGCTGAGCCACCTGCACACGCACATGCTCACGCACCAGGGCGCGCGGCCGCACAAGTGCCAGGTGTGCCACAAGGCCTTCACGCAGACCAGCCACCTGAAGCGCCACGCCATGCAGCACAGCGCCGTGAAGCCGCACACCTGCCGCGTGTGCGGCCGCGGCTTCGCCTACCCCAGCGAGCTCCGGGCGCACGAGGCCAAGCACGCCGGCGGGCGCGAGAACGTGTGCGTGGAGTGCGGCCTCGACTTCCCCACGCTGGCGCAGCTGAAGCGCCACCTGGCCGCGCACCGCGGGCCCGTGCAGTACCGCTGCGCCGAGTGCGGCAAGGCCTTCCAGTACCCCAGCCAGCTGCAGAACCACACGATGAAGCACCGCGACATCCGGCCCCACATCTGCTCCGAGTGCGGCATGGAGTTCGTGCAGCCGCACCACCTCAAGCAGCACGCGCTCACGCACAAGGTACGCGGGCCGGGGGGCGGGGGAGGGGGGCGTGCGCCCCGCCACCGGCGCCCCCCTGCTTTTCGGCGTCGGAGCCTCGCTCCGTCGTCCAGGCCGCCCACCGCAGCCTCGGCCTTCCAAGGCGCCGGAACTGCGGGCGGATTTTTGATTCGTCGTGGAGGCGAGGCCTCGCCAAGTGGCCCGGGCGGGTCTCGACCCCGCGGGCTCAGGCAAGCCACTCGCCTCGGCCTCCCGAAGGGCGGGGATGACAGGCTGGGCCCCGGAGCCCGGCCGGACTAGCGTTTTCCTAACCCCACCCCGAGGTCCTTCCTCGCCCGGATTGATGCATTTGTTCGTTTGTTTGTTTTTAAACTGTTGTAGAGATGAGGTCTGGTCGTTTCGCCCAGGCTGGTCCCCAGCTCCTGGGCTCCAGCAAGCCTCTTGCGCAGCCTCCCCAAGTGCGAGGATCACAGGCGTGAGCCAACGTTCCCGCGCTCCTCGCCTTTAAAGAGAGAGGATGATGAGGCCATCCAGTGCCAGTCAAACTCTGTCCCCAGCCTGCATTCCAGAGTCTGGGGAGGGCCTGGAACTGAACAATGGGGGCACTTGGAGAGGAAGATGAGGAAAGAGGAAGGAAACAGCTGGTGGGTATGCTGTTGCTTACCTGCCCTGAAGCATCCCTCGAATGCTGTTTCTAGAAACTTCATCCCAGGCACTAGCGTGAGTGTGTCATCAGTCCCTAGGGCCGCTCTGGGCCTGGGGCATGCAGCGAGAGCCTTCTTCTAGAGATTTCTCTTGGCCATTTGCTGTTAAAGCAGCGGTTGCCCTTGGGGTAGTTTTCTCCCTCAACGGTGAGACCTGCTGCCTGTGCAGGTGTCTCTGAGGGAGCAGAGTTTGGCTGAGTCCCTTAAGGCCTGTGCTTCTCCAGGTTGAGGTTTGGCCTTGTTGGACCAGTGCCCCATGGGTTGTACTGTAGGAGTCATGAGACAGCACCCTTCTCTGTTTGCTTTTATCTCCTCTGGGCTCAGGTCTTCCGGGGGAAATACCTGCCTAAGAGTGTAAGTTCGGCCTAGTTTGCAACCGAAGTCCTGGAGTCATTCAGGCGGAACTAAAACGAGACCCTGGTGACATCCCTGAAATACGACCCCAGCTAAGCTGAGTTGGGTCTACTTTGAGCTGCCAAGAGGGACGTTTTGCCCCACTGACCCCTACACCCACATACTTGACCTCAAATTGTTTTCTTGGCACGAAAGACTTCTAGCAAGCCAGAGTTTCTGAAACATTCTTTAGTTCTGAAAGGTCAGCAGAGGACTTTGCTCAGCCAAGATAATGTTTCTGCGCTGCTCTAATGGGTTTCATTTGTTAGGCTAGGACAAAACGCGGGGCATTTTCTGGCTCTGCAGCAGAGATGAAATGTGTGGCTGCCTCGCGAGCTCTGCCCAAACAGCTCCTGCCCTGCAAAAGGCACCTGTGGATCCCACCCAGAGGGAGTCCCCTGCCGAGGGCGGGAGCCATCAACGGAGGACCTAGGCTGAGACTCAACCACAAAGGGGGCTGTGTGCTTAAAGGACTGTGTGCTCAGGCCTTGAGGGACTCAGCCAAACCATGCTCCCTGCCCACGTGGAAAAGGAATCAAAGTGTGTTTCAGAACATACTGAGAGTCTGCAAGACAGTAGAAAATGAAGGCAAAATGGGAGAAAGAGCCTGGTGTCTGAAAAAAGTTTCAGGCGGATTAGGAAACAAAATGCCCTTTCATTAGAGATGGCAGCCAGCAGTGAGAGGGGGTATTTATTGGACACTTGCTGGACGACGGGTGTTTCACTTTTCACTGAACCCTCATTTACTTCTCGCAACCCTAAGAGCCACTCCCACGTGGCGGATGAAGACACCGAGGCACAGGAGGTCACTCAGGAATCTCTGACACCTGAGTCTGGGACACTCTATTGTCAAGACTTCCTCTTTTCCAGCCCCGTTCCCCCTTTCACCCCCAGCCAGGTTCCCTCTCTGTGACTTCGCTGATCCTGTCACGAGACACAGCGACTTCCAAAGCGGCTCCAGCGTTGTGTCCAGGCTCCTGTTCTCTTGCATTCTAGGCCAGCCCACACGTGAATCTCTTTAAAGAATTCCCAAAACAGTGATAAGTAGAAACTTCTCCTTGGTTTCAGGCAACTAGACCATAGCCAAGCCCAGAGAAAATCCTGAGAGAAGATGTTAAAGTAACTCTTAAAAGCCATTAAGAAAATATTTTTTATTAATTTTATAATTTGACACTTGCAGTTTGATTATGCACTACATTTTAAAAGTTCATATTCTTAGGAGAGCATTAAAATTTAATTGTTAAAGGAGGTGGACTTCTAGATTTCTTTCTTGGAAAATGTCTCCTCCTCTGAAATCTATACTCATCGGCAATCCTCTAGACCAGAGAGTGTTCCAAGCTGGGGAGAGCCCAGGGCTCTCATGACTTACCATTTGATCTTGAGATGAGATGCCTCCTCCAGGAAAGGCCACAGGACTTGTCTAAGGTTTCGCCGCCAGTAAATGGTTGGGCAGAGAGCAGAACCTGTCCTTTAATGCCAGGGGCTTTGCCAGAACTGCGGAGTGGTGTTTTCTTACCATGCCCCAAATTAAACACACGGAGGTAGAGGCAGAGAGAGTCTGAGCCAGATTTGGAATCCCTCCCTCCTTAGGCCACTATGGAGACCAGAAAATACGGATTTTGTAAGGTATAGCTGTTAGTTGAGTAACTTGTTCTGGTCCTATAGTACTTTCATTTTAGCCTCTGGTTCTCTAAATTTTTCTTCCCGAAAGTCAGTCCAGGTCAGTCTCTCTTGCAAAGGCCTTTATGGGGAAGCAATCCTTAGTCCGGATTAGCAAGTGCTCCACTCAAGCTACGAGTCCCTGGAAATGCTCTCAGTTGAGGGCGTCCATCCAAGCACCCCTCCACACGCTGCAAGGAAACCAGCAAACCTCCTGCTCTGTTTTCTAACTCACAAAGCGGGCCCCTGCCAGATGCCTCTATAGGAAGGAGCTGGCTTAGAGGAGGCTCCATAACCACGTCACGTGCCGGTTGGTATGGTCTGTGGAAGCCCAAGGGACCAACTCAAGAGGGTGAGAATCAAGTTGTGAGTTACTGAAGTGTGGATATGAGTTGGTCTTCTGGGATTTTCAAGTCTAGTACTGAGAACTAAAGAGGACATTGGTTTTCATAAGGGAAATGGTCACGTCAGTTTAGAAGAGTTTATGTTTTCATCCTCATGAAAGCCGGATTATGGCTTCACTTTGCATCTCGTTTCTCAGTGCTCTTACTGAAATTCTATTAATCCCCGAGAACTATTTCTGTAGAAATAACCCTAGCAGTAGCAGGACACAGCACAAGCAATCGTTTGCTTTTCTTCTAGCGGTCTGGCTAGTTTATGGTTGTCAGAAAAGAAAAAAAAAATGATGTAATCAACACTTTTTAAGAAAATAGTAATTTAAGAAGGCTAAAGCTACACCATTTGAAACTCGACATCTGTCACCAAGCTCCTTGTGGATTTAAGTGACAGAAAGAAAAACAAAGCCTGGACCCCGAGGAAGGCATGCTGCCTGTCCACCACCGCTTTTCTAACTCTTGCCTCCCCGCAGGGCGTGAAGGAGCACAAGTGTGGGATTTGCGGGCGGGAGTTCACCCTGCTGGCCAACATGAAGCGCCACGTGCTGATCCACACCAACATCCGCGCCTACCAGTGTCACCTCTGCTACAAGAGCTTCGTGCAGAAGCAGACCCTCAAGGCGCACATGATCGTCCACTCTGATGTGAAGCCTTTTAAATGCAAGGTGGGCAGCCAGCCGGCCGGGGAGGACCCCGAGGGTTGGGCAGAGGCCTGAGGGGGCAGGGTCCTGCGGAAGCTGCTCCTCCATTTCACCACGGGGGCTACGGGAGCTCAGAGGAGGCCCACGGCCGACCCCAGGTCCCCTCTGGCTCTGGGGTTCTGCCCACCCCTCCCACGTCGTGCTGGCCTGGCTGGTCCCTGGCGAGCCTGCCCTGTCTGTCTCCCGGTGGCCTCGGTGCCCAAGGCTCGAGGCATGCAGCGGGGCGAGGTCTGAGGGGGAGAGGCCCATGGGAGAGGGAAGCAGTTAGAGGGTGAAGGTGATGTGGAAAGCTCTTGCTCTCGAGAAGAGAAACCAAGAGGGTGTCGCCCTCTTCCCCTGACAGGACAATGAGGAGGACATAGAAAGCCTAGGAAGGGATCAGAGAAGTTTCTGGCACAGCCTCCTCTCCCTCCTCTGTCCCTTTCTCTCCTCCTCCCCTCCCGACACTTGGACTGAGCCACATGTCTGATTTGAGGGCATCCCAGAGAAGATGAAAGGACTTCGGAAACCAGCCCCTCCCCCCCATCCCAAGGGCTCTCCTGGGCTGTGCTTTTCGTCCGTCCCTAAATACCATGTGGCCCCCAGGTTGAGCATCTTTGCTACAGTCTCTGCGTCAGACTCACTGGGCTGGATTTCATTTCATCCGCTGAGAGGACGTGTGAGCTGGCGATATGTAAAGTCCAGAAATGGACGGGCGTTACCAAACCCAGAAGTGCTTGGGCTTCCCAGGGCTGCCCCCGCCCCCAACCTTGTTTCCCGACTCCACTTCTAAAATGAGAGGAGTCTCGCTCATGACCGGGTTCAGTCCAGTGATGTGCTGGCAGGTGTCCTCTCGGCCACGAAGAAGGGGCTGAGGGGGGAGAAATGGAGGGGTACCACATTCAGACACTGTTAGAGCCCTTCTGGTGGAAATGGAGGCTTCCTTTCTCTTTGGGGCTACGCATCGGAGACTCTCCGTCAATCCCTCTTCCTGAAGTGGGGCTTCCTGCTTCCAGGGGCGTCCCTGCGTCAATCCCTCCTCAGTATAACCCCACTTGGAGGAATCCCCTGTGAAGCTGCCTTCTTTCCTGTGTTAGCAGCTCTTGGACGGGGTGAGGGGTCAGGAGCCAGAGCTTCCCCAGACCTGTGCGGGCATTGTCCGGAGGGAGGAGAGGGGGGTTTCTCTCTCCAGCCCTTTCCTGCCACCCACTTCTGTTTCCCCTCCTTTTCTTCAAGTTCCCAGGGGTTTGAGAATCAATTTATGTCTATCTAAAGGGGAAGTAAGCGGCAAGCAGGACGGGCTACGTAATTCTCAGGACCCAGTGTAAAATGGAAATGTCAGTCAGGCCCCTTGTTCTAACATTACTAAGTCATGGAGGCAGAGCATTAAACCAAACTCAGGACCCTTCTGAGCACGGAACCCTGTGCTGCACATGCAGCTAGCCCTGGCTGTGCAAACCTGTGGGCTCTACAGACCACTTCTCTCTGTTTCGGCACCGCTTTGATTCCTTCCATCGTCATTGGGCCCCTAGCACACTCCACATTTAAGAGAGCTGTCCTTTCCTGCAAAGGGTCTACAGTCTCCTATGAAGGAGGTGCAGGCAGGTCTCTTTGCCATTCTCCATTCCTTGTGTTGTTTACCCTTGGCTCCAAGACCATAGCGGGAAAACAGAGAGATTGTGACACCAAGACTATTACAGGAAGTGGCAACTTTATTATGCCGGTGGGCTTGATGAGCTAACGCTTCCAGGTAGAGCCCCCTAGAATGGGAGAAGCGGGGTCTTATACTTTCATTTAGGTAAGGGAGGGGGGTCGTACTGAGTGATTACACATCTTCTTTGGAATTTTCAAGGTTGTCAAAATCAGATCTTTCAAAGACCAAATGGTGTCCAGGAACTGCAGGGCAAGCAGGGTCTGCAAGCAGGGTTGTAAACCATCATCTTCAAAAGAGGGGTTTGGATAAGTCTGTGAATTAGTTATTCTTTTGCATTTCCATGAAAGCTGCCAGTCCTTGGCTATTTGGCTTTTTTTTTTTTTTTTTTTTTGAGTTAGAGTCTCACTCTGTCGCCCAGACTGGAGTGCAGTGGCCGCTCCCGGCCACCGCAGCCTCCACCTGCTGGGCTCCAGCAATCCTTCCGCCTCAGCCTTCTGAGTAGCTGGAATTACAGGCATGCGCTACCACGCCCAGCTAATTTTTTGACTTATTGTAGAAACGAGGTCTCACCAAGTTGTCCAGGCGGGTCTCGAACCCGCGGGCTCAGGCAATCCACTCACCTCAGCCTCCCAAAGTGCGGGATTACAGGCCGGACCACCGAGCCTGGCTGCCACTCGACTTTCAAAAGGAGATACCTTTAACTGCTACCAGCCCCCTTTCTGCCACAGGGTTAGTGGGAGACAATCTGTCATCCCAGATGATTGCCATGGGGCCAACTGCTGACCCCGAAGCAGCTACTCATGTGTTTCTGCGTTCATTCACTTAATCGTACAAGAAATATATTTGAGCATTTGCCACATTCTGCCACAGACCGAACTGTATTTTCTTATCTTACTAACTGGTGGTGGAGTGAAGTTGTTAGAATAGGAAGGGCACCATTAGCATAGTTTATAGTCCCTTAAAAATCTGTGCCTGTCTGGTTCAGCCAGCTCCCACCCCCATGAATTCTGAATTCTGGTCTGGCAATAGTGATACAACCAGCAGAAGCTGTCCCTGAGATGTAGGGATATGTCAGGGGTAAGAGCACATGAAGGTTACGTGTGATTCAGGGGCACAGAGGTGGTTCTGCTTCTCTGTGCTCAAAGGGCCTGGAGGATTTCTTGGACCAAGTAGTTACCGGAGCATCTGGAGCAGGGGTATCCAACCTTTTGGCTTCCCTGGGTCACATCGAGTAAAGAAGGCTTAGCTTGGGCTGCACTTAAATTATATAACATAGTATATACAGATGATAAGATTTCTTTGATTTTTTATTATCAAGTTTAGAACAATGAGAACAAAATAAAGCCAGTGAGAAATTTGACCTTGTTTTTGTAAGACTAATCTATCAACGTCTGGTTCCGTGGAAGTGGTAACAATTCTTAGTGAGTTCTCAAGGTGCTTGTCAGAAATGGTTGTTTGGATTTTCCTCTTCGAGTGCTTCATAACTGAAAACAGTTGCTCACAACTTGGAGTGCTGCCAAAAAGCGATGTCATCATGAATACAGCGTGATTGTGAACTTCAAAAATGGAACTCTACCTGGGGTCATGAATAAAATAAGCATGAAGAAACATGTAATATTAAAAGATTTTGTGGGGCCACGTGATTAGCCATCCTGGACTGCATGTGGCCCAAGCACCATAGGTTGGGCATGCCTGATCTGGAGGGTTCTTTCTAGTACCAGTGCACTGAAGAGGACACAGGGCGATGCAGCCTGGGCCTGATGATACGTGGGCCCCCTTAGCCTCACACTTCACCTCCTCCTCTACCCCAGTGACGGTGCACGCATGCGGTTCCCAGGGTGTCTGATGGCTAGCTTCACAGCTCAGAAATTCCAACTTCCCTCTCCCTGGAAGGTTAACTAGGCTCTGGACGTCTGGTCCACACCATCAGAACCCGTAAGAACGGTTTATAAGTAGAATGCCGGCTTTGAAACAATGCCCAGTTTGTATTTTACAATGGGAGATGGGCACAGGAACCGGACTGGTCATTTGCAAAGGTCATTTCTTCCCGGTGAGTAAGTCCTCCCAGAAGACCACATTATGGGCCAGGAGGCTGCCTAGAGAGTGTTATCTATCATTAGACAAAAAGCACTGGATGTGAGAGGGCATTTTTGTCAACTTAGTGGGCTCTCTCCCTTCTTAGACATTTCTGAAACAAGAATGGGTGTCCATCACCTCGACCCAGAACCCTCTGTCTCCCAGAAAGTGCTGAAAACATACTGCCAGGGTCTTCCATTCCCTCTACTTTTCTCCCTGCAGAATGTTATCCCACTTAGTGTCCTCTGTATACTATCACCCTCCTTCATTTCAAAAGACTTTCAGAGCTTGTATGGGTTTACAGATTGTGTAACAAGGCTCTTTGTGTCTGTAAACCAGCTCCAGGTCCCACTGTGTGGTGGGCCGTCTTCAGATGCTGTGCTGTGGACCTAGCTTCCTATCCTTGTTGTGTGGATTCTTAGAAACTCAGTCCTGGGTGGAGGTTATCAGGGCTTAGGGGTTGGGAGAGGCACAGAGGGCCATTTGCTCATTGCTATGCAATTCATAGCCCTGTAAGATAAATGACTGCCTGGCTACTCAGTGGCTGGAGAACACGCCCAGACAACTGAACTTGAACTTTACCGTGGCAGCTGGGAAGAGTTAATCGCATCACATGATTGACGTGGCTGGACAGAAGAAGCAGTCTTCGCCCCAGCCACACTCCAAGTGTTAGCTCTAACTCCTTTAACCAAAAACTCGCAACACGGAAGATTCTTTAGTCACCGATTCTAACTCCTCAGGATTCTCACCACGAAAATTTCTTCCTAAAACAAATCCCTCCTCCTGCTGCAACATGAATTGATTCTCTCCAGGTCTGTGCTCAGTGGAAACAGCTGTCCCTAGCAAGCAGAAGTGTCCACTCACTGTGGGATTAGACATTAACAATAGGATGGAAAATGAGAGGAGAGGAAAGCTTTCCATTCCATGTTTCTTTTTTCTTTTTCCTCATAAAAAAGTTACTGCCCTTCTGGGCTCTTTTGCAGTTGGCTCGACTTCTGGACTCCTTGCCTCTTGGAGCCAGCTGGGGTGTTTCCAGGGACCTGTGCCTGTAGACTTAAGCCACTTTTCAGAAATATGCTTCCCAGATTTGGGGTAAGCACGCAGGGGTTGACTTGGATACTGTCCTTGTAGCGGCCGCACTCTGTAACAGCAAAGAGCCAGCTGCCGTCTTTGGGAAACCTGTCCAGGAAAAGCAGTCATCCAGAATTTCCGGGACAAATTCTCTTTTGAGATGGGTGAAGCCTGGAGCTGCCTAAGTGATGAATCACCAGGTCATCTGCAGCTTTGTCTGTGGCGAGGACTGAAGGCTGGAGGGCAGAGATCTCAGGAGAAGAATGAGGTCTCCCCGCAGAGAGTCCCCACTGCCGCCACCAAACTGGTTCTGCTTCCCCTGGGGCGCTAGCTTGCTCCAAGACAGGAAGAACCAGATGGAGGCCTTTGAGGGACCCAGGGCTCGGGGCCAGGGTCTTCAGGCTGGCATGGATGGGGTTAAGGCAGTGACCAGATAGCAGCCTTTTGGCAGCAAAGCCCTCCTCAGCAGAAGGAAGGATATCGCTGTATGAACCGCCTGCCTAACAATGCCTCACATGTCCCCAGGGGCCGCCTGCAAATAGATTTCATCTTGCTTTCTCTTGTACTTTTCAAAGCTTCCTGTTTTCTCACGGTCCTTTTGGACAGTTTACAGTCTCTCTCTCCCTCCCTCCCTCTCTCTCCCTTTGAGGAAAGGAACACCCTTCTTATTAAAAGAGAGAGAGGAGAAGAATGGGAGGGAAGGGCTGTTGAGCGAGACCGTTCTCCTCTCAAGGCAGCCGCAGTTCTTTGACCTCTGCGCTCAGAAGAGGAAAACACAGGCTTCCTGGCGCATCTCGGCTCCAAAGCGCGCATCAGGCCTGCGGGACGCGGGCATGTGCCTCTGCTGGCGTTGTGGTCCAGTGGCTGCCCGCTGCCATCGACCTCTCTGGGCCATGGCCTCAGTCTCCCTGCTGGCTGCCGCGTGGCCTCTGGGGCTCATGGGAAGTGTATGCAGTGCCTTCAGGCCCTGGACCAGAGAGGGAAAGAGGCCAGAAGGCCGGATGAGGAGGCCGGGAGCAAACAGGGCTTCTGCCACTGCTCAAAGGGCAGACTGAGGGCTGGAGGAGCCAGAGGATGGGCTCTCCCAAAGTCTGCGGTCTCAGACGGAATGTCTCTTTCCATCCACATGTCCCGGCTCTGGGGCAGGTCCAGCTGCTCACATCCTGTTACGCCTCAAGCCACCTGGCAGCCGGTTACTCCAAGGACTCCTCGTTGGGTTCTTCCTTTAGTATTCCCCTCGTCTTCAAGGGTCTTTCCATTTCTGGAATGTCAACGAATCGACTGTGTACATGATGATCATGATGATAAGAACTAATATTTATTGAGCTCTGACTATTTGCCAAACCCTTTTCATGAATTGTCTCATTTGATCCTCACAGTAACCTTCGGAAGAAACAATGATTATTACCAACGTCTTACAGGAGAGAAAACTCAGAGCAAATTCTCTGTCCTTCTGCGTCCTCACCTCCTTTTTCTGCTCTGACGTTGCCAAGCCAAACAGTCCCTGCAACCCGTTTTGGAAGGGCAGTTCAGAATATTTGTTTTGGCTTTTATTAAATCTTAAGGCCCGCCGGGCATGGTAGCGCTCGCCTGTAGTTCCAGCTCCTTGGAAGGCCGAGGCGGAAGGATCGCCGGAGCCCAGCGGGTCGAGGCTGCGGTGGCCGGGAGCGGCCGCTGCACTCCAGTCTGGGCGACAGAGTGAGAATCCAACTCAAAAAAAAAAATCTTAAGGCCCACCTCCCTTTGAAGAAGCAAGTGGATGGAGAAGCTGGGCTTTAGTGTCAGAGGCACACAGATGGTGCTGGCTAGAGTGATTGAGATGTCAAGCAGGGGGCACGCTGGCTAAGATGACCCCTTGCAAGACGAAATCGGAACCCTCAACACCCCAGCAGCTTCCTGCACCAACACCCACTCTTGTTTTAATCTCTGCAGACCTTGGTATGAGGCAATTCAGCAGGTCCTGACTTGGCAGGCTCTTGGCTTTACATGTCATGATTAGAGGCCTCCACTTAACTGGCTGCTTTTCCTCGGAGAAGAACCTAGAGTTTTGGTGGTCTTCCCATCCATTCTCCTCCCCTCCTGCCTATCTGTCCTCCCCTTCTGCTTGGAGCTCACGCCTCGTGAACATCACCCCAGGCACCATCATTCGCTGACCATCTTCTTCCCTTTTTTTTTTTTTTGAGTTGGAGTCTCACTCTGTCGCCCAGACTGGAGTGCAGTGGCCGCTCCCGGCCACCGCAGCCTCGACCCGCTGGGCTCCGGCGATCCTTCCGCCTCAGCCTCCCGAGTAGCTGGAACTACAGGCACGCGCTACCATGCCTGGCTCATTTTTTTTTTTATTTATTGTAGAGATGAGGTCTCGCCAAGTTGCCTGGGCGGGTCTCAAACCCGCGGGCTCAGGCAACCCACTCACCTTGGCCTCCCAGAGCGTGGGATTACAGGCTGAGCCACCGAGCCTGGCTGACCCATCTTCTTTGTCTGACCTCTCTGCACTAACAGTGCCCGAGAGGTTTCTTTCTGAGTTTTGCAAGCAAAATATCTCAACCTGCTTATGTGTTGTTATGAGAGGACATTCTTCTGAGAAAGATGAGGCGGCCACGTATTCTGGGTAAGGACCGAAGGGCTTTGTGAAGGTCAGAGGCTGAGAGGAAAAGTGAAATACCTATCTCCAAGACGTGAATAAAGCCCAGGTATCTTGGGTCCTGAGTTCATTGGCTCTACCATCCTGCCACTGAGGCGTTTAGTCTGCAAACTAATACGTAAAGGTTCAGTGGGGAAAAGGAAGAGAGCTGGCGATGACTGCTTTCTGGACTCTGGCACGAGGTAATGCTGTTTTCCTGGCATGTTTGTTTATTCCCCCAACCAGATACTTAGACATTCATTTCAAGGGTGCTCT
The DNA here is from genome assembly GCA_027257055.1 of Cephalopachus bancanus. NCBI lineage: Eukaryota > Metazoa > Chordata > Mammalia > Primates > Tarsiidae > Cephalopachus > Cephalopachus bancanus. The sequence continues at coordinate 1,296,324 of JAPVLO010000112.1, read as the reverse complement.
GTGTGTGATCCTGTGCTTGGTACCGAGGTTGGATACAAAGAAAAGGAAGGCAGCCCTCGCACTGGGGACCCCCTGGGATGTTGTTTAGAGCTGGAAACACCAATATGATGAGTGCACGCCCCTGTATGGGAAGTTGGTGGGGGGATAAATGGGACCTCGGGGCAGGTGATGCAGGCTCTGCACTGGCCCTGAAGTCCCAGCCGGTGTGGCAGCTACAAGCAGTTTATGGTTATCACAACAGTATTAGTTACCTTGCCTGTGGTGTGAGGTTACTGAAATGTCTACATATATCTAACAGAAGAGACTTTATGCTTGTGTCAAAACAAAAACAAAGCACACTCTACACATTCCTCAAGGTTAAGCTAAAATTCTGTCTGTCTTACAAAACTCTTTCAGCCCGGTCCAGCTTCTAATACTTCAGCCACCACAGGTAATGACTTAAAGAGGAATTTCTCTAATCCTGGCAGAAGGCACCCAGCCTTTCCTCTCAAGGACCTCTGTCTGGCCGATAGGACTGTGAGATCCCTTTCATACCTAGACTAGTGCAATAACCTAATTGATCTTCAGCTTTCTCCCCCTACGTGCCTTGTTCTTACTTCCTCACGGCTTGTTCTCTTGTCAGCTCTTCTGTGGCAATGTGTCCCATGCCTTCACTCACTTGGCAATGCTTGCTGAGAGCCTATCACGTGTCAACCTGATAATAGGCAAGAAATCAGGTTTCCTGATGCATGTTGCAGTCTCCTGGGTGAATGTTGTCATCTACGGGGTGATGCATGCGTGTTGCAGTCTACCGGGTGAAAACGTACCTGAAACCAGTACTGGTCATCCTCAGCAACTGCAACAACAACCTACTTCCGAATAATCAGGAACCGTCCCGCAAACCAAATGAAGTATGATTGTTCTAAAAATGACCCTTAACTGGAAATGCCCGTGTAGAATTTCCAGGCTCAAAGCTTATTTCGTAGCCATGAGGGAGAAAGTGGAAAAAACTATGCTAATAGACGGAGTGACTAGAACTTGTACACATGTGCAAAAGTGAGCCACAGATTGCTATATCTTAAATTATCTCTGTCGAGAATAAAAGAAAACAGTTATGCAAGCCACATGTTGCTTCTTTTGAGGAAGTTGGAATTAGGCCAACTAGCCTATCTTTTTCTCCCCTTGGGTCACCATTTTGAGCCAATGGGGTGGGCGGGTTCTCTGGTAGCTGAGCTTGGAGTCCCACCCAAGATGCCAAATTTACGCTTGCTAATAAGAAAGCAACAAAGGAAAAAGCACTTAAAATCCCCAAATATGAATCATCCAGAAATACAGAACCAACCACTCATTATTCATATGTGGATTATCCGTGGCAAATGTGCACCCCCAGTCTGGGTTCCTCTTAGCACCCAGCTGCTCCTAGGCCAGTCTCTCCAGTCATCGTCTCAGAGGTCTGCCCATTCTTCCAAGGCCAGCTCAGATATCACCCTCCGTGGCCATCCAAAGAAAAGGTTACCTTCCTTAACAAAAATCCACCCCCGAGTCCCCAGAACTGGCCCTGGAAATATATCTCAGTGAGAAAGGAAACCAAGTATAAGCTTCAGCGGATGTTGTACCTGGAGTCTTTCTCCATGGTGTCTCTCATGACATATGGCTGCCCCAGCTCCACTGGCCTCTGAAGTTGGGAGGGAAAGAGAGTGCTTCTCCCTTAACACTCTGGTCCAAGCACAAACACAGAATCCTTCTCTGAGTTCTTCCCAGCACAGCCAAGGAAGGGCTAGGCTTTCCAGACTCTGTTCTGCTAAGGCCTGGTGACAACGTTAGCATCCATGACAGTTGCTTCTGGTATCTGCATCCTGGCCTTTAAAAAAAGGTTCTGGTCTTCCAAAAGAAGCTGGGGGCCACTAGTGTGGCCTCTCGTGTATTTGCACTTTTATGGAAATAGACAGAAATGCAGAAAAAGAAAGAAATGAATAAAACATATTTACTTTTGTATACCTGAGATAATGCTCTGAGTACTTCAATTTTCTACCCAGAGAAAAGACATACTCCTTCCTTAAGTGTCTTTTTTTCCCTCTGACTTTGAAATCCAGCCCAATGATTAGCAGATTACAAAATTAGAAAAGCATTTCCTGATACATTCTAATAGAAGAGTTATGTTGGGGGTGGAGTGAGACACAGTTTGGTGTGGTTATTAACCCTGTGGCCTCTGGCGACTGATGGTCTGGGTTCATTAACCCAGCTCCAGCTCCCAGGCGTTGTGTGCCTTGGCCAAGTAACTTATGCTCTCAGTTTGCTCATCTATAGAATGGGGTGATAACAGCACCCATCTCATGTGATTGGCACAAGAATTAAATAAGGTGTTCCACTGAAGACAGTTTTTCCATGAACCAGAGTGAGGGAATGGTTTCAGGGTGATTCGAGCACATTACATTTATTCACTTTATTTCTATTATTATTACATTGTAACATATAATGAAATACATAGCACCACCGCCTGTCAGGTGGTAATGTGAGTGGCGGGAGTGGCTGTAAATACAGATGAAGCTTCACTCACTCACTTGCCGCTCACCTTCGGCCACAGACCAGTACCATGGCCCGGGGGTTGGGGACCCCTGCCATGGCAGACTTCGAACAGTGTCTCCCACATTTTAAATATTCTGTAAAAACAAGACACATCATTGTATCCTCTTATTAAAGGAAGAACGCTGCTAGCCACTGCTTTTCAGACCAGTTCTTCTTCTTTTTCAAAGGTTTCATACAAAAGATGCTTTATAAGTGTTGAGGCTTTCTCCTGGAGTTTAAAGATTCCTATACTCCAGGAACAAATCTCATGATCCATCCCTACCTGCTCCACCTCTGAGGCTGGACAAAGCCTTGCCCCTGCCTGAATTCTGTGAGGACATTCTCCTTGGAAGCAGTTTATCTTTTTGTTGTTGTTGTTTTTCTTTTGAGTTGGAGTCTCACTCCGTTGCCCAGACCGGAGTGCATGGCCGCTCCCGGCCACCGCAGCCTCGACCTGCCGGGCTCCGGCGATCCTTCCGCCTCAGCCTTCCAAGTAGCTGAACTACAGGCGCGCGCTACCACGCCCGGCTAATTTTTGATTTATTGTAGAGATGAGATCTCGCCAAGTTGCCCAGGCAGGTCTCGAACCCGCGGGTTCAGGCAGTCCACTCACCTCAGCCTCCCAAGACGCGGGATTACAGGCTGAACCACCGAGCCCGGCTGGAAGCAGTTTAAAATGCCAAGGTCCAAATAGAGTAGAAGTGACGTGGGCTGCGGCGCATCTGCCCCCTGTGGGCCGGGAGGGAGGTTCACCCTGGCAGGGTAACCTGTGTTCTCGTCTCTGTCTCCGACAGCTGTGTGGGAAGGAGTTCAACCGCATGCACAACCTGATGGGCCACATGCACCTGCACTCAGACAGCAAACCCTTCAAGTGCCTCTACTGCCCGAGCAAGTTCACCCTGAAGGGGAACCTGACACGTCATATGAAAGTCAAGCATGGAGTCATGGAGCGGGGCCTTCATTCTCAAGGTAACCCCTCTTCCAGGAAGCCCATGCTGCTGGGGCAAGCCAACAGGCGACAGGAGCTGGATTTGTTTTTAAGGGCATTACTTTGTTGGGAAGCTAGTCTTGTCAAAAAGGGGAGTGTGATTCTCAAGACTGCAGCAGAGTAGCGAGAGCAGACTTACAATGTTACTAGAAAAAATATGATGCTAATTTCTGAAGACAGTAAAGACAAGCAAGTGAGAGTAGGTCGGAACATCATACTGATGCCAGTCAGAACCATTATTGATTCCTTTGTTCCGGGCACAGAGCCAGGGGCCTTGTCTCTGGAGGCTGGAGGAACTTCCAATATCTCTATTTTACAGAATGGAAAGCTAAGGCTTTAAGAGATTAATTTGCCCAAAGTTGATCACCTGAAAAGTGGCAGCGTCAAGATTGGAAGCCAGACCTTTCTGACTGTATACCCTTTGTTGTATCTACTTCATAGCATTGCTGTTGAAAGGCATGGGATTTTTCTTTCCTTTTTAGAAAACAGGTCTACAAGCCCTGCTGTCAGCAGAAGTGTGTTTGCGGTGGACTATGTCTCCCCTGCCTGTTCACAACCAGATACACCCAAGGACAGCTTTCCTGCTTGGGTGGGTCGAGCCGATTGGCCCACATGCGGGGCAGGGGCTTACGCCTTCCCCGAATGAGTACTAATTGAAGCGATGGAAAGTCCTCGCCTGCCTCAGCTTCTCAGTTCCAGGGCCTTTCACTATGAAGAGTTTATGTTCCAGATCTGCTGAATTCAGTAGGGTTCCACCTTAGTCACCTAATCAACCACTCTTCTAATAAACAGGCAATAAATGCACCTCCAACCAATGCAGCGAGCTACACACAGTGGCAGATAACAAAAGCGTGAGACCATCTTTGCCCTCTAGGAGATCTGCATGCGGGCAGAGAAGACAATTTTGCATGTTATTTACAAAATCATATTAACTGCTTTTTGATCACTAGTGTGAGACACCTCAGGAACATTGTCACCCACCCCTAAAATTCCATGAAAAAGGCCGTGTTATTCTCCTTGTATATAAGAGGAAACCAGGGCCTAGAGGTATTATACAAACTGTTCAAGGTCAACTGGCAAGTCTGAAGGCAGGAATGGGCTTCCAAGTCAAGAATTTCTGAATTAAGTGTGTGCTCACCACCCAAGACAAAAACATGGGATAATATGTGCTTGCTGCTTCTCCCAATCCCTTACAAAAGAGCTAGGCAAAAGGGCATGTATATTTGTAAATTTATAAATACATTGCACCTATATACACACAGCGTGCAACAAAATGATTGCATCTTTTGGGTTTTTCACAGCACCCACTGAGACCAGGGCGACTCTTGGGCTATAGGGACCTGTGGTCACCACAAAACAAGGGGCGGAGTCTGTGCAAGAGCACAGAAAAAAACTCTGCTTTAAAAAACATTATCCTGAATTCTTCCTTGAACCTCTAGTTGCCTGAGTCACTTCCCAAGCTAAGCCTGGCTTTTTTCCAGAAGAGGTAAAGTTTGCTTACCGATAGGACAGGCAGATATACAAGGCAATGAGGAGATAGCACTCCGTCTGAGAACCTGACCTGGTCACCATGACCCACGCTGATGTTCAAATCCTAAAGGCACCAAATGGCTCTGTCATTCTGGAAAAGTAAAGAGCATCACCTATCAGAAGATTGCGTTGAAATATTTTAGCGGACTTTCAATGATTTCCGTGGTTTCATCTACAAAGGGTGTTAGCATTCTTTTGACTCTAGTTTTTGCAGTGGTCCAAAAATCATTAAAAAGATCTTCCCTGTTCTCCGACAGATTAAAGATATAGGCTGCTCCACTGCCTGACAGTATCCTAAAGTAGGCAACGTTGGGCATCACAGGCCCTATCCCTCCTTTTTGCTCCCCCCACCATTCCAGAAGCCTGGTCTGGCTGTGACCCGGGACTTCTTCCGGTTCTTCCTCTTCAGTGTGCTGGCCTGTTCCTTGGAGCCTGCTTCTTGGCTTTGCACAGGCAGGGCTCAAATCCTAAAAGGCACCTGATGGCTCAAATACTAAAATCCTGTGTTGCTGGCTTCCCAGAGGCAGAGCCCTTAAGGACAGATCACATAAAACATGACCGTGCTGAAAAGCTCATCCCCAGAGCCCCACAGATGGAAGCTAAAATTGAATCACTGGTTCCAACAGCAGGGACATTTATGGTTAGACACAGGGCCTATATGAGCTTCTCAGAGAACCTTTGTGCCTACTCTGCTCTGTCTGTGCATAGGGGCCACTGGGATGACTTCCATGACTCAAAATGAAACCTCTTTGTTTTCTTCAAGATGAAAATACATTTATTATTGCTTTGCTTTTTTTCTTATGATAAAATAGACGCTCACTGTAAAAAACAAACAATGCGTTAGAAGTGAAAAGAAAATGTTCATCAATTTTGAGATTTTGACATACTTCCTTCCAGACGTCCTTTGATACAGATAGATGAGACAGAGAGAGAGAGAGAGAGAGAGTTGAGTCTGCGCTGTAAATTATTTAACTTAAAATACATAGAGAGTACCTTCTTAGGATCACTGGTAGGTTTTCTACATCACCTGCACATAATGGTTCGTTATGTGGATGTATCATGATTTATTTAACCAAACCTCTATTGTTAAATACAAAAGTCGCTTTCCCGGTTTCACTGTAATAAAAAAATGTGGTGATAAGCATCCTTACGCATATGTTTTGTGCACCTGCCTGCCTATTTTTTTGCTGTTTAAATTCTCAGTAGCATAATTACTAAGTCAAAGCTTTTTTTTTTTTTTTTTTTTTTGAGTTGGAGTCTCACTCTGTCGCCCAGACTGGAGTGCAGTGGCCGCTCCCGGCCACCACAGCCTCGACCCGCTGGGCTCCGGCGATCCTTCCGCCTCAGCCTTCCAAGTAGCCGGAATTACAGGCATGTGCTACCACACAGGCTGATTTTTTTTTTTTATTTATTGTAGAGATGAGGTCTCGCTGCCCAGGCGGGTCTCGAACCTGCGGGCTCAGGCAGTCCACTCACCTCAGCCTCCCAAAGGCGCGGGATGACAGGCTGAGCCACCGAGCCCGGCCAAAGCTTATTTTTAAAGCTTCTGGTGCGGGTTGCCAAAGTCGCCTTCGAGGGATGAGACCAATTGAGACACTGTGACAAACCTCCCATGCCCACATCCTCACTGGGAATTGTCGATTTTCAAGAGGCACCATGAGGATGCATTCAATAGCCCTGGGTTCCACCCCACTCCTCCCCAGGGTCCCCTCGCCACTGCTTTTTCTGGGTGCGTGAATTCTCACTGTGCTCTCCTAGGTTTGGGAAGAGGCAGAATGGCTCTCGCGCAGACCGGCATCCTCAGGAGTCTGGAGCAGGAGGAGCCCTTTGACCTCTCTCAGAAGCGCCGGGCCAATGGGCCCGGGTTCCAGTCAGATGGGGAGAGCGCCAGGGGAAGCCCCTGCCATGAGGAGGAGGACGAGGACAACTGCTGTGAGGTGGAGCCCTATAGCCCCAGCCCGGCCCCCCAGAACCAGCCGCTCTGCGCACCCCAGGATCTGTCCACCAAGCCCGAGCAAGCTCCCGAGGTGCTGGGGGAGGCCTGCAAAGAGGAAGAGGAGGAGGAAGAGGAGGAGGAGGAGGAGGACATGTCCAAAGGCGAATGGGCTGAGAGGCGCAAGGGCGAGCTTGGGGCAGAGGGTGGCCAGGAGAGAGAGAGAGGTTGTGCTGGCAGAGATGAGCGTCTCAGCCTCAGGGCTTTGCAGAGCTCCCGGCGGGGCCCCTCTTTTTCTGATTACTTGTACTTCAAGCACAGAGATGGGAGCTTAAAAGAATTACTGGAGAGGAAAATGGAAAAACAAGCAGTGCTTTTAGGTATCTAAGTGGACAGTTTCAGAATCACATTTGGAACATGAGAACGAGGCAGTTCCAATATAGCTTTCTGCGTGAACTGTCATTTGCTGAGGACTGGTGGGTAGTGCCAGTCTCCACAGATGGCTCGGAGTAAGTGAGCAGGGACCATCATAGGGGATGTAAATGCTTCTCAGGTTATTCACGGGGCCCTTGATACTTTTCACACATGTGCGGGGTCTTCTTCTGTGTTATTTTATGCATTGCCAGTGTAATAAACTGTGCATTCTCTTCTAGATATCTAACTGTAAGCTGGTGCTGAGGTGCTTGAAAATCTATTTTTCTTGGACTAATAGGCAATACATGGTAAATTTCTACTTGCAAAAATATGGTGCTTGACACATTACCTTATTGATGTCCATTTAGTTGAATTCATGACAGTTATATTTTTCCAGATAGATGAACATATTAGTAGCTGTATATATAAAATAGCCTTTATTAAATGACCAAAAATATCAGACGTGACACAGAAGAATGAGCTGTTGAAGAGGATGTTCTCCAGTCATGGCTGTAGACGTAAGATAAAATTTCAGAAAATGAATAATTTTGACGTAGGGGAAACCAGCAATGCATAGATTCCTGCCTGAGATACAGAGATTCTCCTGTTCTGGGTCAGCTGTCTTCACTCGATGGGATATTTCGAGCATATTTTCAGATGATGTCACAGTGCTAGGGGCCCTGGCTCCTTAAACAAATGCTGTGTCCCAAGCAGAGTTCCCTCCTGGAGATGACTGTTGCTTTCTTCTGAGGCCTCACGCCCCGTAAGACAGCTGCAGGAAACGTTGTCACCCATGAGCTGGGAAACTCTCCTCAGGGTAGAGCTAGTGGGGTGTCCTCAGGGAATTCTCCCTGAAATCTAACCTCTGACTTATGACTTATTTGGGGGTTTTAGAATAATCATCCACTAATCACAAGTAAGGAGGACTCTGGGTCATGTTCTCACCGATGGCTGTCCACAAGATTCATCTGGGAGAGCCTTTTTTTTTTTAAGTTTTCAAGCAGAGTTTATTTAGAAAGCAAATTAGAGAGAGAGAGGAGAGTCACCTCCCCAAGGTAGGGGAGGGGGCCAAAACTAAGAAAACGTGGCGGCCACAGCTCAAAGATCCATGTGGAGACAGCAGCGGTTACCAAAGCATTCGGGAGAGCCTTTTAAAAAGCACCCAGCCGTGGCCTACCCAACTTAAGTTCTGATTCGATTGGTCTGAGGTGGAGCCCCAGGACTGGTAGTTTTCAAATTGCCCCAGTCAAAGTTGAGAAAGATTATAGGCAGCCAAAGTTGAGAAAGATTGGGCTAAAACAGCCCTCACCCATTTCTGTGGCTTCCAGGACCCCTCCCAATGACTCTAGAAATATTTCTGTTCCTGGTCTCAGACTTATTAAGGTAGAAAACAGGAGATATCACAATTGTACTGCTGACCTAGGCCTTCTTACCTGTTATGTAAGACCCTCACGAGGGGTCACACACACACACACTCTGTATAGATGAATATTTTTTGTGCTAGACAATGCTGCCTGTGATGTTTATGGTCACTTAATATGTTGAAAAGTACATGGCTGGTCTGTGGTAACTATTTCTTCCCACATGCTTGAACCACGATTCCAGAGAGTGACGATGCCTGTGGCAGGTTGGTTGGCCCAGGAGGTAGGCCTTACCTGGACACTGGCATTGAGAAAAGGAACACTGATGAGGTGTCGCAGGTGTGTGACTGCCTGTAAGCAATGACCCTCTGGTACCATGTCTGTGTCCGTGTAAAGACTTGGTAGTTGCAACTCTCACTTGCAGAGCTAGGTACTGTTTGTTATTTTGCTTCCTCCTCTCCCAGACTTTCGAGTACATTTCTTTAGAAGATGCCTCTGTCTCTAGCTGCCAGGGGCCGGCCCTTTCTGTGGGCCAAGGTGCTTGCCCGCTGGCTTCATCTTGGTCTTCCTCACTCACCTGTGTGCTTGGCCAATCCTGGACCCCATATCTCCTGCCACTTTGCCTAAATAAAGCTCCTTCCTGCTTACTCACTGCCACCATGAAGTGCTAAAGCTACTGTGTCCTGAGGTCAAAGCACCTACAAACGGGACGGTGAAGAGAAGACTGAAGATTTTCATGGTTACCAGCACAACTCTGGGCCAAGAACCAGCTCCACGTTTTCAGAGGGGCACATCCTTTCCATTCACGATTCTTAAAGCTCATCAGTGCCTCTGGTGAAATTGCCCAGGAGGTTGGCAGAATAGCCTGTGAGGTCTCCAGTTCTTAGGGTCTGGTTACACATTTATTCATACAGTTGAAGCCCTACTAAGTGCTGTGCCTGACCCCACGTACTATAGACTGCCAGTTGGTTCTGGGTGTGCCTAGCTGAAATAGGAAGCGGGAAAATCCAGAGTAGCAAGTTCTGGATCTTTCTAACCAAAACAAATCACGTGAGAATGTTTGAGGAACCAGTTCATGTTGAGATGGAAAGAGTATATGGCCTAGAGTGGTGGTTTTCCAGTTGTGTTTTGAGGAGTCAGAGGTTGCCCTTAGGCCCCAGCAGAGCAGCCAGAGAGGAGAAACTCTCAGACCCCACACCCAGGCACTCAGGGCGGCTTGAGTGTCATCTGGTTTGCACATTAGCATTCCAAAGAAAATTTCATTTGGAGGGGGAGAATGTCTAGGAGAAGCCACAGAAAATTGTTATGGAGTGTGTTCCAAGGCCTGTTTTTAGTTTTTGACTCTGGATATGGAAGACTTAATTAGATCTAACCTGATGGGAACCTTCTGAGACCCAAGCCTGAAACCATGGTCTCATATTTTGTTGAGGGACCAACATCCTGGCTTGCCTGGGACCATCCTGGTTTATGTCTATTGCCCCAGGTTAATTGCTAGTAGTGGCACTTTCATTCGCAAGAGTATCCTGGCTTGGGTGGGTAATTACACAGGCAGCCCATGCATGAGCACAGAGCTAGGGGAAGGTTGGCCAACCTCACCCAGAGGCGGGCCTGAAGGAGAACCCACCAGGAGCATCTCAGAGAACTAGCCGATGAAGCCTTCTGAGCTAACAGCACCCCAAGGCCGGGACAGCAGGATGCTTATCACATTGTGACTCTGAAAACAGGTCACTACCAAATGCTTTCCAGACGTTGACCACCCTCACTTTGGGCCAACCAACAGGGCCGCCAAGCGGCAATTTTTAAATCCTTTTTGATCATTCCCTCTTGTTGCCTTTCGATTCCTCTTTCATTCTCTCTTTTTAAAAATTTGACTCCACATGGGCCATGAGACTGAGGATGACCTTTCAGAAACCCACATGAATAACTGGTATATTTGTGTATGAGTAGTTGCATGAGAAAGCCCAATGTGCACACTGTATTTATTAAGCCCTGAAGGCGTTTCATAAAATATTAGCATTGTGTTTTGAATTATGATCTTTGTCTGCTTTGCTGGAACAAAATGTAATAGAGCTAACATTTAAAATCCCTCACATATTTGGACAACATTACACCAAATGTTGATTTTTGTACAGAACTCTGGCTTACTGTGTAAAAACTAAAACTCTAAGTATAGAGCAGCCCAGGTTGTGAATATTGCTTTCTGCTTCGGTGAAAAGGCAGTTTACATGAAAATAGCACGTAACCTATATTTTGTTAATTTAAGCAAATAAAGACATGTTGGAAAAAGCGGAGTTAATTATTTGCAAGTACCTGAAATTTTGCAAGGAAGCTGCCATTGCCAACATCCCACCCCTGCCATTGTACCCTCTGCCAGGGGGGTTCCCAGAGGTCAAGTCCTCAGCCCTAGGGACACAAGTGCATGGAATTTTCCCTCCTTCTGGATTCAGAAAGGGACTCATGAGCCTCAGCCGTCGGCAGACAGGTGATTCCCCATTCTGCTCTTCTTTCCTGTGCAGAAAAATTCGTTCTGGAAAGTGTCACGTGCAAGTGGGAGGTGAGAGGCGGGATTGTCTCCTTCTGCCTCGAGTTCTTTGTAAAATGCAGTGCAACCAAGAGACAGTTGACTCTGTAAGCAAGAGCACCGATGCTGCTCTCAGGCTTCCTGGATTCAGAACCCAGCTCTCTCACTTCCAATCTTTGGGGGCTGAGCCTCTCTTTGCCTGAGCTTTCTTATCTGTAAAATGACACCGGAACTGTGTTGTTGGGTGGGTTAAATAACTTAATATAGACAAGACCCTCGGAATGTGCCTGACTCAAATCTATGCTACGCCCAAATGAGGCATTGTTATTGTCAACAACATGGCCAGACAACTGAGCCATGTTTTTCTTCCTCAACAGAAAATTCCCAAATCTGTGTCAGTACGGGAGAGTGTCCACTTCTGAGGAGCTTCCCTTAAAACAGCAGCAAAAAAACAGCAACACATACTGAAGCCCTGTGTTATACCCCATCTCATTTAAGCCTCACACAACCCTGTGAGGCAAACAGCCTCCCCATAGTAAGGAAATGGAAGTTCAGGAGAGTGAAATGCCTCGTCCCAAATTACCCAGCTAGCAAGTGTCTCCTTTGCCTCCAAATATAAAACCTGTAGCAGGTCGAGTTCTTTGAAAGCAGATGCTGAGACAAATGTGGATGCAAGATATTTATGAAGGATTAACACCAGTGAAAAGAAGGAAGAGGGAAATAAAAAAGTGGAGCAGAGAGAAAAAACCAGCCTGCGGTACAGCCCCAACAAAGCATGGTGGGCAGCTCTGGGGCAAAGTCTGCCCGTCAGAGTTGCGCCACATTGGGCAGAAATGTCCAGGCCTTTACACCCCGGCCTCGCTCAGTCACCAGAGGTGGGCTTCCCTGGGAGGAGCCTGACCCTCTGTTGCTGCAGGCTGTGAGGGAGCTGACGCTAGAGGCTCTCTGCCTACCGCACTTTCCTAGCTTGGTGCAAGCGCTTCCTTGAAGAGAGACTGGGTGACCCGTCTCTGCATCACCCCAGTCCACTTCTTCGTGAATATTAACGGCACAGCTCCTGCAGGTTCCAGTGGGCCTCCCCTCCTGATGGAAAACGTAGGAGAGAAAGATGAGGACAGATCTCAGCCCCCACGAACTACAGTGTGTCTAGGGATCCTCATCTTTCTCTTCCTCCATCATCCAGTGTAAGCTTCCCTTCCCATCACGCACCGCCTCTGCCCGTCTCAGTGGCTTTCTTGGTGATGTCACTCAGGTCCTCATCTCCAAAGGGTCCGAGGGTCCTCAGGCTGCCATGGACTTAATGTTTTTGTCTCTCCGAAATTAATACGCTGAAACCATAACCCCCAAGGAGATGGTGTTGGGAGACAGGGTTTGGGGATGTGATTAAGTTTGGATGAAGCCATAAGGATGCGGCCCTCGTGTGGTGATTAGAGGCCTCAGAAAAAGAGGTGGGGACGAGGCCCTCTCTCTGCCTCTGCTGTGGGAGGTACAGCAAGAAGCCCAACGTCTGCACACCGGGACGAGAGCCTTCACCAGACACCGAATCTGCATCGCCTCGATCGTGTACTTCCCAGCCTCCAGAACTGTGAGAAACAGATGTTTGTTGTGTTAGCCATGCAGTGTAGGGCATTTTTTTTCTAGCAGCCCAAGCTGACTGAGACATGCCCTTAAAAGAATCTGGCCGTTCAGGGAGATGCAAATCAAAACCACACTGAGATACCACCTAACTCCAGCCAGAATGGCCATTATCAACAACTCAAAAAATAACAGCTGCTGGAGAGGGTGTGGCGAAAAGGGAACACTTCTACACTGTTGGTGGGAGTGTAAACTAGTGCAGCCTCTGTGGAAAGCAGGGTGGCGATTCCTAAAAGCTCTAAATATCAACCTCCCACATGACCCCGCAATCCCCCTACTGGGAATGTACCCTGAAGAACTCAAATCACTCTATAAAAAAGATACCTGCACACGTGTGTTTATCGCAGCGTTGTTCACAATAGCAAGAGCCTGGAAACAACCATGCTGCCCATCAAAAGAGGACTGGATTAAAAAAATGTGGTACATATACACGATGGAATGCTATGCAGCCATAAAAAAGAACAAAATCATGAATTTCGCAGCCACCTGGATGGAACTGGAGTCTGTAATACTGAGTGACCTCTCACAGAAACAAAGATCCGAGTATCACATGTTCTCACTCATGTAATGGACCTTGAACATCCAATGTAATACTGTAAGAAAATGACTGACGGTATGGGAAACTATGGGGGGGATGGGATTAACAGTAGCAAATATCTGTCTGGGGATGGGGAAACACCTCTTATCAACAGGGTGCCTGAATGAAACGTAATTGTACACCTAACCCTTAACTGTACCCCACAAAACCATAATAAAAAATATTGATTAATTAAAAAAAAAAAAAGAATCTGGCCGTGGTACCTGTTCATTTACAACCACAAGTGGGCAAGGAAGTACCAAAAGAAGCTGAAGTGGTCACCTGGGTTCCATATGGCTCCTCCGTATCGTTGTGTAACGGCAGCACTGTTTCCTCCTGATAACCAGGTCAATCACCTCTACCAATATGGTGACTTCTCTTCTTGCCTGTCTGTCCCTGGGGGCAAGGAACAAAAGTGTCCAGGTGGCAGCCTTCGCTTATAATTTAATGATACTCTTGCTACGTTCCCAGGTGGAAGGACACCCCCTTTGAGAATGAGAGCTTCGAACCCTGCAGAGCTCAGAATTAAAAGATAAGAAGTTCAGCCTCACCCCCACCCGCCCTGTGTGCATTGGGAGTGCTGGCAAGTAGGACCACTTGCTTCCACCCTCGGTTCCTGGACCCATGCAGTCTTCCTGACATGGCACCATATAAAAGTCTTTGATCCACCATTCATACTGGAGGGGCACCCAATCTATACAGACTGTCTCCTCTAAGAAAAGCTCTAGGGATCTGGCGACTTCTGGGTGCTACATATGTGATGTGACCTGCATATCCTGCCTGTGATCATGGGCTCATCTCTGTACCTCATTTACCATAAAGTGAAGCTCGTGGTTTTATGTGATGTTAATTGGGATTCTCTGCCAACAGAACAAACACTGCATCAGCTCACCTCTTTCACAGTAGTACTGGCTAAGTTTCGATGAGCAAGAAAGGCCGACGTATACCCCCTGCGTGTGCCTATGCCTCTGGCATGGACTCCTGGCCCTTCAGGATAGAAAGAGCTCAATACAGTCAACTTCTCACCAAGGTTTTGCTTGGCCTTTTTGAGCAATGGTGCCATATTGAAAGCTCAGCATCAGTCTTTGTGGTTGGCTTGCTGGATATCAGCCATGGTTGTAGATAGATCAGCCTAGGTAATGCAGTTTGTTCTGCTGAGCCCATGTGTAACCTTCATCTCTGCCACTGCAGCTGTCATGTGTCTGTGTTCCAGCCCTGGGTTGGCTATTGACAGAGGCTGAAGTGAACTGGAGAAATCATTTTTTCCTGCTAGGTTATCTAATGTTTCTTCCATCAGATGTTATCTGATGGGTATGAACATGTGATGCAATGATGTCCATGCTTGGTGTTCACTCCGTGTGTCTATCCACATAACTCTAACCTAGACAGAAATAATAGTGAATACCTACTTAGTTGGAAGGATCAGAGATTGCCTCTCTGAGGTTATGATGTTTAATTTGAGAACTGAAGGACAGAAGGAGCCATAGAAAGAGGGAAGAGAGCCAGGTTTGGTGGCTCAGCCTGTCATCCTGCGCCTTTGGGAGGCTGAGGTGAGTGGATTGCCTGAGCCCGTGGGTTCGAGACCCGCCTGGGCAACTTGGTGAGACCTCATCTCTACAATAAATAAAAAATCAGCCGGGCGTGGTAGCGCGCACCTGTAATTCCGGCTACTCGGAAGGCTGAGGTGGAAGGATCGCCGGAGCCCAGCAGGTCGAGGCTGCGAGGGCCAGTAGCGGCCACTGCACTCCAGTCTGGGCGACAGAGTGAGACTGCAACTCAAAAAAAAAAAAAGCAAGAGGGAAGAACATTCCAGGCCGAGCAGACAGCATGTGCAAAAGTCCTGTGGTATAAGGGAGCATGGCCCAAGAGAGCACGGCCAGTTGAACAATTCGTCGTTTTAACCATGTTGGCAAATAATTTTGTTTCTTCTTCTAGAAAGTAGCAATAATGCGACTGGTCTCAACCTTGTGTCAAATGAGGGGGTGGATGAGGTTAAAGTCTATTCATCATTCTGGACTTGGAGAGAAAATTGCTGTGTACATTTATCATTGTTGAAAGACAGCTTCCCCTCCAACTTGTGGCAAGCCTAGCGAAGAAAACAGCCTCACTTAGAGTGGCAGGCTATTTAAGTCAGATTATTTACAACCCTCAGCGGTGATTTTGGAAGACCGTCTCCAACCAGCCTTGAGCCCGTTGTCTCTTCGGACCCATTAGGACAGTGGCGCGGAACACAGCAGGGGAGGGAGAGTGACGCCAGTGAGGCTCACATGGAAAGCATGCAGGTGAAAGAATGAGATTCAGGTCTTGGAAAACTCGTCGAGGCTGTAGTGCGGAGAAGGGGTTGAAAGAAAGCCAGGATGCTGCTAGGAGACCCTCAAAAGCAGCTTCAAACGTCTCGAGAGGTTACCTAAACCAAGATTAAGGAGATTGCAAGGAATAGAGAAAGGATGGTTCAAAATCTGTTTTGGAGGTCCAGCTGATTTGTCATATTGGAGGCAAATTTTAATAATAAGGTAAGGCACATATTTTTCTAAGATCAAAATAAAACTCCACTTGATAAAAAGTCTCTCTCCGCACACAATGACTGAAGAGATTCATTAGATCTTCATCGTTATAATTAAAGGTATGCTCGTCACTTGATGGGCAGAATCACGTATTTACTAAATAATGTCTGTAAAGTTAAGTCCACCTGGACTTCCTTTCTCTCAGTTTTGTTCTAGATTACAACTGGTGAAGGAGGGCAGGCATGCCTATAATCCCAGCCCTTTGGGATGCCGAGGTGAGGGGATTGCCTGAGTCCACGGGTTCGAGACCAGCCTGGGCAACTTGATGAGACCATGTCTTTATTTTATTTATTTATTATTTTTTTTATTTATTTATTTATTTATTTTGAGTTGGAGTCTCACTCTGTCGCCCAGACTGGAGTGCAGTGGCCGCTCCCGGCCACCGCAGCCTCGACCTGCTGGGCTCCGGCGATCCTTCCGCCTCAGCCTTCCGAGTAGCCGGAATTACAGGCACGCGCTACCACGCCCGGCTGATTTTTTGATTTATTGTAGAGATGAGGTCTTGCTGCCCAGGCGGGTCTCGAACCCACGGGCTCAGGCAATCCACTCATCTCAGCCTCCCAAAGGCGCGGGATTACAGGCTGAGCCACCGAGCCCGGCTGAAACCATGTCTTTATAATAAATCAAAAAGCTAGCCACATGCGGTGGTACATGCCTGTAGTTCCAGCGACTTGGAAGGCTGAGTTGGAAGGATTACCTGACCCCAGGAGGTTGAGGCTGCAGTGGCCATGAGCGTGGCACTGCCCTCCAGCCTGGGCAACAGAGTAAGACTCCAACTCAAAACAAAACAAAAAACTGGTGAAGGAGTAAATAGTCAAGACCGAGGAAGGCATTAAGCTTCTAAGAAACAGATCCTGGGGGAAAAATGACAAAAGTGAAGACAAAGTAACACAGACTTAGAAAATCAGAAACCCAGTGGAGTGAGGCTAGAACTCCAAGGCCATAAGGTGGGGCGGCAAAGAGTCCTTAGCTCATAGCCCCCAAGAATATCTCTGTTCCACCCAGTAAAATAATACGTTCGTGGTAATGAACTTACATGATCAAAGAAGAGTTAGCCATCTCCTACTTACTAACTAAATGTAGTCCAAATACATTTTCATTTTTAAAAAACCAGTTTTCTAAAAGTGGCAGTCCATTTATCTGGAAAATTTTGTCCAGTGCACAACTTATTTAACAACAATGCAGAATAAATGAGATGTTGTCATATTTTAAGTCAATTGGCCCAGGCACCACTGATAGCACCTTAAGACTCCAACTCAAAAAAAAAAAAAAAAAAAAGAAGGAACTAAAAACAAAAAACATGTGGAAGGAATTTGTCCCTGCCCTGAAGGAACACACTGTTCTAAGCCGTCTGCTGAGGCTGCCGGGAACATGGCTAATGGTTTTTCAAACCTCCTTTCTCCAAATCTACAAAGCCTTAAAGCTAAAAACTCTCTGTCCTGTGAAAACCCAGGTGTGAACACAGCCTAGTTCCTGAAACTCTGTGACATTTCACTTTTTTGCCCGTCAGACCTGAGCCAAGAGTCACTTCCACTCCTGTTACAAACTCGCTCCGAAAGGGGAGGACGACAGGCTCATTTGAGAGCTGGGGAGTGACCTTATGGGGTCCCCGGGGACCCCGTATCAGTGGTGCTCACTGTTTCCTCTTCCCTGGATGCAACAATGTATTAAGGGAAAAAAAAAAAAAAAGGAGGTTGGCTCTTTTCATGATTTTCCTTTTTAATTTTTGTTGAAAATGGAACTGTGTTCTCTTGATCCTTCAAACAAACGGAGGGGAAGCAGAAGCCCAAAAGTTTCTCTTATGCTCCCCAGAGAGGGTGGCTGTGTTTGTAGTGTAAGGTGGGAAAAGTCCTTGTGTATCTGCAGCATTGTCATGGTGTACCAAAGTGACTTGCAGAAGGAAGCGTGCGGATGAATAGAATTTTTATGTAAGAGAAAGTGAGCGAGTCACAGTCTTTGAAGCAAAGATTCAATGTGCCCTTCATGTCCAGGACGCCCTACCCCTGCCCTCCGCCCACACCTTGATTAGATGATGAAAGACACACAAATGTGCTCTCTGAGCTTGACGCAGATAATGAGTCCAGGCAGAAGTCCTCGCTACTCAGAATGCGCTGGGACGAGGGGGAGGGAGAAGCAGAGAGTACTTGGGAAGACATGCCAGAGATCACAGAGGCAAGGGCTATTAAATGTCTGGCATCATACCCAAAGAATCATTTTAAACTGACGTTTGAAATATGCCGTGCAAGTCTTTTCACAGAGTGGATCTTAATAAACGAATGGTCTTTGGAAGGAAAATGGAGAGCTACATTAAGAGACATCTAACAGGATGCCAAGAATGCTGCTTTCGGTTTAGCGATTCATCATATGAAGCGTGCAGGCAAATAATTTTGTTTCTTCTTCTAGAAGGTGGTCATCATAAAACTAGCCTCAAGCTTGGGTCCAATGAGGGGATGGAAGAGGTAAAACCTATTCATCATTCTGGACTTGAGGAGACAATTGCTGTGCCCTTGATCATCGTTGACAGACAGCTTCCCCTCCAACCTGTGGCAAATCTAGCGAAGAAAACAACTTCGCTTAGAGTGGCAGGCTATTAGAGCTAGAATAATATTTAAAACCCTCGGCTATGGTTTTGTAAGACTGTCTGCATATAGTATTGAGTCAATTGCCTCTTCTCACTCCTAAAAAAAAATCCCTCGAAAATAAAAGAAAGATGAAATCTTCAGTAAAAGCCAAGTCCTTACAGCAAGAAAAAGCAAAAAATCAAAGCAAGATTATGCAGAGCCCTGGAAACAGATAATTACAATGTCATCTTCCCAGGGACATTCAATAAGTATGCATCGAATGTAATGATGCACCTCTCTGAAGCAAGCACTGTTGACTGGGTCTAATCCCTTTAGAAGTCCCTCTAAGCCCTCTCTGAAGACACAGGTGATTTTGTGGATTTCCAAGAGCTTGGATGTCCTAAAGCTCCTTGTGCCTCCACACCGTTAACCTCCTTACCTTCCTGCAGGGACAACTTTACTTTTGATCTCAGGTTTATCTACTCAAATGCTTTGCGTTATTCCGACTGTTCGCTCTCTGAGCAAAGGGCTTGTCCCCCCTACCCTGTCTTCAGCAAGATTTTAGACAGACTTCAGATTTTTGTAGCTGCTATATCTGGTTCTCCTTGGGACACAGTCAGAAGAGTGACACATGAACTTACCAGGAAGAGCCTTCAAGAGAACCTGTATTAAATGCCGCAGGACTCTGAATTTGACTACTCTAAGTACCCTGTGTAAGTGGAATCGTATGATGTTTGTCCTTTGTGTCTGGCTTATTTTTATTTTTTTTTTTTCTTTTTGAGTTGGAGTCTCACTCAGACTGGACTGCAGTGGCCGCTCCCGGCCATCACAGCCTTGACCTGCTGGGCTCCGGCGATCCTTCCACCTCAGTCTTCCAAGTAGCTGGAACTACAGGCGCACACTACCATGCCTGGCTAATTTTATTGTAGAGATGAGGCCTCGCCAAGTTGCCCAGGCGGATCTCGAACCCGCGGGCTCAGGCAATCCACTCACCTCAGCCTTCCAAAGGCGCGGGATTGTGTCTGGTTTATTTTATTGAGCATTATGTTTCATTCCACCAAGGTTAATTAAAACTCTATGGAGAAGAAGGGGGCTTCCAGAATGACAGTGTGAGGATGCCAGTGGAATCTCTCCCCCAAAGAGACATCTATTAAACTGGTAAACATTACCCAAAACATTCGTTCATAATCATGGCTTACCACAGTTTAAGAAATATTTACTCAGCAGATCTACAGAAATTCAGGAGCAACCCTGGGAGGCCGTGGCAAGCAAGCTAGGGGCTGCACCCTTCCCCCCTCTCCAGCTCCAGGTTGTGGAAGGCAATTCCAGGGGGCTTGGCCGCCAGGAGGCAGCTCCCACCTCCCCAGTTCTCTGCAGAAGATCCATCCCGGGTGGGCGGCCAGACAATGGTGCTGGTTCCCCCATGCCTAGCCCTAGTGAGTGGGGAGGAGCCACCGGTGAAGCCTCTGATTACCCGCAGCACAGTACTGTGGGAGAGCAGTTCTAGTGGGTCAGCAGTCAAGTGGCAGCTCCCACTCCCCTGGTTTCCTGGTGTAGAAAAGTAATTCTAGGCCAACTGTGCAGCCAGCGAACATCAAGTCCATTTCCGCTGCTCTGTGCTATGGAACCCTCCCCTGGGGAGAAGGCAGCAGCTGGTAGTGACGGTTGGACAACACTGTGAATATAATGAATATATTCAGGTTTTACAATATAGTCTTTATTATTGTAACATATGAGGAGGGGACCCCCAAAATCCGGAATTATAATTGTTGTACACTCAAAATTTGTTCCTGTAGACCAAACGGCTAACCAAAGCTTTTATCTGGAAGCCTTGAGAAGATTGCATCACGATTTGCAGAGAAGTGTCCCGAGCTGTGGCAAACAGGCGACTGCTTCTTCCACAGTGACCACACATCTGCTTATACCGTGCTTGAGTGGTCAGCAGTTTTTGACCAAAGACAGCATGACCCCTCCACGCCCGATACTCTTTATTCACCCAGTCTCTCCCTGAGCAACTTTTTTTGTGTGTTTTCCCGGATGAAAAAAGTCCTCAAAGGGAAATGTTTGCTGATGTGGAAGAGGTGAAACAAAAAAAACAGCAGATGCACTAAAAGGCATCCAAATTGATGAGTTCAAAAATTGTTTTAAGTAGTGGAAAAAGCATCTCGATAGGTGTATTGCAACAAATGGAGAATACTTCGAAGGTGACTTAATTTTAAACATGTAAAAATAAGCACACAATTTTTTAATAAACTTAGTAAATTTAAACTTAATAAAATTTTTAATAAACAAATTTCATGTTTTTATGGTCCCCACTCATTTAAATAACATGAAATTTACCCTTCTGTATACATTTTGGTGTCAACAAAGTACCATCATAATTTTGCATGACCATGACCAGTATCCATTACCAGAAATGTTTCATTATCCCAAACAGACACTCTGTATCCATTAAACAATAACTCCCACTCTCCCTTTTCTCAGCCTCTGGTAATCTCTTTTCTATTTTCTGACTCTAAATTTGACTATTCTAAGTACCCTGTATAAGTGAAATGATACAATATTTGTCCTTTGATTCTGGCTTATTTTACATAGCATACTGTTCTGAAAGTTTATCCATGCTATAGCACATGTCAGAATTTTCTTCATTTTAAGACTGAATACTCCTCTATTGTATGTATATATCATATTGTTTATCCATTATCCCTCAATGGACACTAAGTTTATTTCCACGTTTTGACTTTTGTGGATAATGCCACTACGAACATGGGTGTACAAAGATCTGTGAGTGCCAATCTTCAATTCTTCCACTTTTAATTTTGGATATGTGTTGTCTGGGCCCATTTTCCACGGCTACAAGAGAATATCACAGATTTGGTCATTTATGAACAGTAGAAGTGTATGCGGCTCATGATTCTGGAGGATGAGAAGTCCAAGACTAAGGGACTGGCATCTGGTGAGGGCTTTCTTGCTGCATCATAACATGATGGAGGGCAACATGTGGGTGAGAGAGAGAAAGGGGTCAAACTCATTTTTTTCATCAGGAACCCACATCTGCGATAACTCACTCCTGAGACAGCAGCGTTGATCGACTCATGACCCTCTCGCCTCTTAAAGGTCCCACCTCTCAACAATGTTGCATTGGGCATTAAGTTTTCAACACACAAACCTTGGGGGACACATTCAAACCACAGCATATACTTAGAAGTAGCATTTCTGGGTCATGTGGTAATTCTACATTTAACTTTTTGTGGTACTTCCCAACGGTTTTGGAAACTGCACCATTTTACATTCCTGCGAGCAACGCACAAGGATTTTGTTTTCTTCACTTCCTCAATATTTGCCATTTTTTCATTTTTTAAACAATAGTTATCCTGATGGGCATGACATGGTCATGCGGCCTCACCGTGGTCATAATTTTTTAAGTATTAATATTCCTTTATATGTCCAACTGTGAATTCTGGGGTCCATATTTACTTTTATAATCTCCCTGTTTTTTCTCATGAATATAAAAAAAGATGAACTGTAGTTATTCCCTTGTAAATAGAAACTGGATGCCCCAGCGATTCAGGTGGGTTTTATTCCTAATGCCTTGCTTTGTTTTGTACCCCCTCTCCTTCAAAGGACAAGGGCCCTGCTTGGGTTTTGAATCGAAGCCTCATCTTAGTCCGTTTTATGTTTCTATAAAGGAACACCTGCGTCTGGGTAACTTATAAAGAAGAGAGGTTTATTTTGCTCACTGTTCTGCAAAAGTGGTATGGAGCTAGCATCCGCTTCCAGTGAGAGCCGCAGGCTGTTTCCTCTCATGGAGGAAGACCGGAGCTGGCATCCACCCTCCCTTCCAGGGGATCCATTTATTCGGGAGGGATGCGGCCAAACACCTCCCATTCGGCCCCACCTCCAACACTGATGATCAAACTTCAACAGGAGATTTGGAGAAGACCCACACTGCATCAAGCCTTTATTCCCGTTAAGGTATTTTCTTCTGCTTTACCTTTCCATTTTCTTTTTTTGTCCCCTGGTCCTATTCTCCTGCACGGCAAGGTGACCTAATAGATACAGTAAGTTGAATATGCCCTTGGTTGAACTTGGCATAAAGGCTGTGGGTTAACCCTCCCTAGGGCTTGCCTGTAAGCCGCTGGCAAGCACTGCCTCTTTCACTGAGGTGGATGGAGGTGGTGGTGACTCGCACATGCAGGAAAGTGTAAAACCCGGATCCAACCAGGGCTGAAGTGGCGAAGAGTTGTCTATCCCTTTGTCCAAGTTGGCAAATGTTAAAGTGTAAAAGCGTCAGAAGACAAACAAAAAGCCCAAGCAATCTCAATGGGGCTTTGGTTTGTTTGTTTAGAAAGTTAGACCCTACTTGGCTAACTTAGTACTCATATGAGGCATGTAGAGATCAAAGCCTATACTAAGCCACTAAAAATATGGAACAGCAACCACTTGTCAAAACCTTGACACTTTGTCTCAAAGTTCAACATCTGTCTGGAGTATTTGCCAACCAAGACCTTCCATTTGAAATCAAAACAAGGGGATCAACAAACTTCAGTTATTCATTCAATGAATTTTCTTGAGCACGTGCTATGTGACAGGCATTGTGTTGAGAGGCTCTGGATACCCCAGAATGAGCACTGCAGACACAGTCAATGGTCCCAAATGAACTTACAGCTTTGAGAGGGGTTTATAAGCAGGTCGTTATTAAAAGGCCATTGAGTGTCTACTCTAATAAGCAATACATCAACTGTATAGAAAGTTCCCAAATTGTGTCTCAGCCTGTAATCCCAGCACTTTGGGAGGCTGAGACGAGTGGATTGCCTGAGTCTGTGGGTTCGAGACCAGCCCAGGCAACTTGGCGAGACCTTGTCTCTACAATAAATTTTTTAAAAATTAGCTGGACTTGGTAGTGCATGCTTGTAGTTCCAGCTACTTGGAAGGCTGAGGTGGAAGGATCGTCAGAGCCCAACAGGTTGATGCTGAAGTGGCCATGAGCATGCCATTACACTCCAGCCTGGGCCACGGAGTGAGACTCCAACTTAAAAAAGAAAAGAAAAGAAAGTAAGTTTCCAAATTATAATCAGAATAACTAAGTTATCATTGAGGCAATGATCTGGAATTCTACTTATATAAATTAACTAGGTATAATATTAACAACTGTTACAGTTATTATTTAAATACCCTCAAAAGTATTGGTTGAGGTTGTCGACCTAGACACCTCTCCCCTCCCCACATTTTAAATGTCTGTCTTTCTAGTCCCCTGACACTAGAAATTCCTTTTCTGGGGCTTTCCAAGATAACAATGGAGAGGGACTTGCACGCTAAGTATTCTCAGAACCATAAAACATAGTTCCTGCCCACAAGCAGTTTATTTCTATTTATCTAAGCAATGAAGTACAACATTTCTCTTGGCATAAGATGCATGGTTTAAGAAGGAGTTTTAAGAGTCAAGTCTGATGTTTATATTCAACTTTAAAATGTTCAAATCCTTCACACCATTATTTTTGATCCTTAGGAAGCTCAGGAAAGTCCATTAGCTTACCTAGGAATTTTTCTGAAGACCCAGAATGATTCATTGAGATCCCTTCCCTCACCCTTCAAATCCAGCAAGCTTTGGAGTACACATTTCTCAGTAGCAACCCTGGGATCCTTCCACCCAACCGAATTTAAACTAGTGTTTCTGAAAGAACCACATTTCCCCTTAAATGACTCTGGCTCACCATGGGCCTGGAAAGCAGCAGAGCTGAGCAGTTCTAGTGCAAGACAGACAGACTCCCTGTGAGTCCTGACTCTGCTACCTGTTCGCCGTGGAACCTTGAGCAAATTACTCACCCTTCTTGATCCAGTTCTCTCCTGCAATATAGAGGTGATGCTGGGTGGTGGTGACAAGCACCGGCTGTGGACTCAGGCAGACTCTGGCTCTGGTCCTGGCTCTATCTTGAACTAGCAATGCAACCCTGGGGACATTATTCTTCCCATCTAAGCTTAAGTTTCCTCGCCTGCAAAACCAGGAGTCCTATAGCACCAATCTCATAGAATTGTGAGATTTAAATGGGATAATACTTTTTTAATACTTTTTTTGTAAATACCTAACACAAAATAAGCACTCAGTACACCTCAGCTCTCATTACACTGGCTCCAGTGACCACAGGGCAAGCAAAGCCTGACACACAAGTGACCCACAGCCATGTCAGTTTCCCCCTCTAGGCTGACCTGAGCACAAATGGCAGATCATGGATATTACTTTAGGAGTCATGACATGAAGCTCGGGAGTATTTTCTCCCATCTGCACCCCTTCCTTTCCTTCTCCCAGGCTTCCCTGTACAAATCACTCTTCTGAGTGACAGAGACACCGCCTGCCTGTCTCTGCCTTGTAACCCAGTCAGTTGCAGGGAGACAGATTCCTAGCCAGGGCTGACTAGCATTTGCATTCCCTTCCTGTGAGCTGCACTAAAGGCATCTGGAGGCAAAGTACCTCTCCAACTGTGACAGACAGTCAAGCAGAATGGCGGAGCCAGGCGCACTTACTGATATTCCCAGCACCAACTCCAAATTACAGTACATTCATGCCGACTTCTGAGAAAGTCTCAGATCTGTGTTGCTTCCAGTACATTTAGCGGAAATGACTTTTGACTTTTAAAGAAAGAGCAAATCTAACAAGCAGAGAGCAAAGGCTTTTAAGGTTTTTATTACACAAGGCAAACACCAGAATTTTACACCAGGCCTGTGTTGTGGGACAGACAGAGGTGTTTTTGAAACTATAGGTCGTGACCCATGAGTAGATCATAAAATCAAGTAGGCAAAACCAGAGTTTTTACAAAATGAAGTTGACTAGAATTGAAACTATCAGAGTGCTATACATAATAAGGATAAGTGCTTGTGGTAATGCTTTTTTTAAAGATGTATATGATGGGTAGATGGGTAGATGAATTGCCTTGCCAATGTTTTTCACAGTGTTAGTCATGGTCAAAATAGTTTGCTAAAACATTAGATATGCACAAAGACATATGTGCATTTTATCAAAACAAATGAAAACACCTACTCTGGATTCAAGAATCATATGAAGAGAATGAGAAACCCAAATAATTCAACCAATGCACTTTGTTCATAATGGTATCATTTTACTTTGTCGCAAACTGTGAGCGTGAGAGAGAGAGAGAAAGAGAGAGAGACAGAGACAGAGAGACAGAGTCAATTCAGAGTGTGTTCACATCCTCAGTGACCTCAGGGTAATTTCTCCTCCAGTGACTGGAGCTGCTTCAGTGAGGGAGAAAAGCCAGCTGATCGTATCCGGCTCTTCTGGGTCCCAGCTGGTGGGTAGAGTGGAAGAGCAGAGACCAAGTTTTTTATTTCTTTTGCTCTTTTGCTGTCTTATCACAGTAGGTGTTTGAGAACCTTTTTATTGACCCGAAAAATCTAAGCAGGACACAGTGATAGTCTTGCTGAAATAGTCCTATGTTAACGCCTTTATGTAACTCACCTGTAAAGTATTCAGCTATTTTCTCTGAGTTTACAAAAAGAGCTCCTTGCTTGATGAGTACAGTGGGGTCTCCAGGCAGTTCGTAGGAGACAGAGATTCCAGTGCTCTGGTGAGAACTAGGGTTGGCTGGGGAATCAGGAAACTCCTAGGGATAATGAGCGAAATGCCTGACATCAGCAATTCCAGTTCTAGGGATTTGTTCTATGCTTTTACATGCACTTGTGCACAAAACTGACTACAAATATGTACCTCCAAGCATGTTTTGATATTTCAAAATAATCTAATTGTCCATCCCCAGGGGATTGTCTAAATAAGTTAAGATATCTACCTCCATGCAGTGGAATACTATATAGCTGTGGAAAAGAATAAGGAAGCTCTTTATGTACTGATATAGAACGGTCTCTAATAGGGTTAAAACAAATAAAACGACTATAGTAAAAATAAAATTCTATGACTCTAAAGCATCATGCCCGTTTTAGAAACTCTCCTTTGGTCAGTTGAAGGCCTCATGGAAACTGTCACACCTCAACCTCTGCCTCAGTCCAAACTCATTTCTTTCTGTTTTGTTCCACAGGTGCTAGAGTGATTATTTATCGCTATGTAAGGAACCACCCCAAAACATGATAGCTTAAAACAACAGTGTTCAGGGAAACTCCCTCGGGTCCCCTCCCACTGTGGGAGCTTTTCTGTCTTCTCAATAAATCCTGCTTTCAAAAAACAAAAAACAGTGATTGTTATCCTACGGGTCAGGAATTCGGGAGTGGCTTGTCTGGGTTGATCTGGCTTATGGTCTCTCATGAAGTCTCAGTCCAGATGCCATCTGGGTCCGTTTCCTCCATCCCCCAGCAGAAACTGGTAGAAAGCGGGCTTAGTTAAGATGACTGGCCATGCGCGCTGTGCCTGAGGATGAATAGGCAATGAGAATACCAGCGAGGGCCGGGACTGCAACAAAGCCATGTTAGAAAAAGAGTCTCTCTTCAGCCTCCAGAGGAGGAGATTCTATAACCTAGATCCATCTCCCCTCTGGCCATGGCTTCAGTCAGCTTTCTTTTATGATGTCTACCCTATGTGCTGTCCATTATTTCCCCGGGATCCTCTTTAGACTTAGACATCGATGAACTCCTCTCCCCTTTCTCTAATAAAATACCTCTTTCCTTCACCATTCTTTTCCTTATTTTTCTACTTGCGTGGATAAAAAGTAAAATATAGCCTGGAAATCTGAATTGTATTCTCTTGAAATAATTTATATATATATATATATATATATATATATATATATATATATATATATAAAATGCTGCTGGGGTTAGGCAGCGTCTCTTGTGTGTCTTGACCTCCACTGCCATCATGGTCCTCTCCCACAACTTTCACAGCACGCCTTAATCATCGGAGGAGTAAACAAACTTGATTGGGAAAGAGAGCAGTGCCAAGAGGTAGGTGGGAGGCTCTTGCTGCTCCAAGGCCACCAGATCCCACCTCCATCTACCTTAAAGCTACACCAAAATAAACATAAAATCTAAATAAATCTTCTTCAAGCAGGCCTTCTAGTCCCACCTTGCCACAACGCTGTCATCCCTAAGAGGGTCCTAGATCAATGCTCAGGAGTGGCCGCCCGTCTTTGTATGCTCATAATAAACCTCACCTTTGACTCTCTAAGGGGAGCAGCCATCCTCCACAGGGAGGCAGGTTAGCTATGACAGGTTAGGCACCGATCGATAAATTTCTTGCGGGAGCTTTTCATTCCAGCCCACGAGGCTGTTCAGCCTGCCGGCAGGAGGGTCTATAGAAAGAGTTTAGACCATCCTGTCGGCAGGCTGAACAACCCTGTGGACTGAAATGTGAGTTCTGTGTGGACTCCCAGGTCACCCCATCCCCTCGGCAAATCAAAAGAAAATCCCATCAGATGTCAGAAGAGGACAGCCCAGCCTCTCAACTCATGATCATGATTTAGCATAACAATCACGAATAATCTTTCTGGTTCCCTGCTGAAGGCCGAACACCACCCCTTGACTAACCAAAGCCACAGATATGATAATAAGACTACCTTTTAGCTCATGAACGTGTGTACTGAGAAGTCTAACAAGTCTCTCTGGGAAGACCGCCCTCCCCCCTTCAGTGACAGAGATTGGGATATGTCAGCCTACTCATTAACGTATTAACCACTAAATGGGTCTATCAGGTCTTTTGTAAAGAGCAAAAGGCACGGTTTTCTTCTTCTGGAAACTTGCTCATGGCAGGTGTTTTTGCCGTGAATTTTTCTTTTTTCCTTCTCTTCTCTCTCTAATAATCTTTGTTTCAAAACTTTGCTGGTCACTCTAAAACTCACTTTAGGGTTGAGAGAAAGAATCCATACGTCCTGCACCACAGCGCTGCCCTTGCCCCCCACCCCCCCATCACTAGGATTCTAGAGTGCTTGGGGTTTTTTTTTACTTTGTTACAGGTTAGAAGAATGAAAGATGTTTCTTTTTTTTTTTTTTGGAAACAGTGGTTCTTATTGAGTCTTCCCAGCTGTCCCGCTCTTACACAAGAGAGTCACTTAGACAAAAGAAAAGGCTCTCGTCTCCCAGTCCCACTCACGGCAAAAATGGTCTTTCTTTATTCCTGTCTTCTGCTCTCTTCTTGTGTTGTTCTAGAATCCCTGGACCATGGATTTGGCTTCCTCCATTTAGACTCTCATTTAGATGTTGTTTCACCTTCAGCGTCCTTCATGTCTAAGTAGCCCAGAAAGTGACTGTGCCTGGTAAATCCCACAGCCTGGGACCCACGGCTTGATCATTTTCAGACCTTGTTACCTCATTAGAGACAGTCGAAAGGAAACAAAAACTGAGTCATGAGCCCGCTTCAACTTTGCAGATTAGATGTCTCTAAAACTATCAGGGCATTCCCAATGACAGATTTCAGCTTAAACTCCTAATGGGGCTCTCAACTCACCTCGGCAGCTGTGGTTTCTCAAGAATCATCATCTTAAAGTCCAAGCCTTTCTGGGGTTGATGACACTGTGTATGACATTTGGGACCATTTGCATTTCGTATCTGAGTTTCAAACACAATGCCTGGAGTTCAGGAGGCTTCACAAAACAATCTCCCAGTTCAAGTGTAATTCGGATTTGTTAGGCAGGGAGATCTCCAGGACGGTGTGAGAAAACTCAGGAACAGAAAAACTTATCAACGGATTTGGGTTTTCTCTGTTGCCATGTACTCTCTTAATCTCATCCTTGCAGCCACAATCACCACCTCCTAAGATTTTGTCTTTGAATCGGTGATACTAAGAATCACTTTTACTCTTCCAATATCTACATGGCCATGAATTTTTCAGGTGGAAGACATGTTTTGTGGAGCTTATTCATAGTGTGAATAAGGAGATAACTGTAGGTAACCTGACCTGGTCAATTCAGAACTGTGTTATCTGTGTGAAGAAGTTTGAAAGGAGAGCCCAGCCTAAGTCAACGACTACTACCTAAGTACTCACATGGGGACAAATAATAAAATCAAGAGAAACTCACATACATTTCTAACTCAAAGCAGGAAATTTAAGAACTAGGCATCACAATATTTTTTATCCCTCTCATTGAAGATTCTATCTTTAAAAGAAGAAGGCCATGAGATGTGAGTGGTAGCTACATGGCTGGTATACCGTGGCTTAAGATAAGTTCCTGGCAAAGGTTGAGGGCCATTTATGAAGCCTTGAAGGAATACACGTGAAAAGAAGAATAAATGACAATGAAGTGATGAGGAGGACGAAGACATCAAAGAAAAATGATAAAATCAAACATGAAGAATACTAGCTATAAAAGAAAAATGAAACAGAGTATTGGATGGTACATGGTGAACACTCATATGGGAGGGGTTGTTAATGTTATGAGGAACAATAAACAATTTTCTGGAAGAAGTCATAGGAAAGTTTCAGGAATAATATTTGTGATCCCCAGTGGCTATATAATAAGCTCCTAAAGTAATTCAGCATTTTAATATGAGGCAAATGCTTTTGTTTGTTGATACTCCTTTCTGAAGGATTTGGGGCCATGGGATAAAAGAATTTTAGAGGTGTTGTTAAAACTGACACAGAGATTACTGGTATTCCCGAGACTTCTGCTACTTGGATACCTGCAGGAAGTCTCATCCTGCTAAAAGTGAAGCATCTTGTAAATCCCTAATACCCCTTGCTATAATATCTTATCTCGGAAGCAGATGGATCAATAAAGAAAATAAGAACAACTATTAATTCTGAGAAAAAAGGTAGAACTTATTAGTTAAGTGGGAATGAGGCGACAATTGAGAGACATTAGCTATGGTGGCTCTCTGTTGTTACGTAGCCCACTACGTGTACTTACCCCACTGCAAGTAATTGTACCCCAACTCCCTCTGAGGGCATTACCTCTTCCACAGTGCACGTAGTCTTACTGGACATGTACATCAAGATTCCCTGCCCTTCCTTAGCCAAGGAGATTGAGCACACTTTCCACTCAATGGGTGCCAAAACGTTGTGCTCAGACCAGTTGCAGACCAGAGCAGAACTTTCAACAGAAATTGTAAGCAAGTGAGATCAATATCCTGAAGCATTTCTTCGAAGAATTAGAACAGGAGATGAGACATGGCTTTACCAGTATGATCCTGAAGACAAAGCACAGGCAAAGCAATGGCCACCAAGAGGTGGACGTGGTTCAGTCAAAGCACAAGCAGACTTGTCAAGAGCAAAGGTCATGGCAACTAAGCTAGGTCATCAGACTCACTGTCTTTCTTAAGACTCCATCTGAAGTATATGAAGGGTCTTCAACAACTCCAAGAAAAATGTATATTATGGAAAAACTGCATGGATTTCTATTTTTGTTATGCACCAAAATAAACTCATGGTAACCTGTTTAATGTATCTGAATAGAGTAGTTTGGGACACTAAAAAGGATAAGACATCAATTTGAAAAGAACCCCTCTCAGAGCAACATAAATGCTGTGAAAATTAAAGCAAGATCAAACATCAAATTCATGATGAAGCTTGGGTGAAAGAATGGTGAAATCGTTGCTGCTTTACAAAAGGTGTATTGGGCCGGGCTCGGTGGCTCAGCCTGTAATCCCGTGCCTTTGGGAGGCTGAGGTGAGTGGATTGCCTGAGCCCGCGGGTTCGAGACCCGCCTGGGCAGTGAGACCTCATCTCTACAATAAATCAAAAAATCAGCCGGGCGTGGTAGCGCGCGCCTGTAATTCTGGCTACTCGGAAGGCGGAGGCGGAAGGATCGCCAGAGCCCAGCAGGCGAGGCTGCGGTGGCCGGAAGCGGCCACTGCACTCCAGTCTGGGCGACAGAGTGAGACTCCAACTCAAAAAAAAAAAGGTGTATTGGGACAATGCCCTGAAGAAATAAGCAGTTTACAAATGGATAACTCATTTTAAGAAGGGACGAGGTGATGTCAAAGATGAAACCCATAGTGGCAAACCATCCATATCAATTTGCAAGGAAAAAATTCATCTTTTTCATACTCTAATTGAAGAGGACCAACAATTAACAACAGAAACAATAGCCAACACCATAGATACCTCAACTGGTTTGGCTTACACAATTCTGACTGAAAAACTAATGAGCACGCTTTCCACTCAATGGGTGCCAAAACTGTTGTGCTCAGATCAGTTGCAGACAAGAGCAGAACTTTTGATGGAAATTTTAAGCAAGTGAGATCAATACCTGAAGCATTTCTTCGAAGAATTGGAACAGAAGATGAGACATGGCTTTACCAGTATGACAGGCAAAGCAATGGCCACCAAGAAGTGGACATGGTTCAGTCAAAGCACAAGCAGACCTGTCAAGAGCAAAGGTCATGGCAACTGTGTACTGAGATGCTGTCGACATATTTTTTGTTGACTTCCTAGGGGGCCAAAGAACAGTAACATCTGCTTATCATGAGGGTGTTTAGAGAAAGTCAAAGGTTTAGCAGAAAAATGCCCCAAGAAACTCCACCAAAGAGTCCTGCTCTGCCATGGCAATGCCCCTGCTGATTTCTCTCATCAAACAAGGACAATATTGTGAGTTTCAATGGGAAGTCATTAAGCATCCACCTTGCGGTTCTGATCTGGTGCCTTCTGACTTTTTTGTTTCCTAATCTTAAAAAAATCTCTAAAGGGCACCGTTTTTCTACAATTAAAAAAGTAAATAAGATTGCCTTGACATGGTTAAATTCCCAGGACTCTCAGCTCTTTAGGGGTGGACTACATGGCTAGTATCATTGCTTATAAGTGTCTTGATCTAGGCCAGGTGTGGTGGCTTAAGCCTGTAATCCCAGCACTTTGGGAAGCCGAGGCAATAGGATTGCCTGAGCTCAGGGGTTCGAGACCTGCCTGGGCAACTTGGTGAGACCTTGTCTCTACAATAAATCAAAAAATAAACCAGGCGTGGTAGCACATGCCGATAGTTCCAGCTACTTGGAAGGCTGAGGCAGAAGGATCACCTGAGCCCAGCAGGTTGAGGCTGTGGTGGCCGTGAGCATGACAGAGTGAGAGTCCAACTCAAAAAAAAAAGTCTTGATCTAGATGGAGCTTATGTTTAGACATAAAGTTTGTATTTTTTTTATTTTTCTCTTTTAACTTTATTTTCTCGTGAACTTTTTGAAGTCCCTTGTATTGGCACCAGGACAGATTAATTCCTGCTGAATGGACTCCTGAGGCCTCCCTGGTTCTGTCTGCTGCAGTATGACTCTGAACCTTCTTATCAGTCTTTGAGCTTCTTGATAACTCTGCCAGCAAATTCCGTTTTTGTTTAACTTAGCCAAAGTCTGTTTCTGCTGCAACTAACCTAATAACCTTATTGAACATGATATCCACCCACTCTCCATTTTGTAACAGCCTAGAGGAAAGCAAAAGGCATAACAAGGTATCTAGCTGAGATTTCAAATATTCAAGGAAGAGAGAGGTGTGTTGATATAGCTAGAACCTTTATAGAAAAAGAGAAGAAGTGGCCAAAAGTCTACAAAAAGAAATCAGAAAGCATTATTTTAAAAAACGGTCCTGGTTTAAATGAAAAGAGACACGAATATAAGGACGCAAATGAGTGGTCAACGGGCCACTTCAATGGAATCAGATTGTAAAAGATCACACACACAAGAGATCAGAGAACAGTACCTAACTATAGGGGAAAAGAAAGATTGGTGTATAAGAGTCAGAATTATAGCTGTAAAGCTGAAGCCAAGAAAAAAAAATACATCAAAGTTTATGAAAAAATCAAGAGACATCAAAATGGCTTTTGTTGGATATGACCAGAGTAAAAATGGCCAGAACTGTCTCCCGAGGCTCAGGTTCTAAAAGTAATGGATGACAGCAAGGGAAGTGGAACTTCTTCACAACTCTCATTTTGCTTCTGTCTTCTCTATGAAAGTGAAAGATCTTCAAACCTGAACGCGTAGGACAAACATGATTGAAAGGTAATCGAAGTCTAAGACAGGAGCTAAGAGAGCAAGAAAACAGGAAGCCTCTGTACAAGACTTTGCTCTTCAGACCCTCATAAATTCTTGTACCAGGTGCTCAGGGAAGGAACCAAAACAACTGCGCAATCACTGACAATAGTTTTTGGGAAAACAAAAAAGAATGGAAAAAGAACCCGAAAATTGGAAATAGGCATATGACTTTATTTCTGAAAGGTTTACCTGCATAATGAACATTTGTATACCTAACCCTGAATTGTACCCATATCCTTAAAAAAGTAAAAAAAAAAAAAAAAGAAGGTACGGTAGTATAGTATTGGGGTTTGAAATCTACAAATAGTCCATTTGTGCAGCCTGGTTACTTGGGAAATATAGGACGTAGATCACCATCTCTTCAGGCTGCATATGATCATTACTTAAACAGATAAAACCCTTCACGCTATCATCCATTAGAATAATATGGGAAACTAGACCAGAGTACACATACATTGATTATCCCACGCCTTGGGAGGCTGAGGTGAGTGGAATGCCTGAGCCCGCGGGTTCGAGACCAGCCTGGGCAACTTGGTGAGATCTCATCTCTACAATAAATCAAAAATTAGCCGGGTGTGTTAGCGCGCACCTGTAGTTCCGGCTACTGGGAAGGCTGAGGCAGAAGGATCGCCGGAGCCCAACAGGTCGAGGCTGCGGTGGCTGGGAGCGGCCACTGCACTCCAGTCTGGGTGACAGAGTGAGACTCCAACTCAAAAAAAAAAAAAAGATTTCTAACTGTTTGAAAGCTGCTACCCAATAAGTGCCGAACGGCAAGTCAGTAGCCTTTTGGAGGACAGAATCTTGGGCTCTGCTGCAGGATTCTATTATTGCCCACACTGGACAATATTCTATCAACAACTTGCACAAAAGCACAGAGGCCAGTCTGTGGCTGACTCAGAGCTACAAGAAATAGAAAATATACTGGAATAAGAATGAGTCTTGGCCAGGCGAGATGGCTCATGCTTGTAATCCCAGCACTTCGGGAGGCGGAGGCAAGAGGATTGCCTGAGCCCAAGGGCTTGAGACCAGCCTGGGCAACTTAGCAAGACCTTATCTCCCCAATAAATCAAAAAAATTTGGAAAGATATTTATTAAGGTTCTATAAAGATATACACTCTAGTATTTATCATGATCAGCTCTGGGTGGGTGGCATAATACAATTGTTAATGGTCCTTTGTTTATCTGTATTTTATAATACTTTTTGTAACGAACAAACATTCCTTTCATAATAAGAAAAAATAATAAGAAGAGTTTATTTAAAAAAGAAAAGAATCCCATTGGCTGAAACAGTATAAAAACAAACTAGATGAAAGCAGAGATAACTATAAAGTTCTGTGTCAAGGTAAAATAATAAATAAATAACTGGCATAAGCATACAATGGAGGAGAAAGATGGCTCTCAGAACAGTTTCTCTGAACAATATTTGGAAGTCTGTCTGTGCTGACACACAGTCGACATGTGCCAAAAGCATAGAGTGAAGCAATCTCAGGGAGTATTGACAGAATATTGATGGGTGGGAGACCGAGAGTGACGCTTCCAGTGAATTGTGGTCAGATTCCATGTGGAGTACTATGTCGGTTCTGAGCCTGGACAGCCTGGAGAAAAGTCAGAGGAAGGGCTTCTGAACAGTGACAGGTTCGCAAACCGTGTCACCTGAGAGCATGTGACCTAGGTTGATGGTTCTAGGTCAGAGAAGTCTTAAGGTGTATGTCACAGCTGTCATAACCACAGCTCAGTCAGTGGAGGGACAGAACAGAAAGAATCTGCTGGCCAGAAAAACCACTATGAAGTGGGATGTAGGAGGAAGTTTCTAGCATCTGAAAGCCCAGGAAGGTGAATGGAGAGCAGGGACATCGTGTAGATGACAACAGGTAGAGGACTAGGAAACCAGGCAGTGTCAGAGGCATCTTAGAGCAGAGAGGGTGGGGATTCGGCGACATTCTGTAGACTTGGAAGCCCCTGAGGAGTGAGGGTATCAAGCAGGCAACAAAAAGCCAACTCAAGCCGGGCTCGGTGGCTCAGCCTGTCATCCCGCGCCTTTGGGAGGCTGAGGTGAGTGGACGGCCTGAGCCCGCGGGTTCGAGACCCGCCTGGGCAGCGAGACCTCATCTCTACAATAAATCAAAAAATCAGCCGGGTGTGGTAGTGCATGCCTGTAATTCCGGCTACTCGGAAGGCTGAGGCGGAAGGATCGCCGGAGCCCAGCAGGTCGAGGCCGCGGTGGCCGGGAGCGGCCGCTGCACTCCAGTCTGGGCAACAGAGTGAGACTCCAACTCAAAAAAAAAAAAAAAAAAAAAAACCAACTCGAACATGAGAATGAAGAGGAGGTTTCAGTTAGCCACTTACTAGTGATTCTCAGACTGCCATTCTCAGACTAGCAGCATCAGCATCACCTAGAAACGAATTTGAAATGCAAATTTTCAGCCCCCACTCCCAAGACCTGCTGAGTCAGCCACACTCCGCGGTCTGTGCTTGAACCTGCCCTCTGTGATTCTGACGCGTGCTCACGTTTGAGAGACACTGACTCAGTGATTAAGCGCATGGACTCTAGAGCCAGAATGCCTGTTTAAATCCCAGCTCTGCCCATAACTAGCTATGTGATCTCAATTTCCTCATCTGTCAATGGGGGTATTGTATGGTAACGATTTCACAGGGCATTTGCAGGGATTAAGTGGCATGCACACACACACACACACACAACCACACACGCAAAGTACTTAGATGGTGACTCTGGCACATGTCATTGTCAGCTAATATTGCTCTTACCATCAGAACTAGGGCACACAGATGTAGAACCACCCATAAAACTGCTTGATGTGGAAGCACAGAACTTTGAGGCGAAGGTCCTTTGACCTGGGTCCCTCACTGGCCTGCAGGAAGAGGTAGGTGGTTGGTTCCTGCTATAGAACTGGGAATGTCTGGAGCCGGAGATGGAGCATTGTAACTGGCTTTGAATGTTTGAATCCTGGGCTATCCTTATTCCACATTACTCCCAAAAAGCAAAACTAAGGCTGAAAGATGGAATCAAGAATAATTTTGAGTCAAGAACAGGAAGAACTTTAAAAACTGTTCCTCCACCTCCTAAAGCAAGCTCTTCCTGACCACGCGTGTATGTCTGAGATGAGGTGATCATTGACAAGGCACATCAAAAACAGATCTCGGACTTCCCTCTTTCGGGTCCCCTCCTGCTGCAGGAGATTTTCTGTCTTCTTAATAAACTCCCGCTTTCAAAAAGAAAAACAGATCTCTAAGTGGGCAGGCAAGTGAGAGTCTCAATGATTACTTCCACCTTTTAGAATCCAGGAATTTAGCTAGGTAGGAGCATCAGACATGCAGTAGGTCCCCAACAACGGCCCTTGTGAACGCTGCCTCCGCTCACACAAACGACCCCTTGCCATTGTCCTGCTGTTTGCTTTTGGCCGTCATCTATGTCCACTTTGGAATCCAGATGTGGCCTGATTTTGAGTCTGAGATGAGTTCACAGGGATCAAATGAGTTACTGTAATATTTATTGTTGCCTTTTTGCTTGTTTTGTTCCTTCTTACTCTGGACTTCTCTAAAGAAACAGAGGATTTTATTCCCTTCTCCCAGAAATAAAGATGAGGCAGGTAGGCATTTATACTTACCTTCAAAGGGGAGATACTGGTGGTTTTATATGCTTCAGTGATGCTGTACACACACACACACGCGCGCACACACACACACACACACACACACACACACACACACGAGGAAAGAGGAGGAGAGAGAGAGAAAGAGAGAGAGAGACAGAGAGAGAGAGAGAGAGAGAGAGAGAGAGAGAAGAGCTGCAGACACCAGGAAAACAACTTCAACGAAGCCTTATTTTCAAAGGCTGGGGATCACCTCTGCATGGAGAGACTCTCGTATTTGAAGATAAAAGAGACGAGTATTTTTTATAGGGTTCTTGGTTTTTGGGATACTAGGAAACTGTGTTCCTCGTGGGGCAAGGGCCAACCTCCACAACCTGTGTGCTGCCTACAGAGGCCAGAAGCCAAGAGACTCTGCTGGCCTTCAGAGTAGGGCTGGGTCCCTGTGTCCAGACCTCTGTGAAGGCAGAGCTCTGCTGAAACCTGCCTGGAATGATCTCACCAGCAAGGGAGCCAACCTTCTTCCACAGCAGCATGCAGCAAAAGGATGCTGAGAGTGACCCATGTGATCTGATAGCCAGATGCTTTTCCTGTCCCTCCAAGTGCACGCACATGCACACACGCGTGCGCACACACACACACACGCACTTGTGTATGCACACACATCTTTGAAGACACATCCGTAAGAAGACACTGTCCTGATGCAAACCAAAGAAAGCAAGCCCGTGAAAGATGACCGATGTTAGACTGATACTGACCCTACTGACCCTCCCAAGTGGGATCTGGGGGCCAGAGCTTATTTTAGAAAAACCAAGCCATCCGTCACTTCTTGAAGTTGAAGAGAACTGGTCCAACAGATACATGTTGTAAGTCAACAAACCTTTATTGAGTGCCTGTGAAGTGACCGACAGAGCCCAACTAGGCTTCCCCATATCTTTTAAAGTAAATGACAGTGAGTGCCTCAGAGTTAGGTATCACCCCATCTTGCGGCTTTCACAATCAAGTCAGCAGTTCCAGGGCATGACGCTTTTCTACTACAAGTGCCTTTGGTCAGCCCAAACTTAAAAAATGCGTTTTGCCTTTGTGATGCCCGGAAAAAGTCAAGAATCTACCATCACTGATACAAAGGGGGAAAAATGTCTTATTTCCAGGAGAATTGAAACAAGTTTTATACTGGCTGGTTTTATTAAAACAGGATCAATTATATAAAAGTTTAGAAAGTGGGTTAAAAGTTACAAGGCTGGCTGGGCTCGGTGGCTCAGCCTGTGATCCCAGCATTTTGGGAGGCCAAGGAGAGGGGATTGCCTGAGCCCGCGGGTTCGAGACTAGCCTGGGGAACCTGGCAAGATCTCGTCCACACAATAAAATTTTAAAATAGCCTGGCGTGGTAGGGGGCGCCTGTAGTTCCTGCTACTCAGAAGGCTGAGGCGGAAGGATCGCCGGAGCCCAGCAGGTCGACACTGGGGTGTCTGTGAGCATGGGTGCCACTGCACTCCAACCCGGGCAAAGGAGTGAGACTCCAACTCAAAAAAAAAAAAAAAAAATTACAAGGCTGGTAAATAAATGAAATTAAACTTCCTTTAACAAAATTCAACAAGTCAATACAATTTCCTACAAAACAATCACCCTAGTCTCAAGAGAATGTTATATAGCAAAAAAGCACTGGCAGTCAGCATCTCATAGGAAAGCTTCTTGTAAACAAACAAGCCTGGACTGAATTTTATGACAAGATACAGAATAAATACTTATTCTTATATCAAAATACCTATGTATAAGTTTGACAATTTAAAACAAAACTTTACTCAAACTTTTATTTTCTCAGAATTCTCAAAATATCTGATTCAAAGGTATTCTTTTTCTTCATTTGAATAAAGGATTTATTCTCACAACCTAAAACCAACAAATCAAAATTTCTCCTTTTCTCAAAGTTTATGTTATTTAAAATCATGCAACCTTTGGCTTCACTTTAATTTCTGAATTTAGAAATCTGGAGGCCAGGTGCAGAGAATTGCCTGGGCAACTTGGTGAGACCTCGTCTCTACAATAAATCACAAAAACTAGCCAGAAGTGGTGGCATGCATCTGTAGCTCCAGCTACTTGGAAGGCTGAGGTGGAAGGGTCGCTCAAGTTCAGCAGGTGGAGGCTGCGGTGGCCATGAGCGTGCCGCTGCACTCCAGCCTGGGCGACAAGAGTGAGACTCCAACTCAAAAAAAAAAAAAATGAAAGTAACTTGGAGACTTTCAACTTTCAGCTCTACAGCAGCCACGGAGAACATAGCAGATATGTTGTCAATGCTCTTGGGAAGTAAGATAAGTAAAATACAGGACATTTGAATTGTCCACTATATATTGATATTAAAATGTGCATAGATTTGGCAGTTATACTTCTTAAATTTGTCCTATGAAAATCATTGACCAGGGACACAAAAGTAAGTACAAAGAAGTATTTTAAATAACTAAAAGAAGAAAATGTAAATGTTTCATAATAAGAGATTGTTTAAATCAATCCAGGTATATTCACATACATGGAGCGGTATGCAGTCATTTAATAAAGATGTAAATGTACACTGACATGAAAATATATTCAGATTATATGCTTTTCCATTTAAAAAGAAGGTTACTACATGCTTTGCACAGCATGGGAAAAATTCCAGAAGGTTACCCAACAAAATGTTTACAATAGTTATATTTCTTCATGGTAGGATTCAAGGTTTCTTCAAGGCCAGGTGTGGTAGCTCATGCCTATAATCCCAGCTCTTTGGGAAATAAGGTGAGAGGACTGCCTGAGCCCAGGAGTTCGAGCCTGGGCGACATAGCAAGATCCTGTTTCTACCAAAAATTTTTAAAAATTAGCCAGGCGTTGTGGTGCGTGCCTGTAGTCCCAGCTACTCAGGAGGTTGAGGTGGAAGGATCACCTAAGCCCAGAAGGTCGAGGTTGCAGTGAGCTGTGAAAGTTCCACCGCACTCCAGCCTGGGCAAGAGTGAAAATCCGACTCAAAAGAAAAATAAAATTTCTCAGAAAAACTTCTTTTTTTTTCTGATATATATTTTCTAACGTATCTACAATGAACCCACCTTCCTTTTGGGATAAAGAAATGAACACACATAAGAGAAGAAAACAGCACACCTGCTTCCCAGCACGATGAAACACTCCATGACCCGTATGTTCAGCTTTTGCCCATTTTCTGCTCCGGTTTCAGCAAACCTCTTCCTGCCGTTTCTGCGTCCTTCCCCCTTTCTCTGAAGCCACCTCCTCAGACTCCTCTAGCACTGTTCTCTGAATGTCCCCATGTACCCCCACATTGCCATCCTCCGGCTTCATCCTGCTCCGCCTCAGCATGGGCCGGAGACGATCACAGATTCCTTCCTGAAACGAGCCCACCTTTGCTTTGGGACTCTTCTCCCTTGTCTTTCTCCCTCCTTCCCTGACCACTCCTGCTGAGTCTCCTCTGCCGACCCCTCCCCTTCCCTGCAGGAGGTGTCCCTGGAGCTCGGTCCTCCCGCCTCCTCTCCCTGTG
The DNA here is from genome assembly GCA_027257055.1 of Cephalopachus bancanus. Taxonomy (NCBI): domain Eukaryota; kingdom Metazoa; phylum Chordata; class Mammalia; order Primates; family Tarsiidae; genus Cephalopachus; species Cephalopachus bancanus. The sequence continues at coordinate 1,255,664 of JAPVLO010000112.1, read as the reverse complement.
CTCTCAAAAGCATCTGTGCAGACTCTGCCAACACCCAACATAGTGTTTCCTGTCAATTCCAAACCTCGATAGTCCACTGCCTTCTCCACATTTCCCCTCGAATATCTAAAGATAACTCAAACTAATATATATATGTTTTTAACTCTTGATTTGCCGGCTCGGTGGCTCAACCTGTAATCCTGCGCTTTGGGAGGCTGAGGTGAGTGGATTGCCTGAGCCCGCAGGTTCGAGACCCGCCTGGGCAGCGAGACCTCATCTCTACAATAAATCAAAAAATCAGCCGGGCGTGGTAGCACATGCCTGTAATTCCGGCTACTCGGAAGGCTGAGGCGGAAGAATCGCCGGAGCCCAGCAGGTGGAGGCTGCGGTGGTTGGGATCGGCCACTGCACTCCGGTCTGGGCGACAGAGTGAGACCCCAACTCAAATAAATAAACAAACAAATAAAAAATAAAAACTCTTGATTTTCTTCTACCTTCTCCAAACTTGATCCTCTACTCTTTTCATATCCATTAGGAAGTCTCAAAAGCTCTGCCCTCAAAATGGGTCATGAGGCTGACGATGTCTCAACCACTTCTACCACTGCCACCTGAGTCCAGGCCAGCACCACTCACCTCTGGGCAGAACTTTGCAGAAGCTTCCCTTGCTCACTGGGTCCCAGCCACCCTGCTCTTCTTGATGTTCCTTGAGCAAGCCATCGTGCACTCGGGACCCAGGCCTCAGTGCTTGCTATTGTTCTGTCTAGAATGTTCTTTCCCCAACTATTCCATGGCTTTCTGTCTCTCTCTCTCTCTCTCTCTTTGGTCTCTGCTCAAATGCTATTTATCAGAGAGGTCTTTCCTGGCCACCCAGCTTAAAATATTATGTTCCATTCTATCTCCACCTTCACCTTTGTCTTACCTCATCCTGCCTTAGTTTACTCCCAATATTTATAGCCATCTATCCTACCTTATATTTATTTGCTTATTGTTTGTCTCTCCCAACTGGATCATTATGCCCGCGGGTGCAGGGAATTTGTTTTGTTCACTGCTGCACTGCCGGCACCTAGAACAGAGCTTAAGACAGGATAGTACTCAATAAATGTGGAACGAATGCCTTGCTCGGGCAAAGACTTTCTTTTTTCTTTGCAAAAAGGAACTCTTCTTATCGTCTCTTCATTCTTAAAGACTGGGGTGATGGGATGAGGTTAATGGTGAGGTTCAAGTGGGGTAGAATGAGAAAAAGGAGATGTGCCCCCTTCCATCGGGAGTCTCGGTCAACTACAGAGACAAGGAAGTGAAGGAGGCGCCGAGAACGGTGGAAAACTGTGGGAAATGCCCAGCGTTTCCATTCTGTGTGTTGGGGGCCTCTCAGCCTAGGCAAAAACCTTCTTGAGCAGTGGCCCTAGACAATTTGAGGAAGATGCATTCAATCTCGTGAAATCTCTAGCCAGAACAGCCATGGGCGTCTGAGGTACAAATGGCCCTTTCTCCTCCATTCCCACCTAGAGGCCACCACACTTCTGCAACTGCTGCATTTTGATTCTGGTTCCCTTTGCCCAGCCTTGCTCACCTGGTTTAGCCCTAACACGAGAGAGCATCCTTCTCCCACCTTCCTTCATAGCGGGCATCTTGTCTGACCATGACCGTAAGTAGCATGAGGGGTTATGCCTGTCTCTTGGAAGACAAGTGACTGGTGATTAATTCAGAGCCTCAATAAAGTTACAAAATACCCCATGCCTTTTATAATGACCACGGGCCCTTTCTGTCATCACATTAGTAATGTGGGGAAGAAAAATACCAATCAGGAGTCCCTTAGTAGGACCCCAAAGGCAGGCTGTGCTTTTGATTGGCCGGAGCCTTGACAATCCTGCTTGGAGTGGGCCAGGAAGGCCTGGGGGAACTGCTGTTTCTGCTTAGACGGTCTGTCAATGGGTCTAAGCAAACTGCTTCCTCTGCTTCCCTTCTGCAGGCTTCTCGAGGATTTTATTTACTTAAGGTGACTTGTCTTCTGGTCTGGAGGCTGATGTGTTAATAGATTGCTGGATTCAAAATCCGGTTAGACACAGACCTAGGGAAGCTGCATCATCCAGGGAAGAGTAAACTCCAGAATGTGCGGGGCATTTCAGAGCTTGAGACAAGTCTCTCGTTTCTGAGACTTTTACCAAAGGGTGGTAATTTCATTATGCCACTTTGTGAGAACGTGATTCCTATCTTATTTTTGAGTTTATATAATTCTGATTGTGCTGATGTGGCTAATTTCAAAGAGAATGCTCGTGCACTCACTCTCTCGTCATTACACGCACACACGTGCACCCACGCACATTGAGCACCTACCATGAGTCTCAAACAGGCTAGATGTGGAGACACGCAGGGAGGTGAATTCAATCTCATGAGATCTCTAGACAGCAGTCTTCTCACCCAGCAAGTGAATCACTAAGTTGGGGGATCTGAAGGCAGAGTCTGGGTTTTCTGGCTGGAGTTCTGAGCTGCATCATGCTGTATATTTTATTTTATTTTTGAGTTGGAGTCTCACTCTGTCACCCAGACTGGAGTGCAGTGGCCGCTCCCGGCCGCCGCAGCCTCGACCTGCTGGGCTCCAGCGATCCTTCCACCTCAGCCTTCCAAGTAGCCAGAACTACAGGTGTGTGCTACCACACCCGGCTAATTTTTGATTGATTGTAGAGATGAGGTCTCGCTAAGTTGCCCAGGCGGGTCTCAAACCTGCGGGCTCAAGTAGTCCACTCACCTCAGCCTCCCCAAGACGCGGGATTACAGGCTGAGCCACCGAGCCTGGCTCATGCTGTATAATAGTGATATAAGTCCAAGAGCTCAGGAGAGCAAATATCAAGTCCAGGAGAAAATTCAATGTTCAGGAAAAAAAAAAAACAATGAACACTTATCAATGCCCGCTCTCACTCTGCATGTAATAGGACGATTAGTACAGAATTCCACACAGATTCTCGAAAATCTACTGAACACTCATACATATCACTCCCCTTGATATATATGAGGTCCATGGCAGTGCTGTAGAATTTCTCAGGCTTTCCCAGGGAAGTGCCCTGAAAGGCGCGGGATGTGAACGTGGTATCGCAGACGCGGCGGCTGGGGTCTCGATGGGCAATGCCTGCTCCAAGTGTGACATTCCACTGAGGTTCTGTATCTTATTTTAAATATTCATATTAATTTTTCTTTCTGCCCAATAATACATCAAAATCTGTTTTAATATAAAATATTGTTGTCTCCACAACTTGAATGCTTGGTGAAGTGCTGGCCTTCCAGCCAGGTGTACCCCAGCCCGGCCTTGTGAGCTGTTTACAAAACTGCCAGGGTCGGGACAGTTTTGCGGTAAAGAGCACATCTTGGAGCCAGCTGGCATGCTTTCAAATCTTGGCTTCACCACACAAACTTCATGCCTCAAGGCAAGTAATGATGGTATCTGTGCCTTCATTTCTTCATCTGTAAAATGGATCCAATAACAGTACTTGTCTCATTGTGTTGAAAGGCTCAAATGAGGCCCGGCTCAGTGGCTCAGCCTGTAATCCCAGTAATTTGGGAGGCCAAAATGAGTGGATTGCCTGAGCCCACGGGTTCAAGACCCACCTGGGAAACTTGGCGAGACTTTGTCTCTGCAATAAATAAAAAATTAGCCGGGTGTGGTAGCACACACCTGTAGTTCTGGCTACTTGGAAGGCTGAGGCGGAAGGATTGCCGGACCCCAGCAGGTCGAGGCTGCAGTGGCCAAGCATGCACTGCACTCCAGCCTGGGCAGCAAAGTGAGACTTCAACTCAAAAAAAAAAAAAAGAAAAGAAAGAAAGGCTCAAATGAATTAATGCATATAAAGCTCCAGATGTCTTTCTTAGCCTTGCCTGACTGCTTAGTCTACAATAGTCTCCCTTTTCCCCAATGTCATACTTCATTTTCACAACATTTACAAGGGAGGACCCCAAACAACCCAGAATGTATTTATAAAAATGTGTGTATAGCCGGGCTCGCTGGCTCAGCCTGTAATCCCATGCTTTGGGAGGCTGAGGTGAGTGGATTGCCTGAGCCCACGGGTTCGAGACCCGCCTGGGCAACTTGGCGAGACCTCATGTCTACAATAAATCAAAAATTAGCCGGGCGTGGTAGCGCTCACCTGTGGTTCAAGCTGCTTGGAAGGCTGAGGCAGAAGGATGGCCGGAGCCCAGCAGGTCGAGGCTGCGGTGGCTGGGAGCGGCCACTGCACTCCAGTCTGGGCACTCCAACTCAAAAAATTTTTTAAAAATTAGCCAGGCGTTGTGGTGCATGCCTGTAGTCCCAGCTACTCAGGAGGTTGAGGTAGAAGGATCAACAAAAACAAACAACAAAAAACAACAAAAACAACAACACAAAAATGTGTGTATTTATTCATACATGTTTGATCTTCAGTCACCTTCAAAGTACTCTCCATGTGATGCAATACATTTATCGAGACACTTTTTCCACTGTTCCAAACAGCTTTTGAACGCATCCATTTTTATGCCTTTTAGTGCTTCTGCCGTTTTTTGTTTCACCTCTTCCCCATCAGCTAAACATTTCCCTCTGAAGACTTTTTTCATCCAGGGAAACAACAAAAAAGTCACTTAAGGTGAGATCAGGTGAATAGGGAGGGTGGGACACAGATGTTATGCTGTTTTTGGTCAAGAACTGCTGAATACTCATCACGGCATGGGCAATACATTGTCATGGTGGAAGAACCAGTCACCTTTTTGCCACAGTTTGGGATGTTTCTTCCTCAAATCGTGATGCAAACTTCTCAAAACTTCCAGATAAAAACTTCGGTTGCACCTAACTCCAGTCAGGATGGCCATCATCCGTAACAAAAAACAACAGATGCTGGAGAGGATGTGGTGAAAAGGGAACACTTCTACACTGTTGGTGGGAGTGCAAACTAGTACAACCTCTGTGGAAAACAGTGTGGCGATTCCCAAAAGGTCTAAAAATCGATCTCCCATATGACCCTGCAATTCCCCTACTGGGAATATACCCGGAGGAATTCAAATCACTCTATGAAAAAGATACCTGAAAACACAAGTTTATTGCAGCAATATTCACAATAGCAAAAACATGGAACCAACCATGCTGCCCATTGAAAGAGGACTGGATTAAAAAAAAAATGTGGTACATATACACAGCCATAAAGAAAGACAAAATTACAAACTTTACAAAATTACAAACTTCACAAAATTACAAACTTTGCAGCAACTTGAATGGACTTAGAGTCTGTAATACTGAGTGATCTATCGCAGAAACAAAGAACAGAGTATCACATGTTCTCACTCATAAGTGGACCTTGAATAACTATCGTAATACTATCAGAAAGGGATGGACAATAGTGGGAAACTGCCAGGGGATGGAAGGGCACACCTCATCAACAAGGGTTCCTGCATGATTCACATTTGTATACCTAACCCCGAATTGTACCCCACATATTTAAAATTTAAAAAATTAAAGCAAAAAACTTTGGTTGACCATTTGATCTGGAGGGACAAATTTCAAGTCTACTACAGTGGGCCTGTATTATCCAAAAGATAATTCCATTTTTGGGGAGGTTCCCTTGTATACCATTAAACACACACACACACACACAAACACACACACACACACACACACACACAAATCTGTCTAAATAACAACATAAAACTTAGCAAAAGAGCTGGTTTACAATTTTGCGATGCAGGTTCCTGTGTCCTACTTTAAGTACTTTGATGCAGTAAGTCTGTTTTCACAGTCAGTAATGTGTTCTGGAAATCTCAGCCATCATCATGACCTCAGCCACCCCTGGCTGGAGGTCAGTCACAGTTAGACCTTAATCTTGTTCCCAGATATGTAATTTAAGTGATTTAAGAAGGAAAGAGAGAGAAGTCACTTTTCTTGATTTCTACTCTCAAGCAGTCTCAGACTTCAATGGAGTGTTAATTTCCAGAGAATTGACCTGTCGATCTTACTTAGAAGAAATTGGTTTTCATCAGAGTTGAGAAGACATCATGGAAGTCTGAAGAGGTATTTTCCAGCTTTCTCACTGCCTTAGGTAAGATTCTAGTCCCAAATCACAGAAGTCAACTCTAGCTAACTTAAATGTAAGGAGGTAAGTAATTAAGTACATAAACAAATAAATAAGGAAATCCAAGGAAGATCTGAACACCCAGCCTGGGGGCGACCGGACACAGGGAGGACCCAGTGATTAGCATTAGCCACAGTTTCTGGCCACTGCTCTCAGCATGAACGTCTAACATCTCTCAGTTCAAAGGTCCTAATTCCTCAGAGTCAAATCTGTTCAGTTCCCTTTAGGCCAGTGGTCCCCCAAACCAATCGGCTATGGCTAAGAAAGAATATGGTGATTTAGACAAAGCCGTCCGGTCCATTCATGTGATTGGGGCCAGTTCTCAGAGACGGGGAAATCAGAGCATGTCAGTTCCCCTAGAAGGTCCCTCTTCTCCTGATCCCTTCCCTAACTCCCTGAATTCAAGCTCTGAGAACTGACCTTAAACCTTCTCCTAAATAAGCTATTCCCGTCTTCTTTTCCCAGTCCTCCACACTTCATCCAACCCTTTTCTGAAATGTCTCCTGGGTCCCCTCTTCTCACAGTTTAGATTCTTGTTCATCTCCCACATGTATGCACGTCTGTGAAATCCCCTCTCTGGAGGAAATGCCTTTAGATCAATGAGATGATAGTGCTCTTTGGATAAATGACACCAGAAAATCAGAGCCAGTTATCAGTTTTGAAAATGACTTATGTCCATATCAAGTCACCTCTCCTCCACTAATTCTCTCCTTCAAGTGTGAGCTGACTACACTGTTAAAAAAAAAGTTTCCTTGGATACCTTCTTACTTTATTCTTTTTCCACAGAAACTAGCCTAGCTATTGCATGGTTAAACATTAATTATAATGACACAGTTAGTTCTTACGAGTCATGAAAATGTGCCACAAAACTTGGATATGTTGCCCTCTGAATTGAACTAGGAAAAACACATATTAGAAATGCTTAACTCCTATTCACAATAGCAAAAACATGGAACCAACCATGCTACCCATCAAAGCCGAATGAGATAAAAAAAAATGGTACACAATGGAATATTATGCAGCCATAAAGAAGGACAAACATATGGACTTCGCAGCAACGTGGATGAATTTAGAGTCTATCATACTCAGTGATCTATCACAGAAACAAAGAACTGAGTATCATATGTTCTCACTCATAAGCATACCTTGAACAGTTATCATAATACTATAAGAAAGGGATTGGCAGTTGAGGGAAACTGCCAGGGGAGGAAGGGGCACACCTCATCAACAAGGATACCTGCATAATGAACATTTGTATACCTAACCCTGAATTATACCCCATATCTTCAAAATAAAGAAGCCCACACTAACCGTATGTCATTGGGGCCAGTTCCACAAGCTCTCTGTGACTGTCTTCTCACTGACATGATAGCATAATAATAATCGCTCCCACGGGGGATTGTTGAGAGGATTAAATAAGTGTGAAAAATAAATTAGAGCAGTGCCTGAGTCAGGTGCTCAGTACATGATAGCTATTATGACCATTTTCTGACCCCTCAGGGAATGTTTGATACAGCTTATCTTTAGGAAAGCATCGGGCATGGTCAATATCAGCTGCTTATCTTTCTTCAACGCTAACCAGGGCACCAGGTGGGAGCCCCTTCATCCGGTATCTCTTGCACAGAAGGGGTCAGAGTGATGCTGGCTGTGTGCGTGGCTGGTGACTGGAGAGCTGGGGCGTGTCATCAGGACTGGGATGTAATAGAGAAAACTGTGACCCTAGGCTCTTCAGCCTGTGGGAAGGGTGAAGGCGTTCATTGAAGAGTTTCCCCAAAGATTCTAAAGAGCAAGTGGAGAGTTTCATTAGAAGTTTTGCGTGAACTTGGGCAAGTTGCTTAACCATTCTTAGTCTCAGTTTCTTTAACCGTAACATATGAATAAGAAGACTTGCCTCTTAGTCTTGTGTGAGAATTGAATGCCATAACCGGAGTATACAGGTTGGCCCATAATAAGCATAAATCATAACCACACAAGCAAAAGTAACTATACAAGTAAGAGTTTTCTTGCCAAAAGATAGGAGTAACCCACTGACAAAAGCTGACCGCAACACCAACTAATGCCTCTGGCTCTGACTTCACTTTTACCAAGTACAGTCGACAGTAATCTGGTTTCCCTTACAGACTAGAACAGAGAAAGGACTCATCAGTCAACAGGAGTTCACTGGGCTCTTTGGGGTCTTATTTGAAATGGATTGGCATTTATAAATGTTCTCTGAGAGTCTCACTGAGTGGGAACAGCTCCTGGTGAAAAAAAAAAAAAAGGGATGTTTCTGGACCTGCAAAGGTCAAGATTTGATACTGACACAGAGCAGGCCCTCTGTCCAGTCACTCACCCGAGGCATATTCACCATGGGCACGGGCTCGTGGCATCTCTTTAACTGGAAGCAACCTCTCTTAGACGACAGAGTCAGGTAGAATGAAGCATAGAAAGACAGTATCATTTCACAGAAGAGCGAGTTATGGGGGAATACTCTTATTCTGGAATGTTGTTTCGGATGGTTCACTGATAATTCTGACTCATATTTTTATGTAAAAGACCTCATCTTTAATGTTTTGAGAGGTATATTATTAGGTTTAAAAAAGCAAGGTGCGGAAGACTACATAGTATGCTGAAACACAAGTAAAAATGTGTAAATGTGTTGACCATCTCTAGAAAGAGATATGGGAAACTGACAGCCTTGGTGGACTTTGGAGAGGGAGCTGAGTGGTTGAGAGTTAGGAATAGAAGGAAGATTTTCCCTGTGTGCCTTTTTCAGTCTTTAAAATTTTGAGCCACGTGAACATATTTTGCTTGTCAAATACACATATTAAGTGTTAAGAAATTAAGTAGCCGGGCACGGTGGCTCAGCCTATAATCCCAGCACTTTGGGAAGCCGAGGAGAGAGGATTGCCCAAGACCAACCTGGGCTACTTGGTGAGACCTCGTCTCTACAATAAATCAAAAAATAAGTCAGGCATGGTAGCCTGCGCCTGTAGTTCCAGCTACTTAGAAGGCTGAAGTGGAAGGATCGCCGGAGCCCAGCAGGTAGAAGCTGCAGTGACTGTGAGCAAGCCACTGCACTCCAGCCTGGGCAACAGAGTGAGATTCCACCTCAAAAAAAAAAAAAAAAAGAAAGAAAGAAATTAAATAAAATAATCTATTTCTGGCACATTCAGTAATTTCCCAAAATCTCTTATATGCAAACTAAATTTACACTGATGACCTAATCAGTTCAAAAATTTCATTTTTCTTATTCCATTCTTAAGAATATTTATTTATTTTTGAGTTGGAGTGTCACTCTGTCACCCAAACTGGAGTGCAGTGGCCGCTCCCGGCCACCGCAGCCTCGACCTGCTGGGCTCCGGCCATCCTTCTGCTTCACCCTCCCAAGTAGCTGGAACTGCAGGCGTGTGCTACCACACCCGGCTGATTTTTTGATTTATTGTAGAGACGAGGTCTCGCCAAGTTGCCCAGTTGGGTCTCGAACCCGCAGGCTCAGGCAATCCACTCACCTCGGCCCCCCAAAGCGCTGGGATTACAGGCTGAGCCACCGAGCCCGGCTGAATATTTACTTTTCAAATGCTCTTAATTTAAGCCTTTTGTCCTTGGTTATTGATTTCCACATGTTTAAAATGTCAATATACTGTTTGAGGGGAGAATTCTTGAATGTGGAAGGAAGACAGTTCCCACGATGGCCAGACAATATCTTCTGCGTAAGGGGTCGGAGGGGGTAAGGCAAAAGCGTAAAGAAAAGGGGAACTTTTTTAGTGCACGCTTTCCTCTTTCCATTCATTATGAGATCATTCTGATAATTGGTTGAGCCTTTTCTTGTTGAACTTGTCCTAAATCTCCAATCACTAAAGTTAATGAAGGATGAGTTCCAGAATCAGCAGACCCTTCATCTCATGGAAGACTCTTTCCCGGCACCGTGCCATTCCTTGGCATGGAGTGTGTGGGCCCCATCCTGCCTGTGGCCTCCCAGTGAGACGGACTGAGACCAGCACAGCAGGAGCAGGCGTGAAGGCGGTGCCTGGACGTTGCCCCCCTCTGCCTGCAATCACCTTTCCCCTTCTCATGCCACCTCCTTCCTGTGGCTACTCCAAGCCCCTGCCCTTCCAGGATCCCCCCACAAGACACTCACACGCACATTCAGGGCTCAGGTCCATAGCAGCAGTTGTCAGAGATGAGCCTGTCTCAGAATCACCTGGAGCGCTTATTAAAATGCAGATTTCTGGGCCCCACTTCCAGGGCTTCTGATACAGAAGGTCTGCGGTAGGGCTTCAGAATCTGCATTTCTAACAGGTTACCAGAGTGATGCTGAATCTTCTGATCTGGGAGCAACACTTTGAGAAATCCTTATTTATCTTTCTCTCTTTCCAGTTCTAAAAGACTAGACTCCCACGTGTGGTCACTTAGAAAAGTCCGTATCTAATCAATGAGTTAATTCTAGTAAAATGGAAAGAGCTTGGGCTTTGGAAGCAAGGAAAGCCGGGTTCAGAGACAGACTCATTTGTTAGCTGTGTGATACTGAACAAGGGTCTTAATTTCTCTCCACCTCGATTTCCTCCTGTAAATGGGAATACCAATACCTATTATATATAATTAAATAGCTTCATGTGTGTACTGGGTCTAGAGCATACTAAATAGTCAATGAATGACAGTTTCTTTAACTCCATTCTCTTTTGTGATGGGCTGATTAACACTCAGTGTTCACTCGTCCTGAAATGCCCAGGATGTTACAAGCCATTGTTTATATACGTACAACCCTTTATGTTTACAAAATAAATTGATACACATTATCTCCTGAAGTATACCTGAGAATATGCATTTTTAACAAGCATTCAAGATAATTTTCCTTTTTTAAGTTTTTGAAGATATGGAGTACAATTCAGGATTAAGTATACAAGTGGTCATCATCCAGGTAAAGTTTTGGCCTCCCTTTAGTCCCCACTTCACCTGGTTTGAGATCAGATTCCCCTAGTGATGTCATGTGTCACTCTCGACCCACTGGCAGTTTCTGGCCACTGCCAATCTCTTTCTTAAAGTATTATGGTAAATGTTCAGGGTCTGCTTATGAGTGAGAACATGTGATACTCAGTTATTTGTTTCACTAAGTACACAGACTCTAAATTTATCTGAGTTACTGCAAAGTCCATAATTTTGTCCTTCTTTATGACTGCATAATATTCCATTGTGTATATGTGCCACATTTTAAAAATTCAATCCAGCTTCAATGGGCAGCACAGTTGGTTCCATTGTTAAACCCAAAATTCAAAATCCGAGAGACCACCAAAGAGCCAGCTCTGATGCAAACACACAAGGGTCTTTATTCAGGCTCGAGTCTGGGCTCATGAACGAAGCTGGCTGTGGCTTCAGGGACGAGAGCCCCAATCCAGCATGGCAAGCAGTCTTTATACACCATTACAGAGGGAGGGGAAAGAATTCTAAACTTGGTTTTACATGATTGGGTAATCTCTCCTAATGGGTACGGGAACACTTGGTATTGGTAGGTGCCTTTCGTGGGCTTCAACCTGACTGCCCGTGATTGACAGAAACGCACCCAACGGGCAGAATGGAATGTCAGATAAGTTAGGTTCATATAGTCACTGCGTATAAATTAACCTGAGCAAGCAGGCAGATTACTAGCGTCTCCAAGTCTGCTGCAAAGGAATGTCTGAAAGGGGCTTATCGCTTTAACATTTACATCCCATTGTAAAAGCAGAAGTCAGCATGGCAAGTGGGACTAACAATGCTTAACCCAAGAGTTCGAAATACAAACACTACTTAAGACATTATATAACTACACAATCAGTCGCTACCCGGCACCCGACATATGCCTAATTCTACGGGGTCTGAGGTAGGATTTAAAGTACTAAGATTTCATAAAGTACAATGAACATGAGGTAGGGATATATAAAATATAGTGAACTAAACACTACTTTTACAGCAAGAATGGCTTTTAAGTTTCTTGGTTTCTTGGGTCTCTCACCATGTTTTTGCTGTTGTGAACGGTGCTGCAATAAACTTGCATATGCAGGTATCTTTTTTGTAGAGTGGTTTAAGTTCCTCCAGGTACCTTACCAGAAGGGGAATTGCTGAGTTATATGGAAGGTCAATTTCTAGTTCTTTTAGGAATCACCACACTGTTTTCCATAGAGGTTGAGTTAGTTTGCATTCCTACCAATCGTGTAGAAATGTTCCCTTTTTTTCTGCATCCTCATCAGCATCTATTGTTTTTTGTTTTATTAATGATGGACATTCTTACTGAAGTTAGGTGGTATCGCATCGTGGTTTTGATTTGCATTTCTCTAATGATTAGTGAGGTTGAGCATTTTTCATGTGTCTGCTGTTCATATGTCTTCTTTTGAGACTTGTCTATTCATGTCTTTTGCCCATTTTTAATGGGGCTGTTTGTTTTTTTTCCTTCAGGCACATTTGTGTCCCTTGTAGATCCTGGACGTTAGGACTTTGCCAGATATGCAGCTGGCAAATATTTTTTTTCCCATTCCGTGGGCTGTCTCCTCGCTCTCTTGATGGTTTCTGTTGATCTGCAGAAGTTTTTCCATTTGATGAGGAGGTCCCACTTGTCTACAAGATAATTTTCATATTCACCAAAGTTTTAATATCTCATTTAATTCTCACAACAACCCCCAAAATGGCATTATTAATCAGATTTTATAACAAAAAACTGAGACATAACAAAATTAAATCACTTACCACAATAACAGAGCTAAATCCCAAAACTCTGGCTTGTGAATTCTGTTCTTCAATACGAAGATAAAAATCTTTAATGGTGGTATTTTAGGCATAAGAGACAGGAAAGTGTGATGGATATTTTTGCTTAGAAAACTATTCTTGGCACCACCTGATGCCCGATGGTGACTTATATGGGAATTTGGGAAGCCAATTGGTCAGTCTGAGTTTGCTGTTGTCTAATTCTGTGGCCCCTGTACAGTTAATTAAGAAAGGATGCACCTGATTCCAGGTGTTGTTCAGCCTTTCAACACTGAATGGCTGACCGAGTGCCAGCTGGCTTTCTAGAATGGAATATTTAGTGACCCTGCTGATGGACAAGCTTCCTCCTTTTCCATTCCTTCTTTTATAGCTTGAGGCTTAATAAGGAAGGATACAGTTGCTCCCAAATGTGGTTCTGGAAAAATCTTAACCTAGGAAAGAATAAATCTTGGCTTGGACTTTTACAAGTGGGGATGGCCAACAGCCAACACACTACCAGTCGTGTTATTTATACTGCAAAAGGAAATGATTGACTTCCAAGCTACCTCTTTTCAGCTCATGCCTAATCCAAAATATTGTTCCAGAAACTAAAACCTGGGGTTGAAGTTAACGAGACATAATATTTAGGGGACACATATGTGGCTTCTGCCATAAATGCAAAATCCTATGTAATTTCCTATGGCAGAGGTTCACGGTTTAAGTGGCCATTTTAAACCAAGACTGACTTGATTCTCTCTCTGATTTTCCCATCCTTAGAGTTTTGTTTGCTTCTTGGAAACTCCCCTTCAGCACATGTATAAGGAATGTCCCTCAGGCTTCCATGGAGAATTCTTTTGTACTTATTTATTTTGAGTGAAGGACGCTTGAGGGAGAATCCTAACTATGACAAGGGCACTAAAACCAGCCAGGGGAGAAATTAATCTCCAAGCTGGTACAGAGAATTCGACAACTGGAAATGGAATTCCTACACTTACGGACATTCAGACCAACGTAGTTATGGCAGCAAAACCATGTAAGCCAAAAATTTCCCAGTGAGCTTTGGGAGGGAAATTCTACTTTCTCATCAAAGAAATGGTGCGTATCCCTTTCTGCTTCCAGTTGGAGACAGAATGTAATTTTTCTTGATGTTGGTAACCCAAGAATTCACAATAAGCCCCACTGGGAATATGATACCTGAACTCAGGGGTTGGACCTGATGCTTCAGGGAAAGAGTTTGAATAGGGCTACCTACACTAGTCTATGAAATCCTTCGGGGCTCAAAACTACTATTTCATCTTCCTTTTGCAGGTGAGCATGAGCCTAGATTGAAGTGGGTAACGATGAACTCTTGCAGGAACTAGTAATTGTGAAATCGACCATTTTTACATTAGGGACGTGGTTAATTTGTGGTGTTCACAGACCATGAGGAAATCCCATCAGAAACATTAAAACCAATTTCTGAAGTCCTGCTGAAGACACAGAGTTAGAGTTTAAAAGCCTGGTAAGAAGATGAACACAGATGTTTTCTTTACAACGTTACAAATTTCTTCAATTATGAGTGAACACAGATGTTTTCTTTACAACGTTGCAAATTTCTTCAATTATGAGTGAAAGTTTTGAGGAGGAATATCGACCAGGTGAGTCATTTGACACCAAAGTTGAGTTTGTCTCCTGGGTATGAACAAAGCTCCTCATCTTGAGCCATCTCCCAGAAGGCGTGGGGTTCCTTAGCCAGCTGGGATACATCACCCACTGGAATTCTCGGTCAGAGAATCCAAGACAAGAAATGAGTCAGGGCCCTTCTCTATTGGTTTCAGGATGATTCTACTTAGGACTGATTTTTACGGTAGAACTTGGGACTTAAACTACAGGCACAAGCAAATCTGAGGTATGCTGTAACGAAGGCGACAAATAGGGAAAGACTAGGTGTTGTGACACTACAATTTGTGTGCAGTCCAGAAATGTGAGAGATAGATTCATTTATTCGCTCACTCATTCCTTCATTCAATAAATGTCCAGCGAGCTTCTGGTCGGAGGGGCACTGCAAACCCTATGGTGTGCCATTATGGGTACTTCCATGCGCTGTATAAAGTACTGGGGGAACAAGGGACCGTCCCTGCCTTCAAAGGGCTCATGTGGCAGCAGGAGAAGGAACAAGTGATCAGTTCCAGAGTGGAAAGAGCAAAAATGAAATGGTTAGCCCCAGTGGTCCTGGGTACTCACCGGTGGGACACTCACGCCAGCCTTGGGGGAATCAAGGGAAGCTTCCTGAAAGAGGCTGCAGCACCTGAGAAGGCTCTGAAAGTGCAGACAGGATGTAGCCAGGCTAAGAAGAGGAGGGAATAGTGCAGGGTAAGGATGCAGCCTATGAAAATGCAAGGAAAGGCGGGAGAGAAGGTGGAGTCTTCAGAAGAAGCCATTTTGGACCCGCTAAGTAGACAGAGGAAAGGAGAGTTGCCAAGAAAAGAAGAGGAGAGAAGGGGAGAGGGAGGGTCCGAAGGAAATGGGAAGAAAAACCATTTCTTAAAAGCTAAAATGGAAATCCTCGATTATAATAGTGCTGGTTGTGGCATTTACAACAGAATGAGTAGGCGGGCAGAGGAGAGGATGTAGCCAGAGCCAGAAACTGCCCTGGGTCTTTCTCACCCTCCCCATGGCCTAGTAATCAGAATCTCCTGGGTTTTCGGCATGTGGGTCCTCTTCCTGTGTTCGTATGTGAACACACACCGTTCCTTGCAACCTAAAGAATTCTCGCCCTAGCAGGGACTGTTGATATTCAACAGGCTGAAATGCAAGAAGGCCCTTTCATTTTTTAACATGTAGCTAATGACCACGCAGTTTGAACAGAGGCGTTCAACGGTGCTGTTGTGACACTCTGAGTACAAACAGCTACTGAGGACTGGAGGTAGAAACAGTTCATTTTGCCACAGCTGAGTATCCATCGATGGGATAATGAGAGAATGTGATGCAGATCGTAAGTTCTGCGGCTCTTTGCTGGCAGGCCAAAAGTCACAAGCGTGAGATATAGCACAAGGAAGGCGACTTCGTTCCAAAAGCCAGCAGATGGGGAAATGGCCAGACTCATGTCTCAAAGAAACCATTTCAAAATTTCAGGCTAAGGACAGGGGATTTTAAGGGGAAACAGAAAGAGGAATATCTGGGAGCAGTACAGGCAGCTGATCTTGCTTTGATGGCTATCCTGAATTGTTGTACACCTGAAGACTTGCTTCAATAGTCGTCTTGATTTGTGGTCCATCTGGAGGGCTGGCTGATAGAATTCCAATTGGGAGCAATGTAGAATTCTGCCATGGGGTCTCCAGATTCTGCTATGCCAAGATCAGCCTCTAGGATCGCTCAAGCAAGTACACAAACAGATTAGAAAGAAAAAAAAAATCTTTAAATTGTAAACTAAGAGAGAAAAACCATTTCTTAAAAGTTAAAATGGAAATTCTCGATTATAATAGTGCTGGTTGTGGCATTTACAACAGATTGTAGCCAAACTTCAACATAACAATTCAACATATTCTAATGAAAAGGTGCTACAAAAGAGGTTTTAAAAATGACAAAGAATTGCTTTCCTAGATACCGTTTTCTTTATCGTCATCATTCCTATACTTAAAAAACAGAAAAATGAAAACCTAGTTCGGTGAATAATAACTGCTTAACAACAATAATAACAAAAATAGCTTAGCCTATTTCAGAGAATTCATTCTTTCCTCTCCATTTTACCACTTCCTATTCAATCATCATCTATTAATTTTTTTATACCGCCCTCAGAAACCGATAACACAGTTACTGAACATAAACATCTCTAGTCTACCTCTTTCTTACAGTTTTGTTCCTCATTTTTCTTCCCACTTCCCTTTTAAAGAGGATTTTTCTCTCTTTCCTAAACAGGCTCAAGCCCATAATGAGTTCTTTAAAAGTCCTTTTGCAGGATCTTATTTTTTTCATGCAAAATGGCTTTAGGGCTCGAAGCTCAACACCAAGATCTTCTGAAAGGAAAACAGAAACTCTAAGAAGCCTGATCACACATTGTGAGAAGGTTCTACAAACAGCTATAAACTAAAACAAAAATTTCACATGTGCACTACTTGGTAAATATCCTTGGTCTTTATTTTCTTAGTCACATCCTCTAAATATAATTATCATCTTCAACTCTTAAAAAAATGTGCCATTGGGGTTGTTGGTGTCTTTCTCACTGCATGCTTTCTATTGTCTGCATAATATTTTCATATTACCCACGGATTTTGTCCACCCCACCATGCCTTTACTCTGTTCTAAATGGGGTGTGCCCAAGGGCTTCACAACAAACACCCAGAAATCACAGCCAACTCTCTTCGTTCCCATTCCATCCATGGGGGACACTTGTCCCCCTCCTGAGAAAGTTCTTCACATTCCCGTGGTGTGTGAACCACATTCTATCTCTACTTCTCTCTGGAAGTTTCAATTCTTAAAACTTGGTAATACTGAATCTCTTCTTAGTTTCCCCCCAACAAGTTGAATTCCTCTCTCTGGGTACATTTTTGTCTCAGAATGTTTAAAAGAAAAGAACAAAAAGGGAAAGAAGGGGGGGGGAACTTGTCTCTTATTCTTTTTTGCTACCCATTTTGTATCCCTCTACCTTCAATCCATTTCACACAGGTGTTGTCCATTCCTGCCAATTAAAAACAGACACAATAAAGGCTCTTTCTCTCCAACTCTTATTTTCATGTCTTAAGAATATCTGAAGAAAATGTAAATAGTCATTCATTAAAAAGAGGAAGGGAACAGAGCTAGTGGGAGACCAGTTGTGGGAGGTTTGGGAAATTGCGCAGAGCCAGAAATCCCTGGACAGGTTTTCAGGCTGTGAGCCGGGGCCAAGTTCTGTGAGCATCACGTTTGGAAAGCTAATTACGGTTAGACTTAACATTATTATGAAATAAAACGTCTTAAGTTACTGTGATGTTCCTTTAGGAATTTCTGATTCAAAAGAAAAATTTGGCTCTTAATTTTTGTCTCTGTATAATTTGGCATACTCAGAATTTTTTTCAAAATCAGCACAGGTTGCTATTGGAATTAAACACGCACACACACACACAAATAAATTAATAGGGAGGGGAGGAGAGAAAGTCTGGAAGGAAATACTCCAAAATGTTAACTTTGGCTACTGGAATTATAAGTCGTTTTCACATTATGCAAATACTTTGTAACTTATTGTGTGGGCTTTTTGCAATTAGTCCTACGCTTATATACAATAAAACTCTTACGACTTCACACACCCAGAAAGGCCCGCAGATGAAAAGTTCTACTTCTAATAACACAATGGACCCTCCAGCAGGAGTATTATTGCCTGGAAGCAGAGGCTTTTTTTCTCTCTCCTCCCTGCCTTAAGTCTGGCCTTCGAGTGGGCACAAGTGTTATTTATGGAAACAGACTTTGATACAGAAACATCTCACACACACACACACACACACACACACACACACACACACACACACACACACACTGGGATCTTTTCCAATGCCTATCACTAGGACGCGATATTCATCAGGGTCCCACAGGAAACCAGAGGACCGAAGACCTCAGGAGACAGGCCCTCCAGGACGGCCTCCCAGGGCCCAGGGCAGAGCAGTAACCAGTGGAGACTGACAGAGAAGGAAGAACAGGCAATATCCAGCACAGACAGGTGTAAATGCCTGTTATTTCAGTAGTTCTATTTTTATAGAACGTCACATTCAAGTATTGACGTATATATTTTAAAACTCAGTCGCAGCCGTTACACATGCCACAAATAAGTCTGCCTGTGGGACTAAGCTGCTGGGTGCTAACAACCAGATTTGCAAGCCCAGAGAATGAGGGGGAGATTTTCAGTCTCTGGAAATATTCCTTTCGATGACAATCTATTTAATTGTGACATATTTAGTTCATGGTGTTTCTCCAACCCCAGGTGTAAGCCCGGACCCGTAAGTGACCTGTCTCTCAGTCGCCTTCCTGATTCTCATGACTTGTGTGCAGCTGTCCAGTCCTTTCCAAATTTAATTCCCGTGTCTAACATTGAGATCTGAAACTTACCCATCCCCAGCTTCACATTCCAAAATATCAACTTTTTCTGGATTTCTATGTAAAGAAATTAAACTTATCCTCAGTATCTTTCACTTGTGAATTTTTAAACACTGGCATGTGTCTTAAGGCAGGAATTCTTTAACCCTGCTTTCTTACTACATTCAAAATACCTTCCCTCCTAAGGGAAATTTTTGGGCAGCTCTCCATCTCATCAACCACCTTAAAATCTCCTCTGGAAACCTTCCTTCTGGCAAGTAGAGTCTTGCTTCTATGAAGAGTTCTTGCTTATGGTGGAATCATAAGCAAGAAGCAGTCTCAGAGGTTATCCATGACGATGTCTTCAGTGAACTGATAGCAATTATTCCTGCTTTTTAAAAAAATGTTAATGATAGTGCTTAGATTTCAACTAAACTCTTCCTCTCTCGTTTGTTCTCTGGTATCATTTATCTTTCAATTAGAGTCTACAATCTCCCACACCTCTAATAGCCTAAAACAAGAACAGAACACCATGGGGTTTCTTTCTCTTGGAGAGCTTCTCTTATATTCCACTCCCTGTATTAGATTACTGATGGCACTGGGATTCTTTCTCTTGGTATCTGGTTAAGCTTTCAGAGGGAATGTCGCCTTTTGCCATGAATGCGCGTTTTAATCTCTAGCCTCTGGCACCCGATGCTAGCACACTCTTGCCCCACCTAGAGGTGCTTTGGTCCAGAACGTCTCTGGATCTTTGTGGCAGAGTCTTCTGGGGGCCTACTGTGAGCAGACACCTTCACAAGCAACTCCCCCCCTTCACCTGCTATAAAGTGGAATTATTGTTTCTATTTTAAAAAGGAAGATAAAAAATATTTCGGGTCGTGTCCTGAGGTAATTTTGCTCACTGGGGACAGAGCGGGAATAAAAGCCTGGGTTTTCTGACTCCTACTTTTCCACAGCAATATTTTCTGTATCTATTACTGACCCAGTGCTCTGTTTTTTTTCTCCTTTTTGACACTCTGCTACTCAACCCCGTCCCACGCCTCTGGAAAAGAGATGAGCAAGTGATAGAGGAGAAAAGAGAAAACATCACCAGTCCCTCCTCTTGGCCCATCTGGAGTCAAGGACACCTCAAAAGGCTTCTATTTTTTATTTTATTGTCTCCAGAAAGAATTGATAACATTATGTTTTGGGGTTTTTTTGTTTTGAGACATGATTCCACTATGTTGCCCAGGGTGGTCTTGAACTCTCGAACTCACCCTATGATAACATTAAGTTTTAACCACTTCTTCCCTTCCTGTCCTTCCATACTCATGTTGATATTAATGTTCAGTTTACTGCAACATAACTTTCATGCTGTGTTTTAGGTTTTTTCCTCTCTTTATTCAAGGCAAGCTAACTTTTCTCCATTCTCAAAACAGTCTGTTAGAGATTATGCCTATCCGAAACACCTTCATCACAATTTTTCTTCAGTAGAACATTCTGGGGCAGCTTTAGGGACATAGCAAAGGGGACAGGGGGAGAATATATGTTCGCACGCACACGTTTATGGTAGAATCATAAAAAAATGCAAACCACATCAGAATCACAATAAAACCATTGGCCAGGCTCGGTGGCTCAGCCTGTAATCCCAACACTTTGGGAGGCCGAGGCGAGTGGATTGCTTGAGCCCGTGGGTTCAACACCAGCCTGGGCAACTTGGCAAGACCTCGTCTCTACAATACATCAAAAATTAGCTGGGCATGGTAGTGTGCCCTGTAGTTCCAGCTACTTGGAGGACTGAGGCAGAAGGATCACCGGAGCTCAGCAGTCAACACTGGGGTGGCCATGAGCGTACCACTGCACTCCAGCCTGGGTGATGGAGTGAGACTCCAACTCAAAAATAAAAATAATAAACAAATAAATAAAACTATTGATAAGTTGAACTTTATCAGAATCAAAAACATTTGCACTTCAAAAGGTAAATGAAAAGACAAATCACAGGCTCAGAGAAAAATACTTACAAATCAGTATCTAATAAAAGACTTGTATCCAGAATATATAAAGAACTCTTGTACTCAATAATAAAAGTACAAACATCCCAATCTTAAAATGGGCAAAAGATTTAAATAGATATTTTGCCAAAGAAGATGTAGTAATGCTTAATAAGCATATGAAAAGACACTTACTGTCATTACTTATTAGAGAAATGCAAATTAAAACTACAATGGTTAAACTAAGACGAGAGGATTGCTTGAGCCCAGGCGTTCAAGACCAGCCTGGATAATGTTTGTGAGACCTTGTCTCTACAAAAAATACAAAAATTAGTCAGGCAAGGTGACATGTGCCTGTAATCCCCAGCTACTTGAGAGGCTGAGGTAGAAGGATTGCCTAAGCCCAGGAGGTCGAGGCTGTAGTGAGCTGTGATTATGCCTGCCACTCCAGCCTGGGTGACAGAGTGAGACCCTGACTCAAAAAATTATAATAATTTTTAAAAAGAGAAAAAATTACACATAAACTCATCATACAAACCAGTAAGTCCCTCTGAATCTTTTATGCAAGAGAAATAAATTATCTGCAAAGACGTGCATGCAAATATTCATCCTAGTACTCTTCATAATAGACAAACTTGATGCTAACTGAAAGAAGCCAGATGTACAAACAAATACATATTGTATCCCATTTATATGAAATCTACAGAGACAGAAATTAGATTAGTGTTTGCCTGGGGCTGAGGGTGGAGTGGAGATTTACTGCAAATGGACATGTGGTAACTTTCTGAGGTAATGAAAAAATCATAAAACTTCTCATGGTGGTGATGGTTGCACAACTCTGCCAGTTGGTTAAAGATAATTGAATTGAACATCTACAATGGGCAGATTTTATGGTATGTAAATTAATTTCAGAGAATTTTCATTTCAACATTGCTAAGAATTTAGCTTGATTGATCGACTTTTGAACCTATGAGCCCACCCTAGTTTGCTATGCATTTATTCATTTCTGGGCAAACTAGCATAACGTAAGAGTCAAAACACAGTGCACTGTTCTCTGGTGCCATTTACCTTTGTTTGGCAACTGAGCGACACACACTACAAGTAGATTTCTTTTTTTTTAAGAGACAGGGTCTGGCTCTGTTGCCCAAGCTAGAGTGCAGTGGCAGGAGCATAGCTCATCACAGCCTTAAACTCCTGGGCTCAAGCAATCCTCTCATCTCAGCCTTTCAAGTAGCTGAGACTACAGTTGCATGCCACCATGCCTACCTAAAATTTTTTATATTTAATTTTGTATAGAGACAAGGTTGCGGCCCAAGCTGGTCTTAAACTCCTGGTCTCAAGTAATCATCCTGCCCCGGCTTCCCACACTGCTAGGATTACAAGTATAAGGCACCATGTCTGGCTTATACTTAGACTTTTTAAAATAGATGTTGATTTCCTTTTGCAGCATACCAAATTTTGACAATGTTAGTCAATGTCTTCAAAATCTGATAGGGAATAAACACATACACTTGAAACGCTCTCTCTTGAACGTGCAAGAACTGTTTCACTTTGTTCATTCAATTAAAAGATTTGAAGACAAGAGGTAAAAAGAAGCTACATAGTTTGCTTTTATCAAGGTCAGCTTTTTTCACCAAAATCTGGGCTTCTTGCCACTAAGAGGGCATCAACTTATTCTGGTCTCATGTTGGGAGAAGGTCAAGAATGTTTGCAATCTCCCCTTAACCCATTCAGACATCATGTGGCCTGCTATTTTAGTAATGAGAATCATTCAACTGGGAAAAGGGCCAGAGTAGCTGAAGAAACCAGATTAGAAGCGGCTAGCAGATTGAATCTCCTTGTTTGACTTTAAGTAACTGGAATGAAATTATATTTTCTTGTTAGACTATTTACACAACTGTCATTTCCACATAGGTTATGACTGGGCTCTGTGTTGCATACGTGAGGTAGTTTACCCAACACCTGCCAAATACGTGTTCCCATGTGAATGCAGAAGTTGTATGACCATTTGCTTGGCCAGCATTTTAAGCAGCAACAAAATAGCCACGGGTAATAGAAGAGATTAAGCTGTGATTCATCAAACAGCTCCAACTTAAATGTCATGATTTGCATGGACTCCATGAGTGCTCACAAATTCTCCCTCTGTCTACATAGGGTATTAGAATGGAGAGGACTCTGACCATGGTGCCTCTGAAAGTGCAGCCAGCCAGTTGACTCACCCTTTTGTTTTCATGGTGGGCCAATCTAGCTTTGGCTGGTACACTAAGCCAGGTACAGTGATTTCTAAGGGACGTGGCGTCACCCTATCTCCTTAAAGATATGTGGGTATCTCTAGTATGAACCATAACATATTGATTTGGGAGGCTAACTTATACTCAGTATGCTGAACAAGAACAATTCTTAGAATGTTCCTCTGACCCCACTGACTCTTTAATTTCTCTCTTCTACTTCTTCTCCATTCCCTGGAAGAAATCTTTAAAAAAAAAAAATCTCATGACATTTCTGATCACTCTCTGGGAATAAAAAGTGACAAGCTATGGTCTCAATTCAGTAAGCAAAGTATCCAGCTTTATATAATATTGAAACTCTAAGCTTGGTTTAAGCTTCAAACACTTCCCTCTCTCCCACTTGCAAGTTACAAGCAGACAGAGGAGACGGCTCAGTTGGTTTCTCACAGTCTGCTTGTGCTGTTGTTACAAAAAACCCTAGACTGGTGGCTTCAACAACAGAAATTTATTGTTTACAGTTCTGGAAGCATTTGGTTCTTGCTGAGGACTCTCTTCCTGGCTTGCAGATGGCCACTTTCTTGCTATGTTCCTACATCGTAGAGAGAAAGAGAGAGACCAAGCTTCCTGGTGTCTCTTGTTATAATTACACGAATCCTACCAGATCAGGGCTTATTATCTCATTTAACCTTAATTGTTTCCATAAAAACCATACCTCTAAATACAGCCTCATTGGGGGTTGAGGCTTCAACACATGAAATGGGAGGGGGGAGGCAATTAAGTCCATAGCACTCACGGTCACCCTCATCTTGCATGTCCCCTTCTATCCTCTCTTGCACCTTTGGTTTCTGACGCATGAAGTATGAGAGCCAGGAGGTTCAAGGACGCAGGGCCATTTGTACCGTCTGAAGCTGGCATGAGCGCAGGGTGCAGGCAACAGCCAGAGGGGTGTCTCCCAAAACGGCACCGAGGGCGTCACCCCAAAACGGCGCCGAATGCGGTAAAGCCACCCAAGACAACAAAGGCCCTGGGTTCCGGCTTCTTCACGCATGGTTCCCTCGCGCGCAAAGTTCGAACCTGCAAACCTCCAATCATTTCCCATGACATAGCCGGCCCTGTTATACGTCCAATAGGACTGGAACGCGGCGTCTGCCCACCCTGCTCCTCCAATGGAGACCAAGCACAACCCCTTCCGGCCCCTGCCAGGCAAATAAATACAGCCCTCTCCCCGCAACTCCCTCCCTCCCTCCCTCCCTCGGTTACAGTCCCTTCCTGTAACTGCCCCGTTTAATAAATCTCCTGGTTCCGCCGAGTGTGGAGTCGTTACTGGTGCCGAAATCCTTTCAATGAGCTTCCAGCACACTCCCTAGGCCTGGCAGGCAATAAACCCGATTCCTCCTCTTGGGAATGTTGGCAAATGCTGTGCTCCCCTCCTGCTCCATGTTATACCTCCTCCCCATCCCTAAGAATTCCACAGCGTACCTCCAGCCTCTTCCTGCTGAAGGGCTTCTTTCCTTCACACAACCCACTTGGACAGACACGATTCAGTTCTACACCAGCTCTCCTTCCAGCGTGAACCGTCATGTCTGCTGGAAACCTTCGTGCTTCCTTCTACTTTCTTCCTCTCGAATCCCAAGCTCTGAGACAACAGGCCAGTCACAACGCAGCACCACCAAACTGGCTTGCTCCTGTGGTCAGCACATCTCTCATTTTAGATTCCCCAGGCAGGGATCAGAATATACCCCACCCTAGCCCCCAGACTGCAGAGGACACATTCCTAGCTTTCTGAGTAGTGTCCCCGAAGCCCTTCTTTTTTGGCCTGAGAGAAGGGAACTCAATCCCCTAAAACCTTTCTCCTTGTCCTCTCTTCTATAACTTAGCCCTCAGCATCAATTCCAACCTCTTTTCCGGTGTGCTTACTTTACTGAAAAATTGAAAAAAAAATTTCACACTCATTTTCAGTTAGGATTTTAGATATAAATTAGGTTCTGCCGATTGAAGACACTAACAACCCCAACCAGAGACTCTGAACAAGATTTGGAAGGCAGAATGGAGCTTGGGGTGAGGAGAGGGGTCTTCTCACAGCACGCCAGGCCCAGGAGGTGGACATAGTGTTTTTCCGCATTCGGGCCCCAGCATCCAACTTTCTGTTCTACCTTAAGTACAACCCCCCTTCCTTCTGACTTCTTCCCGCTCAAACATCTCAATTGCCTAAACAAAATTGGCTTCTATTCCCAAATCCTAGCAAGCCACAGATTTCAGGGCCTTGAGAGAGGACATAGTGTTAAAGACTGACATAACGTGAAAGTCCTGAGTTTTCTTTTTCATTTTGGGTTCAAAATAAAGTATGCTATTTTATATAACTAATTAATTACCTGGAGAACAGGTTCAAGTTATGCCTCATAGGCTGTAGCTTTTGTAAAACGATTTTACCAAGTTGTTTATTTCAAACCTGTTATGTTTGTTGCCAAGCAATTTCAATGTCACGTGAAGTATACTACAGTGAGGTTTTATACTTATATAACCAAAGGAAGCCATTTCTGTTTCTTTTCACTAATGAAACTTCTATGAAACTGTTTTGTTTATAGCTAGCTATGGTGCTACATGAACTATTAAAATGACAAAACACACTAGGCTGCACGCACACTGTCTCCATTCACTGTGTCTCCCTGTATAGCCTGATACACCTTTAATAACAGACACTCCAACCCCTGCACCCAAAGCTCCAAGGAGGAAATCAGTAACAATAAGTTGGGGGTGTGCTTTTCTCCTTCTGTGCTCATTCTGTCATCTAGCCTATCTTAAGACAGCTGTATAGAGAGACCTGCGTGACTCAGCCTCTGCCAATCAAGAAAAACAGGAGTTTGCTGGCAAGAGAATCAGTCCCCATCTCAGAATTTCTAGGCTCGTGGCTGGCAGGGGTGTTGTCTTCTGCCCAGATCTAAGGATTCGATGAAAAGTGCGTGTCAAATCTATGCATTTATGTGGAAATAAGAAATTATTTGTTCTATGTCGCTGTGTTTCTCAGGGACAATATCCACCACAAAACACTCAATTATTATTTTACAAAAGCGTTGTTCTAACCAAAAGGTATGTTTCATTACACATCTTTGTGTGTGTGTGTGTGTGTGTGTGCGTGTGTGTGTGTGTGTTGAAGTCTCACTCTGTCACCTAGGCTGTAGTGCAGTGGCATGCTCATTACTGGATTCAGGCGATCCTTCTACCTCAGCATTCCAAGTAACACATCCCCAACTCCGGTTAGTTTTTTTGTTTTTTGGGTATTTTTTGAGTTGGAGTCTCACTCTGTCGCCCAGACCTGCTGGGGCTCCAGCCATCCTTCCGCCTCAGCCTTCCTAGTAGCTGAAACTACAGGCACACGCTACCACGCCCGGCTAATTTTTGATTTATTGTAGAGACAGGTCTGGCCAAGTTGCCCGGGTGGGTCTCGAACCCGTGGGCTCAGGCAGTCCACTCACCTCGGCCTCCCAAAATGATGAAATTACAGGTTGAGCTACCGAATCCAGCCATTTTCTTAATGTACTGTAGAGATAAGGTCTTGTCAAGTTGCTCAGGCTGGCCTCAAATCCCTGGGCTCGGGCAATCCTTTCACTTCCTCCTCCTCCCAAAGTGTTGTGATTACAGGAGTGAGCCACCGAGCCTGGCCTTCTTTACACACTTCTAGGTTTACACCATCTCTTTTCCTGATGGCCGCACCACCAGTTTTGTAGAAGCCACAGTCATCTCCCCCAGGAGTACTGCATTGTCTCTTAACTGGTCTCTCTGTTTACACGTGGGCCCCACTGCAAAGTTCCCCACATACCATGCAAAACGATTATTTTAAAATGCAAATCAAGCCGGGCTCGGTGGCTCAGCCTGTAATCCCACTCTTTGGGAGGCCGAGGTGAGTGGATGGCCTGAGCCCGTGGGTTTGAGACCCGCCTGGGCAACTTGACAAGACCTCATCTCTACAATAAATCAAAAAAATTAGCCAGACGTGGTAGCGCGCCTGCAGTTCCAGCTACTGGGAAGGCTGAGGCGGAAGGATCGCCGGAGCCCAGCGGGTCGAGGCTGCGGTGGCCGGGAGCAGCCACTGCCCTCCAGTCTGGGCGACAGGGTGAGACTCCAACTCAAAAAAAAAAATGCAAATCGGAGATCGGGCAAGGAGGCTCACGCCTGGAATTCTGGCACTTTGGGAGGCTGAGGTAGAAAAATCCCTGGAGAAGCCAAGAGGGAGGGCTATTTGAGGCCAAGAGACTGCACTTCAGCCTGGGCAACAGAACAAGACCTTGGCTCTAATAAATAAATAAATAAACAACTGCAAATCCCCCCAAAATAAATATATACATATACAAAACACAAATAAATAGAATGCAAATAAGGCCAAGCCCCCCCAATAAATATATACATATATAAAATAAAATATAAATAAATAAGTACAAATTGGACCCAAGCCCAACCTGGTTTGCAAACGCTTCGATGGCCTTCCACTGCACGTGGAATAAAACAGAACCTGCTGTGCAACTTGTGGCCACCCCTCACCCCAATCTGTGCCTTGGCGCGGGGGGCGTCTTCCCTGCACTCCAGCCACGCTGGCTGAGCCGCGCTTCTGAGACACACCAGGCTGTCCCGCCATGGTGCTCAGGGTGGCCCTCCTCTGCCGGGGAGGTCACCCTCCAGCTTCTCCCTTGACTGGCTCCTTCTGTCTTCCGCTCAGCCCCATCAGAGGTGCCCCTGCTGACCAGCTACCAAAGCTGGACCCTCCTTCATTACAGCTTCCTATTCATTTCCTTTTAAATGTCTATTATATCTTTAATTCCTTGCTTATCTTCTACCACCCAGTTGACTGGGTAGAGGCGGTCTATTAGTGTTTGCACCCCAAACAACTAGTACGGGAACCTACTGAACCCCCAGAAGTCTGGGAGCCCAGGTGACCAACACCTCCCACAGCATCAGTGAGTCGGCATTTGAAAATTTTGCTTTAACGTTCTTTTGTTTTGTTTTTTGAGTTGGAGTCTCACTCTGTCGCCCAGACTGGAGTGCAGCGGCCGCTCCCGGCCACCGCAGCCTCGGCCTGATGGGCTCCGGCGATCCTTCCGCCTCAGCCTTCCAGGTAGCTGGAACGACAGGTGCGCGCTACCACACCCGGCTAATTTTTGATTTATTGTGGAGACGAGGTCTCGCTGCCCAGGCGGGTCTCGAACCCGCGGGCTCAGGCAATCCACTCACCTCGGCCTCCCGCAGGCGTGAGATGACAGGCTGAGCCACCGAGCCCGGCTGCTTTGACGTTCTTTTTAACACCTTCGACTTAATTTTATCGAACAACTTGCTGATGCGGGTTTTGCAGATGGGCCTGGGCTTCGAGAGTGCCAGCTCCGTGGGTCAGTCGGCCAAGCCCCAGAGAGGGTCGTCCGGAGGGGCTGGTAAGCCCAGCCCGGAAGCGTCAGCTCTAAAGGGCCGGCAAGCCGAGCCCTGGGAGCGCTGCGGGTTCCTGGGCTGGCAAGGCTGGCCCCCTGGGCGTCTCCGCTTCAGAGACTCGCCTTCTTCCGCCAGCTCTCCGGGTTCAGCCGGCTCCTTCCATCTTCTGCAGCTCTTCAGGTGGCAGCTCCTCAGGGCCGAGGTTCTTGTCTCCTGACCAGGAAGAGTGAAGGACACAGACAGTCAGACAGTGAGAAAGCGGATCTATTAAGAGGACGGACAAACCGCCCTGCCGGGAAGGGACCTGAAGGGGTTGCCCATGTGGGACGGAAAGCCCGGTGCTTATATAGCCCTAAGTCCAAGCCGATTGGCTAGCACTAGCTGTGCGTTGTGGCTGTTCTGATTGGTCAGTATTAAGGACCAATCGGCAGGGGGTAGGGGCCTAATGGTGAGCTGATTGGTTGCTTTTTGATCCCAGCAGCCACTACCTAAGCTCTAACTTGAGAGGTTCACAGGGAGCTTGTTTACCAAAGCTGGGCCTGAGCGGCCTGGAGTTAGCTACATTGTTACCAGGGGAAACGCCTGTCTGTCTGCCTAAACTTTCTCTAGTTATCTCCTGTCCCGTTGCCAATGGTCTAAAATATGTTTTCAATTGAAATCTAACAAAGTTTTTACGTCAACAATAAGGAAGCTAGGATACAGAGAATAAGATTTGACACAGGAGTGTTTCTTAGGTGAGCTTTCTATCATCTTGTGGCGGGCTATATTTTTTTGGCCAGTTTTTGTGATGTTCAACAGGACAGGATGCAGAAGCATGACTCTGCTCTCCCGACTCAAATGTTTTCACCATGACCTCATCATTTTATTTGGAACAATGAGAATTCCAGGATTGTGGAACCTCTGTATGGGAAAAATTCTAACTTTTTCTTGAACGATTTAGTGTCAATGTCTCCTTCTAGTCATGTACATAATCAGTGTAATTTCTTGTAATCCACAAATAAAAGTATTGAAACAAATAGAATTTACATTTCTTTTGTTTTTAACAAAGTTATTTGTACATTTGTGAAGATTTAGTCAAAGTCACAGCTAAAAATTATTTTATGGGGTCTTATATTTAAAACAGAAAATTAAACATGAAATTATTAAACTACATACTTTTCAATGACTACGTAGTTAAACAGTTTTTGGGAGAGTGCAAAGCAACCATGATTTTTGCCACTGACAAAACAGAAGACAAATGAAATCAGTTGAATTGACACATATTTACTGAGCTTCTACTATGACCTTGGGAAGTGTAAGACATGGTTCCAGCCCTCAAGAAAATTCAGTGGGGGAAGGTACACCAAGACTATTATAGTTTGCATTTATTTATTTATTTTTATTTATTTATTTTTTTTTTTGAGTTGGAGTCTCACTCTGTCGCCCAGGCTGGAGTTCAGTGGCCGCTCCCAGCCACCGCAGCCTCAACCTGCTGGACTCCGGCGATCCTTCCGCCTCAGCCTTCCGAGTAGCCGGAATTACAGGCGTGCGCTACCACGCCCCACTGATTTTTTGGTTTATTGTAGAGATGAGGCCTCGCTGCCCAGGTGGGTCTCGAACCCGTGGTCTCAGGCAATCCACTCACCTCAGCCTCCCGAAGGCGCGGGATGACAGGCTGAGCCACTGAGCCCGGCTGCATTTATTACATTAGCAAGTATCTTCATACATTATAAAGTGCTTACCAGTTCCAAGTTCTCTATTAAAACTTTTTGTGCATTATTTCATTTCATCTCCACGGTATGCCTCCTGCGGTTTAACTACATATCAATTTAACCTTTCAGATAACTGAGGCTCAGAGCAATTCATTGACTTGTGCTCTGGCATACAGCTAGTAATAAGAGTTAGCATTCCACCCAGATCTATTTGACTCAAAGTTCAGACTCCTTCCTTCCATCCTTTTTCTCTTTCTCTTTTTTCCTTTCTTCTCTCTCTCTCTCTCTCTCTCTCTCTCTCTCTCTTCTCTGTCTCTGTCTCTCTCTCTTTCCTTTCTCTCTCTCTCTCTCTTTTTTTTTTGCGTCTTTGAGTCGGGGCCTCACTCTGTGGCCTAGGCTGTAGTGCAGTGGTCCACAGCTCACTGCAATCTTGGCATCCTGGGTTCAGGTGATCCTTCCACCTCAGCCTCCCGAGTGGCTGGGACTACAGGTAGACATCACTATGCCTGTCTAATTTTTATGATTTCTTTTCTTTTTTTTTTTTTTGTAGAGACAAGTTTTTACTATGTTGCCTAGACTGATCTTGAACTCCTGGGCTCAAGAAATCTTCCTGCTTCGGCTTCCCAAAGTGCCAGGATTATAGGCGTGAACCACCATGCCTGGCCCAGAGGACCTTCTACCAACAAAAACGTGCTGTGGTCGGGAGATACTGCTCAGCCTTCCCAAGGAAAAGTAAGCCCAGCCAATAAGGTTAGAATGTGAACTTCATAAAGGATGAACCATGTTCATTTTGTTTCTCATTTTATTTTCTAAATTCAGGATAGTGCCTGACACTGATAGGTATTTTTTTAATAAATGTCCTCTGACAATGAGGCTTTGAAAGCAGCAGATTCTTACTTAGAGCAGAGTGGTAGAGGGAAGCTTAAAGAGACAAGCAGCTCCCAGGTATATAAAATCTGGGAGAGCTGATTGGATATATTGAAATATTAGACTAAAGATTCAAATCGATTATCAGAGAGCTGGTTAGCCTTGGAAACATAGAAAAGGAGAATGGAACTGTAGAGGCAAAAGATGCAAGTTCCCACCTGGGAATTTTGGTCACTTTTACAAGCTTGTTTAATCAGAAGGTACTCCTGAAAGATGAACCCTTCTCTTGATATACAAATATAATCAGTTTGTAAGGCAGAAGGTGGAGGCCTAATCCCAGGGAGGACTCACTGAAAGAAAGCAGGCATATTGGCATTTTCCTGGCAGACATGAGACCTGGATAACTAAGTCAACTCTAAGTGCTGTAAGAATCCGGAACAGAGGTGCATCTGGGAAGCTGGGGTCAGTTGGACGGGCTCCGTGGAGGAGGCAGACTTGGGGACATGTGCAGCCCCTCATTTCCAAGCATCCTGAACGGTTGTCCTGCAACAGCACACACAGGATGCGACACATCATGTGGGCAGGTGGCTCAGGAAGAGCAGAATGTGGGCCCGGAGTGGCCGTCCCACAATGTTGGTGAAAGGTTCACCGGGCACAAATGCTGGCTCCATCCAGCCAGGCCCAAGCCTGCCAATGGGGACTTTAGGGAGAGCAGTTTCTATGAGGTGCATGGGAGAGACGTCAACTTGGGAGACAGAGCTGAGACGAGACCTAGAGGGAGGTGTGGGGCTGGAGACGAGAGCTGGCAAAAGAGCAGCATCCTCAGGTCTGGTTTAGCAGTCTGGGCACTAGAAGTAGCTTTTCTTTCGTTCAGAGATTCCTAAATGGCCCAGCTTGGCAGGGATAGTGGGGACAGTGGGATTAGGGATGACTACGGTATCCTCCTGAAATCTTACAGAGATCTGAGGTATGTGTATTTTTCTGAAGAGAAAGTCACACAGGAGTCATCCGATTTTTGAAAGACCAGGACGCGGAGATGTTTATGAACCATGGGTCTAATCTAGATTAAAAAAGCTAAGGCTCAGAAAGCCGAATGCTTGGCCCAAGGTGATGCAGTAACCTAAGGGCTGGATCTGAACGTGGAACACAGATATACAGACCACCTGATCTTTGAACTTCCTCAAAAATGCTTCCCCTGGGAGGGCAGCGTGA
Source organism: Cephalopachus bancanus (assembly GCA_027257055.1). Taxonomy (NCBI): domain Eukaryota; kingdom Metazoa; phylum Chordata; class Mammalia; order Primates; family Tarsiidae; genus Cephalopachus; species Cephalopachus bancanus. The sequence continues at coordinate 1,223,508 of JAPVLO010000112.1, read as the reverse complement.
TGTTCTAGAAGACTCAGCCAGGAGCAAATTAGGCTGCCCTCTGAAATCTACACGCAGCTTCCTAACAGAGGATATAGGGTTGGTTAGTCAGTACAGGCTTGCTGCTGAAACAAATGATCCCAAACTTTCGGTAGCTGAATGTAATTAAAGCTTTATTTATTATTCCCATGACATCTGATAAGGACTGTGAGCTTTCCTCCCAGCAATAATGCAGGGACCCCCGGCTTCTTCCACCATCCTGGAAGATGTTCACGTTCAGGCATGCAGATGAGAAAGAGGAGGGCATGCCTAGGAGGATATTACAGGGCCTCTCTTCCCACATTTCATCTGCTAGATGCAGTCTTGTGGTTTCATCCAACTGCAAGGAGGATTGGGAAATATGACCTTTCTATGTGCCCACTAGGGTGACCAACTGTGCTGGTGTACCTGGGACTGTCCCTGTTTTAGCACTGAATGTCTTTCATCCAGGAAGCCCCTCAATTCCAGACAAACCAAGGCGGTGCTGCCCCTGCCTGTGTGGGAAGCCTGACAGTGGGAAGTGGGAAAAGTCTCGCTCTCTGTGAGCACGTTTGTTGTTTTGAAAAAAAGGAACTAATGTTTGCACATTTAGCTAATTTTTTCCAAATTTACCCAGGAGAGACACCCCCGAGGGTGAAAGATGAACAAATGAGTGAAAGAGAAAGTGAAAGAGAGGTCAGACCATGGTAGCAACTGATCTTCCCTCACCAAGAAGGAAACCCCAGCAGAGAAGAAGTGCTCCCACGTGGCCAGGAATCAACCATATGAGTGTGCCAGGGTGACTTGAGAGTCGGGACTCCAGGATGTCAACCAAGGAGAACTCAAGGTGACAGGGCCAGAATGTCATTGGAGAATGATCCGTGCACGGGAGAGCCTAGACTGTTGATTTAGAAAATGTCATCTAGTGTGGGTGAGAAGCTGAATACGACTCCCTTGGCAAACTCTGCCTGTGGGAGAGGGAGACCTGCCAGGTGACCTAAACGTGGACACTGTGGAGCCCTTTTTTCCTATTTTGTACGAGGGGGGACCCCAAAAAACTGGACTTTATTGATAAAAAACTGTGTATTTATGCTTTCATGTTTAAACTGCAGTCACCTTTAAGGTACTCTCCGTTTGTTGTAATACACCTTTTAAGAGCCTTTTCCCACTGCTCAGACAGTTTTTGAGCTCATCAATTTTGATGCCTTTTAGTGCTTCTGCTGTTTTGGATTTCACTTCTCCTCTATCAGCAAAACATTTATTTCCCTTTGAGGATTTTTTTTCATCTGGGAAAACAAAAAAAGAGTTGCTCAGGGTGAGATCAGGTGAATAGGGAGGCCGGGGCATGAGTGTCACGGTTTGGGGTCCCAAACTGCTGAACACAGCATAGGATGGGCAGGTGTGCTCAGAAATAACCTGTCACGAAATGGGCAGATGTGTTGAAAGAATCTCCCAACCCCCTCCCCCCCCGCAAAAATTCACTGAGCCAAACACAGCCTATCACCCCAACACTAGCTGGTATACTGATGCCAAGGGGTATGAACGCTTACCTAGCGGGGAAAGCCTGTACTACAAGGGGCCTGCCCTCCAAAAAATAATTCCAGGTTTTTTTAGTTCCCCCCTCATTCTTCAATAACTTGTCTCTCTCTACCTCCCAGCCCTGGCCATTCCCACTCCCAACACCAGTGCTATATTTTTTAATGTAAAGAATCAGGCTTCTGGTGTGCATATATCAGCCTCTGTGACCTTGGTGAACATACACGGTCCCAAAGAGGAGAGATCTCCCATCATCATTTCTGACAAACCATGTTCTAGGTCTGGAATGCTGACACAAGACCTTGAGTCCTCGTGAATCTCTCAAGGATGAGCACCACCTTGAAAGACCTCCTGATAGCCCACGAGTAGCCCTCCTAGAGGATATGCCCCCTGGGACCCATGCTGGGACCGGGGTTTTCTTTTAAACCCGTGTTATCCAAGAGGACATAACTGCCAGAAAATAAATTTCAGTTCTAGACTCACAGAAGATTGTCAACTGCACAAATATAATAAAGAGGTTGTGCTGTGGTGTCTGGTGGGAAGTGAAGCCGAGTATTGGGCACCTACATACTTATCTGACGCAGAGAATAACCAGTGAACTAGAGGCTAGGCGAGGTGAGGCCATTGACCAGAGTCACACAACTAGAAACTCTCAGGGATGGTGTTCGAACCCAAGCCTGTCTAGTTCAAGAGCGATAATAACAAGAGAACATAATAAGTAGAAAAATAGATGGAAAAGGCCCTTGTCATAAGACTTAGAAATTGAAATGCACAATTACCTGAGAGAAACTGCTCTCTCTCAAGTTCTTTTAAAAACATTCAGTAGAAGTATGCTGTTTGGACTCATTTTTTGGTCCTGCATGAGAGCAAAGAAATAATAAGTGAAATGAGAACCTCTGAGGCAAAGGCAGGCTGTGAAGCCTATTTCCCGACCTGTCCCTGTCCTACGGTGCATGTTTGCACAACCGGCATATGGAAATGCTTGGAGAAAAGGTGGAAACGTGGTGCTTTTATATGAATGAACCTTTCCCTTGTGGACTCTTGATCTTCTTGGATTTTGAAAACAGATTAAATTCCAAATTCAAATTGCTGCCCTGTGGCTTATTAAATATTCACTATTTATTTATCTATTTATTTGAGTCTAGGTCTCATTCTGTCACCCAGGCCAGACTGCAGTAGCACAATCATGACTTATCACAGCTGAGACTACAGGCACCTGCCACCCTGCCCAGGTAATTTTTTGAAGTTTTGGAGAGACAAGGTCTGGCTATGTTGTCCAGACCGGTTTCAAATTCCTGGGCTCAAGTAATTCTCCTGCCTCAGCCTCTCAAAGGGTTGGGATTACAAGTATGATCCACCACACCCGACTCTAAATATGCACGTTTTATAAATAAATATTTTTATTATTTATTTGCAGGATTATTTACAGCAGAGCAGATTCAATATTAAGTTATTTTTTCAAGAACTCCTGACCAGAGTGTATCACTAGCACCCTCCTCCTGGGCCAGGGAACAAGAGGAAATGAGCCTTTTGGTGTAAATCTTAAGAACCAGGACTTCACCTGAGCAAGAAATTCAGCTTTAGTTCACGCCAAACTCCAGGCAGTATCTGCATCAGGATCTCTGACTGTCCTTCTTGGCCTCTTACAGCACTGTGTCTCTCATCAGTGTTTCCCAAAGCCCAGGCGTCTGGCCACTTGGGCTAGAATCAGCTGGGCTGACTTTTCAAAATAAGTTGGCTTTAGAAACAATTTTTTTTTTTAAGCATCATGGTTGAGAGTCACTGCTCTAACCAAGATCATGCCTAATAAGAAAGCTATCTCAAACCTAGTCCTAGACTCAATCAGAGCTCAGACTTTGTCTTGTAACCTTTGGGGAGACACCCAAAGGGAGAAAGCAGAGAAAGGACTTGATCACATTTTACATATTCAAAGAGTCTGTCATCCAACTCAGCGTGGAGAATAGACCGCTAGGGCAAGGGAGACCAGGCAGTGGTCCAGGTAAGAGAGGACGTGGGTCTCGGGTAGAGCAGTGGCCGTGGATGGATTTGAGAGGCACTTAGGAAAGACAGTTGGTGGAGCCTGGGAACTCACTGGAATAGAGGGCAGGGAGATCAGCAGGTGATTGAGAGGAGGAAATTAAAGACGAACTTTCTGTGCTTAGGGTGGGATGTACTAACATGAACGCTGTATGTTACTGCAGAACTTAGGTTATAACCCTGCTGTTCTGATACCCAAGGCTTTTCACATATCCTCTATTTCCTTGATGGGGCTTTATTTGTTTTATTCACAATTAACAAAGGGCCTTGTTTGAAATTTTTTTTTTTTTGCTTGGGGAGGCATAATAATATAAACTAAATTAAAGCAATGTATCTAGGTTCCTGGTGAAGTTATTCTTCTCTGGGTTCTCTGAAAAGCTGGGCAATGAACCAAAGCCTTGGCTTTCATTCTCTAGGACTGCAAATAAGCGTGTCTCCTAGCCTCGATCTTGGAAGTAAGCACTATTTTTTTAATTCATTGGCAATTCGTCTCCTTCCTTTCCTCTCTGTCTCACTCTCTCCATCCTGGATTTTCCTGAGATGCTTTATTTGGAGACTGTGAGTCCTCACATGGGTGCTATTGACCTAGCCGGAGCTGGAGGAATTTATAAGAGACAGAATGTAGCAATAGTTGTAGAACAAGAGGTAAACATCTGATCTCTCTCTCTTTTTTTTTTTTTTTTTTTTTGAGTTGGAGTCTCACTCTGTCGCCCAGACTGGAGCGTGGTGGCCGGGCCTCGACCTGCCAGGCTCCGGCGATCCTTCCACCTCAGCCTTCCGAGTAGCCGGAATTACAGGCATGCCCGGCTGATTTTTTGATTTATTGTAGATATGAGGTCTCGCCGAGTTGCCCAGGCGGGTCTTGAACCCGCGGGCTCAGGCGATCCACTCACCTCAGCCTCCCAAAGCGTGGGATTACAGACTGAGCCACCGAGCCCGGCTAGCATCTGATCTCTTTATTTCTCAGCTTTATTCTTTATGGTGACAGGGTTTGTTTTCTAATTATAAAATAACTCACAGTTATCATCGTTATTAGAAATTCAAGCACCTCAGAAAAATGTGATGCAGAAAGGGAAAATACCCCGTCATCTCAGCCTCCGAAATATCCACGTTCACCGTCTGATGTACAGTCTTCCAGATTCCTGCACCAACATGGGATTAAGGCTTAGAATGAGGCAGGCATGAGCAGGGGTCAGTGCTCCAGGGCGGGGAGAGCACGTGTTCTTAAGAGAATGCGGGACACGTTAGGGAAGCTGGACGTGGAACATGAGGTGGGCTTGGCTAGGCTGGAGGCTGGCAGGGGCCTTTTAGGGTATGTGTGCACACACTTGCACACCTTTTAAAGCAATCAAACATGGTGGGAAGCTATGGGGGGTGGGTAGATGAAGTTGAATTGACAAAGCGGCCTGGCTTTAGACATCAGTGTCACCATGGGCAAGCCCAGTGCCTCTACTAAGGCATGTCCTGATAAGTTCTAGTGACACACACACACACACACACACACACACACACACACACCTCTAAACCAAAACCCTCTAGAGTAATATTTTATTGACCCAGAGAGGTGGTAGATCTCAAGTAGTCCATATCAACGGTAGTCAATATCTGTCTGGGGACGGGGGGTCATCCCCTATCAACAAGGGTGCCTGAACGATGCGTATTTGTATACCTAACCCTTAACTGTACCCCACAATTTTAAAATAAAAATATGTTAAAAAAAAAAGAAATCAAACAATACTATGCATTCTCTACTAAGACTTGTTTTTCCACATGGAAATCTTCCCATATCAGAACATTGAGATATAACTCATCCTTTTAAAAACAGCTATGTAGTACTCTATTACTTGGATGAACAAAGTATGTTAACTCAATCTACAATTGATATGAATAATATTCCCTTTTTGCTAGTAAGAGCAAATGAACATCGTTAAGCAAATACCTATAGAAAAATGGCAAAAGCCTTAATTCCTAGGATTAATATTGCTAGGTGAATGGATATGCATATTTAAAATTTTGCATTATTTAAACTATGCATAGATAGGGTTGGGTTGGTTAATCCCTTGCACATTTACCAGCACTGAATACAATTTATTAGTTTGTTGCCAATCTGATGGGCAAAAAAGTCTCTTGTTAAATTTTAATTTGGTTATCGTTGAAGTTGAACACTTTTTCATATCTTTCTTGCCTATTCTGTGACTTACCTGTTCATGCCTTTATGTATCTGACTACTTGAGATCAACCACCTCTCTGGGTCAATAAAATGTTACTCTAGAGTGTTTTGGTTTAAAGGGTGTGTGTGTGTGTGTGTGTGTGTGTGTGTGTGTGTGTGTGTGTGTATTTATCACTAGAACTTATCAGGACATGCCTTAGTAGAGGCACCGGGCTTGCCCATGGTGATATTGATGCATAAAGCCCGGCCACTTTGGCAATTCATCTTCAGCAGTGACATCAGGAAGCTGAGAGCCAGGAGGATATTGCACACCAGCTCATCTTCTGTGGTCTTCACATGGCCAGTGGCCATAGCCAGACATAGCACCTCTATCTGGAACTTGATTGTGGACTTTGCCTCATCAAATTTGGTTGCCATGTTCTCACTGTGGGTCAACAGGAAGGGCACTCGCCAGTCTCATTCAGGCCCAAGCTCAAGGTTTGTGCAAGTTGTTTGATGAGAGGCCTCACTTCTTGGTCAGCTTCTTGAGGAGGCTACTTATTCTTACTGAGTTTCTTCAGGCCTCAATCTTCACGTGGGTGACAGTCACAGTCTTGGCCTTGTCACACGCTGCTGGTCCCCAGCCCACACACAGAGAACTTGGGACAGGGAGTGGACTCAAGCCTGACAGTGCCAGAGAAGCGTTTGTCCTTCTGAGAGTAATGGTTCAAGGTGAACTTTAGCTACGTTGAAAAATGTCCACAGCTTGCGCTGGTTCCTGGGCAGGATGCCTTGTACAGGATATCTCAAGAAACTTTACTATTCCTGGGGCCTCATAACTGGAAAAGAATGTTACTGTAGAGTATTGTACCTTCGTTTGACTAAAGTGTTTGCTGTGTTGGTGAAACAATGAAAGTCTGTGACTTTCAGCATCTTAGAGTCATTTGTGTCTTTCAGTTTTAACTGAAATCACAGGATGTTAATCTCCTTTTATAAATAGCCATGGTCATTCTTGGCTTTATTCTGTGAGCCTCTATTGCCTTGATCTGTGGACCCCAGAACTGCTAATTTCCACCAATTTAATCTTTTTAAAAGGACTTCTAAAATACTTCTCAGAATTGCTTTGGGCTTCACACCCTCATTTTCTATTTGTGGATTTGTAGTTTCTGGGAAGAAGACCTATCTTTTCCTTTTGACGGCCTGTCTTCCTATTTAGACTTCACAGTTCTCCATCAGCAACCCTGATCTTGTGCCATTAGGAATCCAAATCAGTCCACATGTCTGTTCCAACTAGTGTTGGAGTGAAACGCACACCAGATTGTCCCCAACATTCTTTATACTGTGTAGCTGGACAATTGGAAAGAAATAAATCTAGGAATTGTGGTTATAGACTTCTTTCTGGATGGTCAGGGATGGAAAAGAAAAACAATGTAAAAAATTTTAAATACAGATGTTGGGAGCCATTGGAATCACAGACTGAGTAAGGTTTAGAGGTCTTAGAATCATAGAATTTGGGGTGAAAATGCCCTTTTGATGGGACACAAGCCAGCTTCCTCGTTTTGTGGGTGAGACCCAGACAGGTCAGTGAGCTGCTAAGGTTGCCTGGCCCACGAGAGGTGGAGCTGGAAGGCCGGTTTCCTGACTCCTGGTCTGCAGCCTTTCTTTTCCTTCTAGGCTGCCTCTTTTTCTAATCTAATTGAGGGGAGAAATGTACTTAGAAGGTTCACCTTTTAGATGTCACTTTGGTGGTCACGCCTCACACAGGAGGAGGGGAATCTCAAGGAGATGAAGTGACTCCCTCAGGGCCACGAGACTAGTAAGCGTGTGCCCAGCCCAGGGCACAGGCGGCACGGTTTCTCACTGCCAGAGAGGCTTCCTCTACCAAGTCATTCTGGCATCTTCCACCGAGGATGGTCCGTCCTCAGAGCAGGGAAACCCTGACTGACGGTCCCACGGGGGTGGCTGTGAGAGACCCAAGACATTAAAAAAAAAAACTCTAAGAGAACTATTACTATATGAATTCCTACCCCACGTTCACTGTATTCGTTTGCAGTGTTTGTACTTAGAATTTTGTTAAGTTTAATTTTTGTTTGTCTCATAAAATAACTGATTGCTTCCGCAACTGCTGCTAGCAGTATGTGAGTGTCAAGTAATAAACCCCTCCCGGACATTCCTTTGCTTAGCCGGCCTGCTTGCTAAACCTAGCTTATCTGACATTCCACTCTGCTCATTTAGCAGCTTCCCCGTCAGTCACAGGTAGCTGAGCGGACCAGACCAATCCCAAGTGCCCCCGTACCCATTAGGAGAAATTACCCTATCATGTAAAAACAAGTTTAAAGTTCTTTCCCCTCCCTCTGTAATGATGTATAAAAACTGCTTGCCATGCTGGATCGGGGCTCTCGTCCCTGAAGCTGCTGCTTCGGGCGTGAGCCCAGACTCGAGCCTGAATAAAGACTCTTGTGTGTTTGCATCAGAGCTGGCTCTTTGCTGGTCTCTCGGATTCTGAAATTTGGGTTTAACAGCTGCTCTCCGAAGTCATCAGAGGCCCCCCCCCCCAGTGCTCTGAGAAAGCAGTCTGTCCTTTAACTCTGCATCTTGGGTCTTATTGACAAGAAATCCCCGTGGTTTTGCTGGGTGTGTGACTTGTGTAATAGCATGTGTATTCAGTGTCGCGGGTAGCCACCCGTCCGCCAGAGTTGCAGGCGGTGAAAGAATTCACCCACGTCGGATCAGAGAAGAGAAGGACAAGGGAGCAGTGGACAGGGCAGCGATGGACTGTGCTGAGCCAGCCGTCTGAGGTTGGTTTAGACAAGGGCTGGCCTCTTTTCCTTCAGGGTTAGGATTCTTGTCATGTATCAGGGTTCCCGTCCTGCAAATGAGGCATTGAAACATGGCTGTTCTAATCAGTTGATGTTCAGCTTTGACTGTAGGCTCCTCATTGGTCAGTTGGAGGTTAACACAAGGTGGCTCTTGTGTATAAAATGGCTTCCACACTCAGAGAAGTTGCATTTTATTTCTCTTGAAGCAAAGTATGCCACAGCTTTCCCACTGTTTAAGCTAGGTTCTTTTGTTTTGAAGGAATGCTGATGCAAGTTAGCTTGAAGGGAGGGGGCTGTTATTGTAGGAACTGAGAGAGTGCCAGGAACTGAGGTGGCCTGAGGAACCGGCTGGGCCCGGGGACACATGCTCCTCCATCTCTTCCTCATGGCCTTCTGTTTCTTCTTGTGCTCAGCCTCCCCTCTCTACTACCTGGCCTGTCCTGCTTATTTGAGGTTGCTGAACTTTCCTAACTGACTTAGCCGTGGTCTGTGCTTTGCTGTGTCCCTGACTCTACCTCAGGGCATCTCCAAGACCGTGGCAACAACCAAGCTCTGTTTCTCCCATTATACTCTCACAACACAAATTACTTCTCTGACCAAACGTGCGGCTGTATTTCCTCACACACTAAGCAAGAAGTGACTTCTGCAGTGGACACCCGTTGTGCTTCCACCGGCTGTAAACCGGGGTTTCCACAACCCTCTCCTCGGGTTCAGTTAATGTGCTGGCGTGGCTCACAGGACTTAGAGAAACACACTTAGTGGTTTATTACAATGGCTATGACAAAGAAGGCAGACAGACAGCCCAACGAGGAGATTCACAGGGTGAAGTATGTGCGAAGAGCCAAGGAGCTTTCTCCCTCCCCACATCACCCTCCAGGAACCTCCACGTGCTCAGCTCTCTGGAAGCTCTCAAACCCAGCCATTTTGGGTTTTTATGGAAGCTTCATTGCACAGGTGTGAGCGGCTAAATCATGGGCCATCGGTGACCAAATTATTCCTCATCCCCTCTCCCCTCCCTGGAGGTTGGGGTTGGGACTAAAGTCCCAACCCTCTGGCACTGCCTTGTTCTTTCCTGTGATCAGCCCCCATCCTGGAGCCACCTGGGAGCATCCAGCCACCAGCCAGCTCACTGGCATGCAAAGACATTTATCATTTTGGAGGCACCAAGGATTTTAGTGGACAAAACTAGACAAAGACCAAATATGTATTTCACAAGATCGCATCCTCCTTATAGTTTCTACTCTTGTTGCTATGGGCTCATTCCTTCTGTAACCAGACGGGGGTCCAGCCACAAGTTGCCTGAAAGCCAAGATCGAGAGAAGAGACTTGGTAGAAGGAAAAATAGGTTTTATTCAAGAGCCAGAAACCTGAGGAGATGGCAGACTACAGTTGTAAAGACTGCGCCCCCACCCCGAATTTTCAGGCTGATTGAAAGGGTTTTTTAAGGGAAACATGATAGGAGAAACATGTAGGAGTGCCCCAGTGTGTAGGTCTGTATAACTTGTTGCTATGGTTTATCCTGAGTGATGGTCCTCGGGGTCCGGTTGGTGGTATCCTAGCTGCAGCCAAGTTATTAATTAACTGTCTCGTGACTCCCCCTGATTGGGAAAGTCCTGCAATCAGGACTCCATTCCTGATCTGTTTCGAGATTAGCTTCTGGATTTCTCAAGCAAGCATATAATCAGACCAGCATTTATTTGTCCTCAAGGCATGGTGTAAGGGCAAGTACAAAGGAAGGGGGAAGAAGAAACAAGGAAAGAGAAGAGTTTTTAAGAAATGGGTGGGTGACCAAAAAAGAGTGTTTTAAAGCAGGAATTTTCATTACATTTCTGTTTCCTAGCTCTGGTTCTTGAAAGACAGAGACTCTGATTGGCTTAGCTTATCTTTTTGCACTAGAAATAGGTCACAGCTCCTATCCAGACTATGGTATTGGTTGCCCTTTGGCCAGGGGCCCACCTCTATACAAATCAGACATGGCCAAAGAGGGGTTTTATCACATGGCTAATTATCTGGCAAATTAAACATCTGTTGGTGGGGCAATTTCTTTAAAAGAGGCTGAGGCATCGTAAGCATGTCTAATGCATCTGCTTTTTTTTTAAAATTAAGCTTCAAGTGTCATGGAACTGAATCTGTTGTTGGCATCTTTTGTAAATTTCTTGGGAATTATAAAACTATGTTATTCAGGAACTCTTTCAACTAACAGTGAGTCATGACAATGCTATAATTTCCCGTCCATGAACTGGTTGGCTGCTTTCCAAGTACTTATATTGGGTTCCACTCCCCTGAGACTGAAATCTCAGTGTCCCAGTGGCAGAGAATAAATCCATGTGCTTTGGCCATTGAGCATTGTCCTGAGAAGGTCTTGTGAGCTCTGCGTTCCTGAACTGGCCCATCTCTGCATGACAGCTTTAGTGAATAGAGGACGATCTACAGTAGTGAACTTAAACCTTACACTCACATGTAAACCCTATCCTATGGCTCATTTGCTAGAAATTATTAATAGTCAATTCAGGAGCTTGGGAAGATGCGTGGGTGTTGGGAAGACATGCAAGAAAAAGGAGCTAACCTTTTTTGAGCATTGACCATGAACCTGGTGTGAAGATTCTCATGTTATAGATGACAAAGCTGAGAGTCAGAGAAGGCAAGACATCTGCCCAGCCACACACCATGAGCACAGAGCTAGATTTTTTAACAAGGTCTGCCTAATTTCAGATCCCATTCTTTGCATCTTAACTTGGAGTTGGCGGTCGAGAAAGTGGGTGGGTGGGGAAGATATTCCAGGTGAAAAAAAATGGAGATCATCACAGGTATAACTGTGAAGGTGGGTGAACAGAAAGTGGTACAGGGACTCCTGACTGGAGTAGTGGATTTCTGTCGGGATAGCGGGAGATTAAATGTCAGAGGCAGCCAGATTCTTGCACTGTAGACAGGCCAGGATAGGTGGTAAGTGACATTTTGCGAGGCCCTGGAGAGTCACTGAAGGCGAGGTGAGGAATGACGTCTCTAAGGCAGCTGCTTAGATTCGAAGGATTAGTCTGGAGACAGGTGTCAGACAGCCTGGGACAGGAAAAGACTGAGGTGATTTAGGCACGCATAGCTATGGAGGGTCCCTGTAATCTTGGGGAATGTTTCACAGCCGGTTTCTTTTCTTTTTTTCCACAGCTGATTTCGTCTCAAAAGTTCTCTCCCTCCTCAGCTCTGTGACAGTCATGAGTTTGAAACTGTCAGTTCTCTCGGTAGAAAGTAAGCTTTGCTACGCAGCATCACCTTTGGTGGAGAGAAAGGCTGTCCCTTTCTTATAATAAATCCTATGTGAGGCTTTCAAGGCTTGCATTTTTGCTTTTTAAAAACAGAACTACTCTGAAGGGTAGCGAGTACTGGGAAGCTGAGGCTGTGGTCTAAATTTCCCCTGAAAGTCTTAACCACTGTTGAGATTTTGTATGTGTATCAATCATACTATTTCCATCCTCCTTTCTGTTCCTGTCACTCCAACTGTGAGAAGAGATAGATGATTAAGATAAGGGAGAGGTTCCTAGGACTTTAGCTTCTATTTCTCTTTTTTCTTTTCCACGGTAAAATGACCACGAACATGTAAGAAACTGCAGGCAATTCGGCTAAGGTACTTGTGGATCTGCCTGGGGCCTGCCTTTTCCAGCTTTATATAATTTGGGCCTGCCGGTAACATAAACAGTATCAGCGCGGAAGTGTGTCTTTCTGTCTTAAGTATCAAGTTTGGAGGTGAGTTAGTTTGTCAGTTTTATTGGCGAGAAAGGTGAAGAAGAACAAACAAACAGAATCGGGAGACCCCAGACTCACCAAGCCAAAGAACTGGTTAAGCTTGGGAACCAAGTCGCGCAAAAACAAAAACAAACGAACGAAACGCTGTCTTCCTTTTGTTTCCAACCAGACAGCTGCAAGGCTCGAAGGCCACAAACCTTCCCAGATGGCCTCCCTCACAGATTGCTCACGTGGAAGTTCCGGGTGGGCCCCCCAAACTTTCAGAATGCCTCCTGCCGACTAGCCCTAAAGCAGAGTTCTGTAGGGTCTCACCCTGACGATGTAATGAACAACTGACCTTCAAAGGAAAAGAGGAGGACGAGCCTAGACATTATTCCTCCGCCCACCCCGAGACGAATGCGTGATTGACTTCTTCCTCTATCTTTCCACGTTGACTTTATCTTAGGTGAAATATAGACTTGCTGAGCGTGAGAGGAACGTACAATTGACTGTTCCTTTGCCTCTTCCCCCACCCCCCGCTTGTAAAATGTAAATTCGCTGAGCCCTAACCAAAGCCTTCAAAAGAATGTAACTGCTTGTCCCACTGTCCGTTCTCTGCCCCGTTTTTTTCTTTTTCCTCCTTGCCTTCCTGCTCACTCTTTTCCCTGTAAATACTGAAGTCCTCAAAACCCACTTCTGAAAAAGGCACAGACACTGCCGTGATCTGTGTGCTGTGTGTGTGTGTGTGTGTGTGTGTGTGTGTGTGTGTGTGTGTGTGTTTTCGTTCCCATGGGACACATCCTCAACCTCGGCAAAATAAACATCTAAATCGATTGAGATCTGTCTCAGTCAATTTTTGATTTAGTTTCACTTTCAGGAAACTGAAAGAACGTTTAACCCCTAAACCCAAAGGGAGTCAGTAATTATATAACTGGAAACCCAGTGGGTAAAAATGGAGACAGGTTGATCTGTCTTTTCTTTTTGCCCCAGGCTAAATTTGGGACCTCTCTTCCTTGACATACTTTAGGTAATAAAACACACAGCTTTGACAAAAGCAGAGAAAGAAGTTAAACTGGTGATGCTCCACCCAATGAAATATTAATACAACCAATTTAAAAAACAAAACAAAACAACCCTTTATTAGATTGCCCTCAATGCGTAAGACGTTGTGGTTGGAAAGAACTTGAATGATTTTTTCTTAAGAGTTTAGTGTTAGAAAAACAGTGTATTGTAACAGCAACAATCTACATTGAAGCAAAAGTAAGTTGTCAAAATTTCATGTTCCGTTGAATGACCCCAAGAGCTATTCTCTCCTCTGTGCTTTCTCTGTTGAGTGCTAAAATCAGCTCACTGCATTCTTTAGTGCTTAAAGCATAGGTCGTTAGGCTCACTACACCCATGGACTCAATAAAACGGCCACATTTTCAGATGACTGTGTGTATGTAAAAGCAAGTTCTGGCGATCACATCATGGGGCTTTGCTGTCAGGCATGGGTGAAGGCTGGCTGCGGCGTGATCCTCAGATCAACGCCTTGCAATGGTCTGAGGACTAGGCTCATCATGTCCCTCTCTTGGTCCCATTACAGCTGGACCAGAGGGACATAAGGGTTATAGAGTTTTAGGTAGGAACTGGCAGAAATAGCATATATGCAGCAGAATTTAGTTGGTCAAGGCCAGTTTTGTGCAGTTTGGTATCTAGTTCGAATCCAAGAAAATCATGGTGGGATCTCATCTATATTTCTGCACCTCTGAGAATTTAGGAAGCCAGGACAAACCAGCTGTAATTTGATGCCTCTTGGTGGTTAAGCTCCCAGGACAAAATAGTGGGAACTTTGGGGTTTTTGAAAAGAGGGGACTAGGTCTGTGTCAACCTCTCAAAAGGAAAGGGTACCCTGAGGAGGCAGGGAATTCACTCACTGAGGTGAAGAAGGGCGTGGTTCACATTCCTCATATTGAGACACTCATTTTTTATATCAAGGGATATTTTTGAATACAACAAGGAGCTGTGACTTTCTGCCCAGGAAACTTGTACGTTTCTACAGAAAGGCTGTCTCAGGGGGCCTTAAAAATCTGTGGCCACTTTGATGCCGGGTGGGGTGCAGTGCAAAACTTTTGGATTCTACAGCTCATCCCTCAAATAAATTTTAGAGTGGCCAGCAAATTTCAAAACAAAATTTATTAGAGAAAGAAGAGAGTAGAGAAAGAGAGACATGCCAGAGCTGGCATGGGTGACAGAAACCACGCCTTTTGCTTTTAAAAATAAGCCTGATATACCTTCACAATGATTGATATGCTAAAGAGGGTGCGGCCCAGGTAACCTCCACTCTGGAGATTGATGTCTCTCTGCTTCTGAGGGGAGGGGTGGTCTTTTCCTGACCTCATTGTCTTTTGCAGGAGAACAGCCAGACATTTCCAAGTCATAAGTTCGCGAGCTAAAAGATGGTCTTATTATCATTTCTATGGCTTTAGTTAGTTAAGGGGTGGTATTCAGCCTTCTGCCTTAGGAAATCTGAAAGATTCTTAGTGATTATTATGCGAAACTATGAACTGAAAGGTTGGACTGTCTGTCCTATTCTTACATCTCATGGGGTTTTCTTTTGATTCGTCAAGGGGATGGAGCAGGCTGCCAGCTTGGCCTGCAGTAAAATGAAATTTTTAAATGTCTGAATGCTTTCTAAAACCTGCCTGCAGGAAACTTATCTGTGTCTAGCTTGTGCTATCTACCCTGCCTCAACTTGAGTCAGACAATTTAAGGTTATCTGAAAGAATCGTATTTGTGTAGGGTGGGGCTGGGGCCCAAGACCTCTAGTCTTGACAGGAAAAGAACAGCTCAGGGACCAAAATTGGGTACAGCAGGAAAGAATGAAAGCAATTGTTGAGAAACGGAATACCACAGAAGCAGTGGCCCAGACTCTAGAGAGATAGCAGGAATCACTGGAGAAAGAGGAACTTGAGGGTCTGGAGTTACAGTAACACAACCTGGCGGGAACCCACAGCCAAATACCTATGTCCATCATCCAAGCTTTGATTATCACCAAGGCCTATGGAGCCTGAAAAAACAAGGGTTTCTCTCAACATTTGGTCAAATATTGCCTACTTTTTAAGCGTCACCAGGATACAGAGACTCGCTAATGTCCGTCTGTATTGTCGCAGCCCCTAGAGAAGGGCATAGCAAGGGTTCAAGCATTCCTGCACATTCCTGAGTACATCACCCAGAGTCCCCTTATTTCCTTCACATTCCCATTAAGTTGCTTCAGGTTATTCTTGACTTCCTCATGGACTACACCCAGTCAACGGAAAGATGTACATCCCCATTTACTTGCTTTTTCTGAGTGGTTACCAGTTGGAATAACATAGTGTCAACGTAATCGTAAGCCTTGTGATTTGTATAACTTTTGTGTCAATGTAATCATAGGTTTGGGGATTGTATAACTTTTGCGTAATGCATGATGTCTTAGACCTTGTAAACTCTTTACTCTATGGCAAGCTTGATGAACGCTTCTGCCTGGCCCAACTGATAAAAAGCTATAAGTCACCTCTAACTAACCTGACACCAGAAAGTCTGGACCGAAAAATATCGCTTTCCATAAATGCGGCCGAAACTCGGGTTCTATACGATGCTCTGCTGGTCGTGTGACTAATGTCGAGGAAGTAACGACTCTGGACTTATAAAAGCGGACTGCAAAAGCCTGGAGAGGGAGCAGAAACCTTTTAGAAAAACCTCTAGTCCGGCTCTGCTCCCTGGATTCGGACTCAGAAATAAGCTTCTTTCTACCAGTTCCCTGCCCCTTTGATTTGGCGGCATCAAGGAGAGCAGCCAAGCATTACTCAGACTGCAACAATCACTCTCATAAAGGTTGGTGACGTGAGAGGCTTGGGAAAGTGGACACAAGCAAGGCATTAGTCTGGATGTTTTTCCAGCTGTTGGTGGTGAGGGATAGACAGCGGACTCTGAGATGAGCTCTTGGGGTCAGAATTGTCCTACTACAGAGAGGGATGACCTACAGGCCTGACAGCTAAATGACAGTAGAATACCAAACTTAGTGTCCTATGATATTCTCCGAAAGCTTGTCTAATGTGACAAACTGCACCAAGAAGACCTTCTTACCCTGCTCAGGTCGGGTGAGGATCTGAAGACCCTCAGTTACCCAGAATGTCTACCTTAGTTACCTCTTTCGATTTGGGGAAGGGGACGTCTTAATTTGGTCAAACCAGCCTTCTTGCACTGAAGCCCCTGAACTAAGATCAGTCAAGAACCAGTATTGACCACGTAGGAGGAATCTCTTTACTTACACGGTCCCTTACAATACTAGTGTTTTAGTTTATTGCTCTGTAACAAGTTACCCCCAAACTTAGCTACTTAAATTGGCGATAAGCATTTATCTCATACAGTTACTGTAAGTCAGAATTTTAGGAGTGGCTGAACTGGCTGAAGGTTTCTCCCGAAGTTGCAGTCATGATATCTCCCAGGACTGCGGTCATCTGAAAGCTTGACTGGGACTGGAGGGTCCGTCTCCAAGATGATGTGCCCATGTAGATGATGGCTCCACGCTGGCTGCCCGCAAGAAGTTTAGTTCCTCACTACATGGACTCCTCCATAGGGCTGCTTAAGTGTCCTCACAACATGGCGTCTAGCTCACTGCAGAAGTGGTCCAAGAGAGAGCAAGGTTTTGATGACTTTTATGACCTCATCTAAGTCACACTCTGGCATTTCTTCGATGTCCCTTCGGTCACATACATCAGCCCTATTCAGTGAAGGAGGGAACCATACAGAAGCATGGATACTAGGAGGTAAGAGTCATTGGGGCCCATCTTGGAGGCTGTTTATCTACCACAGATAGCTACCACCTATTGTGAGCTTACTGTGAGACAGGCCCCTTGCCAGTCGCCTTACAGAAAATAACCCGTTAGAGTTAGTGTTTTCTTATTATCCCTGTTTTTACAGATGAGAAACTGAGCCCTAGAGAGGATACATGACTTAAGGTTTTGCTCATGCCCAGCTGGCCTTTGTTTTGCACCTCTGAGGAGTAAATTCCTGGTCACGTTTTCACTCAGCACACCAGCACTAAAGTGCCTACTGCGAGGCAGGCACTGTGTGAAAATCTGAGAATACAGGTAACAGCCAGCCTCTGTTGGCCCTGTATTTAGGGTATAATCAGGATGTAAGCAGGCTCAACTGAGGGAATAGTCAATTCTTTGTGGGTAGTAATAGGTCAGAAAAACCTTCTTGTAGGGATGGTGCTTAGATAAGTCTTAAGGGGTCAGGCCTGTTCCCAGGTGGAAATGCTCCCCGTCTTCCAGCCCGGGGTGGGAGGGGGTGTTCCAGCTGATTCCTGCAGAGCTTGTAGGAATCTCTCATCTTTACCTCCTAGATTTTGGTCTGCTTTTGGTGAAGCCAGATGGCCACCATACGGCCAGTCGTATAGAGCCATGGGGGCTACAATTAGGAGACTCAGTTTTTACACCCTGTTTTCCTGTGTTATCTCTGGAAAATTCTTAACTTATATATGCTTTGGCTCTAATTTCTGTCAAGTGAGGGTAAAGCAGTCTTTCCTTGGATCATGGTGGAGGAGGGGCAGGGCGTGTAGTTGTGAGAATTAAATGACACGAAAGATGCAAAGTGCTACTGAAAAGTTCAGACAGAGCTTTCCTGTCAGGTGATCTGAAGTCGTGAGCTCTGCAACACATTTCTGGCATCCACCACCCCTTTCTACCTTCGCCGTGCAGACACAGAAGGTTGTCATTTTTATCTCATTTCCAGCTACATTTAGCCAAGGGAAAAGGACCAATAGCTTCTGAGGACGTTTGGTGTACTAGGCTCCCTCTGAGAAGCTTTTGAGGTGCTTCCGTTGTCCATCTAAAATCACATTGCTGAAAAAGTTGAATGATGGGAGAAAAGAGAAAGAAGAGTGATGTCTGCAGTTGTGGCATGATCTATATTTCCTGTAGATGTTTCAGGACAAATACCAGGTGGATGACACTTCCTGATTCTTACAGTTGCCAGGAATTCTATTCTCTAAGAAGTCCAGCACCTCTTTTGGATGCAGTAATGCTGTGATTATTATAACTGCATCAGCAAATGAGCAATATTATTCCTACGAACAGTACTTTTATGCACATGTGAACCACCTCCTACAGTTCCTTAAGAAAAGAGAGGGATGCTAAGTAATCGTATCCTCAACTAGATGCACGGGCACAAGTCCAGGTGGAGGTCACCATCACCTTCCCGTCCACCCTGGGGCCCTCATCTTCACTGCACAGGTGAACAGCTGGATGTTTTAAGTGATTGGGGAACCTCCCAGAAATAGCGGTCATTTCATACTCATGCGAATCTGGAGGGATTATTCATATGAATAATATACACAGGCTATCAACCTCCAAGGAGTCCAGTCACTTTTATTTCATCTCGCACTTTTCCTTGGCTTGCCTGGAGCCTTGGAAAGCGGACCCCCCACTCTTTCAAGCTCCCCCTTTCTCACTCCCGCGGGCCCTTTCCACCAACACAAAAACCTCGGACCCAATGTTGTGACCTGTGTACCCCTCCAGGCGCACTGGCAAATCTGCTCCCGTCTCCGTCAAGTTCTAAAACCATCATCTCTCTTCTGGACAAGAAGGCCCAGATGATTCTGGGGGTGAAATCTGGTAACCCTGGACTGAGAAATGAAGATCAATCACCTTGTTCTGTGGAAAGAGAAAGAGGAACGAAAGCAAGGAAGCTGAAACTCTTCACGCAGTTCCAGAATATCGACTTTCTCCTGTTGCCTTGAGCGTTCCAGTGACCACGAATGGTCAGGGTCTTGTGGCCTGGTGCGCTGAAAAAAGGTGGCTTTAAATGCCTTATTGTGTTTAGAAGAAGACAGGGAAGTGTTGAAAGCCCATCATACTTCTCAGGGAATACTCGTTTTGCTTTTTCACGAACAAACACGAGCACTGAAAGGTACCTGTAGAAACCTAGAAGAAACTTAGCGTATTCTTAGTCGAGTCTTTTTGCCTCAGCGTAACCAACAGAAAGCATTCATTCTACTGCAGAACAAGCAGCCTAGCCCATCCCAACCCCCTTCAGCAAATCTCCTTCAGATGCAAGACCAGGACAACCCAACCATGCATGGTTTAGCATAATAATCTCTAGTAAACTTTTAGGTTCCTTGTCAAGGCCGAAGAGCAAAGGTCACCCTTTGTCTGGCCAAAGTCATAAAAATAATACAACCATCCCACCTTTGGTCAAGGAATTTGTGGGTTGCAAATGTCTAACAAGTCTCTTGCAGGAATCCTCCTCCACCCAGGCTTAACCTAATGAGCCCTTTGTGACCTATGCGACTCGAATAAGCCCCACCATGGCAGCAATCATGTGACTAATCCACTCATCTACCTGCTGTCCATCACCTGATGTCAATACCTGCGCTTGCCTGCCCCTTTGTGATGACGTGGGAAGCAGACCACCACCCAGTCACCTTAATGATCTTCCCCTATCAAGGGGCATGGTTAAAAGGACCAAGCAACCAGCGGCCATTGCCTTGCTAGACTCTGGTGTGGCCATGTGCTCTTTGAGCTATGGCCGTCGCCATGCTTCCCGGCTTTGGCCCCGTCTCCCACCTTGGGGAGGTGAATCTTCTCTCTCCCTTTTCTCTCTCTAGCCTACTTCTAAATAAACTTTTCTTTTTCTTAACTTCTTTGTGTGTTGCAATTCTTTGCATTTACTCGGATCTCTGGGTTGCCAGCACGCACCTCCAGCTTGCCAGCTCCAGCGGTGCTGAGCCTCTCCATCCACCCTCACCCTAACAAAAACCTGTTGGTTTTTTTTTTTTTTGGTGCGTTTTTATGAGTTTTAATGCATGTATGGGTTCATGGAACCACCACCACAGTCAGGATGCGTAGCAGTTCCATCACCCCAAGAAACACTCATGCTGTCCCCTGTGGGCACCCTCGCCACCACCCAATCTTTTGCAGCTACTTAACCATTTCTGTTCTCACTATAGCTTTGCCTTTTTCAGAAAGTCATATAGATGGAATCAGACAGTATGTAACCTTCGAGACTGCTTCCTTTTCCTCAGCATCATACCTTTGAGATTCATCCATGTGGTTCATTTATCAATAACTAGTTCTTTTTTTTTATTGCTTAGTAGAATTCTATTGTCTTAGTGCTTAGTAGAATTCTATTGTCTCAATGCATACTGAACTTAGCATTTTTCAGTATAGCACAGACCCCATGAGTCCTGGGAAGAATGGCACTTGAGTGACCAAGTGAGGAAGCTAAAGTCTAGTCTTCACACTCATTGGTTACTTGTCATCATGTTGCGTGATCATCTGGAGATGAACAGGAACCAGCATTTTTTATTTAGGAGCAAAAGAATTCCAGAAAAGACAGGGCGCAGACACTCACACCTGTAATCCCAGCACTTTGGGAGACCAAGTGGGAAGATTGGCTGAGCCTAGGAGTTCGAGACTAGCCTGGATAATATCATGAGACCTCATCTCTACAAAAAATCGTTTTTAAATTAGCCAGGTGTAGGCAGCAGGCGTCTGTAGTCCCAGCTACTCAGGAGGCTGAGGCAGAAGGATTGCCTGAGCCTAGGAGGTCAAGGCTGCAGTGAGCCGTGATGGTGCCACCGCATTCCAGCCTGGACAACAGAGACAGGCCTTACCTCAAAAACAAAACAAGAAGCTCAGAGAAAGCACAGGTCCAAGCACCTCAGGCTTCCAATAACTCCCTCCCTCGGTGAGGCATCTGCGATTTATTGAGATATTTCACTCTCAAGTTGTCCAGCCTATTTTACTAACACCGTCTAATACGTAGTGGCTCTCAATAGGGAGTGATATTACCCCTCAGCGGGCATTTGACACAATCTGGAGATATTTTTGGTTGTCTGGACTAGGGGAGTGCTACCAGCATCAGGGTGGCATTGAGTATCTGATACCAGGCAATATTCCGTGCTGGAGAGACAAGAGTGAATGCAAGATCAAAGTCCCTGTCCTCACAGGCTTTCAGTCTAGAGCTGGGGGTGGCAAAATTTCTCTGCAAAGGGCCAGATAAGAAATACGTCCGGTTTTTTGGGCCACGTTGTCTCTTTTGCAACTCTCGAGTGGCGTGTGAAAGCAAAGACAACATGTAAACAGAGAGAATGGCAGTATCCCAATAAAACTTTACGTACAAAGACAGGCAGTGTGTGCGATTTGGACCTCAGTCTGTAGTTTGCTAACTTCTCTCCTAGAGAGAAGACAAATAATTGACAAACAAATAGAAAATTTAAGTAGTAAGTTCCATTTTTTAAAGGCAGGATAGGGGTTACAGGGTAGAAGAAGTGCCATTTAGACTAGGAGGTCAGGGAAGTCCTCTCTGAGGAGATGACATTTAATCAGACCCTTGAATGAAGGATCAAGCCACAGGGAACAGCAGGTACAAAGGCCCTGGAGCAGGAATGTGCTGGGGTCTTCAAGGAACAGCAGGAAGACTAGTATGCAGGGGTAATGCAAGTAAAGGCAGTGTGTGGAGAGCCGAGACCGGGAAGGTCATGAGACCAGGTCATGTCAGCATGTGGACTTGGAGCTGATTCTCAGTGTTGTGGAAGCCCTTGGAGCTTTCGAGGGAGGAAATGTCATGTTCCAAGTTTTCACCATCAAGCAGAAGGGATCAGGTCACTTTTCACAGCCTCCACTTATCCACACAGCGGGTCTGGGTTAATTCATAAAGGGTTCCTTTTCCTATAGGAAGCAGCAGCCTTGGACCATGACCTCTACTTCCCTCCCTCTGCCAAATGCCCTTTCACGGCTTTACGTCAGGATCCTTGGCCTTAAATAGTTCTGAGTTACTTCAACAAGCTGATCTTCTTGAGGCTTTTTAGGACTTTGATATATTTGGTATGCAAATTATCATCAGTAGGCAGTGGCTTTTGGGGTTCCTGCTCAGTGTTCCGGGCAGATGAGAGGCATTTGATCTGAGGGGCACTCCTCCCTTTTCCTCTCAATCAACTCCTGAAACCTTTCACTACCTGGGCCAGCACCTCCCTTCTTCATACTGAGGTACTGCAAATCGGTGTGGACGAAGAATCAGGGCAGACAGCACGTAGCAAGTGCATCTTTCTAGGGTATGGAAACTGGCATGAAAGGAACTTTGTGGTCATAATGAGAGCTTTCATGTCCTATTCTTTGCTAACTGCAGGTTGCTCGGAAAGCCATGTCGCAGGTTAAATTTCTCAACATTAGGGCCCCTGTAGCTAGTGACAGTGGGAAATGGGAAACAGAGACTTGAGATTCACTGCTGGGTTGCGGTTCTCATTGGGGTGAATTTCTTCAGCAACTTGATGTGGTTCTGCTGGGACTCACCGGACCCAGTGCAGTTGCGGGCTCATTATTTGTTAGTTGGTTTTTTTTCCTTCTGCTTATTATTTTGGACAAAGACTATGATAGCCAGAGGTGAATAACAAAAGGCGTTTTCATGGTCACCATTCAATACCAGTCACGGGGGACTACAGGACTTCTAAAATAACACGAGGCAAGCTTGTCAGGCCGGACAGCTTTCACTCCTTGGACGTGCTTTTGGAGGTTTTGACACCAGGGCTGCAGCACTGCTTTCCAAACAGTGTGGACTTTGCCTGGATACGCAGGCCACTGAGTTATCATGAGCACGGTGGCTCACTCTCCCGCCATGGTCGTCTTAATTGGCCGAAGAGTTTCCCCTAATTTCACACACATACAGTCTTCAACTTCTCACCCAGAGGTTTGATTGAGCATTTTCTATTTATTTGTCGATTCTCAGAACGAGTGAATGGGATTAACTTGAAAATGAATATTTTCCTTCCCTGATTGCTACAAACAAATGCAGTGTGGCTGCTTCAACTCAAAGCAATAAAGATGAAAGTGATGGTATCATATGATTAATTGTGTGGTTGTCAGCATTTTCCCAGCTGTAAGTACAGGATGAGGGGTATAGTCCCAGAGTTGGGCTTTAAACCTACATCTGGGCCAGGCTTGGTGGCTCAGCCTGTAATCCCAGCACTTTGGGAGGCTGAGGCAAGTGGATTGCCTGAGCCCGTGGGTTTGACACCAGCCCGGGCAACTTGGCTAGACCTTGTCTTTACATTAAATAAATATTTTTAAAAAATTGCCAGGCATGGTAGTGCATGCCTATAGCTCCGGCTACTTGGAAAGCTGAGGCAGAAGGATTGCTGGACCCCAGCAAGTCGATGCTGGGGTGGCTGTGAGCGTGCTACCGCACTCCAGCCTGGGCGACGGAGTGAGACTCCGGCTCAAAAAATAAATAAATAAACAAACCTACACCTGAGGTTTGTTGCTAGGAGGTATTAAAATATCAAGCCTGGGAACGCTGAACTGACAAAAACGTTTTTCTGTTTTTAATCTGTCCTCTCTGTTTTCCAGGAGAAACGGATGCTGGCTAATATTCTCTGTTGTACAAACTGGGACAGCGAAAGCCTACCTTGGGTTGTAGTAGAAGACAGTGTTAGTAGGTGAATCTTGCCTATGCTTTCCTTGGAGGGACTTCACACATGTCGAAGGCTGTGCACCATGCCAAACATGCAGAATGTATTTGGGGAACCAGTGGGTGGCCGCGAGTGGCCTTGTTACCTTTCCACAGGACACAGCCCAAAGGCAGCTGGGGAGGAAAATGGTTTTGAGGCTTGTTGCCTGCCTTTCTCAACTTGGCCTACGCAGATCTTCTCCCCTGAAATAAGTCTTATGCTGGGGAGAGAACAGGACTGGACATAAGCTTCTGTTTTCGCCTCAGTTCCAGTAAAGCAGCCCCTGCTCTGAGTCAGGGAGTGAGAGAGTAAGGACACAGGAAGCCAGACTCCGTCACAAAAGAACCCGAAAAGGGGACCTAAAACATTTTTTTTCAAAGGGAGAAGCGTTATCAAAATGATGGGGAAGACACAAAATAGAAGAACAGAGAAAGAAGAAAGAGGAAGTAGGATTCAAGGAGAAACAAAAATCACAAGACACGACTTCGTTGCAATGTGAACTGAAGGCAAAATTGTGCACAGCCACTCTGGTCCAGCTTGCTTGCCAACACTTCAGCTCAAAGACATAGGGACGAGGAGCACCTGTTTGTCTCAGAGTCTTTTCGGCAGAGTTAAAAGATCCGCTCCTTGGGCTCAGCTGTGTGCGGGTTGGCTTTATCCCTTAATCTGCATCTATCTGGGTGTTTTGCATATAAGAAAATGTCAATAGAGTTAAATAATCAAAACTTAAAAGTCATGTCTACACTGGCAAAGTGAAATATGGAATTGAGATCATTTAGGGAAGAAAATGAAATTTTTGAAAATAGACTCCAATGTCTATGGATGAAAGACGTGTGCCTTTGAGCCAGATCCATGGCCCGCTGAGTTCTGTATTTTGACTCAAATGTAGCACAGGGTGTAGAATGCTGGGGGCATAGGAGCCCAGAGCTGCGATTCACACCCATTTGTTCACTGATTATCTGCCCTGCTATCCACCTTGTCAATACAGAGCCTGCAGGAGTGAGTATCACACTAGTGACTCTTTACTTGAAAAGTGGTTATTGTTCTTGGTGACATTCCCTCCTCTCTGTGCAATAATGCAGTGGAACATAACCCATGGTAAGGGCCCTCCCTCTGCCTCAAACACTCAAATGAGATAAAAGCCTGTTTAACACAGTGTGTCAAGAGAAACCTAGTTCTGGCCACTCTGCTCAAGACTCCCAGAGGCGTTGGACCAAATGACCATCCAAGTGTTTTTTTCTTTCCATTTTATAAATAAGTCATAGAAAGTATGTAAGGAATCCCATTGATGATAGGGGTTTTTTTTGAATTGGAGTCTCACTTTGTCGCCCAGACTGGAGTGCAGTGGCCGCTCCCGGCCACCGCAGCCTCGACCTGCTGGGCTCTGGCGATCCTTCCGCCTCAGCCTTCCATGTAGTTGGACTATGGGCACACGCTACCATGCCTGGCTAATTTTTGATTTATTGTAGAGATGAGGTCTTGCCAAGTTGCCCGGGTGGGTCTCGAACCAGAGGGCTCAGCCAATCCATTCACCTCGGCCTCCCAAAGTGCTGGGATGACAGGTATGCCTCCGAACCCGGTGGATGATAGGGTTTTGCCCAGACTTTTTTTTAGGGCCTTTACCCCTGAGCTGGTGTGGCTCAGTCATACTGACTCCACGGCCACATTTAAAGCAGACCTCGGTTGGTTTCTTTCACCCTATCGGTTGCTGTGGGACGCCCAGTTGCACTAGAGTCTCCTCCTGGGACTTTTGGCGGGCCTCAAAAGTAGGTCTACTGAGCAAATCGTCTTGAACAAGGGCGTCTGCCCATTCCCTCCTCCCAGCTCTGGTCTCCATCAGGGATTTTTTTTTTTTAATCAAAACCCCAATCCCAGCCCCATTACAGTCAATACTCTGTGGAGTCTCAATATATATGGAAGGTTCATGATGATGGAAACGCAATCTTTGACCTAGTCTTAGAAATGGGCAGTGATAAATATGCCAGTGTACCAAAATTTCCCTCACTTCAGTGGAGAGAGCTCCAAGAGTTAGTATGTTCCTGTTGGTGGCAGGAAGAGAGAGATACGTTGGCTGTCATCTGATGAATTTGAAAAGGTAGAAAGATGATTAGAATAACTAAGATCCTAATTCCTTTTCTTTCTTTTTTTCTTTTTGAGTTGGAGTCTCACTCTGTCACCCAGACCGGAGTGCAGCGGCCGCTCCCGGCCACCGCAGCCTCGACCTGCTGGGCTCCGGCAATCCTTCCGCCTCAGCCTTCCAAGGAGCCGGGACTGCAGGTATGTGCTACCACACCTGGCTTAATTTTTGATTTATTGTAGAGATGAGGTCTTGCCAATTGCCTGGGCGGGTCTCGAACCCATGGCTCAGGCAATCCACTCGCCTCGGGCTCCCCAAGTGCTGGGATGACAGGCTGAGCCACCAAGCCTGGCCCCGAATTCCTTTTCACTTCTCTCACACACTAATGTGGTTTTAGTAAATAAAGGCAAACAGTTCGATGTGGGTTTTGTTTTCCTTCTTAATGATCAAATGAGACAAATGGCCATCTTTTTTCTTTCACAAGAAATCAGGTGAATATTTTCTCATGAAACATATGTACGTGTGTGTGCGCATGCACACTTGTGCACACTGCATTACACTTGTATTAATATACTTTCTGTAAAGGATCAACTTTACTGTTTTCTCTCTTCTAAAAGTATTCTTTTGACAATGAATAATTCTTAACCTGAGTAAAGGAAATAGTCGATATCTCCCCTAGAGTCTATCTCTGGCTATTTTTTCTTATCTAGCTTGCTGTGGAGACGTCTGTTCTCTCTGAATTCCAGAAACGGATACTTCTGAAAACTAGCACATTTTAAAAATGATGACTCTGGACGCCCTCTGCTGTCTATTCTAAGTTCTTCAGCTGCATACGAGTGATAGAGCAAAGCATGAAGTTGGCCGGGGATTATTGAGAACACACACACACACACACACACACACACACACACACACACACACACGTCACCACTTGGGCAGGCAATACAAAGATGCAGTTAGAAACATGAGAAACATGACCTCTGGCATCAGACTTCCCAGGTTCAAATACAGTGGCTTGCTACTTCCTAGTGTTATCTCCGTGGGCAAGTAACTAAACTTCTCTGAGCTTCAGTTTTTTCATCTGTAAAATGAGGTAATCGCACTTTATGAACTTTATTAAGTGAGATAATGCATACACAGTACTTTGCACAGCACCTGACAAAGGGCAAGTCTTATTATATGTTAGCTATGTTTTTCTATCATTTTTAAAATTTTATGAGCCCTAGTTTGTTATAGCCCTGTAATTGTTGTTGAATTCCCGATCACCTAGCACCCACGTGTCTCAAATCGATTATGCTAACCTGACTCGGAAATGACATTTCCTCTGCCCTCTAGAGTTTTATGGAGAGAGACAAACTTTTTGGCCCAAAAGGCTCATGGTGCGTGCAGCCATCTTGCTACCAGTTACAACCAGAACATACTCACCCTCCGTGACATCAATTCAGTAGTTTCCAGCTATAAAACTGAAGGGCAGCTTAATCCTCTGGCATCTTCATGGCTACCTAATGTGTCTCCGTGGGTTCTCCGGCTTAGCTGCCAGGAATGTGACTCGCGTTCATGAATTCAAAACCACACTGGGTTGTACGGGAGTCACTTCACCGGGGTTCTGCCTTCCTTTGTTCGGATGATCTTGCTGTCTGGGAGATAGCGAGACAGGGTGATGCTGTGCTCTTTTGGGTGAGCAGCTTGGCCTGACTTGGGCAGGCAGAAGGACTCAGGGAAGACAAGGTGTTTGCAAAGTGTCACTCTAATCCGACAGTGCACGTCCAGGCAGGCCCGCGGTTCACAGCCCCTGATGCCTCGCAGTCCAACTCAGGGCCTCTGGCTGTCCCTCTCTCAGCCCGGTTAAAGGCCGCCCCCCCTCCTATCCGGAAGCAGCCAGCTTTGGAGCGTATCAGCTGCAGGGCAGTGATCCGCAGGCAAGTGTGGGGTTCTTGCCCTTCCCTCGGCGCTTTCTTTCCACCTCCCGTCTTTAACGGCCGTGGGCAGGCTGCCTCCGAGGCCCTTGGCGGGCACAGCCTTTGGAGGAAGGTCAGGGAGGCCAGGCAGGCAAGTGGGCAGCTCAGCAGCGATTCGGCTCTCTCGCTAGCAGCTGGAAAGTCACTGGGACGCTTGTGCCCCTCGCCCGTTCTCCTTCCCCCTCCCCAAGTCACTCTTTCTTGGATTTCCTGAGTGCTTAGAAGGACTGGGGAAAACTCCCATGTGTGCCGCACTGCCAGACCGAGGGGCTCTGGTCCGGGGTATGAAGGCACCTGTCAACGCAGGGCCCTGCACAGCCACATCGGTCCCCTTTCTCCGTCGTGACTCCGTCGTATGGGAAACTGGGATAGAAACAGCAGCCAGTCCATGAGAAAGCCGTGAAGTACTTAAGAGTATGTTGTGGCCGACTGCACATAGTAACTCAAATCTGCTATTAATGACATCACTCTTTCAAAAATATTAAGGACCCATTTTGATATGGAGACCCACTGCTGTCTGTCCATATCGCCACAGCCCCTAGAGAAGGGCGTGGCGGGCGTTCCAGCGCTCCGCACATACCCACATTCCTGAGAGGTCACAAAGGGTGCAGTTCCCCTTAGGTTGTATGCACTCCCAGCAACTTCAAAGAATCCTTAATTTCCTTGGAGACTGTGCCCAGTTAACTGAGAGACGTAATTCCTCATTTACTCCCTCTTCTTAGTGGTCATAGGTTTGAATAAAGAGTATCGAGGTAATCATGAGTCTTGTCACATGTATGACTTTTGTATCAATGTAATCTTAAGTCTTGTGATTTGGGTAACTTTCACGTATAACTAACAACATGTAGTATTGTATGATGTCTTAGGCCTTGTTAACTCCTTTAACTCTGGGACAAGCTTAACCAACACCTCTGCCTGGTGTTACCTGTAAGAAACTGTGAGAGACCTCTGGTAACTGGTGCCTGGAAATGTGGACTACAAATGTTATTATTGACAAAACGTGGCTGGAACGCAGAGATTACAGTGCTCTGCTAGTCATGTATCAATATAACAGCCCTGAACTTAGAAAAGCGACCTGTACAACTTGTGGGGTGAGCAGAACCATTTTAGAAAGGCCAGGTACCAGGTTCCACTCCCTGGATTCGAATTCAGAAATGAACTTCTTTCTACCAGTTTTCTGCCTCTCGATTTATGGGTGTCGAGGGCTAGCAGCCAAACGTTACATGGACCGTCACAATTATAGAACATGCTACATAGGCACTGCAGGGGTCACATAAAACAAATGTGGAATACTTGGTCCTTCAGGAGAAAGACTAGATATAATTAGGGAGAAAGAGTTCTGTAACAACAATGTCCTGTAAGTGTTAAGATGACACTGGTAGCACAAAAGACCAGAGAAGCAGACAACTGGTAGCACAAAAGACCAGAGAAGGCCTTCCTCTCACATACGCGTGCATATACATACACACAACACGTACACGCGTGCCATTGACTATATATGCCACCGGGCGATATGAGGGTGAGCCTGGACTTGGCGCTTGTCCCAACTGTAATCACCTGCTCATTTGCCGCGCTGTCCCTTCCTTGTCAGCTCCTCTTGCAGAAGACAAGCGCCACGGGAAAGAAGGCATTATAAAAAACCTCCTTGAAGTCAGGCACGGTGGCTCAGCCTGTCATCCCGTGCTTTGGGAGGCTGAGGTGAGTGGATTGCCTGAACCTGCGGGTCGAGACCCGCCTGGGCAACTTGGCGAGACCTCATCTCTACAATAAATCAAAAATTAGCCTGTAGTTCCGGCTCCTTGGAAGGCTGAGGCGGAATTGCCGGAGCCCGGCGGGTCGAGGTTGCGGTGGCCGGGAGCGTGCCACTGCCCTCCAGCCTGGGCGACGGAGTGAGACTCCAACTCAGAAAAAACCTCCTCGTTTTGACTCCCTGCTAGCGAATAAAAACTGCTTTCATCAGAATTACACCAACATCCATCGATTTTTGCTGAGAAGATACTTTTTGAGCTAATGCCATGTAAGCCAATTTAATTCCTTGATTCATTTTCTATGCAAACAATTAAACAAACCACTTTTAAAAAAAATACCATTTCACTTCCACTTTTCTGCAATCATTTCCTTGGCTTCAGTTTTCCAAAGATTTGGTTCACCACACAGTCTCTTATGCATATCAAATTTTACTGATCATAGCTTTTGCCATTGTAATTTATGGCTAGTTTATCTATCAAGTTTAATTTCCCTGAGTCGAATTTGTAGATAGAAGTCACTTTGAATTGTGGGTCATTTTAGTCAAGTCCTATGTAGTTTTGCTGCATGTTGTCTTAGTTTACACGGGCTTCTTTGCTGATATATATTTGAAAACAATAAATGGATATGTTTTTCATTGTCTTTAAGTCCTGATGCCCCAGGACTCCTGATTCAGTGAATTTAGTGGCGGGTGTGGGGTCAGCACGAGGCAACAGCAGAGTGAGAGTACTTATGGGTAGGGCAGATGGCAGAGGCTGCAGAGCTCAGCCACAGGTGCCAGTGTGACCTTCTCAAAGGCCTGCTGGGGCCAATGTGGCTTCAGCAGATGTTCGCTCAGGAGTCTGTGGGCAAGGCTGAACTTCCCACTCTTCCCCTTCTCACAACCGAGACCAGAGAGGACCCAGAGAACAAATCTGAAGCCCACGCCTCCCATCAACATGGAGAGACACAAGCTTTCTCTTAGACCAGTGGTTCTCATCATCTGAGAATCTATTAGTAATGCAAATTCTTGGGCCCTACCTCAGACACAAAGAATCAGAAACTCTGGGGGTGGGGCCCAGCAGTCTGTATTTTAACAAGTTCTGCAGGTGGGTCTGATGCACGTTAAAGTTTGAGAGCCATGGCCATACGCTAAGCTAGCATCCTGGCTCTAAAAAGAGAGAGGAGGAAGACATACAAAAAGATCAAACGTTTACCTCAAAGAAATCAAAGTCTAAAATACCTTTCAATCAAGGCCAAGTTTCCCACGATGTTCGTAAGAAATTTAGTTCGTTGCAAAGAAATAGAGACACCTATAATTTTGCCTACCTGACTTGTAGCAGGTGAATCCATATCTCCTCACTGTAATTTTCCCACAACATTCATTATGATTGGTTAAAAGTTTGTATTTATTTCTTGGGTCATCCTCAACAAAACTGTCAACAAAAATGGCCCAGGATTAGTCTATTTCACAACCAAGTCTACTCTTCAGTAAGATTTTGACCACTCTTTACTGAATACCACCCATAGTAACAATGAGCAAATGACTATGCCAAAAGGACCTTGAGGTCAGCGTGGCCGCCTAAAATGTTCTGCTTTGGGACGGGGTCTCGTCTGTCTTTTCCCTGTGCCATTTCATAGTGCCTTGTCCTTTACAGATGCTCAATGTAGATTTAGTAAGTGAATGAAGAATCCAGGTGGGCTTAAACAGCTTGAGTATACCTCACGGAAAAGGTGACATGGGTTGGACCTTGAAAATGGGCAGAACAGAATGGATAGAGAAAGCAAGGGCGTTTCAGGTAATGAGCTGCGCAAAACTTGGAATCAGGTCTAAATGTGAAGGGTTGGAAACTGTCTTAGTTCCTTTGGGCTTCTATAAAAAAAATACTATAAACTAGATGGCTAAGAAATCATAGAGATGTGTTTCTCATGGGTTTGGAGGCTGGGAAATCCAAGGACAACGTGCCAGCATTTGGTGTCTGCTGAGGGCCTGCTTTCTGACTCACTGACAGCTCCTTTTGCACCCCTCACTCAGTGGAAGGGGCCAAGGTCTACAAGGCCTCATTTGTAATGGCACAAATTCCATTCATGAGGGCCCCACCCTCATGACCTAATTCCCTCCTAAAGGC
This sequence comes from Cephalopachus bancanus, assembly GCA_027257055.1. NCBI lineage: Eukaryota > Metazoa > Chordata > Mammalia > Primates > Tarsiidae > Cephalopachus > Cephalopachus bancanus. The sequence goes on along the minus strand of JAPVLO010000112.1, from coordinate 1,191,891 downwards.
TAAATTTCCTAATGTCAACAGCTTGGGGGTTAGGATTTTAACTTTTGAGTTTTGGGGGCAAAGAAACATTCAGGCATGGCACCGAGTGGATGGTATTGGAGAAAAAAGCTGTCCACGGGGGATCAGGATGATCACCATCATTGTTACATATTAAATATGCTAGTGAGTTAAATAGGTACGAATGCTCTGATACACTCCCTACCATGCCAGGCACCCAGCCAATAGCGGAGAACAGACAGACATGGCACCTGAGTCCAGTGAAGAATAGAAAACAGGCCGTAGCAGGAGTATGATGAACGCTTTGGTAAGTGCAGTGCAGGGACACAAGGGGAGCTCACCTAGCCAGGACTTGAGGGGGTGGGTAGGTGCAGAAGACCTTCCCAGGTGAAAAACTTTCAACTGTGACCTGAAGACGAGTAAGAGTTAGCCATTCACCCAGGAGGGAAGAAGGGGGATGGAGTGGTGAGGAACGGGGTGAGATAGACAGACCTGGGCCAGATTAGGAAGGGTCTTTTAAACCCAAAGAGTCTGCGTTTTATGAAGGACAGGAGGAAGCCTCAGAAGGCTCTCAACAGGGGAAAGGACAGGATTGTTCTGACAACTTCACTCTGGCTGTGGAATGGAGGGTAGCCGAAGGACGGATGGCTGACAGTGACGGCCTTAATTAGGAAGTGGTAACGGAAAAGGAGCGTGGTTTAAAGGGCTTGTTGGTAAAAAACTGTCTGTGACGGTTTAAAACAGGCCCATAAATTATTCGACATTTCTCGCACTGAAACACAGAATATATAAGCTGCTTCTCCTTGAATCTAGGTGGGCACTCATGACTTTAGTGGAAGTGATGCTATGACTTCTGAGACTAGGCCGTAAGAGGTAACAGCAGTTTCTGCCTGGTCCTCTTGAACCACTCACTCTTGGTACCCAGTTACCATGCTGTGAGGAAGCTGCATGTAGATGATGTACCCACAACCCCAGCTGATGTCTTGGCATCCATTGTCTGAAATACTAAGTGAGGAAGCCTTGGAGATGACTCCAGTCCCAACCATAATCTGATGATGACTGTAATTGCATGAGGCCTTAAGTGAGAAATGCCTGGCTGAGCTTAGTCAGTTCCTAGAGTAATGAGAAATCGTAATAAAATGACTGGTGTTGCTTAAAGCTGCTAAGTTTTGGAGTGCTTTTTTTTTTTGAGTCAGATTCTCATTCTGTCGCCCAGACTGGAGTGCAGTGGCTGCCCCTGGCCACCACAGCCTCGCCCTGCTGGGCTCCGGTGATCCTTCCACCTCAGCCTTCCAAGTAGCCGGAACTACAGGCGTGCGCTACCACACCTGGCTAATTTTTAATTTATTGTAGAGATGAGGTCTTGCCAAGTTGCCCAGGCGGGTCTCAGACCCGTGGGCTCAGCCAATCCACTCACCTCAGCCTCCCAAAGCGCTGGGATTACAGGCTGAGCCACCGAGCCCGGCCTTGGAGTGTTTTTACACGGCAATAGATAACCAGAACACAGTCTGTGGTATCACGTAAGATATCTTTTTGTCTCCTTTTCATAGCTGTACTGAACTCACCCTCCTGAGTTTTGGGTTCTGGAGCAATAGATATTCACCATAAGCAAAAACAACCTACCAAGGCACATAACCGACTGAGAAGTGAGATGGTCTGTGCAATCAAATATGCTCATCAACAGGATAAGTAGATGCTCTAGGCAAACTACCGACTACAAAGGAAACAAAATTTTTTCAAAGGCATGACCACACTTTAAAGAATAACATGTCTGCCATATTGAACACTTTTTATTTCTGTTTAAAGACGTTGGAGTTATCTATTATTCTGAGGAAAACATTACACACACGAGTTACCTCTGTACCGAGGCTTCAGGACAGGTGACATGATCCAGTTTTTGCAGTTAGTCAAGCACTGGCTGTCTGCTCAGGGCAGCATGAATTGGGAAAGTTGCAGCTGCCATTTACGGGTCACAGTTTTTAAAAAACATTTTGCTAATGAATGGTTGCTGGCTAACAACCAGGGTCACGTTCACTAAGAGCATTACGGCCATCTGAATGCTCTTTGTAAAAGCTGGAGAAGACAGCTTTTTTTTCTTACAAAGATAAGTCGAGGAACAGGAAGCATGCCCTATTTTTCTCTAAGACTGAAGGTAAAGAAATCCGAATGCTTTTGTGTGTGTGCACAAAACACCAGACATAGACAAAAGCAATTAAGATTCTACCAAGGAAGAGAATTTGCTTCTCTAAATGAGGCTGTCTAATGTCTCACAGAGCACAAGCAAAAGAAATCCTTTCAATATTTCTGAGCAGGAGGAAGTCCTTACTTGTTTATACAATTCCTTAAGTAGGTGCAAACATATAGCACTTACTATATGCCAGGCACTGCCTCTTGCTTTTCATTCACTATCTCATTTTATCCTCACACCAAGCCTATGTGGTTGGTACTGTTATCCCCATTTGTCAGATGGGAAAACTAGATGAGCCCATGGCCACACAGTAAGTCGTAGGAGCCCTTAGCATTCTCTCAAGAGGTTCTCCTTTTTCCCCTCTGGAGAGACAAAATGAGGTATGAAGGGCAGGATACTACACTAGGAATCTGGGTTTTTAATCTCAGCTTCACCACAAACTAGGAATGCCCATTTGGACAAGTCATTTTCTCAACTTGAAAAATGAGGGAGTCGATTAGGAGATTCAGGAGACCCCTCCAAGTCTCAAATTTCTGATTCTATAAATAACCCCTGCCTTAGAAAAACAATAAAGCGAACAGTCTTAATTTTGGAAGTAGCACTGGAGTCTGCAGCAGTCTTGGCAGACAGCTGCTGAGGTCTCAACACACCTCTGGACATGCAGATGCGAAAGGCACACCTGAGATAGGGCTGCTGTGTATCTTCTGCACATTGGTGACCGGATATGACAAAATTCACCAGATGCTGTGTTTCAAACCATCCTAAGTATGAAGAAGCGTCAATCTGCTCTTATGACACATTTATTTTTACAAAAAAGCGAGAAAAAGCATCTGAGAGGAAAAGAGCAAATCATTAACAAATGAGATAAACTATAGGACCAAATATTTGTGATCCACATAGAAAAGTAAGTACTATGTGGTTTTCACTGATACTTATTTTGAAGAGCACATGGCTTACCCATGATCAAAGCAGGAATCATTTAAACTTGGTTTCCTTATCTGAAAGCTAAATTCTGGTTTCGTTTGTCATGCTGAGAAAATAAAACAAGCACAATCACAAGAAGTCTGTTCAGGAAGCTTTTAATTTCTCTTATTTTTCGAGAAAATGTGACCCCACTGAGTCTTAAATAATAATTTCAAATCTATATGCAGATACACACGGGAACTATTGTTTTGATGGAAAAATAAGAGTTCAAGTATCTTGTTTCAAGTCATGGAAATGTATGACATCAGTGAGAAGACCCTGGACTATGGTCTAACCTGACAGAATTGGGGTTCAGACCTCCTAAATTCAGCAAGGGAATAAGTGACAAGTAATGCCTCCCCTGAAAATCAGTCAGAGTCAACCACACTTGCAATGACATTCATTTCTGATGGAGCTTGCTGAGCTCTCCTGTGGCACCAGAAGCTGGACTGGAGATGGCAGCCATGTTCCCTCAGGGATCTCAGCAGTGCACAGGGGAAGCCTCCTCTCTGAGGGAGCCGAGCTTTCTGTGCTTGTGTTTCGGTCTTCACAGCAGTACAACTTACGAACTCAGATCAGCACACCACCGGTGAGCACAGGAATTTGGGGAGGAGACCAAGAGTTAGCACAGTGTCCACTGAAGTGTGAGGCATGGCCCTGAGGGAAGCCGACGACTCACGGGAAGCAGGCCCCTCAGGTCGGAAGTGGATCGAAAGGAGGGTCACTCAGCCAGGAGGGACTGGCTGAGTGGCTGGAGGGTCCGGCGGCTGACTGTCCTCTTGTTCAGCAACAACGTGTGGGATTTCTTGTCACGGGGGGTGTGGCAGAGCAGAGCATCCAAAGTGTAAGTGGTGACCTGGCCACTGATGTGCAATTTCCCACAGATCTCATCAAATCGGGCCACAAGGGCAGGCACATCCTTCACTTTTTCCCTCACTTTGGCCAGCTGGAAAAAAAAGCAAAAGCAGATCATTGTGTCTCTGCAAGATTTCTTCCTTGTTCTATACTCAAAGAAAAAATAAACAGACATACATGAAAGTATACAGAGTACATGTAAAGTTAGTAAAAACCATGATACTGGGGCAAACAGAGGTATTATTGACTATTTCAGAAGCTATACACAAAATTAGTACTTGAAAATCATGCCGGGCTCGGCAGCTCAGCCTGTAATCCTCCCAAATCCCGCTCTTTGGGAGGCTGAGGTGAGTGGATTGCCTGAGCCCGCGGGTTCGAGACCCGCCTGGGCAACGTGGCGAGACCTCATCTCTATAATAAATCAAAAAATTAGCCAGGCGTGGTAGCATGTGACTGTAATTCCAGCTACTTGGAAGGCTGAGGCGGAAGGATCACCGGAGCCCAGCAGGACTGGGTGACAGAGTGAGACTCCAACTCAAGAAAAAGAAGGAAAAAAAAAGAAAATCATACCTACTATCTTATAAAGAGGGGATCAAATGACATATACTATACAATGAAACATACCAGGGAACGGTAAAATACCAATGGAATCCACCTTGTTCAATGTCATGATTAGAGCAGGACCAAATTACAGAAGGCTTCATATACAACCTATGGTAAGTTTTTTGAAATTCTAAAAAAGCCATCAGAGGCATGACAGGTTATATGGAGAATGAACTGGAGGGTACAGAAATATGGAGCCTACACCAGAGGACCCCATCACAGTCCAGATAAGAAAGATGCTGGTTTAGCTTGGGAAATGTATGGAAAAGCTGTAGATATATGTGAGGTATATTTTGGAAGTTACATGGGAAAAAATTGTATTGCTGAGGGGGTGAAGGAAGGAGTCGAAGTTATCTTCTTCATCTGGGTTTTACTGGATGATGGGTACTGTCACTTACTGAGATGGCGGCCAGACCTGGAGGGGAGAATCAAGAGTGCTGTTTTGGACATGATTGAGAGGGTTTGGAAAGATCTATGTGGCTATGCCGAGCAGGCCGATGGACGTGACAGTATGGGACAAGGAAGAGAGGTCTAGACCAGAGGAATACATAGTGGAGTTACAAGTATCTAAATGGCATTTAATTCCACAGAAATGGGTGAGCCCAAATCAATCTGAAGCTACTTTCTGAACAAAACCAACAATTTACTTAGTTCAGGGTTTATCACGGATACAACCTAACATCTTGACGAAATTTGAGATTATGCTAACAAATCCTTTGGTCATCTTCTAAATATGGAATACTATTTGCTACTTGCACATCTTCCTTTCAAACAAGGGCTCCCAACCAAACCTTCAGACAAGAAGCTTAAGCACCTCTTAATGTTCTTAAAAAAGAATAGCTTATTGAGCCCTCATGTTCAAGGTGAAACAACTTAATGTGCAGCATATGGCTTTCAAAAGAAGAGAAGCAGACATGCCAAGCCAGAGGTAGCTCTGATCTAAAAATGATCAGTTTTGTCAAATAACTACAGAAATATTAAATGCCATTCTTAGGAGCATTCTAAAATTTAAGCAGGAAAAAAAGCCTGTACCTTGTTGTTAGTTTTGCTTTTAACAAGAAATCAATGAAGAAATGGCAGTGTTTGAGTGGTTTCAGGAACAGTATTATAGAAAACCAACAATTCCTTTGGAAACTCTTCTGGTGGTGGTAGAATAACACCTATGATATATTATAGTCTTATCTCCATGCATAACACATTTTAAATAACTGTTGGATAAACACTAAATACAGCATTTGTAAAATGTAGACTTTTACAACGTGAGACTCCACATGCAGTCTCACATAAACATATTTAGAACTAGCTCAAACGCTACTGGAGTTATATGAATCCCTGAGCGGTCTCATAATAACCAGGGGGAATACACTGAATTAAAGGGTTCGGTTTCTAAGAAAAAGAGTCTTACATCAGTATTTTTCTTTTTTCTTTTTCTTTTGAGTTGGAGTCTCACTATCGTCCAGACTGGAGTGCAGTGGCCGCTCCCGGCCACCACAGCCTCGACCTGCTGGGCTCTGGCGATCCTTCCGCCTCAGCCTTCCAAGTAGCTGGAACTACAGGCACATGCTACCACGCCCGGCTAATTTTTTTGATTTATTGTAGAGATGAGGTCTCGCCTGCCCAGGCGGGTCTCAAACCCGCGGGCTCAGGCAATCCACTCACCTCAGCCTCCCAAAGGCGCGGGATTACAGACTGAGCCACCGAGCCCGGCTTCAGTATTTTGCAATATGGCATTTATTTGGATGCTTCAGCTGTATAAATGGATGATGACATATTGATGGACCAGGGTCTAAGTAAAGATTAACACAAATGCTGCTGAGAAAACTGAAGTCATATCAGTATTTCACATGTGTGTGTCACACGCACACACACAAAACTGTGCACTTTAAAATCTGTTCATGGCTGGACACCATGGCTCAGCCTGTAATCCCTGCACTTTGAGAGGCTGAGGTGAGAGGACTGCCTGAGCCCAGGGGTTCGAGACCAGCCTGGGCAACTTGGTGAGACCATGGTCTCTACAATAAATCACAAAAAAACTAGCCGGGTGTGGGGGCATGCATATGTAGTTCCAGCTACTTGGAAGGCGGAGGCAGAAGGATTGCCTGAGCCCAGCAGGTCGAGGCTGCAGTGGCAGTGAGCATGCCACTGCACTCCAGCCTGGGCGACAAGAGTGAGACTCCAACTCAAAAAAAAAAGAAAAAGAATCTGTTCACACTTCTACTTTTCTAAGCTTCGCTCCAAAAGGATTGGGTGGGTCACAACCTACACAGAGCTAATACCTCAAATAGAAAGATGCTTTAAATTAATCATATCCAGTCAGTCATATTCCTGACAAGCTCCCCTTTATCAGCAGGAAGAAGGCTTTGGGTGGAAGTGAGGAAATGGAACAGGGCTAGGAAGGCGACAGCATGCCAGGGGAGGAAGCAGCCACTGCCCTCTAGTGCCAATCCTGCCATCTCGGCCGTCAGCAGGGACCAAACTATAAATGGCAGAGGAAGGAGGGAGAAACCAGGGAGGAAGGGAAGACCAACCAACAGGCCACCACCTGGTTAGTCAAAATGACAATGCCAGTGTTATTACTAACAGCATGATCACTGTCAATAATTTAGGACTGTTTACAGCTCTTAGTATCACCTGAAGTTATATGCTACTAGAGAATTACTTTATTTCAAATGACCTGCAACAATTCCTCTTTGTATACTTAAGCCATCAATGTGACCACATGGGTTCATTTGTTTCATTTCACTTTCAATATTTAGAAACTGCTTTTCTCTTCATTTTTATTTAATTTAAAAAAAGTTTTGCAAAACATTTACATGGTTCCTAAGTCAAATATACAAACAATGTACATTCAGAGGAGACGTGCTTCCATCCCTCACCTTCACTTTCATTTTTTTTGTTTTTTAAAATTAAATTTTTGAAAATTATTTTAATTGACAAATAATTGTGTATAGCTATGGGGTATAGTGTGATCTATGTAGACACTCCAGAAAAATTTAATCAAGATAACATATCCATCAACTACCAACCTATTTTTCTTGCAATAAAACATTAAAAATATATTGAAACATTAAAAATATATTGAAACATTAAAAATATATTGCTTTGGCATTTAAAAAAATATATAATAAATTATTAATTGTGGTCTCTAAAGTCTCCACCAAAAAAAACCATTGGAATTGATACATTCAGTAAAGTTGCAGGTTACAAAACTAACATTCAGTAATTAACTGTAAACTTAACAGATCATCCAAAAAAGACATCACCATAACAGCTTTTAAGTTTTGGTTTAGGTTTGGTTTTTCCATCTGTTGTGTTTTTCAGAAATCTAAATGTAAATAAATAAATGTACATACACACACACACACACACACACACACACACACACACACACCCTTCCCTTCTTAAAGATACCACATACACTGATCTGCAACTTTTTTCACTTAACAACATATTTAAGTGGCCCATATATATAGCAATCTATAGCATGGCTATGTTGTAGCTATTCATTTCTTTTGAGCTGCACAGCAGTCCTCTGCATGGACAGACCTTAATTTGTTTAACTAGTCCTCTACTGATGGAAATTTGTGGGGAAAATTTCCCCCAGTCTTTTGCTACAAATTAGCCTGCAACAAATAGCCTTGCACATAAAACTTCTCTATTTTTATTTTTTTTTTTTTGAGTTAGAGTCTCACTCCATTGCCCAGGCTGGAGTACAGCGGCATGCTCACAGCCACCCCAGCATTGACCTGCTGGACTCCGGTGATCCTTCCACCTCATTCTTTCAGGTAGCCGGAAATACAGGCGCATGCTACCACACCCGACTAATTTTGCTTGATTTACTGTAGAGACGGGGTCTCGCCAAGTTGCCCGGGCTGGTCTCGAACCAGTAGGCTAAGGCAAGTCACTCACCTTGGCTTCTCAAAGTGCTGGGATTACAGGCTGAGCCAACGAGCCTGGCAAACTGCTTTATTTTTGTCAGTGTATCTTTAGAATATATTCCAAGAAGTGGGAAAATTGAGTCACAGCCAGTTCATCTGTAGTTCTGCTAGATATTGCCAAATGCCTCCCACTGGGTGTAGGCATCTCTAGCAGTGTAAGACGACACTGCCCATTTTCTCAGAGCCTCACCAACCAAGTATGTTATCAAGCTTCCACATTTCTATTAATCTAAGGTGTTTTTATTTTGCAATTATCTTAACATGAAGAAGGTTGAGAATCTTTTCAAATGTTTAAAGGCCAGTCATAATTGGGTTTTAGTGAACTCTGTCCATATCTCTCATCTATTTTTTTAAGGGCTGTTCATTCTTTTCTCACAATTTTCAAAAAGAGCTCTTTAAATCTTAGGGTTAGTTAACCTTTTATCTATGTGATTAAAAATGAAAAATATTTTCTTCCAACTTGTTATTTATCTCTTGACTTTGCTTATGTTTTTGCCCTCCCCCCAAAAAAGGTTTTTAAAATTTTTATGTAGTCAATTTTATCATTCTTTTCTTTTGTTGATTTGGATTTTGACTGAGGGATAAATGTTTTTCCATTCCCAGGATATAAAATAATTCACTAACATTTATCATTACTTGTAAAGCTTAATTTCTAAATTTTCAATATCTCATTGCTGGTTTGTGGTATAAGAACATATAAAATTTTATGTTTTTTCATTGCCTAGCTACTTATCCTAGTGAGACAGAAGATGGCTAGAAAAAGGCTAGGCAGACAGACAGGTGGGTCCTCTGGTAACAATGTAGCAAACTCCTTGCAGGCCTCTCAGGCTCAGCACTGGTAAACAAGCTCCCTGTGAGTTTCTCAAGCTAGAGCTTAGGTACTCACTGCCAGGATCGAAAAGCAACCAATCAGCTCACCATTAGGCCCCTACCTCCTGCTGACTGACCAATCAGAACAGCTACAGCTCACAGCTAGTGCTAGCCAATCGGCTTGGATTTAGGATTATACAAGCACTAGGTTTTCAGCCCCAGATGGGCAACTCCTTCAGGTCCCCTCCCGCTGTGGGATCTTTTCTGTCCTCTCGATAAATCCTGCTTTCTTACTTTCCAGCCATCAGTGTCCCTTATTCTTCCTGGGCATGAGACAAGAATCTCGACCCTGAGGAGCTACAGAAGACTGTGGGAGCTGGCTGAGCCAGGAGAGCTGCTGGAAGACGGCGAGGCTTGCCACGAACAGGCAACACTCCCAGGGCTCGGCTTGCCGGCCCGTTAGAGCTGACGCTTCCGGGCTGGGCTTACCAGCCCTTCCGGACGACCCTCTCTGGGGCTTGGCCGACTGACCCACGGAGCTGGCACTCTCAAAGCCCAGGCTGACCTGAAAAATCCACATCACTAGCACCGCTTCTTAGAAAAGTCTATTTATTCCAATTGACTTGAGATGCTGGCCTCTATCTTACACTGAATTTGCATATGCAATTGGGTCTATATCTGGACTTTTTGTTCCACAGCATTCGTTGTCCTATTCATGAGCTACACCACAGTTTTAACTATAGAAGCTTTGACATGCTCTAGTACCTGCTAGGCCTGGTACCTCTATTGCTCTTCCTTCACAGGGTTTTCCTAGCTACTTTTGCTTGTTCTTTCAACTAAACGTTTTCATTTTCTTTTAATTTTTATTTTTTGAGTCAGAATCTCACTCTGTCACCCAAGCTGGAATGCAGTGGCACGCTCATGGCCACCACAGCCTCGACGACCTGCTGGGCTCAGGCTATCCTTCCGCTTCAGCCTTCCAAGTAGCTGGAACTACAGGTGCATGCTACCATGTCCAGCTAATTTGGTTTTTTTTTGAGTTGGAGTCTCACTCTGTTGCCCAGACTGGAGTGCAGTGGCACACTCCCAGCCACCGCAGCCTCAACCTGCTGGGCCCCAGCGATCCTTCTGCCTCAGCCTTCCAAGTAGCTGGAACTATAGGTGCACGCTATCACACCCGGCTAATTTTTGATTTATTGTAGAGACGAGGTCTCGTCATGTTGCCCGAGTGGGTCTTGAACCTGAGGGCTCCTTAATCCACTTGCCTCAGCCTCCCAAAGTGCTGGGATTACAGCTGAGCCACTGAGCCTGGCCTAATTTTTGGATATGTTGTAGAGATGAGGTCTCACCAAGTTGCCCAGGCTGGTCTCGAACCCCTGGGCTCAGGCAATCCTCTCGCCTCAGCCTCCCAAGTGCTAGGATTACAGGGTTGAGCCACCACGTCCGGCCTCAATTAAACTTTAACTACAAAAATAAACAATAAAAAACAAAATGATATTTTTGGGGATCATATTACATTGTCACATTAACTTGGGAAGAACTGACGTTTTATGAGGCTGACTCTTCCTATGTAAACACATTGTATACCTTTTCATTTATAAGGGAGTTTTTTTTTAAGATGAGAAATACTACACCCTATTGTTTGCTAGTGAGAATGACAAGGTGAAGGGGATATTGATGATGCTCAAAACTGGCCCGGTGCCCTGGTGTGGGTCAAAGGAGATGGAATCAAAAGGCTGAGAGAGGCATCGCAGTCACCATGGGTACACAGGGCAAGGGGCCAGAGGCTGACAATGTAATCACTTCTGATTACTTCTATTTTCTCTGTGAAACAAAAAGATCATCAACTGAGAGTAAGAAGTGAGGAGAAAGTTTTGGAGGCTTGAGAGAAAAGGAAAACGGTGTAAAATTGTTACCCAGGGGAAAAAGAGAGCCAGGGTCCATGAATACAGTGTGGGGAAAAGAGTAATGTAAAAGGAAAAAAGTTTTCCCAGAATTTCAGAGGACATATTCCATTGGAAGAAAAACAAAAATCTTTGCATTCACACGTCTTAAAACAGGAATAATAGAGAGGTTACCATATTTGATAATCTCCTTAAGGAAGTGAGCCACAGAAATGAGAAATTAAATAGACGTTTTTAAGAGTGCCCTTTCACTTTTAAATGATTTCTGCAGCACTTGCATACTTACCACTTCCTCTGAGAATGCATGTCTTTTCACAAATCTTGATAAACTTCCTTCTGCAGCATTCTTTAGTATCTCTATTACGGTCTCCAACATATTTGACTCAATATGGATTATAATCTGAATATAACAAAGCAAGCAAAAACAAAACTGAGCCAGTCTCTCAATGCTGAGAAATATACTTGGTTCGATAACCATGCGTTTATAGGCACCCACCCTGCTTTCATGCTATTTCCTAATTTATTTGCTTGCATGGGTTCAAAAGACTATTTCAAATATATGCCCACCTGTCAAAACTTGCTTTCTAATAGTTCTTCAAAATACCTCAATTCAAAACCTAAAAAGCAATACGGAGGAGAGCCTGGATTTTGGTGTCTGGATACTTGGGCTGAAATCTAGACACTGGCAAGTAGCAGCTAAGTGACTCTGGGCCGGGCACTAAATTTCTCTGACTTTCAATGTCGTCATTTGTAAAATGGGGAAAATGCAATTAGACCTCATATTTGGGGTTACTGTTAGCATTAAATGAAGTACCAGCACACAGGAGGCACCCAATAAACAAAAACACGAGCTTCTTCCTCCTTATATCCTCTGGATTCAGACACTCTCATAAGATTGGTTAGGGGCAATTTTAATTTGGTACCTTTAACTTTGTGGTGTCATTCGGAAATTGCAGGCACGCGAGTTATTGTAGGATGAGCAGAAGCAGGCTGAAGTCTTAATGAGGCACTTCTGTTTACACTGTATCTACTAGGAAACTCAAAATTGGGTACTGCACTACCTTTCTAAATCATGCAGCCACCATTCTTTTACCAGTAGTGCAAGGAAAAAACATACCCCCTCCCACAATTACCAACATTCACTAATACAATTTTTAAAAAGCTGAAAGAAAATGAGAATTGAGAATTCACTAACCAATACTAACTATTGTTTATAAATGGATGCACCGTCTGCCACATGTTTATTTATCCCCTAAATTTGATGCTTTTTTTGTCAATTATTAAAAATACACATTTCTTGCCTTCTTTTCCATTTTGGGGGGACTTACTCTGTGGCTCAGGCTGGAATGCAGGGGCCGTGACCACGGCTCACTGCAGCCTCAAGCTCCTGGGCCAGGCAATCCTACTACCTCAGCCTCCTAAGTAGCTGGGCCTACAGGTGCATGCCACCATGCCTGGCTAATTTTTAAACTTTTTTTAGAGACAGGATCTAGCTATGTTGCCCAGGCTGATCTCAAATTCCTGGCTTCCACCAACCATCCTGCTGTGGCCTCCCTAAATGCTGGGATTACAGGCATGAGCCACCACGCCCGGTCAAAACAAAGCAAACCAAAAAAATGTATTTCTTTATAGCATTAATATTAGAAAAAGAAAACCTCATTTTTTTTTTTTTTTTCTTTTGAGTCGGAGTCTCACTCTGTCGCCCAGACTGGAGTGCAGTGGTCGTTCCCGGCCACCGCAGCCTCGACCTGCTGGGCTCCGGCGATCCTTCTGCCTCAGCCTTCCAAGTTGCTGGAACTACAGGCACACGCTACCATGCCTGGCTAATTTTTTTTTTGTTTTGATTTACTGTAGAGATGAGGTCTCGCCAAGTTGCCCAGGCGGGTCTCGAACCTGTGGACTCAGGCAATTCACTCACCTCATCCTCTCAAAGTGTGGGATTACCGGGTGAGCCACCGAGCCCAGCCAGAAAACCTCATTTTTAACACACGTATAGCATCAGGGAAATATACCACACTTTATTATATTGACCATTGTGTAGATATTATTTTTTTAAAAACTGGTAATGTCTTAGACTTGATTTCCAGAACTGAAATTACTAAATCAAAGTATATATACATTTTAAAAGCTCTTGATCCTTATGAAAGGAAGTTTTGTTTTTTTTTTTCCTGGAAGAGATTTTCCCTTTCTATGCTGAACCAGCTATGTTTTCTCACCAGTCTATTTTGTAACACTTTGTTTGTTGAGTAGTTCATCAGAATGAGGGGTTATCCCTTGTCCAGAAGAACAGAATGACATGATTGCAATCAAATGAAACACTAAGAGCCTGATCTAAATTCAGTGTTATAAAACACAGGCAAAGCCGGGCTCGGTGGCTCAGCCTGTAATCCCGCGCCTTTGGGAGGCTGAGGTGAGTGGATTGCCTGAGCCCGCGGGTTCGAGACCCGCCTGGGCAGCGAGACCTCACCTCTACAAAAAATCAGCCGGGCGTGGTAGCGCGCGCCTGTAATTCCGGCTACTCGGAAGGCGGAGGCGGAAGGATTGCCGGAGCCCAGCAGGCGAGGCTGCGGTGGCCGGAAGCGGCCACTTGCACTCCAGTCTGGGCGACAGAGTGAGACTCCAACTCAAAAAAAAAAAAAAAAAAAAAAAAAACACAGGCAAAATCAGCAGCAAACCCTTTTTGGGAGACAATTCTCCATGAGTCTCTTGAATTTCCGTATGTCTTGAGAGCAGAAGCATTGACTGACTGTATTACAGGCTATCTTTTTTTTTTGAGTTGGAGTCTCTCTGTCACCCAGGATGGAGGGCAGTGGCACGCTCCTGGCCACCACAGCCTCGACCCGCTAGGCTCTGGCGATCCTTCGGCCTCAGCCTTCCGAGTAGCTGGGACTACAGGCGTGCGTTACCACGCTCAGCTAATTTTTTGATTTATTGTAGAGATGAGGTCTTGAACCCGCGGGCTCAAGCAATCCTCTCCCCTTGGGCCTCCCAAAGTGCTGGGATTACAGGCTGAGCCACCGAGCCTGGCCACAGACTATCTTTTCAAGGATGCTCGAACAACCAACGGACACACTATCTCATCCAGAGCAAAGGGCAGGCATGCCTACTGCCCATAAGAGATCCGGCTACTCGGAAGGCTGAGGCGGAAGGATTGCCGGAGCCCAGCAGGTCGAGGCTGCGGTGGCCGGGAGCGGCCACTGCCCTCCAGTCTGGGCGACCGAGTGAGACTCCAACTCAAAAAAAAAAAATAAAGAGACTTGGGTTCCCCAAGCTCAAGCTTCTTCTCTGCAACTTCTTGTGTGTGTAAGAGGCATACAGAACTCCCCATGTTGCCCTGTGGGGCCTGGGACTCAGGAACGGATGCAAGGATGCTAACACTCTGGCTGATGCTCTTGCTATAATACTGGCCTTCATTCTCAGTCTTGTGTACTCCACTAATATCCAGGAAACTGAGGCAGGCTAACTCATTAGCATGCAAGTGGGATAAAAATTTCTGACCCTCCACAGTTCTTAACACCTTTGTTAATAAGAACTTATCCCACCAAAAACTGCTTTAAAAAAATAAATAGACCCGGGCTCGGTGGTTCAGCCTGTCATCCCGTGCTTTTGGGAGGCCGAGGTGAGTGGATTGCCTGAGCCCGCGGGTTCGAGACCTGCCCGGGGCAACTTGGCGAGACCTCATCTCTACAATAAATCAAAAAGTCAGCCGGGCGTGGTAGTGCAAGCCTGTAATTCCGGCTACTCAGAAGGCTTAGGTGGAAGGATTGCTGGAGCCTAGCAGGCGAGGCTGCGGTGGTCAGGAGCGGCCACTGCACTCCGGTCTGGGCGACAGAGTGAGACTCCAACTCAAAAAATAAATAAATAAATAAATAAATAAAATAAGAATCAATCCTAGTTTTGTTGGCAGTGACTTGTCCTTCCAAGAGCAAGGACAAGTCTACCTTGTTCAATGCTGTTTCTCCAGTGCCAGGCACCTAGCCAATCCTCAGAAATAATGAACAAGAAGAAAAGTGTGGGTCCCTTAACGATTTACAAAGACAAACGGCCTACAGTCCTGTTGGGAGCCAACATCTATAGCTACATGGCTGAGGCCTGCAAAGGCCCATCTGACATAGGATATCAGTTATACCTATAATATTGGCGTGTGATTAGTGACCAGTGTGCATACATGGCAGTAAAACTTATAAGTAAAATCTCTGTACACCTGATGAAAGGTTATACAGCAGAATGACCTTGTCCTTTCTAAGTCTTACTTCTTTCTAGATCTTTTTTAACTTCTATTTCCTGGTAGACTGGTGAGTCAGCTCTTGTTCCCAAAAGGCAGTCTCTCCTAGGATTAAGATTAGAAACTAAATTATCATAATAGTTTTATTGCCCCGCCTTTTAGCTGGGCAGGGCGTTTTTCTTCAGCTCTTGTTCCCAAAGGCAGTCTCTCCTAGGATTAAGATTAGAAACTAAATTATCATAATAGTTTTATTGCCCCGCCTTTTAGCCGGGCAGGGCGTTTTTCTTCAGGACGGTTTTCTAGTTTCATTACATGCCGAACTGTTTGCTTCAGCCCGTGGCCATTGCCATAGTAACCGTGCAGTCCATTATCCAAGAGTGTGACAGACACTATTTGATTTTTAGAATAGACTTGTTCGGATAAAACATTCATTTAAGACGATATAATTTCCATCGGAAAGATTTAAACAGTAATAAGCATTCGTAGAAAACTTTTAGGTTTTGTTTAAGCTTTTTAAGTTTCCTTTTTTCAGATTATGACTTTAGTTCCTGTTCCTGTAGGCCAATTTTAAGATCCTTTGATTAGTATACCGAAACTTTCCCAACGCTGTAGTTTTTGCTTCTAATATGACAATAGGAAATTTTACACGTAGCCATGTATTAATATACTAGGAAAAAAGATTTAAGTTTTGGGTTAAAGTCGTAGTTTTATTAGAATAGAATGAGAATTATAGTGTTATGATTCTAAAATCATACGTCAATGATAATTATAAGATTTGATGATAAGGTATTAGCTTAATGAGATATAGCATAGTATTAAAGCCCAAACACTAGATCATGAAACTCATATAAGTCATGGTAAGAAATAGGTTTTGAATTAATTGTTGTAGAATTACAGGCCACTATGTTGAATTGTAATAGGTTAATGGAATAAATAAAAATTAAGTCATTTAAGTAAACTTATAAATTATAGCATAGTGTTAAGTTGATAATATCAATCGTTAAAAAATATTAGGAGTCAGTGAACTTGGATTGAACCTAGAGTTAACTAAGAAAGTTTTTGTATTAATCAGGGTTTAGAACAAAGAGTATAATATGAATGATTTGTTGAACACTATGGAAGACACTTTTAAACGAACTGTATTTGTGCACCTGTGACCTTGATGTGAGATTTGTAAGGCACGCCTGCTTGGAGCTTGCAAGTCTCGTGATGGTCTTGTGATGCATAGTTTGTAAATCGCAATATACATCATGGAGTTTGTACGCCCCCAGCAAGTGATTATCACACTGCTGGAGGGTATGAAAAATGGTATATAAGTTGGAAGGAGTCCGAATAAAATTTGGCTTCAGTCCTGATCAGACTGTTCCCAGAAGAACTGCCTCAGAGTGGTCTCTTCTCTCCGTCCGGATTCTCTGGAGCGGGTCCTAACCCTTGCCCCTTTGGTCGGGGCTGGAACCCCGACACAGTCCTATGCTGGAAATAATGTACTCCTAGAAGATTTCTAAGTTTCTTCTTAAGTTTTCCCATATTCTCTTCCTGACTTTAGGAACTATCTCTGACTCAGTAGGGATTTCAAGAATAAGGTTCTCTATCTTAAAATACACACGAAAAGCAATACACATGAGGTAGTTACTGATGAAAGGCAAAAGAAAGTCTAAAGCTATGGGCTGTCTCAAACCAAAGTTTCAGGGCAAAATTAAAGAAAATTAAAATCGTGTACTGAACATTGCTTTAATCTGATAGATTTCTTTCTTTCTTTCTTTCTTTTTTGAGTTGGACTCTCACTCCATCGCCCAGGCTGGAGTGCAGTGACACACTCCAGCGTCGACTTGCTGGGCTCCAGCGATCCTTCTGCCTCAGCCTTCCAAGTAGCCAGAACTATGGGAGCATGCTAGCATGCTCGGCTAACTTTTTGATTTACTGTAGAGATGAGGTCTCACCAAGTCGCCCAGGCTGTTCTCGAACCAGTGGGCTCAGGCAATCCCCTCACCTCGGCCTCCCAAAGTGCTGGGATTACAAACTGGCCTACAGATTTCAAACAAAAGACTATGGAGACTGAATTAGCAAGGAACAGGAGAAATTTTAGTAAGAAAAACTATTTAAAGAGCACATCCCTGCCCCTCTAATGCCTCAGGAAAGATGACAAGTTACTGGACACCTTTGACCAAAAAAGGGAACAAAAGCCCTGAGCATGCAGAAATTTACATTTCTTGTTTCTTTTATTTTCTTTTTAAGTTTGCTGTATTTGAAGTAGAATATCATAGTGAGGTAGAGGTTGCTAGTTTTCTATCCAATATCCATTCTCCCTTTCTTTTCTGATAACAGAACTCCCTAAATTTAATCGTTGTCATGTATGAAGTCAAAGACTATATTTCTCAGGATTCTTTGCGATTAGGTGTGGCCATGGGATTAAGTTCTGGCCAGTAGCATACAAGTACAAGTTGTTGGATGGGACATTTGGGAAAGTATCTTTTAAAGGGACCAACTTTTTTGTCTTCTCTCATTTTTCTTACTTCTTGCTAGAACAGGGGTATAATGGAAGAAATCACAAGCTTAAGATGGCAGAGTACAAAGAGCCTCTAATTTGTAAAGGACGCTCTTTTTTTTTTTTTTTTAAATCCTACATTGCTCCCTACCAAATGCACTTCTTAACTTATACACATGGGTAAAATGCTGCCACAAAGGAATTTATGAGAAATGAGTCCGGTCTCCTTTTCTGCCTATGCAGCCTGGGAGACTTTCCCGTATAAGCTAGAACTTTGGTGGGTAGGAGAAAAGAGCAGTAAAACATTCTCCTCTGTTAACAAATGATAAAAGCAGTAAGAACACTTGCCAATGCTCTTCCAAGGTAAATTCAATTCTAAAATGGATCTGCATTTGGAGACATGCCAGATTTCTGGAAAAATAATTCGAATTCAAACAGAATCGATGGAAAGTTACCCTTTGTTGGTCTCTGCTACTCTCAGACATACCTGGATATTAATCCTTTGATATTGGGCAGCATTGTTAAAAAGAGGTTATGTTTGAGACTGAGGGGTTTCAGACTGAAAGGTTAGAGTCAACATGCATATTTGATGAGATCTGCTAAGTCAATTCAGTATGCATTAAGTATGAACTGAGAAAATAGGAAACCAGGCCCTTGGTCAATCGGAAGCAGGAGTAATCCTGATTAAAAAAAATTAGATTAGGGAGAAAACTAGGTAAGTCATATTTCAACTGTCAGGGGCAAAAGATTTTAGTACAAGGCATCAATTTTTAAAGTAGACCAGGAACAAAGGGTTCATTTATTTTTGCTAATACTGACTGAACAGACTCTCTCCTCAGCCTGCTTGTCGGACTTCCGTTTCTCAATAATTAACAAATTGCCTTCAAGGAGTCCAAGTAGATGACTCAGCCTCGGAGAAGCCACGGTCCATTAAGTCATTTTAAAAGTGTACTCTAATAACAGATACCCAGAAGCTGAAAGATTACAAAACCTGAGAACGGCAACCATCCTTTTTTCTTTATCCCTTAGGAAGATGAAACACTGCAACATGAGAAATTTAGACTGAACATCTGGAAGAATTTTCTGAGAATTCTTAAACAATAAAACTATCTTTAAGTTTCCTGACAGAGAATAATTCTGTTGCACAGTTCATGGAGAGGACTATTCCCATTCAAGATCAACTCAAGGTTCCTTGCAGAGTCCTTGCCTGAAACATGCCCATCCCACCGTGTCTACAGGCTGACTTTCCCTTCCAACTCTCAGGGAAGAGGAACTGTTCCTGCTGCCTGGCGCCAGACACACTCTTTCCTGCACGCTCAGCACGGCCCTCCTACAGGGAATGGACAGCCTCACGCTCAACAGGCTCTGGTTAACTCTACCAAAGCACTTTCCCATTTGAAACAGAGTCAAGACTAGATTCTTGTAACAGATGTAAGAGACAGGCCGGGACTGAAAGGTAAGAACTCCAAATCTGTGGGGGGTGGATGATATGCACTAATGGAGTATCACATTTTTTGACATCCAGTCCTGTGTTCTTTTCATTATTCAGGAGAAGCCGCTAGTCCACTCTTGGCTAAAAGAAGCGTACCCTTCTCATCTCTGTAGCTCTGGAGTGGTGGGGAAACACTAGGTTTCACAGCCAGTTACCGGTGTAAAAACCCTGACTCTGGTATTTAATCAACTGGGAGAGGACTTAAGTAGTTCACTTACCTTTGAATCGCCATTTTCCCCATCTATAATATGGAGAAATACTGTTGTGACAAGTTGTGTTAAATGAACTAATGAATCTAAAGTGCCTACATGGTACCTTAGCTAAATTGAATTAAAATGCTGCCCATCTTTCTCTTCAATTTCTCACCACCAATTCGTATCCATCTCCCCAACCTTACTTCAACTCTAGGAAAAGCCACCAATGATCCACATAAAACACCTCTTCCCCTGCTCTCCTGTCTTTCTTTCCTACCTGAACAGCTTTGGCTTTAGTGGAAGAATCTTTTGCTAATCTCAGCAGTTCTATCCTGTCCCGTCCCATCACAATAGATGAGACATCTGAAGGCCACTCTCTATCTCAGAAGTGGTTAATATACTAGGACACCAGAGCTGCCCACATCTGGCAGGAAACAGAGAAGATGATCAAAGATGTATGGCACCTGCTGGAAGGCCGGGCCTCCCGGTCTGCTTGGCTTGCTGGCATCACTGGCCCAAATGCTCCGCACTGCTGGACCCGGACCTTTGTCAGCCTCAGCCTCACAGACGCACCTGTGACCTCCTCAGGCTGACACACCTGCTCAGATCTGTGGTTTCCGCTTTGGTCCCCAGCCTGAACAGGGGCTACCTACAGCAGCTATGACAGGCAGGGTGCTCAGTTTGCCTGGATTTCTACACAGCTGCTAGCCCTTCCCAGTCTTTTCTGACGCTTCCTCCGCCTCACCATTAATGCCGGACAAACTCATTCCTGAGTCCTCTTCCTTCCTTTTCTTCTGGAATTCCTAAGTTCCTATCAGACCCATTACCAGGTGTTTACAGGTGGGTTCAGAATGGAAAGCTCTGACATGCATTCATCTCCCCTCCAGGCTCATGCCCTCCATAAACTGCCAAGTCTCTTTGTGGATACTCTTCGAGTGTTTAGTCTCTTCCCTTCCAACCCCATCTCTTTTTTTCAGGTTCTCTGTTATCACTGCCTCTATCTTTCTGGTTCTTCAGGCTCATCTTTCTTTCACGTGAAAGCACTTTGAAAGTAAAAGTGAGGTCCAATATAAGGTATTCTAATCTCAGACTTTCTGCCTGACCTTGTTCTCCGAAGTTTACCATAAAGGCTTATCTATTCCTTCTCTGGAAAGTCGCCTGGGCACTGGTGTGGGGGTGGCATTTGAGGATAACTACTGTAGGCAGAACTGAAAATCATCAAGTGTTACTATTCTCTTTCAGAAGCTCAGAGTTATGCCTAATTCCTCTTCATTGGGTTCTAGGATTTGTTACGAATGAATATTCCTTTATATTTAACTCCTGCCAAACAGATACTACTAGTATTAGTAAACATTCACTGAACACTGCCTGCCTGCCAGATACTGTGCTAACTACTTCATATGCATGATTTCAATCCTCACAACAAAAAGATAGAAGCTATTACTATTATTGTTTCGGAAAAAAGGAAATTGGGGTCCACTGAGGCAACTCCACCTCCCCAAGGATGCAGAACTAGTAAGAGGTGGTTACAGGTGGCAGCTCATATTCTTTTAAAGAGTCGCCTCGCCAAGATCACGCTCCCAACACAGATCTCCCTTTACCTCCCCTCCCTCCAACCCCACAGCCCTGTCCTCCCCCAGAACACTGCTCAACCGACGTCCTTCTCCCTAAGGTCTTCTTAGTTTGTTCCTGCTGGCCAGCCCCGTCTCCCTGTGTTCCCTCGTCTTGGAATACTCCACCGGTGGTGATGTTGTTCTAGTTCGTGCCATACTGTTGTTTACATATTTGTGTATTTTGAAAATGTTTTATCTCAACCCCTGAACTGGTTCAGATCTGCAAGCGCCTGAAAACGAGGGGCTTTTCTTTCGCAACCCCCCACAACACAAATGGTCTCAGGACACAAACAAGGCCTTAACAGGGGTGGGCTAGCGGGGGCTATGGCGTCTTTCATAACAAGACAGTCTTTTTTTTTCTTGGTCCAGGAAGGTTTAGGTGGCTCATTGCCCAAACACTGGGAGTAGTAAAGGATGTGCTGGGAGCCATACTGCTGAATGAGTCTTGTGAGTCTGTGAGACCTCTCTGGCTTTTTCTTTGCTCTCCGTTTTAGGGACTAAGATTCTGCATATCTTGGTGGTGTGAGTGCAGCCCCTTTGGGGCCAATAAGGCGCCAAACAAGGGACCCCGGCGGCTCAGATAAGCACGGGGCAGACGGGCCGCGGCAAGGCAGCAACACGACTAAGGACAGGAACGGCCAACACTTGTCGCACGCTCACCAGGCGGGCCACTGCTTTAGGCGCTGCAGGTGCGTCAGTTCGTTGCTTGCCACAGTGGCGTGAGTCAGGCGCCACCGACGGGATGCCGTCAGCACCAGGCTTCTCTCAAGGCCCGGGAAAGAGACCGGGGGTCTGTCTCCCTTCCCTTCCTCTCTGCACCGACAGCCTCCTTGGCCACGTTTCAGCCTCACGTGCAGCCATGTCTCCTATCTGCACCCACCTACCTTTCCCGCCTACTTGCAAACTCCTGGAAGCAATGGTTAGTTTTCACAGAGAGGAGCTCACTACATGACTGTTCGTTTGATATGAACAAGACTTTGGGAGAGCAAGGCATTGGAGACAGCCGAAAGAATCAGACATCATTTTATGACATTTCAAGGCTTACCTTAAACCAGAACGTCACTTACATTTAGATTACTGCAGGTTATGCTTTCTGGATTCATGATTTGGGAAAAAATGGACATAGCTTTTGCCACCTGGTTCTGGAAGGAAGAAAAACAAATCATACCCCAAATCTTACTGCTATCACAAAAATCATTTAAAGAAGGAAGAATATTTCTATTCTTAGGGCCCCAGGGTTTTTGAAGTCTACCAAAAAAAGTTTTGGTATTCAAGAATAAACATTAAAAAAAAAAAAGAATACACATTCCATAAAATGCTTCATCCAGTGGCATATTAAGTGTTTTAGCAATCTAAGTGCAACCTGCATAGAAGCATAAATTTGGCATTTCCTCTTCTCCCACTGGAATCAGCTTTGAAAGAAAAACAGAATGAGAAAACAATAAAAAGCCCATCTTTGACATACATACTTAGAACACAGAAACCTCAAATCACAGCAGAGGCAGACACACTGCTAGAAGCACTGAAGATGGAGCCTTTGCGGGTTTAGGAGAAAGCAGTCGGAGGAAGAGCTGCTTCACAGAAAGAGTTCACAAAAACACAGTTCTCAGAGGTAAGGGCACAGTCTAAAGCAATACCTAACCTCCTGTTTACAATGATGAGACCAGAGTGCAGGATTAGTAAGGAAACTCCCCAGGATCCTTGATCCTATTAGTGAATTAATAGGTATGTCAAAGAAATTATAGGAAGAAAATCAGATAAGTTATGATTTTAGAATAACCACTGGAGCAAAAATACAAACCATAAGAAAAAATCACACGGCATAAGATAATTTAAAAGTTATAAAAACAAGAAGTGTCAAACAGAATGAGACCCTAGATCAAATATATATCATATTAATGTAAGTGGGTTATATTGAACAACTAGCATCCTATTACAGAGAGAAGTTCAAATTTATGCAGTGTAGAAGTGACACACCTAAGACAAAACAATTCAGAAAGATTGCAAAGGATCCTTGTGGGCACAGAGGTGAGGCTGAGTGAGGATTTCCAAAGATAAGCCATATTTGCAGGAAGCAGCATGTCCCTACAGCAGCAGCAGAGAAGAGACTTCATGAAAACCACCTCAATGCCTATTCTCACTGGCGAGAAGAACTAAAAGCCTGCGTATACTTGTAGGCAAAACTCTGAGTTCGATAAAGAAAAGTCTCACTAGTCTAGGACGGGGCTCTGGGGCCTGTCTCTCAATCTCTCTCGCTGATAGGATATTCTGCAGATAGCTGGTTTAGGAGAAACTCACATTTTTCAATGATACATAATTTAAAAAGAATCACCACAGGATCTCCACAAAGACAATATTTTAAAAAGGAGGAAAGGCTGAGTGTGGTGGCTCACGCCTATAATCTCAGCACTCTGAGAGGCCGAGGCAGGAGGATCGCTTGAGCTCAGGAGTTCAAGACCAGCCTAGGCAACATAACAAGAATTCGTTTCCACAAAAAAATTTTAAAAATTGGCCAAGCGTGGTGACAGGCACCTGTGTCCCAGTTACTTGGGAGACTGAGGTGGAAGAATCAAATGAGCCCAGGAGGTCGAGATTGCGGTAAGCCATGATCCTTCCACTGCACTCCAGCCTGGGCAACAAAGTGAGACCCAACTCAAATAAACAAAGACAATAAAGAAAAAGGAGGAAAGGAGCACAGAATAGCAACACAGGAAAATACCTGGCACATAAATATATCCCTAGTAGAAAAATGTTTCCAAGAATATAGAAGGCAGAAATGAGAAAAATGAACTAATCACATCAAGCAGAAGTAGAAAAAAATCAGGCAAGTCTCAGATTTCTTCAAAGCAATATTCCATACCAGAAGACAGAAGAGCAATGCCTACAAAATCCTCAAAAAAACCAGTTGTCACTTCAAAATTGTAAATCTAGCCAAACTGTAGTTCAAGTACAAAAAGGCTAATAAAATAATTATAAATATCAAAAATTCAGAGGATAAATCCTAGAAGACACTTCAGTTTAACAAAGACTGGAAAAACAACTAGCAGTTAACTAACGAACCCATTTAACTAAAATAAATGTGGGAAACATCGTTACAGAGTATAGATGTTATCCACCTGGACAATGAAGAAATTATAATACTAACAAAAGTTAGAGAGAAAAGGGAAAAAGATAAGAGGTAGAGAAAGTACTCCCATTTCCTTATCTTTGTTACCTGCAGGTGAGAGAGATCATCCAAAGTTGACAAGTCAAATATATTTAATAGAAAAGGGAATACTATGAAAGCAACACATCAACTAAAATTGGGTGGTATGGGAGGAAGAAAATAAGAGGGGAAATTTATATTAGGGTATCAGTACGTGTGTCAAATAAATTAAAGGAAGAAAGTCAAATAAAGTTATGACTTTAAAGCAACCACTGGAGTAAAAATACAAACCATAAAAAATAATCACATGGCATAAAATAGTTTAAAAGTTATAAAAACAGAAAGTGTCTAATAGAATGAGACCCAAGAGCAAATATATATCACATGAATATAAATGAGTTATACTGAAAGATTAGCATCATATTATAAAGTAAAGATGAAATTTATGCAGTGTAGAAGAGACACACCTAAGACAAAACAATTCCAAAAAAAAGGAAAGGAAAAGCTGTATATCAGGCAAATGTAAACCTGGTTGAAACAAAGAAACAAACAAAAGCAGTGATGAAGGTATTAATAGAACATTGGATTAAGGGCAAAAGCGTCAAGCATGACCAGGAATGGCATTTTATAATGCAACGGTGAGAGATTCACAATGATGACATAATGATATTATTTGTACACCAAATACTGTAACTTACACATGAGTAAAGGAAAAACTACAGGAGCTATAAAAAGAAATAGAAACACATGCCTTAGAAGAGAATTTAATTCATCTTGCTCAGCTCATGATTGATAGAACAGAACAATTCCTCTGGACAGAAAGGGAAGCTTAGAAACTTAATGAAACGATCATGGTCCAGTGGAAGCCTGGTAAATGTGTATCCTCTCAAGTCTTTGTCCTTCAGTGACTTTTCCCAGCCATATATGAAACTCATGTTCCCTCATACTTACTTTGATGTCCAACTTTTTTTTTTTTTTTTTTGAGTTGGAGTCTCACTCTGTTGCCCAGACTGGAGTGCAGTGGCCGCTCCCGGCCACCGCAGCCTCGACCTGCTGGGCTCCGGCAATCCTTCTGCCTCAACCTTCCGAGTAGCCGGAATTACAGGCATGCGCTACCACGTCCGACTGATTTTTTGATTTATTGTAGAGATGAGGTCTCGCTGCCCAGGCGGGTCTCGAACCCGTGGGCTCAGGCAATCCACTCACCTCAGCCTCCCAAAGGAGAGGGATTACAGGCTGAGTCACCGAGCCCGCCTTTGATGTCCAATTTAACGATAAACAAGAGTTCTCCAGTTATATTTTGCCAGCTGGGTAAATAATCTGGTTTGGTTACTATTTTTCTGCTATAAAATTTCCTGTTACTACATAGAAAATATGTGAAGTATTTCATATTTGTAAAAGCCTTGGAATAGGATTTTAAAGGAGGGGCTCTTTGAGAAAGGGGATGTTCCAGTGTTTCAGTTCTAATTCTGGCCTTCACTGAAGTTGACCTCAGGGAAGTCCTCTCTTCTTTCTGAGTCTCAGCTGCTGCCATCTGTCCGGTGAGGAGGAGGTTAAATGATCACTGAAGCCTTATCCAAGTAATAGTAGAGTCTAACTAGGAAATATATGATGGGCCCCACATCTACAATGGGCTGACCCAGGGCTCCTCATTCATCAGAGGTAAATTCAGTTTTGGAGAGCATTAAACTGCTCTCTGAGAATGTTACAAAATAAGCTGATCATTTGCCATTTTCATTTTAAATCATTTGAGAAATTTCTCTCAGACTGCAGCTTCCTTCCCTGATTCTCCACTGGATCTTGGCCGATCCCTTCTAAGTATAAATATGTGCTAGGTCCTCAACTGTAAATAAAACCCATTCTTTGCAGGCATAGGTATAGATGTAGATTGCCAAGGCAACAAAGGCAATGGTCTCTATGGATATTTTTTCTTCACGATGCAGTCAGAAGGAAAAAAATACAAGCAAAAAAAAAAAAAAAAAAAGGAAGGAGTAAAGTCCTGCCGCGCCCAAGTGACTTGGGCACACCAGAGCCTTACCTGATTCAGAGCTAAAGCTACAGCAAAACAGGATGCTCTCCTGGAAAGAACTTCTCCTTTTATTAGGGCTTCTTCTCTCAATGTAGTACAGATTTTGAAAGATTCAGGGCTATTCTGTGAGGAGACAGGATTATCATAAACCTTTTTTTTTTAAAATAAAATGATTAATAGTGCTCAGTATTTCATATTTCCTTTTGTAAGAATTTCTCAAAGCCTATCTCAAGTCACTTAGAAGGTGAAGCTCCATATAGAGACAATTTACAATTAGACAAGGTTATGTTAGCAGCTCAAATCTAAATTAACTTTGCTTTTAAGCTCTTTGTCAATTTTCTGACTTGGGGAAGTTTTCATCAGTCAACAGGCTGATATACCTGAGCAGGCAGGCTAGTTTCTAGACATAGGCTCCATAGTAGGAAAGTACAAAGGTTTTACGGTGACTATATTAAATGTAAAGTAAGGCTCAACAACACTAGGAAACTTTTCCTGGGGGGAATTTCCAATCTGAAAATATCCACATAAGTCAAATATTGAACACTAGGTTTGCACATAAATTACAAAACAAATCCTATGATAACAAAAACCTAAAAAAGTCTAGGCATGGTGGCTCACATCTGATTTCCCAGCACTTTGGGAGGCTAAGGTAAGAGGGCTGCTTGAGCCTAGGAGTTTGAAACTGGCCTGGGAAACATAGCAAGATCTCATTTCTACATAAAATTTAAAAAATCAGTCATGTGTGGTGGCGTGCACCTGTAGCCTAACTATTTGGAAGGCTGAGGCAGGAGGATGTTTGAGTCCAGGAGCTTGAGGCTACAGTGAGTCGTGATCAGGACACTACTCCAGCCTGGGTGACAGAACAAGACCCTGTCTCTCAAAATAAAAAAGTCTAGGAATGTGAGTGATGCATAAACCAGCAAGATAAAAACCAAACCCTCTTTCTTTGTGGATGTTGTATGTAGATTAGGTTTGGGAACAGCAGCAGCTGTGCATCTATGTCTCTCTGTCATGACATGAATCACAACCCAAATCCTCAAAATGAAGTCTGAATTTGATGAGAGGACAGCTCCCGGGATTGACCTGGAATTTGTAATGGCTGACCAGCTCAATTTTTCAACTTATCTCCACAGTGTTAAACAAGTTATTCCTGGACACAACACAGGAGAGAAGATTCTCCACTTCAGTATACACTTAGGGAGGTGTCCCTAAGCAGACAAGAAAACTGGGAATCACAGTGCTGCATAACTGATGCTCTCATGCTGTGTGTTTTGTTGGCCTTCCAGAATCATAGAATTGTATGACTGGAAAGGATTACCTAGCCCAGGAACCAACAAACTATGACCATAGGGCCAAATTCAGCCTGCAGTTAAGAATGGTTAGATTTACATTTTTAAGGGCTTGTAAAAACAAAAACAGAAGACTATGTGGCAAAGACCGTAAGTGGCAGAGACATATGTGACCCCCAAAGTCTAAAATATTTACTATATGGCCTTTTATACAAAGTTTACTGCCTCCTGAACTTAACACTCTCATTTTACAAATGAGATAAGTGATCCATTCAAAGCTAAATCAAATAAGCCAGTTAATACTAAAGTTGAGACTAGACTCTGTGTTTCTCAACTTCCAGTTGGTTTTCTTTCTACTGTACCTAGCTGACTCCTTGTTTTGGAAAACTGTTATTGTTAAACTTTTTCTTTTAAGAGACAGAGTCTTGTTGTATTACCCAGGCTAGAGGTGAAGTGGAATGATGAAAGCTGAGAAAGCCTCAAATTCCTGGGCTCAAGCAATATTCCCACCCCAGTCTCCCAAGTAGCTGGGATTATAGGCATGCACCACCTTGCCTAGATAATTTTTTTAATTTTTTGTAGAGATGAAATCTCATTTTGTTACCAAGGCTAGTGTTGAACTCTTAGCTTCAAGTGATCCTCCTGCCTTGACCTCCCAAAATGCTAGGATTACAGGTATGAGCCACCTTGTCCAGTCAGTAGTGCTAGGCTCTTTAGAGGAGTTTTTCAATGGTCCATGCTACCTTGCTTTGTTCCTTTGTTTTCACAATAAAGAGGTTTTGTTTTCCAGGTTTTCAAAGTTTAAATAATACAAATGACTACAGTAATACATTGAACATTGGCCATTTCACATTTCAGTTATCATTCATTCATTCAATAAATATTGAAGAAATAGTTTCTACATATAAGAAATAAACCTGATACTGTAATAAGGACTTCCAATTCATGGTGTCTGTCCTCAAAGAGTTTACTTCAATGCCACATACATTATTAAAGACCTATAAGGTATTAGGCACTGTATAAGGGATACAAAGAAGCCTCACAAAGCTCCCACTCTAGTGGGGAAACTGTGACCTGCCTCTACTAAGCACAGCATCAGGCCACATTAGAAGCACCAGCTAGGTGGCACAAATAAAGCACAATTGGGCATGTTTGGAAATAAACATCCCTTCCAACTTTGGTGATTACAAAAAGCTTCACAGATGAGGACACAATAGTCCTTGAACCTGCTGCGTATGAAGATCTCCACAGAAGAGGGCAGCAAGGAAGAAGGGCCTGGTGGAGGCCAGCATGCAAGACGGCTCTGAGGCAGAGCCTGGAACCAACATGTTGCCTCCTGATCTCACTATCTACACAATCACCAGAGGAGGGGAAAAGATCATAAACTTACTTTTCCCATGATAAAACTGTCTGATGTGGGTAACTTGAGTTTTCTAAAGATAAATACATTCAAAATTAAAATAATTGCGCCAGATGGAAAACAGACTTTAGAGGAACTGAATTTTATTTGTAGAGCAACATAAATCCTCTCTCTTACACTACCCACAATGCTCTGAAAGTTAAACAGAAATAGTCTTACCAGTTTGTAGCAAATTGCAAAAGCAAGGACATAAGTATCTTTGGTGAACTTCACATCTTGGTTTTTCATCTCTATCAATACTTCCAAAGCACCTGTCAAAAGTGAGTGGACCAGCAGTGTTAAATGCGTTCTAGCAAGGTCAGAGTTCCCTCACAGTTGGTCTCCCAAGCTCTTATCTTTTCAATACCACCTACTGAGAAGTGTATTTCAGCATACTAAAAGCTATTTCTCAAAGTCATTTAGTGGTTAGCTAAATGTTAAAATAAATTACCAGGTCATATAGAAAAACGAATATTTTAAGGCCTGTTACGATTTTGGCACAAGTAAAACCTGGAATGACTAGTTTAAATAAAGCATGACATGCAATGTAATGTTTTCAAACTTCAAGAATGAGGTCCCAAGGCTGGGTGTGGTGGCTCACATCTGTAATCCCAGTACTCTAGAAGACGGAGGTGGGAGGATCGCTTGAGGTCAGGAGTTCTGAAACCATCCTGGGCAACATAGCGAGACTCCGTCTCTGCAAAAAATTTAAACACTAGCTGGGCACAGTGGCGTGTGCCTGTAGTCCCAGCTACTCAGGAGGCTAAGGTGTGAGGATCTCTTGAGCCCAGGAGTTCAAGGCTGCAAGGAGCTATGACTGTGCCACTGCATTCCAGCCTGCGCAACAGAGTAAGACCCTGTCTCAACAAAGAAAAAAAAAATGAGGTCTCCAAAATTCAGCCAGTCATCAGGAATATAAGGATAATTTTTGCATGACCCATTTTCCCCCTAATTTCTATACCAGTGAAGACAACAGAATTTTCAGCAGACATAAACTGCAGTACTTACTTTTATATTTGCCTTTGATAAATAACATATCCATCAAAATATTGAATGATGTAGAGTCTGGGAAGAAACCTCGCAAATGCTAATGAAGAAAAATAATACAGTTTGGTTAAAACTATTAAGGGGGTACTTACATAGTATCTGATCCATCCAGGTCTTATTTTCCTGCATACTTTATTTATTTGGCCTACCAAGGGTTTGTTTTTGAAAGAAGCTGAAATGTGGCCCACTCTTTTGGCTCTCATGCCTTTGAGAATGTGCACTGAACAACAGGCAAGAGGTATAGGGAGGCCTCTGGGATTCAGAAGCCTTGAAAGATTCCTTTAGGAAATGTGGTTCTGCTTTGCTCAGGAGAAAAAGAAACAAGCCCGCAACCTTCCAGGGTGGTCCTGGAACCTGGGGGCCGGTTCCAGACAGGAAAGGGCAACGACCCATGTACCTGAGAACTAAGGCAGGAGGCCCTCATGCACTGGCAAACAGACGCTGCAGAACTGATTATAACTTTTTGAAATAACTCACTAAAACAGTGGTTCTCAATGTTTTTTCCCAACTTGTATGTATATTATTTGTTTTTTAATTAAAAAATAAAGATTGTATATATTTAGCATATGTGCTATCTTCTCAGTGTACACACTGCGGAACGGCTAAGCCAAGCCAGTTAACACACGCATTACCTCACGTACTGGTTTTGCGGTGAGAACACTTACAATCTACTTTCTTTGAAGACATTAACAACTACAGCCATCATACTGTAGAATAGATCTGCAGAAATTATTCCTTCTAATTGAGTCTGTGTATCCTTTGACCACCGTCGCCCCTACATCTTCTCAACATTTTGAGCGCTGTGAAATGTGACACACAATAGCCAAACGCGCCCTTCAATGCCTTGCTCAGCAGAGTGCCTACCACGCAGACCCCGTTCTAGGTGCCGAGAATAAAGAATTGACAGGCAAGACATATGCCCTGCCCCAAGCTCTCACAGGGAGCTTAAATTCTGGTGGGGGAGAAAGACAATGGACAAGCCGTTAAAACAATACAATTAGAAGTTCAGGTATCAGTAAGGGCTACGTAGAACAAGGAAGCAGGATAGAGACATGGAGGAGACAGCTGGAAGGTGGTGAGGGAAGGTGCTCTGAGACACAATGAGTTCAGGAAGGGAGGCTCATGGAGGAGGGCCCACAGCGTTCCATCAGAAACCATGAGCTTGGTACAGCTGAGGAAGAACAAGCAGGTCTACGGCAAAGGGACAAGGGGCGAGTAGGAGGAGAGGAGATGGCACAAAGAGCCCTCTAGGTCACGGTCAGGGATCTGAGTTTTCTTCTAAGTCTAACGGAAAGCCACTAGGACAGCCTCGCCTAACGGAAAGGTATTCAAGCCACCAGTGGGAGTTACGTACATGAATCTAAATTTTCAAGTAGCCTCATTAAATGAAGTAGAAATAAATAGATTAAACTATTTAACTCATTATATCCGAAACATAATTTCAACATGTAATCAATACAAAAAATTATTAAGACACTCTGCATTTTCTTTTTTATGCCAAGTATTTAAAATCCATCATATATTTTACACTTATAGCACATGAAAATTTGAACTAGCCACAGTCCAAGGACTTGATAAGCATATGTGGCTAGTGGTTACCACACTAGCAGCACTGCAGGGCTTTGAGCAGGGAACGCAAGTAAGGGTAGAAGCAAGATTAGGCCTTACGTCACTTATTCTCATTTGGTTTGTTCTTCTCCAGATAACTTATTACACACGAATTTTTCATATACAAGTAGGTTTTAGAAAAAACTTTACCTTCATTTTTCTTTTATTTTTATTGTCAAGCAGCTATGATTTATTACAGTGAAACTTTTGTTTTCTTTTAATTACAATATCAACACATATTTATTAAAAAACAGTCAACACAAAAACGTATAAAGTAAAAAAGTGTGACTTTCTAATAATTCTATCCCCTAAAGATAAGTAGTGTTTAGTACATATCTTTCCAGATTCTAAATACATATATACTAAAAGGTAATTACATGTGTATTTCTTAGAAAACTATCTGTACTGCTCTGAAATTGCTTTTCCTCTGCTTACTCATATATTATAGTCATGTTTCTAATACACAGGTGACCTTAAAGAAGGATAAGCCTAGAGTTTACAGCTCTACCATACTCAGAGAACATTTGATATGAAAAAGAGTGAGAGGCAGAAAAACAACTTAGTTTGTTTTTAGGTTCCTAAATAACTAAAATGTACCTGGTGGCTAGCCCCAGCCCCCAAATCCTCAAAATTTAACAGATGTTTCTGACCATGTATAAATTTATAATGTCTCTATATCCCAGTCTCCTCATACAGAAATAATAGTATCTACCTCACCAGGGTTACTGTGGGAAACAAATAAAACTATTTTTGTTTTTAGAAAAAGTCAGAATATATGACAGTATATCGAAATGGGAAAGTACTTTATAAACATAACCTTTAATCAGACATGAAAATACAAATATAAAATTGAGAGGGAGCACAAGTGAAAAAGGGCAGGAATGCCAGTCATCAAACAGCAGCCTGGCTCAAACCATTCACCACTGAATGCTCCGAAAAGAGCGGATGTCTGCCCTGTAGATTCCTTGTCATCTGTACCTACACCTCTTCTGTACCTGGTCTACAGAACAGTAGAGATCTACCCCACACAAACTCTCCAAGGAAACTTTAACAATGCAGGGAAGAGCTCATTCAGCCTAGGGGCCTCTCTCTGAAAATCTAACTCAAAAATAACATGTCTGGAAAGAGAAGCCTTTCCTAATATCACCAGAAATACCGTCACACTGACAGAGAAAGCAATCAGAAAACAGTAACCTGGTCTTTGATGAGCTCCAATGCAAATTCCTCCAGATCCAACTCGTAACACAACCTCATGAAAAGTGGTCCAAACTTATATTCCCCCAAAGTGACATTTCTGTTCTCTGCGTGGTACCTGGTAATCAAAAGGATTGAATGAGCCAAAAGGTAGGACACAGTAAAAAGGACAGACAGAGACCACGGCATGCACCGTGCTAGGTGCTGGGGACACAACCACAAAGGCTGAGGTACGCTCACAGTCTGGGGAGTGAAGTGGAGGTCTGAAGACATTCGGAGGAAATCTGGGATGCCGACGAGTACAAGGCATTTAAGCAAACAAATATGCAAACAGGGCTTGTGAGAGGCCGACATATCCTGTGAAATAAGCTGGAGGAAAAACAGACACTGCAGTCCTTCTCCAAATTTAGTGACAACCCCCTGAGACTGAGGGACTAAGCATCCCTTAGCAAACAGCAGGAGTCTTGCCTCTGCAAGTCCATCAGAATGGACCCCACCCGGAGTGAACAAAGGAGAGGGATGGGATGATGCTTTGTGCCCCTGAAGGCTGGCTACATCCCCACATAGGAGGGCAGACAACCAACAGATGCATTTACAACTGACAGCAATCTCTCTCCCTTTGTGAGCTTGTGGAGAGGCACGTGTAAGCTATGATCACCTAGCCAAACAAGTTAAATGAAGTCCTGAACTTTTAAGTTTTAGGAAAAGGCTAATTTCAAAGACAACGATGTCTTAGATGTGGCTTGAGATTTCTTTAGGCAGTCAGTCTGCCAGTCAGAACTACAGAACTTAAATCACTAGTATAAATTTACTTTTTTTTTTTTTTAGTTGGAGTCTCCCTCCTCACTCTGTCGCCCAGACTGGAGTGCAGTGGCATGTTCCCGGTCACTGCAGTCTTGATCTGCTGGGCTCTGGCGATCCTTCCGCCTTAGCCTTCCAAGTAGCCGGAACTACAGGTGCGCACTACCACGCCTGGCTGATTTTTTTTTTTTTTTTTTGATTTATTGTAGAGACGAGGTCTTGCCAAGTTGCCCAGGTAGGTCTCAAACCCATGGGCTCAGGCAATCCACTCGCCTCAGCCTCCCAAAGTGCTGGGATTACAGGTTGAGCCACCACGCCCGGCCATAAATTTACTTTCAATAACCTACTCTCTCTGCTTTAGACACCAAGCAGACAATCTGGTGACAAAAGAAATACCTCATGATTACATGTAAACCAGGTTATTAGGGAGATTCATAATGAATGATTCATATAATGAATAAGTCTAGTATACCTTGGAGAAAAGCTCTGACTTCAAAACAGAATACTTTCCATTAATACCATCAGCTAAAACCACAGAGGAAAGTCAGAGTAACATTATGGACAGTCTATTCATAACATATGTACTGCCAAACAGAATGACACGTAGTTTTAAAGAAATATTTCATGATCCAATTACAGAAGTTACATAAGATTCATTGCTTCATTACAACACTTATAAAATAAATTATTAGAAAGCAATATAGTATAGTGATTAAGAGTTTTTAAACTCTGATTCCAAACTGATGATATATATCCCAGCTTTTCTTCTACTTACAAACTGTGTAACCATGAGCAAATTAACCACTCTGTGCCTCAGTTTCCTTGCCTGTAAAATGGAGAGAAGAGAATCCAACTCAAAGAATTGTGTGTGTGTGTGTGTGTGTGTGTGTGTGTGTGTGTGTGTGTGTGTGTACTAAACGAGACGACATGTCAGGCAAACAGCAAATCCTCAATATATGTTAGCTCGTGTAAAATGTAAGGCATGCTAAGGAAAACATTTTTTGAATCAACGTATTTCAGTAAATATTCTCACGAGAAACTTGGTGCCAGATTAAAAGCAAAAGAACACAAAAATAAAAGTTTTTGGATTTGACGTTCACATTCTAAATGATAGTCACACTAATAAAAGTCAATGAGAGATGAAGTGCCTTCTGGACAAGTAATGTTTAAGCAAGTGGATCTAAAGTCCCTCTATTGACCAAACGACAGCATCTGATCAACATTATAAGGGGATTAAGCTGTTCTCCATTGTTGGCTGAACAAGTAGCTTATGTTTCTGCTCTGGACTTCGTTCCAGCCGTGGGCTGCCTGACTCAGGGAGGAACAGACAAGTTGGCTGGCCCATGGATCTACCCGTCTGCCCAAGGTCCAGCTGGCCACAAGTAGAGAGGGGAAGGTCCGCAACCGGGTAGAGTTATTACCATCAGTAAAGGAATTATAAGTCATACTTGGAATGTTTACGATAAAACTAAGGGTAGAAAGAGTGTTCAGAAGTTTTACCCTGTTCTGCTACTCTTGCAAACGTCTAGATTTGGATGGCAAACAGAGTGAGAGGAAAACAGGCCAGAGGGTCTCAAATGGTTTAACTCTGTGAAACTGAATTACAGAATTAAGTTTGCTGATACAGTGTAACTGTAAACTATCACAACCTTTCTGGGAAATAATCTGATAGTTATAGTGATCAGTCTTAAAAAGTTCATAACCTCTGGTCCCTAAAAGGAAACAAAAAGTAAGTTTTATGCAGAGAGTTGCTCATCATGGCATTATTTATACTGGTGAAAAATTAGAAATAATTTAAATGTCCAGCTATATGGGTGCTGTTAATTAAAATACTTAACTTAAAATATCGTATTGCCATTAAAATGATTCCTAAGTCTATGGTTAACAAGGAAAAATATTTATGCTATAGTATCGACTTAAAAGTTAGAAAATATTGTTATATAATCAGTAGTAATTATAACTATGTAGAAGAAAACCTATTGGAACCACAAAATCTTTGCATTGAAAAAAAAAAAGCGGTGAAAAAATACACAAAAATGTTAACAGTGGTTTCTCAGTTGTACGAGATGAGCCCCAATGACAACTGCCAGCATCCTTCCTCCTATGCATACATGCTGATCCACCCACCCAGGGTGGATCACTTCCCTTCCCTTTGACTTTGGTCTGGGCAGGCAGCCTGCCAATTCTCTACAAGGCCTGGCAGCTCCAACTTGCTCCATGGGCTAGTGCAGTTCAAGCTGGATAAACGAGTGGGAGCATGCCAGCGAGAGCGAGGGGACCCGTGGAGGCGCACTGAGGCGCCAGAGACACGAGAGAGGCCTTCGGGACCTTGCAGCACAGCCCGGCTGCCAGCTGACTACAGAGGAAGGAGTGACTTTAGCTGACCCAACAAAGAACTGCCCAGTGGAGATGGGCCTTAATTCCTGACCCATAGAGTTGTGAGAAATAAGTCGTTGTTTTGAGCCATGCTGGTGTGGCTGGTTATGCAGCAACAAACAACTGAAACTGCAGAGTTTGTGATATATTTCTTCTTTCTACATTTTTGGTGTTTTCAAATTTTCAAGGGGTTTTATAATTTTTCCTTTTGCTTTAAAAAAATTATTTTTTTATATTGTAAAATTAATAAGGTCTACTATAGACAAATTGGAGAAATCAGACATTTAGACAAGCAAAAAATATACAATCTATAATTCCCAGAGAACCATAGTAAACTTCTGGTATATAATCTTCCAATATTCCCCATATGGTTATCTTGTATTTCTTTATAATGTACAATATAGGCCAGGCATGGTGGCCTATATTATGCGCACAGCCCCAGCGCTTTGGGAGGCCAAGACAGGAGTTCCTTGAGATCAGGAGTTTGAGACCAGCCTGGGCAACATAGCAAGAGTCTGTCTCTAACAAAAAGAGTAAAAACATTAGCCAGGCATGGTGGCACAAGCTTACAATCCCAGCTACTCAGGAGGCTGACATTGAAGGATCCTAAGCCCAGGAAGTCATGCCGTGTGATTGTGCCACTGCACTCCAGCCTGGGTAACAGAGTGAGATGCCAACTCAAAATAAATAAGTAAACGCACAGTATAAGTGCAGGTTCATAATACAGAAATATACGTTTAAAGAATAGTGAAAACTTAATTTCAGAAATGAAGCCTGCTGATGTGATATTACACTGCTCCCTGGCAAGAAAAAGCTTTGCTGGTTTTCCCAGCAGCAGGCTGTTTTCTCTGCTAAGGGAGAGTCTAGTATTGGAGCAGAAAGGTCCAACAGGCATAAGACTGGAGGTGGGAGACTTGTCAGTGATCCAAGTGAGAGACACTCAAGTCTGAACTAGGACACTGGGATCAGGACCAGAGATGAGAGGGCTGGAGCTGAGAGATCCCAAGAAGGAAGAGGCAACAGGAAAAGGGGCTCCAAATACAAAGGAGGAACCCCAAAACAACTTATTTATAAAAAAATTGTGTATTTTTGCTTACATGTTTGAGCTTCAGTCACCTTCCAAGTACTCTCTGCTTGATGCAATACACCTATTGAGATGCTTTTCCCACTGCCCCAAAAGTTTTTAAACTTGTTGATTTTAATGCCTTTTAGTGCTTCTGCCATTCCACATTGGCAAAATGTTTCCCTTTGAGGACTTTTTTCATCTAGGGAAACTACAAAACAGTTGCTACGGCCAAGAGCGGGTAGGGCACGGGGGTCATGCCGTTTTTGCTCAAAAACTGCTGGACGCTCAGTGTGGGATGGGCAGGAGCATTGTCATGGTGGAAGAACCAGTCACCTGTTTGGCACAACTCAGGACGTTTCTTCTGTAAATCGTGATGCAACCTTCTAAAAACTTCCAGATAAAGACCTTGGTTGACTGTTTGATCCAAAGGAACAAATTCTGAAATGATCTGTTTTTCTATCCTCAGCACCTGGCATAGTAGGAATCCAGTAAGTGTTTGCTCAATGAACAAATGTAAATGCTGGAGTTCAAGAGAGGAATTTAGACAAGAGATCTGAAAGGCATCAGTATAGAGGTGATAATGGATGAGACCGCTCAGGGAAAAGAACAGAGTAAGAAAAGATGAAGGTGGCTGAATTCTAAAGAAATGTCTCACCTGTAAATGACATTTTTAGCCAGCTCCATATCATCCCGGAATTCACACAAATGAAGTAAGGTTCTCAACTCCTCCTTCAAGATGAGTTTATTATGGGTCAGTTTTTCTTCCAAGTTTCTAAAATAAGTTTCTAGGAGAAAGCACAGTGTGGTGGCCATCACTCAGGCTGACTGGGATTGTAAGGAATCTCGCCTCAAGGAGAAAGGGGAAGCCTGAACCTTGCTCCCTGCAAAGGGACACCGAGGGGCTCATGGACATGCAGCTCCCGTCACTGGCTGATCTCCTTTGAGCAGCGAGTGTCAGCAGACGGCCATGAGGTGAAGCATGTGTGTCACCAGAGGCATGGCACAGACCCAGGCCCACTCGAGACTCTCTAAAACAGAATCTCTGGGGGTAGGAGCACAAGGGTAGGCATTTTTTATTCCCTAGGTGACCCTTGGGTAAACGAAAGTTTGAGAACTACTATCCCAGTGGCTTGACCCAAATAACTGAATCTATAGAGAACAAGAAAGAAAATGCAGTCAGCCATCTAAAGCATCAATTGGCAGAGCACCAAACAGAAACACTAAAAAGAAAAAGTGAGTTGAAGGTGGGTTTATCCACAAAGGTTGTCCGTGTGATTCAGGAATTCTTCATGTTTCTTTCATTGGATTCAGCTTCACCTTTCTGTCCTTCCTCTTGGTCTCTCCACTCAGTTGTTTGAAGGCATGCCATAATTCTATAATACGTAATGGGCAGGGATGGGGGACAGTCCTCTAAACAGTAGCCAACACTCTTTAGTGACAGAATCATTTCAAGGTCATCACAATCTATTACTGCCCCTGTCTTCACATCTGATTAACTGTGGGGACTGTCAAACACTAAAAAAAAGCACTGTTGCTGGCATCAGGAAGGGGCTGGACTCTCACCAAAATGTGGGGTGAGATGCGAGGCAGCAAGCATCTGCTTTCCAGAAGGAAGAACTGTTGTCAGTATCAAAAGCTGCCAAGAAATATCTGCAGGATTTGTTCCAAGGCCCAGGGCTTTGAAAGATGCTGCTGAAAGGAGTAGCATTAAAAAGGCAAGAGCTCAAAGCAGAGGCAGACACTGTTCTCAATTTACAAGAAGAGAGACCCACTAGGTTTGAGATAATGCAGTGAATCTTCCAGTCCTTATCTGCAGAACCGCATAATGGTTGAAGGTTTTAGAGCTGGAAGGACCTGGGTTGAAATCCAGGCTTGGCGTCTTGCATGCTCCAGGGGAGAACCTGGCCTGAAACTTGATCCCTCATATTCAATGTGAAGACCGTGACACTACCCTGCGGGGTGACCCGAGACAATGTATGTAAAGCATACAATAACTGCCAGTAAGTCGAGACATTATGGTCTTCATTCCTTCTGTCACTTGTTAGATCTAGAGGATTTAGTCTGTTGAACAGTTCTAAGAAATTTCCAATCTAAACGATCTCAAGGAGATAACTTTACATCTTGTACCTCTTAATCCTTTTTAAACCTTAAGAATCCAAAATCTCAAAAGATGTAACTTGTGTTTTAAAACAAATCAGTCACCATTTGATTTAAAACAAATCAATCACTTAAGTGATTATCATATAACCATACTCAGAAGTATCCTTCTTTGTGTGGGAGACACCAAGGATAAGGTATAGTTCCAGCCCTTAAAGAGCTTTAAGTGTCTTCAGAAAGACAAGACATATTTACACAAAGCTACCTGAAAACAATGACAAAGGAGGTGCCATGTGAATGACTATAAACCTAACAGACAGAAGAGTCCTATGACCACACCTATTATGACTCAGAGCCAACCAGGTTTGGTGGAAATGGAGGGGCAGCGGCGAGGGAGAAAAGGGCAGAACAGGGCTGGAGAAACGGAGGAGGGGGGCATTCTAGGCACGGGAACATGAACACGAGTAACATGAGTAACAGGACAGAACTGGGAGTGAAAGGTATAAAGGAAAGGGCCGTGACTAGATTAACCAGAAACCACACTGGACTCCAGAAAGGGCAGGGTCCCTCAGAGGAGAGCGAGGAAGCCAGGGGGTGAGTACGGCCATAGTGTGGTGTTCAACAGAGTACAACTGTGTGTTCCTAAAAGTCTGACAGGCTTTTACAAACAGCGGTCTGACAATGGATTGATAATACGAATATTAACTGCCTTTCAGAACATATGCATAACTGTCATGGCCTCGTAAAGTCTATGACAATTGGAAATACCAACTAGACACTGACATGGATCCCTAACTACAAACTTCACAGAGCTCCAAAATACCTGGGGTAAAAAAGAACTGGAGTGAAATCTAGATTGAGTCTACTATACTGGAGATAAATACACTCTCTCCCCCCAACTCCTAAGGTTTATCATCTTGTCTTGTAGGTGGCATTATGACTAGAGGAGCGACAAGGCAACACTGATTTCTGGAGGACTGGACCCGAGGGAATGGGGGCAAGAAGTGTTACTCAGGTGCTCACGGAGAGCTGGGCCCATAGCTGGAAAAGTCAACAGGGACAATGAGAGTTATTCAGAGACAGGAAAGTTCATAGAGGGAGCATCCATGACATCCATGACCACTTATGCACCCACACGCAATAAATAAGTTTCTAGTACCAGGAAGAACTCTGTATGCAGAAGGGAGGGAATGAATATATGCAACAAGATTTCTCAGAGTCTGAAAGAAAATGGAGCCTAGGGTGGTGGTCTCATGTTTTTAGCTTTTTATAACAAAAATTTTCAAACATATCCAAGAATAGGGAGATCTATATAATGACTCTCCACACCAAGTGCCTATCTCCCGGGCTCAACAATAAACAATACTTTGTTAATGATGTTTCCTCTACACTTCCCAAACACACTGGAATTTTTCTCCAAAGCAAATCTCAGATTTGATAGTTAAGTTTCTCCTGTTTTTAAAGAAATCTTTGACCGTATTGACTTTTTACAACGCATTATCACACATAGTAGGTTGTATTTAATTTGATTTCATATATATATACTTGTATCCTGGAAATGCAACATAAAATTCATTTTTCACTGAGGGTTACCTAAAAATATTTGAAAGCCAGTCATCTGGAGCTCTTAAACTTTACTGTATATAAATAATCTGGGACCTTTCCATCTGCATTTCTATCGGCCACCCAATAGCAGCTGATGCTGCTGGTCCTTGACCTGTACTTTGAGTGGCACAAATCTAGAGGGGGCTAGTCACAGCACTAGCTTTAGTATTTCTCTAGGATCATATGAGAGGCATTTTTTGAAAAATGCCGGACACAAAGTGTTAACTATTTCTACCATCACTCACTAGCATTTTCAAACTTAATCCTTTTCAATAAAGGCAATAAGGGAAATGTTTGAAAAAACCTTTCAGACTATGAGCAAAGGTGAGACGCCACTCTTAGGAAATCGAAGACCTCCGCTCCCAAACCTTGCAGCAAAAGGACACCCAGGAGCGGAGGAGTGTTCCCGGAGAGCAACGTCGCCCCGTCCGTTGATGAGAGGAAAGGTGTAGGCTTTTTAGCAGTAGAATGTGAGATGTAAGGTGAATGCAAAGGTAGACTAGGAAACCAAGAAAAGTCACTGAAAGAGAGATTGAGTGGAAATAAAGACAGAAAATTTGAATGACAGATTGATGAAAGAATTAACAAAATAGATTCTATTACCTTTGGTGCCAGGAAGACTATATGCAACAGCCACCTTCTTATGCTGAAATTCTTTTAATTTCACAATATTATCTGAAAGTAGGTATCTTTTAGCTAAAAAATCAGAGAAAGAAAAAAGCAAAATCATTTTGACTGTTTTATAAGTTGGCCATAACATAGAGCCTGACTGTCTCTAATTAATTGGTCTTACCTTCATCTATTTTAAATTAGCCATCCAGACAAGTGGGAAAAAACATCTCTGAACTAGCAGAGAATGTAAATTTTAAGAGAAGTTTTATCTGTGTGTGTGAAAGGAGCTAGTGATTAACTGTGTGGGGACTGGTTGACAGGAGACTGGAATTTAAAGTACAAATAGGCATCAGCCATCCGGTTAGGGGATAACAAGGACATTAAAACAAAAACCAACTAATAGCTATCATTTAAATGCAAAACAGGCACATCTAGTTTTGGTTTATCTAGGGAGAAGCATATGGTGCAGAGTATAGTGGATGTGACCGCTGTAACTCCCAGTTTTGTCATTTGTGAAATGAGAGGGTTTATGGCTGCTCAGATCTGCCTCTAGGTATCCTTAAGATACACGGAAATCACTGATCACAGCTTAGTAGACTTGGGAAACAACATCCTTTCGGATCCTGGTTTGTCTGTGAAAGTTGGCCAAACACTCACCCACTGATAGGGTTCAGTGTGCTGGAATAACAAGGTAACAATACAAACTGCTATTTGGAAAGGCAGTCCTGCGAAGTGGTTAAAAGTTGGTCTCTACTGTTGGTCACGTTCAAATCCCACCTCTACCAGTTCCCTCTGACCTTGAGTAAATTACTTAGTTTTGCTGCTTCCTTCACTGTAAATGGAGAAAAGAAAGGGAATGGATGTATGCAACATGCATTTTGAAAAATGCCGGACACAAAGTGTTAACTATTTCTACCATCACTCACTAGCATTTTCAAACTTAATCCTTTTCAATAAAGGCAATAAGGGAAATGTTTGAAAAAACCTTTCAGACTATGAGCAAAGGTGAGACGCCACTCTTAGGAAATCGAAGACCTCCGCTCCCAAACCTTGCAGCAAAAGGACACCCAGGAGCGGAGGAGTGTTCCCGGAGAGCAACGTCGCCCCATCCGAAAAAATACTACTGCCCCAAGGTCAAGGGACCCCCACCAGCCTTCGGCTTCCAGCACCAGGGCATCCCGGACCCCCGGGGCCTCCGGTGCATCCACGCCCGCGAGGGACAGAGGAGCGGGGACTACTCCAGAGATGCCCACCCCCCTTCTCTTCCACCCCTTCCCTCTCTCAGGGGCCGAGGCTGCGGATACCTCCGAGAGGGCAGCGGCAGCAGGTGGAGTCGGAGCCCCCCAACCCAGGATACGCCAAAGTCCGCAGCGCCCGCAGCACGAGCCTCCTCGAAGGCCGCAGCACGGCCGCCATACTGTCCCAGGCCGTACCAACTGCCGGAGCCCGGGGGTGGGGGAGGGCGGAGCGTCGGAACCCGAGGGAAGGGGCGGAGCGTCGGAGCCCGAGGGAGGGGTCGGAGCGTCGGAGCCCGAGGGAGGGGGCGGAGCGTCGGTCCCCGCCGAGAACGGCGAACGCGATTCGTCCCCTTCGGGACGCCGCGAGGGCCGGCGGGAACCCCGCCCCGGCCGGCCTTCCTTTTGGTCTGCTCCAAGATGGCCGCCCCCATGGTGCGGCGCGGGCTGCTCCTGGCGCGGAGAGTGGCTCGGCCTCGACTCTCCCCAGCAGGTCGGTGGCTGCCGCTTGGGTGGGGCTGCTTCAGTAAGCACCTGAGAGCTCTGGTCTTTGAGTGAAGAGAGCGATGTCTCGAGGGGAGAGGATGTGTTTCTGGGAGCTGTGGGTTAGCGAAGCCATTTGGGGTGTTGGGTGGCACAGAAAAAAAGGAGGTCAGGTCTCGGCGCCATCTCCTTCCCTAAACCAGTAGTATCTTCCCATACAAAGGCATGAAGAGCCGGGGAAGGTTATGGCATGAAGGAATTCGCGTCTGGTGTGCCGCAGTTATGTGTCGGGGTGGTCATCTGTCTGCTGACCATGAAAACCCCAAATGGGTCCATCGCAAGGGCTGTGATCTTTTTCTCCCTTCTGAGATTTCTTCAGAAGGGCGTCAGATCAACGTTTTTCTCACCACCTTACCTTTGTCCGGACCCCGGGTCTGCACTTGGTGGAATATATATATATATATTTTAGCATTAACCACACTTTACCTGCTGACCTTGAGCACAACTCTTGATTGACCTTCCTTTGCTATAGTTTTTTTTGTTTGTTTTACGTGTAGATCAGAAATGCTCTTAATTACTTGTAAAGTACTTTGGTATCTGAGTTGAATGGCGGCCCACTCAAAACCTCCTTAGTGAATGACGAAAACATTGGGGGAAAGTTTTAAAGTATTTTCAGGAGCCAAATTTTGCAGTGATTTTAAGCACAGAATTCTGACAGATGTATTTGATTATATGATAAAATGCAGTAATCATACTCGATGTTTCCAATGCTTCCTATATCGTTTTTCCAACCTGCCTCCTCTTGTCCCTATTTTTAAAAAGCAACACACACTTTCACTCACACTTCTTTAGGAACAGCCACAAATGTCAATGCAAAACCTCATAGTTTGACCACCAGAAGTTTTCTGAGGATTAAGTGGTTGACCTGGTAAAAATGTTTAATGTCTCACATTGGGCGCAGTGTTATGTACAGCTTAGCTGTTACTAGCATGCTTTATTATGAGTGCTAGTAAATACATCTCAATCTTTTTGATTATCCAGACCTTGGATAGTAGATCAGGAAGAATATCACGGTTGCTTAGAATGTTTGGTGGCAGCCATTCTTGCAAGGGAGTAGAAATTAGGTAGGGTGAACGGAGAGAATTTCCAGTTCACATTTTGTACTTAGTTTGAACTGGTGAACTTGTGGCAGGTTACACCTGTGCTATTTCAACATGGTAGCTACTAGCATATGTGGCTAACGTTAAACAAAATTAAAAATTCAGTTCCTTAGTTACACTAACTACATTAGAAGTGATCAGTGGACCCATTTGGTTACTGACAACCATATTGGACAGTTTAGGATGAAACAGTCTCATCGTCACAGAAGGTTATATTGAATAAACACTGGGTAAGACCATAGATGAAAGGAGACTTGAAGTCAGGAACTGGAGGCTGTAAGGAAGGTGATACAAGATCATAGGGTAGTGTAACACGGACCACTCAGGATTTGGGAATGCTGATACGGATCTTGACTTGATCTGAGAATAGAGAAAAAGTTCTCTACTTTGTGCAAATTCATAGCAAATCAATATGTGGAACACCTTAATGCTTCCATTGAGTCTCATCCTATGACAGGAAGCAGGAGGGCAGCTAAATTGATCAAAAGGACGAAAGGAAAATTACCTGAGATGGACCCAAAAAGTGACTTAAATATCTGAAGAGGCTAGAGAATGGAAACTCACTGAGCACCTATTAC
The DNA here is from genome assembly GCA_027257055.1 of Cephalopachus bancanus. Lineage (NCBI taxonomy): Eukaryota > Metazoa > Chordata > Mammalia > Primates > Tarsiidae > Cephalopachus > Cephalopachus bancanus. The sequence continues at coordinate 1,146,900 of JAPVLO010000112.1, read as the reverse complement.
CTAGTGGACATTAGAACCTTAATATATGTCCTCACTTAAACTACAGCACCAAAATAGGCAGTATTTTCCTGTTTTACATATGAAGCAAGAGGCTCAGAGATATTGTATAACTTGCCCAAATGATCATAAAATTATTAGCAAGGCAGAGATTCAAAGTTAGACTTTGTGACTCTAGAGCCTGTCTCCACAATTACACTACTTTCCTTTGAATAGAAAAAAAAATGTTTGGAAGGCCTAGCACAGTGGCTCATGCCTGTAATTCCAACACTTTGGGAGGCTGAGGCAGGAGAATTGCTTGAGGCCAGGAGTACGAGACCAACCTGGGGAACAAAGCAAGACCTTGTCTCTAAAAAATTTTTTAAAAACTAGCTGGGCATGTGTTGCATGCCTGTAGTCTCAGCTACTTGGGAGGCTAAGGAAGGAAGACCTCTTGAGCCCAGGAGAACGAGGCTTCAGTGAGCGTGATTGTGCCACTGTACTCCAGCCAGGCAATAGAGTGAGACCCTGACTCAAAAAAACCCCCCAAAAACCAAAAGACAGAATGTTTGGAGACATTTGATCAAAGACCAAAATAACTATGTAACTTTAAAATGTTTAAGGGTATGAATAGAGCCAGTCAGTTTTCACCAATCTTTGAACTTCTGTTTCTTAGAGATCTTTCAGAATTAAATGGAGACAGTGTTCCTTTTTGTAGTGGATAGTTATCTTAAAGAATATTGTTGCCCTGAACAACAGCTGACTAACTGAAAGACAAGCAGGTTCAAGAAAAGTTTGTATATACTCTTGGATGGTATATTCATAGTGGGATTAAATAGGCAAAGCGGTCTAAATCTGTGAGGCTGAGATTTTGCTAATTCAAGTGTGGTCTGAGGACTGGCATCATTATCATCACCTAAGAACTTGTTAGAAATGCAGAATCTGTTCCTACCTACTGAATCAGACCTACTGAATCAGAATCTACATTTTAATGAAATTAATGTGTGCATTAAAGTTTCAGAATCTGATATGTGTTTTACTTTGCTATTGTCCACCCATTTAATGTTCTCTGACTTAATTATTTGGTTCTAATGTTCATATGTGGACCTTCCAATTAACATACAGGGATGGAAAGAACTTTGAATGATGTCATTTATAAAAGTATCTCAGAAAGTGAACATCCTGCTTTTGAAGGCTTAATGGAAAATGGAATGTCTATCTTTCTTGGTATGTTCTTTTCCTACTCCTGCTGTAGCAGATTACCATAAACTTGGTAGTTTAACAGAGATTTATTATCTTACAGTTTTACTGGTCAATAGTCTGAGATGGGTCTTACTCTGCTAAAAATCAAGGTGTTGAATGGAATGTGTTCCTTTCTGTCGTCTCTAGGGAATATCCATTTTCTCGCCTTTTAGGGAATATCCATTTTCTCGCCATTTCTATGTTCTACAGGCCACGTGTATTCCATGGGCCGTGGTCCTCTTTATCTTCAAGGTAAGGAATAGTCAGTCACTTCTTCACATCACTCTGTCCTTTATTCCCCTGACCAACAGACTCTTGCCTCTTTTTTTAGAAGGACCTCTGTGATTACATTGGGCCCATCTGGGTAATCCAGGACACTCCCATTTTAAGATCAGCTGATCAGCAACCTTCATTCCATCTGCTTTCTAATTCCCTCTATCATGTAACCTAACATAATCACAGGTTCTGGGGAATAGAACATGGACACCTTTGGAGGGCCTATTATTACTATTATCAGAGCCTATTATTATTCTGCCTACCATACTTGGCAACTTATTTTTATGGTTGTCATGGGGTTCTATTAGGAAAACTTTCTATTTGCTAAATTTAAATTCTTCACCCTTACACACATTTCTTTTTGTTATAGCCTCAACAGAGATGGAGAATGATTACCCCTGACTTTCTTTTAAAACAAACAGTTGAAAGCTCATATTTACATGAAGGTTGCTGGGCTTGCCTTTTGAATATCTACAAGTCCTAATTTCTTTTCAGTTCATGTGGCTCCCTTCCACAACTGCATGTGGAGGCCGTTCTGGGAGTTCTAGCTTCCCCTACGATTACCTCCCCAGTTTTTTACCTATCAGTTCAAAACTCAAACAATGATCTAGATGCCATCTTTTCTGATTTCAGAATATAGAAGAGTGATTACTTATGCCAGAATGAAGATGTAGAGACTAGGAGATAATAATAATAATTAGAGAATAAGCAAGTTGCTGGTATTCTGGAGTACAGTTGGCCTTCCTATCTAACTGCGTCTGCAGTTGCAACCAACTGTGGATCAAAAACATTTTTTAATAAAACCAATACAAAATAAAAATACAACAATAAAAATATAAATAATACAGTATAACAACAATTTACATTGTATTGGGTATTATAAATAATCTAGAGACGATTTAAAGTATATGGGCCGTTGTGTGTAGGTTATATGCAAATACTATACATATAGGAAACTTAAACATCCTGGGGTTTTGGTATCCAAGGGGATGTTTTAGAACCTTCCCCCTCTCTCCTAGGATATCTAGGGAGGGCTGTATATAGTTTGTAACAGTCTCTCCTCAGCTCATGCTTATCCAGAGGAGGGTTGCCATTGTTCCCCACACGAAGGAGAGGTCTTCCTGGTTTTAGAAATTAGATTTCAGTTTGCATAGAAATGCTATTGGTTATGAATAGGTTTTCTGAGTTGATTTTTTTTTTTTTGATTCTATGTCAGACTGTTAGAGCTTACAGGAACCTCAGATATCATCTAGTTTAACTTCATTTGCATTTTCTAACAACTGGTAAAACTCAAAAGTCAAATCTTACTGCCGAATTGGTGAATGTATACAGCTAATATAATGCTGTCAACTTTTTATTCATTCTTCCTGGTAGATCTACAGATAGAACTAATAATTTATAGCATTGTTTCTATTGAAAATGTATCCTAAGCTTCAAACATCTAATTTTTAAAAAATTACAATCCATTTGAAATGTGGACACTTAAATAGTTATAATTTTAAAAGCCATCTTAGTTCCCCTTTTGAAACAGTCTTAGGAAACTTTATTGTCATATCATTGTTTAAGTTTTATTTTATTTATTTGTCTATTCTTATTCTGAATCTCACTCTGTCACCCAACCTGGAGTGCAGAGGCACAATCACGGCTTACTGCAGCCTGGACCTGCTGGGTTTAGGTGATTCTTCCACCTCAGCTTCCCAATTAGCTAACACTAGAGGTGTGCACCATTTTTAATTTTTTTGTAGAGACATGGTCTCACTATGTTGCCTAGACTGGTCTTGAACTCCTGAGCTCAAGCAATCCTCTCGTGTCAGCCTCCAAGAGTGCTGGGATTATAGGCATGAGCACTACACCTGGCCTCTTAGTTTTAGTACTCAAGCTTAGATCTTATTTTAGTAAAAGTCTGATCTGTGCTTAAGGTAAGGGACTGATTAGATTGTGTGTATGTTCACATAGATGTGTTTCTTTGTTTTCATTGGCATATGGATAGGAATAACAATGGCATTCTAGTATTGTGTTTAATTGGCCTCCAGGCCATCTAGCTTGGCTTACGTAAGCCATCTACGTTTGACTGATGGTCTGCTGTGACCTCATGTAATTGTCTCTTTCATTCTGGTATTTTTTTCTTTTTTTCAACAGAGTTATTAAGATATAATTCACATGCCATACAATTCATCCATTTACAATATACCGTTCAATAGTTTTAAATATATATGTAGAGTTGTGCAGCCATCACTACAATCAATTTTAGAACATTTTCATTACTCCAGAAAGAAATCTCATACTTATTTGTAGTTACCCCCATTTTCCCCAAGCCTTTCCCATCTCACCTTATCTTAGGCAAAAACGAAACTACTTTTTGTCTCTGTAGTTTTGCCTGTTCCGGATATTTCATATAAATGGAACCATACAATATGTGGTCTTTTGTGACTGTCATCTTTTTCACTTAGCATAATGTTTTTGAGATTTATCTTTGTAGCACGTATCAGTACTTCATTTTTTTTAATGCCAAATGGTATTTCATTGTAAGGATAGATCACATTTTGCTTATCCATTCATCAATTGATGGATATTTGGGTTGTCTTCACTTTTTGTCTATTATGGATAATACTGCTGTGAACATTAGTGTACAGATTTTGTGTGGATGCGGGTTTTCAGTTTTTAAAATTATAGACCTAGGAGTGGAATTGCTGGGTAATATGGTAGGTAACTCCGTGTTAACATTTTGAGGAACTGCCAGACTGTTTACCAAAGCAGTGCGCCGTTTTACATTTTCATCAGTAATGTATGAGTTCTAGTCTTTCTGCATCCTCCACAACAGCTTTTTGATTATATCATTGTAGTGAGTGTGAATTTGGTAGCTCCTGGTGATTTTGTTTTGCATTTCCCTAATGGCAAATGATGTTAAGCATCTTTCCATGTAATTATTAGGTATTTGTGTATGTATTTATACAGATATATCTGTTCAAATTCTTTGGCCATCTTTCCTTTGAATTGTCTTTTTTTATTTCTGAGTTGTAAGAGTTATTTATATATTTTGGATACCAGTCTTTTTTCCCAGGGGTCCCCAACCCCTGGGCCAGGGACCAATACTGGTCTGTGGCCTATTAGGAACCGGACAGCACAGCAGGTGTTGAGCAGTGGGTGAGCAAGTAAAGCTTCATCTGTACATACAGCCGCTCTCCATTGCTCACATTATTTCCTGAGTGCTGTCTGCTGTCAGATCAGCAGTGGCATTAGATTCTCATAGGAGCATGAACCCTATTGTGAACAGTACATGCAAGGGATCTAGGTTGTGGGCTCCTTATGAGAATCTAATGGCCGATGATCTGAAGTGGAGCTAAGGTGGTGATGCTGGCATTGGGGAGTAGCTGTGAAAATATAGATTAACATTAGTAGTAAGGTTTGACTGCACGGAGACCATAATAAATCAGTTGCTTTCAGACTCAGATCAAAACCCTATCAGTGAGTAGCAGGTGAGTTGATGTACTTCAATTGTACAGCTGCATCTGGTGGCAGGCTTTAAGATAGAATCTGACACTTATTTTAGTCTGCATGTAGCCCGCCCATTATTTTATATACCACTTCCATCTGTGCCTCTTTCCTTGGACTGTGTACTTGTTTCAGCCACAGTTTTGGTAATCCCACAAGCTAACCCTAGACAGAATGAATAAAAACCAAACTTCACTGGAGAGCTTCTTTGAAAGGGGGGAAAGACCCAATGATGAGACAGCAGAAGACTCTAAGACTGCCATCATAAAGAAAGTTGCATTTAAAAAAAAATACAGCCGGGCTCGGTGGCTCAGCCTGTAGTCCCGCGCCTTGCGAGGCTGAGATGAGTGGATTGCCTGAGCCCGCGGGTTCGAGACCTGCCTGGGCAACTTGGTGAGACCTCATCTCTACAATAAATAAAAAAATTAGCCGGTAGCATGTGCCTGTAATTCCAGCTATTTGGAAGGCTGAGCAGAAGGATCGCCTGAGCCCAGCAGGTCGAGGCTGCGGTGTTCGGGAGCGGCCACTGCACTCCAGTCTGGGCGACAGAGTGAGACTCCAACTCAAAAAATAAATAATTAAATAAATAAATAAAAGAAAATACTAAGAGTCCTACTTAAATTACGGGTTCATTGCAACAAGTGATTCACATTCTCTAAGCCTGCTTTGGAGAATATGTGGTGACTGGCTATTCAATGAAGCCATGAAACTTTCAAAACTGCTTTACCACATGGAGACCAAGGACCGTTCATTAAAAGACCAGCCTTTGGAGTTTTTCAAAAGAAAAAAAAAACATGAACATGAAAAACAGAAGCAATTTTTGAAGGCCATCACTTCATCAAATATGTCTGCACTGAAAGCATCATTCTTCGTGACTGATTTCATTGCTAAAGCTAAGAAGCCCTTTACTATTGAAGAATTGATCCTGCCTGCTGCTAAGGACATTTGTCATGAACTTCTAGGAGAGGCTCAGTTCCAAAGGTGGCACATGTTCCTCTTTTAGCTCGCACCATAACTAGATGAATGGGTGAAATAACAGAGCATATCGAGGCACGGTTGTTAGGGAGGATTAATGACTTAACAGTACGCAATCCAGGTTGATGAGTCCACCAATGTTGACAACAAGACAACAATGCTTGTTTTTGTGCGATGTATTTTTCAGGAGGATGTGCATAGGATATGCTATGTGTACTTCTGTTGCCAACCAGTACCACAGTTGCAGAATTATTCAAGTCTTTGAATGATTACACATCAGGAAAACTGAATTGATCATTTTGTGTCAGTATATACAGGATGGAGTGGCTGCCGTGGCTGGATGACTTTCTGGTTTCACTAATCAGGTCACAGAGGTCGCTTTGGAATGTGAGTCTGTGCACTGTGTCATCCATAGAGAAATGCTGCTAGCCAAAAAATGTCACCTGACTGTAACAATGTTCTACAGAATGTGATTAAAGTTACCAGTCACATTTGCCCTTAACTCACTACTGTTTGTGCAGCTCTGTGAGGAGAATGGACATTGAGCACATATATCTTCTCTTATACACAGAAGTGAGATGACTTTCTAAAGGTAGATCACTGGTCAGTTTTTGAGTCACAAGAGATGCTCCAGAGATTTCTTTTAGAAAAACAGTCACCACTAGCAGCACATTGCAGTGACATGGAATGGGTTGCAAAACTTGCTTACTTGTGTGACATAATCAGCCTGCTTAAACAAACTCAATTGGTCACTTCAGGAGGAATGACAACTGGGTTCAAGTCAACAGGTAAAGCGGCTACATTCAAAGCCAGACTGAAGTTATGGGAATGACTAGTGAACATTGGGATTTTTGACACGTTTCAAACATTATCAGAGATTTTGAAAGAGACTGAGCCAGGGCCTTCTTTTCTCCCAGCTGGTGCATGATCACCTATCTCAGCCTTCAAAACATTACATCCCAACCACAAAAAACCCCTGAACTAGGAAGGAATGGATCCACGACCCATGTGTGAATAAGCCAGGTGAATCACACTTGCAGAACAGAATCAACTGCTTGAGATTGCAGATGATGGTGGCCTTAAAAGTATGTTTGAGACAACCTCAAATCTCCATACATTCTGGATTAAAGTCAAGGCAGAATAATCTGAGATTGCCACAAAAGCATTGCTTGCATTTCCAACATCCTATCTTTGTGAAGTAGTATTTTCTTCGGTGACAGCAAGCAAAATGAGATTATGGAGTAGAATGAACATAAGCAACACTTGGGTGTCACTGTCTCCCATTACCCCCAGATGGGACCGTCTAGTTGCAGGAAAACAAACTCAGGGCTCCCACTGATTCTGCATTATGTGAATTGTGTAATTATGTTGTTATTTATTACAATGTAATAGTAAAAGAAATAAAGGCACAATAAATGCAGTGTGCTTGAATCATCCCAAAGTCATCTCCCCTCCACACCCCGCCTCCCCATCCATAGAAGAATTGTCTTATGGTACTGGTCCCTGATGCCATAAGGTTGGGGATCACTGCCGTATCAGATAAGTGGTTTGCAAATATTTTCTGCCACTATGCATGTGGGCGAACTTTCACTTTCCTGAGATTGTTCTTTGAAGCACAAAGGTGGTTTTTTTAAAAAATTTTTTATAAACTTGCCATTCATTCTTTCTTACTCATTCCTTGAGCTCATGTTTATTGAATATTGCCATGAGCCAGGCATTGTGCCAGATGCTGGGAATACAGCTATGTCATCTTGTATTATAAGTAGTGATTTAATTTGACGTAGTGAGTTTTTCCTATTTACCACTAGGTACATTTGGCGTAGTGAGTTTTTCTTAGGATACTAGACCACTGGGTATTATACTCCTCTTTGCTTTATGTGAAATAGGGGTGTATATGATGATCTAAGTTAGCTGGAAATATTTTTAGGACTAATGATTGTAAGGCATTCAATTAATGAGTTAAGCAACAATCAACAGGTGTTTGGGGTTCTGAGAAGGTATTCTAGAAATCACCTGGGCTGTAATTTAGTGGCAGCAAATGGTTTCTAGTCCTAAAGTTATAGGAATAGAATTATTCGTATTTTTACCCATAAAATTAATATAAAGCTGAATGCTGTAGCACAGGCCTGTGGTCCCAGCTACTCAGAGACTGAGGCAGGAGAATCACTTGAGTCTGAGTTCTGAGCTGTAGAGTAAGCTATGCCAGTAAGATTGTCCTTACTGTTTGGCGTCAATATGGTGACTTCTCCCAGGCGAAAGGGATCACCAGTTTGCCTAAGGAGGGGTGAATGGCAAAGGTCGGAAACTGCAAGTCAGAATTCCCATGCTGACCAGTAGTGGGAATGTGCCATGAATAGCCACTGCAAGAGAGCCTGGGTAACATACCTGAAACTCTGTCTATTACACACACAAAAATTGTTGTGGCCGGGCTCGGTGACTCATGCCTGTAATCCCAGCAGTTTAAGAGGCTGGGGTGAGAGGATTGCCTCATTCCAGGAGTTTGAGACCAGCCTGGGCAACATCTCTACAATAAATAATTTTTTTTAAAGTTAGGTGGGTGTGGTGGCATGTGCCTGTGTAATCTCCGCTACTTGGGAGACTGAGGCAGAAGGATTGCCTGAGCTCAGGAGGTCGAGACTGTGGTAGCTATGATTGTGCCGCTATTGTCTAGGCGACAGAGTGAGAGACAGACTCAAAAAAAAAAAAAAGTGAAAAAATTTCTTTTTTCTGCGTCTTCTACTTGTTAGAGGCTGAATGCCATTTTGTTATTGATTGAATTGTGAACTGTGCAATATTGGTTGCAGTATTATATTTTTTAAAATATATGGTCTAGTGGTTGAAAAAAAGGTAAGTTTAATAAAACAGATACATGAAATCAACCTGTTGTGAAACCATGTTTGTTCAGGTAATTGTCTTTTTCCTCAGGTAAAAGATGCCTGCTTTCTGCAGCATATGTAGATGGCCACAAATGGGAAGCAAGAGAAAAAGAACACTGTCATCTTGGTAGGTACCTCTTGGGCTACAGATGTGCCGTTTTCGGTCATTCAATATGTCTGCCATCATAAACTCATAGATGTGTATATGAAATTATGCTTTTATGATGATTCAGTTCATATTAGCAAATCCTCAATCTTAAAAAGAGTTAGACTTTTACACATGGCAAAATGACTTTTGCTTATCCTGTGTACTTTTAATATTTCATTTTTGCGTTGGAGATTGGTCTCCTTGAGTTATATAAATAATTGTTTTGTTTTTTCATTTTTATCATATAGTTTCATGCAGTCTGTGTCTGTTTTACAAAATTTTACTTTTTTTAAAATTCAGAATCTAACTCTGTCGCCAGGCTGGAGTGCAGTGGCCACTGCAGCCTCAGTCTGCTTGGGCTCAGGTGATACTTCTGCCTCAGTCTTCTAAGTAGCTGGAACCACAGGTGTGAATCACCACACCTGGCTAATTTTTTTATTTATTGTAGAGATGAGGTCTCGCTATGTTGCTCACCTGGTCTCGAACCCCTGAATTCAGGCAATCCTCTCACTTCAGCCTCCCAAAGTGCTGGGATTACAGGCATGAGCCACTGTGCCCAGTATAAATTTTACATTTTATACTTTGATTCTTGGTATTGTCAATCTCTTTATTGACTCTGCTCTATTTCATCACTAGGTGACAGGTTAGAAAGCAACGTTAGAATCTCATGTAAGCCATATGGGGAAGATAGCTGGCTAGTATCTTCCCAGGCATTGTAATTATACTTTCTCCTCATTCCCTATGCCATATTACACAGGTAACAGCCTTTCTTTTATAAAATACTAAAACCCAAAAGAAACCACTGTCTCCATGGACACTTTTAAAAAAACGTATATACTTGAGACTTTTGGTTCTGCCTGCCCTTTGGTATATATAACATCACTGGGACATTGACAAAGTAAATAGATTGGTGATCGTTTTATGAGACTGATGTAATTTTTGGATTGCTTTCAGTGCTGATCTAATATCTTTCCCCAAATTTCTTTCACTGTTTTTTGGGCTTACGTCAGATAAGAATAAAGTCCCTTTGTTTATGGATTCTTCCCGTAAATACAAGAGACATTGCTGTTTATAATGATTATCTAATTGGAGTTTTCAAATAACTCATCACTTTCTTCCCTTAATGTGATTGCATACGTGAAGTTGGTTGTGAGCTCTGGGATGGGTGTGTGGACAGGGGCCAGCAACAGCAGAGCTGCAGAAGGTCTGAAGAGGAGTCACTGCGGCCTCTCCATAAGGAACCTACAGTCTGTTAATCGCTGTAAGAGTCCCAGGGTAGCATTTTGTAACAAATACTCTTATTATCCTGAAGTTACATTCATAGATAATATAATCTATCTATACATACTGTCTTTAAATCAGCATAATTCCCTTACCATGTTACAAAGGAGAAACAAAAGGGAAGTAACATAATAAATAACATTTATTTCAATATGTAAACAAATGCAAAATTACACTAAAAAACAATGAAGTGGCTAAATTTTGCTTTTAAAATGTAGACTCACTGGTGAATTCAAATCCCAGGATTGCATTGTCATGATGACATAATTTTACATAAAAAACAAACAACTCTTGGTAAAGTTCTGAATGACTCAACGCTCTGTCTCCCTTCAATATATATGGAAGTTGAATTTATAGAAAATTTAGCTTGTTTTCAATATAAAAAAATACTTTGTATTTAAAATGGAGTTAGTTCCATAATTATAAACAGGATTTTTTTTTTTTAGTACTGTGATAATCTGCATGTTACAAATGGCATGGTATTATGGGGCAAATTTTTAAACTTTTTATTTGAAAATAATTTTAAACATAAAAATTGCGGAGAACTCCTAGCTACCTGTCTTAGTTTGTACTCTGTTGTTTAAAACAGGATACTTGAAGCTGGGTAATTTATAAAGAAAAGGAATTTACTTTTGTTTTTTTTGTTTTTTTTTTGAGTTGGAATCTCATTCTGTCGCCCAGACTGGAGTGCAGCGGCCGCTCCCGGCCACCACAGCCTCGACCTGCTGGGCTCTGGCGATCCTTCCGCCTCAGCCTTCCGAGTAGCCGGAATTACAGGCACGCGCTACCACTCCCGGCTGATTTTTTGATTTATTGTAGAGATGAGGTCTCGCCAAGTTGCCCAGGCAGGTCTCGAACCCGCGGGCTCAGGCAATCCACTCACCTCAGCCTCCCAAAGGCATGGGATTACAGGCTGAGCCACCGAGCCCGGCTAGGAGTTTACTTTTTATAGTTATGGAAGCTGAGAAGTCCAAGGCTGAGGGGTCATAACCGGTGACAGCCTTCCTGCTGGTGGGTCTCTCTGAAGAGTCCTGAGGCAGCACAAGGCATCCCACGGCGAGAAGGCTGAGTGTTCTAGTTCAGGTCTCTCTTCCTCTTCTTAAAGAGCCATCAGTCCTACCTCCATGAAAACCTATTAATCCATTAGCGCATTAGTCCACGAATGGATTAATTCACTACTCACCTCTTAAAGGCCCCACCTCTCAATATTGTCACAGTGAGAACTAAATTTCAACATGAATTTTGGAAGGGACAAATATTCAAACCTTAGCACTACCTTTACTCATGTTTACCTGTTGTTACCATTTTGATTCATTTTAGCTAGCATGCACATGTTCCTGTTTTTTTCCCCCTTTCCCTCCCCTTCTTCTTACCCCTCCTTCTCTCCTTCTCCCTCTGTACCACACATACTTTTTTTTAACCATTTGGGAGTTTGTTGCATGTATTGTAGCCCTTTATCCTGATTACTTCAGCATACATGACCTGAGATGGGGTATTCTGTTACATAGCCATAGCGCTGATAACAACTTCAGAAAATTTAACATTAATATAAAACTTTGTATTCATATCCCTATTTTGGCAACTGACCCAATAATGTCCTTTATTGTATTTTTCCTCCATATTGCATTTAGTTGTCATGTCTCTTTATAAAAAGTCTCCATTAATCTGAAGTAGTTCCTTATTCTTTCTTTTTTTCTTATGACACTGTACTTTTTTTTTTTTTTAAAGAATCCAGTCTCTTTTTTTAATAGAATATGCCTCTGTTTTGGATTTGTCTGCTACTTTCTCATGATTAGATTCAATTTACAATTCCCCAGCCAGAGTGCTCTTGTGATATTGTGCCCCTGCCAGGGTATCACATCTGGGCATGCTTGATATCCATATGCCTTCTCTGGTGTTGTCAGCTTTGATCCTAGTCAACTGTGTCTGATTTCTTCACTGTAGAGTTTCTATTTTTCTCCCTTCTGAGTAATAGCCTTTCTGTAGAGAAACACTAATACAATGCAAATATCCTGCTTATCAAAAGTTTCCTCTTAGATTTACCATCCATTCATGGCTTCTAGCCTCAGTCTTTACTATGATGGTTCTAAAGTGATGATTTTCCAACTCCAACAATTTCCCCAGATTTAGTAGTTAATACTCAGCATTCTACTATAAGCAAGAACCCTTCCTTTTCTTTCATTTATTTCTTTCTCATCTGTTTGTTATCATACATTATGTTTAAATCTTATCAATTTCTGGATTTTTAAAAATGATTCATTGCTATCCTTAATTATTTTGGTAGTCTAGTTGTCAGATTTGGCTAGTAGAAGCCCTTTAAAGCTGGCTTCCAGCCCCCTCTCCCCTTTATAACTTCTTACTTTTTCATCTAACAAGATGTTCCAAGCTCATCTTGCATCTTTCCTGCCCTAGCCCTGGGATCAACCATTTCTCCAAGGAGTTCTGGTTTCTTTTGGTGAGGAGTGGCATTAAAAACCAGTATCTGGTTGCTAGGTGTTCTTTTGCTACTGTGGAATATTTGTTTCTTGGCTCATTTAGTGGACAGAACTGGGAAAAATATGAATGCATATACACATAAAAATGCCTATATGCACACATGCACATACACATGTATATATGTGAAATAATGCATTCACACCAGCACTTCAAATTCCAGTTCATCCCCACAGGATTCTGCTTGCTTGGCCCTAGTCCATATTTGAATCTCCCCTCTTCCATACAGAGAGCCCTAGCAGAGGCAGTGTTTGATGGGCGGAGCAGTCTCAGCATTGTGAATCATCCGATTTCCCTCCCTTCTGTCCATTAAGTGCTAGCAATGCCTCCCAGTCATGACAGCCAAAAAATGCCTCCAGATATTCTAAAATATTCTGTAGGGCCAGTAGCCTTTTGGGAACCACTATTCTAGTGAGACCAACATAGACACAATTCTATAGCAAGGCTTGTTCTGATGTGCTATATGTGGATTATCAGCAGAGTGCTATGTAAATACAGATAAGGAAATGATGAATTCCAGAAAAGCTTATTGTCAGCACTCTCCTAGGTATGAAGGGAAGTTTAGGAGATGAGGCCTCTGTGTTTCGTGCCTTGGTGTTGGGGTAGACACACGAATTCAGGGAACATTGTCATGGATGCTGGAGCAAGCAGAGACTGTTTGCCAAAGAATGCGTGTAAAAATCTGCAAGACCTGAGTCCCAAATGGAAGGAATTGTGGCCTCCTTTCTTTGTTAAGACTGGTGTGCTTGGAAGAGCGGTACCAGCCGTGGTTTACTGAACTCTCCCCCGCACGCTGGCTGCCGTCCCCTCCTCCGCCTGAACCGAATCTCTATTCAGTCAACGTTGGTTTTTCCTGCCTTACACGGCTGAGCACTTGGTGAAGAGGTTTCCCTGGGCAGGCTGATTTCTGGGTTGGGATCCCAGTTCTGCGGCTTTCAGCAGTCGTTTGCCCAGGGTTTCTGCAGCTGTCGATTAGAGATGATGTCCGTGCCCGCCTTGGGGCCCGACCCGTGATGGATGCCCCAGACACGCGTGGGATGAGGGCGGGCCCCGGCCCTTGGTCTTCCCCCAGGATCACTCGGAGGCGAAGCAAGGGCTTGGAGCTCAATGCCTTGGGAGGCATCGAGGCCTTTTGAGGCCACTTTTTCCTGCTGTGTATGTCCTGGGATGTGAGTCTGTAGCGCTTTCCTTCAAAACGGCTGGACTTCCCGGTTCCACGTGACATTACCGCTCGCCTGCCCTAACTCTTTTGCGGGTTTGGGCTCCGCGGCGGGCGCCCGGGGCTGTCTCCCCGCCGGTCGGGCAGTAGGTGGCAGTGTGGCCCCTGCGGGAAGCCGCCGCCCCTCGGTCGAGCCGGCGCGGGGCGCAGACTGTGGCGAGGAGCGTGCGCGCGCAACATGTGAGCGCTGTGATTGGCTGCCGCCGGCGGGAGGGCCGTGAGGTGCTCGGAGCGGGCGCGCGGATTGGGGGAGGGAGGAGGCCCGAGATGAGGCAGTCGCTCCTCCCGCCCCCATTGGAGCGCGCGGGCGCGGGCGGCAGTGGGGGCGTGGCCTTCCGTCCGCTGGAGCGACGCAGGGTGGGGATGGGGGCGGGGGGAGAGAAGTTCTGCTCTTCTCGTGTCTGCAGCGTCATCAGTGGTTTTCTGTTCGAGTCTTCGGGGCGGGCCCCAGTTTGACGGATTTGCCGCCTCCGAGCTCTCCACGGAGCCGTTTGGGACCCCGGGCGCCGGGCTTCGTGCTGAGCACCGCATCCTGTTTCTGCTCAGACAGCCGACGAGGGCAGCTGCGGGATTCCACTTTGGAGGGGGGAAACTGAGGCTAGATTGTGACGTTTGCCTTTCCGCTCAGAGTTTTCTCAGTGATTGCTGTAGTGCGTGAGATTCTGCCACAGGGGCTTCCCTTTGCATTAAAGTAGTAGGTTTTCCTTTTTTGCAACACGTTTTTATTGTAGTGTAATATATATAAACTGTACAAATCATAATATTAATATATCGATTGTGAATTACCACAAAGTGAGCACACCTGTGTAGGAAATAGACCATTCCTACCACTCCAGCAGGCTTTATTTTGCCCTGTTTCTCTCTTAAAAGGTAACCATTATCCTTACTTCTAACACCATCGATTAATTTTTAAAAGTGTTTTAACATATACAAAAGTAGGGAGAACGTTGTAAGAAACCCTCTTTATCCATCACCTGGCTTCAACAATTAGCAGATCATAGCCAATCTGTACGTCTACTGTTCTCTGATCCTGGTCCTTTGAATTATTATTATTATTTATTCTAAAAATATGGGGTACAATTCAGGGTTAGGTATACAAACGTTGATTATGCAGGTACCCTTCTTGATGAGGCGTGTCCCTCTCCTAGCAATTTCCCTCAACTGCCAATCCCTTTCTTATAGTATTATGATAATTGTTCAAGGTCCACCTATGAGTGAGAACATATGGTACTTTGTTTCTGTGATAGATCAGAGTATGACCAACTCTAAATACATCCAAGTTGCTGCCAAGTCCATATGTTTATCCTTTCTTTATGGCTGCATAATATTCCATTGTGTATATGTACCACATTTTTTTAATGCAGTCCAGCTTCCGTGGGCAATATGGTTGGTCCCAATGTTTTTGCTGTTGTGAATAGAGCTGCAACAAACTTGCGTGTGCAGGTATCTTTTTTGTAGAATGATTTGAGTTCCTCCAGGTATATTCCCAATAGGGGAATTGCTGCGTCATATGGAAGGTCAATTTCTAGTTCTTTCAGAAATTGCCACACTGTCTTCCAAAGAGATTGCACTAGTTTGTATTCCCAGCAGCAGTGTAGAAGTGTTGCTTTTTCTCCGCGTTCTCGCCAGCATCTGTTGTTGTTGGTTTTATTAACGATGGCCATTCTTACTGGGATTGGGTGGTATCTCAATGTAGTTTTGATTTGCATTTCTCTTGAGTGCGACTGAGCACTTTTTCATGTGTCTGTTGGCTGCCTGGATATCTTCTTTTGAGAAGAGTCTACTCATGTCTTTTGCCCACTTTTTAATGGGGCTCTTTGTTTTTTTCCTTTCAGCACGTTTGAGTTTCTTATAGATCCTAGATGTTAGGCCTTTGTCAGATATACAACTGGCAAATATTTTTTCCCATTCTATGGGCTGTCTCCCTGCTCTCTTGATGGGGTTTTTTTTTTTTTTCTTTGCAGAAGCTCTTCAGTTTGATGAGGTCCCACGTGTCTATCTTACTTCATATGGTATGGGGACTTAGGATTCTGATGAGGAATTGGTTGCTAGTTCCAATTTCCATAAGGGTGTCTCCTGTGTTTTCTAAGATTCTTATAGTTTGAAGTTTTAAGTTTAGGTCTTTGATCCATTTAGAGTTCATTTGTGTGTACGGTGATAGGTAGGAGTCCTGTTTCAATCTTCTGCATGTGATCAGCCAGTTTTCCCAGCACCATTTACTGAATAGGTTCATCTCTTCCCAGTGGTTGTTGTTGGAGGCTTTGTCAAAGATGAGTTGGTTGAGAAATTGAGACTTTACTTCCAGAATCTTTATCCTGTTCCATTGATCTATATGCCTGTTCTTGTACCAGTACTAGGCTGTTTGGATTACTGTAGCCTTATAGTAAAGTTTGAAGTCTAGAAGTGTGATGCCTCCTGCTTTGTTCTTTTGTTAAGGATTGTCTTGGCTATTCGTGGTCGTTTATGTTTCCATATGAATTTCTGTATTGCCACTTCTAGTTCTGAGAAGAATAATGTTGGTAATTTAATGGGTATTGTGTTGAATCTGTAGATTGCCTTTGGTAGGATGGACTTTTTTTTTTTTCAAGTTGGAGTCTCACTCCATCACCCAGACTGGAGTGCAGTGGCACGCTCCCGACCACCGCAGCCTTGACCTGCTGGGCTCTGGCGATCCTTCTGCCTCAGCCTTCCAAGTAACTGGAACTACAGGCGCGCGCTACCACGCCTGGCTGGTTTTTTAAAATTTATTTATTGTAGAGACAAGGTCTCACCAAGTTGCCCAGGCAAGTCTTGAATCCGCGGCCTCAGGCAATCCATTTGTCTTGGCCTCCCAAAGTACTGGAATTACAGGCTGAGCCACTGAGCCCGGCCAGGATGAACCTTTTAAATGTTGATTCTTCCTATCCATGAGCATGGAATATTTTTCCATTTGTTTGTATCTTCTTGGATTTCTTTGAGCAGTGTTTTGTAGTTCTCATTGTAAAGGGCTTTCACTTTTCTGGTTAGGAAGATGCTGAGGTATTTCATTTTTTTTGGTGGCTATTGTGAATGGTATTGTACTTTTTATTTGGGTCTCTGCCTGCTTGTTGTTGGTGTGTAGGAATACAACTGTCTTTTGAACATTTATTTTGTATCCTGAGACTTTGCCAAAGTCCTTTATCAGTGCAAGCAGGTTTTTGGCAGATTCTCTTGGATTTTCAAGGTATAGAATCATATCAACAAAGAGGGATAACTTGACTTCCTCTTTTCCTATTTGGATACCCCTGATTTCCTTCTTGTCTAATTTTCCTAGCTAGGACATCCAATACAATGTTGAACAAGAGGGATGAGAGGGGACAGCCTTGTCTTATTCCAGTTTTCAGGGGAAATGTTTCCAGTTTCTGTCCGTTTAGCAATATGCTAGCTGTGGGTTTATCATAGATGGCGCTTACTATTTTGAGGCATGTTCCTTGTGTACCTAGGTGTTTGAGGGTTTTTATCAAGAGGATGCTGGATTTTATCTAAAACTTTTCTGCATCTAATGATATAATCATGTGGTTCTTGTTTTTACATCTGTTGATGTATTTAATTACACTTATGGTCTTGCAGATGTTGAACCAGCCCTGCATCCTGGGAATGAAGCCTACTTGGTCATGATGGATGATTTTTGAGATGTGTGTTTGGATCCGATTTTCTAGAATCTTGTTGAGAACTTTTGCATCTATGTTCATAAGGGATGTTGACCTGTAGTTCTCTTTTTTTGTTGGATCTTTATCCGGTTTGGGTATCAGTGTGATGTTAGCTTCATAAAATGATTTGGGGAGAATTCCATCTTTCTCAATTGCCTGAAATACTTTCTTTTTTTTGGGTCACAGTCTCCTGGAATACTTTCAATAGAATTGGTATCAGCTCCTCCTTGTATGTTTTGTAGAATTCTGCTGGAAAGCCATCTAGTCCAGGGCTTTTATTTGTAGGTAGTTTTTGTATGACAGAATCAATTTCCTGGGTTGTTATTGGTCTATTTAGTGTCTCGGTATCTTCTTGTTTCAACCTGGGAGGTTGTGTGATGTCAGAAAGTCCTCCATTTAATTTATGTTATCAAGTTTGTTTCCATATAGATGCACATAGTAATCACTGATAATCTTTTGTATTTCTTTGGGGTCAGTTGTGATTTGATCTTTTGTGTTTCTGACTGTGTTTATTTGGGCTTTTCTCTCTTTTTCTTGGTCATTCTGGCTAGGGGGTCCATCAGTTTTAGCTTTTTTTAAAATGTTTTCTATGATTTTTTTTTTTTTTTGGTCTTCCATGCCCCATATTTGGACTCTTATTTTGGTGATTTAGATGTTTCTGCTTATCTTGGGGTTTTGGTGGTCTTCTCTATCCAGCTTCCTTAGGTGATTTGTTAGGCTCTCAACTTGTGATCTTTCCATTTTCTTGATGTGTGCTCATAGAGATATAAATTCCTCTCTTAGAACTGATTTCATGGCTTCTCAGAGGTTTTGGTAAGATGTTTTCTCATTTTCGTTTGTTTCCTGGAATCTTTTAATTTCCACTTTGATTTCACTGTTGACCTGGTAGTTGTTCAGCATCATGCTGTTTAGTGTCCATGTCTCTGTGGGCTTTGGGGAAAATTTGTTGGTGTTGATATTTATTTTTGTTCCACTGTGTTCTGAGAAGGTGCATGGCAAGATTTCAACCTTATGGGATTTGTTTATGCTTGATTTATGGCCAAGGATGTGATCGGTCTTGGAGTATATACCATGTGGTGAAGAGTAGAATGTATATTCTGTGGTTGTTGGGTGGAATAATCTGTAGGTATCTATTAAGTCCATTTAGTTGAGTGTCAAGCTTAGGTTCTGGATCTCTTTGTTGATTTTTTGCCTCGATGATCTATCTAGGGCTGTTAGTGGGGTATTCAAGTTCCCTGCTATAATAGTGTTAGAGTAAATATATTTTTTTCGCTTACTTAGTAGTTGCTTTGTAAATACTGATGCACCTGTGTTGTGTGCATATATGTTTAGGATGGATATTTCTTGTTGATGGATTGAACCTTTTATCATTTTTTAGTATCCTTTTGTATCTTTTCCTTTGGATTATTTTGAGATAAATCCCAGGCGGCAAATCATTTCATCCAAAAATTATATGTATATGTGTATATTATATGATAAGGATGTTTTTTAATACATTGTCATACCTAAAATTTTAATAATTATGTAAATATCCAGTCAACATTCAAATATCCCCGATACTCTCATAGGTTTTTTTTGTAGTGGTTTGATTGAATCAGGATACAAATATGCCTCCTATAGTACAACTGACTGATATATCCCCTTTCTCTTGCCTCTTTTTAAACTTTTTTTTAATAGAAATGCACCCAAAAGTAGAGAGTAATGTAAACTCCCTTGTACTGTCACCCAGCTCCAGCAGTTATCAGTTCCCTTTCATTGTTGTTTCATCACTCCCTCACCAGATTACTTTGGAACAAATCTTGATTATCAGATCTTTTTTATATGAATTTTGATATGTACCTATAAAAGATAAGGATTTTAAAAATCTAACTATAATGCCATTTTCATATCTAAAAAATTAGTAATTCTATAACATCATGAAATATTCCATCAATGTTCTCATTTCCCCAAATGTCTTATAAATTTCTTTTAATTTACAGTTTGTTGAAATAGGATCCAGATAAGGTTCATACATTGCAGCGCATTGAGATGTCTCTTAAGTATATTTCAACCTATAGGTTTCTCTGTGTCTTTCTTGTGATTTGTTGAAGAAAACAGGTCTTCTGCGGAATTTCTCACATTCTAGATTTGCTGATTTCATCCTTATGGTGGTGTTTGACTTGTTCCCTCTGTCTTCCATATGTCCTGTAAAACTGGTAGTTGGAGAAAAAGGCTTGATCTGATTTAGGGCATATTTTTTGTTCATAAGAGAACTTCCCTTCGTCAACAATTTATTCAAGAGTCATCCTGAGGTGTAGTTTGCATATGAGGCCGTTTTCAAAATAAATTCCAAAGATGATCGATGGAGATGTTTTAAAATGTCATTATGAACGCATGGATTTAAATAGTTGAGACATTTTATTGCATCGCAGCTGACATTTCTATAGATAGAGCCGTTGTTCTCCAACTGTGCTTAGTAGAGCCCTAGGCGTTCTTGGGCTTTCCTATTTTAATCGGAAGAATTCCATTTTTAAAATCAGTTTCTATATTGGACTTCCCTTTGACTGAAACACCGAATTAAAGCGTTGTCTCTGAAGCCCCTCCACTAACTTGCAGACCTGTTAGGGAGGTACAAGGTAAAAGCTATTAACATGAACCAATCAGCAGCAGAGTAGGGCCCACAGTAAGGGAGACTCAGGAGAAAACTGTGAGGGCCTGGGTAGGCTGCTGTTAGGAGGGCAGGCCTAAGGGCGCAGCTCCCTGGGTTCCTTGAGAGGAAGTTTGCTCGAGTCACCCAGCTGTGGAGCAAAGGCTCAGAGACTGGAGCTGAACTGGACGTGTGAAGCTTACGTACTTTTTTTCTGCTGATTTTCCAGTTTGAGTCGTCACAAAGTAAGGGACACACTTAACTGAACTTTTTTTATTTCAGTTACTGTTTTGCATGTTTCTGGTTTTTTTCAGAACTTTCTTTTTGCATCCAAGAGTATTACACACATTGACACATTTGAATTCAGTTCTGTCTGTTAGCTACTTCTCCCATGTTCGTTGAGCTTTGGTTTGGATGTGTCATTTTGGATGCCTCTGGCCTGTTGTACTAATATTTCAAATCTTGCTCTTGAGACCTGATAGAGATTTTCTGAAGTTAACTTTCCTAACTTTGTCAGTTACATAGCTGCTATTCATTTACTAGTTTTTATATTTACCATCATCTAGCAGTTCTAGAGATGGCCTGACTTGTACATATCATCCTTCTTTACTCTCATTTTCTTAGTGTATTTTATGTAGACGAAGTTTGCATTTATAGTTTTCCTTTATTAGATCTATTCATTTTAAAGCTTCTGGTGACAATAATAGAAGGAAATCTAAACATCTTATCCATCGGGAGTGGTGGCACATGCCTGTAATTCCAATACTTAGGGAGGCTGAGGCAGGAGGATTGCTTGAACCCAGAAGTTCGAGACCAGCCTGAGAAACAGCAAGACCTCGTCTCTACAAAAAAAGTCAAAAGAATAAACCAGTTGTGGTAGCACACACTTGTAGTCCTGGGCTATTCAGGAGGCTGAGGCGGAAGGATCGCCTGAGCCCAAGATGTGGAGGCTGCAGTAAGCCATGATCGTGCCACTGCACTCCAGCCTGGGTGGGAGAGTGAGACCCAGACTCAAAAAACAATAAATAAATAAACCCAAATTGGCTCCTAGGTTAGTTTTCTACACTTCTTTCTGAATATTCAGTGCATGACATATGTCATCTGTCCTTTTTCTTTTAAAATATGAGAAACCAAAACACAGTTTCGGCTGGGCTTGGTGGCTCAGCCTGTAATCCCGCACCTTGGGAGGCCGAGGTGAGTGGATTGCCTGAGCCCGTGGGTTCGAGACCCACCCAGGCAACTTGGCGAGACCTCATCTCTACAATAAATAAAAAATTAGCCGGGCGTGGTAGTACATGCCTGTAGTTCCGGCTACTCGGAAGGCTGAGGCGGAAGGATCGCTGGAGCCCGGCAGTCGAGGCTGCGGTGGCCGGGAGCGACTGCACTCCAGTCTGGGTGATAGAGTGAGACTCCAACTCAAAAGAACCCCAAAAAACCAAAACACAGGTTCAGGGCCAGCTAGAAACCCAGACTCTACCTGCATGCAGCCTATTTATGTAGTTAATCCTGACTTGTATCCCGCATCTCTAAGATTAAAAAAAAAAGTTTTGCTGGGCTCGGTGGCTCAGCCTGTAATCCCGCGCCTTTGGGAGGCTGAGGTGAGTGGATTGCCTGAGCCGCGAGTTCGAGACCCGCCTGGGCAGCAAGACCTCATCTCTACAATAAATCAAAAAATCAGCTGGGCGTGGTAGCGCATGCCTGCAATTCTGGCTACTTGGAAGGCTGAGGCGGAAGGATCACCGGAGCCCAGCAGGTGGAGGCTGCAGTGGCCGGGAGCGGCCACTGCCCTCCAGTCTGGGCAACAGAGTGAGACTCCAACTCAAAAAAAAAAAAAAAAAAAGTTTTAAAAACACAGTCTCAGACTGTGTTTCCCAAGGCTACTTCTAGGAAGGACAATAGCAACCTGTATCTATTTCTTTGTTTCATAAATTAGATAAGGTGCACAGATGGCCCTAAGCTCACAGTTCAGTGTTGCCTGAATGGGTAACAGTAACATACAGTTACATAGAAATAATGAAAAACTGAAACCATTTCTCACCTAAAGCTACCAAGAGTCAGCAGAGAATCCATCTTTTCTTCAGGGACCTTCCTTCTCACAACTTTGTCCTAAGAGATTTCTTTTCTAGCCCATCTACTGCAGATTTTGCGACTGTTTAGATTGCCATTTCTTTTTGAGAATTTTATGTACTATAAAGTGTGTAACTTTGGTACACACCAGGTTAAAATTATCTTCCTGGTAAAAATGACTTTTTGATCATTATGTAATGATCCACTGATTTGCAGATTAGAATTTTTTGCCTTTTAGTCTATTGTGTCTATATTAATACAGCAGCTTTCTTTTGGCTACTGTTTACTTAGTTTCTTTTTTACACATTTATTTTCAACTTATCTGTGCTCTTTAGCTAACTTTTGTATTTTTAACTAATCTGGTAATAATCAGATAACTAATCAGATAATAGTCTGAGGATCATTTTAACTGATCAGATAATACTTTTAATCAGATAATAATCTGACGATCATTATCTCTTACCTAGAATGTTTCTTCTATTTACATTGTCATTTCATGAGTACTGGTATAATTGGGTTTATTTCTGTCATATTTTGTGGTTAGTCTCACCTTTCTTGGTTTTTTTTCTTTCTCTTTTACCTTCTTTGGGGTTGATTAAGGGTGTTTTTGTTTGTCACATCTTTTTTCCTCCTCTGCTGGTCTGAAATTATATCCTTTATCTTTACTCTTTGAGAGATTGTTGCCCTATAACTTTTAACATGTCTAACATGTCTTCAATTCTAACGCGCATCACACGTTAATATCCTTTAGAACACTTTAAGTCCACACACATGCACACACCCTCAACTATATGCTATTGTCTGATACTATAAAGTTTCATTCTTTAAAACACACCTATGGTGTTATAATGTTATTCTCTTAAACAATTCCCCCCCAGACTTAACCAATTTTATTTACTTACCTTTCTTTCTAGCATCTCAAGTCCTCTTTAAAAGATCATTTTCATTCTTCCTAAAACACATTTTCTGAAAAACACAACTTCTAAAAAGTTTCTTTAGCGAGTTTTTACACTAAAGGACTTTTAACAAATATTTATTACTAATGAATTCTTTTCATTTTAGTTTGTCCAAAAATGTCTTTGTGTTGGTGCAGGAAAACAAATCAGAGAGACCGTGACACTGATTGATAAGCAGGAAGCTGCGTTTATTACTGGACCGCCTGCGTTCGACCCAGAGAACTCCAGTCACAAAGACTGGGCCCCAATCACAGTCTGGTCTCAGCTTATATAGGTTTTACATTGGCTTTGGGGGGAAGAGGCTTTTCATGGTGTAAGATTTTGTCCTTTTTGTAACAATAGCACAAGCTTGTGGTTTTGACTGCAGGCACTGAGCACAGCATTACAGGAAGGGACTTGTGATTTTAGCTGCAGGTACTGAGCATGGCGTTTTGCATTAACAAACTGGAACATTTTAATTGTGATACATGTTTTGAAGCGTTTTTTAAAAGCCCCCTACCACTGTGTGTGTGTGTGTGTGTGTGTGTGTGTGTGTGTGTGTGTGATGTGTGTTCTCACTGTGTTGCCCAGGCTGGCCTAGAACTCCGTAACTCAAATGATCCTCCTGCCTTGGCCTCCCAGGTAACTTCGACGGTGGTCACGCCACTCTGCATGTTTTGCCTTATTCTTTTTTTTTTACTTTGAGTCAGAGTCTCACTCTATCTCCCAGACTGGAGTGCAGTGGCCACTACCGGCCACTGCAGCCTTGACCTGCCGGGCTCCGGCGATCCTTCTGCCTCAGCCTTCCCAGTAGCTGGAATTACAGGCATGCGCTACCACGCCCGGCTGATTTTTTGATTTATTGTAGAGATGAGGTCTCGCCAAGTTGCCCAGGTGGGTCTCGAACTTGCGGGCTCAGGCAATCCACTCACCTCAGCCTCCCAAAGTGTGGGATTACAGGCTGAGCCACCGAGCCCGGCTTGCCCTATTCTTAAAAGATAGTTTTTGCCGGCTCGGTGGCTCAGCCTATAATCCCAGCACTTTGGGAGGCCGAGGCGAGTGGATTGCTAGAGTCTGCAGGTTTGAGACCAGCCTGGGCAACTTGGCAGAACCTCATCTCTACAATAAACCGAAAATTAACTGGGCGTGGTAGCAGGCGCCTGTAATTTCGTCTGCTTGGAAGACTGAGGCAGAAGGATCGCAGAGCCCAGCAGGTTGATGCTGGGGTGGCTGGTAGTGTGCCACTGCACTCCAGCCTGGACGAGAGTGAGACTCCAACTCAAAAAAAACAAGTTTTGCTAGATGTGTGATTTTAGGTTGATAGTATTTACTACCAACATTTTGAATATCTTACTCTGTTTTCTGCATTTCATCATTACTATTGAGAAAATAGCTGCTAGTATAGTCGGTTTTCCTGTGTAAGTAATTTCTCTTTTCCTTCTGGCCACTTTTGAGACCCTTTTATTCTTCATTTATCACAATAATGTATTACGATGTGGGTTTAATTTTGCTTATTCAACTTGAGATTTTTTTTGTTTCCTGAATCCAAAAGCTTATATCTTTTATCAATTCTGAAATACTCTTAGTCATTATCTCATCGTGTATTACCTCTTCCCGTTCTCTTTATTAACCTCTTTTGTAAATTCAGTTAAATGTATTTTAGAGCTTTTTATTTTATTTTCTCTTAACGCCTCTTTCATGCCTCTCATTTTTATTTTTGCAACCTGCTGTGAAGTTCTTTTAGATATGCCTTTCAGTTTACTAATTCTCACCCTCCCTGTGTCTACCCTGCTTTTTTTTTTTTTTTTTTTAAGGAGACGGTCTTACTCTGTCATCCAAGCTAGCGTGCAGTGGTGTAGTCATAGCTCACTGTAGCTGCAAACTCCAGGGCTCGTGATCCTCCGATCTTAGCCTCCTGAGTAGCTGGGGCTACAGGCATGTACCACTAAATACGGCTAATTTTTAAATTTTTTGTGGCAATGGGTCTTGCTATATTGCCCAGGCTGGTCTCAAATTCCTGGCCTCAAGTAGTCCTTCCGCCTCAGGCCCCCAGAGTGCTGATATTACAGGTGTGAGTCACCATGCCTGGCCTTAACCCTTAACCTGCTTTTTAACTTGCTTTTAAAATGACTTTTTGAGACATTCTTTATGTAAAATAAACTCTGCATATTTTAATGTACTATTGGATAAGTTTTGGGAAATGTACAGGTATATGAAGGGGAACCCCAAAAAACTGGAATTACTTTTTGTTTTTGAGTTGGTGTCTCATTCCATCGCCCAGACTCGAGTGCAGTGGCATGCTCCTGGCCTCCGCAGCCTCAGCCATTGGACTCCGGCGATCCTTCCGCCTCAGCCTTCCAAGGAGCTGGAACTACAGGCGCGCACTACCACGCCCGGCTAATTTTTGATTTATGGTAGAGACAAGGTCTCACCAAGTTGCCCAGGCAGGTCTCAAACCCGCGGGCTTAGGCAATCCACTTGCCTCAGCCTCCGAAAGTACTGGGATTACAGGCTGAGCCACCGAGCCCGGCCAAAACTGGAATTACTTTTTAGAGGCTTCCTCCGCTAGATAAGTGTTCTAGGAACCCATCAGCATCCGTGTACCAGCCAGCGTTGTTGTGAAAGGCTACATTTGGCTTCAGCAAATTTGTTTGGAGATTCTTTCAATGCATTTGTCCATTTCACGATGGGTGATTTACACATACAACCTGCCCACATGGTGCTGAGTGTTCAGCAGATTTGGACCCAAAATGGCGTGACCCCTGTGTCCCACCCTCCCTGTTCACTTGATTTTGCCCCAGGTGACTTTTTGTTTGTTTGTTTCCCTGGATGAAAAAACTCCTCAAGAGGAAATATTTTGTAAAACAAAAAATGACACGCACCAAAATGCATCAAAATGGATGAGTTTAAAACCTGTTTTGAGCAGTGGAAAAAGTGTCTCAACAGGTGTATTGCATCAAATGTAGAATACTTTGAAGGTGACTGAAGTTTAAACGTGTAAGAATAAATACACAAATTTGAATAAACAAATTCTGGCTTTTTTTGGGTCTCCCTCATATGAGTCCACGAAATCATCATCACAATGATAGATAAGCTCAATCAAGAAATGAGCTTATCTATCACCCTCCAAAGTTTTCTTCTATACCTTTGTAATCTTTTTATCTTTCCCCTTTCTGCTTCACATCCCAGATTACCAGGCAACCACTGATAGCTTTTTGCCCTATAGATTAGTTTGCATTTTTATGTAGTAAAATCAACTCTTTAAACAAAATTCTCATCTTGGTATATTTTCGATCACATAGTTTAGAATCTTCAGGGAACAATATTCTTGCTTGTTTACTTTGTAGGGTATATTATTTTCTGGTTTACCTTTTTACTACAGGTGTGGCCTTAAGTGGTCTTGGCTTTGCCTGAGGATCTGTAAATCAGCTTCTCATCTTACAAAAATCTTGGCTTTGTCTTCTATCACAGAAAAGTCATTCAACCAAATCTATTTATCACTGGAGATCCAAAAATACCCTCAAGGGGGCTACTACCTTCTTTATTCCCTTAAGCACTCCAAGTTTTTGCTTCCATCTTGCCTTTGGCTCTGATAATTACATCTACCTTCTTGAAAGCTCTGTTATATATTTGAGGGAAACAATATTTATTTGTTTTATTTTTATAGTAGGAAGAATTTTTAAAAATATATTTAATTCATCTTACTTTAGCAATAGAATCCCTATTCAATATTTTCTTTGAGTTTAGGAGTGACATCCAAGATGTATTTTGTGTTCCCTCCAGGGTAGTTCTAACATATAACTGACTTCTAGTACATAATCGATTGACTGCGCTTAAAACTCCTGAGGCTGTCCTTTAAAAGACTCTGGCCCTCCCTCAGACCTAGAGAATTAGAATGCCCTGTAGCTGCGAGGCCTAGGAATCTGCGTTCTATAGCCTCATTCACATCCTCAGCCAGGCTTGTGAACTATTATACTCCCATACTGAGAATAGTACAGGGTTCTCAGTAAAATCTTTTATCTTCTTTGATCTTCAGTATTGCTTTCTTCAAAGTAGAAGGGCATTTCAATACTAGTATGTTTTATTTCTCTGGATATACCTCCACATTGTCTGTTCTGCTTTAAGTTTTGTTAAATGAAGGATTCAAATTTCGGATCCATTTTTCCCACAGAGACTTTGTTGCGGGGCTGAGCGACAAGCAAACAAGCGTCTTCTTTGGCACATGCATCCCTTTGAACAAAACCTGGGCATCTGCTGGCCCCTTGCTGTCGCATGAGGTGTGGTTGTGGCTGTGGAAGCCCACAGTCCAGAAGCCTGTGGCGCTGGCCCTCTGCAGGCCGCAGCTGTCCCCGCTCCCCTGGCCATCCTTGCTCCGGGCAGTTTTCAGCCTCATCCATCACCGCAGCGCTCTGATGTGAGGTGATCTGTGGCAGAGTATATTGAGCAGCAGACCTTTCTCTGACTTGCAGTATGCAAATGTGATTCATCAGATGCGGGCTCTGCAGCTGTTGCCTTTTTTGGCGGCCCCAGCCCATTTCACTTGGCTGAAGATGCCTTGGTGTGAAGGATTCAGATGGCATCTTGAGTTACCACACGGTAGGCGATCAGAGAAGCCAACTCAGTCCGGCGTTGGGGTATCCATTGTGCCCTGTGTGAAACCCAGGGAAGTGATGGGGGCTGTGGGCCATTTTAATTGGGCCAATAGATCCTGATTCTGCTTTTTAAAGCTGAAGTATACATTTTAAGTAGGGGGAGATGAGTCGATACATCCTAATATTGCCTGTCGCCTCAACACACGAGCCTCCGTATGAAGTGATCGTACAGATGCGGCATCACGAGAGAGCTGTTTAACATCTATTCAATGAGCAAGGAGAGTAAATGTTACTCATTCGCCTTAGTCTGAAGGGGTTGTAAGGATTTTTGGTATTCTTTAATCACTTACCTTCAATCCCTTTAAGTTAGTCATAAGAAAAGCAAATCACTTGGACTTCATATCAGGTTTTAAGGGGTTTTGCAAAGTTGTTTTCCCCCAGTAGCTACTGAGCCATTGAGATCATTTCCCCACAGCCTGAAGAGTTGAAAAAAATGGTTTAATACACAACAAAAGGTTTTCAACAAATACTACTTGTTAACTGATGATCTCTGAGTCTCTTCTGTACTTGTTACTAATTTCTTTCACCAGGGAGTAAGAAAAACCTTGGAAATCAGTGACTCCTCTTCTTCTTCTTTGACTCATTTATTTCCATATTTACTGAGTGCCTTTTATGGAATTGTTCTAGGGACTGAGTATGTATATCAGTGAATTCAGTCCTTGTATTCATGGATTTTATTTTTAGTATAAGAGACAGAAAAAACAAAAAGCACAGACCAGCGCACACCGGCATTTGTAAGTCCTAGAAAATATTTTGGATTTTATCCTAAGTATAATAGGAAGTTTTTGGCTAGTTGGGAAAAGAGAATGACAGGATTTGATTTATCTTTTAAAAGGCCTCCTCAGACCGATGGGTGGAGGGTTAGATTGTAAGGGTGATGGTTAATGCAAGGTCAGGAAGTGAGAGATATTGGTGACTTAGCAGCAGTGGTGATGATAAAGATCTAGCTTGTATTTCAAACCTAGAGCCTATAAGATTTGCTTAGACATTGGTTATAGAGTGTGAAAAGAATGGGGTCAAGAGTGAGGCCTTTGTTTTTGGCCTAAGCCAGCCAATATAGTGGGCATTTACTGAGATGGAAAAAATGGGTATAGAGTGGAAGATTAAGGACATGAGAGAGCATGTAGTGTGGTGATAACCTGTTAGACACCCAAATGAAGTGTCACCTATGCAATGGGAAATCCAAGTCTGAAGTTAAAGGCAGAAGTCAAGGTAGGCACATACGTGTGGAGTCAGTAATCTGTAGGCGCTGGTTAAAACTGTCAGAATGTGATCACCAGTGACTAAACATAGATGGTGAAGGGGCATCTACCCCACTACAGAGACTTGGGGCACTCCAACAAGTAGAAGTCAAGAAGAGGAGGATCCTGCAAAGGAACTCAAGAAAGAGAGGAAGAAAGGCTCTTTCACGAAAGATGGAATGGTCAACTCTATTAAGTGCTAGTGAAAAGTCAGGTAGAGGAGAACAGAGAATTTACCGTTGGATTTAACAACGTGGAGGTGGTCACTGGTGTTAGTGGAATGAGTGGAAGAGTGGGAGATCAGGAATTAGTAACAGTTGTATCAGAGTACTACTCTTGGGAGTCGTCTTGCTGTTGAGAGAAGTAGCTATAGGAGATCTGAGGACAACGGAGAGCTTTTTAAATACCATTCATCCTTTGTAACAGAATAGAAGGCAGTGTATGGGCACAGAGCTAAAGACCTGACTGGTTTGATGCTAGGAGGATGAAGTTCTCTTTTGATTGCTTTTACAGAATCATGAGCTGAGAGTGAGAGTAAGGGGTTAAAGGGAAGGGGAGGGTATTTTAAATCTGAGCAGTGACAAGATGTGAAATAAACATTTTGGACAGTATGCTATCTAGGATTTCAGATCTTTTTAGACTCTGAGGTGAAAGTGTAATCTCGGTAATACCAAGTATTCCCATAGATGTTTTGCTAAAGGAACCAAAATAGGAATAGTCCAGGTCAAAAGTCATTAACGTTGGCCAGGATGCTTCTCTGATTCATTCAGGGAAGGTATAAAAGTCACTTGGGAGCCCCGGCCCCGGACCCTGTAGCTGTCATGATGTTGATGTCCAAGAAGAACCGGATTGCCATCTATGAACTCCTTTTTAAGGACGGAGTGATGGTGGCCGAGAAGGATGTCCACATGCCTCAGCACCCAGAGCTGGCCGACAAGAATGTGCCTAACCTTCTCGTCATGAAGGCCATGCAGTCTCTCAGGTCTCCAGGCTACGTGAAGGAACAGTTTGCCTGGAGACATTTCCACTGGTACCTTACCAACGAGGGTATCCAGTATCTACGTGATTACCTCCACTTGCCCCCTGATTGTGCCAGCTACCCTGCGCTGCAGCCGTCCAGAGACTGGCAGACCTCGGCCCATGGTCTGGCAGGTGAATGACCTGCAAGGCTCACAAGAGGGAAAACTGACAGAGATACAGACAGACGGAGTGCTGTGCCCCCTGGTGCTGACAAGAAAGCCGAGGCTGGGGCAGGGTCAGCAACTGGATCCTAGCTTAGAGGTGGATTTGGCCGTGGACGTGGTCAGCCACCTCAGTGAAATTGGAGGGGATTATTTCGTGTGGAATAAACTTGTAGCCAGGAAGGAAAAAGAGTCACTTGGGAAATTTTAATTTTTAATTTTTTGAATAGCTAATATGTTTCCCTAATATATTTCAGAATGCAAAAGGAATAAATAGTAAGCAATGAAGAATCTTCTTCCTTTGACCTCCCATTGTCTCCTTTCTTTTCCTGGAGTCTGTCAGAACACTTTCTTGTGTCTCCTTCCAGGGATATTTTATTACCCATTTTATAAAAGCCAAATATATGCGGAGAATTTTTATAACATTACTCCATTTTAAAAAATGTTACTGGTACTCCTTTGTCCTCTTTAATTAATAAAAAATAATTACTAAGCTTTCTTACTGAGTGTCTGTTTTAATACTCACTTCACAGTGTTGGCAGCCATCTGGCAGGAGATGTATCTGTTAGATTTTTCTTAAGAAATATGTTATTGAACAAGGTTGTTTTTTCTTTTTTGTCTTCACAGCTGATCTCGCATCTTTAATGGATAAAACATATGAAAGAAAATTCCCTGTTAGTTCTTTAACAATATCACGGGTAAGAAAATTTAAACATATTTTTTAGAAGAAGGAAGATGTAATGAGGCTGTGTGAATAAAGAATATCTTTCATAGGAAATGTTTTTCCAGAGTATGGTATGTTTTTATAGTTACCGATAGATATTTTACAGTGTAGTAGCAAACCTTTGACTGAAATAAAAGGTAATGCATTTACCAGACTTTGATATTAGTAATATACCTTTGTGTCTATGATTAATTTAATTTTTCTAGGATATGATATTCTTATATATGATACCATTATTTTTTTTAAGTCGATACAACCTGCAAAGTAATAATATTTACTTGTTAGTATTGGAAGTATCTTTGGCAATTGAGAAGTATATAAAAGAATGGATATTAATGTTAAACTACTGCAAAGCTATGAGTGGAAGAATACTGTTAGGCTAAGGAATCAAAAGTAGTTGATAGTAACCATCACTGAGCACCTTCTCTACCAGTTATTGTACAGATTCGTTTCTTAATATACATTATTTTTGTTAATTTCCACAGCAGCTTATGAGGTAAGCATTCTGTATATGACATAGGGTGGTTTAATAATTTTCCCGAGTTTACACAGCTTATAAGTAGAAAAGTTGGGATTCAAACCCAGATATCTAACATTGTTCTCTACTGTTACTTGCCTCAGATATATCTGATCTTGTCTTTATCATGAACTACTTTACAATATTGGGCACCGAGGCTCCTCTCAACCTCCTCATTTCCAATGTGGGTGTAATTGTTTCTTCCTTGCAGGGATAGTGTGATGCTAAAGTGAGATTTTAGCTGCGAAAGCTTTTTGTAGAAATTAATGACACCATAAAATTTAAGATATTGTTTGACCTAGGAGAGGGAAAGGAATTATCTTTCTTTTTAGACCTGGTCCTTTCTTTCTGTTTCTTGATATTCTTCTTTTAGTCTAGAAACAATTTAACCGGTCATAACTTAAATTTGACACACTCAGAATTGGTATACTGGAGGAGAATTGAAAGACCATTAGTCTTTCTCTTACATGATGAGCAAAACCTCTGTATGTCATAATACTTACTGTTTGTTGAGGCAGTACGTCAAGGTTCAGAGAGCTCTCGCATACATTTTCTCACTGGATCCTCCTATTTTTCAGGGCAGGCTCCTTTATCCTACTTTCACAGATGGAGCAACTAAGTCCCGGAGGAGCTAAGCCGGCTGTTCATGCCATGCAGCTTGCGATCAGAGCTGGTTCTCAAGCTCAGGTCCCGTGTTTGAAACATGTCTTATCTGTTCCTTAATGGATTTCTAAATCAAATCCAGACGTGCTAGACATCCTTAGAGTCCTCCCCCTTTTTTCTCCTCTCCTTCTTCATGAGCTTGTTACATTCACAATATGTATTATCTCATATTTTTTTCTCTCTGAGTCTTTACTTTGGGTAAAATCTGTCCTCGGAGTAAATCCTTTCTGCTTGCTTATTTGGACTGTAGTTAAGGACCATACTCAGAGATTTTATGGTTTGAAGAGAGACTTTGTTGGTTGGAGAATTACAGGTTTACTGGTCCACAGCAGAACTTAAATCATAGTAGAAAAAAGGGTTACAAAACTGAGTTCTCTAAATTTAGATTTTTACATTCTGGGCAGTAGTTTTTGCCATCAGAATTTTCAGCCTTTTGGCTATGTGTTCCAAACTCCAATGTATTTGGTGTTTAGAACATAGAGAAAATATCAGAATTTAAAGAGAAAGGGAAAAACAGATAATTAGTTAAAAATACAATCAGTGAAGTGCTCTTCTCTTGTTCTGAACAAAGTTCGTATTTGGCTTTTAATTCTGATCAAGGTCATTCTACACATAGAAAATAGAGTAACTGATATATATTATTTGTCTGTACCAGCTCTGATTTAGGGGTAGTGCCATACCACTTGAGGATTGTTCCACTAAGTATGAACATCATTCCAATAACATAGGGTTTTTGCCATCTTTTTTAAGATCAATGTGTGAACTAGGCCCTTGGCTAAATATATGACATAATTTGTATTCAAACAAGGTTTCTTTTTCTGTCTTTTAGTTTGTGGACAACATTTCATCTCGAGAAGAGATAGACCATGCAGAGTATTACCTTTACAAGTAAGTTTTCCATTTGATTTGACTATGTACTCTGTAATTGTACATCCTATTAAAATGTGGTGCATAGTATTATATGTAATGTTTGACAGCTTACTAAGTTTGTATTTTGGAGATCTTTCCATAAGTATATAGAGAGCTTCCTCATTTTTATTTATTTATTTTTTTTTGAGTCTCTGTCGCCCAGACTGGAGTGCAGCAGCCACTCCCGACCACCACAGCCTCGCCTCCTGGGCTCTGGCGAGTCTTCCACCTCAGCCTTCCGAGTAGCCGGAATTACAGGCGTGCACTACCACGCCTGGCTGGTTTTTTGATTAAATGACTGCATCTCATTGCATCCTATGAATATATTATTTATACCAGTTCCCTGCTGATGAACCTTCAGGCTGTTCTCTTATTTTAGATCATATGCAATACTATAATCGATAACCTTGTGCATATGGCATTTGCACATAGTTCTCATGAGTAATAGCTATTGACAAATTACTTTTGAGGTTTTGCCAGTTTATATTTTTACTAGCAATGTATGAGAAGGACCTGTTTTTACAGCTTAGCCAACAGTTGAGTACTTTCTTTTCTTTTTCTGGGGCGGGGGGTTAATCTGATCAGTGAAAATTTATGCACACACACGTAAGCAGGTTGAGTATCCCTTATCCAAAATGCTTGGGACCAGAATGTTTCAGACTTTTGAATATTTGTATTATCCTTACCACTTGATCATTTCTAATCCAGAAATCCATAATGCTCCAATGAGCATTTCCTTTGAGCCTCATGTCGGTGCTCAAAGTTTTAGATTTTGTAGTTTTTTCAGATTCGAGATACTTAACCTGTATATGTACCTCTTTGCTCCATTTTTTATATATTGGAAATAAGCTCTACCATAAACTATTAGGCACCTATTTTTAATTAACACTGTTTTAAAACATTTTCTACATTACCACATTTACCTTATTTTTTCTCATAGCTGCAAACAATTCTGTTGTGAATTACTCACAAAACTCACCCATGTGTACAAAGAAGTGTGATTAATATAGCATTATCTATAGTAGCAAAAGACTGAAATACCCTAATGCACATCAAATGAAGAACTGGCCGATAAAATTATGGTTCATCCTGTTAGTTGATTTCTTACCTATGAAATATCTGTCAGAATGGTACCTTACAGCTAAATTTTTATTGTGATTCCCATTTAAAAAATCTGATTTAGGGTCTGTAGACTCAGATTGAGATTTAGAGTGTTTCCAGTAAGCATTGCATTAGTTTCCCATTTGTTCTTGCTTTGTTTTGATCAAGAGGTCAAAGAGATAATTCTTTTTACTAGACTTTTGCTCTTTTTTTAAACATTTTTTTTTCTATTTTAGTGAACATTTATTCAATTTTCTTTTCTTTGGTTTTGCTAAGTAGTAATTGGTCTTTGTTTTTATTTCTATATTGGGTAGATGTTGCCATCTTTTTGGTATTTTCTATTTAAATATAAACCGCAAATAGGCTAGATTCCACACCTTAAAAAGACATTTACTTTAAATCTAAGATTGCCTGTAACAGTGTCCTAAGTTTAAATTCCAGATCCTGTGATCACAATTGTAAGTGGCCTTTAAACTTCATTAAGCTAAACAGAAATGGATCCTTTGATGAGAGCTAGCTCTGCCTTCCTTTAGTGGCTCTTTGGGACTGTAGGGTGTTTTTGTAGTTATTTTTTGTCCATGGTGAAGGGTGTATTTAGGCTGGCATCTAGCCAGTTTTACTTTGTTTATAGCAAAATGCAGAAAATAGTTCCAATTTCTCAGTAGAAACTATTTCTTAAAATTTCATCCTATGAAATGTAGTGCTATAGACTTGGAAGAAATATATTTCAAGTTTACAAGTACTTTTGTAACATAACTGACTGCAGTGATTTGACATTCAACATGTGTTTACTCAGCACCTCTTACATGCCCAGCCCTGTCCAAGGTTCTGGGCATATAGTGATGAAGAAGTTGGACATTCTCCCTATCTTCATGCATTAAAGTATAACTGAGAAACTGAAGTCCTACCTTCAAGGCCTTCCATGATTAATTCTTCTTGTGATGGTTGGTTTTGTGTGGCCTGGAGTGTAACAAAAATTTCATAAAATCACTATGTCCTGTTTCCATATAGAGAGGACTCCTATCCCTCATAAATCTGAGCCACTGTTTGATTTGACATCTCATTCTTTCACCCACACTGTATGGAGTCAAGACTAGTGTTCCAGCTGCGATTTATCACTTTTTTGGTTCTATTCTTTCTCCTCCTCTTCATTAGCTCTCTTTTTATTAGATTTTTTTTTTAAAGAGAGAAATGTTTTTAGGACTTCATGAGATTGTTATGTACGTGTGAAACTAGGTAGACCTCTAGAAAGCTGCATCTAAAAATGGAGGTTGGCTAGGTTCACTCACTAGCTAAGTGTCTCACTCCTGCTTTCGTTTGTTTGTTTGTTTGAGTTGGAGTCTCACTCTGTCGCCCAGACTGGAGTGCAGTGGCCTCTCCCGGCCACCACAGCCTCGACCTGCTGGGCTCCGGCGATCCTTCCGCCTCAGCCTTCCAAGTAGCCGGAATTGCAGATGCGCGCTACCATGCCTGGCTGATTTTTTGATTTACTTTAGAGATGAGGTCTCGCTGCCCGGGCGGGTCTTGAACCTGCGGGCTCAGGCAATTCTCTCACCTCGGCCTCCCAAAGCACTGGGATTACAGGCTGAGCCACCGAGCCCGGCTTCACTCCTGCTTTCTAGCCTCAGAGAGTACGAAAAGTGCTTAAGCCTCAGCAACATTAAAAGTTACAAGTTATGACTCTTGGGGCTTCTCTAAAGTAGTTGAAATCAGGGATGTTGTTCCTGAAGATGGCAGGGACTTCCTGCTCTGTGGTCTTTCTGCCAGTTAGGTTTTCAGTGGTCGTGATGCCTAACATTCTCACACGGGATGACGTGAGACATCGCAGAGTCAATTTCAGCCACATGTCTGGGCTGAGGAAACGAAGAAGCAACTTCTCAGTCCTAGACCACTGACAGCCTCTTTGAGGCCTGGTGTTAGGGTTCTCTTCTCTGGCAGGCCCGTCTTTAAGAGTGAAGCCCACAGCAGCCCTGTTGGTGTGGGTTGGCTCTTTCCCTGCCACATCCTGAAGACCCCAGCCTCTCCCAGCAAGAGCATAGCTGCCGCATCATCTCTTCCAATGATCAGATCTTCCCAACGATTATGTAGCGCCCTGGAGCCAAGGAAACCCGGACTGCTCGCTGGGGAGCTCGTTGAGCTCCAGCTGTTGCATCAGGTGCACACGTAAGCAATCCCGAGACCTGCAGCTCAGGGTGTGCTGGCACCTGCCAACTTATCGTCATCCTGTCATCCCAGGAGAAAATCTGAATCTTTGAATCCCCTGAAGAACTTGGGTTTAAGTGGTTAGGGACTTCAACACGAAAGGGCACCAGGGATCTTGTAAGGACAGCTAAAAAGTGTGCTATTCAGACAGCAAGAGAGAGAACACATTTCCAAACACCGTCATTTGAGTTGTGGACTGTTCTGTGGGAACCAGCAACCCTATGTTCAACTTCCATTTTTGTTCATAAGTCATAAATTAAAGCACCAAGAAAAGGGAACCAAAGAATTATGTGAACTAAAGATGATTCAGGCAATATCAGAAACTGTAAGTTGACAAAAAAAAAAAAAAATCCCCGATAATACTCTACACATCTAAAGGGAAAATAAACCAAGAGGAAAAGTGATTAAAATAGTAAAAAAGGTTAAAACAAGGTAAAATTAGCAAAATATGAAAGCTAAGAAACAAGAAAAGAAAAATTGAGCTGTAACAAATAAAGAAAACTATAATAAAAAGGAAATACCGTGAAGGAAGGACATGAGCCAGGGACTTCATACAGTGTGTACGGTTGAGGTTGGGAGGTTGGGAAACAGGCCTGGGTGCGCTCTTGCTGGGATACTTTTAGCAGGTTGAAGAGTCAACTTGATGAGTGGCTTTCAAGTGGTCTTCTGATAAGCACTGGAGCTGGTTTCTCACAGGGGCCTCTGGAGTGGGGGTTGGAAGCAGAATAGGTCAGGAGGGAGCGGGGCCAGGCAGTGCTGCCACCAGCCATTTGCTTCTGCTGCTTCCAGAGAAGCTGGGCCTCAGCCGCTTTGTCGGGGTCTGCAGAGAAAAATTGAGAGAGGTCTGCAAACTGGAATAAGAATAAATTTATATTTTTATTTCCACTAACCTCAATAATATTTAACATTTTCTTCAATTATGAATGTAAGCAACAGATGACTGTAATATTAATAGCATCTGCGTCTTTCTCACTGATAGAAATCATGTGATTTTTCTTAACACATTACATTTGTTATAGATATCATTACTGCTTAGAAATTACATTGGTAATTAAACCTACTGCTGGCCACTGTTATTTCATGCATTAATACAGCAGCACGTATGTCGCCGTAGCTCAAGGATTTCTTAATATTTTGATAACTGTATTTCAGTATAATTGGTTCTATTGTGAGGAAGCCTTCATCAGACTGCCAGAGGGTTCAAGGCATAAAAAATTGTTAGCCCTGCTGTGAGATCTTGTTTGAAAAATAGACTCTTTTGTTGAGGCTTATTTTTATTTCTTCACCCTAGTTTTTTGCAACATTGAAAGTCTTTGTTTTCTCTTCTTACAAAGACTTTCTTTTCTTATTTTAGTTTAGACCTTATAGTGTGAGACAAGCATATGGCTGTTAAGTGTTCTGTCTCCTAAACGAAAACTGAGATACAAGCCGGTCTCCCAGGTTTTACCTCAGGAGCAATGAGAAGGTAGGAAAATGAGAAGATTCGGGCAAGCCCTGAGGTGCTGTCTCATCAGGAGGCCCGTGGTGGGCTGCAGCTGGGCAGGAGCGTTTCTGCTTTATTTTGGTGTCACCGTCACCCAGTGCTTGGTGAGGTCACAAGTCATGCTCTACCCCAGTGTTAAACCCAAAATTCAAAATCCGAGAGACCACCAAAGAGCCAGCTCTGATGCAAACACACAAGGATCTTTATTCAGGCTCGAGTCTGGGCTCACGAACGAAGCCGGCTGTGGCTTCAGGGACGAGAGCCCCGATCCAGTATGGCAAGCAGTCTTTATATACCATTACGGAGGGAGGGGAAAGAACTCTAAACTTGGATTTACATGATTGGGTAATCTCTCCTAATGGGTACGGGAACACTTGGTATTGGTAGGTGCCTTTCGTGGGCTTCAACCTGACTGCCCGTGATTGACAGAAGCCCACCCAACGGGCAGAGTGGAATGTCAGATAAGTTAGGTTCATACAGTCACTGCGTACAAATTAACCTGAGCAAGCAGGCAGGAGATTACTAGCATCTCCAAGTCTGCTGCAAAGGAATGTCTGAAAGGGGCCTATCGCTTCAACATTTACATCCCGTTGTAAAAGCAGAAGTCAGCATGGCAATTGGGACTAACAATGCTTAACCCAAGAGTTCTAAATACAAACACTACTTAAGACATTATATAACTACACAATCAGTCGCTACCCGGCACCCGACATATGCCTAATTCTGTGGGGTCTGAGGTAGGATTTAAAGTACTAAGATTTCATAAAGTACAATGAACATGAGGTAGGGATATATAAAATATAGTGAACTAGACACTACTTTTACAGCAAGTATGGCTTTTTAAGTTTCTTGGTTTCTTGGGTCTCTCACCCAGCAGTAGCAGCAGAGAAGGTTCTGTGGCTGTGACACAAAGAGAAAGGTGTGAGAACAGCTCAGCTAATAACACTTGGCAGGAAAGGGCTGT
Source organism: Cephalopachus bancanus (assembly GCA_027257055.1). Classification (NCBI taxonomy): domain Eukaryota; kingdom Metazoa; phylum Chordata; class Mammalia; order Primates; family Tarsiidae; genus Cephalopachus; species Cephalopachus bancanus. Next base: position 1,107,989 of record JAPVLO010000112.1, on the reverse strand, counting down.
TCATCGCCCATCTGATTGATTGGCATAAGAAGTTGGCTGCGTTTATTTTTTATATTTGTTTAAAATAGTCTTTCTATCTCATCTTAATTTTAAACACGGTTGAAAAAAATATTTTCTTTTTCTGGGCAGAGGATTAATTTCTACTTCCTACCCACATGCCCTCTCATTGGCATTTAAAAGAAAAAAGTCTTCCTACCTTTGCTTTACTATAAACGTATAGCAGGCCTAAGAATTAGATTTGATTTGCATCTTTATTTTACTGGCACAGAGATGAAGACATGGAGGACGACTCTGTACTCACTGCACAGAGCCTCTGTGAGTAGAAGCCACTGCCTGTCCTGAGGGAAGGGAAACCACAGGACCGGATGTGTGTGGTAGAACAGTGCTATAAAGACAGTGCAGCGTGTTCTCAGTGCAGGATACTATCATTAAGGATCCCAGAGGGGGCTACAGTTTCTTCATAGGAAACTAAGGCCGAAATCATTCCAGAGAGATCAGAGTATAGCGCATGGCAGAGCAAGAGGAAGTTAGAATTACAGGATGAAAGAAAACCCCTTATATTTCTTGTCATCTGTGGATTGTTGACGTTTTGTAAGAACCATAATCTTAGCATTTTCTCTGTAAGAGATGCCCTTGTGGGTTCTGTCTGCCTGGAGTCAATGTTTTGTGATGAGCGTATAGAATTTTATGTAGTGAAAGCTTTTTTCTTTATTGTCTTGTAGAGAGCATCTTTCCTGGGCCACCCAGGTGCAGTTCTGATGCCCTTCCGTGCAAGTCTCCCTCCCTCCGCTATGCACTGCTCAAATGCAGACAAGTGAGCCTTGAGGCAGGATATGTGTCTCTGTTTTCTGGAGATAAAAATTCGTGTTACTGGTAAAATTGTGCCATCAGCAAAAGCCATTATTTTCATGGCTGTAACAAGCTTTGACCATTCCTGTATTCGTATCTGATTACTGCATTACCGGAATGCAAACTCAAGTCATGAAAATGTCTTCTTTCCACATGGTGTCCTCCTCTTCACTGAAGATGTTTGCAAATTGCATTTTTAAAAGCTTACTTAGGCTTTTGGATCATTTTGGAGCCGTGATGGTTGAGAGATGCACGAAATTAAACTTGCTCTCTTCACTACCAGAGCGTCAGTAATTAGAACTGATCATTTCATCGGCAAACTAACATTCCTGAAGGAGAAGTGATAGGAATTTCCAACGTATGTAACGTATTCTCTATACTAAGAATATAACATATTTTAAAGTGCCCTATTGGTTTTTTAGCAAAAATGTGGGGAATGCTGCATGGTCGTACAATAAGAAAAGATGGTTGCAGGGCTCTGTGCAAAGTCTGTTTTTCCCCAGAGCTCAGCTCTCTCTGTTGTCACGGAGAGCGGCATGCCACCTAGTAAGAGGAAGTTCAGGTTGCATGGTGGACTGCGTGCTGCCAGCACATTCGTCTGTGCGGTACCTGGGCTTCAAGCGTCTTTCGTCAGTTGCTTAGCTAACCTGGCAGATACCAGCAGCCCTGGCTGGAGATGGATGGCAGGTCAGGGACAGCTGGGGCGAGGCAGATGGCAGCCGGCGTGTCTCCGGGTCCCAGGTTGGCAGCCAGCCTGAAGAGGAAGGACCAGAATGGCTTCGTTTTTCATGAAGCAAAAATGCCCTGATGGGTCCTTGGAAGGCTCGAGCACCACCCCAGGGCTTTGTTGTGAGAATCCATTTCTGACTGGAGGGAGAGGGGAAGGTAGGAATTTATCCGGAGGGAAACGCATGCATGAGTTTACACAGCAATAGTTTTCCTTTGATGGTGTAGAGACTTTTTGTTTCACAGTAATAAAAGGAAACCTTAAATTTTTCTGTTAGCATCTTGCCAGGGCTCAATATGCTTGAACATTATAAGAAAAGAGTAAGACCCCAAGGAGAGATAAATGAGTCTTAGAGCATTTTTTTAAGTAACGCTTCCGTATTTTAATATTACCAAGTGCTTTATTTGGGTCTGATTAGCTGATCCTTACCACAGACTTGGGAGAATGTTTATTATTGTTAATAGCTCTGTATTGAAGAATAGCACATTGCCAGGCATAGTTCATACCTTGCCAAGGATCCATGGAAGTTTCTGATACTAGAACTCTTGACCTCCACTGGTCAAACTCTGGACTTCTCTTTCCACTGGTCTTGTTGTTGCTCTCTGGAGCCTGGTCATAGGAGAGATGTAGGGGTGAACCTTCAAGGTATTTTCTTGGCCTTGGTTTAAACATTCCACGTAACTGTACCAGAGTGAGCTCCTACCTTAGATTGTTATTCTTTTTTACTCATCTGGTGTGTTGAATAGGTACCCCTGAAGGCTCTGGTCTCAAGAGTCCGTAGCAGACCATGCTCCTCGGACATCCATGTACAAGTCATTGCATAGACATGTGCTTCGCTTCTGTGAGGATAAATATCTGGGAGTCGAATGACTGGATCATATGGTAGATATATGTTTAACTTTTTAGGAAACTAACAAGTTACTTTCCAAAGTGGTTATACCAATTTACAGTCCCAGCAGCATTTCCAGTTCTTCAACATTTTTGCCAACATATGTAATCATACCAAACTGTATTTAGTAGTGTCTCATTGTCGTTTTAATTTGTTTTTTCTAATGACTAATGAATTTTCCTTTGGTAAAGTGCTCAAATCTTTTGTCCATATTAAAAATTGAGTTGTTTGTATTATTGGATTTTTGAGAATTCTTTTTCAAAGGGCAGTCTTTATTTTTTATGGACTCCTAATCTGTCAGCCTTTTCTTTTACGGATTGTGCTTTTGGTGTTACCAAGAAATCTTTGCCTCGCCTAACACCACAAAGACTTTTCTCCTATATTTTGTTTGCAGTTTTAGGTTCTATAGTTTGGTCTATGATCCATTTTGATTTTTTTATGGGTTGAGGTAAGGATCAAAGTTAATTTTTTGGTATAAGAATACCTAATTGTACCAGCACCGTTTACTGGAAAGACTTTTTAAATTGTCTTCACACTTTTGTTGATAATCAGTTGTTCATATTTGGGTAAACCTCATATCTAGACTGCTTTGTTCCATTGGTGTCTGTTGCCTATCTTGATGCCCATACGACTCTGTCTTGATGATTGCAGTTTTTGAATAAGTGTTAAAATTAGGTAGTGTAAGTCTCCAACTTGTACATGTTCTTTTTCAAAGTTGTTTTGGCTAATCTAGTTTCTTTCCATTCCATGTCAATTTTAGCATCACTTCCATATATGTGCATGTGTGTGTACACACATACATTTGTAGATATAAACACTCACATGCATTCTTAATGTAGAGAAATTAAGAACAATATCAATGCAATAAATATGTATTGAATGTCTAGTGTATATAGAAACTAGAAGGGAAAGGGGAAGATGATGAGGGATAAGAAGGGAGAGATTGATTTTTGTAAAAATCAGTTGTCATTCTTTTTCCAATAGAGGCAAATTTAAACTGTTTTGACAGAATTTGGGATGAAAATACATGAGGACAAAGTTCACGTCTCTTATGTAAGTTATTCTCAACCCAGTTTCTAGGAGGAATTCTAAAGTCAGTAGAAGCCTTAAGAGGTTTTTTGTTGTTGTTGTTGTTTGTTTAGTTTTGGTTTTCTTGAGTTGGAGTCTCACTCTGTCGCCCAGGCTGGAGTGCAGTAGCACACTCATGGCCACTCCATTGTCGACCTGTTGGGCTCCGGCGATCCTTCCGCCTTAGCCTTCCAAGTAGCTGGAACTACAGGCACGTGCCACCGCGCCCAGCTAATTTTTAATTTATTGTAGAGATGAGGTCTCACCAAGTTGCTCTGGCTGGTCTCGAACCCACAGGCTCAGGCAAGCCACTCGCTTCAGCTTCCCAAAGTGCTGGGATTACATGCTGAGCCACCTAGCCCAGCCAGACTATATTTTAAGTTCACTAATACTGTGATGTATTGGAAGGAAGTGCATGATATAATTCCTACAATCAAAAAGATGATAGCCAGGCATGGTGGCTCACACCTGTAATCCCAGCACCTTGGAAGACCAAGGTAGAGGGATCACAAGAAGCCGGGAGTCTGAGACACCAGCCTGGGTAGTGCAGCAAGACTCTCTCTCTATTGAAAAAAAAAAATTAGACTTGGTGGTACACCCCTACAGTCCCAGCTACTTAGGATGCTGAGGCGGTAGGATCGTTTGAGCCCAGGAGTTTGAGGCTGCAGCATGCTGTGATTGCACCATTGCACTCCAGCCCAGGCAGCAGCATGAGACCCTCTCTCTAAAAAAGGAAAGGAAGGGAAAGGGAAAAGGAAAAGGAAAGCAAGAAAAAGATCATAAAGCGGTTGGGGATAATGAGATATATGGAACAATTTAAAATCGATAGAGGGACTAGAACACTGGCAGGAGAGACGGGAGTTTAAAATCTGTCTTCATCAGTTGCTGGTAGATATAGAAATCAAAATTGCAAGTGCACCTTCCTTCGGACCCAATACATCCTCCTTTAGGAATTTAACCTCCTAATATGCTCACATACATGCAAAAAACATCCATCGCAAAAAGTAAAAGATTTTGTCTGTCAGTAGAGGTCTGGTTAAATGGATTATTCTATAGCCATACTGTGGGATGCAGTGCAGTGATTGAAAAGAACTAGGCAGCTTTAAAAAAACGTTTCTTAATTAAAAAGAAGAATGAGGCAGCTTTATTTGTGTTTCATGTGGGATAGGTTATAAACGGAGTAAATGAAAAAAAAGATTTAGAACTTTGTAAGTCACGTAACCAGTGTGGTTTGTGTGTGTGTGTGTGTAACGTGTGTGTATATATGTATGGGTGTGCATAGCATGTCTCTGGAATGATACACACCAAAACTGGTAACACTGGGTTTCTTGGAAAAGAAAGCTTATTGGCTTTTCACTGAGTTCTCCGTGGTTCCTTTTGAATTTTGTATCATGGGTGTGTGCCGTCTATTCAAAAACGCTTTTTAAAGCTCCTCAAGACAGTTGTCAGTCGATTCTTAGGAAGCGTATATCATAATGAAAGTATCTTAGGAAGGTTAATAACAAGGTACATTTTTTATTAAAAGAAGTAAATATTGGAAGGAAATTGTCTATGCATACGGTGATGAAAGGCCTGTCCCGTGGTAGTTGGCAGTGGAAGTGAAGAGAGAAATGTACGTAGAAGAGAAAAAAGATCAATCAACAGGATCAGTGACAGGTTGAACGTAAAGATAAAAAACAAGGAGGGTCAAAACTGAACTGAAAGTTGAACCTCAGTTAGTGGGAAATGACTGATACATTGGTACAAGCATCGAATTGGAAGCAGATTTAGAAGGCAGCAGATTGATGAGTTTTTCTTTTCTTATTCTGAGTCAGAGTCTCACTCTGTTGCCCAGGCTCATGGCCACCACAGCCTCAGCCTGCTGGGCTCACCATGAGCATGCTCATGGCTACCACACCCTCAGCCTGCTGGGCTCAGACCATCCTTCTACCTCAGCCTTCCAAGTAACTGGAACTACAGGCGTGCGCCACCACACCGGCTAGTTTTATGATTTATTGTAGAAACAAGATCTCTCTATGTTGCTCAGGCTGGTCTCGAACCCAGAGCTCAGGCAATCCTCTCGTCTCTGCCTCCCAAAGTGCTGGGATTACAGGCATGAGCCACTGTGCCCAGCAAAGGTGAGTTTTTCTTTTGCCTTTTCATTGTATACATACATGTTTCTAAGTTTGCTGCACCATACTTGGACTGTTTGAGAGGACCTGGCCACAGACCTTTGGAGAAAGAACAACGGTCAAAACATACCCATTAGGTCTTCCTGGTGTCCTGGCACCAGCTGGAAAATTTGGGACTAGGTGACTTCTGAAGTCCTGCCAACCTTCAGAATCTGTGAAATTGAGGTCTGGATAGGCGAAGCAATTTCTTTAGAGTTATGTGACAAGTCCAGGCTCCAGCTGTGGATGAACCTCTACCTTCAGGTTCAAAGGCTCATTGGCTAGAGCAGTGTCTCTCTTTGTGCCAGTTCTTTTTCCTCAGGCAGTCTTGGTAGAAAGCTAGAAGTGTAGACTCAATGACTATTTAAATTCCTCATAACAAAATGACGCAGAATTAATGAAACCCAGAGAAAACTTAACATATAAAGAGATTCAGTGATAAAAATGCATTATGTTAGCAGGGGAAAGTGCAGAAAAAGGAGTCAGAATGGAAGGGAGGGAGGTGACCTAGACCTTAGGACCAGTTCAGTTGCCACTTTGTTCTGTAACTTCAAATCTGTTGGTGAACTCTTTGGACGCCGGCTTCCTAGATGAGTAAATTATCTTGGATGCCTCTCAAGTTACTTTCCATATCTAAAATTATTTCTTGGTCTCACTAATATAGAAGTTAGATTTTATCACTAGAAGCCTTACACCTTGGAAGCATACGTTTCTGGGTTTTGTTTAGTTTCTTACTCAGAACTTGATTCACTTAAACAGTGAAATCGAAGTTTTAGGTACTTTAAATGTAACTATCAAAAGAAAAACTAGTAGATGTAAAATTAAACATAACATAGAAAGAGTAGGGGATCTCTTAATCATCTGGATTTGGGTGGCAGACCTCATTTGCTATCTTATTTATAAATACCTTTAGTAAGTTTTTTGGTATGGGAAGTTGGGTATTCCCTGTTATTTTTCAGGAAATTAATTTTTGTGCCATATGTATTTGACATTTTCCTGAAAGGCCCGCAAAGCACATGTTTTTGCTGCCTTGCATATACATGGAATCTAGAAGAAGAGGTCTAAAGTAAAACTGTTCTAATAGCTGCAGAACCATTTATGCATTAAGCCTAAAAACTCCTAGAATTTCATATAAAAACATTTATCCCAAGTTCTCTGTTCCACAATATAAAGTCCTTTGAATGAAAAATCTTTCCATTGGATTTTTTTATAATTATGAAGTCATAATCAGGGAATCAGGAACTATACCTATAGGGCAGATGAAAAGGCATAGCTAAAATATAGTCTTGTATTATATAAACCATGCTTCAGTAGCGTTTTGCATGCAAGGCAGCTTGATTTGAAGATAATTAAGAGATCTTTTGGGGAGCTGGTACAGTATGTAAGGGAAAACTGAGTAGATAAACAGAAGCCTCCAGGAGAGATTTATGGGAGCAGAAGTTTCAGTTGATTGCACCATGATTTCTGAGGCCAAAGGCAAATAAATTCTTGAGTATTTCCAGATGCTGTGTGTCTAGGCAAGAAGACATCTGAGGAGCTAGAAGTATTAGATGTGAATTCTCTTTAATGTCTTTGCTGCTTTTATTTTTGTGATAGAGTTTCAATTATGTTTGTTTTGACTGGGCAGATTTTATATTTTGAGGTATATTTCTATTCTGTTCTTGTTAATAGCAATGCTGATTTTAAGACAAATGGTATCACCATTTCATAGCTATTTAATAGTAATAGGCAGGGCTGAGACTTCAAACCAGGTCCTCCAACCCCAGACTGTTACAGCACTTGAACATTGTATTTATTATTCACTGGCTGTTACACAGTCCAGTGATGGATGCCACCAAGAGGTGAGACTCAAATCGGTCATTAGTGTTCATTGATAAAAGTCTTGGAAGAGTTTTGGTGGGAAGAACACTGAAATTATTTGTTAAAATGAGAACTTTGTACATCGCATACATATAGGTGATTTTAATTCTCCATTTGCTGAGTTAATAGCAGGTAATAACAGTTTACATGTATGGTACACTTACACGGTGCTCTTAGACTTCAGCCAGATGGGCCACTGCTCTCTGAATGTGCTTTTTATGTATCTTTCTAGCAGAATACAAACTGTGTTTTAAAGCCTGTCCTAAAGTCTGCGACATCTGTAAACCTAGCTTAATTGTCACCATCCGAATGTGATCTCTTCGACTCACTTATAAAATTTCATTTTAGCTATTCAGCGGTGCTTACTTAGCTTGTTTTGTCTTTTGACTAATCAAAAATACGTGTTTCTTACTTTTTCTTACTTGAGAAGTGGTATAGTATAGTAGGTAAGAGCATGGACTCCAGAGCCAGAGTGCCTAGATTTGAATCTCAGATGTGCAGTCTATTAGCTGAATGACTTAGTTATTTACAGTCTCTCTCCCTGTTCCTCACTCATAACATGAGCATTATATAATAGTGCCCGTGCTGTAGGGTAGTTAGGAGATTTCAAAAAATGAATACATTTTCCTTAGAACAGTCTTGGGACAAAGAAGGTCAGTGCTCAATACATGTTAGTTTGAATATAGACTGTGCTAGATTGTCATACCTTGAAGAGCAATATTTTCCATACTTTGTTCTTTAGGGAAAACACATTTTGAACTCCAGTTGAGGTTTCTAAGACATTATTCCTCAGCCATCTCTACCAACCCCAGCCCCATCCCAAGGACATCTAGGTGCAAAGATCACCAGGGTTCAGGAATAGAGAGAAATAGGTCCTTACGAACATCACACTTTGGGGTGAGTAAGCTTCCTGACCCTAAAAGACTCAAAGGATCAAAGCTCTCATGCATGCATCCTCGTTGTTAAGCTTACAGCGGCCACAAACCAGAAGGGGGCAGCAGAGAGTCATCTTCTTACTAGCTGGAGAAGGCGAAGTCTCAAGAAAGCTATTCCCAGTTAGGAAAAGCCTGCACCAAAGCTGATCTCTGATAAGATCTTATTGAATCCATAATCAAAATGCAGATTAGACACAAAAAGAGACGTCTGTTCTGAGGGTTGGAAGCACATAAACAGTTGAAATAGAAATTGAGAGACTGTTTCCCGTGATTTTAGCTCTGATATCTGGAGTGCGCGAGAGCAGCTCAGAGTGACTAAAGTTGTTTCATGTTATCAGCATTCCCATTATTTATTTTATTTTACTGGTTTTGCTCCAACTGTAGAAACTGAATAAGAGTTTCTATTTGTGTAGCTGGTTATTATATCGGGAAAGTGGGCTGCTGTGGCCTGACAGGTTAGATTCAAACTTACAAATTTTTTCATATTTTAAAAATCATTTCTTGCTTATGAAAAAAGTAATTATATACCTGTTCTTTTTTAAAAAAATACTTATAAAGAAAAAATAACCTGTTTTTACTTTCCTTCTATGTTTTTTTTTTACTATATCTTTCCATTTTATTTGTTTTAAACTAATTGACAGTAACTCTCAAATTTCAACCATAAATTCAGTGTCATTCCAACCATAATCTTAGCAGAATTTTTGTGGAACCTGAGAAGATGACCCTAAAATTCAAGTGGAAGAGTAAAGGGCCAAGAATAACTAAGGCAGTTTTAAGGAAACCAAGATAAATTGGTCCACCAGATAGATGACAAAACTTATTAGAAAGCGACAATAAATAAAACCGAGATGTTAACTTAGACTTAGACAGATAGACCAGTGGAACAGAGTAGAGAGAGGTCAGAAATGGATCTATACTTATCTGGAAACTTGATATTTTATGTGTCAGAAGGGCCAAGGATGGATTAGCTAATAAATTCTTCTCCTGCAATTGATTATATAAGAATCATACAGGAAAAATTTTTAATTCCTACCTCAAAACATATGCACACACACACATTTTTTTTTTAGGTAGATTAAAAACCCAAACATGAAAAACCAAACTTAGACTTTTAGAAGAAAATATAGCCGGGCTCAGTGACTCAGCCTGTCATCCCGCGTCTTTGGGACGCTGAGGTGAGTGGATTGCCTGAGCCCGCGGGATCGAGACCCGCCTGGGCAGCGAGACCTCGTCTCTACAATAAATAAAAAAAAAAAATTAGCTGGGCGTGGTAGTGTGCGCCTGTAATTCCGGCTACTGGGAAGGCTGAGGCGGAAGGATCGCCGGAGCCCAGCGGGTCGAGGCTGCGGTGGCCGGGAGCGGCCACTGCCCTCCAGTCTGGGCGACAGAGTAAGACTCCAACTCAAAAAAAAAAAGAAAGAAGCAAAAGCATCTCATATGGAGGAATTGAGCTCCTCCGGGACGTAGTTGCTCCTGACCCTTGCATCTGTCTGTTAGGGTCAAGGCTTGGGTCTTGCCTGCGCACCCTTGGGACAACTCGACCCCAGCACAGATAGGAGCTTGGAGCATGTGCCCTAATAAGGAGAAGTAGAACCTGTCCAGAAGTACTACCTGGGTGGGTTTGCTTTTCTGCCTTTCCTCTGGTGGGTCAACCTCTTCTGGTTCTTCCAAGAACCCATCCTTGTTCCGGCCTAAACAGAGCAGAGCCCAATCAAAGGCTATGTTTGGTGCTCAGCTGTGGGCTTCGCCATCTTCTAGATCTACTAGCCCAACTGGGGTACCCTTGGGACTGTCTCTCCTTCACCATACCCCTGCGCCCCCTCCTCCCCCGACAACTTATGCACAGGCTGGGAACCTGCTCCTTCCAGGATGGGCGTCTCTGCTCCAAGCTCACTCTCAAACCCCTAAGGCTTGTTGTTCCCATTTTCTATATTATCTGCTGACATCCCCCAATAAAGTATCCTAATTTTGGGGGGAAAAAAAAGAAATACAGTTTAAAAGTTATATACCACATACCACAAAAGACACCATTAACAAAATTAAAAGACAAGGGGAAGATTTGCAGTGCATATAACAAAGATTAGTATCGAGTACATCTATAAATCAGTAAGATAAAAAAAAATCAAATAGAAAAATGTATAGAGGATATGAACCAACAATTCACAGTATAAAAAATCTTAATGGGAGTAAGCATGAAAAGATGCTCACTCTCAATAATCAAATACGTTACAGACTAAAATGGTATGTGTTTTCATGCCTACCAGATGCAAAAACAAAAGCCTTTATGGTAAGAATTATGGCAGAGGAGCAACAAGGACTCTCTCTAGTGGGAGTTTAAAATCGTACCGCCACCTTGAAGACTGGTTTGGCAATATGAAATAAAAGTGAAGATGGGCATGGTCTTCTAAGCATTCTACTCCTAGGTGTTCCTAGTTCCTAGGGGAACTCTGGCATGTCTAAAGATGAAGTTATAAAATGTTCGTCTTAGCATTGTTCGTAATAGTAAAAAACTGGAAGCAGCTTAAATGTTCTTCAACAGAAAAAAGAGGAAAACCGTGATAAGACTCATAAAGTGGAGTACATACAGCAGCTAGAAAGAATGAACTAAAGCCATGTATTAGCTGGGTTGTCACAAAAGCATAATGTGGGAAGAGAGCATGGTGAAGTGTCATACATACAATATGATACTCTATGCAGTTTGAAAAGCAATGTTACAGGTCATAGGGATACAGGTGTAAAGCGAAGGATACAGAAACATGGCTCAGAATGACAAACAACAGATTCAAGGTAGAATTTACTCATGAAGCAGGAGGATGGGGGGTAGGAGTAGGGTCAGGATATACTCATATGTACGGGGAAGGGGACTTCAACTGTGTCTATAATGTTTTATTTCTTTTTTAAAAGCATGAAATAAATGTGACAGATTTTAGAATTTGATGAAGATAAGCTGTTGGGTGCGTGGGTGTTATGTTCTGCTTACTTTCTAAAGTCTCACACCGCATAACGTTTTGGTCTACAGTGGACTGAATATGCAGTGGTGGTTTCATAAGATTATAATGGAGCTGAAAAATACCTGCCGTAGCTGTCCTAACGTCATGGTGCAATGCATTTGTGGTTGTGGTGATGCTGATGTAATCAAACCTACTATACGTCTCGTCATAAAAAAATATAGCACATGTAATTATATAAAATATGTAATACTTGTTAATAAACAACTATGCTATGACTTATACATTTACTATGCTATACCCTTTACTGTTATTTTAGAGTATACTTTGTCTACAAAAAAAAAAGTTAACTATAAAACAGCTCCAGGCAGGTCCTTTAGGACATAGTCCAGAAAAAGGCATTGTTGTCATAGGTGAGGACAGCTCCATGCATGTTTTATCGCCCCCTGGGAAAAGATATGGAGGTGGAAGACAGTGATATTGATGATCTTGACCCTGTGCAGGCCACGCTAATGTGTATGAGTCTTAGTTTTTAAGAAAAAAAACTTTCTTAAATTTTAAAAACAGAAGAAGTTTATAGAATAAGGATATAAACAAAATGTTTTTGTACAGTGTATTTGTGGGGTTTTTTTGGTTTGTTTTTTTTTTTGAGTTGGAGTCTCACTGTGTCGCCCAGACTGGAGTGCAGTGGCTGCTCCCGGCCACTGCAGTCTCGACCCACTGGGCTCCGGCGATCCTTCTGCCTCAGCCTCCCAAGTAGCCCGAACTACAGGCACGCGCTACTACGCCCGGCTAATTTTTTATTTATTGTAGAGATGAGTTCTCGCCAAGTTGCCCAGGCGGATCTCGAACCCGCGGGCTCAGGCAATCCACTCACCTCAATCTCCCAAAGGCATGGGATTACAGGCTGAGCCACCGAGCCCAACGTGTTTGTGTTTTAAGCTAAGTGTTACTACAGAAGGGTCAATTAGTTGAAATTAAAGCATGACTTAGTTCATGTGAAGTTTATAAAGTAAAAAAGTTACGGTAAACAGAGGTTTTTTATGAGCAGAGAATGAGAAATGTCTTTTTATAAATTTAGAGTAAGCCGGGCTGGTGGCTCAGCCTGTAATCCTGTGCCTTTGGGAGGCTGAGGTGAGTGGATTGCCTGAGCCGCGGGTTCGAGACCCGCCTGGGCAGCGAGACCTCATCTCTACAATAAATCAAAAAATCAGCCGGGCATGGTAGCACATGCCTGTAATTCCAGCTACTCGGAGGGCTGAGGAGGAAGGATCGCCAGAGCCCAGCAGGTCGAGGCTGCGGTGCCGGGAGCGGCCGCTGCACTCCAGTCTGGGCGACCGAGTGAGACTCCAACTCAAAAAATAAATAAATAAATAAATAATAAATAAATTTAGGGTAGCCTACGTGTACAGTGTTTATGAAGTCCTACATTAGCATAGTGGCCTAGATCTTCACATTCACTCACTGACCCACTCAGAGCAACTTCCAGGCCTGCAAGCTTCATGCACAGTAATTGCCCTAGATAGGTGTTCCATATGCTGTCTCTTATACTGTACTTTTAATGTACATTTTCTATGTTTAGATACGTTTAGACACACAAATACTTACCGTTGTGTTACAGTGGTATTCAGCACAGTAACATGTTGTACAGGTTGGTCGCCTAGAAGCAATAGGCTATACCATGTAGCCTAAGTGTATGTAGTAGGTTGTATCATCTAGGTTGGTGTAAGTACACATGACGATGGTCACACAGTGACTAAATCAGAACATCAGAACTTGCCCTGTCATTATGTAACTCACGACTGAACTTCACGGTGTCTTACTATCTTACCACACAGAAAAAAATTAGTTTTCACATTTGTTTAAAAAAAAATTCACTTGAACATATTTGAGGCTAATTTTTTTCTCACTTCCTCCTTGAAAAATCTTGAGGGAGGCCCAGCTTGGGTCAGAGTCTGCTTTGGCAAGAAGGATAGGGTTAGATAGTTGCTTGGGCAGGATGACGTTCCAGATTAATCCACCATGAGGTATGGTCATGTAAGAGTAGCATAGCTTCTCAGGATGGCATTTCTTGAGAGAAAAGGGGGTAAAATGCTGAATGATCTTATAAGATCTTAATTGAGTAGATGCCTTATATGTAAATAATGTGTATTAACATCACAAGATATGCAGCTTTAGAATGATTTTCTAATTTATAGGTATTTAAAATGTTTATTATAGACAATTTTAAACATACGCAAAATAGACAGAATAGTATATATACTCAGGTATTCATTACTCAGCCTCAACAACTACCATCGACCCCTAGCCTGCCTGCTTTTCATTTATACCAGGGATTTACAGACTTTCTGTAAAGGGCTGAATAATGGAGTCTCTGGTACCATCCCCAAGTTCTGTGGTGGACTCACAGGACTCAGCCTGTAGTTGTACTCACAGCCAACCCACACTCAGGGCTGCACAAAAATACACCAAGCAAAATCAGCAAAGGGAAAAGGTGCATGAGGCCGTCTGGAGGAAACCAAACAATTACTTGTTAAGAGTCCCTTGTCAGTGGGTTCACACAGGATTTGCTTAATTCCTCCAGTGTCAAATTGTAACAACACATATGAGTTGTGTCTATCAAGGAAGCTCACTGGAGACTCAGTGTCCAAGGTTTTTATTGGGATCTGGTCACATAGGCATCCTCTGCCTGGCACATACCCAAATCCCAGGCTTCCAGAAGGAAAGAAGTGTTTGCCATAAACCACATTATTTGTATAGTTTATGCACAGTGAGTAGCTTCTTGTATCAGTTTTAGGGAATGGTGGGAACCTCCCCAAAATCTAAATTTCCTGACTCCAGTCAAGGACCAGCCTTGTGACTTGGCCTTTCTTTTTTTTGAGTCGGAGTTTCACTCTGTCACCCAGACTGGAGTGCAGGTTACTTGGCCTTTCTAAGGATAACAGTCTCAGACCTGGTGTGGCTTTTTTCTATTCTTAGCTTACAAGCTGTACAAAGACAGACTGCAGGCCTAATGTGCCCCACAGGTCCTAGTGTGCCAACCCTCAATCTTTACCCTCACCTACTTCCCAGTCTTTAAAATATGGGCAGGGGAAAGGTATAGGAGCCCCAATGTATCATTTCATCCATCCTTACTCTTTTGTTTTTAGAGGGCAAAAACGTTAAAACTAAAGTTTAAGCTAACCTCTGAGGTATTTGATTTTGCACTTTGGTGCTTGAGGAGGAAAAATTAGTTGGATGACTGTTTTGTATCTCATTATGAGCCTATGTATAATTTTTATCAGTTCTGCAACAAATGCCAGGTAACAGCAGATGGCTGGCATGTGCTCTTTTACAGTTTTCAGAAGCAGAAATGACCTTGTTAACTGATTAGCATCCAACTTGCATGGGTATATTTATTAGTATTGATCATATGACCTTTTATTTAGCCATTTTACTTACGTAACTACTCTATAATGTTTAAAATCAACATTTAGCAGTAATACAATACAGTACTCTAATACACAGTCCATATTTAAATTTTGTTAGTTGTCTCATTAATGTTCTTTATGGATATTTTTTTTTCTTGTCCAAGATCCAAACCAGGATCTCATATTATTTTTAACTGTTGTCATATCTCTGTGGTCTCCTTTAATCTAGAGCATTTAGTCTTTTTTTAGGTGCTGTAGTATTTTATGTTTTTTGATGTTATAATTTTAAGTGAAGTTATTTTTTAAATTTCATTTTCCAATTGTTTGCTACTAGAAATACAGTTGATTTTTGCATTTCTTGACCCTGTCTCCTGAGAGTGTGATGAATTTAGTTATTAGTATGAATAATTGTTTTTAGATTCCTTAGTGTTCTCCGCATAAGCCAATCATGTTATTTGTGAATAGAAATACATTTACTTGTGGTTTCCAAATATCAGGTTCTTCAATTTGTTTTTCTTGCCTTATTGCAGTAGCTGGGACCTCGAATACAATGTTGAGTAGACATAGTGGGAGCAGACATATCTGTGCTTTGTGCCCAATCTTTGGGAGAAAGTGTTTCAGTGTTAGCTATAGGGTTTTCATGAGCACCCTTTATCAGGCTGAGGAAATTTCCTTTCATTCTTGGTTTGCTAAGAATTTTTATCATGCATGGGTGCTGATTTTGTTAAATGCTTTTGCTACAGATATAGACAACTACATGGGTTTTCTTCTTTATTCTGTTAATACAGTGTGTTACTTTATCAGTTTTCAAATGTTAACACAGCTTTTTATTCATGGAATGAACTCCCAAGAATGTGTTGTCCTGATGTTAAAGTTAATCTGTTAATATTTTTTAGAGATATTTATGTCTGTGTTGTAGGTAATACTGGTCTCTAAATTTCTTTGCTTATTATGTCCTTCTGTTGTTTTGGCATGAGGATTATATCATGTCGTAAAGTAGGAAGTTTTTTCTCCTTTATTTTCTGACAGTTTGAATAAGATTTATATAAACTTCAACATTATTTCGTTAATATTTGATAGCATTCACCAGTGAAGTCTTCTGAGCCTGGAGTTCTTTTAAGAAGATTTTAAATCCCAAATTAATATTTTTGAATATACTCATGGCTTCTCGATGTAGTTTTGTACTGCACATTATTAGTGGAATTGGCGTGTTCTTTCTTTCTTTTCTTTTCTTTTTTTTTTTTTTTTGAGTAGGCATTTTCCTATGTTGCCCAAGCTAGAGTGCAGTGGCAGTGGCACAGTCATGGCTACCACAGCCTCGTCTGCTGGGCTCAGGTGATCCTTCCACCTCAACTTGTCCACCTAGTTGGGACTATAGGAATATGCCACCACACCCAGCTAATTTTTATTTATTTATTTATTGTAAAGACAAGGCCTTGCCATGTTGCCCAGGCTGGTCTCGAACTACTGGACTCAGGCAATCCTCTTGCCTCCACCTCCCAAAGTGCTGGGATTAGAGGTGTGAGCCACCACACCCAGCTGGCATGTTCTTATATGCTTAAGGGTCATTTATATTTCCATGAATTTTCTTTTGTCTTTTATCTTGTCTTTCTACTGTGTTATTATTCTTTTTCTTACTGATTTGTAGGAACTCTTAATGTTTAGGAAATTGCCATTAATGAATGACTATTTTTTTTCATTTCTTTTAGGAAATTACTTTGCTTTATGGTAGTTTTTTATGTAACTGAATTTATCATTTTTTTCTTTTATGGCTTTTGTATCAGACTAAGAAAGACATCCATCCCAAGAAATGTTTTCATATTTTTCTCTATTTGTTTTTAACATATAAGTATATGATTCACCTGGAGTTTGTTTAATTGTGTGGAGTATAGATTTTAACTACTTATACCCCCACACAAGTATAAGACAAATGACTACCCAGCTATCCTAATGTCATTTGTGGAAAATCCATCCTTTGCCTGCTGATATAATATGCTACTTTTATTATATACTAACTTCTTAATTTGTGTTTGGGTCTATCTCTGAATTTTATCTGCCATTCCACGAATCTGCTTTACATTCAGTAGCATCATACCTGTTTTAATTATTATAGTTTTCTAATATGTTTTAATATCTAGGAAAAAGTCCATAATTCTGTCTACCTCTTTGATCAGCCTCCTGTCTCAAACTATATTTAACAATAGCTTTAATTGTTAGAAATGTTTTCCAGATGCCTATTTGAATGTACATGTCCTCCTCCCTTTCCCTGATGGGGAGGCTTTGATAATGGCTGCGAGTCTCCGGTCTGTGACCAGGACCTCAAGCGCTCTTTTCATCTTTGTGCCAATAGAAAAAGATTGCCTCTTCCAGACAGATAATTAGGGAAAAAGTAACTTTTTCTGAAAGATGTAGCATTGTACTTGAGTACACAGTTGTTAAGGCCAATTTTGGTTTCTGTTCACACCTTTGGGCAGTGCTCAAAATATGCCGCTTTACAAGGAAGACCTGTATGCAACAATCCTGGTTTGTACCACACCATACAAATAATATAATCGGAGGAAGAATACCAGGAAAGCCAGCTGCATGTTCCCACCCATGTCTCTTCCTCCCCATCTGAGCTGCTAGCCCCAGAGCTGACTAGTTACATCATTCGGTTAATGTGCTTCCTTAACTGGAAATACAGGTGGTTGCTCACACTAATCCCATGCCTTCAGATGCTTAGTCTGATTGAGGTGAGAGTAACTAAGCCTCTCTGAAGTTGAGTTGGCCACCATCAATTAGAGGGACATTGTGGGTCATCAAGATAAAGGTTAAATAGTTGTAATTACTTGTATCTATACCACAGTACATTGGCATCTCATTTTTATCATCCTTATATGAGAGGCTGCAAAATTCCAAAGGCAGATACTGTTTTTGTTCCTTTTTTGTAGATGAAGGAAGTAAACCAGAGAAGAAACTTCCTAGGTCAAACAGCTAGTGAGTGACAGAAAGCCCTGATTCTCGACTTTTTGAAGTTCAGGGTCTTCCTCTAAGACTGAAGGAGCACTTATTTTTCATATCACCCAATCTCATAAAAACATTGTCAGCTCCACAGACATCCAGGCAGGTTAAATTTAGATCAGCAGAGGATTATGCTGGTATGTTTCATCCTGAAAGTATACGCTGATATTTCTGGCATGTTCATGTTACCTTCCCTAGTGGTGCCAAGTCACTTTTCCTCCTGTTCAGAAACATTCATGTACAAAGAGAATAATATCTTTTTAAGGACAAAGGCAAAATTTGCCTACTGTTTGTTTTTACTTGTTAGTAGTGGTCTGTAAACCTCTGGGGCTAAGAAAGACAATGATTTGGGGGGTAAGGTTGTATTCTGATATAGTACTATGATAAATTAAGTTTATGACTCCTAAATTGTACTGTATTGTAAGGAGTTGACTTTTAGTTTTTTTTTTTTAAGGATGCTTTTTCTTTACCATAGAAATAAAGATAGCTTTAAATTTTCTGGACAGAATTTAAGTTTGAAACCAAGAAGGAAAATTGTTGAGGCTGATCATGTTTGTTGGGCTTGGGAGTCACTGTAAGAATAGCTTTTTTGTGCTTCCAAAAAATATTTCCCTCTTTCTCTCTTTTTCATTTCTAAGTATTACCTTTATTTGCAGATAATAATCATTTGGACTCAATCCTCTAATCTTTTTTGGCCAAGTATTTTGTAGTGATTTCACATAGTGACTGAACATTTATTTGAAAGGCAGCATCTGAGCATACTTTTTTTTTTTAATCTTGATATCTTATTACTCTAAGTCAGTACAGATTCTTTTTAATTTGTTTTGATATCTGCATCTTTGGCAGCCATAAATTTGATTTTGACTGCAGGCACTGCTTACTTTGGACTAAATATTTTTCTGGAGAACCATCAACTAAAGTGCACTTTTTGAGAGTAACGATTACATCTTATTTGATTTTATATTTCCAGCACCTAGCATGCTTGGAACATAGGTGAGCCTAACAAATATTTGTTTAATGAGTGATGGAATGAAATCTATAAGTGAATTTATACCATTTAAGATCCTGACTTTGTATACATCGTATTTCTCTGTTCATGCATTTTTTTTTGAACCCACTAATGAGCAAATATGGATGAAATTTTTAGGCAGTTTCAAATCAATTACATAGTAGAACATAGTGTATGAGTCCAGGGACTTGGTGTGGTTAATAGTAGTCACTGGTCTAGAGCTGGGATAGCCCAAGTGGTTCTACCGAGATGATTCTAGTCTGATCCTTATCAGCTCACGTAACCTTGCTGACCTTGATTTTCTCATCTTCGTCCACTGCACTCCAGTCTGGGTGACAGAGTGAGACTCCAACTCAAAAATAAATAAATAAATAAATAAAATAAGTGAATAAAGTTTTGTAGGAATCGTTCCCTTCACACTTGTGGAAGTGCTCTGGAAAGTGAGAGCACTCTACAGATGCAAAGGGACACTGCTCTCCACGGCCATCTCAGAAGCCTTGAGCCTTACTTTGAGAACATTGGGGGACCCACTAGCCATGAAGTTCAGCATATTTTCTACTGTGAGAAAAGACTTATGAACTAGTGGTCACGCTTATCACATTTCTGGCTCCATCTGTATTGCTGTTTCTTCTATAGTTCTGTAGCATTTTCCTGATTTCTCTACCTGTAGCTAGGAAATGAGCCAGCAGCAGATATATGGAGCATGCAAAAGTACACGGTGCCATTTTGACAACCTTCATTTGGATTCAGATCTAGAGCTCAGGAAGGTTGCTGTTGAAGTTCTTTTCTCGGGCTAGGAGTTGGGGCAGTCGTGTGTATACTACATCTAGCAACCCTTGTGGGAAGCTGAGACAGATACCCACTTCTTTACCACATTAGTGCATTAGGGGAAGGTCACAGAAGGTCTGAGAAGTAGAAGGAAGAGACAGTGTGGATGTCTGACCTTTTAGACCCACTGTCTTTCTGATGCTATGAAAAGGACTGGGGCATATCTGGATAAGGGCCCTCTTTCAAATTGTCATGCCTTTCTATGTATTACTCTTCATGGTCACTTTTAATATCTCCCCATTTTTGGTTCATTTTTTCATCTGTTTCACCAAGACCTTTTGTTTCTCCATCCACATTCTTGATTCTTCCCCCTTCTCTGTCCTATGGGATATTATTCTAGGTCAAGCTCTAACTTATTTTTTTTTACTTTTGTTTCTAGCATGTGTATTCAGATTTTGTTTATGGCAGCTTCAAAGAAGAGGAAAAAATCTTTAACAAATTTCAAATCAAAATCCTGCTTTCATTTCATTAAAGTAAGGTATTCTATCTTAGTTAAATTCATTAATGTCCTAGTTCTGCCTGAAGTCATATTCTTCGTTTTTGTAACAGAACCAGGCTCCTTTTTCAATTAAGACACTCTAGATTGCTTGTGTTTTAAAGTTATATTATTGGCTTCTTGGATTTTCAATTCCCAGTTGTAAAGCAGAGATAGGAACATCATCATCTATTTATTGTATAACTCTGTGAGACATCTGTCTAAGTAAGCTTTCTTTATTGAGGTGACAAAGTTGTGTGACTCATATTTTATGACAGTCAGCAGAAGATCCACTATCATTTACTAGATTAGAAACTGGAAGAGGAGTAAAGTGATTATCCAGCCTCCCCACAGGACCCACCCCCAAGGCTTAGTCCTATTCTTGATGCCTCGTATTTCAAGCATAGCCCAGACAGTTTATATAATTTGGTTCCTATCCACTTTTCCGGCCAGATATCACTAATCCCTAATCAACCCTACATTTATGGAATTCTCTTTCCTGACTCATTCAGTGTTGCTCAACAAATACTAATTGCATTTCTTCTGTAAAGTGGACACTGCTCTTGCCGTGAGAATTCATTCCTGTTAAAAGTTCAGCCAAGTCTTGAGTGCCCAGACTCGTGATGCCATTTCAGACCACTTCAGCCAGCAGTGATCCCCGCACCGGCACACTGGTAGCTTTTAGTCTGCGTCACTCAGGTTACACTGGTCGTATGCGGCGTAGCTTCGTATGTTTTCACTTTGTGAGTTTATAAGCATTGTAAGGAAACCTTGTCGAATGAAAACTCATAATTACCAAGGTCCTTAAAAGTGTTTATAGTCAGTAAATGCTTGCTAATTGCCTGTTAAATGAATGAATGGATGTCTGCAACTCTTCTTTCATGAAATCTTGCTGCCTTGTTAAGCTGCAAGATTAGAATAATTTTTTTCTTTTCTAGTTCTTCCCAAGAAGTGCTCTGAATTTGATGTCGGAGCTCTCCTCACAGCTTCACATACCTCTCATGTTTATTTCCTCCCCTAAGCCTACTACCTACCTTGTTTTTTCCATTGTGTTTTAGTGCTGCCGTAACAAAGTACCACAAACTGGGTGGCTTAAAATGGCAGAAATTGATCCACTTCCAGTTCTGAAGTCTGAAGTCAGAAGTGTCTGGGCCATCCTTTCTCTGAAAGTTCTAGGGGAGAATCTGTTCCATACCTTCCTCTTACCTTCTGGTGTTGCCAGCAATCCTTGATGTACCTTGGCTGATAGATGCATCTCTTCAATCTCTACCTTCACCATCAAATGGCACCTCTCTTCTGTGTGTGTATCTCTGTCTCTTCTCAGGACATGGATTGCTTTGGATTAAGGCTCTCCCTGGTGACCTCGTCATAACTTGATTATATCTGCGAAAAGATCCTGTTTCCAGATAAGGTCTCTTCACAGATTCTGGAGGTTAGAACTTCAGCGTATCTTTTTGGGAGACACAATTCAACCTATAACTTTCTCTTCTTTTTTAAAATTTTTTTTCACTTATTTAGTTAGTGACTATTCACTTATTTATCTGTCTATCCATCCATTCATCCATCCATCCGTCTATCCATCTATGGTGACAAGGCCTCACTATGTTGCCCAGGCTGGTCTTGAACAGGGTTCAAGCAGCCAAGCAGCAGTCCTCCCTCCTCAGCCTCCCAAAGTGCTGGGATTACAGGCGTGAGCCACCGTGCCTGACCTCCTTTTTTTTTTTTTTAAGATTTAAATGAAAATCACATAATGTAAAATTAACCATTGTCATTGAGTACATTCATAATGTTGTGTAATAACTATCTCTGTCTGGTTCCAAAGTGTTTTCATTACCGTAAAAGGAAAGCTCATTCCTATTAAGCAGTTATTTCTCATTACCCCCTACCCCAGCTGCTGGTAACCATAGTCTACTTTTTGTTTCTGTGGATTTTCCTATTCTCGACATTTTATATAAATAGAATCATACAGCATATGACCTTTTGTGTCTGGCTTCTTTCACTTAGCATGTTTTCAAGGTTCATTTATATTGAAGCATATATCAATATTTCATTTCTTTTTAGGCTGAATAATATTTCATTGTATGTGTATACTGCATTTTGTTTATCTGTTCATCTGTTGATGGATACTGGAGTTGTTTCCATCTTCTGGGCTATTGTAAATAATGCTGCTATGAATATATGTGTACATATTTTTGTTTGAGAACCTATCCTCAGTTCCTTTGGATATATACCCAGGAGTAGATTTGCTGAGTCACATGGTAATTCTGTGTTTAGCTGTTTAGGAACTGCCAAATTGTTTCATAACCACCAGCTAAACCATTTTATTTTTCCATCAACATCAGTGTTTCATTTTTTCCACATCCTCACCAACACTTTTTCCCTTTTTCAATACTATCCATCATAGTTGGCATGAAGTGATGTCTCATTGTGATTTTTATTTGCATTTCCCTAATGACTAATGATGCTGAGTAGCTTTATATATTGATATATATTGGCCATTTGTATATCTTCTTTGGAGAAATGTCTGTTACTAAAGTGCTTTGCCATTTATTTAATTTGCTGGGTTTTTTGTTGTTGTTGTTGGGTTGTAAGTGTTCTTTGTATACTCTGCCTCCTAGACCCTTTTCAGATAAGTGATTTGTAAATATTTTCTCCCACTCTGTGGGTCGTCTTTTTGCTTTTTAGATAATGTCTTTTAATACACACGTTCTGAAAATTTTGATGAATTCCAATTTATTTAGTTGTTGTTGTTCATGCTGTTGGTGTCATATCTAAGAATTCATTGCTAAATCCAGAGTCATGAAGATTTACCCCATGTTTTCTTCTGAGAGTTTTATGGCTTTAAGTCTTATATTTAGGTCACTGCTATGCACAATACTGGATACTGTTCACAAATGCTGTAAAGTGTCTACTCTCAAAGACCTTATGCTCTGTTCTTTAATTCACTTTGTTACTGAAAAGGAAAGCCCTGGGAGATAATCAAGGAACACTGCTTTGTCTTACCTGGCGTTACAAACCAGCATTTGCTTTCATAATCATGAAACCTGGTGCCTTGTGACCAGCAGAGAAAACCCTCATCTTTGTTTTAGGTTTGAATATATGGCGAACCTAATCATGAAAATGACTGAACCAAATAGGGGTTTCATTCAGTACTTCAAGGATATAAAAGGCAGGTGTAAAGGCCTCTCACTTATTCTAGGAGAACTCTTGTAAAGCGTACATTCTCTCTCCCGTCTGCAAGATGGAGCGCTCTCCTCTTTTTTTTCTATCCACTTGCTCTCATCACCCCCATTCATCGTGGAGGGTTGGTTCATACTGTTGATTACCGTGTCGGTGTTTTCAGATACTCCTTGGTTTCCCTCTACTGGAGTGTCCAGGAGCAGTTTGGAAGTGGCCCATCGTTTTCCCTTTGTATCTCCAGCATTCAGCAGTGCCCAGTATACACTGAGTCTCTGTCGTTTGCTGAGCTGTTGTTTGCTTTGCTTTGGAATAAATTTTTCTGGGCTTGTTTGTTTGTTCATGAGGTTTTCTGGGAGGAGGGCTTGCTGCAAGATAACAGGCCTCACAAAAAACCTTAGCACAGAGATAATAGCAACAGCAGCAGCCTTCTTGGAGTGCTGACCACATGATTATATGTTGCTGATTGAGTCCTCACACAGCCTTTTCAGTAGATACTCTTATTCTCATTTTATAGGTTAGAAAACCAAAAATCAGACAAAATTAAATAGCTTGCTTAAAAATACAGCTAACTAGGAAATAGCTGGCCAGGGTCAGAGTCCAAATTTTTCGCCATTATACCATACCACTTTTCCCAAACAGAAGTTAGAGAGTGTAATATACATGGGCATGTATTTGAACTTGCAGAGTAGAGGGGTTGTAGGGGAAAAAGGGGATTGGTGTTTTTATAGATATGGCATGTATCTTGTCATGGTACTTCCACAGTTGGCATCTATTCTTGGCAGGTATCAGTGTTTGGTCCTGGGACTCATTTCAGCAGTTGTGACTCAACCTCAGCATCCTGCTCAGTTTAACAATATGGCAGCCACTACCAAGAGACAGGAATTGGACTACAAATGAAGTCTCAGAGTTGTGCTTGTCTTGAGGCTGTGGTGGAGTGGGGGGATGGCCAACTGACAGGAAAAAGGTTATGGGTACAGATGACTAATCCTTGTTCTCCTTGATGGGACAGACATTACATTATGTGTTACAGACATTATCATTACATCAGCAGTTATCTCATAATGCTCCTAGATACTCTGATGAATATCAAAGCTATTGCTGCTGAAAAACATTTCAGTTTTTCTACTCTTGTTCTTATTCTGCTCTCATACTGTAGTACAAAAATGCAGTACAACATTCGAATACACCGACACTTTTTTTTTCTGAGTCTAGAGCAGTTAAAGATGTGGGGTTACTATTCAAGATTAGGTATGTAAGTGGTCATTATAAAGGTGAAGTTTGGACTTTCCTTTGGTCCCCACTTTGCCTAGTTTGAGATCAGGGACCCTTATTGATGTTATGTACCCCTCCTTCCTCCCCTGCAGGGTCCCACTGCTGCCAATCCTTTCCTTATAATATTATGATAAATGTTTAGAGTCTGCTTATGAGTGAGAATATGTGGTACTCAGTTCTTTGTTGCTGTGATAGATCATTGAGTGTAATAGACTCTAAATCTATCCAAGTTGATGTGAAGACCATAATTTTGTCCTTCCTTATGACTGCATAATATTCTGTCATGTATATGTACCACATTTTTTAATCCAGTCCATTTTTAATGGGCAGCACAGTTCGTTCCACGTTTCTGCTATTGTGAATAATGCGGCAATGAACGTGTGTACAGGTATCTTTTTTCGTAGAATGATGTGTTCCTCCAGGTATATTCCCAGAAGGGAGATTGCTGGGTGGTATGGAAGGTCAATTTTTAGATCCTTTAGGAATCGCCACACTGTTTTCCCCAGAGGCTGCACTAGTTTACACTCCCACCAACAGTGTAGAAGTGTTCCCTTTTCCCCACATCCTCTCCAGCATCTGGTGTTTTTTGGAGTTATTGATGTTGGCCATCCTGGTTGATGTTAGATGGTATCTCCATGTGGTTTTAATTTGCAATTCTTTGATGATTAGTGAGACTGAGCATTTTTTCATATATCTGTATTCTTCTTTTGAGAAGTTTTTATTCATATCTTTTTACTACTTTTTGTTACGGCTGTATTTGTATTTTTTTTCCTTTCAGCACGTTTGAGTTCCTTGTAGATCCTGGATGTTAAGCCTTTGTCAGATTTACAGTTGGCAACTATTTTTTCCCACTCTGTGGGCTGTCTCCCTGATCTCTAGATGGTTTCTTTTGCTTTGCAGAAGCTTTTCAGTTTGATGAGGTCCCACTTGTCTATCTTATCTCTTACGGCATGGACATTTGGGGTTTTGATTAGGAATTGGTTGCCAGTTCCAATTTCCATAAGGATGTCTCCTGCATTTTCTAAGATCTCTACAGTTTAAGGTCTTACGTTTAGGTCTTTGATTGATTTAGAGTTGATTTTTGTATGTGGCGATAGGTAGGAGTCCTGTTTCAATCTTCTGCATGTGGTCAGCCAGTTTTCTCAGCACCAGGGTTTTTGTGTGTGTGTGTGTGTGTGTGTGTGTGTGTGTGTGTGTGTGTGTGTGTGTTTAATCACAGTTTTCTGATCAGCATTTCTGATCAGCAGTGTGATTTTCTGATCACACTGATGTAGCAATTTTGTAGAAGGTACCATTTAATATAAGTGATTTAGTTAATTATCGCAGAAAATAATATGAAACTTGGCATTTTGTTGCCCTGGAAACACAGCCCAGTAGTTCATGTATATTTGAACCTCTTAACCACTTGTAACAACATATTGACTATTTCACAATTGCATTAGATTATTTTGTACCTGATACATATTTTATTATGTGGTAATTTTACCACCTCTCTCAGTGGATAGCCATATCTCCATACTGTTTTTAGCACAAAAAGAAAAAACATTTAAAAAATACTCATAGGGTAGGAAATCAGTGATGCCCTCTTCCTTTTCTGATTATATTGTGATAAACTTTTCTCTTTGTGATATGTTATTTAAGTGTAGCCTTGTTTACTCAGACAACTGCAGCCCAAAAGTAAATGTGATCATCTTGACATTATGAGTCTGCAGATAGAAAGGAGAAATAAAACAGGAAGGAAAACAGAACAATATCTGGAAGACAGGAACTATAACTTGGGAAATATATAATGAGAAAGAATTTTTAGGGCAGTTTTACATTCTTTTTTTTTTTTTGAGTTGGAGTCTCACTCTGTCGCCCGGACTGGAGTGCAGTGGCCGCTCCCGGCCACCGCAGCCTCACCTGCTGGGCTCCAGCGATCCTTCCACCTCAGCCTTCTGAGTAGCCGGAATTACAGGCAAGCGCTACCATGCCCGGCTGATTTTTTTATTTATTGTAGAGATGAGGTCTCGCTGCCCAGGCGGGTCTTGAACCCGCGGGCTCAGGCAATCCACTCACCTCAGCCTCCCAAAGGCGTGGGATTACAGGCTGAGCCACCGAGCCCAGCCAGTTTTACATTCTTATATCAAAATAAATTTCAGATAAACCAAAGATTTAAATTTAAAAAGTGAAATCATCTATGTGAAAGTACAGTAGGGAAATGTACAAAATCTTGAAGCATGGAGACCTTTTTAACATGACATAAATCTCAAAAAACACATAAAAAACCATTTGTCCATTTGAAAATTTAAAAAGTCAAATATAGCAAAAGGATCTAATCTAAGTAAGATGTTATGAAAAATGAGAAATAATAATTATAACACTAGTTGTTTATTAATAACCTTATTAAACAATGCGTTTCAAACCATCAGTGATAGAAATATAAACATTGTAATAGAAGAAAATAAAAAGACAATTCTAGAAAGAAAGGCAAAAATCCAATAAGCATATGAAAGATTTTCAGCCTGATCACTGAATAAAGTATGCAAATTAATAACATAATGGAATACTTTTTGCCTGTCGTATTGGTGAAAACTAAAAATTTAACAATACCTATTCTCATGGAAACAGGCATTCTCAAAAAAAAACAATGTAGGAACTTAAATTGGTATCTTTTTGAAGGAATTTATTCTAAGTTGAAATTTGTACATAGGTAAGGAAATTAAGTGTAGATTTGTTTATATTAGTGAAAAATATAATATAGAAATATATTATATTAGAGGATGTCCATCAATAGGGGATTGGTTAAACAAACAAGGGAAAACCAGCTATGGATGATAAGAATCCAAGTGATTTTTACTTCTCCCCTGTACATTTAATCTATAATGATTAAATTTATATGAAAATTACTACATTTATATTAGAAAGGTTATTTCTTGTGATTTAAAAAAAGATTATCAAGTGGAAGCTTGTTAAGAAGCTACTGTAGGGAATTAAATTTTTAGACTGGGTGAAACATAGGCTAACAGATGTTCAAGAGGTCCATTAGTAGAATCCAGCATGGAGTTTTCTGGATTGGGCGGTAATAGAGACCTTAAGCGATTTCAGACCAATGGAGAGCAGAGGGAGGGGACGCAGAGTTTGTACAATATGTTCAGTCCAGCTATGGTGTGTTTGAAGAGCCTGTGTGAGGTCCACATGGAGATGTCCAGGAGGCCTTAGACGTGGGCGTCTGCAGCTGGGCGAGATACTTGGGCTGGAGACACAGACTGAATAGCCATCTGCAGCTAAGCTAGTTTATTACCTACTATCTTAGTCTACTTTGTGCTGCTATAACAGAATACCTGAGGCTGAGTACTATATAAAGAACACTTCTCACAGTTCTCACAGTCATTTCTCACAGTTCTGGAGATCAAGGCACCCACAGGTTTGGTATCTGATAACAGCCCAGTCTCTTTCCAAGAGGGTACCTTGAACACTGTGTGCTCAAGAGGAAGAACACTTTTCCTTGCATGGCAGAAGAGAGTGTGAACCCACGCCCACAAATCCTTTTTATAGTGGTTCAGTTCATTCATGAGGACTCGACCTTCATAACCTGAATACTTCACATTAGCTCTCAACTCACAACACTCCCACACTGGGGTTTATGTTTCAACATGAGTTTGTGAGGAAACAAAATCATTCAAACCATAAGCATGTACATTTTCTCCAAGGTCTTTGGTTATTGAAATCATGAAAATACAATGGTTTATATTTATCCCAGATCATAGCCCAAACTTTACTGTCTCCTTTTGTCTGATAAGCCCCTAAAAGCAAAACTCAGAGAACATCGTAGCCTTCTTTATTATCAAGCATTAGACATTAGTGCGTGTTGGAACATCAGGTCCTTCCCTTATATCTGTGGGCTTTCCCACCAGCTTCTCTGGGCAGAGGTTTTTGTTGTAGTTGTTTTGTTTTGTTTTGTTTTGAGACACTCTGTCTCACTCTGTTACCCAGACTGGAGTGCAGTGGCACAATCACAGCTCACCACAGCCTTGACCTCCTGGGCTCAAGTGATTCCCCCCACTTCAGCCTCCTAAGAAACTGGGACTACAGGCACGCACCACCACACCCAGCTAATTTTTTAAAAAATTATTTGTAGAGACCAGGTTTTGCTATGTTGCCTAGGCTGGTCTTAAACTTTGGCCTCAAACAATCTTCCCATCTCGGCCTCTCAAAGTACTGGGATTACAAGCCAAGCAGAAGTTTTTGATATAAAATCTCTTTGTCTTGAACTCTATCTTTTAAGATGCTCTGGTACCTGGAACTTTTTAAGCTTCCTAGTTGCTCTCCAAGTCTGTGATCTTACAGATCAAATTCTGGGATGGATAAACAGTGCATTTTGCCACTGTCTTCACACAATCTCATTGCAGCTGAAACAGCCGTCTTTGATATTCTTCTTCTCTTTATCATCGCCCTCTGGAGATCTGGTAACATGGGTGTGAGTCAGCATAGAGACTCTGAGAAAATGAGAAAATCGCAGACTCATTGTTTTGCTTTGAGGATCACTTAGGCAAATGCTTAGAATCAAATCACATAAAATAAGCCAATCCATCCTAATAATAATGATAGTATAATACCAGTACATTTTTTGAGTGTCATAAAAATCTTATTCTTATCCTATCTTTTCACCACAGCCTAGAATACAAAATTTTGGTCTTATGAAACAATATCCATAAAACTTATGTATGTGAATCTCCATGAGAGCAGTTGAGCTACCACTAGCCAGATTCACTTGAGTCAGGACTGGAGATGACTGTGGCAGCCATAGTGCTTAGTTTCTTAGTAGCAGCCTTCAGTGAGAGAAGAAACAGATTGTACCAGCTAGGGAGAGAACATCCACAGTAATTTTAGTATAGGGAGGAAAAAAATAATCTGAGCACTTGTGACCCTCCAAAGGCAGGGTTATATTATAGATTCTTAGTCCATTCCAGCTGTTCAAGATGATCTAATTTAACCTCCTCGTTTTACAGAGCTGCAAACCATAACAGAGAGGGAATAAATATTTTCCTAAAGTCACTTGTTCTTTGTAATAGGGCTGGCTTGTGTACAGTTATATGAAAAGTTTACCAAAAGTCATTACAATTATAAAGGAAACTGAGTGGGACATAGAGAATCAAAGCTGAGGTTGCAGGTACTGGGAATACCTTACATGTGGTTCTTCTTGTCACTGGTATATTAGTGACATATAATTGCACATCTATTAATTTATTCTTGTATTTCCTTAGGAAGCCATCTTAAGGACTACCTTAAACCCAGTGCTTACAAAGAATGGTATGTCTGGTTCTGTACAGGATCACACCACAGTGTCTTATAAGAATAGTGAGATGTTCTGATGACCACTGGATAAATGCATAAGGCTGTAAGGAATCTCATAAAGTTTTCATCTGGAGATCTGATAACATAACATGAGTCAGCCTAGAGACTCTGAGAAAATGGCAGATTCACTGTTTTGTTTTGGAGGATCACTTAGGCAAATGCTTGAAATCAAATCACATAAAATAATCCTGAACTGTTCCCTCACTGCCTCACCCATATATTTCTGCAGTTCCATCCACTGCAGTGTTAAATGACTTTGTATAGCTGGGTGGAAAGGCAGAGTGCAGTACATTAAGGCTTAGATAATATAATTTATATAATGAAATTGTTAAAAGTTGTTGGCCAAGTTTCGTAAACATTCCAAGCTTACCTGTCTATAAATAAAGAAAGTGAAGGGGTTGAATGGATAATCTAAAGAGAGTCCCTTTCCAGTTCAAGGTGGCTTGCTAAATCTACTTTAGGATCAAGACAGAAACAGGACAATGGCTTTCATTCAGTATGGTTGAAACCAAGTGATTTTATCTTTAACTGCTGAAATGACAAGTTAAAATTGTCTAGCCAAGCTCCCCATCTTCCAGAGGGTA
Source organism: Cephalopachus bancanus (assembly GCA_027257055.1). NCBI lineage: Eukaryota > Metazoa > Chordata > Mammalia > Primates > Tarsiidae > Cephalopachus > Cephalopachus bancanus. The sequence continues at coordinate 1,077,468 of JAPVLO010000112.1, read as the reverse complement.
ATCTTGGTTAGGATAGCACTTCCTGGTTTATTGGTGATGCCTTGATTGGGGCATTAGGAAGCCCCAATTGTTGGTACAAAGTTGATAGAGACTTTGCCTCTCAAACACCTAACCTTAGTACCAGGCAGAATAGTTTAGTGGTCGAGAGCGCTGGAGTTAGATTGTCTGGGTTCAAGTTCTGTCCTTACTTAATATTAACTCTGGGACCTTGGGAAAATAACTTAACCTTTTGATGTTCAGCTTTCTCATCTGTAAAATGGGGATGATACACTTACCTTATATCGGGTCATTTTCATAAGTATATGAAGTAATCTTTAAAAAGCAGTTTTTTAGATTGTTCTTCTTCCATTGAATGTATATCAAAAATGTATTACAATTCAGATGTGTCAGGTAAGCCCTGTTATGTAGAGCCACTAATCTTGCATTTTACCTTGATTTGGTGAATAAAAATGACATTTGGATTTCTTGGCAGCTGGTACTAAGAACGGAACAGTGGTAAACAGAAAGCAAAAGACCATTAAACATTTCAAACAACAGTCCTGATTCTTGAATGACCGAAATTCTCTGAAGTAGAATTTTTAACTCAATTCTTTGAGTCGTTTTTTAATTCCTTGAGTTGGTACAAAATAAAATGTACCTAATGACATAGTTTGTAATGTAATGTGTGTAATGTTACATCCCATGTGGCATTTGCAAGGAATGAAAAGTTCAATCACATTTGCTAGAGGAAGCAGGTGCTATTTTGTGTGACACTGCTATAGGAATAAGGAAGTGATCCTTGTGCCCTGTTCTACTGTGGTACTGAATTCACTAAAGTCTATCAGTTTTCTCTTTCTAGACTATGACTTTCATTTCAGTGTAAAGCAAAGGGCTCCATGTATATAATTCCAGGAGGGGGAAATGGTATTTAGCATGGTGTCAATCCCAAAGGTAATAAGTGGGGGTGGTTATTGTATTTGCTTGCCCCTGTTTTTCCCTCTGGTTCCTTCTTCCTTCCCTCTCTTCTGTGTACACACACACACACACACACACACACACACACACACACACACACACACACACACACACACACCACCCACACACCCCAGGAAGCTGGGCTGTGGAATGGTATGTGCTCCTGATTTCCCAGGTTTTATGTGGACCTGCTATAAGAAGTTGTCTCCTAAGTGCCTTGGTTCTCAGAAGCTAAGTAAGGTATTTCTGTTATGTTGGTTTCATAATCTTGTGGGGCCTCTAGCTTCTTGACCCTTCAAATATAGGTAAAACACTTCATGTTTTAAAAAATCATCAGAAAGGGAACCTGCATAATGAACATTTGTATACCTAACCCTGAATTGTACCCCACATCTTTAAAAATTTTTTTTTTTTTAATCAGAGCAGAGAAAATTCTGTGAATATGACTGAAGGTTCACCCTTAAAGAAAAGTTGGGCTGGGTGAGGTGTCGCCCACCTATAGTCCTAGCTACCTGGGGAGGCTGAGGTGGGAGGATTCCTTGAACTGAGGAGTTTGAAACCTGCCTGAGCAACAGTAAGATCCCATCTCTAAAAAAGAAAAAAAAGAAAGAAGGAGGTGGGAAAGTATTGCTGTATTACATAATTTTCCACCTTTTTAAAAGACAGAACTTCCTGAGCTTGATTTAACTATCTTCCGTTATTCAGAGTATGATTATGTGTGATTTTCCCAAGAAAAAAAAGTTGTGTTACAGTTTAGAGACTATCTTAACAATATTTCTTGTTAATACTATACATGCCCTTCCTCTACTGGGATCTTAATATATGGGCATTTTGTGGCTTAAAATAATTTTAGCTTATTCTCTGTTTAATTTCTGTCCCTATACAATGTTTTCAATAAAATATTTTAGATTGAACAAAGAATTCAAAATACAGTACAGATTTATTTTTGGCCTTCGTTGAAGGATGTTAGAGGCACAAGTATTGTGAAAGATCTCTTCTAGTCTTTTGTTTTATAATTTATTAAATTTAAAATCCAGGCAGTTTAAGCTCTTTCATAAAGAAGTTGTCTTCTTCCATTTTAAACAGAGGGTTATTACTGCTGAAATATATTTGAATGTTTAATTTTCTTTATCATCGTTACTTTTAGGGTATTATATAACCCATTGAGTAGTTCACAGATCAAACAGCCTGTAAAAGTCTTCCGATTAAACTTGATGGGTTAAACTTATGTACTTATCTCTATTTCCTACTGAAACCTCTACAAATAAGACCCAAAAGGGGGGGGGGGTAGAAAAGACAAAAATCTACAAAATAAAGAGACCAGGAGAGGAGACAACAGCAGAGCTTAAAAATTAGAAAACAGCTGGACAAGAAGTAATGGACTGACTTAGCAGAAAAAGAAAGCTACGCTAGCAGGAGAGGAAGCCGGAAAGCAAGGTCTTCGTACCACAGGACCCCAGAAAGTCACGTTAATAAGCAATGTGATTCTCAAAGTAGAGATGAGAGTGGAGCTGACACCGGAGGACTGACTGGAAGTCTTCGTAAGAGTGAGTGCAATATTCAGATTGTTTCTCTCCAACCCTAGCAGGAGACTGGTGGTTTTCTCTCTGGAGACAGAGAGCCAGAAGGACTTTGGACCTGGGGACTCAAGGCTCATTATACCTCAGCAAGGAAGTCGGTGTACTCCTCTTTGGGAAAACTGACCAGACCAAGAGAAAGGACCTATGGATTTGGGGTGGGTAGCTCTGTCAGGCTACCCTGGCAAAGAGTGAGATGAAAAATGAGAACCTGTTGTCTTCATTTCTACATTCTTCTCATAATGCCGAATGCGATTCAAGAGTGACACGTTCTTTATACAAAGTCTGAATGCAAGATACCTACTTATGGTGCTCACAACCAACCAGCAGTATGTCTTAAATGCTGTAGAGAAAACCTGTAATGGATTCACTGTGGGCTCTTAGGCTAGGTTTTTATCCCCTTCAATTTCACTCTCCTTTAAGAAGGGAAAAGTGGATATAAAGTGCTTAGGATGGTACCTGGTACACAGGACGTGCTCGGTACATTTTAGTTAATAATACCATTTGTCATCATCTTCATCATTCTCAGTCACAGTTAAAGATTTTGCACAAATAGGTCAGGGCAAAAGAAGCCTTCTGTCAGTATGATTCTTTTTAAAGACCTAAACTTGGGAAAAGGCAGGCTCTTTAGTAAGCTCCATGCTTTATGTGTAAGTGTCTATCCATTCCTAGAAGTATACTTAGTACACATATTGCTAATAAATTAGACTTTCCTACAGTTGCATGGGAATGTGGAAAACCCTGGAGATACGAGATATTTTGATTACTATAGCAACAGCTCGCCCTGTTGTTCTCTCCTTTTTTGAGCCTGTCTTAACCCAGTATCCTAAAACAGTTATTAGTGGTTATTGTGTCCATACTTTTTTCCACATGAAAACTATCGTATCTTTGTTTTTCATAGATGTTCTGTTTACTCAGTGGCCCTTTGCCGTCATGTGGCTTCTGTCTACTGCTCTGTCCGAGCTGTCTAAAAGAGCCAATACCTCCATCTTGGTGGGGAGCAGGAATGGGAGCTTGCAGCTCTAAACTCTTCAGGTTGCCACTGTGGGGTAGGTGATGGAGAAGGGGCTTCTTGGCTGCTCTGGGGAACAAAGATGGGGCAGTGGCTTGCTCTGTTTCCCAGCCTTTTAGTTCCTTTATTTCCAAGCCTTGGATGGGTGGCATGTTCTACACAGATACCTACCTCCTTCTTCTGAGAACTTGCCCCAGCACGAAGCCATGAGCAGTGCTTGGCAGCTTCTTTCATGGGTGGTTTGGTTCATCCCCTGTGGGCATCCACACCCCTTAGTTGTTGACTCCAACTGAGGCCAGTGGGTACTGAGCTGACAGAAGACTCAAGTTATAAACTCCATTGCATTACAGCTGTGCCCTGCCAAGCTTGTGGAAGCCAGTCCAAGGGCAGAAGAACACCGGTAACCTCCTTAGGTCACCGTTAGTCACCCACTCCCTTCTCCTTCGCGGATCTTCTTCTGTCATAAGGTCAGAAACCCTGCTACCAGTCACCAGCCTGACTGGCATGCCCCTGCTGGTTGACTTTGAGCCCTTGTGATTGTAAAAAGCCTCTCTGTTCTCCCCTGTCCTTTGCCTTCCAGCTACTCATTTGAGACTGTCTCAAGAGGAATGAGAGTCAAAGGACTCTTCACCCTCTTCCTGACACTGTCCTTTTGCTGCATCCCAACCCTTTGGCTAACGGCGGTCAGGGCTGTGCTGCACACAAGTAGGTGCCCAGCCCTGTGCAAGTCACCCACTGTGAGGATGGAAAGTCATCAGAGCTCATACTGAACTCAGTGGCCCTTTTGAATGAGGCTGCTGTCGACTGCTCTGTCCAGGATACTGGAAGCACCATGTGCCAAGTATTGCATGTTATGTGTTTTACTTTATCTCCTTAATCCTCATATCAATTCAGAGTACCATATGACATGAGTGCGACTTTTGCAGATTAGGATCCTGAGTCAGTTTTAGAATCAGTTACCCAAGGTTATAAAGTAGAAGCAAGTTCTGTCTGATGCCACATCTTATATCTTAACCACTTCTCTACTACCAAAGGCAGTTGTGCCACAATCCTCAGCCGTAAAAAGGACACGTGTGAGCAATACGAGGCGGAATGTCAAGTGCTAAGCCAGGTAATCATCGTAATACTGCTTGTATGTGTGCATATCTTAACTGTGTTTATTCCAAAAAGAAATCCCATGTGATTTACATAGAAACCAGTGATTAAGGTGTTATCAACTCTGTTTTATAAATGACAACGCTGATTCTCAGGTTAAATGACTTAAACAAGCCAGTAAGTGATTCAGGGCTGGGTTCTAATCAAAACAGAGCAGCACTTTGTCAAGATTTTCTGTGGTAGCAGTGTGATTCGTTTCCACAGTAAAAGTGACTCCAGTTTTCCATTATGTCTGAGATAGTAATTTTGTTGCTTCTGTCTCTACCCCTCTGCCCTTGGAGAAGCAGAGGTTACTGTGGTTTGGTTCAGTTCTCAAACAGGCCCTTGAATACAGTTAAACGGTACATGCATCTCAAATAACTCAACTTAGGACACATCCCTGGGTGGTAAAAATATAATAACGAGCCGGGCTTGGTGGCTCAGCCTGTAATCCCAGCACTTTGGGAGGCTGAGGTGAGTGGATTGCGAGTCCGTGGGTTCAAGACCTACCTGGGCAACTTGGCGAGACCTCATCTCTACAATAAATGAAAAATTAGCCGGGCGTGGTAGCGCACGCCTGTAGTTCCAGCTACTTGAAAGGCAGAGGCGGAAGGATCGCCAGAGCCCAGCAGGTCGAGGCACAGTGGCCGCGAGTGGCCACTACACTCCAGTCTGGGTGACAATGAAACTCCAACTCAAAATAAATAAATAAATAAAAACGTGCATGCAAATGATGGCCACCAACTTTCTTGTTCTGGAAAGTGAGAGAAGAAGAAGGGTACAACATTATTTGTATCTGTAACATTTTTTTTCCAAAGACATCCAAAGAAAATTTTTAAAAAGAGATTATTGAGGAGAGAAAAATTGGGTTTATTTATCTAGTGAGAGCCAATTTTTAAAAATTTGTTGCCCAGATGTTATTAAATAATCAGTGTAACAGATGAGGGGTTGCCTATGATGCTTATAAGTTAACTTTCTAAGCTTTTTGCAAATGCTAAAACAATACTTGTTTTTCATCATCCCAATCTGACCTCACTGAAGGCAAGAAGTATGTTTACATATTTTGGTCACTTTGTGCCCAGCATGATATCTTGATTCATAGTAGGTTGGTGAATGAGGTGCCATTCACAAAATGTGCCATTCTGTTGAAGTAATTCCATATATGTATAGAACTGTTCTCTCTCTAGAATGTTAATTCAGCTTAAAAAAAAAAAAAAGCAAAAACATCCCAGCTTCCTTACTTGTTTGCCTAAAATTAATGAAGGGGAAACTGTACCTGTTTAGTGAAGGTATAGATTTTTTTCTAAATACATCCAAAAAAATTTTCTTTGCATGTATTTAGAAAAAAAAATGTTACAGAACAAATAATGTTGTACCCTTCTTCTCTCACTTTCTAGAACAAGAAAGTTGGTGGCCACCATTTGCATGCACGTTTTTATTTTTATATTTTTTTTGAGTTGGAGTCTCACTCCAACTGCATGTAGTCGTGGACAGCCTGTATGCTACCACACTAGTAATCCCACTTAATGTACACTCACACAGAACACGCCCCCACCCTCCCACCCCTCTCAACTCTTGTCCTGCATATGAGCTCATGATGTTTAGGAAACCAGGGAGGCAAAGGTGTTTTCATAGCTGACTTTTCTCTCCTCTCCCACAAAATGCAGCTATGATCTGACACACGATCGATGGGCCCAGCCCTTTTTAGGATGCAGAAGATGCTTCTCTGTGTCTTTGGATCACAGTGGCAAACAGTAGGGAATTCTGCAATTATATTTTGCCTCCCTGGTGTTCAGACTTCCTCAGTGAAGCCTATCTGGAATCTATTTAACTATTACACAGCAAAGCTTTTTAAAAAAATAAAGTAAAAGAGATGCGGGGGTGAAACCAGAGAGGAAAAACTATATCTTTTCCTCTCTGAAAAAGAGAACTCTCTCTCCTTTTGCTATGACTCATTCATAGAAAAGCAGAGGGACTTTGGAAAGCTGCCTGCAGTCACATTGAGACAGGTCTCCTGGCACTTTCAGACATTTTTCTCATCTTCTCAGGCAATAAAAGATGTTTTTCGAATTGTTCATTCCCTCCTTCCTGGGCCAGCCTGAAAGCTTTTGTTTAGCTGAAGTATGGCATTTTTATGGGAGATTTGCCAGCCAAAACTGATGAACCCAGACCTTTGTGTTTCATTTATAACTAAAGAAATAACACTTTCATGGTCAAAAGTTTTTAGCTATTCTTTCTTACAGTTGTTATTCTATTAAAATGAATTGTATGTGGCCCTTAGTCTTCCTATGACAAAAAGTTTGCATTTGCTCATTGTTAAGAATTTTCTAGGCTGAGTAGCTCAGCCTGTGATCCCAGCACTTTGGGAGGCCAAGGTGAGTGAATTGCCTTAGCCTGCGGGTTTGAGACCAGCCCAGGCAACTTGACGAGACCTTGTCTCTACGATAAATCAAAAATTAGCTGGGTATGGTAGCATGTATCTATAGTTCCCGCTACTTGGAAGACTGAGGCAGAAGGATTGCCGGAGCCCAGCAGGTTGATGCTGGGTGGCTGTGAGCATGCCACTGCACTCTAGCCTGGGCGACAGAGTGAGATTCCAACTCAAAAAAAATAAATGAATAAAAGAATTTTCTTAGAATATTGTTTGTACAATTTCAAATATTCAATTAAAGTTTTGGTTTGGGTATGGCACTGGCTTGAGCTAAATAGGAGAGATGCCTATTAAATGTAATTATCCTGAATTTTACTGTTTGGCAGCGCAAGATGGAAAGGTCACCTTAATTTTTTTATCTTCTTATATGAATGACTAAGAGGGCTTTTAAATTTGTTTTTCGTTTTTGTTGAGTGGTAAATCAAAACTTCCTGAAAACCACTTGGACTGACAAATATAAACCTCAATTTTCAAATGTCTTTTCTTTTTAAATTGAAAATAGTGATTACGTCCTGTTACAGTTCCAGAAACCGTCAAGTAATTTCTTAATATTCCTGTGCCCACCACATCCCACTCCCCCTTTTTTAAAGGATCCAACCATTTTTGCTCTGGGAATTTGCCAGATAACAGGTTTAATATCAAAAATAAGTTCTGGTGGTGACCTCCTTGATGTTTATGACTGCTTATCAGTAGCTTACTTGAGACAAAAGAAGATAACAGTAAATAACATGATAATTTGTATTGTGTAGGAAAATTACTTTGAGTGACTGATTCTTAAATATAAGTTGAATTACAATGATGTATTTATTTGAATAGAAAGTACTAATGGAGGGACCTTTGTTTTTTACGAAACTTGATGTTCAGTTATAATGTACTTTAGGGACCTTGAGTTTAACTTTAATGACTGCGTCATTTCATCTTGAAACGTTAGATGCCAGCTCGCAGGGTCCATCATCCCCATAATAATCTCTGTGGGAGGCCCAAAGTGGATGCCACCTGTTAGGGAAATGGAGGCCAGTGGAATAAAGTAGAATCAGCTGTGAGCTGAATGATAGCTTGTCTGTCTTTGAGTCATTATTCACTTACATGTGTCACTGCCATCGTTCTGGCTTAATACAAACTTGTAAATGTTATTTTAATGAATGGATATAGGTTTATTGCTCTTTAGATTCATTTGATTTAAGTACTCAACAGAGTTTCTGGGGTCCGGTCTTGTTCAGAGTTCAGGTATAATTTGGCCCATATAGTATGTTTTCATAAACAATACAACTAAGCCATTTTGCTTGATCCTAGTACAAGCGGCTTTGCACCTATTGTCTTCCATAATTAATGCGTTTATATTAACTGGCCCCTGCAGACATTTGAGTTTGTGAACCAGATAATTCTACCGCTTCATTTTACAATGGAAAGAACTGAAACCCTGAAGGTCGAGTGGCTTTCTAAAGTTAGCAGCTAGTTCAAGGTAATTCCAGAGCTGCTTCACACTCAGGACTTTTCTCTGGATTCTACTTCTAAGTTTAAAAGAGATGTTTATTTTTCACTACTAGAGACACTGTGAAACCACAGAGATGCTTTCTAAAGATGTACTACAAACAAGAGAATTTAAGAGGCAATGGTGGAAAAGTGAGGGTCAGGGCTCTAGTTTAGGTCCTGTTGCTAACTGTGCTTATCTTGGGTAAATCACTTCACCTCACTGTACATCAAGCTTCCTCATCTAGGGAACTGGAGAATATTGTCCTGAGTGAACTAACACAGGAACAAAAAACTAACATCGCCTGTTCTCACTCATAAGTGGGAGCCAAACTAGGGGTCTGCAAAGGCATAAAGAACGACAGAATAGACACTAGGGGCTCAGAATGGGGACGATAAGAAAGGATGGAGGGGTGAAAAAATCACTTATCAGGTACAGTGTGCACAGGAGGGGGTTAGTAGGTACACTTAGAGCCCAGGCCTCTTTGCTACCATACAATGCAACCATATATCCAGAAAGTTTACCCCTTGAAATTACTGAAATAAAGAAAAACAGTCCTCAAAAAAGTCCTCATCTGGAAAGGAATTAGAATAAACAATTCCACATCACCTAGTACAGGGCCTCGTAAATAGTTCAATATACTGTGGATATTGAAGGTCCCAACCATCCCTAAATTAAAGATTATCTGGCTTCTATATAAACTCTTCTTCTTTCCCCTATCCACAATTTACTTGGCATAGATTGCTTTCCAAGTCCCTTCCAATGCTTTGACTGAGTTCTTGTCAGGGGAATTCCTTGAACCCATGTACTCTGTCTTCTGTTCTATTGGTTTCACTCTACGAGCAGCTTGTCTGTTTCCTGAACTTGCTGCATGGCAGAATCCATGTATCATCCTTTTGTGTGTTGTGGGAAGAAAACAGTGGGGGGGAGAAGGGAGGAGAAGGTAGCTCTCCACTGCTACCACATATTTCACTTCCTCTGCCATCTTTGATCACCTTCTGCCTTGTACAAAAAAGGCAGCATTTCTTCCTGGCTTCAACTGGATTTATAGGCAGAATGATACTTCAAAATCAGAAGTAGATTACTATTTCAAATATGAATAACTTTCATGAATTTCAGCACACATTATTGGTATTTACATAGTCTTAGCAGGCCTAGTCACTGTTGTCAAATCATTGAGCACCTACAGTTGTAGGACACAAAATGATTGACAACTTGTCCCCTGCCTTTTACGAGCTTAAAGGCTTAGTAGAGGAGTCAGTAGAGTTACAGAAATAGAAACTATGACTTTGGGCTGTATAACTGGAAGTATGTCCAATCTTACTTTTGCTATAAATAAAGAATGCTTAGGAATTCAACTTTTTCATGTATTGGAGAATGAGGGCGTTTAAAACACTGAGATGCTTTTCTTATTAAAAAAAAAGAAATCTGATTTTTAAGAAATCCAGCTTAGTGATGAGCTTCTCTTCCCTCAGAAATACCCCTGAAGAAATCCATAATCTCACACACAAACACATGTAAATCTGCCCAACACTGTCTTAATTCTCCCCTGCTTTGACATGGGTGTGCTTCATCTCCTGGGCCAGGCTCTTTGCCTGCTCATTTCTTTTGTGACCGACTTAATTCTGGCAACTTCTCTAAGCCTAGAATACTCCAGAAATTCTGGTTTTTATTTCTGTTCTGTCCTTTGTTTTTCTCCTTCTTTTTCACCTTTATTTTCCTCAGAAGTATTCAGATGTCCCAGTGATTAATTAATTTGTGATTTTCCTGTCTTCGTCAGTGGATTATTGAATATTTTGCCAAAGTTTTGTCTGCATTTCTAGCCAAAGCCTTAGAAGGCATCAGGAAATGTTTGCATCTTTTCAAAACTGGCTCATTCATTGCTCATAAATTTCCTACTTAAACCAAAAATATTTCCCTTATCTCTGCCCAAACCAAGCCAGTTTCCACAACTTTATATGCTTTCATAAACAGGACTGGTTCCAAGATCCAATTTTTCTCAACTTCCTGCTATTGCTAGCTAAAGGCCCCTTGAGCCTGTGTGTATGCTTTAGACTGGCTGGAAAAGTCCCACCAGGTGCTTCTGGTACAGTGTCACTGACAGGAAGGTGTTGACCCCAAAGATGGCCATTTTCTGCTTTCAGGAGCATCACTAGAAGGGTACCTCAGCTGCCACCGTAAATACTTGTACCTTCACCCATTCTCCCCACAAATAATTCTTCCTGGTTATCTGCATATATTGGCTTTTGGAGGCTGATAAAATAACCTTCCAGGCTTTGGACAAAGAAAACTGGCTTCATTTTGACTGGCTCCTTTATATACCATGAAAGTAAGAGAGAGAACAGCAGAGCATGGAATTGGCCTGTGGAGATTTCTGACACGGCCGTGTTTCAGAAAGGGAGAAATGTCATCTTTAAGACTGGAGTTGGAGAAAATTAGCGGACCAGTGTGTACAGAATACAGATCTGTGTACCTAACACAGATAAATACTTGGTAAATACTGCTTGGTAAATACTCATTTCATGAATTAGAACTATGTCTTCTAGATTGAGAGAGCCAGGTCTGGCAAAACAGCAGGCAGATCAGAGAGAAGGAGAGAGAGAATAATTTGGTAACATATGTCTCATTTGTGATTGCTCTCTGTTTTGTGGGAGGACATGGATAATAAGAGTATTTCTCCTCGAGTAGTTTCTAGTGTGTCATATTTATACCATTGTGTTTTCAGGTCAAATGCTAATGGCTTCATTTTTAGCCCTGAGTTTGACAAATTCAGACTTTGACTTTGATAGCTAACAAGTCCCTCTGTTTCCCACCTTCGTTTCAAAAAATGTGTTATTATGCTGAATTTATTTAGCACTTTACATTTGCAAAGTTCTATGCCCCTGTTATTCGCTACCAAAAATTCACTTACTTACCACCCTTTTTAGAATGGCAGGCAGGGATACCAGAAGATCTAATGACTATATATAGCACTCAAAAAAAGACTTGCAAACTAGGCTTTAATTTTTCAAATTCTTTCTAAAAATTATCAGAATATAAACTATAAACCAACTGATAGAAGTTATTTTATTGCTTTATTTGCTTTTCCCCTTGTAAAATTAATAACTCTTGCTCTAGAAAGGAACTCAAGGAAATTTTCTACATAAAATTTGCTTAAATGGACCAGCAAACTCTGGAGAGGTTTGCTGTACAGAAGGGCATTAGGGAAATTATAAGGTGATGAAACTATTTTTATGTCATAATTGTAGTGATGATTATGCGACTGAATGCATTTGTCAAAGTCATAGAACTATAAGTTAAAAAGTAGGAATTTTACTGTTTGGTCATTATGTCTTCATAAACCTAACTCTAATAAAAAGAAGAAATATTCGAAGTTTTAGAGAAAGACGTTTTATCTGCTCTGAGAGTTAGATAGTGAATTAATTGGAGACATTTAAGCCCAAACTGGTTGAGCTTGGTGGCAGAGTGGGGTGGTGTTTTGGGGGTGATTCTTGCATTTGGTGCATTTAACTTGGTGCAGGCTCGGTGTATATTGCTGAAAGTTAAAATTAACTGAAATTCTTTTAAGGATTTGAAATCCCAAGCAGGAAAGAGATTTTAATCTATATTTATTAGACTCTGTCCTTTTTTTTAAGTACTTGGCAAAAATGTAATAGTCATTCAAAAATCATCTCATCAAACCTTTGGTTTTATTGGTGGTAGTTTGGGGCAGCTAACCATTATTCATTCTGAAACGAACGATTCTGAAAGCAGATTCCAGCAGGATTAAAAAGAATTGTCTTTTTAGAATGAGAAAGTAGGTAGCAGTGATTGAATCAGATTTTGATGTGTCACACGGCGTTCCTGCTCCTTGGTTCTAGTTCAAGGAAGCGCTCATCCCTTTTGATAATTGCAAACTTTGCTTCATTTATAAGATTCCCAGTCCACACTGCAGGCTTTGGAGCCAGCCATGTTTTCTTGGCATTCTTTCTTTTCTCCCTTTGCTCTGGCCCCCTCTCACATCTCCGTGTCTGCCCAGCTCTGCCGCTGCAGTCCCCAGCTGTAAACCCTGTTGCCACAGGATACGGAGCTCACTGGGGCGGAGGGAGAGCTGCATGTGTGTGTTTAAGGTTGGTGGCTCCATAAGCAGATAAACGTTGCGGAAAGCTTGCTCGTCCGTGTGGAAGAGCCAGTGTTGCCGCTAAATGGTGGAGCCGTGCGCTGCTGGCTGCAGGCGCTGGCATCTGTGCACTGGGCTCGCCCAGCCTGGAGCGTTTTTGTTCATGATACTGAGAGAGATGAGCGTCGCCACTCCTGCTGCTCAACAATAAGAGAACCTTTATTTGGACTCCCAGGAGAAAGGCAGTATCCTATTTTTTAAAAAATAAGTGATGAAATCGGTCACAAATAGGAAAGCCCATGTGATTTCTGAATTAATCCTGCTATTCCTAAATTGATTTAACGTTGAGAGTTCATTGAAAATGTGCTAGACACAATTGTTTATCTGGGTTGTTCAGTCTTAGAGAACAAGCTTCTAAGAAATAAAAGTGTGAAAAGAAGGTAAAGTACTTTCTATATAGTCACAGTAAGTCTCTGGTGTTTTTCTTTTCACTCTTGATCTCTTTTATATAACCTTTCTTCCCTGCTAAGAAATACCTCTTTCCTGGTGATACTCTTGAATGATGTCAGGCAAAGTGCTGGCAAATGGCCTTAAGAATTCTACATTATGCCTGATTTTTGAGGAGAGGCAGCTTCTCCGTGCCTGCCATTCCATTGGCCGTGATCTGGCTTCCTGGGCAAGCTTTGTCTGCACCTGGAAACTCCACTCAGCGCTGGGGACAGAGATCTCTCCAACCATGGGCTACCAACTTTTACAACTAGAGCTGGAGCCTGGGACCACACATCTTCATTCTTCCTTTCCTGCCCCACCTCCTTCCTTCTCCAAGAAACATGCATGTCCTTAGACTTTTTAAAAATTCACTCATGTTTTATAAGCTCACCACATCTCTTGCCTTCATGAGCACAGCATCATTAGGGTTATTGAGTGTCATTTGTTTATCTTTTCCACTCTCACACGGTTTGCCTGTCTTGGCAGCCTGATGGCCTAGGCAATAATAAAGCTTCTGTCGAGGTGAGCAAACAGCCGATGGCACAGGGGCACAGAGGGGACTCCTACAGTGGCCGTCTGTAATCTGCCAGGCTGGTGGTCAGAGCAGGGGAGAACAAAAGCCAGTGTGTTTGCAGGCAAATTGGAAAATCAATGTGGTAGTTGTGTTCTTTTCTCTTTGCCTTTCTCCTGGCTGAAAGGGAGAGTGCTCACCCAGCAGTCCCCGGAATCGTTCCAGGCAAGTACCCATTGCAGAGGCTTACCCGCCTGTCATCTTACTACTGGGAGTTCGGAAAAAGACCAAAGTTTATTTGTCTGAACTGCTTAAAATGTCATCGACTGGAATTCTTCTGAAGCTCACCATCCAGATAACCACACACACAAATTACGTGCTAATTTCTCTTTTAACACTGATGAAGGTATAAAAAGGAATTGTTTGCTGCCTGGCTGGGAAGTGCAGAGATTGTGCTAGTTATGTTATGAGAATTAGAAATGTCCTAGAAATGGTTGTGTATCTGGATTCTTAGGTCTCAGAGAGCAGAGATCGTACCAAGTAGCCCTGTCCAGTATGGGAGAGGGAGTGGGCTTAGTAAAGACCTCTCTGAGTCTCTTGACAAATCTCTCAAATGAATGCTGTGCAAAGATGATTGATTACATTAATGTGTGAAGTCTTGAGTAATTTCCCTTTAGGCTTCTAAGAAATAAAGTGTAAGAAGGAGAGACTTTTGAGACGAAGACTTTTCTGTTCTTCCACGTGTTGAAGTTAGCCTTAGAAGGTTAGCAAATGGCTTTAAATAAATTTTAATTTGAGCTATAAAGGCTGTAGCTAGGTTTTCACTATCAATGTTTTCTATTCTTAAAAGTCTAAAAGCGGTCTGAATAAGAGAAAAAGAATGGTCATGATGCTCTTGTTTTAAAGTCCATAATCCCCAAAACGTTACAACTTTAGTGGCTTGGAGGCATCCTGAGGCGGGTGAGTCATTTTAAAATGAGGATTAGGTTTAAAATGATCTTAGGTGTCGGGCTCGGTGGCTCAGCCTGTAGTCCCATGCTGTGGGAGGCCGAGGTGAGTGGATTCCCTGAGCCCGCGGGTTCGAGACCCGCCTGGGCAACTTGGCGAGACCTCATCTCTACAGTAAATCAAAAAATTAGCCAGGAGTGGTAGCACACACCTGTAGTTCTGGCTACTTGGAAAGCTGAGGTGGAAGGATCGCCGGAGCCCAGCAGGTGGAAGTTGCAGTGACTGGGAGTGGCCACTGCACTGCAGTCTGGGCAACACAGTGAGACTCCAAATCAAAAAAATAAAAAATAAAATAAAATAATCTTAGGTAAAAGTGGTGGTGGTCATTTTATATTTTGTTTTAAGGGAAAAATGGATTAAGCCTATCAATGACAATTACCAGAAAACCCTTGACCTCTAACTCACCTTGTATTACTGTTAAACTATATGTGCATTTTTTTGGTAATGAGATTATTAATGTTCCTAACAGGGAATTTACAATTCTTCATATATACTGTAGAGGTTAACAGAATAATCAGTGCATAATAGCATTTAATACAGTGTTGGCCGGGCACGGTGGCTCAAGCCTGTAATCCCAGCACTTTGGGGGCTGAAGCAAGAGAATTGCCTGAGTCCATGGGTTCAAAACCAGCCTGGGCAACATGGTGAGACCTCGTCTCTACAATAAATCAAAAAATTAGCCGGGCATGGTGGCACGCACCTGCAGTTCTGGCTACTTGGAAGGCTGAGGCGGAAGGATCGCCAGAGCCCAGCAGGTTGACGCTGGGGTGGCCGTGAGCATGCGTGCCACTGCACTCCAGTCTGGACGATGGAGTGAGACCCCCAACTCAAAAACAACAACAACAGCAACAAAAATACAGTGTTGATTGAAGCTCTTTTTTTATTTGTTGCAAACCTCCTATGGGCCAAGAATCACGTCAGGTACAGGAATTCGTGTTAAGCACATCAGTCGGTGTCCCTGCTTGCCCAGGTAGCATGCAGGGTCATGAGGAAACACCACCGTCATTGAGACCGCATGCCTGGGACTTCATTGGACTGTTTTCTTTGAGAAATAAAATTAATGTTTAATTGGTCACGACATTTTAACACTCAGATTTTTCAGAGCGACAAGGAGAGACGTTCAAGTAACCCAACTATTGATTTGAAAATGTGAGGGGAAACATGAAATAGTAAAAGGCATATTTTGCTTCATTTCTGTGAGACGATCTCATTAGATGTAGCGTCTAGGGCACTTATAATAGTGCCTTTCTCTGGTCAGGTCTCTCTCATCCTGAACTTAATTTGTCATATTTTTATCTTTCTGATTTTAAAGGGGCTGATTTTACAGGGAAAAAATAGAATGAAAAAGATATTCCAACAAAACCTAAGATAGCCCCCAAAATGAGGAGGCTCAGATAACCCTAATTCATAAAACATCTTCAGACCTTATTTTTGCTAGATCTCTTACCAGAACACTAATAGGTAGCCTAAATTAAATACTATTTCTCGCTTCCTCTTCTTTTCTCAGCTATTACTTTGGCAGAGAACCTATTCAGGAGGAAACTGTCCCAATAGCAGATGGCAGGAAATAGCAGGAGACAGACTGAATCATCAGCCTCTAAAAACCGCCAGTATTAGTCTGTGTCCTCGACTCTCAAATACGTCACAGAATCCTTGAGCACCATGTTTTGCCTTTTTCTTTGTAAGAAAAGAGTTGAGTTTGGGGGAGACCCAGAGCCTGGGGACTTCAAGCCGCCCTGATCCAACGTGTGAGGCTCTACCCTCCTCAGCACACTTGGACAAGAAGAGGGACCACAAAGCCCCGTACTCCCGCGCCTCACGGCCCCACCTCTCCTGTCCGTGGGTGTCTTGTCATGGGCCCCCGCCGCCAAGAGAAGCAGCCTCCACCCTGGGTGTTAGCAGAGTGTGTGAGCCAGGCGAGAGCAGCCTGGGAACTCCTCTCGAGGTGCCCCTGCTCGGTGGGAACGCTCCCTGTCTAGGCCTCGCCTCGGGCTGCTCCGGACCTGTGGCCCCGTGGGGAGTCGTAGGCGGTTGCGGGGTGGATGGCGCGACTGAAGAGGGCGGCGGGATCGTGGATTCTGCGGGAGGCGGATGTCCAGTCTCGCTCGGACTTGACTTATTTTTTGTTTTCTTTTGATTCTGGGAAGAGTGTCCCGGTGTCTCCTGAATGCCCCAAGAAATACCACTGTTACTCAAAGCTGATTTTCCTCTGTGGAGTTGCTGTGCTGTTCTGTTTTTCGTTTTTTCCTCATCTGTTTTATTTTAAACTTCCAAAGCATCTGCTTCAGCTTTACCTCTCCCAGCACAGTATGTGTTTGCATAATGCCATGGTGAGTAGAATATTTTTCCCCAATCATTTTGTATAAATCTCCCATCAAAACAGGATACTGCAGTGGGGTTTGTAGATTTTTTTGTGATCTGTTACTTTACTTTCTCTTTTCTGTTTCCAACTTTGGTTAGAGTTTCGTTCTCAAGTTTAATCAGCTGTTGACTTTTATGACTGTTGGTCACACTGCGTTCTGCAAATATCTGAGAGAAGGACCTGCTGGTAGAAGAGGCGCTTTGACATTGACATTTAAGGGTTAACACTAGTTGTCTCTCTCTGTGTGTTATTTAGATTTCGACACAGCTCCAACTGCTGGTACCTGAGAAACTGGACTGTCCACACCTGGATTAGGCAGTGCCTAAAATACGGTGCACAAGACAAAGCCTTATATACGCTTGTCAATAAGGTGAGTCGTTTCTTGGATCTGCAGCCTGTTTTCCTGAGTTTACATGGTGTGACATTTGTACCTATGATAGTACAGCAAAGAATGTATCAGAAATAACTTTTTAAGATTATTTGCCCTCAACCCGGCTCAGGCCAGGATGCTGCCTGCTCAGTGCCTGGCTTGGTCCTTTCTTTCCACCTTCCACACCGATGAAACTCTTCCCAAATGAGGCATTGTCACAGAGGCAGAACTAGTTTGCATTCCCACCAGCAGTGTAGAAGTGTTCCCTTTCACCACATCCTCTCCAGCATCTGTTATTTTTGAGTTATTGATGATGGCCATTCTGACTGGAGGTAGGTGGTATCTCTGTGGTTTTATTATTTATTTTTTTATTTTTATTTTTATTTTTTTGAGTTGGAGTCTCACTCTGTCGCCCAGACTGGAGTGCAGTGGCCGCTCCCGGCCACCGCAGCCTCGACCCGCTGGCCTCCGGCGATCCTTCCGCCTCAGCCTTCCGAGTAGCCGGAATTACAGGCATGCGCTACCACGCCCGGCTGATTTTTTGATTTATTGTAGAGATGAGGTCTCGCCACCTAGGCGGGTCTCGAACCCGCAGATTCAGGCAATCCACTCACCTCGGCCTCCCAAAGGCCCGGGATTACAGGCTGAGCCACCGAGCCCAGCTCTCTATGGTTTTAATTTGCGTCTCCTTGATGACTAGTGAGGCTGAACATTTTTCATATATCTGTTGGCCGCTCTTACGTCTTCTTTTGAGAAGTGTCTACTCATATGTTTTGCTCACTTTGTAATGGGACTGTTTGTTTTTTTCTTTTCAGCACGTTTGAGTTCCTTGTAGATCCTTGATGTTAGGCCTTTGCCAGACATAGAGTTGGCAAATATATTATCCCAGTCTGTGGACTGTCTCCCTGCTCTCTTGATGGTTTCCTTGGTTTTGCAGAAGCTTGTCAGTTTAATGAGGTCCCACTTGTCTATCTTCTCTCTTATGGCCTGGGCACTTCAGGTTTTGATCAGGAATTTGTTGCCAGTTCCAACCTCCATAAGAGTGTCTCCTGCATTTTCTAAGGTTCTTACAGTTAGAGGTTTTATATTTAGGTCTGTGATCCATTTAGAGTTGATTTTTGTATATGGGGATAGGTAGGGGTCCTGTTTCAATCTTCTGCATGTGGCCAGCCAGTTTTCCCAGCACCATTTACTGAATAGGTTCTCCTCTCCCCAGTGGTGGGTGGTGGAGGCTTTGTCGAAGATGAGTTGGTTGAGAAATTAAGTTTTGCTTCTGGAATCTCAATTCTATTCCATTGGTCTATATGCCTGTTCTTGTACCAATACCAGGCCGTTTTGATTATTGTAGCTTTATAATATGGTCGAAAGTCTGGGAGTGTGATACCTCCTGCTTTGTTTGGGGTTTGTTTTGTTTTGTTTTTTGCTGCAGATTGTTTTGGCTATTCTTGGTTGTTTATGTTTCCATATGAATTCCTGTATTGATTTTTCAAGATCTGAGAAGAATGCTGCTGGGAATTTGATGGGTATTGCATTAGATCTGTATATTGCCTTAGGTGAGATGGACATCTTCACAATGTTGATTCTTCCAGTCCATGAGCAGGGGATATTCTTCCACTTGTTTGTGCTACCTTTGATTTCCTTGTGCATTGTTTTGTAGTTTTCACTGTAAAGGTCTTTTATGTCTCTGGTTAAGAAGATGCCAAGGTATTTCGGGTTGAAGACCACTGACTAGTTGATTTCTAAGGTCCCTTTCAGATTTGATGATTTACCATCCTAATATATTTTGTTTTTACCTTGCCACTAGGGATTAGTACCAATTTGACTGACTGCTTTGAGGAATAGAGACACTTCCCATGAGGGCCAACCTTTAAAACAGAGGCTTTTAAGCATATTTCTGTTTCAGCACCCCTGGGGTATCCTGTCTGTGCCTCCTAGGAACAGAGAGTTAGCTCAGGGGTGATTCGCAATTGGAGGGTAAGACTATATCAGAATCTCCTGAGGGGATGGGTATAGTTGGAATAAAGTTCTCAGGTGTTGCTGGTGGTTGGGGAGGAGAGAATGGAGCGGTGTGGGAATGGCGGTTAACCTACTGAAGAATTGGAAACAAATGAAAATGTAGCCCCATTGAATTTGGCAGTTGAACTTGAGTATGCATGAAAATCACATGAGAAACTCATTAAAATTTCAGGTTTCTATGCCCAGTTCCCAAAGATTCTGATCCTGCAGGTCTGAGGCTAAGGAAATCTTTATAGTTAAAAGCACACCTAGAAAATTCTAAGGCAAGTGCTACGTTATCCAGAAGATGCAGCCTAATGATGTGTGGTTTCTCATGAGAGTTCATTTCTACATTGTTATTCATACTTTATGAAAAGAATCACTGAGCCAGTTAGGAGGCTTGTGTGGGTTTTTTTTGTTTGTTTGTTGTTTTTTGAGTCAGTGTCTCACTCTGTCACCCAGGCTGGAGTGCAGTGGCATGCTCACGGCCACCACAGCCTCAACCTTCTGAGCTCAGGCAATCCTTCCACCTCAGCCTTCCAAGTAGCTGGAACTACAGGTCTCACCAAGTTGCCCAGGCTGGTCTCGAGCCCCTGGACTCAGGCGGTTCTCTCGCCTCGGCATCCCAAAGTGCTAGGATTACAGGCCCGGCTTAAGCTATGTGCCCGGCTTAAGCTATGACACGGTATAAGACTTGAGCCTTCTTTTTCACGTATCAGTTGTCCTATATCAGACACCCACTTTCTCACCCTGACCAACAGTTCCAATTACTAAACCTCATGAGTCATAGCTTCTATTTCACTGTCACAGATGCTGTAAAATGATAGCCAAATATTTTAAAGCTAATGGTGGCCAGTTTTATCCTGAATAATACATAGGCATATATTACAGACTGAGTTAAGGTGGTCTTTTTCTCTTTTTTACCTTTTATTTTAATTTTTACTGCAGGTTCAATATGGAATTTTTCCAGATAACTTTACATTCAATTTGCTGATGGATTCTTTCATAAAGAAAGAAAATTACAAGGGTAAGAAACCAAACCCAGATTCAGTTATCGTAGGGCTTCCAGCACCGAAAGGCAAATGTATATAAATGCAGTCACTTTCTCCTTTACTACTTAGTGTCATCTCTTTATGTCACTCTTTCAATCAGAAAAGTTTTGATGAAGATTATAAAATATTCTTTTTATTGTTGTCCGGGTAGAAAATAGTCAAGATACATGTAAGTTAATTATACAGAGCAATCTGATTTTATGTCCCAAGCTGACTAAAATGCAGAATGTAAATAAAGATAAAGTAAATGTATAACTTTGAATTCAGTAATGAACAGCCGGTAGAAATAAGATTTTTTTAAACTGGATTTTCAGCTTGAGTTTTAAAAAATATCATTGGCTTATTTTTAATTAAAAGTAAATCTCTTACAAGTCCTTATTTTGCCATTGACTGACTAGACGGCTTCCCGGTCTGCCTGTGTATCTCGGTTTCCCCACTTGCAAAAAGAACACAGAAATTCATGCTTATGGCCTCATTCAGAACTGTGACAACGTGTGGAGAACCAGCTGGCTAGGAGCAGCTGCAAATCAGTGCTGACTCTTTTATAATTATGAATATATGCAAAATGTGGATAACTGAATAACTCAGTCAAAAACACTTATTGTGCTTCTGATATGTGCATTTTTAAACCAATATTAACGTTCTCTATTTTATCAACAAATAACTTAGGGGTGGAAGTTGCTTGAACTTGATTTTCTTGGCTTCCATCTATGTTGTAGAATATCAAGGGAAAATAAAAATTGCTCAAGGCCTGCTCACCTGTGACCAGCATCCATGTGGAAACAAATATCTCATCCTGTATGTCAGCTCAGGGGCTTATAATTTATGGATAGCATTTTCCTTTCCCTCCTTTCAAGTCTTTTGAACTGAGCCTTGCTGTCCTTTTTATAGCATCATTTTTCTTTCTCTGAATTAATTATCTGGGATTTAGGACTTCCTCTGGCATTCATCCTCTTCTATCTTCACAGTGAGAGGTACCAGTGCAGAAATTGCGGCCGTCAGCCCAGCCTCCTGCTCTGCTCGTCAGACTGACCCTGACAATATATGTGCCTCCCTTCTTTATGCCTAAGCTCTGCTAGCTGATGGACATGATGCTTGAAATTTGCTTGACAATTGATGAGCCATTTTCATCTATATTATCTTGTTGGACTGTCCAAAATTCTTCTGAAGTAAAAGAGGCAAATAGTATCGTATCGTTATGAAGATGATACTGGGAGCCAAGAGAATTTAATGGTTTAGTCAGTGTTATTGAGGACTTTGGTGCAGCAGCTCCTGATTTAGTTCATTCTAGTATGTTCAGTAGAAGCTAAAAGCTTAAGAAAGACCAAATTTGTGAAAGAATCAGGGCTAGAGCCCACATTTCTTACTCTTTTTTCTTGTTTGAGTCAGTCTCACTTTGTTGCCCAGGCTGGAGTGCAGTGGCATGCTCACGGCCACCACAGCCTCCTGCTGGGCTCAGCCTTCGAAGTAGCTGGAACTACAGGTGTGCACCACCACACCCAGCAAATGTTTTGATTTATTGTAGAAATGAGGCCTCACCAAGTTGCCCAGGCTGGTCTCGAACCCGTGGGCTCACACAGTCCTCTCATCTCAGCCTCCCAAAGTGCCGGGATTACACACGTGCGCCACTGCGCCTAGCTTCATTTCTTCCCTCTTAATTCCACTTGTTTTTTAAATCATGCCCTACTTTTTAAGTGTTAATAGTTAAATAGAGATTTGGCGATATTACTTACAACTAATTTCTCATTTTTACTTTCATCTTTTTGCTAGATGCTTTATCCGTGGTTTTTGAGATCATGAGGCAAGAAGCGTTTGAAGTGCCATCCACCCAACTTCTCTCCCTCTTTGTGTTATATCATTGCCTGGCAAAGAAGACAGACTTCAGTGTAAGTGATCTGCCCTAAAGCAGTACTGAGAACTTTAGAAAAAGCAAGCAGTGGCCGCTCAGTTAGGTATGAGGCCGCCAGAGGAAACCTTACTCTCAGAATCTGGAAAAAGTCATCTGATAGGCAGCTGTGTGGCCGTATGCAATGAGGAATGGGTGTTGCTTCTGTACGTTGTAGTTCCTGGTTTCTAACAAAGTGGAGCTGGATGTTCCACGTGAGAGAATCTCAGATGAATATCCTTGTGCATATTTTGAAACTTGAGCTAGGCTGAGTACACACCTCAGACATTCAGAAAGGGGTCACTGGCAATCAATAAGAGCTAGACATGGCATGTCAAGGAGGCCATGAGCTACTAACTTTGACCATGGCCTGGGGTGTAAAATACTGATTGTTTAGTTTTTAATCCATATTTTCCTGAGGCTGCTCTAAGGTACTCGTGTTCTGGAAGTTCCAGAATATCAAGTTGTGGTTTTAGCTCTTAGGTTTGGGTGTTTAGTTGTTGCTTATTGCTGTCCTAAGAACAACAACAATAACTAACATTTAAGTCTGTTGAATCCTCACACGTCTATGTAGGTAAGGACACTGAGTCATAAAAATATTGTAGTATGACCATCCAGCTAGTAGACAGCAAAGCTACCTGGTGAAGCCAGGCTGTCTGGTTCTGCAGTCTGCCCTTAACCTCAGTTTAACATAAAAAGATCCCAGTTTGGATAGAAACTGAAAGGTCATCTGGTCCAACCCACAGTCTAAAAAATTGATGGCATGTTATGCCTTTCTAAGGTGAGTGTCATGGCCTATGATGTAACCCACATCTGTTATTAATTCTTTTTTTTTTAACTTTAGATTTAGTGGGTACACATGCGTGTTCGCTCTATGAACATATTGTATAATGATGGGGATTGAGTCTCAGGTGGTATTAATTCATTAAATCTTCTATACTGAACACCTCCTCATTCCATGCACTGCCAATTGCTGGTTATATAATGGTGGGCAAACATTTCCTGGTCACAACCTAGGAAGAAGACAAATGTTTAAAACAAAACAAAAAAACACAAGTATAAAATCACAAGTAGCCAGGCTTGGTGGCTCAGCCTGTAATCCCACGCCTCTGGGAGGCTGAGGTGAGTGGATTGCCTGAGCCCGCGGGTTCGAGACCCGCCTGGGCAGTGAGACCTCGTCTCTACAATACATCAAAAATCAGCCGGGCGTGGTAGCGCGCGTCTGTAGTTCCAGCTACTTGGAAGGCTGAGGCGAAAGGATCGCCGGAGCCCAGCAGGTCGAGGCTGCAGTGGCTGGGAGCGGCCACTACACTCCAGTCTGGGCGACAGAGTGAGACTCTAGCTCAAAAAAATAATAATAATAAAATAAAATAAAATTACAACTGTCGTGAGCACTGCAAAGTGCAAAGGAGAAGTCTATGAATAGACTGTATTGTAGGGAGTTTTGTTTGTATTTTAAGCTTAAATTGGCTAGAAAGGGCTTCCTTAGGAAATATTTCTTGCGTTAGTATTTGAAAGATGACTAGTAATTAACCAACTGAAGAAGGGAAGAACTGTCCAAAAAGAGGAAGTGACATGTGCAAACGCCCTGTGGCCCAAAGAACATGGTGAGCAGAAAGGGGCTGGAAGAAAATCAACGCAGCTACAACAGAGAGAATAGCAGGGAGCATGTGGGGTGAGAGAGAGAGAGAATGGCAGATGTAGGTCATGCAAAGCCATCTTGTGCTCATGCTGAAAACAGTGGGACGGTCTTGAGTTTTAGACAGAGGGGGTCACGTCAAATTTGTATTTTGGAAAGATCCTGCTGACTGTCCTGTACAGTGCTTTGTTTTGCTCTTCTGATTGTAAAAGGAACACCTATTCATTGCCGATCGGAGCAGGGAAGGGACAGCTATGGTCGGACACGTTAGGAGACTATTATGTAGTATGAACAAGAAATTATGCTAGCGCAGGGACCAGGAGGTGGTAGAGTTAGAGAGTAGCCACTGGGCATTTTTGGAAGGTAAATCATAAGATAGGAGACAGGGAAGCAGAGGTCAAGTGTCCTCTCCTCAGTTTCTAACTCATATATCTGGATGGAAGGGGCACCTTGTGTTTGCCAAGGGGACTCTGGAAGAAGACTGGGTTTTGTGAGGAAAATCCTATTAATGTGGCTCTGAACATGCTGCATTTTGGAATGCTTTTGAAACAGTCAAAAGATTTCACCAAGGAAGTTGGGAGGTTAATGAAAAGATCTGCACTAGAGATATAATTTTGGAGATTATTTTATACATCCACGTGTAAATGCCTGTAAATGAGCCCAACAGCAAAATAAAGCAAAATCAAGAATGTGTTGGATCACAGAATCCACAGGAAGAGAGTGGTCTGTGATGGAGAATGCTTCTGTGAGGGTAGGTAAAATGAGGAATAAAAAAACTTCATTGCATTTGGTAGCATGGAGACACTAAATTATAACCCTTGTTTTCAGAGAGTGATGGAGCAGGAAACCAAATTGGAGTGGATTATGAGGTGACTTACAGGTACAGAAAGGAGACACGGCGAGTTTAGGCAACTCTTTTGAGATGTCTGGCCATGCAGGGGAGTGGGAAGAGGGGAAGAGCGGAGGGGGGAGAATGAGGGTTTGCTTCGTATTAATGGAAAGGGCGAAGCACAAAACGGGAAAACCTTGAGTTGCAAACTAGCGCCCGAATGAACCCATTATAGTCTCTACCATAGAAACTAAAGGCTTGGAAGAGAGCTATTATTTTATGTTGACACATAGTTTATCATATAAGCAGCCATCGTTGCAGTATTCCCAGAGAATCATCAGAAAAAATTCTGAGACGTTCATCTGTTTTCATTCGTGTTTTTAAAAGTCCTTTTGAAGTATCACCATTCCAGTCGCCATCACCACTGCTGCTCGATTCCTAGCACATCAAGGACATCATTACTTGGATATTTTACTTTCATTTGGCTTTTCACCCCTATTACATCCTGATTCTATAGTCGATGTCTTTTCCTACTTGGAAAAAAAAAGTTTCTAAGGCTCATAATTTATTATTCACTGGGCCCACTTTTCATGCAGTTTACATGGGAAACTTAAACTTCCCTAGATGGGGGTGGTTTGCTTTTGAAAGTAAAATGTCCTGGTCCTTAATTACAGCGCTTTTACTTATCTGTGCTGCAGAAGTGCCTGGGGAGGTTTTGTTTTTCTCCCAGGGTCTTTGCAGAAAAGCCTCAAAGGTTGAGGAAAGCCTCAAGAGATGACACTCACGTTGCACAGTGGCTGTTCACAGTAAAGAGGCTTGGGTGCCTGCTAGCACCCGAGGTGCCTCACTGGGGTGCACTTGCAGCCTGCACATGTCGCCGTTCTCTGCTTCTCCTTGAACGTCTGGGTGCAGAGACTGGCGAGGGGCAACCTGAGCTTATGTTCTGTATGTCGAAGCCAGAGTGAGGGCTCCAGCGCTGGCCAGTGTGTACTCCTGGCACCAAGAGGATCACAGCTCCTGCTGTCTGGGCAGTTGCCAAGGCTCTCCTCTGCCCCTGCATTTCCAGTCACTGCTGTTCCCAGTCTGCAGCGGGCTTAGCAATGCTTTTGGTTATGCCCTTTTTCTCCCCCATGTCTCAAAAGGCTTCAAGTCTATTGCAGTGTAATTTTGTACCCTGAGTTGAAGCAAACAATCGTTACGTGTTTCTGATTGCCTAACCTGTTTCTGAGAAGCACAAATCTATCTAAAAGCAACTAATAGTGGTATTTATTCTAACACTATGAAGGAGAGGTCTTATCATTGCCAAATCATCTCAGATTCAAAAGCTTGCTTATCGGGCCCCAGCAGTGTGATTGAATATGAAGCCAACAGCATGTTGAATCTTGATGGATTATCTAGTCAGTGTTGGGCCAGAGTGTACTCTTTTTGTTTCATTTTGTTTTCTTTTCTGATTGTAAGAGGAACTCTTGTTCATTGCCAGAGCTTTGGAAAATAATGAAAAGAACAAAGAAAAAAACCAAAATCACTCATGATTTCACTAGCCCCAAATCTGTTAACATATAGGGTATTTCTTTTCTTTATTTTTCTTTAGATATAAATATGTTTTATTAACAAAATTGGGATTATAATGTATATATAGCCTTGTTATTTCTTTTTTTTTTTTTACTTAATGCCATAACATGTTCTTTTCCTCGTGTCACTAAAAACCACATTTTGCATAAAGTATTCAGTGCACAGATGGACGATGATCTGGTATCTTCTGTTGCAGTGGGAAGAAGAGAGGAACTTCGGTGCATCCCTATTACTTACAGGCCTCAAACAGCAGAACTCAGTGGGTTTCAGTTCCCGGTTGTATGGCTGTGCCCTTCTTGGTAAGCAAAGTGATCCTTACATGTATTCTTCTTGGGTAGGTTTGATGCCTTCTTCTAGTCAATAATAAAATTATATTTGATTTAAATGTTCTAGTGAAATCCACTTACAGCCTTCTTTTTTAGTCATAAAAATAGACCTCGATGGCCTTATTCTCTCCATAAGAGAGTAAAGAAGGTTCTTAAAATCTATCACCTAGCCAGGCGTGGTGGCGTGCACCTGTAGTTCCAGCTACTTGGAAGGCTGAAGCAGAAAGATTGCCTGAGCCCAGCAGGTCGAGGCTGCCGTTTGCCATGAGCGTGCCACTTCACTCCAGTCTGGGCAACAGAGTGAGACTCCAACTAAGGACAAAATAAAAATAAAAAATAAACCTGTCACCACTGGCAAAGCGAGAACTAGTTCGGGTGGCTGTAGTTCACAGTTACTGGTAGTCAGTGTGAAGAAGGAATAAAAAAGGGACGTCCTGGCCCTCTTTAAGAAGAATCAGCCAGTAGCATCTTTTCCAGTATTAACAAAAAGATCTTTCTGTCTCTTTAAACCTAAAGTCCAGGAGGTAAGAAATTAGAGTTAGGGTTGAACTTGTATCTATGGTATTGTTTTCAGGCGAGGGAAGAGACACTCAGAGAACACAAGTAGTAGCACTTTGGGAAACGCAGAGCGGCTCACTGGTTCAGTGTGATTGTACCAGGAGGCGGGATGGTGGCTTCTCTTTGTGCTCTAATTGCATTGAATATTGGACAGGCCAGGAGGACAGAGCCTTCTGAGGAGTGGCCTCAGAACCTGAGTTTTGTGGAATCTGAGCAAATCACATTCAGCCTAAGTGTACATTAAAAATTGTACTGATGTACAGAGGTTTATTACATGCATGTTATTTCATTACTTTTCCATTCTCTCTTAAGAAGTTAGGTGTCTGGGAAAGTACCTTCTTTTGATCATAATTGCTCCTGCTTACCACTGTTTCTTGAAAGACATCAAAGTTATAGCTGTTTGACTGCTCTTTTTTTTTAAAGGCGAGATTTTACTCTGTCACCCAGGCTGGAGTACAGTGGCATGATCTTGGCTCACTATAGCGTTGACCTCCTGTGCTCAGGTGATCCTTTCACCTCAGGCTCCCAAGTAGCTGGGACTACAGGCATGTCCCACCATGTGCACATTTTATTTTTTTTGCAGAGACAAGGTCTCTCTATGTTGGCTAGGCAGGTCTTGAACTCCTGAACTCAAGAAATCATTTCTCCTCCACTTCCTAAAGTGCTGGAATTATAGGCCTCAGCCACCACTCCCACCTCAGTTTGACTGCTTTTGGATTTGATCTTTGCAAGCAAAATGTAGTGTGGCATTCCTAGATGCTGATTCTGATTTTTTTTTTTTTTTTGAGTTGGAATCTCACTCTGTTGCCCAGACTGGAGTGCAGTGGCCGCTCCCAGCCACTGCAGCCTTGACCTGCTGGGCTCCAGCAATCCTTCCGCCTCAGCCTTCCAAGTAGCTGGAACTACAGGCGTGTGCTACCATGCCCGGCTAATTTTTTTATTTATTGTAGAGATGAGGTCTCGCCAAGTTGCCCAGGCGGATCTCGAACCCGTGAGCTCAGGCAATCCACTCACCTCAGCCTCCCAAGGCTCAGGATTACAGGCTGAGCCACCGAGCCTGGCTGCTGATTCTGATTTAATACCTTATAGAAGAATTTCAGGTTATCAACTGGCACCAGACTAAAAAAAGAATTGACCACTGTTTTTAAAAATCATGCTTTTCTTATTTGCCTCTTACTTATGATACCGATTCACCTGTGTTTTTGCTTTCAGATTAGTGTTCAGATCTGTGATGCTGCCTGGATTAGCCGGGAAATTGCAGGACTAAGAAAATGCACTTCATTGTTGTTTGTATGCAGAGGCACTGGTTCTCTGAAACTGGTGGCCATGAAATCAGAAGCTCTTTGTTGTCACTGTGCCAGGTGCCAGGCAGCCTCACACAACCCTGATGGGAGCAGCTGCCCAGAATGTGACTGCAGTCTAGCCCCAAGCACCTTAAAGGTCTAAAATTAGCCGTCGCCTGATAAGCTTTGTCTGTTGGGTCCTATTCTAGCGTCCCCAAATCCTCCTTCCCGGGAAAGATAAGTAAAGGTGGATTTAAGACTGGGCAGCTCAAGGTGACTTTGGTCATTAGTGCAGAGAGCATTTTGTGTGTCCCACAGGCATAGGCAAGCCCCTCCCCCTGCCAGAGACCCTGCTGTCTGGCTTCATATCTTGAGCTCAGGTGTGATGTCTTGAGGTGCCCAAAGAAACATTCGTGTGCAGAAATCCCAAAGGCTCGTTCATGAGGACTCTGTGCTTTAAGAAGTGATGAGACACAATCAAGGAAAGAAGGGGGGAAATGAATTGTTTTTTTTCATAAGGACAGTGGATTAGGTGTTTTGTGGCATTATGAAAAATGTCACACATTTCCTAGCAGGGAACGTTGTCAGATGTTGACAAGATTTTCACAGTAGGAAAGTCTTTTTGGGGAAGATTTTGTTCTTGAAGCAAAAATAATATTTCAATTGCCTTGTTTTTTAAGGGTAGCCCTACTTAGAGGCAGATACGTCAACCTCTTGAAGTTTCCCTCAGCCCGGTGATTCATACATCCTTATGATAATCACCAGCTCAAATGAAAAAGAAGAAAAACAAGTTCACACAATTTTATGTTAAAAAATATATACAGTGAATTTTGCCACATTCTTCATCATCCATCTGAAATGTCACCAGGTCATTGGATGAGGTGAAGCTCCTGGTACAGATTGAAAGATCCTTTTCTGTGTCTAGAGCTGCCCGGCAAATGTTTACTTGGGCCATCAAGTCCTCAGTCTCAGACATGGTGAGAAGACTTGGCTGAGCATTCTTTATTGTTCTTTTTGACTGCAGGGAAGGTGGAATTGCAGCAAGGGCTACGGGCTGTGTACCATGACATGCCTCTGATGTGGAAACCAGGCTACCTTGACAGAGCCCTTCAAGTGATGGAGAATGTAGCCTCTTCCCCAGAAGACATAAAGCTCTGTGGAGAAGCGGTGTGTTCCTTAGCCCTGATTCCATGAGATTTAGTATCTCCTGTTCCTCGTGATAAGCTGAGATCTGGATTTGTTTTCATTGTCTTTCTGCTACCCCTACTTTACATATTTCGATAGAATAGGTACTTATCCAGTTGAAAAGGAATGAAAAACCACAAATATTTTCAGTGCAGCTGACCAAAGGCACTAGAAAATAAGATTAAGATTGATTTTTAGCCCATTGTCAAGGAAGAAAACTGTCCTCCTTCCTTGAAATTCAAGCTGAGTTCAATAAAATGTCACCTATTCCACTGCCTCCCTTCTCACCGCCCCCCAAAAAATCTCAACGAGCATTCATGAGAGGGTAACATGTCATTTTAAATGCATTTGGCATTTATTTATTTATTTTGAGTTGGAATCTTACTCTTGCCCAGGCTGGAGGGCAGTGGCATGCTCACGGCCACCGCAGCCTCCACTGCCTGGCTCAAGCGATCCTTTCGCCTCAGCTTTCCAAGCAGCTGGAACCACAGGCACGTACTACCACACCCAGTTAATTTTCTGATCTATTGTAGAGACGAGATCTCTTCGTGTTGCTCGGGCTGTTCTCAAATCCCTGAGCTCAGGCAGTCCTCCCGCCTCCGCCTCCCTAAGTGCTGGGATTTCAGGCATGAGCCACCGTGCCCCACATATTTGGCACTTTTATACCCTTGTGTAGTTTTGAGAGATTACATAGCATTTTCCCCCATGAAAGCCCTCAAGAAATGAAGTTGGGGTCTAGAGATAGAACAGTCTTGCCTTCATTCTGTGGTGAATGTGTGGTGCTGAGGAGATCTGGGCCAGACGTTTCTGCCAAAGTTCTGAGGTGTTCACTTTGCGAGGACTAGAACACGCTCATCCCACCAGCCCCGGAGCTCATCCCTCTTAGTTCCCTAAGACCCTTGACGCTGTGAAGTTACTAGACTTGGCTCAGACTCCAGGAGACATGACAAGCCTTACACCCCACAGGCAACCAGTGTCCGCTCCATCCAAGCAACTTTATAGCCAGATGAGGCCTGAAGGACAGTTGTCATCTCATTACCAAGGTGTCAAGTTACCTTGGAGCCACTTAATTGTTTGTCTTACCCTGACTGCCGGGGCTCACCCTTGCTTTGTTTCAGTCCTGAGATGTGCAGGTCTGGTGCTGTACTGGCTCCTTAGACTAACATCTAGTGAATCGTTACGTCCTTTGCCGCTTGTTTATATCAAAGAATACACAGTTCTGCATATACTTGTTTTGACCCTACTGTAGTCAGTGCTGGTGATTGAAAATACAAAATTTACATAAATTCTTTGCCAGGGAAATGTTCCTTCCAGTTGGAGCCAGATTTGCATTCTTTGTCTTCTGACTTAATAGAAATGTGGCTCAGATATTGGCAAGAATGTGGTATGTGTCCGGTGCAGGGGTAGTATATTAGTAGTATTAAACGGCCTGGGGAGTCTTCTGGATTTTTGTGCCGATGTATGAGCAGGGTTAATCAGTATCCAAGCAGGTGCATGTGCTGGCTGCACTCTTGTTTCTGTCCCATCTCCAAGGATGAGGCCCTTGTGTCTCAAGGGAGATGTACCTCAAAGTGAAAGTGGAGGGGAGAGGGGTCAAAACAAAAGGAAAACCTCTGTTTTTTAATTTACTTACTGAGTCACAGAAATCACCTTATTAAAATGAATTCTCTGTGAGCATCTCTGGGCTTTGTGAGCAGCTTATGCGATTATGCTGATCCTTAATTTACAGATACCCCATGAGTTAAGATCGTTCTCTGAGGGAGGCCTCACCTATATCCAGAGACTTTAACACAGGTTCAGAATGGCCTTTTGTTGGTTGTGGTCTGCAGTGGTCTTTCCCTTTGTCCCGATTCCAAACTGATTAAGGAAGAAAGACATGGCAGGGGGAAGGACTTAGTGCTCGTCAAGCATAGTTCTTGGATTCCTACCTGGCGAAGAGGGCACTTAAATGCCAGTGTGCTAATTCACGTCCACAGTAATTCTTAGCTTGCTTAGCTTGCTATCTGTACTGTTTGTTTTGTACTATTTTCCATGCCGTCCTATAGGGTGTTTCTCTTTTTTTGGAGTCAGGGTCTTACTCTGTCGCCCAGGCTGGAGTGCAGTGGCATGATCACGGTTCACAGCAGCCTCTACCTCTTGTGTTCAGGCGATCCTTCCACCTCAGCCTCCTGAGTAACAGGGACTATGGGCACACACTACCACATCCAGCTAATTTTTAATTTTTTTTTGTAGAGACATGGTCTCACTGTGTTGCTCAGGCTGGTCTCGAACTCCTGGGCTCAGGTGATCCTCCTGCCTCGGACTCCCAAAGGCGTGAACCACCGTACCAGCCCAATAGGATGTTTCTATGGTGAAAAAATAGAATTGTTTATACTTCCTCTAATTTTACAAGATAAATCTTCTCAAAGTTTTGGAGCTCGTTTTTC
The DNA here is from genome assembly GCA_027257055.1 of Cephalopachus bancanus. Lineage (NCBI taxonomy): Eukaryota > Metazoa > Chordata > Mammalia > Primates > Tarsiidae > Cephalopachus > Cephalopachus bancanus. The sequence goes on along the minus strand of JAPVLO010000112.1, from coordinate 1,045,300 downwards.
CTTTCTTTTGCTGTTTCCAGCCCTCTCCACAGTGTGCTCTTTGGCCCACAGAGGTTTAGTTCCTGACCCTCTTTCTGCTCCGCAGCTCCAAGTGCTGGACACAGTGCTGAAGACTCTGACTTCTCTGGCCGATGGGGCTTCAGAGGAACAGTCCCAGGAAGGTGAAGACAGCCAGGCATCAGAAAAACTGGTGGAGCAGCTAGACATCGAGGAAACAGAGCAGTCCAAGCTCCCTCAATACCTGGAGCGATTTAAGGTGAACTGTCGCAGAGTCGGGTCTCTCTCAGCTGTGCAAAAAGCATGCCTCTCTGCTGTGGCGATGGCCAGGCAGTCTTTTCATGCATCAGTGTCACATACAAAGGCATTAAAAACTGATATCCAAGATTACATTTTTATTGCTTCGCACAGGAAGTGGTCTTAAAAGAAACCAGTGGAATTTTTGTGCTGCTTTTGATACTTGAGATAATCGGTCACCGTTCTGTTCACTAAGGCAAGAGTGTCATTACCCCACTCATCCTGATACGTGCCTGATGGGGGGATAATAGCTTGCCTCCTCGTAGCCATAACCTGACTCCCATCCCAAGTGGACAGGGTCTGGCCATTTCTCCATCTTGCCGTAAATGTGCTTGAAACCTAGAAACCCAGTTAGACATCCCAGAGCCACACTTGAGCACGTGGAGCTAAGATGCAGGCATCTTGTGTTGCTCTTCTTTGCCTGCTTTGTGTTGTGCGCTTGAGTCACTAGAAGTACTCTCTTGTACCTTGTGGAAGACGTCAACAGTTTCCGGTGTTTCTTTGCAGAACAGCCCTGAGCACTCAAACTGCCTTTAGTGGCTTCTAACTGCACATCCCAAATGCTCTGTGATCAGCATCTAGGTAGAAGAACCGTGTTCGGTGTTTAAACCCTTGTCCTCTTCCTTGCTTTCTCATCTATTTAGTGCAAAGAGAAAAAAGTGCCTGAATGGGAATGATTTGTATGGAGTAAAAGGCTTTCCCGCCCATGCCTGCTGACCTATTGTATCATTCAAAGACCGATAGATATTAACTTTGCTAGGTAGTTATATTTAAATCTTTTCGGTAATTATATTGAACCACCTATTACTTTCAACCTATTTGCCCACGTGATGTATTTTTAGCAGCTCCTTCTCCCAGAACTTCTGTGAGGGCATTGCTCAACTTCTCTCTTTTCTAATTTGAAACTGAGAAGGAAGGGTTAATCGGGATTCCCAGGGTACAAAGAGGATTGGCAGCAGAGCGAGGTTGAAAATCTGCATACCTGACCCTTCCTCTTAACTGTGCCCAATTCTGTAGATTTAGAAGGGCTAAAGGAAAAACCTGCTTAGCCCCATATGTTATCGTTCTCCACGTTCACGTAGACCAAGGTTGCCACACCACTCCGAGAAATGACAGCTTCTTTCTCTGGTTTCCTTTTTTTTTTTTTGAGTTGGCGTCTCACTCGGTCGCCCAGACTGGAGTGCAGTGGCCGCTCCCGGCCACCGCAGCCTCGACCTGCTGGGCTCCAGCGATCCTTCCGCCTCAGCCTTCCGAGCAGCCGGAATTACAGGCACGCGCTACCACGCCCGGCTGATTTTTTGATTTATTGTAGAGAAGAGGTCTCTCTGCCCAGGCCGGTCTCAAACCCGCGGGCTCAGACAATCCACTCACCTCAGCCTCCCAAAGGCGCGGGATTACAGGCTGAGCCACCGAGCCCGGCTCTCTTGTTTCTTATATATTTTGTCTCAAAGACTAGAAACCTGTACCTGCATTAAGTTTTTAGTCCTCATTCTTCTACAAATGCATTCTTATGAAAATCCAAAAAAGGAAGACAGATATTTAGGACCACTAGCTGTGACACTAAAGCTCTGGGTGGTAGAGCCTGCTCCTCCCGTGTTGCTTGGGAAGCAAGACTGAGGGAAACCAGCCCACAGTGGCTGACTTCGGGCTTCAGCACAAGTTGACTGACTCTCAGTTGCTGAGTCATTCTGGCGTCCCATGTGGTCTCCTTAGCTCAGACCACATGGAGCGTGGTATCAGAAGGAAATCGCTTCCTTTTACATTTCCTTTTCTTCCTGTTGCCTGACTTTTATTAGTCTGAGGTCATTTGTTTGCGACCCACTGGTCCATGACGGACCCTCACACTAGGCCTCGGAGTCTCACACTGGGCCCTCTGAGCCTGGCCCTAGCCCACCTTCCCCCCTGCATTGGGGCAGGCCTCCTCCTCTGTGCCAGGGAAGTATGTCTGTAGAACATGAGGCTGTTAAAAGCTACAGCTGGGGCCATAAGTGGCTCTCTCTGATGATCTCCATCTTGAAACGTTGAACTGGATTAATGTTTTTAACACATCTCTGGGGATGCAGCACCAGCCAAACCAAGCTGCCATTTCAGCTGGAGCTGAGGCAGGCGGTATCAGTGGCCGACCTGCAGTGGAGCGCAGCAGGTGGAAGCTTATCATAGTGCATGCACTCGCCGGAGCTGTTTGCGTGCCATTAGTGAGAAACCCTTGAGGTGGTTTCCGTCTGTTGGCAGGAACGCCAGGAAGGCAGACACTTCTTTCCATTATTCTGAAGGAACAGGTATGGATGGACTCCGGCTATCAGATGTCACTGCCATTTTGTTTGCAGCCTAGAATTCTCGTTCTTGTTTTGGTGTAGGTCAGGGTGGAAACAGATTTGTTATAGCTGTGCTGTCTTTGTGATTTAAAACAAGAAGTCACATAGGGAGTCGCAGCATATGGAGTTCCATTTACTGTTTGTGAGTGAAAGGAGAAATCACATGTGGCACCTTAGCACAATTGCTGAGCGGAAAAGAACACAAGTGAACAGTGCCGGCCTGAAAGGCAGCACAGTGGCCCTGCGAAATGTTCTTTCCTACAAGCAAAATGTGTGGCTGTTTTGCAAGTGTGTTAATCTCTTCTCTTTTCCTCTTTGTATTCTTCTCAACGTTCTCCTCTCTTTCCCTTTGTTTCCAACAGGCCTTACATTCTAAGCTTCAGGAGCTGGGCAGAGTCGAGTCAGAAAGTCTTTTGAGTCTGACCACTCAGCTTGTCAAACAAAAGCTGCCCACCTGTGAGGCAGAGGACATCGCCACCTACGAGCAGGATCTGCAGCAGTGGCATCAGGAGCGGGTGCAGTTGATGCAGCGAGAACAGGAACAGAGGGAGCGCGCGAAACGGGAGTTTGAGGCCCGCCAAGCCGCGAAGGCATCTGCCTAACCGGCCCCGGGCCCCAGCCCTCCCCCAGGAGTCTCTAGACCCGGGCTCAGGACCCGGCAGTGGCTGGGACAGCAGCCTCTGTTTCCTCCGTTTGTCTTCTTTCCTTAAGGCAGGCCGCATGGTCTGAATATCAGGGCATCACGACTGCCCCTCCAGATGCCAAGAAGGGCTGAGGAACGGGGAAAGCGACCAGACTGAAGCTGCCAGCTGGATACCTTGAAGGGGCCCTCGAGGCGTATGGTGGGCACAGGGTTCGGTTTTGAGCATGGCATTTTCTAGTACCTCGTGAAGGTGCTAAGAGAAGGCGCGGCTGAAGAGACAGGCCTCAAGCACAGGCTTTGAGGGCTCCAGGCTCTTCAGGCCAAGATGGGCCGCACCCGAGTCTCTCCGAGCGCGAGGGCACTGTGAGCCCGCTGCCCCGGCTCGCACGTCCCGCCTCTCCCCTCCCCCTTGTCTCGCCTTCCTGACCTGCCCTGGGAGAAAGTCAGGACAAACACCGGATTTCCAATGTTCGGCCCCCACAGTGACCTTTTTAGAATGTGAGGGCTTTTGAGGAGAAAACTGGCCTCGCAGGAAGCCTTCCTGGCTTGGCTGCTTCGCCATTGGGGGTCATGGTTTTCCAAACGTTGCCTCGGGTCCCTTATCAGAAGGTCAAGCGAGCCTTTTGTGTGCACACACAGACACGTGAACGACCTGCGAACGCGCATTTCAGTTAAGGAAGCTGGAGGAAATGCGAGATGGGACGGGCTTGAGGTGCGTAGGAGGTGGACGTTGTGAAACCGCAGGCGATGGAACCTTCGGCGGCTTTTCTTCCGTGAAAGGGGCCAGTCGGCTTTTGCTCGCTGTGTGGTGTTGCCTTTAAGTCCAGTGGTGTACTTTTGATTCAGAATTGTTCTCTTTTATCAAAAGCCTGTGGGAATAAATGTTCTGGGATTATTTGCGGTGTTTTCTTTACCTTTGGGGAAGGGAGGGAGAGGCAGGGACTCTTACCATCATTAATATCAGTCCGACGTTGAGCAGCATATGTCCGACCCTCTTCCGTGACGCTGTGGCCTGAGTAATAGTGACCACCGCTAGCACTTATGAAGGACCCACCGCATGCCAAGAACCGGAGCAGCCCTGCCAGGGAGGTGCCGTTTCTCCTTTTGAGACCGAGGGAGGGAAGCCCAGCACTGCCCCCGCGGCTCCTCTCCCCGCCCTGGGCCTCCACGTGTGACTGCAGTCGGGATCTCACCGGGGGCTTAAGCCAGGGGTAGAGGGCCGAGACCAAGTCAGCTCCGTCCTTTGGCTTGCCAAGGACAAGGCTTTTCAGTCGCCCCTTGTTGTATGAAGAGAGCGATCTAGGCTCAATCAAAAGGCAGCTTTTGCTCGGCAAATTCACTCTTAGGACATGAAGCACCTGGTTAATGCTTCGGCTTCTGATCTGCGTCCATTCCTCGCCCCCCCGCCCTATTGCCCTCTGCTTCTAGTCCTCACCACAAGAGGCCACTCCCACGGCGGCACCCCCAGCTGGAGTCGCCAGGTCCCCGTGCCTCGACAAGCCTTGCACACTCGTACCTTCCCCCTCCCACAGGAATTTGGAGTCTCCGCCCTCCGAATATTCTGCCCTTCCTCTCTGAGCCCTTCTTTCCTAAGCTCCACGACACGCTCCCACCTTGCTTCGCAATCAGGACCTCCGACTGACGACAGTTGTCCCTGTCCCGTTCCCTGATGTCACCTCCCCTCTTCCATGTGAGTGGAGAAGCTGCTCTCAGTGCCCTGGCCTCGGCTGTCACGGATTCCACCTCTGCAGCTGACCCGCCCTAGTCGCAGCCAGACCTCCAGCCTCAGCCACTGATCCGGGATCTTGGGATCTCAGACCCTGAAGTCTCCATACTCCCAGTCTCGTGCCGGACGCCTGCCGAGCCAGCTGTCCAGGTGACTTCCCACCTGCAGACCCTTAGCCGTTCCCCATCACGTCAACCCCTGAGCTCCAGAATTGAGGCCTGTCTGCCTCCCTCCCAGCGTGGACCCCACGGCGAGCTGTCCGCCTGATGCTCTTCGTAACATCCTAACCCTCTCATACCCTTTGTCCAGGCCTGCTTCCCAGCCTTGGACCTACCGCCTTGCACCTGCTTCGCAAGGGTTGAGTTGCGTCCCTAAATAAGATGTTGATGGCCTCACCCTCAGTGCCTTAGAGTCTGACTTGAGTTGGAAGTAAGGCTGTGTGTTGAGGCAATCAAATTAAAGCGAGGTCTTTAGGGTCGTCCTAATCCAGCATGACTGGAGTCCTTTTATTTTATTTTTTTTTTTGAGTTGGAGTCTCACTCCATCGCCCAGACTGGAGTGCTGTGGCCGCTCCCGGCCACCGCAGCCTCCGACCTGCTGGGCTCCGGCGATCCTTCGGCCTCAGCCTTCCGAGTAGCCGGAACTACAGGCGCGCGCTACCACGCCCGGCTGATTTTTGATTGATTGTAGAGATGAGGTCTCGCCAAGTTGCCCAGGTGGGTCTCGAACCCGCGGGCTCAGGCAATTCTTTTGTCTTTTTCTATTTTTGTCTTTTTTTTTTTTTGAGTTGGAGTCTCACTCCGTCGCCCAGACTGGAGTGCAGTGGCCACTCCTGGCCACCGCAGCCTCCACCTGCTGGGCTCCGGCGATCCCTCCACCTCAGCCTTCCGAGTAGCCGGAATTACAGGCGCCGCTACCACGCCCGGCTGATTTTTTGATTTATTGTAGAGATGAGGTCTCGCCTGCCCAGGTGGATCTCGAACCCGCGGGCTCAGGCCATCCACTCACCTCAGCCTCCCAAAGCGCGGGATGACAGGCTGAGCCACCGAGCCCGGCTGTTTCTGTCTTTTAAGACAAGTTCTCACTGTTGGCGAGGCGGCACTCTTAGAAAAGTGACCTCGGCTCTACCACTTCCTGCCTGTTCAGGCGATCAAGCAGCCCTTCCCCGTCTTGGAGCGTCTTAGCTGAGTTCTCCCAAGTCTACCTTCAAGACCTCCTTTTTTAAAAACTAGAAAGCCAGGCTGGACTCCGTGCCTCAGCCCGTAATCCAGCACTTTGGGAGGCTAAGGCGAGTAGATTTCCTGAGCCTGTGGGTTCAAGACCAGCCCGGGCAACTTGGCGAGACCTCATTTCTACAATAAATCAAAAATTAGCTGGGTGTGCATGTGCCTATAGTTCCGACTACTTGGAAGGTCGAGGCAGAAGGATCGCCTGAGCCCAGCAGGTGGAGGAGGCTGGGGTGGTCATGAGTGTGCCTGGGTGACAGAGTGAGACTCCCACTCAAAAATAAACAAATATATAAAAAAACTAGAAGCCGGGCTCGGTGGCTCAGCCTGTAATCCCGTGTCTTTAGGAGGCTGAGGTGAGTGGATTGCCTGAGCCCGCGGGTTCGAGACCCGCCTGGGCAACTTGGCGAGACCTCATCGCTACAATAAATCAAAAATTAGCCGGGCGTGGTAGCGCGCGCCTGTAGTTCCGGCTGCTTGGAAGGCTGAGGTGGAAGGATGGCCGGAGCCCAGCAGGTCGAGGCTGCGGTGGCCGGGAGCGGCCACTGCACTCCAGTCTGGGCAACAGAGTGAGACTCCAACTCAAAAAAAAAAAAAAAATGCAACAAGCCTTACATGCTAGTCCTCTCAGATATGGAGCTACTGCATTACAATTGGTGTAGTTGGCAGGATATTTCAGGAAAGCACCTCCCCCCATTTTGTAACGACTGTGGGAGAGACAGAGTTGGGGGATGTCACTGGGGAAAATCCAAGAGTCGATCGCTGGTATGATGTGGTTTGAACATACCAGCTTGATAAACAACTAGAGGCCGCTGCGTGAATACGAGGACGCCCCCAAAATGCTGGGCAGACTGCTGAAATTATTAAAAATGGCTGATGAGAAGAGTCTAAATTTTTAAAAAATTAGATAGCTACACAGCCACAACAGCTGTGGCATGGTCCCTGTTTTACACTCTCCCAGTTAGTAGCGACCAGGAGATAGCCACTTAAAGCCAGGCGCAGTTATCACTAGAGGAACTAAGTTCAAAAGAGACATTCAGCTAACTGAGACAGAAAGCAGGATATCTGTGCTGGCCCCACTAATAGGGGGAGCAGTATAGGACCTGGGAGAAATGAATTTAATTAGACAAAAACAAAAAATTTAAAAGATTAAAAAAAAATCCTATAAAGCTGATCTGCCAACAGATGTGGGTATATTTCATTAAAGCAGGAATAGGTCCAAACAAAGTAAATAAACAGTCCAATGCAATGTGGGTAGGGTTAAGATATAAAAAAAAACTTACACAAGCCCTTTCAGATTTAAGACTACCACGTTCCAGCAGGAAGCCTTTCAGTGTGGTCCTACATCTGTGGAAGGTAAGGAAGGAGGAGGCGCCTCACCTGGCCACGATTGCCTGGGAGCAGGGAGGACCTTCGAGGCCCATCATCCTATCGTCAACTTCCATGAACCAGGAGTGACCACCTTTCCTACCATGGGCCCTGGTCTGTCACCAAACCTAGAGACACGGATGCCCTCTCACTGCGCATTCCCTGGATGGCTGTTGGGAGCCGGCCATGAGGCCCACTGAGCGTTAGGGATCAGGAAGGGCCATTGACCCCGAGACCACTAGGATGCGTTCGGGAGCTGTTGACCCCATTTCCTCCCCCTTTCTACTCAGCACTAACCAGATTAAGCTCCTGTGAGCTCAAAACATAGAAACTCTGAGACTGGTGCGAGCACAAGCTAACTTTAGAAGCTCATTGCTCCCATTCTTCCACAAACTGCGGTTTTGGCTTTCACACAACTTATAATTCAAACTCATGCCACATCTAAGAGCCTTAGTATTGGTCACAGGCTTCTGGGTCATGATCTTAGGATTTATTGAAGGTGTAAATTGTAGAATACAGTTTTAGAAGACAGCCATTTTGTTGAAAGGATGCGGCCGGGTTACTTGCAGGTAGCCCACCGTGAACTTTGGACTGGGCCACATTCCAAATATTCTGGGATGGGCCACTTTCGTTTGTAAAGTAAATACTTAAGCTTCTATAGAATTGTTTAACTTGGCATAAATCAATCAGCTTAGGATGAAAAAGGTTTATAGAATATGTCAGTCACAGATTAGGTTATCCTTTGTTATGGGAGTTTCAGATTATCATATGAAAAGGGTTTAAAGGCAATCATTGATCAAGTTTTCGTGGATTAAGGTTTCTGGTGGGTGGGGGACGCCCCTCCCACATCTGACTTTGTGTAAAAGACCCACTGTAATTCCCAGTAACACACATCGCTTCTGCACTAGACCAGAGTCCAGTCTCTTTCTTTCTCTCTCTCTCTTTCTCTCTTCTTCCCCGCAATCGCCGACGCCGTCTCCACCTTTGGGGTGCCCTGAACCTGGCTGGAGCTGGTCTCCGGCAGATGGCCCTCCATGAAACATCATCTTCTGGGTCTGCTGGCTTCATGGAATATTTATATCCACTCCAGCAGGCCACTTACCTGAGACTTCTAATCCTTTTTCCCTGGTTTGCTAGGTCAATTCAGGTATTTCAATTTTGCCTGGTATGGACCATCTCTCTCTACAGGCATCCGGCAACACCCCCTGGAGTGTTAAACCCTTTACTCATTTTATGGATTTTAAATAAATTATTTAAAGCGGGCGGGTGAGGTTGGCCTCAAACTTTAAACCCCACAAGGATAGGTGCTCTATGTATCTTGTTAATAATCATATTCCAACATAGACAACAGGCATTACCTGAGGAGGGTATTCATAAATTCATATTGAATGGATTATTTTCTCTATAAGATGGAAAGGAAACTCTTTAGACTGACTAATAGTTCCCAACAGACACTAGAAGCCATACATACTAAGCTGAGGACTTAATGCCAAAGAAACCTCTCTGAAAGCCAGCAAAAGCGCAGTGGAGGCCAAAGTCAACCCAGGTAACCCCAGGTTCGTGGAAAAACAAGCTAGCAGGGATTGAGGAGCAAGACATGCATCTAAGAACTATCTCTGTTTCTTGTCTGGGTCCCACTTATCGGTCTCAAAGCGGAGTTAGGGAGTGAAGCCGTGACCCAAATCTTATTATTCCCAGACCAATAATAAAAGCTACTATGTCCCAATCACTTACAGCCAACTTCCATAATAAACTCCTTATACGCATCGTCTTATTTAACCGACAAGAATATCACTGTAATTACGGCTCCATTTTGTATGTAAGAAACAAAGGCTTAGAGCAGTGATTAAACGCCAGGGTTGCCCTCTGTGAGTTGGAGACCCAGGGTCAAGCCCAGATCTGACTCTTAAGGCTACACTCCCAGACTCAGAAGATCTCTGTCTCGGTTCAGTTCCTCCCTAAGCAGACAGGAGGCTGGAATTTGAGGGTAGGCACATTCGCTGGGGGTGGTCACCAGCAGACAGGCGAGGAAGGGGGAAATTGAGACAAGGAAGGAGGGAGAGTCCATGAAGGCTGCATAGGTGGGTGGATTGTGGGGGCGGGTTCACTCCTGCTGGGGACCCTTTGAGAGACTGTGGAGCACACCTCAGCAGTTTCCCGGGGGCAAGGAAGCTGGATATTTACCCACTAACTCCCTTCCCTCATTGGTTGAGGCATGGCCTTTCCTAGAGCAGAGCCATTGTGTGTGTCCAGGAAACACCCCAGGGAGAGACCAGGCAGCCATATGTCCCCTGTGGAGAACAGTCTGCAGGGGACACCCAGGACAGTGGTTCTCAACTAGAGTGGCTTTGCTTCCAGGGAACAGTTGGGAATGTTGCAGTGTCACTGATCGTCACAACTCTGGGGCTGTCCTTAGCACCTGGTGAGGAGAGGTCAGGAACGCTGCTAAACATCCCACAGGGCACAGGACAAAGAATGACCCAGTCCACAGTGTCAGCAGTGCCAAGGTTAGAAACCCTAGCCTAGGGTGTATGGGCAGGGCACGTGCAGGCCTTTTGCAAGGAGGTGGGTGATATTTGTGCCAAGCAGCTCATTTACAAGTGACATTTTCCAGGCTGGAAAAATGATATTCATGGATATGAGCATAAAATATGTGGTGATGCAGAGTGGGCCGTGGTGCTTCCTGTGCAAGGTCCCTGAGGGAAAAGGGTAAATGATGGTCTGTATGGTTCTGCTTTCTGGTTATAACTGGAGCAGGCGTCTTGACTTCCCGGATGAAGATGCTGTGATGTGACCTCGCGTAAGCCGGTGAAGGTGACTCCGTTGGCCCTCGCTGACCTCACTGGGTGAGTGTGAGAAGTGGGAAATGGGCTCTGGGAGCTTTGGCTTTCGTGAATCACAAAAGCAGAAAACATGGGGCCGTTCCATTTTTGTGAACTTTTCAAACTGAAAATGATCAATTTTGCTCTAGAAAATGGGAAGAAAGGAATGCTTTCCAACATAGTTATGTCAGGAAAGTTGCCTTTTACGCTAAAAAAACGACTTCTTAGCTTGAAAATAACCTTTTCTTCTCCATTGATTTGGGCTTTTCATGGACATTGCTCACTGCCATGAGGATGTTATTATCTGTGTGGTGACAGGGAAGTCCAAATGAAGGTGGTGACAATGCCTCTGAGATTGTGGCATAACCACTGGGATCTTTGTTGAAAACAAAATTGTTACTTAGGCTGGGTGTTTATTATGGATGAACGTTAGAGATTCCAGATCTGAGCTGGACATATCCAGAACACAATTTTATTCTTGCAAAAACTCTCTGAAAATAAATTCCATCATGGGCTTTAAATGCTGGATTATGGCGAAGATTCATAACAGATTTATAAGAGAGACATTATATCCTCTGATGTACCCAGTAGCGGGAGAATCGTGTTTGCATTTTCAGTTCCCATGAGTTTCCTGTCTGCAGAGTTCAAAATGTTAATCCTTAAAGCCTCCTTGGGAGTGAGTGTGCCTGTGGTAGAATGTGGACTAGACCATGAATGCCCGTTACAAGTATCCTCCATTGGCAGCAAGTTGGGCCACTGTGAGTGTGGACGTTTCCCAGGCTCTAGCTCACCAGCGGTCATGCCCCCACGTTGATGACAAAAGTCATGTCAGCAGCTGCTCCTCGTTGAATGCCTGTTATCCCGCCTCATTAAATGCATCCTCTCTAATCCTGCAGGGCAAGGATTATTATCTTCATGTTACAGAGCAGAAAACGGAGGCAGGTGACTTTTCCAGGGACAGTGTTTGAGCCCAACTTCTCTGATTCCAAACCGTTTCCAACGACTGAACCATACAACCACCACGCCAACCCGACACTAAGCATGTTAATTCCTCCATCAACAGTTAATTATTGAACACCTCCTGTTAAAATGATCACCGAGCATACAACGAGGAAACAAACGGTCAATGATCCCTTCCCTCATGGTATTTACATTCTTTAGAAGGAGATGGGTCATTAGTAAGTACCGACAGTGTCATATGGAGACCAGACAGGGAAGAGGAACAAAGTGCCGGGTAAGTGGTGGAGGGAAGGCCTTCCTGAGAAAATGGCGTTTGAACGAAGACCCACATGGGTGAGGCTGAGAACTATGGTGTCAGCCGGAGGAAAACCATGGTGTCACCTGGAGGAAAAGAACCATGGTGGCAGCTGGAGGAAAAAGTTGGAGGAAAAGCAAGGAAACAGCGCCAAACCTTGAGAGGAAGGCAGGAGCATCTGAGGAATAGCAAGGAGGCTGTTCCTGGCCGGGGTAGGACGTGGAGGGTGGAAAGAAATGGGACATGAAGTCAGGGAGGGAAGGGCGGAGGAAGGGATGGATTGTGTGAGCCTCCCAGCCCATTGGTAAGGATGTTGGCTCTTAGTCTGAGATGAGAGCCTACGTGAAAGTTTCGAGCACGGGTGGCATAATCCAACTTAACATCTTAGAGGACCGTTTGACTGTAGCAGCTACATGGAGAATAAACTAGGAGGGCAAAACCAGAAAACAGAAAGGTCGATGATAGTAACCGTGAATGCAGAAGGGATCCGATCAGATGCATTTTGAAGGTCAAGCTGGGAGGATTTGCTAGCCGGCCCACTTGCCGGTGGGTCACAGTTTTTGACCTGAGCAGCTGGAATTACGCATTTGCCGTTTACTGGGGTAGAGAGGTCTAAGGGGAGGAGCAGTTTGGGGAGGGAAATTGTTTGGGGACATGTTAAATTTGATTTGGGGTGTTTTTGTTTTTTTGGGTTTTTTTTTTTTGAGTCGGAGTCTCACTCTGTCACCCAGACTGGAGTGCAGTGGCCGCTCCCGGCCACCGCAGCCTCCACCTGCTGGGCTCCGGCCATCCTTCCGCCTCAGCCTTCCGAGTAGCTGGAACTACAGGCGCACGCTACCACGCCCGGCTAATTTTTGATTTATTGTAGAGATGAAGGTCTCGCCAAGTTGCCCAGGCGGGTCTCGAACCCGTGGGCTCAGGCAATCCACTCACCTCAGCCTCCTAAAGGCGCGGGATTACAGGCTGAGCCACCGAGCCTGGCGATTTGGGGTGTTTTAATGATCCCTATTGGACATTCAAATGGAGATTTTAATATATAAGTTTGGATATACGAGTTCGGAGATCAGAGAAGAAACACGGACTGCAGATACAACTATAGAAGTTATCAGTTTACACACAGCATTGTAGTCTCTGGGACTGCACTGAAGTAGCATGCACTTCTGGCTGTAGTGGGGAACAGTCTGAGCCCTGAAATAGAGCTGTGTCTGCTGGTGTTGGAGAGATCTCCCGGTGAATCAAGTCTCGGAAGCGCTGCTTCATCATCTGTGAAAACACTGCCAGTGACCCCCAGAGAATTATCCAGAACTCATCTTAAAAGGAACTGGGTGTGACCAAAATGGCACATATGCATATATGGCTCCGGTCAATTTCCAAGACGATACAATGCAAGATCAGAGAGGAAATGGTGATCTGGGATTATGCAAGAGACCAAGAATTCGTGAGTCAGGAGTATATTAAAAGTGCATGATGGGGATACAAAAACTCACCCAGAATGAGCAATACAACTAGGAATAGGGAGGAAATATGGTCAGAACTTCAACAGACCCTTGTTGGTTTGCTTGGAAGACCAAAAAAAGAAAAAAAAACAAACTCGGGGGAAAAGATGCCTCCAACTCTTCCCCGTCATCTGCGCCTGGATTGCGAGCGATTAGGATGTGAACGACAGAGTAGGGTCCTGGTAGGGTGACAGGTCCTCAGTGGTTCCCCGGGACTGAGGGGTTTCCAGGGACACAGGGCTTTCAGGGCTCACTCGGGGCAGTCCCAGGCAAGCAAGATAGCTGACCACCTTAGCTCCAGGCCAAAAGGAAGACTTCTGGGAGCTGAGCAGTTTGGCAGTGGAACAGAAGACAACTTATTTAACTTGTTTGAGTCTGAGAAAGGAAATTCAGGACTATGAGAAATGATTTTTCCACTCTGAGTGCTCACATGCTTAACCCTTTAATTTCTGGAAGGATTCAGAATCCTTCTTAGCAAACAGATTTTTTAAAAATGCGCATAGCCCCATGGTTTGGAGGTATGATGTTAGATCAAAAGAAGTGTGACACACAAGGCGACATCATAGTGACTCCGGACAGGCTGCAGTGGCCTTTTGAGGCCAAAGGACTGCCTCTACAGACAGACAGGGACAAGTACCAGATGTCTCTTCTGAGCACCCTATGGGCACATTTTCTGTGGTCACATGGGGGAATTGAGGGGCCAGGACTTCTCCCCTCTACATGCTGGGATTCTGAGCAGTTTGTGCACCCCAACATTTGCTGGTTCTGCTCTCTGCTGAGTCTTTGTGAGCTGTTGCCTCTGCCTGGAATTTGCTTTCTGTTCAACACACACACACACTCCAGAACTCAGCTTAGACATCTCTTGTGGTGCTTTTCCTGTGATCACCTAAGTTCACTCTTTAATTGTGGGGGCCCCTGTCCCAATGTGGTGTCATTGCTTCTTTGCTAGCCTGTCTTCCCCAGTGAGTTAGGGCAGCAGTTATGTTTTGGTTCACCTTTAAATCCCACAATATAACCCTCTGCTGGGTAGTGAAGGCACAATCATTTGAATGACAGAGAGGAAGTTCTCCCCTTTAGGTATTTTTTTGTTATATATAATCACTTCGCCTGGAAAAACTTTTAGTTCTGGGTGTGAGTCAAATCCACGGCATATTACACGGGAGGCTGAGGCAGGAGAATTCATTGAGCACAAGTCTACAGTGAGCTATGACTCCACTAAAGTACTCCAGCCTGGATAACAGAGCAAGACCCTCTAAAAAGAAAATTTATGTATGTATTGAGTCAAGGTCATCCAGGCTGGAGTGCTGTGGCATGATCTCAGCTCACTGGAGCCAAAACCTCCTGGGTTCAAGTGACCTTGCAACTTTAGTCTGCCGGGTAGAACCACCACGCTTGGCTAACCTTTTCATTTTTGATTTTTATTTTTGTAAAGATTAAATCTCACTATGTTGCTCAGGCTGGTCTCAAACTCCTGGACTCAAGCAATCCTCCTGCCTCGACCTCCCATAGTACTGGGATTATAGGTGTGAGCCACCATGCCTAGCCTAAAAAATAACTTAAAAAAAATCCATGTATATTATGTCAGTTAGATAGAGGATATTCTCTAACAATTAGCAAGAAACCAAGAGGAAGCTGAGGTACTGAGCACAATCGCCAAGTATGACGGCTTCGCAGAGCGCCAGAACGCCAGCCTAGGAAGGGACCATCAAATCTGACCATCTTGTCAAACCCTCTTATTTTACGGGTGAGAAAGGGAACTCCATACAGGCCAAGTGACAGAGGTTGCCCAGCTGTGTGTGGCAGAACTGGGACTAAAAGCCGGTTTTTTGGTTTGTGGCTTGTGCAAGAAACCCTCCCAATATGCTTCTTCAACTTCACTGGTCTATTTCCTTTTTCTTTGTAAGCATTAGTTCTCATCATCCCTTCCCCTCACCTCCCGATTTTTGTCCCTAGACTCTCGCGTCCTCCAGGGCTTGGCTGTAAAAGATAACGAAGCAGCAGCTGCAAAAATTAGTGGCAGGGTCCTCTCAGCTGTTTGCCAAAAGCCAGGAGCCCACCCTCCAAAGAACACAGTTCCCCCCATCCCCCCCTCCATGGGGATGCCCAGCCACTGGCTGTGGCCGGCTCTGCTGGCCATGTGAGAGGCAGAGCCCAATCCCCCGTGAGCCCAGCTCGGAAACACAAAGCCAAGGACAGCACAGCACACAGGAACTTTTGCCACTTTTGTATTTTATTGTGGAACCGAGTTTTTTTTTTCCTTTACATCAAATATCCTCAATGGAAGAGGGGATATTGCACACAAATATCATAAAAGCACTACATATTACTTTCACTGGAAACTAATTTTCTACATTAGATATGACTGGATAGGATAGAAGTGATGCAGGATTATAAGACATAATACCATACACAGCTGCAGACTGACACAAACACCATTCAGAACAAGAGAGAGGAGTGTGAAGTGCTTCTCGGCCAGCCGGGCCCAAGACCGCCTCTTTCCAGGGCTGCATGCAGTGCCGGGAGCTGGCTCTCAACTCCGCGGGTGTTCTCGAAAGGCAGCCTGGCCTTGGCGCCTCTTCTCCGTGGCTCCTGCTTTGGGAGCTCCAAACAAGTGCAGAGAAGCTATTTATTTATTTTCCCCTTCCTTTTCAGTTTTTGATGCTGCCTTTTCAATTCACTTCATAAAGTCACAGATTTCTTTAAATAGTAGTTTTAATACCAGGTGAATAACCTAATTGCTTTCATAGCATGGCTCATCCCTAGGCTGCTTTTGGTGCGTTGTTCAGGTGGTTAAAAGATAAAAGCTTGCAGTTCCTTTCAAATGGAAACAGGATCTTTTCTCCTAAATCTGAAGCGCAAAAAAAAGGTTATTATCCTAACTCGCCATATCATTACTGAGCAGGAACCTCCTGTGACAGGTGACGAAAGAGAAGCAAGAAAAGCAATTTCAGAATTGTAGACCAGCTCCTGAGAGCCGGAATTTGGTCATAGAGGGAAATGGAAGGTGGCAAAATTTCCATTAGCAAATGATTAAATCGTATTAAATGAGTCTTGGAAAGCTCCTAGACTGCGTAAGCTATTGGAGACACTTCAAACATTCATATGCACTGGGGAAACCATTCACTATGATATGTAACGTTAAGAAAAAAATTTTCTGAACTCCATGGAAAATGGTGCTTAAGGGCGGGGTGCGGGGGGAGGGAAGTCAGTCACTGTATCCAGTCTCACCGCAAGACTGAGGAAGCATGCACAGGGGTTGGGGTTTTGAGCAAGGGGACAGAATTGGTTAAAATTGAAAACGGAGGATCATCTCTAACATTTAGTCTCTGCAGAATTTTGTTTAAGAATACTACCAAAAAGGTCATGATCGTGAGTGGTATCTCGACGGAATCCCATCACCTACATGGAGTGTACATTCCTTCCACTCAAATATTCAATCTATACAATCGGATTAAGTAATCGGTATTGAACAAAGCTCCTAGAAGTCTGTGTCGACCTGTAGCTCTCACCATGAATGTACATGGTACATTGCGATGGCTGTTACTAAACTAATTGTGTATATACGGAACTAGCAAAATTAGGTTAGTCACACAGGTAGGAAAGGTGTCTGGAAGGACAGGAGCAACCTGTAACGCAAATATTGGTTTTCCTGGTATACGCAGGCTCTGTGGTTATCATCGAGAACAATGGATGGAGAAAGGTGCTGACATTTCATAGGAAAAAGAGCCAGCTGACCAGTGACAGTTTTTATATATTTTTCCCATTAAATCCCATAGCAGAAAAAAAAGAGAGAGAGAGAGAGAGAGAAAAAAAAAAGGGAGTGGGGTAGAGTGGTTATAACTGAAGACTGGCTGTAATTCTCCTAAAATGTTTGTATTTTTTTTAAAGCAAAATAATGGACATGTTAAATAAATTGAATTTGAGAAACTGGAAAGTAACTCCATCTTCTAACAAAGAAAAACCAACCAGAGGTCTGGATTTGGCAAGAAGGCTAGAATTTTTTTCCCATGCATTATGTGGACCAACTCCACTTAACAGCTAACCATGAAATAATTATCTTGAGGATCTTGGGTTGTCTCATAGAATAAATTTGAAGTAGACAAGTTTATACTCAGTGAAATCCATTTTCGTCACATTGACTTTTCCATCACGTGTTAATTTTTATACCCTTTAAGTGTTATTTTGAAGGACTTGAAAGAAACGGGGGTAATAAATAAAAGCTGAATTTCTAGAGAAGCCTAACAAAAATAGTATATTAATTTCCTTTTAAAAAAAATTAAACATCTGAAAAATGTAATTCACAGCATTAAGTAGACTGCTTAGGTCCTCCATGAAGGGACCCTAAAGAAGCTTTTTTAAACCCTCATCGTAGTTAGCAGTGCAAAACATACACTTATCAGACAAAAATAAACTAAAATGTTAATTTTGAAATAAATAACATAGAAAATAAAATGAGGTCATTGTTCTCTGCTCCGTAGATCTGAGAGTCTGCAGGAAATGTAACGTGACAGAGCTCAGCACAGGTGTCACGGAGAAGTTTGCCATACCTGAACGCCGGGTGCACTGGTCTGCAACTTGAAACTCGACATCAGTTCTAATCATGATCTGGCTTCCCAGGTTCGTAGTTCAGTGACGACAATGATGGGAATTTTCTCTAAACTCTACGTGAGGAACCATAGGAGTTGAGAATTCATTTGTTTTCAACGTATTATTTCTTTTCTTTTTCTAAAAAAGAAAATCCCAAAGCAAACTTGTGCTAGGGGTCTTCGAACTTGGCTCTTTCACCTCACGGTTGAAGATCTTGAAAGAAGTTTGTGGGAGACCACTGGATGATGTACTTGCCAAGGCCCCGAAAAGTAGCCTACGTGCCATTCTTGCCCACTCTCCAATAGCACAGACTCAGGTTTTTATGTTATGGGAATCAAAGGGTGGGAGGTCTCATGATTCCTGGTAGTTATGGGTTTTCAATAAATATTATTACTGCAATATCAGACTTCGATCTTGCCAGAACTTCAAAAAACACTATTCAAATTTTGTCTTACGAAACACTTAAAAAAAAGAAAAAAAGACTATCACTTGAAAGTTTTCTTTGCAATTTCCTGTAAATGAAAACATCTGTTAAAAAGTTCATCTATGAAAAGTTCTCACATAGCTAAAAAAAAAATTCTTCTGTACACTTGTTCCCATAATTATGTGGAAATGAATGGAAAATTGAAAAAGCCAATGTAAGACAAAGGAAGGTAAATACTGTACACTTGCTGAGAACCTCTTCCACCATAAGATTCACTGTTTTCCCAGTTCTGATCATAGAAGCCATTTCGGTCTTGAACTTGCAGTAGGAAAGCAGCTGTGAAGGGCACAACTTGTTTGGCGGAGGGGCCACAGGTGCACCGAAGTGGGATTCAACACTCATGACTCAGCGTCAAACTGTTGGACCGATCAGATCAGCTGCTAGTACCCCCCCCACACTCGCCCACGTGCTCCTTTAAGTAGCTATAATCCTATATGGATGTTCTCTAAACTTGCTGTCTCACATTAAAAAATAAGTGCATCAAGTATCTTTGTACATTCAAGTCACTTCCTAAGGCAAATTGTCTACCATATGTACTCCCAACTGCTTTGGTATTTGCTTCAGTTAATCGGGGTGGACTTGGGAGTGGCCGCATGCAGGTGAATCGACTCAGAGTGGACTAAGTGGGTGAACAAATGCTGGGAGCATGCCTTAGATCAATCTACGTGTGTGTCTGGAGTCTGAGAGTTCTGAATGGGGCCCAAACCACTTGCAGGTGCAGTCTACACTCGCCACTTGAGGTCAGCGTGCAGCCTTCCAGCTGAAGGAGCTCAGGGAAGCTGTGAAACGCTCACGTGCCCTCCTCACAAGTTGTGTTCTTTCTGTCTTCTTCCAGCCAGCTTGTGTGAGAAAATTAAGACTCTTTGTGATGACTCAGACTGACAAAAACGGAAAACGTTGCCCGTGTAGACTACAGAGTGCCTACCGCCTGAGAAAATGCAGACCCGATTGTTGGTTCTCTTCTCCTGACCACACCCTGCTCTCTTTTTCTCTCTGGGTGTCTCACCAGAACTCTCCGTCATTCCATCTCCTTCTCTTGCGTTCTTTTTCTTTCTCATCCTTCCTCTCTCTCTCTCTCTCTCTCTCCCCCTTCGCTCTCTTTGTGCTCTCGTTCCCTCTCACTCTCTCATGCGCGTGCTCTCTAAGACAAATGCCTTGACCTAGCAGAAGTCAGTTGGGTTTGCTAGTGCATGGTTTCCAAATGTTCAGCAGAGACGAACCGGGGCAGGTCATTTTGCGGTCACTCGAACCCTATTGTGGGAATATTGTTACTTCCCTTAGCGATCAGCAAAAACTGAGAGATATTAGTGACTTGGATCACCAAGACACAGTATAGCATTTGGCAGGTCATTGTTCGGCGACTTAATGAGACGAATTGACTTTTAGAAAAGGTGGTTTCGAATCGAAGAGTTTCTGAAAACAAAGTTCAAATCCTGTGGTGTGGCTGGTCTTGGTTTTTACAGTTCAATCTTGCATGCAGGGAAGGACTCGTCTTGCATAACCACCGTGCTGCTGCTTGCTAACACCATGATGTTGAGGTCCTGCTGTTTCTCGTGGGTCTCCTGGTACCATTCCCTCATCACTTCTGAGTCATGAGTTGGGATCAGTGTCACCTGGAGGGAGAGAACAAAACAGCCGCTTCAGGGCCGAGACAGAAACCACGCGGAAAAAACAGGGTTGCAAGATATTCGCTAGACCCCTGGGAGAAGGAGAAACGAAAGGAACTTTCCAATTTTCCCTAAAAAATGAAAGGATTTCTCAACGTATATTTTCCAGGAACCAGAATAAAGCTATAAAATAAGCTGTTTTGTTTTTAAGGGAAGTTGATCGCCAGAACCAAAAGCACCGAACGACCTGCCAATGAGGTCATCTGTGTTTGCCGTCCGTTTTTCAAGTCTTTCGTGTTAGGAGAGGAAGTGTTTTGGTTAGGGTGCAATTCCTTGTATTTCTTTTAACACAACTGGTAAGTTTTGCATAGAAGATTTTGCACATTTAACCCTAGGAGTGTTAATTACCACCGCATCTCAAAGCCCTCAGAAGCCCACGCATCGTGAGTAACTAACATTTTGTCCCGAGAACAAAGATTTGTACCTTTAACTCATGTGTGGGGTCGGGTTGGAGGAGTGGAGGGGGGGTAACGGTCCGAATAGTAACGGATCCCTCTAGTGTTCATTAGGAGGTCACTGGGTGCTTCTTATTAGATTTTGTATGATTCAATAACAAGTGACCGAGCATGGTGGCTCACGCCTGGAAGCCTCACACTGTGCGAGACCGAGGCAAAAGAATTGCTTGAGTCCAGGAGTTTGAGACCAGCCTGAGCAACATAATAAGTCCTTGTATCTACAGAAAATAAATTTTAAAAAATAGCTGGGCATGGTGGTGCGTGCCTGTAGTCTCAGCTACTCGAGAGGCTGATTTGGGAGGATCTTCTGAGCCCAGGAGGTCGAGTCTGTGGTGAGCCCTGATCATGCCACCGCACTCCAGCCTGGGTGACAGAGTGAGACCACCGGCTCAAAAAACAAAACAAAACAAGCAAAAACCCAACAAGTAATTCTATTTATATCATGCAAACACCGTTTGCGAGGTGATTCTGTTGCAGAACTACCAATAAAACTTGGGTGAGCAAAGGTCACAGCTGAACGAATGAGGGGTGGTTCACGGGCAGACAGGACGTTTGGGAGTTGGGAGTGTCCTGCAAAGGAAGCTTTCAGCAATGCTCCCACTGTCAAATTTCACATGGGCAGTTAGCTTTCTAAGCAGCCATATTCCCAGCTTTGGTCTACTCATAAGACACAGAGGAGTAAAGACAATTCTTCTGCAGCGCTAACATGGAAATATGACCCTGCCGATTCACACACAAAATACTCTTGGCACACCGGGGTGAAGGGCAATGAATTTTAGGCCCATTTTTCAGAGAGATCAATTCTGTCTTAGTTGTTGACCTTCCGCCATGGAAAGGCCGTAGTGGTTGGTGGCCCAGGAACACTATATTAGATGATCTTCTGTGTGTTAAACCAGCTTTGTCCTTGGGGTATTTCGTGTGTGACAGACTCATGAGGTGGCTTATGTCGATCCCCAGTCATAAAGATGGCTCTTTAAACAGTTTCCTTCCCACGGCCTCTGGACACAGCTCAATCTGCTGCGCAGACAGGGTCCTCGAACTCTTACCTGCATGTTGCTGCCCCATTGAGACTTTCCCTCCAGCAAGGCATCCAGGACAGCCCGGCTGGGCTCCTCAGCTGCAGGGTCATTCCCACTCACCACGTAGTAGGACGACCTCACTCTCTTGAAAAATTCAACGTCAACGTTCTTACTATTGCTGTGGTTGGGAATATAGCACAGGTCCAAATACACAGGGAGGCCGGGAGGCACGGCTGAGGACTTGGCCGTCTTGGTGGTTCCTGGTCCTCGGGGGAACAAAGACAAAGCAAGGTCACGGCAAGGTGAAGAGACCCACGCGCCTTCCCTACTCATCCACAAGCAGGTCCTCTGGGACAAGCCAAGAGGTGACAGCACCTCCATCTCCCTGGTAATTGGCCGAGGGCATTTAACACTAGCAATGAGAGAAAATTAACCTGGCTGTTTGCCATCTCATAGGAGGAATGAGGAACGGAACGGTTTCCCTTTGTGGACAGCCCAGTAGGAAGTAAGAAGAGTTTCAAGGTCCTTCCAGAAGATGGCACTAGATGTCACACCCCTCCCAAAGGAGCTATTAACGTGCTCTTAGTTGGATAAGTAACTCAAGTCGCAGATTTTAAAAGCCAAAAGGAAGCATCTGTATTTGACAAAACATAGTTTACTGATCTTAGTAATCCACTTCAGGGTCTCATTTAATAGCAATTTTGTCCACTGCTGAATATCACACCCTAACATTTGACCTAGTAAAGGGTTTCCATCTTACCCCATATGATTTCCAAGGCCGGCAGCACCTCAGCCTCGTTCATAAAAGGATGAGACACTGTATTCTTTCCTTAGCACCGTATTCTGAAAAGTGATACATCTCTCCCTAGACAAGGCTGGATACCACACTTTGGTAAAGGAAGGTTCAGAAAAACTAGGCTTTCTCTAACCGATGAGGACATATCAGACTGGGGAAAGGGGTATCCTGCCTCCACAATTCCCAGACAAATCAGAAAGTCCTGGGAAAAGTAAAGATTTGGGTAAACCTGAAAGTTTCCTGGCACTTTGTTGGGTGAGCTGGCTTTCTAGCTTGTTCCACTGAGGTTTAAAGTTTTTAAAACATTAAAAGAACTATCACTCTAAGGCAGTGGTTCTGCACGCTAATTGCACAATTAAAATCACCTTGGATGCTTAATACAGATGCCCAGGCCTCACCCTCCAGAGTGACTTCATTGGGCTACGGTTGAGGCCTGGCATCGCTATCTTTTATTTATTTTTATTTTATTTTATTTTTTTCTTGAGTTGGAGTCTCACTCTGTCACCCAGACTAGAGTGCAGTGGCCGCTCCCGGCCACCGCAGCCTCGACCCGCTGGGCTCTGGCGATCCTTCCGCCTCACCTGGGATACTTTTAAAAGATAGTGAGCCGGGCTCGGTGGCTCAGCCTGTAATCCCGCGCCTTGGGAGGCCGAGGTGAGTGGATTGCCTGAGCCCGCAGGTTCGAGACCCGCCTGGGCAACTTGGCAAGACCTCATCTCCACAATAAATCAAAAATCAGCCAGATGTGGTAGCGCGCGCCTGCAGTTCCAGCTCCTTGGAAGGCTGAGGCGGAAGGATCGCCGGAGCCCAGCGGGTCGAGGCTGCGGTGGCCGGGAGCGGCCGCTGCACTCTAGTCTGGGTGACAGAGTGAGACTCCAACCCAAAAAAGATAAGAATAAATAAATAAATAAGAGTATCCCAGGTGATTCTAACGTGCAACTGGTTTGTGACCACTGCTGTGAAGTCAATTAAAACACCAGCTAGATTATCTGTGCTTAATCTACAGGTTCAAATACACAGGGTTATCTCCCCAGGACGTTTAGACTGTCATCCTAGAGTCAAAACCACCAATGAATTCTATCAACTGTCGACTTTTATTTTTAGGGGGGTGGGGGAGTGGTACGAATCGCACAACCTGATATTTGGATAAATTATGAGGAGATTAATAGGCTGTCTTAATGAATCAGAGCTGAAAGTTCTCAAAGTATCCATTTGGAGGCTTCAGAAGGAGTTCTGACTTGCATTAGAAGTTTGAGAGTTACAGCTCTCCTAGTAATTAAACATTTCTACAATTTTCCCTTGTACACTAAATCACTACTATCACCACCAAATGAAGATTGCTCATAGAAATGCAAACTGAGAACTGCCAGATGTCAATGCAGTATTGTTTCCAAAATTAACTAAAAGTGCAATTTTTCCTTTTTAGAAGTCTAAAAGCGTCTTCAAAAATAAATGAAAATTAATTCATCTTTATTTATTACTTTGTTTTTAAATTATCTCTTTAGCGATCCAAAAAAGTTGTTTAAAGATCAATTGTGCAGGCTATGGTACATATGTTACGGCAAATTTGGGAGCAAATTTTGGTTGGTTTTTATCTGTTTAAATGTATTTCATGTTCTCTTCTAATCAGGTCAATTGTCAACTTCTTCAGACAAAGGGATTATTTATCTGGGGGGTTCCCATTCATTGTAAATGTAAACAAATTCCGTTTTTCTATATGCATGTACAAAGACCAAATCTTAAGAGAACGGACTCCTAAAATTGATGCACCATATTGTTTAAAGCAAAAAATTTTAGCAACCGATATATCCTAATATGTAGTGAATCTGAGGGCCCCAGATTCACCTACCAGACTTTGCCTAGTAAATTAGGATGTGTTATTTAAATGACATTGTACTTCACATGCTTGGGTCAATTTATATTGCTTTGTGAACTGTGATCTAAAACCCCCGAATAATTACATAAAACAGAGGCCAGTTCCGCTAAATCCCAGGTCACTGCTGAGAATCTGATGAATCTGCAAATCAAGACCAAAACAGGAATGCTCAGAAGTCAGGGATAGCTGCTCCCGCCAAGTAGAATTTCAGTCTGAACTAGCGCTGAGTCTGTGTTAATGAGGACACAGCGTAAGAGGCAGATCAGAAGAGAGCCTTCAATGATTTTTCTCTCGATTTGTCCTGAGTACTCACTGGCCACCTGAAATTTCGGGATCTGTTGGCTGACAAGAAAACAGAATACTGCCTTGAGTGGGGATGTCTCTCCAACTTGGTGATTTTTAAAAATAAAAATGTCGTGACTTTTAATTTTAAAGTTGTATGACTTTAATATGTTGTAAGGACGATTTCGAGCCATTAAACAAACAAACAAAAGAGAGAGAGAGAAAGAGAGAAGAAAAAAGGGCTCTAGATTTTGGGCCTACACGGGTCATTCCAGCCTTGGAATGGAACCTCTGGTTCTCCTTAGGTTTTGGGAGCTGTTGGCCCGTGTCATTTCAGTGGAATTCTGGGGCCAGGCCAGCATGGGTGAGTCTTCCAGAGAAGCTTGAAACACACATCCTGGGTTCTAAAGATCTAGAACAGGGCTGCAGTTGCTGTTTTCCAGAAGGATGCAAACCCAGGAACCCATGGGATGAATCACAGCTGCTCTAAGCCATAGGCGGAATTCTCCCCAAACCTAAGGCCATACTGGGCTGAGTCATCCATCTCTGGAGAGAGAACAGGAGAGGGAAGGGAAAGCCTCAACTTGAGCTCTCTCGTCTTCCCAGGACCAAGCCAAACAGGGAAATATAAAGGCTCCAAATGGAAGCAGAATGGCTGTGGCCTGCATCCAACACCTGGCCTCTTCAACCTACCTGCAGTGGCGGTCTTTACCGACTTGGACGCGGAAGCATTGGCAGCGTTCTTGGTCTCCTTGTCTTTCTCTTCCCCGCGTGCAGCTTTGACCTCGGGAGTGGCGGTGGTTTTCGTGGCTTTTTCCACAGATTCTTTCTTCTTAGGTGAAGCCACTCTGGACACCTTATCCGAAGACTCTTTCAAGGCCCCTGGCTTGGGCGAAGCAGCCAGTGGCTTGGACTTGCCATCGCTCTTTTTGACAGGCGAAGACGACTTGGTCTTTGTGCCTGGCTTTTTGGTTTTGGTCTTTTCTTTCAGATCTTTCTTCAGAGCTTTGCCCAGGTTCTGCTCAATGGCCAAGGCCTCCGGGTCCACCATGGACACGTCAGGGTGGCGTGGAGAAGGGCTGCGGTCTTGCATGGGGGCCGGAGGTGGGTCCATGTGCTTGTACGTCACGGTTTTGTCTGTGGGGATGGTTTCCGACTCATCCTCAGAGTCAATGTTGGCGTCGGCCGTGATGGAGGGGCACTCCTCCGTCTCGGGGGGCACGTCAGAGTCAGTCTGGGACGGGGCTGACTCGCTGACCGAGGTGGGAGGGGTCTCGTCACACTGTCGGCCCTGCTGCTTTCCTCCTGGGGGCGGCGGGGCGCCCCCGGATTGAGCGAGGGGCTTTTCGGACTCCTCGGGGGGCTCTTCGCTGGCAAACCACTCGAGAGGGTTGGGATTAATGAAGGAGGGCGAAAGCTCGGTCTTGGGATGCTTGTACTCACAGGAGGAGACGAGGCAGAGATCGACATCCTGGCGGGCTTCCGAGGGGGACTTCTTTTCCGCAGCGTAGCATCGGTCTGAGGTCTCGTAGGCATACGTAGACGCCTGGGGGGTTCTGGTGATTTTCTCTGTAGTCTCGTAACAGTACGTGGATGCATCGGGGGTTCGTGCGGTCTTTATCGACGTCCCGTAGGAGTAACTTTCAGACTCCGGGAAACTGGCGATTTTCTCAGTGGTCTCATAAGAGTAGCTGGAGTCCCCGAGTGTGTGGCCGCCATCCGCGGAGTCATCATAGCCATTGCTGATGTCATCCAGGAGCCGTCTAGACCGCTCCGTCTTCTCATAGCCGCAACCACTGACTTCGGGGGTCCGTGTGGTCTTCTCACTCACCTCATATGAGTACCCCCCTTCTTCGGGGGTCCGTGTGGTCTTCTCAGTAATCTCGTAGGCATACCCGCCATCTTCAGGGGTCTTGGCGGTTTTCTCAATGGTCTCATAGGAGTAGCCGCTGTCACCTGGGGCTTTTGTGGTTCTCTCTGTCTTCTCGTAGTAGTAGCCGACCATGTCTGGGGTCCGGGTGGTTTTCCGGTAAGACCCGTAGTCGTAATCGTCTTCATCTGGCAACCTGGTTGTTTTCTCCGACTTTGGATAGGCATAGCTAAAGTCACCAGGGGTCTTCCCTCCATTGTCCCTCTCCATGCCAGATGTGGTCAAATCCCTATTCAAGGCCAGGTGGTGTTGCATCGTATCAAATAACATCGAGGCACGGAAGCCGTAGGGCTCGGCGGACGCTGCATCCACGGGCGGAGAAGAGGAAGTGTGGCAAGCCACCGTGTTCTCCTTGGCTGCAGAGGTAGAATCTGAAAAACTAGGTGAATATAAAGGAGAGGACTCCCGTGGGGTGAGTGGAGAGAGATCGGATTTTGGAGAGAGCTTCTCTCCTTCCAGACTTTTCACCTTCTCAGAGGTGAGCGAGGCATACAGGGATCTCTCTCTGGGAGGAGCGGCATCAGACAGAGCATCTTCTTGGAGCGGAGAGGCGATCTGAGAAGGGGTGTGAGCAGAGGAGGTGGATGGGGAAGCCTCTACCTGAGACACTGAGATGAGCTCAGAAAGATCATTATCTTGAGTGTAGGATGGCTCCTCCGTAGGTGGAATCTTATGTGACAAACTGGAGTCCTGCATGTCCGAAGGACTGTAGTCCACTTCGGTCGGCCCGTTTTCAGTGATGTGAAGCACACCTGCACCCATCGTCGGGTGATCTGGAGACTGTCGACTGAAGTCCATGGCCAGGGAGTGCTCAGGAGATTCTTGGCCAAATTCAATAGACATCGAAGACTGTTCAGACCTGTGATCTTGAACCGGTGTCCGAGATTTGGCAGTTTTAGGGGAGAAGTCTGGCGGAGAAATCGACATGGGTCTCGGGCATTCTTCCTTTGATGGAGACATCTCTGTGTCCTGGAAGGTGGTGGGCGTTTGCACCACAGACACGGAGAGGGAGTCATCTACTTCTGTGGAATGTGGGGAGCCGACCTCGGCATGCAGAGAAGGAGACACGTCGTCTGTGGTTGGCTCTGGAAAGGAGCTTGTAGCCACGGAGGCCGTGGACACGGAGGCCACGCCCTCCATGTGAGAGTAGGTGTCTTCTGCCGCCCCCTCATCCACAGGGGTCGCTGACTTGTCTGAGACAGTGCCTTCAGAAATGGACATCTTGGTGTCTTCTTTAAGAGATCCAAACTGGCTGACGTCGATCTGTGTGGGAGACACATCTCCTCCTAGTTTCCTTTCATCCAAGGCCAATGCTGGTTGAGAACGGATGGCTTCAACATCGTCGGTCTTCTTCTCTTGACCAACGTCTTCCTTCGTTGGTATAAAGTCTGTGCTTTTCCCTTCCTGTCTGTCGTGGTAATGCCCAGTGGAAGTCATTTCAGAAACTGGACTCACTTGGTCGGGAGAGCCTTGTTTGCCATTCTTTGCTCCAAAGGGGCTTTCGGTAGATCTGCCAGAAGCCCTGCCATCAGCACTGAGAAAACTGTCATATGCAGACTCGGACCCAAGCAGGGGTGGACTGCGCAGAGGAGACAAGACTTTCTCAATAGGGGACTCAGAGTCAGGCACGGGCTCATCCATGGGGCTTATTGAAGCCCTTTCATTCTCGTCTTTGGCATCGCTGAATTCAAAGGTCACTGGAACTGCCGCTGGTTTCCCCGTGACTTCTGTAGGGAGGTGACTGGATTTCTCATCGGTGGGAGATTGGTAGTAAGGCGTGTGGCCAGCACTGCCAGTCACAGACTGAGATGGCGACACCACTTCCAGGGTCTTATCCTCAGGACTAGCGCAGTGTTCTTCGACGACGTCTTGGGTCACCTCAGGAGACACCGAGACTGCCTCGGCCTCTGCAGAAACTTTAATCTCATTGGGTGTCAGAGAGAAGTTCACACTGCGTTCACCTAGGGGGGTCTTTTCTATGGGTGACGGCGGGGAAGGACTCAGGGGTGGGCTCCTGGACGGGCTAAGTTTGTCGCCAGAAGCTGCCGAGATGGTGTCTTTGATCTCCAGCCTGGCACTGGCTTTCGCTTCGGAGCAGTAAGCGTCCCGGAGAGCAGATCTGCTGAATTTGTCTTCCTCCATAGACGAGGGCGGCGAGATGGTGGAGGCTGAAGCGCTGTAATCCTTGCCCTCGGTGGCGTCCGTTTTGGACCCTTCCGAGAACCCATTGAGCGAGGCGGCAGCAGGTCTGGGGCGTTCCTGGGCACACGGCGGCGACTCGTACTGGGTGACGTGCATGAATTCCTGAGACGGGGACTCCGTCTCTTCGTTGTTGGCCTCGTCACTCATGAGGTCCCGAGGAGTGGACATCTCGTCCATGGGGGTGGGCTCACTGGAGATCTCGATGGTGGACTGGGTGTAGCCGGAGGTGGCCGTGAACTCTTCGGGCTGGTCCTCCCGATTCTCCTCGTCGGAAGCGGTGGCCTCGCTCTCGGAGCCGCCGGGCAAGGTCTCGTCGTGAATGGAAGACGCGGGTTCGCGGCCAGGAGCCTGGGCTCCGGGTGGCCTGGCCGCCGCGGCGAGGAATCCGTACTGGCCCTCGGCTCCGCCGGCCTCCGCGGCCTTGTCCACCACAGCCGTCATGTAATCTCCGGCTCCGATTTCTTCGGGCTCGTCGTCGTCTTCTCTGGCATCCTCCGCCGTGCCCTCCTCCTCGGCCTCCTCCTCCGACGGCGCCGCCTCTCCTCTGGCCGTCGCCTCGTCCATGTCTTCTTCCGCCCGGTCGTCCCCACTGGCCACAGACTCCCTCTTCTCCCGGAGGTGCACGTCGGCCTCCGCCCCGGTGCCCGCCTCGTCCTCCAGGAGGCTGTGTTGGGAGGCGTGCGCGCACACGCTTTCCTCCGCGTCCTCCTCTGGCTCCTCGGCCTCCGCCTTCTCTTCATAGTCTCCGGTCTCTGAGGACTCCTCGAACCCGGCTCCTTCGTCTTCGAACTTCTCGGTGTCGTCCACCCCCTGCTGCCCGGCCGGCTCGGGCTCCTCGGGCGTTCGCTCACATTCGCCCTCCCCTTCGGTGGTGGTGATGCCCTCGTCGGGGGACTCGGCAGGGCCTCTGACCACCTCCGTCTCCTTCTGGGCGACGTAGGCTTCCACCTGCCCCGTCTCCTTCCATGGCGCCTCGCCTTCGAGGAGCTCCAGCTGAGGCTGGAGGTCCCTCGGCACGTCGACCTCTTCGGCCTTCAGCTCTTCGAAGTCCTTGGTGAGGTCCTCGGGGGATGACATCAGGGACCGCTGGGCTTCGAGTTCGTGGGCAGGGCCGGTGGCGGCGATTCTGGCCGCTGCCGCCGCGGCTGCTGCGGTGCCGGCAGCTGCGACGGCAGCCTCTGCTGCCTTGCCTTCCTTCTTAACGACTTTGAGCTTCCCCTTCTCCTTGGGCTTCCCGGGAGCGGCGGACTCTTTCTTGACGGACTCTTCCTTCTTGGGGACTTTTGGTTTTAGCGCAGCCGGCTTTTTTGCTTCTGACAGAGGAGTGGAAGATTTCTTCGCGTCTTTAGGGAGCTTCTTAATTTCTTTCTTGGGCTCCTTTTCTTCCTTTTTAATTTCCTTCTTTTCGTCCTTCTTGACATCCTTCTTGGCTTCCTTCAGTGGCGCTTCTTTCTTCGCCTCTTTCTTGGGTTCTTTTTTCTCCTCTTTCTTGACTTCCTTTTTGACTTCCTTCTTCACCTCCTCCTTTTTTGGCTTTTCCTCCTTCTTCACGGGCGTTTTGTCCTCCTTCTTAGCCGCTTCTTTCTTTGGCTTTTCCTTCTCCTCTTTCTTTTCCTCGGGTTTCACCTTTGGGTCCCTTTTCACTGTCTTCTCCTTGGTGGCTTTGGGTTTGACGTCCGTGGCTTGCTTTTCAGCTGCCTCGGCTTTCACTGGCGACGGCTCTTCTTTGCCGGGCGCGTCCTTTTCGGCCACTGGCGGCTTGGGCTCTGTTTTTACTGGCTTGTCTTTTTTCACGGTCACCTTCTCTTTGCTTTCAACTTTGGGCGGCTTTTCTACGTGATTCGCTTTTGTGACCTCGGGCGTCTCCTCTTTAGATTCTTTGCGCACGGTTTTGCTGGGAAGGGGTTTTGCAGCTGGCTTCAGACTCTCTCGGCTGTCAGCCCTCTGCTTCAGTTTCACCTGTTTCGAGGCACCAGTGGGAGCCTGGCCAGTGAGATCTTTTTGGGTGGCCAGTGGCTGCTTCAAGAAGTCCAAGTGTTTGAGCTTTTCCAGCCCTTCCAGGATATTGTACTGGGTGCTGTTTCCAGGAAACAGGACTCGGATGATTTTCTCTGCAGGGTTTGCTGGATGCCACACAATCAAAGAAGAGACGGAAGTCAGATAGGACACTGGGAGGTCGACTTCCTGGCCGTTAGGCAGGATGAATTCAGCCTTGTCTTTGTTAGTGCCAGTCCACTGCTGCATAAAGTACTGCATCTCCTTGCTGCTCTTGACTGGATTAAGCACGTACATCTCAAGTTTACCCACTCCCATTTTCTGGAAAAGAATGACAGGGTCGATGGTGTTGCCTACACTTCTAAACAGAGGTTCTGGCTTCATGGACAATTTATTTAGGTACTGGAGAGTGAAGCAAGCTTCTTCTATGCTTCTCTTCATCTTGATGTTTGGCTCTGGATTTTTCAGATTTTCAGGTACATTGAGAAATACAACTCCTAAGTCAGGGGAGATGAGGTTTTTCATCCAGTCGCTATTTGTGGTGGAGCCCTGGGACTGTTCTTCCTCCAGCTCTGCAATTTTCCGCTGTAGCATGCTGTTGATTCCAGGCAAATTGTCATCCCCAATGTGGGTGAGCAGGATGGAGTCCACTCGGTCCAAGTGTCGGATGAGCTTCCAGAAGCAGGATTTTCTCTCGGATCCGCCGTTGATGAGCATATTGAATCCATTCACTGCAAACAAGGCGGAATCGCCCCTGCCTCCTGGAAAAATGTAACAGCAGGGCTTGGAGAGCTTCAGAAATCCCCCTGAGGTGGGAGGTTCCAGGATGTCGAAGGGAGATGGGACTTCTACCGACTCCGAGAGATACTCGGTAAACTCAGAAAGTCCTTCCATTTCTGGCAATATAGAAGCTGAGTTGAGTTTGATATTGATGAAGTCTTGGAGGTTGTGTCTGTCAAGATTGGAGTTCTTCCAGTCCCCTTCTTCGGGACAGAACAGGGTCAAGCTGGCTTTGTTGGCGGGATGGGTGGTGCTCAGTAACTCCCCAATCTGGGTTATGAAAGAAGGAGAGAAAGAAAGGAAGAAAAGGTTCAAGTGACTGCCATCACCGATCCACCATCTCCATCTGTTTCTACGTCTCATAGAATCACTGGTGCACAAAGGACCCGTTTCAGAGATGGACTTGCGAGCAACACTCATTGTGTACGGGCTGAAATATCTCCACACTGGAAAATGGACAGCCTCTGTCCTGAGCCCCCCTACTGCTCCCTTCTGCCACAAACAGCACCTCTAGCACCCCCCCTACAATCCCTCCACCACCCGTTTCTGCCCAGCAGGGAACTCCAGAACTCTGCTTCAGTTCTAAGATCAGTATCCGCCTGGGTGGCCGGTGCTTATGCCACAGTTATGAAACACCTCGACTATCACCCTGGGGACTTGCCACACAAAGATGCCCTTTAAAAAGTATTAAACTGTCATGGGGGAAAGCTCTAGGAATCATTCCACCACTGATATGAGATGTTTTACTTTATTCCACTGGACTTGGCAAAAAAAGAAAAGAAAAAGAAAAAAGAAAGAAAGAAAGAAAGAAAGAAAGAAAGAAAGAAAGAAAGAAAGAAAGAAAGAAAGAAAGAAAAAGACCTGATTGACATGTTAATAGTGCACTTGTTGCTTCCTTTTGGAATTTGGTGGGTGTAAAAGACAAAAGTTTGGTGGGAGTTTTTCCCCATGGGAGACAAGGAATTATGGATTGCCCATTACTACAAAAAATTATTCATTTCTGGCACATTACTTAAAACATGAATGGTTCACCCAGCAGATTTTCTGCAAATGCAAATGCTTTTTCGAAGCTGTGTAAAATGGTTGGATAATTATTTAAGCCAGTGGCCGAATTTGTTCCCTATTTACTCCTGTTTAAGTCTGAGGTAAGGCACTCTCTTACTACTCTGATTCTTCTCAGGGCAAGTTGGGTACGAATGGCTAGGATCAAGTTTGGCTCAAAAGTTTTCAACACATTATGTAGTGTGCTGAAACTTTCCGTTCCAGTTCCCAAGGATGGAAACATGGAAAAGCAAGTTGGGGCCAAAACAGCGACTATAGTTTAATACTAACGTTAGGCTCTTTCTCACTCCATATCCTGCCCACGTGGTTCACGGTCTCAGCCTAGCAGATGAAGAGGGAGAATCACGCCATGAATGCCCATCAGTAAAGTCCATAAATCAGCTCAGAGATTCAACTGACCAGGATTGTGTCCTGGATGGCATAATGATGAAATGCAAAGCAAAGGTCTCACTTGGTCCAGGCATCTCTGAGCCAGCAGGTCTGAACTCTGATCTTCTGGTGTTTGATTAGTTTCCTCTGTATAATCTAACTTCCCGGTGAACAACATTCTGAGGCTACTCTTGTTTGTATGTGTAAGGGTAATTTACAGAATCTGAATTTTCCTACGGTAGATTGCAGTGAAAGAGTCATTTTTGTTAGCCGATTAGTCCAAAGTATAACATTTTATGGAAGGGTCAGAGAAGAGCAAAATAATAAAACTTTGCTGCTTTTCTCCAACTTAACTTCATAATATCCTATACCATCCTTTGGGGGGTGAGGGGGTTATTTGCTCAAATTATTTACTGGCCAAAGCAAAAATGAGCAACCAAGTATGGTTTCTTGTCTAATAATTAGCACAGACATCTCCTTATCACCATCACTACAGCATAATTAAAATTCTCTGTATCCTAATTTTTTCTTTTTTTTTTTTTGAGTTGGAGTCTCACTCTATCACCCGGACTGGAGTGCAGTGGCCACTCCTGGCCGCTGCAGCCTCGACCTGAAGGGCTCCGGCGATCCTTCCGCCTCAGCCTTCCAAGGAGCTGGAACTACAGGCGCACGCTACCACGCCCGGCTAATTTTTTTGATTTATTGTAGAGATGAGGTCTTGCCTGCCCAGGCGGGTCTCGAAACCCGCGGGCTCAGGCAATCCACTCACCTCAGCCTCCCAAAGTGCTGGGATTACAGGCTGAGCCACCGAGCCGGGCCCTAATTTTCACACAGAGCACACACAAGCTATTTAGAGTACATCTCAGCAGCAAATCCAGGATAACTCAAACTGCTGACTTTTTTTTCTTTTTTTTTAAATTGGAGTCTCACTTTTGTTACCCCGGCTAGAGTGCAGTGGCATGCTCACAGCCACTGCAGCCTCAACCTGCTGGGTTTAGCCGATCCTTCCGCCTCAAGCTTCCAAGTAGCTGGAACTACAGACGCACGTCACCACTCCTGGCTAGTTTTAGTGATTTATCGTAGAGACGAGGTCTCACCAAGTTGGTCTCGAACCCCCTAGGCTTAGGCAATACTTCCACCTCGGCATCCCAACGTGCTGGGATTACAGGCTGAGCCACTGCACCCAGCCACTGCTGACTTTTTAATAGTGGAGTTCTAAAATTGTTCAGTTCATTTTCATTTATAAAAATTCATTGTTTAGTTCATTTTCATTTATAAAAATTCGCCCTAGCAGAGAAGTGTGGTAGCCGGGGTATAAATCCAACTGTGTGTAGGGGGTATTCAATTACTAGCTCTTACCTTGGTGTATGATCACCAAGTTAAAGCAGAAGGTGAAAAGACAAGGAATAGCTCCCTACTTTCTATCTTTGCACCTCTACCCAGCGAGTTTCATCCATTCGTTCATTTACCTGAAACAGGGTCTACCTTTTCACCTCTGCCAGAGAGATTCATGCATTCATTTATACACTTATTTGAGACAGGTTCCGACTCTATCACCCAGGCTGGAGTACAGTGACATGATCGTAGCTCACCGCAGCCTCGAACTCCTGGGCTCCGGTAATCCTCCTGCTTAGCCTCCTGAACAGCGGGGACTACAGGTGTGTGCCACCAGGCCCAGCTAATTTTTCAAAAATATTTTTTGTAGAGATGGAGTCTCACTGTGTTGCCCAAGCTGGTCTTGAACTCCTGGGCTCAAGCAATCCTCTTGCCTCAGCTTCCCAAAGTGCTGGGATAACAGGCATAAGCCACAGGACCCAGATTCTACCAGAGAGTCTCTGTGAAATGCAGGCAATGACCCCAAATAAACAAGGATACACAGAATTCTAAGGACGTCAGCGGTCACGGAAGAGCCAGGAGAAGCTGGCAAATAAAAACGATGATGTGTAAGTTAAAGCAGAAATGGGCAGCTTTCTTTCCAGAGAGGGGAAACCCGGGCCTGGGAAGAAACAGCAGCATACCATGTGTGATGAGACTAGAATGTAGAGAGAAAGGCTAGAGAGAGTCGGTCAAGAAGGAATCAGATGAAACAGGGCAGGGAGGAGGAAGAAGAGGAACGACTCCCACATCCCTGGAGCTATGGAATGAAGCCCCCATTTTTCTCTTTTTCTTTTCTCTTTTTTATTTTTTGGAGTCGGAGTCTCACTCTGTCGCCCAGGCTGGAGGGCAGTGGCATACTCATGGCCACCCCAGCGCCGACCTGCTGGGATCCGGCGATCCTTCCGCCTCAGCCTTCCAAGTAGCCAGAACTGCAGGCGTGTACTAACATGCCTGGCTAATTTTAAAAAATTTATTGTAGAGACGAGGTCTCAGTAAGTTGTTCGGGGTGGTCTCGAACCTGCAGGCTCAGGCAATCCACTCACCTCCTCCCAAAGTGCTGGGATTATAGGCTGAGCAACCAGCCGGGCCAAAGCCCTCATTTTTCCCCACAGCCTCTTTCTGGACCTGCGGGCCAACAAGACCAGTAGAAAGTCCGGGTCTCAAGGGCAACAACGGGGTTTTAGGAGTGGCCAGTCCACGATGCACTCAATCAAGTCTTACTCAGCGAGCTATGAGAGCCACGGGAGAATCCAACAGCATTCACAGTGGCAAGGAAACTCATAATGAGTCCTTAGACTTGGAAACTGAGGCTTCTTCTGAACAAACTGGGACATCACCATCATAGTGAATGGTAACAATTAGGGCCCACTACACTGAAAGTTTCTGGTTAGCGGGAAGAACATCTTCTATATCTTTGTACCTTTTTTTTTTTCCCCATACATAATCAGGCCAGAGTAGGTGTTTGTTGAACTGCACTCAACTCAGCCAATCCAACACATGCTGTCTTCCTGGAGAGGGCACCGGTGGGAGGTGACCACAGTGAGGGCTACCCTGCCTCTTACAAAGATGGATGGCAGATGCAAGAGAGAACTACTGCTTCAGGCCAAAGATAATCTTTTTTGTTAATTACTTTTTCTGATTAAATGCAGGCATATTGGAAGAGGAAGGAAGATATAGGAAATAAATGGCTTCACTGCAGATGATAGTAATGAAACAAGGTTTAAATATCTAAACCGTGGCCTACTAACGACATTTCCTTTTCTGATTAGGTTACTTGCTTGGTTGATGAGGAAATACAGTAGACAGTGTATCTCTGGGCTTTCGCCAGACATTTAATAGGATCTCTATATAGTGTGAGAGCAGAATTAGGTGGATTGCTCGCCAGCCACATAAATAGTGCTGATTAGGGTCAACCTGGCAGGAGGTCTGTGGTGGGCCGCCTCAAGGCTCATTTGCTGTCCTGTTAAGTATTCATTTGAATAAAGATGGTGAAGACAGGCTTATCATATCTGTGGACAGTATGAAAATGGAAGACACAGCACCACGCAGGAGGGCAGAATTAAGATATTTATAGAAGCTCTTGACACTGGGATGGTGGTGGCTAAGTCAACTCTAACAGGATGGCATTCTAAATGGATAAATGTAAGGTTCAATAAACCAGCAGGGTAAACCACAGGATTGGGAGATGTAGCTTAACGATGATATCCATGGAAAAGACTCAGGGATTTTAGTTGACAGTCAAATGGATTTATCATGAAGCCAAAGCAGCTTAAACTTCAAGGCCCCTCAGTGGTATGGCTCTGTACTTAATTGTGTATCGATAATTGTGTTTCTTTTTCCTAAGAAGAGGTCCCAAATTATGTCAATTGTAGAGTTCCCCACAGTCTGCATCTCTTCCCCATTGACACAGATGATCAAAAGTTACTTTTATACTTTCTGAATTTTTTTTTTTGAGTCAGAGTCTCACTCCGTCACCGAGGCTGAGTGCAGTGGCATGCCATGGCCACCCCAGTGTTGACCTGCTGGGCTCAGGAGATCCTTCCGCCTCAGCCTTCCAAGTAGCCAGAACTGCAGGCGCATGCTACCATGCTTGGCTGATTTTTTGATTTATTGTAGAGATGAGGTCTTGCCAAGTTGCCTGGACTGGTCTCGAACCCGTGAGCTCAGGCAGTCCTCTCATCTCGGCCTCCCAAAGTGCTGGGATTACAGGTTTGAACCACCACACGTGGCTTCTTTTAGACTTTTAAAATAGAAGATTACATAGGAAACCATAGAGGTCATCAACTCTCACAATCCAAACCTGGTCAAATGATTCCTGGAACAGGGCGTCCAGTTTTAGTCATGATGTGTTCGAGAAATCAGACCCCCAAAGACTGAAACAAATCTCCCTGGCTGGCTCCTTCACCTTGACCTTATTGATTTCTAAATGCTAGGCCTGGGTCCCTTTCTCGTCTTAATACATTTCTCTCTATAGATATCATACCACCTACCTTTCGGGCTTGAAAAAATACCTCTGAAATGCTAAAGGTTCCCAATGTCTCTAGGCCAGCTCCGAGTTCCCTGAGCTCTGGACTTATGGATCCAACCATCCGATAACTCCACAGGCACCAGGACTGAACTTTTGAATCTCTGCATACTCATCCCATTCCCCCTTCTCCACAGAGGAGCAAGTCTGAAGAACAGTGACCAAGGAATGCAAGAAACTTTCAGTATCTTACGAAGAACTGTGGGTAAAACTGAAGATGATTAATCTAAAGGGAGAAAAACCTGGCAGTGTTGGTGAAGGATATCTAAGATACTGTAGGTAGAAAGGAAACACATTCCCTCCTTATGATACAAAGGAGACAAATAAGGAAACAATTTCCAACAGCGAGACTGAAAAATGCCTGTGGGAGATGATGATTTCACCACCCTGGAATTTCAGGGAGGAACGGGGTCAGCCAGACATTGTCCTGGCTGCAAGTTCTGCTTTTGTCGTTGATCTCTAATGATTGAGACTCCACAAACCTGAAGCTCCAAGTGCACTGCTAGTTCTATTTCTCAGTTCATTTATTTTTAGCTGTTGTCATTAAATAAAGAAAAAAGAAAAAAAGGATCATTTTTGTTTTTCCAACTTGTGTTTCTGGTTTTTCTGGAATCAACGTGTATGTTTCAAGGACTGGCTAAAGGGAACCGCACACACAATGGCCTTTAAGGTCCTTTGGCTACCAAGTCATTCTGTGTTCAACCATTTTTCCAAGGTCACGATGGACGATCATAGCTCCAAAAAGCTGACGACCATTGGTCTCGTCCAGCGATTTTAAGCCACTTCAGCTGTGGCTTCCTTTTTTCAAAGTCCACGATGTGACAGAGATAGAGACTGAGTAGCTTTGGCTGGGGCAGGAGAGAGAGAGTCAATTCTACCCGGTGCTCTCCCTCTTTCGTCACCTTCCCCACCCCTGATCCAGTGTGTTAAGGAAAACCCTAGAAGTCCTTTTCCACATGTATCGAGCATTACTGCCTGCAAAGTATCAATGTGTAAGGTTGTGGGGAAACAGAGGAGAATATGACACAGTCCCTGGCCTTCGTAAAACCTGCCTGAGTGCAATGAAGGTGTGTGTCCTTCAGAACCCATCCCAGTGAAGATAAACCCTGGGGAATCTGTCCTTCCATGGAACCTGAATTCTTCTCTTCAGGCCACTTCTTTTCCTTTTATAATGAGTGGCCACATCTGAACATGCACAGTTCATTGTGCTAAAACTTTACTTCACTGTCTAGCACAAATGCTTTAAGCAGCAATATTCATAACACTATGCCTTATTTAAAGAGATTGGGAAGGTATCATTTGGGGTCCAGGGAGATGAACTGCGATCCCTCCTTATTTAAAATCTTGGCAATGACAAACACTTTTCGTTCCACATTTCCATTGGTTTCGTGGCAAAAAAGACAAACCAATGACTTGGGTAGAAACCAACCCCTAGAAACTCACCGCATAACGGCACAGGGATGCCTAAAAGGTGCCTGTGTGCGTCTACGTGAGCCACTTAACTGCTCACCATGTCGCTGGGCCACTTCCAGGCCTCTGCAGCTCTCCCCCTTCCCAGAGGCAAGATGCTAATAATGTGTGTGACCTCTGAGCTATCAGACAAATGCCCACCTGCTTCCGGGTACAGCATGCACATGGGGATACAATCTTGCAAAAAGATTCTGACATAATGATGATCACATACAATTTCAGGGCAGCAGGCAGAGTGAGAACAGTGGCTCTGGTTGGGAATTTCAATGCAACTGAACGAGAGGTTCACTGGACGCTTTGAACAGCCTTTCCTAGGTGGAGGTGCAACGGATACCAAGATGACAGCCACAGGGAGCCCGAACCCCGGCAGCCTTGGAGGAAGACAGGGCCAGAGCCCGCATTGGGAAGTGGTAAAGACTCACCCACTGAGAGTGGGCCCTGAAGCCTCTAAGAAAGGTGCTGACAGCCTGAGGGTCTCTTCCTGGTGTGTGCTTTAAGATGCAGATGACGCCACATCTTCTGAGAGCCCACACCTTCTGAGAGCGGGGCTCTCCTTTTCACGTTTTGCAGTTCCCCATCCCCGGTGAGTGGAGAGTGAACGTCATTATGCCATCTGCCCCAAGTTTTTTCTAGAAGCCTCCAGGTGAACCAAATGAAACTGGGCAGTTTGCTTACAGCCCTTGCCAATGATGAAAAGTACACAGAGACCTCTCTGTGAACTGCAGGGCTGAGGAAGATGAAATGCAGAAAGACACACAGCCCTTTGCAGTCCAAGTGAGACCGTATTTTTTGTTTTTTGTTTTTTCTTTTTGAGTCAGGGTTTCACTCTGTTGCCCCGACTGGAGTGCAGTGGTACAATCACTGCTCAGCGCAGCCTCGACCTCCTGGACTCAGGTCTCAAGGTTTCTTTCTGCCTCAGCCTCCCAAGGAGCTGGGACTACAGGCAGGCGCCACCATGTCTGGCTAATTAAAAAAATTTTTTTTTATAGAAACGAGGCCTCGCTATATTGCCTAGGCTGGTCTCAAACTCCTGGGCTCAAACAATGTTCCTGCCTTGGCCTCCCAAAGTCCAAGGCAAGAGCTATTGCACCAGGCCAGTGTGGTAACTGTTCTTATCAGCACGTTCCTCCATTTAGAAAGCTGCTACCAGCCACAGGCAGGCTCCCGGAGTGCTATGGTGATAGCCTGAACTGTTCCCATAAGTGCTAGAAACAAATAAGCTAGATGAAAAGGGTACATTATTTTGGAAAATTTCCCAGCCACAGAAAATTCTCAAGCTGAAATAAACAAAACTGTGAGCCGGACTCGGTGGCTCAGCCTGCAATCCCGCACCTTTGAGAGGCTGAGGCGAGTGGATTGCCTGAGCCTGCGGGTTCGAGACCCGCCCGGACAACTTGGCGGGACCTCATCTCTACAATAAATTAAAAAATCAGCCGGGCGTGGTAGCACATGCCTGTAATTCCGGCTAATCGGAAGGCTGAGGCGGAAGGATCGCCGGAGCCCAGCGGGTTGAGGCTGCGGTGGGCGGGAGTGGCCACTGCGCTCCAGCCTGGGCGACCGAGTGAGACTCCAACTCAAAAAAAAAAAAAAAAAAAATTGTGGATCTGATTTTACCAAGTGCCACTCACGTCATATAATTTTCAATACTTCCCACTTGTTATCTTTGAATAAGATGTGCATTAGAAATGGGAATGATCCGGCTCCAGTCCAGCTGCTCGAAACACCTTTCTCTTGGGTGAGAGATGTGCCCCCATTTGCCTACACACCTCCTTTTCTAGAACCCTTTCCCTTTCGTGGGCTGTTCAAAGAGCCCAAGTTCAAACATTGGGACCAGTCACTACAAGCAAGAAAAATGTAAACAATTAAGCCTGGAAAAGTAGGTACACATCCTGAAAGAGATCAAGGCAGTTAAATCCTACCCAAAGTCCAAGAGATCCTTGGCATATTCTTTCAGAAAACAGAAAACCTGGCTCTTCTTGGGGCTCTGACATTTCAAGCTTCTCCATCATTTTTGCCATCTGTAAAATGTTGACCGTTCCAACCTCCCATCTAAATCTCAGGTACAGTAAGAATGGGTCCGGCCAGGCTCGGTGGCTCAGCCTGTAATCCCAGCACTTTGGGAGGCCGAGGCTAGTAGGTTCGAACCTGCCTGAGCCTGCAGGTTCGAGGTCAGCCCAGGCAACTTGGCAAGACCTCGTCTCCACAATAAATCAAAAAATTAGCCGGGCGTGGTAGCGCACGCCTATAGTTCCGGCTACTTGGAAGACTGAGGCGGAAGGTTCGCCGGTGCCCAGCAGGTTGACGCTTGCATGGCTGTGAGCGTGCCACTGCCCTCTAGCCTGGGCGACAGAGTGAGACTCCAACTCAAAAAAAAAACACAAAAAACAAGGGCTCCAACAAATTATATAGGTAAGTGCACTAAATTCTTTTGGCGACGAGCCATAGCACCAAAGTATTTAGGCTCACACAGTTTTGCATGTTTCAAAGGAGCTGTGACATCCCCTTCCCTGTTCTTCGATATCCCCCAGTCCTTTCAAAGAGCAGCCTAAGGTGACAACAGCACCCAAGCAACTGGGAGCACAGACATTCCCAGACAGGAACCCACCTCTTGATCGGTGAAAATCTCTATGAAGTTCTGGAAGGAGAAAGAGCCAGACTGGAGGATAAGCTCTCCGGTGTTTTCAAAGCACTGCCCAGTCAGCACGAGCAGCTTGTGTCGGGCGGCGTCCGTGATCATTAAGCGCACCTGAAAGGAAGCAGAGGGCATGGAACCGGAGCTGCGGGCAGTGCCGCCAACTCACCTTCGGGACAGGCCTAGCCTGGGCAGCCATCCAAGTGTATCACCAACCAAAGCGTTCGTTCCCTAAGTCTAACGTCCCTTGATGGTGGTGGCAGGGCGTGCCCAGGAGAGGGAGGGATGAACGGACCAAGTCCTGACTGCAGGAATCCCCCGCAGAAACGATAAGTGTGGCCATCAGCTGCCCCACGAATGCCATTTTCAAAGTTCTGCTACAACCAAGACAGTCGTGATAGCTGACTTCCCCTCCCCAGTTTCCTCCTCTTTTTCAAAGCGGCCTTCACAGCTGGCCATCATTGGTTCCACAGCTGTTCGGAAGTGTCCGCTGGCAGCACGGAGCCTGGGGGACCAGGGAAGCCTCGTGAATATCTCACAGGCTGAGTCACCGGCTCCCCCAGCTCCTCCCCAGGAAGCTCCGGGTTCCACGTAGGGTCCGCCCCAGCCCCTCCCATCCGGCATCCCTTCCCTTCCCAGCCATGCGGCCAACGCTCAGCTCCCAGTGCAGCCTCCTGTGGGACCCTCGAGGGGCTTGACCCGGCGCATAAAGAAAAGGCGACCCCTGAAGAGCCAGCTTCGAAATAGAATTGCAAATGGTTTGCGCTAAAGAACTCCCTGTGAACTCTAAGTGGCAGGAAGCCAGCTGCCCTTCAGCAGAAACGCCACGTTAAGCACCAAGGTATTCGTTCTGAGCCCAGTTCATGAATGTTCAGCACATACTACGTGCCAAGCCCCATGCCAGGCACCGGGCTGGAGACAGGCTCCAAAAATAAACAGGCCACGACCCCTTGCCCAAGAATCCCACAGTCTAACCATGGAGAAACACACACACACACCTAAGTCATGACTTCAGCCCCATCTGCTCCACAGACAAGCCTGGATTCCTGTTTTAAAAATTCCTTATTTTTTCCTTTTTCATGTCTCACAGCTGTTCTAGGCAGTCTGCCTGGACATATATTAATTCTCCAGGTTTTTTCAAGTTGCAAGGACTTCCTGATTCTGTTAGTCCCTGAGAGACTGCTATCCTACCACTTTCCCCAACCCTGCACCATTATTAATGGACTGTCAAGGAGGTCCTGCTGATCCAAAGCAGAAGGAAGTCGGTCAGAACAGGTTACATCGGGGTAGCCCGCAAGCAGAAGCAACCCAAGCGTCCATCAACTGAAGGACGGACACACAAAAGAGGCCTAGCCGTACGGGGTCACACAGCCATGAAAAGGAATGCAGTCGTACATGAGACAATATGGACGACGCTTGAACACGTTATGCGAAGTAGAATAAGCCAGATGCAAAAGGCCACATGTTGTGTGACTGTATTCATATGAAATGTCCAGAACAGACAAATCTATAGGAAGAAAGTAGGCTCATGGTTGTCAGTAGTGAGGAGGAACGGAGGGTTCGGGGTTTGGGGGAATAATGGACACGTTTTGGAATTCGATTGTGGTGGTGATGGTTGCACGACTTGTAAAAATACTAAAACCGACTGAACTGCACACTTTAAAAGGATGGATTTTCTGGGAAGTAAATTACAGCTCCATTTATCAAAACAGTCACAGGGATGCTCAAAGTGTGGACAGAAGAGACGTGGCAGACGATGGAGACTCCCAGGGACTCTGGCGACTTGACTGTCCGAGAAGCCATTCGATTTCAAAAGTGCTCAACCATAATAAAGGAAATAGAAAACGGAGCGACAGCCACACCTCTGGCTGGGTGACCGGGCATTCTTGGCTTCAGCCAGTTTCTTACGTCGCAGTGGGCTCTGAAATACCCAATGACTCTCTCTGTAGCACATCTTCCTATGGTGGCAACAATCATACTAATAATAACAGCCAACATTTACATGTCAGTCATGATGCACCATGCTATGTTCTAAGTACTCCCCACTTTTAAGCACAAGATTAAATTTGAACTTTGAATGCGGGGACTGTTAACACTCTCCATTTCACAGAGGCGCAAACTGAGACAAAGACTGCAAATCACTCTCTCAAGGTCACTGGGTAGCAAGAGGCAGAAGAGGGATTAGGATAACTAGGGCCAGTGCACGCGCCTGACCGCTACGCATCCTGCCTTTCAGCAGCAAGAAGGTTTGCAGGCAGGATAGCTCTGAAGGGGGCTCGCATCTGCGATGCCACCCTTCTCCAAGTCTGTCTTGTGTGTCCCAGCCTGAGGGCCTGTCGTCTACTTCCCCTGCCGTGTCCCTGCGAGACTCCATGCCATCAGCACCCCTCCCATCCGTGCCCAAGATCCCATACCCTCTTGCCACCAGGTAGTAAGAGGCAGAAGAGGGATTAGGACAATGCCCAGGGAGTCTGGGGCCAGTGCATGCACCTGACCACCTGCCTGGACAAAACATTGCAGTGCCAGCTAGCCTTCCACCTTCCGCTTCATTTTGACCGGGAGGGGCAGAGGGCTGGCACCAGTGCAGAAAACCAGCCGCTGACTGGGGTTAAGGAGGCCCCTGGGCCCAGGATTTCTCTTTTCTGTGTTCCTCTCCTGCCCTCGCCTTCCCAGCCCTGTCACCAGTGGGTCTCTGTCCAGTGTGGCGGCCCTGCCCCAGGCCTCTGCAAAGCCCAATGCTTACCTCCGTGCTGACGGCTTCATCGGAAGGGTTGATCAGGACCACCGTTTCTAAAACGTCACTCCGGTGATGAAGGATCTTTTGTCCTGCAGGCACAAAAACACACACAAAAGAGGGGCCGTTAGCTTTTCCAGAGGAAAACCGCCCGGCGTGCTTCTGGGACAGCAGAGGAGCTTCTGCCTCCGACGTGGCCCACGGCACCGGGATTCTCTAGACTACCCTGGGAAACACAGTCGGTTCCTCCAAGAGCAGGTCTGCGTGTCCAGGCTCCTCCCCACGCTCTAGTCTTCATGGCCGGTAATGGCGGTTTCCATCTGAGACAAGGGTGGGTGCCAGGAAAACTCAACGGGGGCTCTTGACGTTTCCTTTCTCATGGTAATTGGGGATGTTTCTCGTATCAGCCTTTCTTCTGGTGAGAACTGTGCTGAGATTAATTAGGAACCTCATTGTGAGATGAATGACATCCAGAAACCCCAGCTAACAATTAGCCCAACCACCAGAATGGCTGTCTGAGGCCGGCTCACAGGCGGCTGGAGGATTCATTAATTAATTCACTTGCTCACGGAAAACTGGAGGAACCGGGAGGAAGTGAGAAGTGAAGAACTACTCTCTGGGAAAGAGGGCTCCACTGTCCCCTCAAGACAAGCAGAGTTGATGGGGAATGGCGACGTGCGGTGTCATGTGGGACGAGGGAGCCTGTGGGGGGGGGCGGGCTGCAAGACCTTTGGCTCAAACCCCTGACTTCCCACACCTTACAGGTCCTAGGGTCATCCTGCAGCCCCCCAGCCAAAATGAACTGAGGTCTGTGGACATCTTCTACTGAGAGCCACCTTCCCTGGGCAATGGGTTGAAAGTGAGCAGGTGGATGTGTGA
The DNA here is from genome assembly GCA_027257055.1 of Cephalopachus bancanus. NCBI lineage: Eukaryota > Metazoa > Chordata > Mammalia > Primates > Tarsiidae > Cephalopachus > Cephalopachus bancanus. The sequence goes on along the minus strand of JAPVLO010000112.1, from coordinate 1,000,534 downwards.
CCAGAGTTGGTGACACATGCTCTGCCAGCGGATACAGGGCAGAGAAGAGGGGTCTCCTTTCAGAAAAGTGGGAGGGAGACGAGTGGTTGGGAGGGAAGCCAAGAACATGTCTGCTGCTTGGGAGTAGAATGATGTTTGGGTGACAGGAGGGAAACAGGACAGAATCTGAGGGAGCCGGACACCAGAGAATAACCCAAAGCAACTGTTTTCCAGACAAACAGTTTGACGGTTCTGGAAAAAGCTAAAAGAGAATCACTATATGACCCAGCAATTCTACTTCTAGGTGGCATTAAAAGCACCGAACTCAAAAGATCCTCGCATGCCAGCGTGAATGGCAGCATTATTCACAATAGCCAAAAGGTGGATGGTTGGGTAAAATGTGGTATATCCGTAAAATGAAATCTTACCCAGCCATGAAAAAGAATGAAGTTCTGATAATGCCGTGATGTGGATGAACTTAGAAAACATTATGTAAAAAAAAAAATCTTGTGTCCAGACACAAGAGGACAAATGTAGTATAATTCCACTTACATGAAATATCTGAAATAGGCAAATTCATAGTCAGAGAGTAGATTAGAAGTTATCAGGGGCTAAGGGAGGGGGAATGGGGAGTTATTGCTTCATGGATACAGATTCTGTTTGGGTGATAACACTTTTAAAATAGAAGTGATTTTGTACAACCTTGTGAATGTCTTAATGACACCGAATTGTACATTTAAGATAGTTAAAATGGCCAATTTTATGCTTTGTGCATACTTTATCACAACTTTAAGATCTAATAATGTACCATACCAAAAAACATGGCATAGTGCACTTTTTAAATGAGTGAATTGTATGACACGCAAATTATGTCTCAAAAAAGCAGCCAGAAAATAAAAAAAAGAAAGCAGTCCAGGACGTGCAGCTTACTTAAGAGGTTTTTTTTCCCTTTACATCATAAAGGACCGTAAGTTTTACAGAAACAGCAGCACGCTCACTTACAACCTACCACCATTGCCACTACCAAGCCCACTCTCTTCTACCATCTTATGTTTCCCAGCAGCTAATATTTATCAAAAAGCTTTACATCACATACAGAAGAAGCCCAAATGAAATGACAATGGGTGTCGGGCACTGTTCTAAGACTTTCCATATGTGACTTAGTTTAATCCCCAGAAGAGCTCTGTGACACAGGCACCATGATTAGCTTCCCTTACCGTCAAGGAGCACAAGTGAGTGAACCAGTCCAGCATCACACAACCAGTAGGTGGTCAAGCCAGGGTTTGCACCCAGGTTGCCTGACTCTAAACTCTTTCTGCTACACTGCTCTGTGGTGCTAGCTACTCGTTCTAGGATTTGGAAAAATAGACAAGGCACCAACATCAAATACCAAAGGAGTCCTAGGGAAGAACGTCTGAAGGAATCAAATCAGAGAGGTGCTTAAAGAAGCGAGAAGACGGAAAGCATTCAGAGAAAAATACCGGCCAAAAAAGGCAAGGGTGGCAGAACATGTACTTAATAAAAGAAGGTAAAATTAAGAGAAAGTGTCTTCCTCTAAATGTCTAAAAATGAAGACACTCCAAACAGAACAACATCACATAGTTTGAGCAGGCAAAAAACTAAGGTTAACAATAACAGGTAAGTATATAAAAAAACTATGTAATTTTCATCGTAATATTATTAGTCATGCGATAATCAGTGGAGGGCTTTAAATTTTTCACTAAATGTAATCAAGTGTTCTGAATATTTCTTACCAAATAGCAAAAGAATAAAAGCCATACTCCAAGAGAAAATACTTGTGTTTTCTGCCTCTGTATAAACGTCTAAAATGAGCAATAAGATGATAAATAAAATGTATTTCTTGTTAGCCAAAAAAAAAAAAAAAAAAAAGAGAGAGAGAATAAGCCACAGGTAAGAGAGTTCATTTATTAGGAATACTAAATACTATAATTTGTTGGACATTCCTTTTTTGCCTTTTGGTTGTGTTTACGCTTGACAACTATGTGCATTTAAAACTAAAGCAAACGAAAATCAAAATGAATAAGCAAATGAAATGAAAATCAGCAAAACCCATAAAACGACCTTCTTTCTGGGTCCTTCCATCAGCAGCCTCCTTGAAACAAAGATTTTAGGAATTTTGAAGGCACTAACGTGAGATGAAGTAAACAAAAGCTCAAGACCGAAAAGAAGCCAAGAGTCATTTCCCTGGTGAGACTTTTCTTGTGAGCACACAAAGCATCAGGCAGCATAGTGACCAGGTGTGACTGTCACCATGGTTGTATTCTGTGGGAATTCACAAAAGCAAAGTATATAGAAGCGGCTCCTTCCCAAGAGAAAGTAATGAAACCAGAGCCCCTCTCTTTCCAAAGTGGTGGCACAGAAGGCCCCCAAAACTGCTCACGCACCCTTCAGCGCACAAGCCCATGAACAGCCCACCTCCTGCCCACCCAGGGCACCCCCTCCTCAGACACACAGCAGGCCACCCGCCCCCAGGCGCCTCCTGGCAGGGGGCTGCTTACCGTCTACCAGATGTTCCTTTCCTCTTTGGCTCCATCACTCGAAAACAAATGTCACGTGACTGCTGCCAGTCACCCCACTCCTCCCAAGTCACTCTTCACACCTCTGTGCCCAGGAATTCAACTCATGACGTCCTTTCTGCCCGTCTTTGGAAACACGGAGAGAAATGGCACCGGTGTGCACCAAGATGCCATGGCTGTTCCCTCAACAAAAGCCTTTTTATAGGATCGGATTTGAATGGAGGGGATTTAAAGGGAGAGAGAGAAGCCTCTAGCTCTTGTCACGGCTGGACTGCTGGCCAGATCCCTCCCCCGGACAACACAGCCCGGGGCCAGGCCGCCCCAGCATCTGGCCAAGCCCGGCCTGGGGGTGGGGCCTGGCGTGCCCCCTCCGCTGGCATCCCCGTGGGTGCCAGTTCTCCGGGGCAGGCGGCTGGGATGCTCACAAAATTGCATATTTGGGGAATGTTTCACGCTGGGAACTGGGCCAGGCGTTGTGAAGGGAGGCCACCGCCCTAGCCTGCAAAGGTCCCATTCAGTTGCTACAGAAAGGAAGTTCCAAAGGAAAGAAAGGTCCTCACCACTCCAGTCTGCCCTCTCCATCCGACGCCTCAGGCGGCCCCAGGAAGAGTTAACTTTCCTCAGCACTGGCCTGGGGTGGGGGGGCCGGAGATGGAACGATCGTGTCCCTTATTGCTGCAGTAAGAAAAAGTCTCTGAGGGCTTCCCCACAAGCCTCGGTGTCATTGCGAAGCCTCGACCTGGGTGCGGGGCTGGGACGGTGGAGAACGCTGGGGAACAGAAAGGGGTCTGCCAACCTCAGCATCAAAAGAGAACCCTCTGGGGACCCTCGAAGCAGCAGGGGCCTTGAAGACAATGCGACTTTTGTTCGAGCTTTCCCAGAGCTGTGTTTGGAACTCAGAAAGAAGCCTGTATTTTTTGGTTATGGCTGGGATTTTTTTTTTCTCTTTTTTTTCCTTTTTGAGAATTGGGAAGATTCATCGGATCTATGTGTCTTTCAAGGTTGGGCTGTTTTCATGGTTTAAGTTTTACTATATCCAGGTGATTCCGAAATCTCTTAAAGCAAGAATGTTGTTTTCTAGGCGCATACACTTCTAGAGGCTGCGGGGGTCTCTTCTCCATAGAGTTTAAGATTTATCTGCACACACACACATGCACACACACAGGCTCCTCCCTTGTTTCAGAAGAAGAAAGCAGGAGTGGTCATGGAAGAATGAAAGGAAGAAGTTGAGGGGGGTCCTGAATCACCCGTCACCAGGACTGACAGCCGGGGCTGGGGCAGGGGCTTCAGCCCTCCTGCCCCCACGCCTGCCCCGGGCTCTGCCAGCTCCTGCCACCGGCCTGTCTGCACCTCCCGACTCCCTCCACCCCCTGCCCACGTCCTTCTGGAAAAAAGCATCTGGTATGGGCATTCGACACTAGAAAAATTTCCAACGCGAAGATTCTACAGTTAGAAAAGGAAATGCACGAGATAAAGCAGGCTTGGGATTATCCCTCTAAAAGTAAAAAAGTATGGCAGATAAGGAAAGAACCCAAGCACAAAGTGTCTTGATTTTAAAGCCTGTTTTCATGAAAAGACAGAAAGGAGAGAGCAGGAAAAGAAGGCAGGGAAGGAAGAGACAAGGAGAGCAACCAGAGTCCTTCAACCCAACCTCTTTACCCAAGTGGATTTTTTGAGAGGAAACCTCTAACCTCCAACCTCATGTGCAGAAAACACTCCCTGGGATAAAACGTAGTTAGATGGCTAAGAGCAAGAAATGAAAGACACTTGATACAGGAGCTAAAAAACGAATTACTAACAGGTCTCCCAGCAGCATTACTTTTTTAGACAGGATCTCACTCTGTCGCCCAGGCTCTGGATGGAGTGCACTGGTATGATCCTAGCTCACTGAAGCTTTGAATTTGGGGGCTTAAGCGATCCTTCTGTCTCAGCCTCCCGCCTCAGTCTCCCGAGTAGCTAGGACTACAGGCGCGTGCCACCACGTCCAGTTCATTTTTGTATTTTTTGTAGAGATGAGGTCTCACTATGTTGCCCGGCCTGGTCTCAAATTCCTGGGCTCTCGTGATTCTCCCACCTTGGCCTCCCAAATGCTGGGATGACACGCGTGAGCTTTTAACGGTGCTTTTTCTTTGAAATTGCTTCCAGGCCTCCTTTCCGTGAGAGCCCACATAACATGAAAAGGAAACATGTAACTGGTTTGAAGAGAGGGGGAGTTGGTGCGGACAAGGAGAGCCTCCTGAGTCGGCAGTTTTCTAGTGAAGGCCCTTTTCCTCTAGGGTCCCCCGAGAAGCCCTCTCCATCCAGCAACTAACATCGGGGCCCGGAGTCAGCCCCAGGCCCAGCCCCGGTCTGCAGGAAGACATCCCCAAGGCTCCCTTCTCAGAGGGAGGGAAGGTACCAGCAAGTAGGGAAGCCCCAGGGGCAGCACAAAGCCTGGTCTTGAGAGCCCCCAATGGTTCTCCCTGTGCCCCTCTATCCCATCTCATCATTTTAAAGGAAGAAAAACAGAAAGAGGTGAACACGGGTTATTCAGGAATGGTGCTTCTGAGAGGCTACAACGAGAGACTTCTTTCTGAGGTGCCCCAGGGTTAGGGTTCCGGGAAGGAACCCGGGGAAGGGCGGTGGCAGCCCCACCTAACAGAAGCCTTCCTCATGCTCCGCTGGAGCAAGAAATCACCTCAGCCCTCAGGGAGACCATGATCACCCAGTAAAGCGAGACTAAGCCCCCTCAGCCCCGCCACAGAGGCGTTCTTAAAAAACAAAGCTGCTAGGAGACTTGGTTCTCCCGATGCCTCGGATATCCAAAGACCAACAGCACCAGCACAGAACACGGAAAGCCAACCATTACCGGGGAATTACACAGAATCCTTTTCCAAGGAAGTGAAATTCTTAGCTCTGGAGGGAGTTTGATTTCCTAAGGGCCCTCACATCGAATTAACTCCTCCAATCAATGCGTTCATCTTTCCTCCCGTTTATCGGCTCTTGCAGCCCTCAGTCTGAGGCTTGGAAAAGGATCTTTTCTAGGCTGGGTGTCTCAGAGGCAAGGGAGAGCATCAGGGAAGAGAGAACAAAAGCATGACCCAACGCGCACGCTGGTTTTAAAGTCACGCGCACGTTGGAGCACCTTGTATGTGCTAGGAGCTATTCTACCTGGATCAAAAACGACTAAACACAAAATGAATACCTAGAAGCGGTTAGTGACAGCATCTAACTCTTTGATGACCAGGGAGTCGATCCCAAGAAGACGACAACAATACCTTACGTGTGTCGAGCACTTCAGAGTTTTCAAAGCATTTTTTCCTTCCGGCAGTGCCTTGTTTTAGCCTCACTGATATTCCTGTGACATGGTGGGAACAAATATTATCCCCTTGTCATGGACCATAAAGCCGAGACTTGCCCGAGGCCTCGAAGACTGTGGAAGAGCAGGCTTGGGACCTCTGTCTCACTCCGCGGAACGACTCAGGAACCGGGCCAGTGCTGACACTATTCTTTTCTCCTTTTCTTGATCTCTTCCTGACCCAAAGAAAGATTTTCAAGTTGGGAGGCCAAGATTCCCCTTTGTGAGAGGTACGCGTGCCCCGGGGGTCGGCTGTGGGTCGGCGGCCAATGCCTGCTGAATCGCGGGTCGGGGGAGGGGCCCAGGCCTGGCAGGGCACACACTGGACTCCCCCCCCCCAGGCCAGTTCCTTCTTGCTTCTGCTGAACCATCACCCAAATGCTCTCCCACCTACTCCTGATATTCCTGGAAACGTCGTTTTCGGTTGGAAATGTATTTTTGTTTCCGCACCTGTTTCGTTGCTGATCTGTGTTCCTGAGTCTATGGCTCTCCAAATTTTAAACATTCGTTATTTCAAGAGAATAAAAATCTCAAATTCCAGTGTAAACAAGTTCAGGAGACTTTGCACGTTTACTTAAATAAGCGGATCGCTGCTTGGGAGCTAGACGGCCTTGTTTTCCTTTGTGTTACAGAGAATTTAGTTATTACCCAATTTGAGTTCATGCCTGATTTTCCCTACATTTCCCGAACCATGCTGCCGTTAGCTACTTTCCTCTTTTGTTGCCATTGGCTTTGGTTGGGTTGGGTTGGGCTGGGTTTTCCATCTGCCCGCGAGTCTTTCCAGCCCATCCTTCCCAGGGGTGCTCTGCCATCTTGTGCTTTGGTTTCTCTGACCTTTGGAGGCCCGAAAAATCAAACCACCAAACCCCCGAGACTTCCAAGCTTCTCTCCATGTTCTAAACGGTTCACGGTGGGGAGGCACAAACCGAGCCTGCGGGTCACAGGCAGACAGGCCCTGCTCCTGGTGGCCGGGGGCCTGGGCTTGCATCTTCCAGCCCCTCGTGGTTCAGGGTTCCGACAGCACACACTAGAAGCACAGCTTGTGGGGGCACCGGATGCCAGGAGACAGCAGTCCGACTCCTTCTGCGGAGTTCTCATTTCACCCATTTTCGTATCCTCTTTTCAGTGTTGTCCTCCTCTCAAGTGTCGTTCTCTTAGGTTCTCCTCTTCCTTGTTTCCCTCTGCCTCTCGAAAACCTCAGGGTAAAGAGATGAAACTCTAGTCTATCAGAGGATAGAGTGAAAGCCAGTGGGAGAGAGAAGTGGGCTTCATTTTCCTCTATTTTACCCTCTGGCTGAAAGAAGTAGAAATAAACAAGATAGATGGTGTTGATGAAACTCTGGCTCCCTAGAGGACACTACGGAGAACCAGCAATACCATCGAGGGCACGAGCCAAGGAGGATAATATGGCCTGATGCTCACATCGAGTTCGCATCTTCAACACTCTATAGAAGCTACAGGGTTGTTGTTGTTGTTTTTTTAAGGCACTCCAAGTGAAGGGAGATGTCGTAACCTGCTGGGGAGCCAACTCCAGGACTCCTTCAAAGCAGAGATCAACAGCTATCCCATGCTTCACCACCTGCAAAGCGCCTTCCTCTGTGTCTACTCACATAAGCCCTGGTGGCAGGGTTCCAAGTCTTGACCCGGCTTCCTGGGGGCTGAGACGAGGTGGGATCTGTGAGTGCCAGGTTCTCTAAACAAACTCTGCTGCAGACAAAGGAAAACTCTCATGCTTCTCATGCCCGAGACAAAAGTCCTTTCCTCTGCTTTTAAGATGGGAGGAGTTCGGCAGCCAAAATGGAATTGTGCTCCCCTGGAATCTGCGAGGATTTCCTTACCTCACAGAATGGAAGACCCGAAGGAGCCCGTGTGACAAGTTCGCCCGGTCTTGTACCCTCTTGCTTTCCAGAAGAGAAAGATGAGCCTCAGTCCCTGGCAACCGACGGTTGTATTTGTACAACTGTGCTGAAATACTAATGCTGCTTTACTTATTTATTAATTTATAATTTATAATCTATTTATTGAGACAAAGTCTCACTCTGTGGCCTCAGATTCCTGGGCTAAAGAGATCCCCCCACCTTGGCCTCCTAAAATGCTAGGACTACAGGCATGAGCCACCGTGGCAGGCCCATCACTCGGGTTATGGGTTATAAATGTTTTGCTTGCAATGTGACCTCATTTGCACATCACCAACGTTCATAATTCTTCTTATTTTACAAACGGGGAAATTGAAGGTGATGGGACAGGTTGCTTAACAAGAGTCAGCTGTCTTGTCTAGCATCACAAAGACAAAATAAGCTACTGAATTAGGTTTTAATTCCAGCTCATCTGACTTCTGAGCTCCATCTTTTCACTGCACCTTACTGCTTCTCAGATTGTTTTAAGAGTTCACAAGGTCCAAATCCTTACTTTGTAAAAATAAAATTGATCTGAGATAAATTTTCCTTAGACTGTTATAGAAGAATCCCAGCACCTAGAACACAGATTTGGAAATGACTTTTATTTTGAAGAACACCCGACAAGTGCCAAGTACTCTGCCAATCATTAGGTTAACCAGGAGATTGCCAATATCAGTTATTTTTTGGGTCAAAAACGCCACCTTCATGTAGTTCAACAATTAGACCTAAATTTCTTTAGTAGGTTTCAGAGGGTTTTTTCCCTAATCTTAACGGTTTTTCCTGCCTTTGCGTTCCTTATTTGTTAAGACAATGTGAACTACTTATAAAGAACATAGTTTTCTAGTGTTTAATTCAGGCAAATCAGTGCTATTTTCATAAACTGAGCACTGAGGTTAAAACATGGATAAGATGCATCCCTCTCTTGAAGGGATACAGTTTAATGAGGAGACTTGGCATTTGGACAGTCTCTAATTCAGGAATTGTTAAGTCACTAGTATCTGATACACAGCAAGTGCTCAACTGATATTTGATAAAGGAATGAATAATCAAAATGGCTAAGATCTGCTGAATACCTGCTCGGGGTCAAGCCCTGATCTAAGTGCTTTGTGTTACCCGCTGTAATCTGCACAGTAATCCTATGAGGAAGACGCTGTTCCTATTTCACAGATGGGGAAGGCCCAAGGCAATGAAGCAACAGCCCAAGGGGCTGCAGGAGTTACCAGTGGAGCTGGGACATCTCCAGAGCCCAGGCTCTTCACAAATACCCCGTTTTAAAGGGAGAGAGGCAGGGAGACAGATGACAGTGAGTTTGGTTTGGGGATGCTGAGTTTGAGGTCCCTGCAGGACATCCAGGTGGCTCTGTCCAACTAACAGGCAGAAATGTGGATCCAATGCTTGGCACTAGGTCTGGCCAGAAGCACGGCTCCGGGAGGCATCAGTGCACTTTTAGCTGAGGCTCTTGGAGAACAGAGAAAAAGCCTCTTGCGTGAGAACTCTTGGGAAATGGCCACTCTGTGAATGGCTGGCAACGGCTGGCAAAAGCCAGTGAAGGTCAGGGGGAAAAACAACCCCACCCCCCAAGGGGACCTCTCACTGCAGTGCTATGCTGATGGGCAAACCTAAAACCACGTCTGCACAGAGAGTCAAGGAAGAAGAGTTCAAAGATGTTGAACAATCCAATAATAACTCATACCGGGTTTTCAGATTTCACCCAAAAGACACTCGGTTGGACCTCCACGTGCACTGCTAGGATACATTATGTAGCCTCCGGGCATGGTTTTATTTACTGTCAGGGGCCCGGGACACATCGGCCTGACAAAAAGCAAGACTACAGGCTGGCCTTGCTCAGAATTCGGTATGTCCCACAGTCCCCCGGGAGCTCAATAAAAATGCAGATTCCCACGGCCCACCCTCAGACATTCTGATTCAGGAGGTACCAGGCTGGGCCTAGGATTCTGCATTTCTGCCACCTCTCATGTGATTCTGATGGTTCTCTGGTCCTTTCTTTGAGAACCAAGGCGGTGTCGATGATGGATACTCTCTTGGATCAATAACATCTTAAGTGACCTCATTTAAAAATCATTCTCACACGGTTTTTATGTATTACTATCCCAGCGTCTGAACATACCGCTGGAATTATTTCCCTTGAGAACAAACGTGATCATTAAAGGCTCAAACAACCTTCCTGGTAAATATTGATTCCTGGAATCATTTGACAGGTTTATCTGACATTTAATTTGCCATCAAACTCCTGCCATTGATCAAATTCAGGGAAACGGTTGACCTTTCACCCTCATCTGCTACTATCAGAACCAAATCATCAGACTATTATTCACCTTCCATGCCAGCTGCCTTAAAAACAAAAACCAGGCCGGGCTCGGTGGCTCAGCCTGTAGTCCCAGCGCTTTGGGAGGCCGAGGTGAGTGGATTGCCTGAGCCCACGGGTTCGAGACCCTGGGCAACTTGGCGAGACCTCATCTCTACAATAAATAAAAAACTAGCTGGGCGTGGTAGCGCACACCTGTAGTTCCAGCTACTTGGAAGGCTGAGGCGGAAGGATCGCCGGAGCCCAGCAGGTCGAGGCCGCGGCGGCCGGGAGCGGCCACTGCACTCCAGTCTGAGTGACAGAGTGAGACTCCAACTCAAAACAAACAAACAAACAAAAAACAAAAATCAAATGAATCTTTTTGGTCTTTGGCTATTGAAAAGTAAACAGAAATAGAAAGATACGCAAATAGATAACACAACACATGCTAAACTTAGTCGCTAATCATTGCCATTCCTTGGCAAGCCTTTAGCTCTAAGCCAGAAAGCAATAGCATGAGTTGAATTTTTTCCCAGTTAAGTCTCCAGGGGGCAATACTGCCATCAGTGGCAGTAGGGGGCTGGGTCACAGCAACCAGCTTAGGGATCTACCAGGAAGCACCTTCTTAAGGTCAAGACCTCACCTAGAAGGATGAGGCTCAGGAGATCTGAGATCCGGCCCTGGCTGAGGCAGTGCCTCAGTTGCCACCAACTATAAGATGTAACGCACAGGTGGATACTCAGCGCTCCAGCCAGTGCGAATAAATCGGGTTATATCTGGAAAGGATCTGGCATCTGAGCCCAACCCAAAGGGCCTGTGATTTTCGTGGTTTGAACCATGTTTACTTATACACGGCCTCATTTCAAAGGGTGAGGTGGAGCTAGCTCATTGGTATGTGCCGACTGAATCAGCACCTGTGTATTTCCACGTCAGACAGTGCCTGTGTCATCCGGTCATGGCTGGATGCTTAGCTGCCCATAACGGTCCACTGAGTTCTCCCCAACCATGGGTCTTCCCTCTCCCAAGGATGAACGGTGATTCTCAGCCCACCAGGGGTACTGTCCTGATTCCTCTTCGCCTTCCTGTTCTTTGCCCTCTGTGACATGCCTTCCCTGGGGAACCAAAGCGATGTCTCCCTTACAGTCTGGTTCTCAATTTCTCTCAGCTGAGTTCAACTGAATCCCAAGCAAGCTCCTTCCACTTTTTTTTTCTTTGAGTCAGAGCCTCACTCCGTCGCCCAGACTGCAGTGCAGTGGCCGCTCCCGGCCACCGCGGCCTCGACCCGCTGGGCTCCGGTGATCCTTCCGCCTCAGCCTTCCAAGTAGCTGGAACTACAGGCGTGTGCTACCACGCCCGGCTAATTTCTGACTTACTGTAGAGATGAGGGCTCGCCAAGTTGCCCAGGTGGGTCTCGAACCCGCGGGCTCAGGCAATCCACTCACTTCAGCCTCCCCAAGCTCTGGGATTACAGACCGAGCCACCGAGCCCGGCTTTCCACTTTTGAATGCCTTTTCTTTAAACCCTCGGCCCATAGATGCTCTTTTAAGACCTGTCCCGCTTTTGCAGGTTCCCTTCATCATTGTGTTAATCTTACAAACAGCCCCACAAAAACCATCATATCTACTTATGTTTTCTCCTCCTTACTATATATTTTTTTCTTACTCTAAGCCAGGAAGAAGTGAGTATTTGAAGAAGTAAGTTTTTTTCTCCCCTTCCACTTTACCCTCCCTAGTTTCTGTTGTCCTAACAGGCAGCAGCGGAAGGATAACATTCTTGAAGACTTGATAAGGTAGACATTTGATCCCTATTTGCTAAACATCAAAGAGGACCATGCCACAAGGTCCTCTATAAGGTGAACTGCTCTGACCACATCTTCAGAGGCTCTGTCTACTGCAGGAGATACTGAGCTGCTGGGGGGTGGGGGGTATAGTTCCAGGTCTTCTTGGGGGGTAGGAACAAGAGAAATGAACAGAAGTTTCTTCAACTGAGCCCTTTGTCGCTCCCCTTCAACCAAATCCAAACCCCATATTTCAGCAGTGAAATATTTATTAAATGGGTAAATAAAATACTTAGTAAAGGGTAAATACTGCATGAACGGATGAGTATGCTCTTGGAATCATCATACACAGAGCTGACTTTCTTGCAAGCTTCCCTCCATACCATTGTTTTTAGAGCAATAAAAATGCCAGCTGTTTAAGCCGGCTCTGAACGGGTCAAGTCAGGTTCTGCCAGAGCTCTGGAGTATAACTCAAGAAAGAACATCTGATTCCTATCCAGAAAGCAACGGTGAACTCAATTATTCTTTGAGGACCTAGCTTGCTAGTAACTCAGGTCTACAAGGAATCACACTTTGATGGGTAGGACGCAGGCCCCTGGCTTTCAAGTTAGCCACTGAGCTTTTCATTTCACCTAATAACATTTCATTTCAATAGGCCATACAGTTAAAGCTTACATAAAGTAAACCAGTAATTCACAATACTGATGTGTTGATTTTATTTGCACAAAAGGCTATCTAAATTTTCAGTAAATTAGATATTCATGCCAATTGGTCACTGCATTTTTTTTTTTAACCTCAGTGGGATAGTCTGCTTGAAGGTTGTTTAAATACCATTTACTGTGGCATAAAATAAGGCTTAACACCCAGTTAAATCTAATCTACTCCTGACAGGTCCAACTCATGTTTCATTTCCTCTGGGAATACCTCCCTGCCCATGGCAATTCCCAGAGTAGTGTCTTCCTCTAAATTCTGATAACAGTCTCTGTATCATTACATATAGAGGAATTAGAGGGAGCACGTGACTATTTATGAGTAACCACCTCCAACTAACTTAACACATCTTAGTTAACAAAACGCTTTCACATACTTTTTTTTTGAGTCGGAGTCTCACTCTGTCTCCCAGACTGGAGTTCAGTGGCATGCTCCCGGCCACCCCAGCCTCGACCTGCTAGGCTCAGACGATCCTTCCACCTCAGCCTTCCAAGTAGCCGGAACTACAAGTGCACGCTACCACACCTGGTTGATTTTTAATGTACTGTAGAGACAAGGTCTCGCCAAGTTGCCTGGGCAGGTCTCGAACCCGCGGGCTCAGGCAATCCTCTCACCTCAGCCTCCCAAAGTGCTGGGATTACAGGCTGAGCCACCGAGCCCCACATACTTCCATCTACAATATCTCCTTTGAATGTTCTGTGAAGGTGGCAATTTCTATGTCAGTCTCACAGAGCCTAGATCCGAGCCTTCCACATGTAGACATTCAGGTGATGAGGGTCTTTTTTGCAAAACAGGATGACTAAAAATATAGATACTCATAGTTACACACAAACACAAGTTCTATTTCTGAGTGGGATTTAACAGCATAGCGTAGCTGGAAATACAATCTTGAGAAGTGAGCCACACAAGTGATCTACCTTCAGGATCTGAAAAATACACACCTAGGTCACCACTAGCAGAAAGCCCACGCCACACATAATTAAAAAGGAAACATTACCTAGTTCTTCTTATGTGGTCAGGGCCATAAAATGACCCGAAGTATCAGGAGTTTTTTGTGTTTGTTTGGTTTTCTCCCAAGTGCACTGGGTTTGCCTCTGGTCATTCAGCCACCCCTTAACGTTCCTCATGGAATTAAGATCTGGCACCATTAGGACGATTTGTTTTGATTTTATATTCAACTACAAGGTCTTCACAAGGTCACTGTTAATGGGGTGCCACAGCATATCCCCAAGACACATGTTTTGCTGAAGGTTCATTCCTTACTTTAACAATTTATTTTAAATTTATTTTAAGGCGAATACTATTGCCCTCTGGGAGATTGTGGCTGAACCCCCGACATCTTGCAGACTTAGGAAAATGTGATGTAGGAAACAAAAGGAATTAAGTTCAGAGCCATACATTTAATTAATGTCTACTAAACAAACAGACATTTGTTTCTGGCACGATTCAATCCAATCTGACCAAAGGGCGTTTTCAAGGCATTAATAAATGTATTCTGAACCAACAGGTGTAGTTCTCCTGAGAAATAGGTTGAAATTACGACACAAGGCAACTCAGACAAGGCAGTCAAGTGAATTCCACCCTCTTCTATCTTCTTTTAAGAAAGACTGAAATTCCAGTTTAGAATGAGTGCAGGGAGAGAGGAAAACAATCTGGAGACTTTGGGAAAACTTGCTCTAGAGAGAATCTCCAGATTTTAATTTCCATGAGAAGTAACAAGTTCTCATAAGACAGGTCATGGGCATAAAATCACTTTCTACATTCCTCTCTTGTATTATTCTCTGTTGGGTATTTTAAAATGTATTTGTGCTTTATGATGCTTTAATGTGTTATCTATATTGTCTTCAGAAATACCTGTGTTGCCTTCTTCCGTCTCTCATCAAATTCGTTATGAAATTTCCTGTTTCACACTCATAAGATTGCTCTAAGGAATAAATTACATGATTTCTTAAATGAAAAAAATAAGGGCTACCGGGGGAAAAATACAGAGACCATATGTATGCATAATTATCCATATGTATGCTAATCACAGTTCTTACAATGCATTCCTCTTTGCTCTTTTACAAATAAAATAGTGTAATTGGGGAGTGTATTTTGTTCCTACAAAAATGCCAACCGTTAAGCCGGCTCTAAAGAAGAGGAGACCAAGTCAGGCTCTGCCAGAGCCCTGGAGTATAACTGAAGAAAGAACATCTGATCCCTATCCAGAAAGCAACGGTGAACCCAATTATTCTGGAGCAGAGGCTGTCACTGGAGAAGACGGAAGATGAGACAGAGCACACTAAGGTTGTTAGGCGCTACTGCTCAGCGTAAGCTCAGATATCTGAACATGCCAGTCTTCGGAATTGAGGGTTGGAAAGGCCTCAGCCCAGGGCCGAGTGACACGGGCTGGCCACTGGCCAGGGGCAGGAGTCGAGGCAGGGCGGGGGCTGCTGGCTGAGGATCCATCGGTCCCACTGGAAGCCCAACCTCCTCCTGATTCCAGTTCACTTTTGTCTCACGATTCTTAAGCTGACACTTTAATGTCATCTATATTGTCCTGAAAAGCATCTGCACTGCCTCCTGTCATCTCAAATCAAATTCACTATGAAATTTCCTGTTTCACATCTACCAGACTGCTCTAAGGAATAAGTTACATTGTTTCTTACACGAAAAAAATTAAGGACTACTGGTGGATAGAAATACAGAGCCCACTTACCAGTACCTCAACTCTTAAGATTTTGATGCCAATGATAAATAAAAAATACATTTCTCTTCTCAGGCCCATTTTCTTTCAGTATAAAAGGGCTGTGCGTTCTAGTTTCATTAGACCAATCATTCTTTTAATATGTTGATCTGAGCCGGGCTCGGTGGCTCAGCCTGTAATCCCAGCACTTTGGGAGGCTGAGGTGAGTGGACTGCCTGAGCCCGCGGTTCGAGACCCGCTTGGGCAACTTGGCAAGCCTTCATCTCTACAGTAAATCAAAAAATTAGCTGGGTGTGGTAGTGCGCGCCTGTAGTTCCAGCTACTTGGAAGGCTGAGGCGGAAGGATCGCCGGAGCCCATCAGGCCGAGGCTGCGGTGGCCGGGAGCGGCCACTGCACTCCAGTCTGGGTGACAGAGTGAGACTCCAACTCAAAAAAAAACAACAAAAAAATAATATGTTGATCTGTTTTTACTTGACTTAAAGAATGACAGTTGCCCAAGGGTATCTAGTGGAACACTACATGTACATGGTTTGCCACATAAGAAATATCCTGAGTCTTTCCTTAATGGATAATTATTTTAAGGGAGATCTATTGTGTGCCCTGCCCAGTTTGCATCTGAGCCTGTGATCAACTGAGAAGTGTCTTGCATAGAAAAGTAGTAGAGAAAGGGCCAGTTCTCACTTTATTTTCCTTCCTTTTTTTTTTTTTTAACCTGTCACCCAGGCTGGAGTGCAGTGGCGTACTTACAGCTACTGTAGCCTTGACCAGCTGGGCTCAGGCAATCCTTCCATCTCAGCCTTCCAAGTAACTGGAACTACAGGTACACACCTCCACACCCAGCTAATTGTTTTACTTACTGTGGAGATGAGGTCTCACAAATTTGTCCAGGCTGGTCTTGAACCCTTGGACTCAGGCAATCCTCTTATCTCCACTTCCCAAAGTGCTGGGATTACAGGTTTGAGTCACCATGCCTGGCTCATACTTTCTTAATAATATTTTCTGCAAGCTATGATAATTACTCTGAAATCTCATCCTGCTAACTTTCTATTCTCTGGGGGCGGAATTTTTGCTTCTCGTTTTTAAAAAAAAAAAATCCAATTAACAAATTTCAGACTATGAGACAGATGCTGTGAAAATACACACGCACAGGAAATCATACCCTTCTGCCCACTTATCTTCCAGAAGGCTTGCAGGGAACACGGAGGTGCTGATTTAGCAAAATGCTAAACCACTTTGTACATTTGGATCCCGTGTTCCTTTGTTCCGCCTCTCTTTTTTGTAACGTCTACATGTTGGCATTTCTGCTTGGCCTCTTTCTGAGCTTTCACACTGAGCATTTCCCATGGGGAAAAAAGAGAGGAACTACATATTGCAATGAGCATGCATGATGTAGCAGCACCATACTGGGCTACTCACAAACATGTGTGCATGACAGACATGTGGGCCAGGCATCTCCTTGCTTCCTGGACTGCCCCGCCTTGCTCATGGTCCGCCATTTGCCACTGGCAGAAGCCACCCCTTCCCCGCCTCCACCGCCAGTGTTTCTGGCCCCCTCACGGCCAGTCAGCCTTATGGGCTGGAAGTTTACTTAATCAGTTTTTAATTCAGTTTTGACTCTGAAACCCGGCCAGCGACTGCGGCCTGGGGCTTGCATTTCCCTTTAAACATCCTCAGAGAATCATCATGAAGACAAGTCATGTCACAGCTGGATTTCTACAGGGAGGACTCTCTTTGCCTCACATTATCCCAAGCCCTTGCTGACTGCAGACAAGAAAAGGGCTAAAGGGAGTCACCTCCCAGGGCCTGGGGAGAATGAGGAAGACACGCCTCTGGGTGCTCAGAAGCGACTGCTGTGATCTTTCTAAGGAGAGACACTGCGGTTAGTGGCGGACCACCGTCCAGCGGGGAGAGGGAAGACTAGACTACATGGGACACTTGGGGGCCCAAACCACACGCATTTTTACAAACAGATGCCCGTCAAGTAAGGGGATCCTAGAATTCCTCTCTCCCCTCGGAGGCTGGGAAAGGACCTGCACCCTGTCCTTACCTCCCAGGACTCCTGGGTGGATCACAAAGCAGGCGATGCTCCCTGGGGATGCTCTGTGCAAGCCAAGAAGTTATCACTCCGGGAGAAAATGTTGAGAAAACTCTCTAGAGGCTCAAAGGGCGGAGACAGATCTCACACATGATGCGGTTTTGTCTTGCATTTGCCACACCAGAGCTAGGAGGTTACAGTCTAAAATGTCAGTGCCTGGGGCTTGCAGCCAGAAGAGCTGAGTTGAAGTCCTTGTGCCGGGGGTGTGATTTGGAGCAAGCGACTCTGAGCCCTATCTATTAAATGCAAATAATAGCAATGCCTACCTCTGAGGGCTGTGGTGAGGGTAGAACATGATGGGATATCAGAGCCACTGAAGTGTCTGCTGTGACAAGGACTTCTCCCTCTCAGTCGACCTGGCTCTACAGTGAGGCTCTGCAGCTGTCTCCACCGCGGCACTGAGCATGCTCTATCACGATGTCTCCCAACTGGCGGTGCATATTCTGTGAGCAGCATGCCAGACTGAGTGATACACTGAAGAGCTGTTTTAATTTTAATCGCAATGCATATTTTTGTATATATCGTATGTGTTTACGATGCTATGGCACTGTTTTTCCATCTGGGGCGGTGATACAGTCCTGCTTGACAAATGGTTAAGTGAAGTAACGATCATTTCATCCTGTCCTCCAGCTGAGTGGATGAGAATAATGAGCTCAAGAGAGGTCATGTGACTTGCCCTAAGTTCTGTCCCGGCTTTGGCCAGAAATGGGACTGTGTGTTGTTTATGCTTCTTCCTCCTGGCCACACATTCCTTCAGCACCATCGACTGCTGTAACATCTGTGTTCCGTTAGCATTTTAACCAACTGGTGCATCCCTTTTCAATTCAGATTTATTTTTGATGCTGGGCCTGTGAACTTGAATTGTATAACTTAAGTGTTCATTCAGTCATTAATTCATTCAACAAATACATACTAAGAACTTCCTATATGCCAGGCTTTGAGGATACAAAGTGGGGGTAGAGGGAAAAAATAAACAAATTAATAAGAAAAATGTCAGATGGTGATTGGCAAAGAATTAAAATATGGGTATGAGAAAGAGGCAGATGGGGTGACTCTCTTTTGATCAGGGGGCCAAAAAAGATTACGAAAGATTAAAAAATCCATTAAGAATTAGCTGGCAAAATTACACTTTAATGGTTAAGCTTCGATGGCTTCTATACTTTGGTTTTAGTCTTCCAAGGTCCTCATGCTGTTAAAAACCAACAATAGGGCAGCGCATGGTAAAATATTTACATGTCCAACTGCTGAAGGGCAGATCCAGTTGAAAAATAACTAAAAAACAAAAACAGAAAACAAAAGAAGGAAAGAAAAAGACTTCTAGGAAAAGTACTAATTTGTAGATAAATATCACCTAAAAGGTAAAACTCCGTAACAAAAAAAAGCACTAAAACTGTCCTTGCAAGCAAAAACACTTAGGAAAAGGAAATGTTCACGCAACAGACCGAGAACTCTTCTAAGACCACGGTACTTACTCTGGATAAAAGGAAGATCTGTGAAAACAAGAAAAGGAGCTGAAACTGAGGCCCTACCTACCTCAGAATCAAAGTCTTACTTAATTACTGACGCCAATTGCCCTGGCTACCTTGCATGTGATTTCCATGACCCTCTGCTGCTGTCGGGTCAGGGCATGAGCTCTACAGCTCAGACGAGAAATCTGGCACCCGGCAAAGACATGAGGTGACAGTATCACCAGGGAACTCGTGCCCATCCGGCTCACTAGCCACCCCTTTTTAAACCACAGGAAGAGACCCAGAGGGTAGCCGCATGAGTGTCACGCAGTGATGAAACCACTACTCTTCAACTCAAGGTGCCGCAAAGATCCTAACCCACAGCTGACACAAAAAAGTGAATTTCAGAGCCTAGATAATGCCACCCTTGTCACAGCCCGAGCCTAGATTATCATCACCCCTTACGTGAGTTGTGAAACAGTGTCTCCTACCTGGTCTCCCGGTCTCCAGAAATGCACCTGTCCCATCCAGTCTACGAACTGCAGTCAGGAAACCAGGTGTTCGATGCCATCACTCTGCTTTCTCCTGAGATACATTTCAGGTGTCCCCAGAGCCTTTGAGATCAATCAAAGCTCCTTAACATGGCTCCCAAGGCCACCTATGATGTGGCCTGTCTTGTCCGTTTCCGACTTCATCTCACCCCTGCTCAGTGGAAAACCACAGGAATCCACTGGCCCTACCCGCAGCCGCTCTGTTCAACCTGACTTTCTGGGTCTGGCCTGTTCTGTTCTCTTGTCTAGAATACTCATCTCCTCCTATTTACTTGGCTGTTTCCTACTTGTCTTTCAGGTCTTGGAGAGATATTACCTCCTTTTGGGAACCTTCCAAAGCAGGCTTCAAGATGGCATCTGGTGCGTTCTTGCAGGTAGATGCTCGGCCTTTATTTATTATTCGTCAGTGGCAATGACTGTGAGGAGAACCCTCTTCAGTCAAAATTGCAGTTCAAGGTTTTGAAAAGAGTGCAGTAATATTGATTAAATACGTGGACGGAGAATAGTTGAAATATGCTTTGCCAATGAGTCAGACTGAAGTAGAGAGATTGGTCCGGAGACTTAAAAGTTACAGTTAGTATTTTTAAATAGTTGCATCAATATATCTCACACAAGCCATGATTCCATCTATTCACAAATACCTGAGAACAAGTTGTTAAAAACAGGTACCTAGTTTAATCTAGTCATTAAATAAACTACTATATTTTACCGACAAACATAGGCTTTAAAAATCCAATCAAGACCGAGGCGGAAGGATTGCCTAAGCCCAGCAGGTCAAGGCTGCGGTGGCTGTGAGCATGCCATTGCACTCCAGCCTGGGCAACAAAGAGTCTCCAACTCAAAAAAACCAAACAAACAACTAATCAACTGATAACAAGCGTTTTGGAGTCAAGGCACATCTCCAGAAGCTAGAGGAATGGGTTTGGATATCTTACAAGGTAGGGAAGCCCCCAGTGTGGAGATAGACATGAAACCAGGAGCTACTGGTCTACCTGTCAGCAGTTCTAGAACGGTGGTTCCTGGTCCTGGCCCACCATCGGAAGCACATGGGGTGCTCATTAAGATTATGTGTTGTGGCCAGGTTTGGTGTCATCCCAGCACTTTGGGAGGCCAGGGCGAGAGGATTGCCTGAGCCCATGGGTTCGAGACCTGCCTGGGCAACATGGTGAGACCTTGTCTCTACAATAAAAATCAAAAAGTTAGCCGGGCATGGTAGCATGTGCTGTAGTTCTGGCTACTTGGAAGGCTGAGGCAGAAGGATCGTTGGAGCCCAGTGGGTTGGCGCTGGGGAGGCCATGAGCATGCCACGGCACTCCTGGGCAACGGAGTGGGACCTCAACTCAGAAAAAAAAAAAAATTACGTGTTGCCGGGTCCAATCCAGACCAATTGAATCAGAATCCTGCACTGAATGACACTTATTTGGCTATTCTCTGGGTATCTTCTTATGGTTTAAGAGAGGTAAGGTTTGAGCCTGTGATTAAAAAGCTCCAGGTAATGATTCTGAGAGATTGTTCCAGAGTTGTGGGAAGGGTTGACCTTCTTTTTTTATTTTTTTGAGCTGGAGTCTCACTCCGTCGCCCAGACTGGAGCGCAGTGGCCGCTCCCGGCCACCGCAGCCTCGACCTGCTGGGCTCCGGCGAACCTTCCGCCTCCGCCTTCCGAGTGGCCGGAATTACAGGCGTGCGCTACCACACCCGGCTGATTTTTTGGTTTATTGTAGAGATGAGGTCTCGCTGCCCAGGCGGGTCTCGAACCCGCGGGCTCAGGCCATCCGCTCACCTCAGCCTCCCAGAGGCGCGGGATGACAGGCTGAGCCACCGAGCCCGGCTAGGGTTGACCTTCTTAACAGCTTCTCTAGGGGCCCCTTTCAAGTCTAAGCTTCAGTGATTTATAACCATGTTTGAAATTGGAACTGTAATAAGCAACCCCTCTGAAAAGATCCTCCACTTACCTAATTCCACAATATGGTGTAGATCAAATTAAGGACCTTACCTATCAGCGTTGTGATCACTGAAATCTGTAACATGAGGCAATCATAAGGGGTTTCAAAGTTATGAAATAGAAAAGAAAAATGAAAACCAAAAACGGCTTTCCAAAATAAAAGAAAAGGACCTCCGGCAAGGAGAAAGCCGGGAGAAGGAACAGTCAAAGGACCATGGAAAGAATCCGGAGGCTAATGTGGGAACAAGAACAAACGACTGGGCAGAGAGGGCTTGCTTCATTCCATAAGTGGGTGTATTTCAATCCACGGACCACTAACAAGAGTTGACCCTTAGCGCTGTGGGGTGGCGGACAACACATATAACAAGATGGCCTCTGCCTCCTGGGCACAAACATACTCTGGCAGGGAGCTAAAGTGCCTCAGGGAGGACAGAAGAAAGCCATGGAGGACAGTGGGGAGCTTGGAAGGTTTTCTGTATAAATGGTATCTAGGCCGGGTGCGGTGGGTCATGCCTGTGATCCCGGCACTTTGGGAGGCTGAGGTAGAAGGATTGTTTGAGCCCAGGAGTTCAAGATCAGCCTGGACAACACCTATACAAAATCAGCAAGACCTCATCTACACACACACAAAATTTTTTTTTAATTGCCAGGCATGGTGGTGTGTGTCTATAATCCCAGCTAATTAGGAGGCTGAGGCAAAAGGATCGCCCGAGCTCAGGAAGTCAAGGCTGCTGTGAGCCACGATTGTGCCACTGCACTCAGCCTGAGAGACAGAGTCAAAAAATTAAAATACATAGAACATCAACAAATAAATAAAACTAAAAAAAATTAAAATAAGTGAATGAATAAATTGCATCTAGAGAGGACCTAAAGGGTGGTGGGTAAATTGAGGTAAGCAGGCATCCAGCAAGGAAGTGACAAGCCCCGGAAAACAGGTCTCTGGGATGGAGTGAGGCAATTCAATGCCAAGTGCCATAACCTGTATCTCGGGGTGATGGTCATGAGAATTGGGATGGATCTATTCTAAACCTCTGTTTTATAGATAAAGTCATCAAGGTTCAGAACGGATCAGTGACTTGTCCAGTGTCACACGGCAAGATAAATGACAGAGGCAAGAGAAATCTGTGGGCACCCTCATGGCCATCCTCCCCATGCACCTGTGCAGAGGCTGAGGGTGCTCCCGCAGGACCACGTGTCCTCACAGCTCTGCGATCCCGATGCCTCCCTCCTATGCCTGCACTTGGGACACACCACATGGAAGCATTCTAGTAAGCGATACCATCTTAAGTGGCACAAAAGGTCACTTTGATTCTTAATCTGGATATTGCTCAAATTCCTTACTGGAAGCCAGAGATTGGCTGCCAGAGAAATAGTTTAAGCTCAATTCTTAGGTTACCTATCTGGGTTAGTGATGGCAAAGACAGGGAATCTCATCCACTTGGCTAAAACTGTTGGCCTAGAGCTGGTCACATATCCTCCGTCCTTTTAGAAAATAAATAGACTAGAAAACATAACTGCCTTTGTTACAAACCGATTTAGAGTAGAGCAGGAAGCTCTTAACACAGAACGTCCAGGAAGTCTCTTCTCCTTGGGCTCTGCTGCACTTTGCTTTCACAGAGACCCCTCGTGGCAAACTCTAAATGATGAATGAAATGAAAATCCTCACACAGTGCACTGGAAGACTTCAAACCGGGTGGCATAATCACTCCTGAGCGACACTCACTGTGTTGTCATCAATATACTACCCACGTGCATTCATAAGACTTAAAAGACTCTAAGTGGAAGGGGAAGTGCTTTTTTTAATGATGATGGTTTAATATTTACCAAGTCCCTACTGTGCTGGGTCTCTCACGATGAAGGGATACAGCAAAGACCCTGGGCTCCACCGAGGTCATAGAATCTGAGTGAGGAAGCAAAACTTATTTGAACAACTTCAGATTTCTTTTTTTTTCTTTTAAAGATGTGGGGTACAATTCAGGATAGATTTCTTTAGAAATATTTCAGAAGCATGACCATAAAATGATGCCTGCAACAGCAAGGGAAAAGGATGTCTTCCTTTTTCTTAAAACCATTTCGTTTTCATCTCACCTCAATGAACAAGGGGAAAAGGCACAAAAAGAAGAAGATGCCCTCTCAATCATGGCATGGTCCTTTTATCAAAGGTTTTGCAAGTTGGTCACTTTGAAATTACCTCAGAGGGAATGAAAAGGACTTTCAACTGTCATATTGATAATGACTTTCACAGGAAAAAAAAACACTTCTGCCATTATTTTGGTTCTTCCCTTTCTTCCCAGCTCAGACACTCATCTCCTCAATCACAATGGCTTTGCTAAGTGGCCTGCCTTATCCGAGATCACAGAATGTGAGATCTGACAGGGCATCTCATCCAGTCCCATCTCAGCACCTTGCGTGGTCCACAGTGCTGTCTCAGACTTGAAGACCCATCACTCTCTGGTAATGATCACTTAGTACTGGTCCATCATAAGGCCCCGAACTGGCAGTCAGTTCTCTTTTGTTCAACACCTATTTTTTTCAGCACACCGTCATCAGAGCCTACATGTGAGCTGAGGGAGCAGAAATCCCTTGGGACAGAAAAAAAAAAAAGAGCAGAGAAGTCAGGGGCAACCCCCTGACTCTTCACGAACTGCAACCTCCTGCCAGTCTGTCTGTAGAATCCTGGCAGTGGAGGGCAAGATGCCTTTTTAGTTGAAGAGAGTCTCACAGAGAGAAGTGCTTTTAGTCTGTTCATCCTTTCACTGGTGCACCAGTACAAGTATTAGCATTCACATGAGCCACCACAGCTACCACTTACTGACGGCTTATTATATGTTCTTTGAGTATTATGACACTAACTCCAATTCTAACAAGGGCTGCATGGTCAACTTCACTGAACACGCAGAGGAACGGGGGTGCAGAGAAACGGAGTGACTGGTCCAAAGCCAGGAGGTTGGTGAGTGCCAAAGCTGCAATCCAAACCCGCCTGCACCTGGCATCAAAGCTCATCTTCTCGCTCAGTCCTCTCAGCACCAATGAGTCAAATGCCCTGGCTGACTCAGAGCTGCGCACTTCCTTGTCCCCTGGCTTGGGATCCTTGAAACTGGATGTAACAGAATCTCAGGGAGAAGCAGCATGCTCTTCTCGGTCCCAGGGGTATCATTCCACAATATGAATGGTGTGCTCTGAAGTCTTTCTGGCCTATGAAATCCCTGACTCTCTTTGGACTTAAGGGTAGACATACTCACCCATCCAGGTAACACTTCGAGGCCTAGGGTTGATGAACAGACACTTATTTCCACGGTCGGTCTAGCTTGTTCTTGAAGATTTCCAGAGACAGACATTCTACAACAGCATCTAGCAAGTTACGTTGTGGATTCCAGTCCAAGGTGGAGAGGATAGGAGTCCTACTATCCGCCCTGTTCTCCGCTTTCTGTGGATTAGGAGATTACTCACAAGTCTTCTTTGATGTTGCTTATATACCTGTCTCGAGGTATAGGACTACCCTAAACAGGTAAACACCCACAATCATCTTAAAATGATATGTTATAGGGTAAGATGATGACAGCATGAGGCCACCGAATTGATATAAACAGAAGGTACCACGGCACAATCAACGGCAGAAATATTCACAAACCCTTCCCACCTAAAGGGATTGCAAAAAATAAGACTTATTTCTAAACAGTGTCGTCAGCTAGGCTATTCCCAGCCTACACACATTTCCTAGACAATAGTCACAGTTGTTTAAATAACTTCGGCTATTTCTAGCCTGGCAAAATAAATATAGGCTCCCAGAAAAGTATAACTTGTAGTAAAAGGCCTAATACCATTGGTCTTGGTTAAAGATGCTATTCACTTTTCGGAGTCTTTTCAAAAACAGATGGAAAGTGGCTACAGAAAGTTTTTTTGGTTTGGGAAGCTTTTTTCTTTTTTTTTTTAAAGTTCCCAAAATACAACTGAAAACCGCTCTTTGTTCTCTGTCCCTGATCTACAATAACAGCTTTTTCCCTCCAGCTCCCTGATTCTGACTTATGCTCAGAGTGAAAATGGAAATACAAAAAAGGGAAGAGGATAGAGGAATGGCTGAAACGTCTTTCCTTGCTCCGTTCAAAAACCCGTTTCACCCTCCTTCACAAAAACTAAAGGAGTTCTAGAAGACACCCGGGAAAGACAAGACAATAGATGACAAGTACTCGGGTGTAACTCTGATGGAGACTCCGCTACCAGTATGATTCTTTCCTATAGTTGTAGGCTGCCCACGCCACCTCACCCACACCAAGTCAAAACAACCATGAAGAAGGCCTTGATCTCACACTATTCAGTCAGGGAAAGTTGTTCCCTTCAAAATGGGACTCAACACCCAGTGATCTATCACAGAAACAAAGAAATGAGTGCCACGTGTTCTCCCTCATAAGTGGACCCTGAGCATTTATAATTCTGTAAGAAAGGGATTGGCAGTCGCGGGCTACTGCCAGGGTGGTGGTGGGGGAACACAACATCAGTAAGGGTACCTGATCTCAAACCAGGTAAAGAGAGCCCAAAGTTTGCCTCTAAGAGGACCACTTGTATACCTAATCCTGAATTGTACCCCACATCATTAAAATAAAAAATAATAATAATTTTAAAACACCCCCTCCAAAAAAAATTGGACTCAGACTCATATGAGTTTGATATGAAGCTCTGTGCTTCTGAAGGGTCCCTGAAAGCCTCATTAAATCCTCACAAATCCTGCTTTCTTTATTTCCATCATTTTATGCCTTGAAGGCTGCTTCTAAAATCCATCAATGACAACTTTTGACGTCCATTAAGAGAGTACAGAAGGCATTTCCTCCTCCAGGGTGTAAGTTAAATCACGGGTATAATAATGTTTATCAATAATATAACTCCAGATGGTCAACTTAAACAGATAATTGTATATACTCAGCCAAGCTATACTCAGGCACCTAGCAATACTCTTCATTGTGTCAGCACATACTGTCTGCCTATTTGTAGCTTCCAGACACTGGGCATTTTTGCACTTTCCAAAAAGACTTCAAAGAATCTCCAAAGGACTCCTAGGAAATAAGTCCAGATGTAGGCATAAAGGAGTAGTAATATATTTGATTAATACCTAAACCTTCTTCAAAGAAAGATCACTTTTCCACAATCTTCATCAAAGACTGATTTTTTTTTTCAGTCTTGATTGCATAAGGTTCCTTCTTCCCTAGAGGCAGTGAAAGAGGTTTTGGAGATTGGTAAACTTGAGTTCAAATCCCAGCCCTGCAACTTGCTAGTTATGACCTCAGGCAGATGATTTAATTTCTCTGAGCCTCGGTTTCCACACCCCACAGGGCTTTTGTGAGGCTAAGTGAGGTCTTGTTCATAAAGGGCCTGGCACATGGGGACTCAATAAATGGGTGTCACTATAGTGATTACAACTGCACATATTGCCCAAGTCCCCAACTTCCTGAACTCTTTCAACAATAAATTATAACCATCTACCTAAAAAATCTCCCTGGGCCCAGATTCCATCTTCCCCTCTTGAAGACACCCTAGCTATCGCTAGGGTCCATGTGTGCCATTCAACTGTCTTCACCATCAATACTTCCTCCCAAACTGCTTCACCATATGAGTCCTAGAACAAAAACAGCTTCAGTTCTTCATTACCTCAATCTTACCTGTCACCTTCCTTCCTTATTCATTTCCACTAAATCCAAGTTTGGGGCCTCATTAAGAAATCACCCAAATTTCAAGTTGTCATGATTTGACCAGCCAACATGTTGGTTGGCCCTCTCCAAATGAGTTATCCTAAAATCACAGAATTCAAATACCACTGAAAATGTCCCCGCATAAGCCATGAGATCGTGCCCTTGTGTATTCACTACTGCCAGGTTTAAGAGAATCCATTCACACTTTCCAAATACCTTTCCTCTTTTCTCCAATGCCTTTAATCACCTGAATAGTTGTTACTGAGGACAAGATTTGAGGTTCATCTGGATTCGCATCATTTAGAGTTTCTCACTATCTCTTACTAATGCATCTCGTTGCCTATCATCAGAGTTAGAGAAGTAACCATAGCTAGCATTTAGTAATTGCTTTCTAAGGGCAAGGGATTGTTGAAAGTGTTTTCCACGTGTTATTCCCTTCACCACTGTCATTTCCCATTGTCCAGAAGCAACTACTGGAAGGTCTGGGGCTTTGCTTTTAGGGCCAAGGTCTATCAGGGATGGCCGTGAATTTTACCAGGTAGGTATGAGCTGTCCAAAAAGCTTTCTCCACTTTCAGGATCTGAGATCAATCATTCCTCCGAAGTTCTGCTGCCCGCTGGTTCCCAAGACCCTGTCCCTCTCATGTCATCAAAGGTGTCCTCTGCAGTCGGTCCCCAGGGAGGCTGTGGAAGCCTGTGGCCCGGGAATCCTCCCTCTGTCTCTTCCCTGGGCTCCCACTGTCTGCATCCCACAGCTGCAGCTGTTGACCTGTGTTTTGCTGCTATTTGCCTTTCAAATAAGTTAATAAAAAACAACGAACTAAATAACAAATTGGAGATTTGTGTTTAAAACAACAGTGACAAAGGCCTTTGATTAACCCACAGTACCACAGAAAAGCAACTCCATAGTACCACTAATGGTACTTTAGACACTTACAGGGCCTCTCAGTTGATTGGGAATTTTTACAAACATTACCCTCTCAATCCAAACCGAGTGGAAAACAACGTCTTTGGGTAGGCAAAGTCGGTCTAGACAGATATAAAAGAAATGCACTGATTTGCATACGGTTACAATGAAAGTCAATGAATCATGCATACATCTGTTTAACACACATTCACTAAGCACTAAGTGCTGGTTACTGGCTGCTTGGGCTAGTGTGGAGAGCTGACTTATCCACTGCCCTCTACAAATAAACCTACAAGGACTAGGAACTGGGAAGGCTTCAGGTCTTCCAGTCCATACTGTGCTGCTTCTTGGTTCTGACTCGTGACTTCCAAGGTCTCTCTGGGTCTGTTTCCTCATCTGTAAAATGGAGGTGGAAGGGGGCATTGATGACTTTGAACTGGTTGCTCCTGAGAGTCCTCTTCTTCTCTGAGACTCAATGGAAACTCTGGAGTACTCTGGTCTCGCTTTGTGTCTCTGGGTGTGTCAGAGGAAACACTGCTTCTACGTTTTGCACAGAGATGCATAACAGAACCAGAAGTTGGGACCAGAAAAACCATGTTTAACTCCCAAAATCTTACCAAGTCCTGCTTTTCTGGTATGCAGAATGGGAATAATGACAAGTCTTAGCTACAGGGTTCTCTGAGATTTAAATGAGGTAACCTACGAGAGCTGCTCTGGAAAGCACTGCACATACCCGAGGGACCACTAGCATCCCTGAAATTTGGTGTCGGAAGTTGACAGCGCATTCTTCTACTCTCCTTAAGCGTCTCTACCACATTTCCAGCTTTTACTGCTCAGTTATCACACAAAGGCTCTTCTTTTATTTCTCAGTCTTCCTGTTTCATTTTCAGGTTTGTTTTTTTTTAACGAGGATGACATTTTGAAATCTCCAACTTTTGTCATCGATTGTCTTCTTGGTCCACAAGAAAAGGTTTCATTGAGTCAGTCAGACTTCTGTGTTTTTCTCCTAAGAAATTCAGTACACAAGGAAGGGAAGCTGAGGAGAAAGGATGGCCAGCGTGGAAGGGGGTAAGTCAGGCCGCGGCCTCCCAGTCGCCTTTGCACAGCTGCAGCAGAAGTAGCGCATGGGGTAGTGGCTGGGGAAAAACAGTTGTCCCAGAAGCACAGGAAATGCCCTGCAGGGAGGGAGGGCAGGGGTTCCTAGGGGTCACCTGCATGCTCAAAATGGAAATCGGGCCACTACCTCTCGTACTCTTTCTGTCAGATTTTCTCCAGAAAGGCTTCTCAAGAGTAGGGAGGAAACTGTCCCCAGAGAAGTGAAGAATTTAGAAGATGTTTCCAAAGCTGCCCCTGTGGATCAGAACATCACCGCTCTTCTGACCCGCCGATGGTGGGAACACGGTGTGGAGAACCCTCCACGTGTGGCTTTGGGAAGTTGGCCCATAGCTGTGTGTGCCTGGAGCGGAAGGCTGTATATGCAGTCAGTGAAGGACGTTACCTTTGTACAGACTTAAACATTCTGCCCTACTTGCAGAGGGATTTTCATTTAATCCGTCACATATTTTCGTTGTTAGTATGACTACCAGATACTTCCAGAAACAGGAATACACAAAACCACAACCTCCATTTTTGTGCCGACACACTCTTACCAAATCACATTCTCTAGCACTGCTTTTGTGAAGTTGGTCCGTAGCTCAAGAACCACCAAGGGCTCTCTAGTTCCCTCGGGACTGAATCCAAGTTTCAAGTTCCTTAGCCTAGAACTTAAGCCCTTTCATGAAGTGGCTCTTTGCTATACAGTATTCTGGGATGAGCAAAATGTACAAAACATGGGATTACCACTGTTGAGGAATTTAACAATTTAGTTGGGGAGGCCATATTTGGTATGTTAAAAATTTAGAAAATATGGCCAGGCTGGGTGACTCAGCCTGTAATCCCAGCACTTTGGGAGGCTGAGGTGAGTGGACTGTCTGAGCCCACGGATTCGAGGCCAGCCAGGGCAACTTAGTGAGATCTCATCTCTACCATAAATTTTTAAAAAATTAGCTGGGCGTGGTTGTGCACGCCCATAGTTTCAGCTACCTGGAAGGCTTGAGGTGGGAGGATCGCCAGAGCCCAGCAGGTCCAGGCTGGGGTGGCCATGAGTGTGCCACTGCACTCCAGCCTGGGCAACAGAGTAAGACTCCAATTCAAAAAATAAAAATGAGAAAATAATATATGCTGTTATACAATCATGTGCTAAACCAGTGAAGGAACACAATATGTAAGGGCATGATAAATATGTACCACCGATTCACCAGAACATTCAGGATTCCTTTAGCAGGGTCTAAAAGACCTACTCCGTTGTTCAATCTAGAATAATCCAGGCTTTGGAGCATCCTGAAGACATTCAAACATCTGCAGTGCACCTGGATTTATCAGGACAAAGATTCCTCAGATAAGAAATTCCCAGTTTAGAAGACACTTTCAAGAAGTGCAGGGGTTAACAGGAATTGTTTGGATGCTTTCACAGCACAAGGACAAATGCACGAAGGGAATGAGTGAGAAGCTCAGTACCTACTAGAAACCCCAAAACTAGTGGATCTGGAGAAAAGAGGTCCCGTGAGCAAGCAGCAGCTTCTAAATCTCAAAGCCTGGTCATAAAGAGTAACGCAATCACTGGACCTGGAGGCCTGGCTCCATAAGCAGTTTTCCATCTTATAGGGAACCCGTGTGCATTTAGTCAGGAAAACCCTGGTGGACAGGAGCTCAGGACAACTGAACTTTAAAACCTCACCGTCCTAACTCTTGGCTCTGACTCTGGCCCAGGGCCACCTGTGTTGGCCAAATTATCTCAAAGTTGTCCTACCTCCTTGTGTTATATGGATACACCTCTGTGTCTGTTCACTAATAGATGAGGTTTTTAACAGCAAACTGAAATGGGACCAAAAGCATACAATAAGTCCCAAAATGCCAACCTAACATACACTTGGAGGAAAGTTATTCAGTCTGTGTGACGTTAGACACAGGCACTGAGTGGGTTCGTCCCAATTCTTTGGCCCTAAATCCTATTCTGTCTGGTCATGAGAACACACCACATACATAATATTTCTAGAAATCTGATGGGGTCTACTGCTTCTCCACTGTGACAGACATGTAAGAGTGAGCTAGGGATAGGGGACACGTAATAAATAAACTAAATCTCCCACTAGAATTATGGCCAAAAGTCTGAGACCAGCCTGAGCAACATAATGAGATCCTAGCTCTACAAACAAATTTTAAAATAGGAATTGGCTAGGCATGGTGGTGCATGCCTGTAGTCTCAGCTACTTGGGAGGCTGAGGCAGAAGGACTGCCTGGGCCCAGGAGTTTGAGGCTTCAGTGAGCTATGATCACACCACTGCACTCCAGCCTGTGTGATAGAGAGAGACCCTGTCTCCAAAAAAAACCAAAAAAACAAAAAAACCAATAAATAAATCAACAAAAGTAATAATAATTCCACTCCAGTATTATTTTTCTTGGGTTTTTTGGTTGTTGTTCAACATATGAGATCTGCAGGGCATTTAAATCAAGAACTGTTTCCTAACTATAGTTGCAATCTGCAGATTTTAGGCAGAAATTATATTCTGAAGGTCATCTTGCCAACACAGGGAAAAGAGATTTAAAAAAAAACAAACGAACATTGTAAAAGTAATAGCACATGACTTTGGAGGGAAGTCTTTGGACAGCAAACTGCCCACAAGCTTCCACAGCTGAGAACTAGAGATGTTTTAGTCCAGAGGTGTCCAAGCTTTTGGCTTCCCTGGGCCACATGGAGTAACCTTTTGGCTTCCCTGGGCCGTGCCGCGTAAAGAGGACTGGTCTTATGCGGCACATAAATTATACAATATAGTTAGTGTATATACATAATAAGACAAAAAAATTTTTATCATAAAGTTTAGAAAAACGAGAATTATAAAACTAGTGAGAAATTTGGCCTTGTCTCTGTAAATCTAACCGATATGTCCAGTTCGATGGAAGTGGTCACAATACTTAGAGAGTTCTGAAGGTGCTCGTCAGAAATGTTTGTTTGAATCTTGTTCTTTGTGTGCTTCATAATTGAAAACAGCTGCTCACAAGTGTATGTGCTGCCCAAAAGCAATGTCATGAATTAAGGCGTGGTTGTTAACTTCAAAAACAGAACTACACATACAGTCAAGAAGAAGATAAATGCTAAAAAACATGTAATGTTAAAAGATTTTGTGGGGCCACATCACTAGCTGTCCTGGGCCGCATGTAGCCCATGGGCCACGGGTTGGATGTGCCTGTTCTAGTTCTTTCCACTCTCATTTGTTATTCAAAGTTGACCAGTGTTATCTAAGCAAAGGGAAAGGGATCCTTGCTTTTCCTTGACTGAAGACCAACAGGAGGGAACCTGGAGAATCAAGAAGGGAAAGCAAACTTGGCGAGACCTCATCTCTACAATAAATCAAAAATGAGCCAGGTGTGGTAGCACGCGCCTGTAGTTCCAGCTACTTGGAAGGCTGAGGCGGAAGGATCGCCGGAGCCCAGCAGGTCGAGGCTGCGGTGGCCGGGAGCGGCCACTGCACTCCAGTCTGGGCGACAGAGTGAGACTCCAACTCAGAAAAAAAAAAGAAGGGAAAGCAGACTGAATCTGATATGTTCAAGAGTTTATATTCCTGAGCACCTATCTTATGTATCCACTGTGACGAGCCACAGATCACCCAGCTGTGTGGTCCCACCTGGATCAATTCCAATCTGTCGTGATCAGTAACCACAACACTGACTTCAGGCTTCAGTTGGGTTTGTCTCTGATTTACTTTGAGGAAGACTATCATGGAGGATTAGTACCCACGGAAATGGCAAAAGACCACTGCTTTAAGACGTCGTTCGATGGCCACGCACAGTCGCACACGTCTATAATCCCAGCACGTTGAGAGGCCGAGGTAGGAGGATTGCTTGAGCCCAGGAGTTTGAGTTTGTTTCTACAAAAAAAATCAAAACATGACCCGGGCGTGGTGGTGTGTGCCTGTAGTCAGTCCTAGCTACTTGGGAGGCTGAGGCAGAAGGACTGCGTGAGCCCAGGAGATGAAGGCTGCAGTGAGCTGTGATCATTGCCCACTGCACTCCAGTCTGGGCGAGAGTAAGATCCCTGTCTCAAAAACAAAACACATAGTTCTAGATTTTATCCAGTCAAAACACTTCATACCTTTGTATGATTAACTTCAGTGAGTGATTCTTGTCGAATCAAATGTGGACTCTCTGTGTTTGTGAAATGGAGTTTCCAGCAGGAAGATGGTGTGGCGGGCAGATCCACACCCGCTACACGCGCTCTCAAGTGGCCACGGGAGCAACACAGCGTGTAACAGCGCACAGCTCGCATGCTGCCTCGCGCTTTCACGTGGAAAGGAGAGAAAAGACGCATCTGTGCCCAAAAAAGTCAGCAAACACAGATCTGAGGCAAATACAGGGCAGCTCAGTCGAGACTTGGCTAGAGTCCGGTCAGTCTCAGAGAACCAGACGCCAGACATTTCCATCATGCAATTTCCTGACCGAATTTTGTTTTCTTATATTCACTCCTGGGACCCTGGACAAGCCTCCTTCTCAGACTGCGGTCGGCTTGGCTTCCTTGTGGCTGCTCTGGTGCGACCGCATTACTGCTTCCTGCTGCAGCCAGCCCAGAGACCCACCCGCAGCGGGGCCACGCACAGGCCCCACACCTCAGAGCCGTCGCAACATGATGGACTCCTCATGCAAAACAGGATTTCTGAACAAAAACCATAGTTTCTTAAACTCTGACGGATTTATAAGCGATGCTATGAAAATGCCACGGGATTTTCAAAATGCCCCCTTTGCCCTGCAGTTTCTCCTTCACAGACCTGCTGTAGTTCAGCGTAATGCAGAGGGTGAGAAGGGGAGTGCGTGGGGTTAGACCCCGGGTTTTGTAGAACAAGGAATCCCGTTTCAAAAGGTGAGAGAGGCTGACTGCTTCTCTGTGTCACCTTCTCCACGTCCGGAAGAAAAAAAATCTCATTTTTACGTATACGAAAAAGATTCACAGATAATTTGCACACACACCCTGGGAGAATGCGGCTCCGATTTGTAACTTTAAAAAGAACCACTGTCTAAATGCAACATATTGGAATCCCGCATCGGATCCTGGAACAGTAAAAGGACATCTAGCCTATAGTTCCAGCCACTTGGAACATCTAGCAGAAAACCTAGAGAAATTAGAATAAAATCTACTGTTTCGTGAACAGCATTCTACTAATGTTAATTTCCTCATTTTGACCAAAAGTAACATGGTTATGTAAGTTGTCAACAGGAGCGGAAGTAGGGTGAAGGGGATACAAGAACTCCCTATACTATTTTCGCAACTATTCTGTGAATTTAAAATTATTCCAAAATCAAAATTTGTTTTAAAAAAAAAAGAGTCGCCCTGAAGTGTCAAAAATAATTAAGAAAGCAGTCATGACACAATGGTTACTTCCTTTCAAAAGAACGGGGAGGGTGTTGTCAAATCCACAGAGGGCCAGAGGCTGGACCCTGCTCTGCACCACCAACTTGAGACCTCACTTACTTCAGTCTCACCGTCTTAAAAACCCGTTAAAAATGATGAAAACAATACATGCCCATTGAGGACAATTTGGATGCCACCAGTGAGGAAGCAGCTAGTAGAGGTATACAAATACTTGATTCAGAAACAATCTTGATTGTTCATCGTTGACCGTGTTTCCTTCCAGTCCTTTTTCCACACAGGCATTTTTTTACATAGTGGAGATACAGTTTTGGGGTCCTGTTTTCTTCACCTAATACTCTAGGATGAGCCACTTCTCCAATGCCGTGGTTTGGATGCGGTTGGGTTGTCCCCACCAAGTCTCATGTTGAAATTTGGTCCCCGGTGTGGCGGTGTTGGGAGGCGGAGCCTAGTGGAGGTGTTTGGGTTGGGGGGTGGATCCCTCATGAAAGGCTCAGCGCTCTTCTCACACACGGAGTTCTCGTTCTTTGGCGAGGGAATCAGTTCCCACAAGAGCGGGTCGTTGCGAAGTGAGCTTCCTCCTCTGTTCCATCCATCTTCCCACATTCCCTCTTCCCCTTTGACCTTCTCCTCCATGTTTTGACAAAGCACAAAAGCCCTCACCAGAAGCTAACAGATGCCGGTGCCATGCTTCTTGTACAGCCTGTGGATCCATGAGCCAAACAAACCTCTGTTCTTTATAAACTACCAGCCTCAAGTGTTCTTTTAGAGCATCCAAAGTGGACCAAAACACCTGCATCGACTCCAAGCTTTGTAAACACAAGGCTTAAAAGCTACCCCTCCCTCCATGGTGCATCAGTTCCACAGATGACTTGACCAGATACTACCTGAGACACCACCTGCTACACAATTAGGATGCTTCAACATTATGGCTGCCAGGTTAATACCACAGAGGTGGCTTAAGGGAAAACTGGTCCTGTACATCCAGCTACCTTTGAGCTTGAGTTACTCGTCACTGGATAATTAGGTAGAACAGGCTGTTCCAGAAGGTTTGGGGTCATTGTGGCTTATAGCCGGTTAGTGATGCTTAGAATAAATGCCAGTCACCACCAGAGAAAAACTGAAAACATGAGAGAAAAGAACACAAGTTGGGTGCTCTGAGTCATATTGGTATAAACTATCAAATGAATTCTAAGTCAGTAATTAGTACAACAGAATAAAAGCAGCAAACAGCAAGACCTAGAAAACTAGAGTGCTGTCTTAAATGAGCCAGTCTCTGCTTAAGCTGCATACCAAGTCAACATTCATTTTTGTAAAAGCTAAGTGGGAATAAATATCAGCCCAATAAAAAAAAAAACATGTGAAAATCTAGGTATTTAAAAGATGCATAGATGGCCTTGGCCTAGCTCTTATTCTGGGAAATGAGATCACATGTGATATACCCATTCAGACACACATACAGAGCCAAATCCCAAAATAAATGTAATCCAGTGAAGGATTCTCCTCCCCACGGTGCACTCAAGAAAAACCAAACAGACGTAGAGAAGTCAGTTCTGAGGACTACATCTACATTCTTATTTCAATTTCATGTGTCCCATTTCCTCCTTTCTGGATACAGGGTGCATCTGGAACTATGAAATAAAGAGAAAAGTTTCCCTCCTGTTCCCACCTCTTGGCCTCACCCCCCTCTCCTCTTCTGTTCCACCACATGAGTCCACTGTCTCCATGGTTCTGAATAAAAGCACAGAGAGGTGACAGAAGAGGACAGCGGCATTCTCAGTGAGCAAACAGACTCTGTCCAAGGGTGTCCTGGGAGACATTCAACAATCTGTTTGGGAAATCAAGTTCTTCCCCACTCTTGGGAGGCCAGGCCAGGGCCTTACCAATGAGCTAACAATCTTTGCAACAAATCAGCAAGCACATCTTGTAAAATTTGGTACCCATCTGATAGATGCTGAGAGTATACAGAACACAGACGTCTATTTGGAGAGACGGGAAATTGGAAAGTCTGCTTACAATCTCTCCTGAGTCTGAACAGGCTTCACGAGTACATTTTCCAAGAGGGGATAAATCACTTGATTAGAAACAGGAAATTTCTTTCCAAGTTAATTTGAAGGAATAGCGATGCTTCAGACCTCAGAGATGGTCTACGACATTCTCAACCCTGCAGCTTCCTGAAGTTTGGAAAAAGCAGGAACTGTACGGGGATTTTCACAAAAGGGACTGTATTCCATTTTACAAAAATATTTCATGAGCATTGACTACGTGCAAGCATTGTGCTGGATGCTGGTGAACACTGCAGTGAATACAACAGTCTCTACCCTCGTGGGGCCTGA
The DNA here is from genome assembly GCA_027257055.1 of Cephalopachus bancanus. Classification (NCBI taxonomy): domain Eukaryota; kingdom Metazoa; phylum Chordata; class Mammalia; order Primates; family Tarsiidae; genus Cephalopachus; species Cephalopachus bancanus. The sequence continues at coordinate 963,887 of JAPVLO010000112.1, read as the reverse complement.
GATATTAAGTAGATAATCGCAAAATGCAGAGTGGTATGAGAATGTATGCGTGGGACCTAATTAATCCAGGTGTCAGGGATGGCTGGGAGAGCAGAAGTTCTTAGTCAAATGAAACCAGGGCAAAGAACTTCGGTAAGTTCAAGGAGAAAGACCAGTCTTGATAGCTCTGAATGCTCCCATTTGGAGACTGACAGAAGGGTGGACAACAGCTGGCATCTCCTAACTCCTCACTCTGTGGCCCAGACCTGCTGGGCTCCGGTGATCCTTCCGCCTCAGCCTTCCAAGTAGCTGGAACTACAGGTGCACGCTACCACACCCGGCTCGTTTTTGACTTATTGTCGAGATGAGGTCTCGCCAAGTCGCCCAGGTGGGTCTCGAACCCGCGGGCTCAGGCAATCCACTCACCCCAGCCTCCCAAAGGCGCGGGATGACAGGCTGAGCCACCAAGCCCGACTTGGAAGCTCCTTTGAATCCAAGTCCAAACTTGTGGCCTGGGCTATTCACAGAGCATGACGGAGCAAGGAGTCTTTTCTTCCAGAACTGCGAATGCACCTTCCTCTCTCGTCCAGCTCCTTTCCCACCTCAACATCTCCCGAGTGTGTGGAGAGCGGACCCACATCCTACAACAGTGACCCTCCAAGTCTGACAAGCTAAGAGTCATCTGGTGAGCTGGAAGACATTCTGGAAACTGTATATTCATCACACGCACTCCCCACCCCGCCAAGTAATTCTGATGAATGCTTTAGGTATTTGGGCCTTTCTACAATTAATGTGAAAAGCAGAATATTCTAAACCGATGGGATAACAATGAGAACAAGTGGCTGATTCCCTAGACGCTATTAGCAAAGACAATCCAGTCTATGTACCCTTTTTCAGGTCTCGGATGATCTCCATGAACAGAGGCTGAGAGGCCGTCCCCTGACTCCTCAGAAGACAGGAAGCAGAGAGGATATGGAGGGGCCCTGTCCAGACTCAGGGTGAAATGGAAAATTCCACGGAATAAAGATTCAGAAGTGGCTTGACTAAACTGGTTCTGTTCTTTGGTTCCCTAAGTGCACTGCAAAAGAAGTGTCTTAAGAAACATGTCTTTTATGAAATAATTCCTATTTTTAAAATCTTCATATAATTCACATTTAATTACTATAGAACATTTGCTATAAACCGGGTAACACCTTAAAATCTACTGTTCTAGCCGGGCTCGGTGGCTCAGCCTGTAATCCCAGTGCTTTGGGAGGCTGAGGTGAGTGGATTGCCTGAGCCCGGGGGTTCGAGACCCGCCCGGGCAACTTGGCGAGACCTCATCTCTACAATAAAATAAATTAAAAAATTACCCAGGCGTGGTAGCGCGCGCCTGTAGTTCCAGCTCCTTGGAAGGCTGAGGCGGAAGGATCGCTGGAACCCAGCAGGTCGAGACTGCGGTAGCCAGGAGCGTGCCACTGCCCTCCAGTCTGGGCGACAGAGTGAGACTCCAACTCAAAAATAAATAAACAAATAAAAATAAATAAAAGATCTACTGTTCTTACATTTAGGGAAATTTACCATTCCTCTCATTTGGGTGATTTCCCTCCTCTTTGGAAAGCACTGTCCTGAATTCCACTTTGCAGAGACTCCTTTTAATTCTCATGTTCATTTGGGTCCGGCAAGAAGGCTTTGTTTTTCAGTCTGTAAATCTGTCCCTGGAGACAAGCAGAACTGGATCCTCCTCTGGTTCATTTTAGAGTCCACAGGTTTCCCAGGCAACAGCTACTGAGCCCACTCCATCGAATGGTCACCCATTTTCTCCCTTGACATATCTCCCAAGCCCTCCCTCCCAGCTGGCCATCAGCACCACACCACTCATCTTCCGTCTGCCCTGGAGGACAGGACGGGCAGTCTTAGGGAGGATTCATGAATCCCGGCCAATTGATCACCCAGCAGGGCGTGCCCAGCTGGGAAGCGTCCCATAGACCTCACCCTGGGTTTCCAGGGCTGAGCAGCTAGCTACACCAGGGGCCCGCCTTTCTTTCCCAGATGACTCCCCCCCACCCTTTTTAATCCCTGGAAAGTATTCATCCAGTGATATTTATTATCTTGACTTTCTATAACTAGCTGCAGACCAAGTGATGAGGCCCAGCTCTTCTTCAAGATACTGGCCCAGTGACAAAAATAGCCCTTTCTCATGCAGCTTTGCCGAGAGATGCCAGCACTTGGTTCTAGGTTTTGCTTTTTTTAAAAGAAGACTTTGATCGGATGTATCCTTCCATCGGCCGTGGATGAGAGTATCCTCTTGTACATCCATTGCCTACGAGGCTCTGCTTTTGAAAAGGGTTTCAGCTGCCCCAGAAAGGCGGAGGCTACAACATGAAAGCACATGCCTCCTGGAGTTGGAATTCATTTGCCCTAGCCCCACAAGGTCCCCAGGAGCTCTGCCTTGGAATACAGAAGCTCTTCCACTGCAGAACTTCCTGGTTGTATGCGAGGTCTTTGGAAGTCAGCAGTGAGCTCTGGAGCCAGATTGCGGAATCTGGGCTCCTTTCTCCAGCACTCGCTGTCTGTGTGACCTTGGACCCGCTACTCAACCATGCTAAGCCTCAGGTTCCTCGCGGCTAAATGAAGATAATAACAGGACTTCCCTCTGGGGAAGCTATGAGGATTGCCTTAGTTAATCCACGCAAAGTACTTATAGCAGCACTGGGCACGTGGGGAGCACTCAGCCGATGTTAGCAATCAGAATTGTTAGCTCTTCTCAAGAACGGAGATCAAAACAGACTGGCTTCGAGGAGGAAAGGGGAACAAGCCCAGATTCCAATGCTCTGTCCAACGCTCTGTCTGAGAGAGGCAAGGCTTCTTCCCCAGAATATGCTTCTCCCACAGAAATCCCTAGAAAGGTGGCCTGTCTGAAATGATTTCTAGATTTAATGAAAAAAGCAATCTAGTCCAAATGAGATGAGCTGGGTGACTACGAGATTCAGCCCCGGGCACTGCTCGGATTTCTGGTACTAGTGTCACGCTGGGCTAGGATAAATTGATTTCAATGAGTTAATAAAAAATACAGTCTCCCTCCTTGCAACTGGTATTACCAGGGTCCCTGAAACAGCTCAACTGAAGAAGCTACTTTTTTGTAAAAGAGACTCTCAAAAAAAAAGGAGTATAAATTTAACTTAGGTAGCTTTTGCCAAATCACTCCCAATGAGTCCCTTCTTTGGCCTTCCTGGGGGGATTCCTCTCAAATTGCTTGCATTTCTGGGACTTACTTCACCCTCTGATGAAATGTAATGGATTTGGCTGGTGGTTCATTACTGAACCCATGTGGAACAAAAGCTCACGCTTCATGCATTATAAATCAATGACATTTCTAAAACAATAGCGATGGGTATCATCTGGGATCTAGAGCAAGTCCCTCTAAGTGGCCACTGGGCATATATCATAATTAACCAGTGATTTAGGACAACTCAATTTCCCATCATCATCATCGACTTGTGCCTTAAGGAAACCCATCAACACTTCACTGCTTCCTGGAGGAGATGTTTGGAGTGTGAATGGAATATTGTCAGGTGAAATTAGGCCACTTCTGAGTTGTGCAACATTCCCCTTCAAAATCTTGCTGATTATGCAAACACTGAATAATTATACCGATTCATGCATTAGACTCCATCAGAATGACAAAGCATCAGCACTGGCACCCCATTTCACTCTGCTAATGAAAAACAGCAAGCTTTTAAGACCACCATCCATCAAGCGAGAAAAAGAACTCCTTCAGTGTAATGACAGGTGCATGACAATGGAAGCAGGATTTTTTTTTTAAGGATGTGGGCTGCTGCCAAAGATTAAAATCATTCTGGGTCTAATATCGTTCTCTTTCTTTGTGCTCCTCTGAGGTTTAGTACTTTCTTTCGGCAGAGCCATAAAAAGGCTGATGCAAGAGATCCTGAATTCCCAAGAGTCTGTTCCCATCATTCCACACTGTGTTGGTGAACATTTTCCACTGGGGTCTCCTTTCCTTTCTTTAGAGGCCAGTGCCCTACCCTCAACAGTCTGGAGGGCAAATGCACACAAAGGTAGCTCTGAAAAAGTATTAATACATTGAACTGAGAAGGGAGTTTGTTCCAGACAATGCTCCCCACAGCTGTACAGACGTGATTTTCACCAACACAGAGTATAATTCACAGGCAGCACCGGAGATAGGCAGGGATGGACCCTCTAGAATCTCACACAAGCAGCAACAGTCTCCTGCAACTCAGATGGCCAAGAGAAAAGAGGGGTCTGTGTTTCAGGGGTAAGAAGGAATTCATTCTGGCACCTCTCCCATGCAGCCTCTTCTCATGTATTCTACTTATGGCCTAGACCACCTCTTAGAGGCATGACTTGGCTAATCTTCCCCCAGCACCCTAGAAAACTCTATCTGAAAGACCCAAGCATAACACTCCACATTCGTGTGTCAGAAGCTCTTTATCCAGCAGTCTCAACTGTGAAAAATTTGGTTTAGAATCTAGTTTAAAAGAAAAAAGAAAAAAGGAAAAAAGATGGCCGGGATGAGAAGCCTCTGGATAGGAAAAATGGCTAGTCCTAAGTCAAAGCACTTAAAGCTCAAGAATTTTATGCCAGGGAAGACTCCTCGGGGTTTATGCTACAGGATCAAGTCTCTTTTTCTCTCTCTCTCTTCTTGTTTTATTTAGATAGGAGGTCTAACAAGCTTAGTTTCTGGGGTTTAGAATCTACAGCAGATTCAAAACAGCAAAATGGAAGGTGTACTGAATTGAATAGAGTTGCCCTCATTTAGATAGAGGGTCTCTATCGATGTCATTAGTTAAAATGAGGTCCTATCAGATTAGAGTGGGTCTTATTCAATGGCCAATGTCCTTAGAAGAAGAGAAACACAGAGATGCAGGGGAGAACGTGCCATGTGACATCAGAGGCAGACACTGGAGTGACACGTCTACAAGTGAAGGAATGCCGAGTACTGCCTGCAGCTACCAGAAACTACAAGATGGGCATGGAACAGATTCTCCCTCACAGCCCCCAGAAGGAACCAGCCTCTGACCTCCAGAACTGTGAGAGAATACATTTCTGTTGTTATAAGCCAATCCGTTTGTGACACTTTGTGGCTATAGACCCAGGACACTAATACAGAAGGGTCCTTAGAAATAAGGACGCTGTGGGTAGTTTAGAAAAATCTACTGACAGCCTGATACCAAGGGAGAAGAACAAGATGGATGTGTTTGTTTTTTTAAAGACGCATGAATTAAAAAACCAGCTGGAGTCATTTTATCCAGTGGCAAACCAACAGGTCCTCTCCAGGAAGACGCCGCAGATATAAAGGTATAATCCACTTGGGGACAACATTCATAATGATGACCTTGAATTGGCTTTTACGAGACTGGATTCTGTTCAGGGTGTTCCAACAAGGCCCCACTGTACTGCCTCACCCCAGCCCTAAAAAGGAAATGTATTTGTTTGCCACTTGGACTGCACTAAACATTCTCTTTTATATTTGGCATCTCAACATGGCACTGTATTCTTTTGTGCCTGACTTCTCAAGACTAACATTTCACATTTTCTTTCTGGAAATCCTGATCAAACTCGACAGTTTATCTATGGTCTGTGTAAAGATTTTTCTACACTTAGTTGGTATTTGTGTCTTTTGATGGCAATTGTACACACACACACACACACACACACACACACACACACACACACACACAAAATGCTTAAGAACCCAACAGAATCCTTGATGAGGACTCTAAACTATTGACATCTAGGCAAACTTTTTACTCTGGATTTCACACAACAGCCAGAAAACCTTTTTTCCTGGAGATTGAACTCTGAAGTTGGGTGTAAAACAATTATATCTTGTATTTAAATCACGTAAAAACTCTATGTCTCCAACCCCCATCCATCTATTAAGAAATAGAAAATAAAAACCACAGTTGGAAATGTTTAAATATAGACTGCAGTCCATATAAAAAGACCTGTAACAGTTCTGCTTTACTCTTGGATTCACTGCCTCCACACCGTGTGCTGAAATCAATTTACTTTTCTTTTTTTCCATTGAAACTCATGCATGCAGACTTATCTCGTTCCACTTGGGGAGCACTTTTGTTTCCTGAGAAATCCCTTTTTCCTCCTATTTCATATTTCCTTACTTAGTCCTAAGTCTCCTCAAATCCCCTTTGAAAATGGTAAGTGCACAACTTTATGTCAATTCTTTTAAGGTTGTCTTTTTAAGGTTGGACTTTCTATTTGTTTCCACTTAATTATTTCCCAGAGAGCTCCAAACCCCTGGCTTAGAAACGCCCTGGGAACTGTTTCCCCGCCTCTTTCCTAGTGACCAAGGAGGTTTCAGGTCCTCACAGTGTGGAAGGACGTGATGGAGTCCTGCAGCCTGCCGGCCCCTCCTCCTCGCCTCATGAAAGGGTGTGGATGTGGAGACACAGGCCCAGCAGATCAAGCATCACAATCCTGTCTGCACAATAAGCAGCCGCCCAGACCTCCATCCCACAGCGGGGGGGGGGCCCTCCATCAAGCCCTTCCACTTTGGCTTTGAAAGGGCTCCAGTTCGCCCTCTGCCCACAGCCACCTTGGGGGGAGGCAGGGGGACCCAGGGTCCCGGGGCAGGCACAAGAAGGGCAGCCCTATCCTCAAGCTGGGCAGCAAGCCAAGGTGGGAAAGGCCACCAAACTGCGGCCGGGTAGGGCTCCCCTCCACAGGTCTCCTTTGCTTTTGCTCTGTCAGCATTTTAGGATTTAGGGCTGGGGGACTGTGTTCCAAAAATAATAAAAACCACCCATTTGGAGGAACACGTGGCAGGGCTTCACAGCCTCCTAGCCTATCTGCAGTCCCCCGCCAGGAGAAACAGACAGTGTCTCATCAGCGAGGGTTCCTTGGTCCAGGATGCAGGGGAAGGTCAGCCAGCACCAGGGAAATTGATGGATTTGCTGTCGTCCCCACTGTAATTCAGAATTAGGGTGGAAACAGTTTGAAGGAGTGTTTTCCCTTTCTTTTTTAACCAAGCCTCTTACTAACATGATATCACCGCCTTAAACTTTTCTTTTTCTCTTTTTCTTTCTTTTTTTAAACCATGATCCTCTTACAACCCAAACATACAATAGTCTCAGAATCTCTCCATATAAGGAGTTCCAGACAGACTGATTCCACGCCATGTTTCTTGGGCTTAATGAAGAAAGCTGTTCTCGGGCACTGCCCAAGGTTAGCAGGGGTGCCGCGAGGGCCCCAGGGGACTGGCTTACTCAGGACAGGGCTGGTCCTTCAAGTCCCCGGCAGGGCATGGTGAGAAAGGTCACGCTCTGGCTACTGGCCCCTGAGCAGTTCTTTCCCAGTCTCAAGAGACCCTGCTGGTCGGACGGTAAAAAGTCCAGCACAAAGGCTCTGAGTTCAGGTCTTCTCACTAACTGGGCACAGAGCCCATTAAAAACCTACTGAAGAAATTAAAGACTAAGTCTTTAATTAGCCTCTAAGTCTAAGCTCCAGCTATTTAACTCCTGAAGCACTGGGTGACCCCTGCTCAGCCATGCTCAGAGGTATGTCATGGAACCAACGTCACCGCAGAGCAGAGGCAGAAAATGGGAAGACAGGAGAAGTGGGAAGAAACAAAGGAAGAAGCTGGAGGACAGAAGAATAAAGTGTGGAAATGAACCCCAAAGGGGTAAATGGTGAGAGTGACACTGCAGGTGCAGGGCGCTGCACCCTACACCGGCCTGGCCGGTGCTCCAGAAGACACAGAAAAAGCAGGTGGAGTCGTCTAAATGTGGTGGGCATCCCCAGGCACTGAATGGTCAGAGGTCGTGCAGGAAGTGGATGGTGCACCTCCCCCCACCACTAACTCTATACGTTAGTGTACCATGAAATCAAATTAGAAGTCAAAACCAGTATTTTTTAATAGCATAGAATAAAATGGACTAGAAAAATGTCATAATGCACTTCAGATAGTCAGTATAGGTATTGTTTTATTAAACTTTGTTTCAATTTTAGATGTGTGGATGGGTCACCATCTATTTTCTACACTGTGGTTAGGTAAAAAGAAGTGTATAAAACATTCCTATATGATATATATCTGAGTATGCTTTGTCTTTAAGTTTAAAAAGTAAAATCCTCTGAATTGAGCCCTTCTTACATGTCAGGATACAAATCGGCTGCCTCTAAATTCTCAATGTTAAAACACCTTACCACTGATGGGATAAAAAATTAGTCTGATGATAATTACAAACTTGAAATGAACAAAAAAGGAAATTTTATATTAAAAAATATACTGATAAAGGATATGCCAGGTTTGCTCATATTCCGTGACATATCTCTGCTTTCATTTTGTGATTTCCAAGAGAGAACTGAACTGCCTTTCTTACTCTCAACTGCAGTCTTCCCAAGGCCTTATCTCATGGTAACTTTTTAAAAATGACTGAGGACCAGGATGACTTCAGCCACACCTGATCCAAGGTGTGACCCAGAAGGAGCTTTGATCTGCTCAGCATCGGCCAGACACCCCAGAGACGCACACCTCACTTTCCGGAGCTAGAAACTGCACCAGAATGCCAGACTCCAAGAAAGAATAATTATCCAGTACTGGAAGAAAACTCTGAGTTCAGAGAGTCTGGTGACTTGTCCAAGGTTAAGTACAAAATGTAATCACAGGGCAGCCAGAATGGGAACCCAGGCTTCCAGGTCCCAGCTGTAGTAGGATGTACTTTGATACAGATTTCACCAACCCTGGAGGCAACCAGAGTTGGAGAGCCTAGACTTGTAAGTTTTTTTTCTCTCATGCCTGTTTTATGTATCTACTCAAACCTTAACTTAGGCTGACATCCGCAGCTTTCCATGCCATGTCATTATTCTACTACACACTAGTTTTGAGGTTTGTGAGGTTAGTATTCATAAGTGCTTTCCAACCTCTGACTCAAATGAGCTCTATTTTCTCCAGACATGTAACTTACTATTGAATCTCATTTCCATGAGAAATTCAGAAGCGATAATGATACGTGTCTACAATGCTAGGATCACTATTCTTGAAAATGCTTATATTTTCCCCTCATAAAATAATATATGTCCACTGCATAAAGTGTAAAAAGCACAGAAAAAGATAAGGAAGAAAACTTAAATAACCTGTTCACTTACTACTCAGTGACAACCTATATTAGAATTTGGGTATATTTTGTCTATGAAAATACAAAAATTCTTTTGGTACTAAATTTTGATTGAACCCTTCCCTTTTCAATCAACATTACATATCAGCAAAGATTCTTCAAATATATGATTTATAACATAGGACAAATATGGCATCCTATTGATTAATCATTATTAATTATACTATTCACGGCTGTTGAGAACTCCAGGTTTTCCCCCGTTTTTCACATAGATATATAATGTCACAGTAAGCATCTTTTTTACATAGCTTTTTTTGTGCATATACCTGCTATTTCCATAAAATAAATTACTGGTAGGGAATTACTGAGTCAAAGTATGTGATTACTTTTAAGACTCTTGATATATATTTTAAAATTCCACTCCAGAAGGGTTGTTTATATCAAAACACAGAATGTGAAGGTGTTTATCTTGCCCTCTTTGTCAGTGATCAGTATTATCATTTTTTTTTTAAAGTCTTGCAACCTATTGGTAAGAATTTTTACCTTCTTGTGTTCATTTGTATTTCTTAATTTATAGAGAAGTTGAACATTTCCATGTTTATTGGTCATTTGGGGGGTGTGTGTGCGTGCGCGTGTGTGTGTGTTTATCTATCTCCTGTGCGTGTAAACTGAATGTTCTTATTCTATACTCATTTTCCTATCAAAATGTTAAGATTTTACTTATTTATTTATAAGAGCTCTTTATATCATAAGGATATCAAACTTTTGACTTACATTTGGGGCAAATACTTTGGGAATCACTTTTAAGTAATACAACAGCTTGAAGTAATAAGATGTGTTGGCTTTTAAATTGTCACCAGCATAGCAATAAATCATGCCACCTGCTGGTAAAACAGAATAGTTGATGATTCTTCATGTTTCTAAGATGAACTGCATTAATATTTTTTTCCATGCTGCTTGTTTTAAAACATTGGAAATAAAAGATGAACATTTAGTTAGAGCTATTTATGACATTCCGTACTCATGGATAGTATGATTAACAATCTTTGACCACATTTAAATATTTTTAAGGTTACTTCTTCACATAAATGGGGAAAAATCATTAATTCATATTAGACATGAAATTTTTCTTTTTTGAGTTGCAGTCCCACTCTGTTGCCCAGGCTGGAATGCAGTGGCACACTCACGCCACTGCTGCCTCAACCTGCTAGGCTCAGGCGATCCTTCCACCTCGGTCTTCCAAGTATCTGGAACTACAGGCATGCGTCGCCACACCCCGTGAATTTTTTGACTTGTTGTAGAGATGAGGTCTCTCCAAATTGCCCAGGCTGGCCTCAAACCCCTGGGCTCAGGCAATCTTCTTGCCTCAGCCTCCCAAAGTGCTGGGATTACAGATTTTGCACCCAGCTAAGAAAGTAAAATTTAGCTCTGAATCAATTCAAAGCCATTTCTGGTGCCAATTTTGAACACAGGTATTTGTGCCTTGTTTTAGGGAATCACAGCAATTGAAACCGCAAATTTAACAATCAGATAAATGTGGGTGAGTATCATTATTATTTATTTTCACAAAAGGCATTTTGAAAGAGACATCTTCAAACCAGAACTTCTATACAGACCATCAAACCAATACTTGCTTGATGTGGCCAGGTCAATTAGAGGAAGCGGTGTCATTTAATTCTGGATGAAGATGGATATAACCAGATAAAGGTCATCAGATCGTTAAAGATCATGTTACTCAGCTGGAAAACATACTTTAATTTGGGGCTTACTAAAATAATAGTTATAGAACATGCTCATTGTCTTTCACCCCTCATAGACTGATCTAGGAAAAACAATATACTCAAAGGTTCTACAGAAACTTAGGCTGTCAAGGTAATTCACTAACTACAGCAACAGGGTCAGTTGGTTATTGATTTCGCTCATACACAAGGAGGTCAACAGCCAAGCTACAGGAGCTATCACCAAATGGTCTGACATCTCCAGAAAGATAAAAATAGAATCACTGCTTTATGACAAGCTATCCTTATGAACTGACTTTTTGGTACTGTGAATTATTACTCGGCCCCTGAGAGTACTGATGTAAACAAAAATGCAAACTGTCCCAATAACCTAGTCAATTTTACACACAGCCTCCAGTAACAGCGAGGGCGTTTAGTCTTCTGTGGAAGAGGATGCAGAAATTTGACACTTTCTACAGCTTGACATGACCACATGTGAAACACTCAAAACCAAGTGTGTAAATTTTTAATAATAAAATAAAATGTGGTATTATCCTTGCCAAAAAAAAAAAAAAAGTTTAACATACTTGTTTTAGCAAACTCTGGGCAAGATTTTCCCAGTAGTTTGACTTGGGCTCAGTAATCAAAATGTGTAAGTTTTCGTTTATAACCAGGAGAGAATGCACAACAACTCAAGGACACTCACCAAATGGAGGAGAAGGGAGTGGCTGGCCAACAATAAAGTAAAGGAAACAAAACATTAGGCCAGGTCTGATTCAGGGCAGGATCTGACAGATTGTGAAAAGCAGCTAAGAATGTCTCCCTTTTCCCACCATCTAGGTTATGAGGTCCTGGGGGAGAAGATGGCAGATTTTAAATTGTCCCAGAGCGGAGCACAGTGACTCATGCTTGTAATCCCAGCACCTTGGGAAGTCGAGGCGAGAAGACCGCTTGAGACCAGCCTGGGCAACATAGCAAGACTTTCTCTATACAAACAATCAAAAAATTAGCCAGACATGGTGGCACGTGCCTGTAGTCCCAGCTACTCAGGAGGCTGAGGTGGACGGATGCCCTCAGTCTAGGAGGTTGAGGCTACAGTGAGCCATGATCGTGCTACTGCACTCCAGTCTAGTGACAGAGTGAGATGCTGACTCAAAAAATAAATAAATAGTCCCAGAAAACCAAACCCACAGGTGAGTTCAAGGCTTGTATATGACAGCGCCATGCTGAGAGCTTGGAGAGGACACAACAGAGGGAGGTATTGGGAAGATGACCCAACTGCCCCTTCAGTCACCCGGCAACTTCGGCTTCCAAAGTCAATTGCTAATTTCCTATCAGTAATACCCCTCCTCTGAATTACCTTTACATTCAGGTAACTTGTGGTGAGAGGGTGGGAAAGTTATCCTGTATTTCAGATCATCCAAGAAGTACTAGGGGTAGGAGTGGAAGAAACAATGGCAGGGTTCCAAACATTTAGGAGAGAAACTCAGGAGAGAGAACATGTCCACGGGCATGTTTAGTGCAGCAAATGGCCCTCTATTAAGTAGCCAAGTGGACAGCATGTGGCAGTGCTTTCTCCCTTCTCTTCTTTCCACACAAGGCCACAGGACAGGTGATTCAGAAGTTATTCCTGTTTAGAAAACTCCAGCAGAACTTGGCACATCCAGGTTTCTTCCCATCAGAGGACCAAATACGCTGACTTTGAAGAATTTTATCTAAAGACTTTTGGTCAAAGCCAGTTGGGCTATACCTCAAAACCCAGGGTGGTTCAGAATCTTCTTTCTAAAATATCATTCTTAGTGGGGCAACACTCATCTAGGTAATTAGACCTGAAAAGACAGATAACAAAAAAGAAATAGCTCACCAGCTGCCTTTCAAGGCAGACCAAGAATGAAAATGGCAAAGTCCCAGGGCAATCTGGATGGAAAATTATCACCCAGCAAGAACACCCGATTTAGATTAGATTCGCCCTTCTTCACAGGACAACTCTGTTCCAAAGAAACTAGATGCTGAGAAAATTCTGGTATCTAAACATACAGAACCGAGAAATATTGTAACGGTTTGTGAAACCTTCCCAGAAAAAATTGTTGGGATGTTTTTTTCTGCGAATGCTTTGGGAAAATTCAGAAAAGACAGAAATTCCAAAGCCTGTCTAACCCAGGTGACCCTCAGTCTAGCTCGTGAGTCGATTCCACAGGGAGGGAATCTAGACCAGCAAAAGTTGGTTTCCTTACCTGTATTTACAAAATGCTGAACGGAAACCAGGGTGAAGAAGAAAAAGAGAAACCCACCACCTTTACTCACTAGAGTAACGTCACCTCGGAATACTAGCCTGCTTTTTAAAAGGAAACAATTTTTGAAGGTGAAAAACAGTTAACTGTGGATAGGGACCAGGCCGGCCCTACATGGCAGAGGCACTACTGCTAGTCAACTCCATGGAATGAATGAACAATTCAGCAAGTTACCCAAGGTCACACCGCACAGCGAAGTAGAAGCCAGAGCTGGTATCTGAATCCAGTTTTTCTGACTCAGAGTTATTGTTAGATTGCTTGAAAAGAGGACACGACTCCCTTTCCCAAGTCTGACAATGATTTTCTTCCTATGTTTATTTTTGTTGGAATTGGAAATGTCTGATAAAAGGTATGTTCTTCCAGAGACTCAGTCCTGGGCTTGAAGCATCTGTGACAATAGGCTTCTACCTCACTCTTGGACTTATTTTGTCATAAAGGAAGGGAATAAAGAGCCTCCCCCTGAGACGTAAGGAATGAGACTTTAAGACATACTTGGGCCGGGCTTGGGGGCTCAGCCTGTCATCCCGCGCCTTTGGGAGGCCGAGGTGAGTGGATTGCCTGAGCCCGCGGGTTGCAGACCCGCCTGGGCAGTGAGACCTCATCTCTATAATAAATCAAATAATCAGCCGGGCGTGGTAGCGCTTGCCTGTGATTCCGGCTACTTGGAAGGCTGGGGCGGAAGGATCGCCGGAGCCCAGCAGGTCGAGGCTGCGGTGGCCGGGAGCGGCCACTACACTCCAGTCTGGGCGACGGAGTGAGACTCCAACTCAAAAAAAAAAAAAAAGACATACTTGGTCAATGCCATCACGAAAAGGCAAAACATTTCAGGCGTCTGATGGGGCCAGCCCCTGCCTTCTCTTTCCACCCAGCAGTGGGCCCCATCTTTACCCTGCTTCTAGAGGGACATTTTCTGCAGCAGGGCTCAGGCCATTGTGAGCTTTGAGAAGAATGATACTCCGCTTCTGTAAGAAACGGAGATTTCCCAGGCATGCTTTGTGTCCCAGTCGCTTTCACTAATTGATAGAGTGGCGCTGAGAGTATATTTCCATTCATGCAGTCAGCACATGTCTGTGTCTACACTGTCACATTTTTCCTGTTTCTTTTTTTTTAAAAGAAAAAAATTCTCCTATGAAGTAAGACAATCGTTTCTGTTAACAAAATGAAGCAAACCCAGATTTTTCTTAACGAAAATGAAAATGTCAGTAGGACTTCTCTCTTCATGCTAATCCCCTGCTTGACATGCAATGACATCATTCCAGGGAAGCGGGGACAAAGGTAATGTCTGCTGTAATTACGGGCTTGTGATGCAGGGAAGGGAGGTGGGTGTGAGACACGGGCCAGCCCTTCCCACCGGGCCCTCCTTGGGAATACAACTGAGCCTACTCACACAGTGGTGGCGTCTTGCTGGGAGGCGACTAAAAGGAGCAGAAATCAAAGGGCTCCGTGGGCCATGGGTTCAGGTCTGGCTTTCCGAGGCAAACTTTGTATCCCCAAGTTGACCATTTGAATAAAATTGCATTTTTCTTATTTTACCAACTCCAACTGGGGTGTCACAAAAGACAACATGTACACACACAAAATTCTCACTCGCAAGCACGTAAAAACTAAAGTAAAAAAAGAAAGCTGGCCTTCATAAGGTTCTCATGCCAGTGACAATAAGAATGAATGGGGCACTTCTGGAAGAGGCTGGAAGTTGCAGGAAGGGATTTTCTGCAATACCATAAAGAAGAAAGGAATTGGTGTAAAGTTTTGAACTGCAAAAGGTCCTGATTAGATGAAGAAAAATGGAAATATTTGGCTTTATGGAACTTCAAATATAGAGAACCGGCAATCCTATAAGGAGACCTATAAGCCTGAACATATTAGTGCTGAATAATATCGTAGATTTTCTAGAGTGACAAATGGTACAGTTGATTGGAACACTGAGTCGAGATGAATCAGCCTTTCCTTCTTTGCCAACAATTCTAACTCATTTCCTTGAAGGGCAGGTTAAAAGCATTAATCATTAATAAAGATTTTTCTTCTTTAAAGTACCATAATCTGAATATCTTTTAAAAATTAACATATCATGTAAACTATTGGTTTATAGTACAAAATTACTTAGAATAAGCACAGTATGCTGTTTACCATGAAACCAATCAATCTTACCAGAAAATTCTTTTAATCAATGACACGTAATCCTCTCTTTAAAATATGACAAAAGATGCCAAAGTATGGCCACACTCCTTAAGTATCACAGAGTTTCACAAGTGAAGACTGTATCATTTAATGATTACTTTGGGTACAAATTGGGAAGGCGGGTGGGTTAACATGACAGCAGACCAAAAAAGCCTAATGTAGTCTTACCCAAATTTACGAAAAATTCAGGAAAATACACAAAACCAGAAAAATTGAACACGGTGATTTCAAGCAAAGAGATGATCAAATGCTGAAAGGTGTAGAAAGAGAGGTTTCAGGGGAAGAAGAACTACATCACAGGGAACTGAAATATACATTTTCTGATACACGCTCCACCTCAGAAAAACAGTCGATATACTAACAATAGGTTACATTTATGGAGTACTTAATGCATTCCAGTCGCCACTTTCACACTTTCTGTGTCTTATAACGACTGAATTTTCATAAATCCCCTATAAGGTAGGTTCATAGATAAGGACACTGAGGCACAGAGAACTTAAGCATGGGGTGTTTGAACCTGACCACTTGTGTTTGAACCTGACCGCTCTAGCTCCTGGGCCCCTACCCTTCACCATTCTGCTGGACTCAGAGAAGGTTGTAAAGGTCTTGACTCTCTTCAAATATCTGCCCCCAACCCTAGGATGCAAGATGGGGGAAAAAGAGGCTTACTGCAGGGTGTCTGACGCCTCCTTCCCTAGTGCTCTCCACACCCACCCACCTGAAGCTCCTCACCTTCAGAACCCACCAGAGCTGGGGGTGGAGGAGAGTACTGTCCTGCAGTACACCCTGAGCTGGTGGCTGTCTCAGGGAAAGCACCTGTGAGCAGCCGGGTAGGAGGAGCCTGGGGAGGAGAGCATGCTGGGCGTGGTCTTTCACACCTGCCTCATATTTGCACAAAGAACTGCAAGCTCAATCGAATTTTCCAGGATCACAGGCAGCCACTCTGAAAGTGAAAACAGGTGATCTCTTCCCAGGCTTGCAGCTCACCCCAGATGAATGCTTGCTGGCTCACAGACCCAGGGTGGCCCTGCCCCCGGGGATACACCTGAATCTGACTTCCGGTTCTAGTTAGGTGAACTGCCAGCTCCCAAGAGAGCAGTGAGACTCGCTAAGGAGGTCCCTACAACCCTCTTCCGGCAAATGCTGAGCCTGGAAAGACATCTCCTTGTGTAAGAAGGAGAAAACAAGCAAAACTCAAAATGGGACCTTTGAAAAGATTCTGCAGCGCAATAAAAAAAATGAACACTGTCCTAAGATTTGGTGGAAAAACATATCTCTAAAAATGACTTTCCAAAGGGAACAAAGTAAAATTTTAGAAGATGATACTTGGTATGTACAAAAGATGGCAGACAGTCATTGTATGTATAAAATGACAGAGAAAAATAAAAATAGGGTGGGCTGAGTGACAGGCAGAGATTGAAAAAGAAGTCGCCAGGTGGAACGAACAAAAGGATTCAAGGAAATACAAAATGCAGCAGCAGAAAGTAAATCTGCATCCAGGGCAGTAAAGAGCAGAACAGATCTTGTATACTGACTCAGTGATGCACAGGGCAAATGTGACACGTTCTCCTAGAACACACAGAAGATCAAAGAGGCAATGACGAGGCAGAGGATGAGAGACACAAGACCAAGTTCCATTTGAAGAATGATCCATGGTCTGAAGGCTGAAACCAGAACAACAGGAAGAAAAACAAAGAAAGGGTATATGGAAAAGAACTTTGCTACCTGAAAAGTGTTGCAGGCTGGAAGACTTAGAGCATTTTAGAAAAAGAATTGATGAAAAACATCTATATATTGGCATTTCTTTACAACATATTTTAATTTCAGACAGATTCAGAGGATTAGCCAAGATTTGAGCAAATGCTACTGAGAAAGATACTCTGTAACTGAATTCTTTTCTTTTTTTGACTTGGAGTCTCACTCTGTTGGCCAGGCTGGAGTGCAGTGGCACACTCACGGCCACCCCAGCGTTGACCTGCTGGACTCCAGTGATCCTTCCGCCTCAGTTTTCCAAGTAGTCGGAATTACAGGTGCGCGCTACCACGCCCGGCTAATTTTTGATTTATTGTAGAGACGAGGTCTCACCAAGTTGCCCAGGCTGGTCTCGAACCCAGAGGCTCAGGCAATCCACTTGCCTCGTCTACCCAATATGCTGAGATTATAGGCTGAGCCACAGAGCCTGGCCTGCAACTGAATTCTTAACACCTCCAAATCAAATACTATATAGAACAAGAACATCTGTTTTTTATTAGGTTTAGTGGTGAAATAAGATTTTATTTTTTCCAATAAGGGGCATTGGTTCCAAATAATACACAGGTTATTTGCTTCAGTAATATCCTCCGCTATAGAAAAAGTCTGTTTGTTTTTGTTTTTTTTTTATAGAGAAGGGGTCCCACTATGTTGCCCAAGCTTGTCTCAAACTCTTGAGCTCAAACAATCCTCCCACCATGAACCACCATGCACGACCAGAAAAAGCATTTTTATAACTTTTGCAAAAGTTGAAAGTTTAGGTCCTTCATCAAAAGGGCCAAAAGGTATCAATCAACATGGGAAAGAAGTGGACATTTCAACCAGACAGTAAATGGCGAATGAAAAAATCATCAGACATATGCTGTAAGACCACTGCATTCGGTTGACCCAAGCAAAGCAAACATGAATGAAAGCCCACTGGCCTGGCAACAACCAGGTAAACATCGTATAAACCAGCACAGGGAAGGCACTGAGAAGATGCCACTAGAGCAACCTCGAAGCACCAAAGGTATAAGGGACTCATGAACCATAGTTATGTCACTTCACAAACTTCTGAATTCCAGTCTCTAGAAGCTTTGGTTCTTCCTTTATGATCAAGATTTTCGCAGCCCAGCAAACTTGTAATTAATCCCTTGTTTTAGGAGAACAATAAATAGTAAGGTGTTTCTCTTTCACTTGATTCTTAACTTAGAGCAGAGTAGTAGAATCCTTACAAGAATATCTTTATAGAAACTTTTAAAAGAATTTCTACTTAGTTGTTCCTATTTCCTAAGACGTGCTACAGGCACCTTATATTGATGCACGTGAAGTCCAGGATGAATCTGTAAACACTAGGACCTACAAAACTAGGCTGAATTGCTGATGCTGTGTTTAAAAGGGATACATACATACATGTCCGATGTCTTCAACATAAAAAGCATTTTTCACAAATCTCACCTCTAAAAGTTCTCACTTTTCTCCTTAGCAGCTTAATTTCCTCTTTTGTACTTATCACCACATTCTCCTCACTCCTACACAGCACAGTTTGGAATATGTATTTGTGTGACTATTTGATTAAATGTCTCTCTCCTCGCCTTGACTGAGCGCTCCATGGGAGACCCTGTAGGGGCTGTCTTTATTTATTTATTTTGCCTATTGTCGTTAACCTCAGTATCTGACACAGTACCCGATCCCATTTATACAACAATATATTTGTGGAATGAATAAGATGCGCGTACGTGTTTTCATTCACTATTCAGCCAAGCAAGTTATTGAAGTCTAAGAATTCCAAGGCATTTTATACAAACACCACATCTTAGCTTTACACGTTAGCTACGTTTATCAACTTTACATGTAAACCATTTTTCAAAAATATTTGAATGACTTTTTTCACTTATATCACAGAATGGTAAATGTAAATGGGACCTTAGAGATAATAAAACTGAAGTTTATAAGTGCTAAATAATTTGTCCACAATGGTACAAATCTACTTAACAGCAGAACTGGGATTAGAGTTCAGATTTTCTGCCCAATTCCAATGGCCGGCTCCATCCCCTAAGGGCTCTGTTCATTGCATCTTGAGAGGCTGGCTCTTTACCAGAGCTTATTCGTTGCCAAGTCTCTGAAAGTAATGAATAGTTTTTAAATAAACATTTTATCACACTTTAATGTTTAAAGGAAATCTGTGACAAAGAAATCACTGCAATATAATAAGCAGTGTAAACTGTGAGATTTCTTATACAGTTTATTTTTAAAACCTAAGAACTAAGAGTTTCTCAAGCCCATGACACGTTATCACTCACTATCATACATATACTAACCCACATGCTGGCCTTATTGTAAGGCTCTTTATCAAGGGGCATTAACCTAAGGCCTCCTTATTTCTATGGCTATATGGCTGCATTCCGTTTTTCTTGTGACTTAGCTGTCATTGGGAAAAAGCCATTTCTGAAAAGTTAGAATTCTGAAAGATTAAACAATCTACCCCTATGACTACTTAATTTAAGCTCTTTGGTCTTCGTTTTTCTCATTTGAAGTATATTTTTGATTGGTTCTTTTTTCTTTTTAAATTGTAAGTTGGTGCTTTTGTTTTGTTTTGTAACTAGTTTTGAATTTGTGATGAATCTGCTTACCAAGAACAGAAAACTCATTTGCTGGCTAAAGGATCCCAACAATAGAAATTTCTATCGGATGATGGAATCATATTTCTAGACGACCCCTGGAATGAGTTCATTTGCCAAATTATTTCACTGATAGTTATATGCTGGAATGTTATTCCAAAGGTGCCAAATAGTCTCTGTTCCATGTGAAAAAATAGATAAAATAAAAATAAGACATAGCCTAATAATATGTATATTTAATACATAATGTAACGCTTCTTTAAAAAGCAGACACTGATCTCATGTTGGATATTTTAGAATGAACCCAAACTAACATTATTTTGCAGAACAAGGCTGTGACTGGAGATTGGGGAGGACCCAATTTAAAAAAAAAAAAAAAGGAGAGAACAAAAACAGGAGGGAGCCGGGCTCGGTGGCTCAGCCTGTAATCCTGCGCTTTGGGAGGCTGAGGTGAGTGGATGGCCTGAGCCCGTGGGTTCAAGACCCGCCTGGGCAACTTGGCGAGACCTCGTCTCCACAATAAAAATCAAAAAATCAGCCGGGCGTGGTAGCGCGCGCCTGTAGTTCCGGCTACTCGGAAGGCGGAGGCGGAGGGATCGCCGGAGCCCAGCGGGTCGAGGCTGCGGTGGCCGGGAGCGGCCGCTGCACTCCAGTCCGGGTGACAGAGTGAGACTCCAACTCAAAAAAAGAAAACAAAAACAAAAAAAACCCAGGAGGGAAACAGATGGCATTAGAGCGGGAAAAATGCATGGGTGATGTGGATGAGAAAACAAAGTAGCTAAACACCTATGAAATGTCACTTTTTTCATCAAGAGATATTTACTTGAATCTCCTAATGTTTCTTTGAAACAGAAAGGTGTTTTTGAAATAACATAAAAGCAAAACCACTCTGTCCCCCTGCCACAATTACATATGTGCATGTAAATGGCTACACAATTTAGCCATACAACCTTGACTATTGCTAGGATCCAAAGATATTCTTAAAGCACAGGTGATTAAACCTTTAAAAATAATCTCACTTCTCATTATTTTACTGCTTGGTTGGGCTTTGAACTTACTAAAAGGAAGATGGTGCAATGGAGAAGACAATGATCTATTTTAAATGTTTTCATAGGTAAGGGAAACAGGAAGTCGGAAGGAAAAATGGTAGGAATGGGGGACACACATGCTAGATGTATACCAGGATGACGCAGATGCAGGAAGCTAGTGCGTATTTTTAAAACTCTGATATTCACCTAGAAGATTGCCCTGGTCTCTTTTTTCACACTTCCTTTTTTCCCTACAGCAGTTTATTTTGCAACTTCCAGAACCAATGACTTTTTCAGAAGCACGGTAACATCCAGGGATACTCATGGTTCTATGCTAAAGCACAATCATATTAGTGTTGAGCTGGCCATCAGCGCATGTTCGTGTTTAAAGTGTCATGATCAACATGAGGCCTGTGAGGTATCGTCTGGATATAGACTGTTTTTCCCTATACCCGGCTTCTTTCTTCCCTCTTCCCTCTCCCTCAGGGAGCGGCCTCTGGCAAAATTTGGTCTTTGAAGGACATGGATATTCCCAGTAAAGAGGCATGGAATGCAGGTGACCCATCACAGAATGCAAGTGACCAAGCAAACCGAAAGATAATGTAGTCATCACTCTTGATCAATGTAAGCGTAAACACTGTAGAGGAATTTGAATGATTAACTGGCTAGCTATGATTCTAAAACTGCTTGCTGTACTATCCTGAGGCACAGATTCTTTACTGACCTGCCGCCATCAGTGCCTCCCATAAGTTTTAATAAACTTTTGTCTCTCCCTGCTGGGCCTCCAGGTGATTTCTTTGGAATAGGTAACCATTATGCAACAAGCCCTTTCAGATTTGGGGTTACCACATTACAAGGACCCTGAGGCATAAGGGAAGAATTTCCTCCTGAATCACCCAAGGAAGAGTCAAATTAGATTGTTCAATCAGATTTCTTAGTTCATGTTTTCCATAAAGAATTGTGTGTGTGTGTGTGTGTGTGTGTGCGCGTGTGCGTGTGTGTATGTGTGTGTAAGAGTTTCACCGTGTCACCCAGGCTGGAGTGCAGTGGCACACTCATAGTTACCGCAGTCTCCACCTGCTGGGTTCAGGTGATCTTTCTGCCTCAGCCCTCCAAGTACCTGGAACTACAGGCACTTGCCACCACGCTTGGCTAATTTTTTGATTTATTGCGGAGATGAGGTCTCGCCAAGTAGCCCAGGTTGGTCTTGAACCCCTAGACTCAGGCAATCCTCTTGCCTCTGTCTCCCAAAGTGCTGGGATTACCAGTGTGAGCAACTGCGCCCAGCCCCATAAAGAATTTAAGTACATCTTGTGCTAATATATAAATTTGGCTTAGGAATTCTAAGTTAATTCTAAATAAATCCAAGGTACTTATAAACCACTGTATCATTAAATTCTAAAACTTTGAAAAATAATAATCCCACAAGAAGTTATCAGAAACTCTCTATTAGATAGAATATTTGATTATTCATATCACTATACTTCTAATCTATAGAAATATGATCATTAATGTTGTTACTGTACATAAATGATTTCTTTCTGTTATTTTGGAAAACTCTGTAGGTTTTGCTGTAAACACACAATATCACACCTGGGTTTAGTGAGTGAATTAAGAATTTTTTGCAAATGTGATCAAATTAGGGATGGAACAAATTGAAGTTGCTGTTACCTTAAAGGTATTAAATACCAACAGTCAGTCATAAAAGCACAGTACCATAAAAAGCACTTTTCCTTCTGGATAATCATTACTTTCTGATAATGACGACCTGCATACAAGTTGCACACTGTCAGAAATAATTTGATTTCAGCATTGCTTCCTTCCCAAGGGTGTTCATATCTGCATGTGCTCACTTGTTAAATTACACTGTGCTAATTGACGGTTCACAGGACAAGATACGCACAGTTGATCATGCTTATTAAAACGCAGGCCATTCTCAATCACCTATAACAAACGAAGGGCCTAGGACTTTTAACACACTCCACCTACAGACAATCCCCATAACTCATGAGTTTCAATCTTCGGCCTTCTCTCAAAGATTTGTGAATAAGCACCATTTAATCTGAGGTGCAAGGCAACGTTCAACAGCAACGTGGAAATTCTCATTCTAATGGAAAAAAAAAATGCAGCTATTTCCTATCTGGCACTGTGTGGATACGACACCATGATCTGACTTTTGAAATACTTTCCATGCAGGTGTTCGACAGTGTGCAAACACGATTAAGTTCTGTCTCGTTTGGTCTCTCGGCAAGGTAAAGACAGATGGGAAAAGCCAAGGGCCAAGAATTCCCAAACTGGGAAATCAGCCTGAGTGTCATAAAGCTGTGTATCTGCAGCTTTCCCTAAAATTAAACAATACTAACAGGTGGGACAGGCAGACTTTTCTAACTGAATATTGGTATTTTAAAACCTAAATTAAAAGCAATTTTAAGCTAACTGGAGTAGCACAAGTTCCTGTCTACATTTCAGTGATAAGGCAATTTAATAAAAAATTCATGGAATAATGGAATACAATAACTGGAAGGGACTCAGCAATTATTTAATCCCCCCTTTCCCAAATTGGGTTCTATGGAAGTCTAGATCCATGGGAGAGAGTGGTGATGGAAGTAACTAGTCAAGGAAATGTATGGTTAAACCAAAATAAGTTTATGCAAATATGCTTTATGCCTCCTCAAAAAACAAGATGGGGTATGTCACAGTTCCCAAACTTACTTCACCATGAAATTCCTTCCCACTGACTATTGATGTTTTGCAGAACTAATGGCTGGCAGAACACAGTTTACATGACCCATCTAGCCTAATCCCTTTTACAGAAAAAGAAAGGACAGCAACTTTTCAGGGCGCTCCCTGGGCAACAATAGTGTCAGGTGTGGCCCAGAGTTGCTGCACCAGGTCAGGCATCCAGGACTCTCTGGAGGAGGAAGAGTCCTGGAAAGTAACTTGCAAGGGTACCCCTTCCCTGCGCCCCCTGACACAGGGACAGCTGAATCAGGCACTCTCCAAAGTGTCCATTCTAGCCTCGGAACAGTAAACCAATTACTTCATATTTATTTCCTTAAAACCTTTCACATTCACAATCCCTCCCCAGTGTCTTCAGAGTCTGCCAGTGGACAATTTTCCCGCACTCAAAGACGAAGACAGTCTTGAAATTAAGCTTAGACACCAAGCTCAGCAGTTTTGCCCTCACATGATTTCAGAGGGGTGAATCCTACATACCAATTCAATCTTTTCATCATTAAATTTAAAATGTAGCTCTGAACTAGGGAATACTTTAATTCAGTTTGGATCAAAAATGTCCTGGTCACAGGAATTCAGTATATTAGGATTTGTTGGATTTATGCCCCAGTCGCCTAGATAACATGATTTTATGTGAATTTTTATGCACATATTTTTTAAATAGCCTGAACAAACAGAATTTACAGAAGGACCCCTTTGCAAAATCCTCATCTGGCACATATTATAGACTGCCTTGTTCTGTTAGTTATCTTATTTCCACACTCCATCGTAAACAACTCTCAGGCCAGGATTTACTTACACATCTCCTTAGGGCCTGCAGAGCCAGGAACTGGAACTGTGCCTTGTTGCAGGAACATCAATATTTAATGACAGGTTGGCTGATAACAGGACACCTTCAGAAAAGACATGCCAGCCAGGTTCGGTGGCTCAGCCTGTAATCCCGCGCCTTGGGAGGCTGAGGTGAGTGGACTGCCTGAGCCCATGGGTCTGAGATCCGCCTGGGCAACTTGGTGAGACCTCATCTCTACAATAAATCAAAAAAATTAGCCGGGCGTGGTAGCGCGTGCCTGTAGTTCCAGCTACTTGGAAGGCTGAGGCGGAAGGATCGCCGGAACCCAGCAGGTCGAGGCTGCGGTGGCCGGGAGCAGCCACTGCACTCCAGTCTGGGCGACAGAGTGAGACTCCAACTCAAAAATAATAAAAATAAAAAAGAAAAGACATGCCATATAATATGAAAAGATTGCCTCTTTTCCAGTGGATTAGAATATGGTAAGGTGCTCTGTCTCTCATGCAAGCACACATGTGTGCACACATGCATCAGATTAAACTAACTACAAGGTCCTTAGGTATCTCGTGAGGTCCCTGGGCCTTCACACCGAACACCAGATCCTACTGAATTGCACCGTCAAAAACTCTCAGAACTGGAGCCGAGGCACTGTTTGGAATACTAGATTAAAGAGCGGTTGCCGTATCATCTTTAAACAGGCATCAAGTGCAATTAAGAAGGGAAGTCCATCAAGCAGTTTTCACTTTCACACGTTGAAACTGCCAGGTAAGCCATTTTAAAAAGGGGGACAACTGTTCAAAATGGCTAAGGAGCTCTGCACTAAAAGAGTACGGTTTGCCTGGGTTGCAGAACTTAGTCCATCTTGAATTGTATTGCAATCGGGTTAACTTCTCCAAATGTGACATTTCCACGGATTGACATTTCAGGAACCGGAAAGCAACATCCTTGTGGGGCAGTGGCCCTGGGGTCAGGACCAATAGAAACGTGTTGCTCTTTTTGGGGGGTGGCTATTCCTTCCTCACAGATGCCGACAAGGAATCTGAATTTGATCCAAAATGCTCGACAGTGGCATGTTTACACAGCTTCCACTGAAAACCTGTTCTCTGACGAAAGGGCCAGCTGTACGGCACTGCATCTGTAAAGGACCTGCCTCTACGACAACAAAGACATTCCATAGGATGTTCATATGTCGTCCTTACCACTCGGGAACACAACATAGCAACAATTTTTAGAGGCAGTCTCAGTTTGAGTCTTTAAAATGAGGTGTGGTACCATCTTGGAAAGGAGCCACGTTCAGTAAAACGCTACCCCAAGCTTCTCACATTCGTTCTTAATGACGTGCTTTTGTTTTTAAATCGTATGTAGACTCTTTGGTTGCATTTTCTATGAACATTCATTTCTCCAGTCCTGACTATAGGCAGTCATTTAACCCGGGTTAGAAGAGTTTATTAAAATACCATAGCAAGATACAGTGGATCATGCCTATAATCCCAGCACTTTCGGAGGTTGAGGTGGGGCGTACTGCTTGAGCTCAGGAGTTTGAGACCTGCCTGGGCAACACAGGGAGACCTCGCTTCTACAAAAAAATTTTTTAAATTAGCCGGGTGTAGGAGTGTGCACCTGTAGTAGCCCAGGAGTTCAAAGCTTTGGTGAGCTGGGATCACATCACTGCACTCCAGCCTGGGAGACAGAGTGACACCCCAACTCAAAAAGAAACACATCATTTTTGTCTTGTATTTATGTTAATTTCTCCAGTCCCTGTGGTCCATTAAGTGTGCTTCCTCAGGGGCATCTCTTACTTTCTCACATTTCTCTAGGACAAGGAAATCTGACTTTACATGTGATAGAAATTACCCTTAGACCGCAGCCAAGAAAACAAAAGGGAATAAGCCCTGGAGTACGATGTTTGGGAATACTTGATCGTTGCCAGGGTAGCATTTAATTAGTCCTGGGTTGCAGCTGGGGGTGGAGTGCTGGTACCTGGGTAACCTTTGTTATTGTGAATAAATCCGTGGTTGAACAATCAAAATGCAATGCTTATTATAATCAACATTCTCACCCCTTGTCTTCTTTAGGAATTTGAATCTCTCTCTCTCTCTCTCTCATACATGACACACAGTTTGTAAATCAAGAAAAATCTCTTTCTTTGTTGAACAACACAGAGTTTTTTAAAGCTGTGCATGACTTACTTTCCCAACTAAATTATAAACAGTGGGGATGCTTTATTCTTCCAAATACCCCTTTATAGTTCCTTGCTTACTAATAAGCACACAAGATTACCTGATATTTTTAAAGTGATCTATTAGTTGATGCTTTACTTATCGTCTATACTATTTCTACCACACTGCCATAGACACTGAACAAACTCCTCCAGAAAGAAGACCCAAAAGCAGCCGTAAAAGCAAAGGGATTGTGCTTGCTTCATTGGTTTGCTGTTGATGCATACTTTAAAAAAAAAAACCTCTACTAACAAAAACCATGGTCTCCGTGGTCTCTGGGAATAGAGACAAAGCACTGACACGCAGCAGGAGGTGCTGTCCTTGTTTAGCATGTCAGCAGCTGTTCTGAAACACACTTAGTTGGCTTAATGGAGGGGTTATTGACATCCCCTAAAACGGTTCCTGGGCCCAGGCAGCTAATTTTCTGCCACCTCTCTGCCTATGCCTGTCTACGTTGAGTGGTTCCACGGTGCCCATTAGGAGCTGCATGAGGGCCATTACAGTCGGCAAAATAAAATATCCTTTCTACTTAAAAAAAAAAAAAAAAGTGAGATGAATAGGTATTTCTATGGTGGTCTGAATGAGCCATCATCAACCACCGAAAAGAATGAAGGTGCCTGAACATGGCAATGAAACGCCATTTTATTGCTTTCTTGTCGGACACACCTGGACACACACACACACACACACACACACACACACACACAACCACCTAGTGTGCTGGTGTGTGTCTGAATGAGGATAGAAAGAATCCTGAAATTTGAGAGTGGAGCAAGATGCAGACACCTCACAGGATTCACTCCTAGCGCTGCATTCACTACCAAATGCTGATCTTCTTGAAGGCTGGGCTCGTCCACCACTTCAAAGGGACCTTGGGGGGTGGAGGTGAAGTCTGAATGGGAGCGCTGGGGCGAGAGCGGGCGGCGAGAGGGGCTGCTGATCACTCTGCCCCCCACCACGGGGCTGGGAGGGCTCAGGGCAAGGGGCGAGTGGGAGGAAGGCGAGGGATTTGCATGAAAATGGGAGTCTCCTTCACAGGCGGGCAGCATCGACCTCCAGGGATGTTAAGCAGAGATCTGGCTACCGCCACAAAAATAAGGCCTGCTGTTTGTCGTTTTCTCCTAGCACCAGGATGTCTCCCATAACCTGGTATGACGATGCGACCCAAGGAGACGACTGGCCCGCATGGGCACGGGGCAAGCACCCAGGCCTGCGTGTGTGTGCGTACCCGACAGAGAAAACACCAGGATAAAGGACTGGCCTTCCCCCTGGAATCGCAGGTTCCCTGAGGGTTAAGTCGGTCCCCCTTGGATGCAACGGGAACATATATTTGTGTGCTTTATTGTCTAAAGGCTGGAGCGGGGCTGAACACGTTCATCACTCCCCGTCACAGAGCAGTTGATGTATTCGAGGCACACAAAATTAAGCTATAATTCTGCACACGACAGACTAAACACACAAGTCTAGACAGAGAAAGATGACTCAAACTATTCTTAGGCCTTTTCTGGGGGCATTTTAGCATCTCCTTATCACTCGACTGGTAAATATAAGTTGTAAAACCGTGCCTCATTAATGTCACAGGGAGGAGAGGATTCGCAGGACTAAAATTCAAAGGGCTGGTTTTAATTCGCCACCAAAAACCAATCTCCAGGCAAGATATTTTTAGCCATCATTCAGCGCAAATCTAAAGATGCTCAGCTGTGGTGTGTTTATCTTCTAGGGAAAAGGCACGGGTTCTTAAACAAAAAATGCCAATGTACACATTACAAAATCAATCACATTGTATGAAGCTTTTTGTGAAAGTGACCTAGAAGTTCTAAAACTAGAGACAAAATGTAAACATGCCAAGGTCTTATTATTCATGCAGCTGACTAAGAAAATAAAACACAAGATACTTCAGACTCTTAACACTGGCAAAGTCTAAAGTCGGATGGTCTATTCACCTGTTGACTGCTGAGAGTAGAAAAGAGAGCCAGTTGGAGACGGGAGTGGAGAAAGTCATCTGGTGAAAGTAGACAGCTCCTCTTACCGCCACCAGCACCCTGCCGGCCCTTGGAAGGGTCTCCCCCGCCACCCTGTGCAATGTTCTCCAATCCTGCTCTAAGGCTCCACTGATACCAGCCAGCACTTCAGGACCTCATGCCCATAGAATGCCACTATGTGCCTGCTGATAATGCTGATAGTGATCACTTCTCTGAGAGATATCTTCAATACAAACCAAAAATCACTACCAGAGAGAAGCCAGCCAAATATTGAAACCCAGTGTTTCCTACAGATAATAATAACCACCAACTCAAGCCAAGCTCGGTGGCTCAGCCTGTAATCCCGCATCTTGGGAGGCCGAGGTGAGTGGACTGCCTGAGCCCGCGGGTTCGAGACCCGCCTGGGCAACTTGGTGAGACCTCATCTCCACGATAATCAGCCGGGCGTGGTAGCGTGCACCTGTAGTTCCAGCTACTTGGAAGGCTAAGACGGGAGGATCGCTGGAGCCCAGCAGGTGGAGGCTGCGGTGGTCGGGAGCGGCCACTGCCCTCCAGTCTGGGCGACAGTGAGACTCCAACTCAAAAATCATCATCATAATAATAATAATCACCAAATCTACAAGTCAAACAGATTTTCAACAAAGGAAACAATATTAATACTAGTTTATGCTTATTGTTTGCAATATGATGAGCACCATTTTACACATATCAATTCACTTAGTCTTCATGAAAATTCTGTTAGGTAGAAGTGATCATCCCCCACTGACAAACAAGAAAACTGAAAATGGTTAAGTCACTTGTCCAAGATCACATCGCAAATCAATGGCAGAGTTAACAGTCACACACAGGTAGTTTGGTTCCAGAATTTGAGCTCTTAATTGTTATGCTATGATGTCAGTGAAGAGTTGAGTTATCAAAGATTTTTAAAGGCAGATAAAAGTGGCAAATTGATTAAAAAAAAAAAGAAAGAAATTGAAACTGATTTTCACTGTGGTATCCCTTGTCCTGGGAATGGTTTTTATTTATTTGCTGTTTTGAAATGGTGTGTGTTTACCAGAAATAACCATGAGACACAACCCCAGGAGATACCCTCCTCTATTGCTATATGTAGACTGGCCAAAAGTTAAATTTGGGAGAGGAGCAAACAGAAGCGGAAAATGAAATCAGTTGTACACAGCACAGCAAGCCCAGCTGTGCTCTGGCGGTGAGACTTATACAAAAATGATTTGCATCCAAGATGATTAAGGTACCAAAGAAAGATATATAAATAAATATTTTACAGCAGTATTTGAATTCATAAATATAAGGAAATATAAGATTGTTGCTCTATTTTGACAGAAAGTCCAAGCATGTCATAAAATGGTCTGTGCAAGTTGTGATGAGGTTTGTAAAAAGAGAATTTATGAAAGAAGTTTTGTATGTAATTAATTTGGTTATAATTTAAAGGGGATTATTATTTTTTAAAAAAAGATTGTTGCTCTATTTTGAAAGATTCAACTGTTGAACTTTTCCTTGAGTGAAAGATGGGAGAATGTTCATGAAACAGCAACTAACCTTTTCTCTCAAGATGGCTGTTCTCACTTGAGGCAGCTTATATGTGACCACAAATGGCTTGACAGAAAGGCCAACAGAGACCTTCCCTGGGCACACAGCAAATTGCTTGTTGAATGATTTTTAGGCAAGGCAATGCTGCAACAGTAAGATGAACCTAGATGACCGACCATTCCAATACATATGTGCAGCATGCCACAGCTGGACAGGGTTTAAAGACCCCAGGACTAACATTTTAGGAAGTGGGGAACCCACCTCATCGCCCTCCATACTTCACCACCACTACCTTGTGAAGAGAAAGCGCTCTCATTCCAGGCTCCTGCTCAAGGATACTGCTCAAGATGACCACTTTTCAGCGTGGTCTTGAATGGAAGCCGCCATCCAGAAAAAACAGTCAAACTGAATCTCAAAAACATACTGAAAAGCTAGTATAAGGGGCAGACTAGTACAAGGGAACAAACCTTGTGCCATTTGTACAGTCCGTTAACTGCAGCGTGAAGCTATCACCAGTCTTTATAAGCCATCTCCAATCTCTTCAAAACAACCACAGCTCTAATAACCAACATGAATGTAACACAGACACGAGGGCAACCTGAGGCCTAATTTATTTGGGCCAGGGAAGGCAACGAATGTTTTACTATACCTCTGCTAGACTAGGGAAAAGAACGCCAAAGCAAAAAACTGTTTGAAGCCTGGATTTGATGCCGGGAGCTGGCTTTTGTGTTAGTCTGTTTGTGATTGTGAAAGGCTTTCTCCTCTCATGAGAATATAAGTGTAATAAAGGCAGTGACTGTGTTTGTTTTGTTCATCATGGTGCCCTCACCCACCTCCCACCTCTTTGTGCCTGGCACATTGTAGGTGCTATTTAAGTTTTTTTTTTTTTTTTTTTTTGAGTTGGAGTCTCACTCTGTCGCCCAGACCGGAGTGCAGTGGCCGCTCCTGGCCACCGCAGCCTCGACCTGCTGGGCTCCGGCGATCCTTCCGCCTCAGCCTTCCAAGTAGCTGGAACTTCAGGCACGGGCTACCACCCCTGGCTAGTTTTTGATTTATTGTAGAGACAAGGTCTCGCCAAGTTCCCCGGACGGGTCTCGAACCCACGGGCTCAGGCAAGCCACTCACCTCAGCCTCCCAAGGCACGGGATTACAGGCTGAGCCACCGAGCTGCCTGGCTTTATTTTCTTTAGGAGACCCATCCTTCCTCTTTCTCCTTGCCTCTAAATTAACATTCTTGAAAACTGCAGGGTGCCTGTAATCCCAGCTACTTGGCAGGAGGCTAAGGCAGGAGGACTGCTTTGGCTCAGGAGTTTGAGATCAGCCTGGGCAACATAGTGAGATCATGTCTTGAAAAAAAAGATTCTTGAAACTCTAAATGCAAAGGCTCGGTTAATTTCATTTTAGGAGGACTGAAGTACACAAGTTAGCTTTTACGGAATTTCTAGTGAGACTCAGACCCACTTAAAAAGAGACTTCAAATGTTTCCATAAAATCTTTCCAGTTTGTTCAGAAAAAGCTAAAGACTTCCTTGGGCCCAATAAAGTGACCATCCACAACCCAATTTTGAGTTCTTGTCCTCTAACATGTCTTCTCTTTAAAACACGCTTACCCGAAACTCAATCTGACGTGTGTCTGGCATCTATTGGAGTCTTGGTGAGAAATGGCCATGCTCCCTGCACTCCCCTGATTTTTTGTGAGTTGTTTTCAAAAGGGGCCTCACTAGGTCTGTGTTCTAGACAGTTCCCAGAGGGGAGCCCAGGGCTGTTGCAGGGTCATCGTAGGCTTGAGATGAAATTCAAAATATCAGTCCTTTCTGGAGTGGTAAGAATGGTAAAAATGCTGTGTGTCCAGGGGCCAGTTTCCAAGCACAGCATGTAGCATAATGCTGTTACAACTGGGTAGGTAACTGAGTAGGTCCTTCCTGCAGCTGACAGAAGAAAGGAGAGGACAATGGGGCCCATGAGGCTCACGTGGCACTTTGAGGGGACTTGATCTTTCAGTCCACACTATTGGGCCTTTGCTCCAAAAATGGTTAATTCTTCAGCCATTCTTGCCAGCTTTCATTTGGCAACACACAACTATAAAGTCAATCCAAATATGAACGAACACAATGCGAATCACATGACTTATGCATCCCAACAAAGGAGTCTTACAAACAGTCATAGTAAGAAAGCCAGAACAATCTTCAGAGAAAGAATGGAATCATGGAGTTTCTACATTTTGAAATAAAACATACTTATTGGAAAAGGACACTGCTCTAATTTTTTTGAGATGGCTTTAAAAGTTATGAAGATATTTCAAGACATAAAAAGACAAAACAACAACAAGAGAAACAACCTTATACTGTACCTTTCCTTCAGCAAGTCATGTGGTGTCTGACAGCCTCTGGATCATTCTCTTTTTTCCCCTCAATGCAGAGTTACTTAAAAGCTAATCTTTCATGTGACTTTGCAGCAAGCTCAATGAACCATTTTTTTTACTAAGTTTTTCTTAATACATTTACTCAATTCCATGCTTAAGAGCTACAATTCATTTGGATAAATGAAATGTATGGAATTTTATTCTATATCAAATTCAAGAGGAAGAACCAAGACGGTCCCATGGGTATGACTGCAGCCAAGTGTGGTTCATGAAGGCACCAACATTCCATAAAAGTGGTTTCAAATCTCAGTATATACAAAGCTAATGGAATATGATCTAATCAGCCAGAAAAGGCTGAGCCTCATTCCTGATATTATGTCAATGCCAATAAAATTAGCAATCATGCAACAAAAACAAATAGAAAGAGCTTTCTCTAACTTACATCAAGTTCAAGTGATAGTCAAGAAATGAAATGCCATACACTGTCCCTGACAGGTTAATGGCAAAGATTTTTGAGAAATATATCCTGGGTTTGGCATCTTTATGGACCAGAATCTCAGTCTCATAATCTCCAACCATGACCAACTAGGAGAAATACAGGTCACTACTCACAAGGGGAAGACAAGATGGCCAGCAGAAATATATCCCTTGCTCCAGAGACATGAGCCAGAGCATACTCCCTGGAGGTTGGTTAAGGGCACATATGACAAATGTTGGCATCCTTACCTTTAATTATTCTGTAGTTTTCTTTTTTATCTCTGGAAAAAAGACTGTTTTAACAACAGTTTGAATATCAGACTCTTTGACCCACACCAAGAGAGATAAGTGGTAATGCAACAACAGGTGATAGTGCAAAAATGAAACAGTGACATACATTTTGTTTTGAGATACAGTAGATGTTTCCATTTTTTTTTTTGAGGGAAGGAGTTGTGGGATTCTGGGGGCATCAAATTTGTATCCATAGCTTCATTTGAGTAAGATTAACATTTAAATAGTTTGCAATCCCTTGAGTTTAGAGTACGGTGAGATAGAGAAAAAAAAAATTGCCCTAGAACTTAAGAACTTCTAACTAAGAATCCACAAAGCGGATAACTCACACAGTGATAACTTAGAAGTGCCTTCCTTAGGCTACTGGCTAACCTGGTTGACAATAACAAACACAAAGAACCCTTTAGCAATAAGAGGAAGTCTTTTAGATGCCCCAGGCAAAGCTTTCCAGCCAGTGGCTTGTTCCCTTGTAACCTCACCTGGGACTTCAGGAGAGAATCTTGCAGAATGTCGAGATACAAAAAGTTTGAGTTCTTGGTCCAAGTTGCATTCAATCAGGTTTGTGTCCCATGATCGGATTCCTAAGGAAGGAAAGAAAGACAGTTGACAGACTTCCAGTTAGTCATTCCAGGGTGGTTGGAAAACATCTCTGTAACAGTTCTCAGGCTTCCAGGGGAGGATGTGAAGATGCCTTTTCTGAAGAGCTTGGTGGCTAGCCGAGGATACCCACAAAAGGGGAGGGCCGGGGAGGTCTCTCCACAGGCCACAGGGGAGGGATAACTAGCAGTGTGGACTGAACTCCTGCCCCTCATGAAATGTAAATGCAGCTCTTCTGGAAGAATAAAAGAAAACAGTTATTAGGAAAATGACAGGCTCTACTCCCGAGAGGGAATAGAAAGGGCAGGAAGATGGGTAGCTCTTCAGTGCAAAGAGGGCACCGGACTAACTCTAGCTTTTTCCTGGCTCACTTGTAGGTGCCAAGAGAAAATGCAGAATGAAGGTGGGGAGGCACCCAGGGCTGTCGCACAAGTCCAGGCCTTTGTTTTCAACATGATGTTCTGCTAGTATGCAGAGGTCATTTCTTTCCTTTCCCCATCCTATTTTTGACCTTGGTTTCTCAACCCCTGGATGTCAATTCACGATCTTTGACAAACAGGCTGTACCTCCATTTTCAAGACTTGGCCCGTCTGTCCTTCCAGGTATTTCTTTTACCTGAAATATCTTGGCGGGCAGCTCTTTTATTCACAATTGTTAGTTGTATTGAATTGTCTTATCCAGAGATGAAGAAATGTGGCAACTTTTTACGCTTTATAAAACTGTTATGGAGTTTGGGGCCATGAACTAGCTATGACTGCAAAAGTTTACCCTTCCTTTCACGAGGCCAAAGGGAATATCTAGGGCGAGAGGAACACGAGGGCAAGACACGGAATGAGGGCAGTTTCCTGGGCTCAGGCCTGACTTCCCTAATCTTTCTTCCCCCTCCTGTTGCCCCCTTCTCTCCTGCCCTCCCCAAGGGATGGCCCAGAGGGGAACCCAGAGAGAATCAGAGAAAGGAGGCCTGGGGAACAAGCCAGGGAAAGGTAGGAAACCCCAGAACTCTGGAGTGTGTGTGTGTAATGTTTTTCTAAACAGAGTGCTCAAGGGGGGAACAAGCCAGGGAAAGGTAGGAAACCCCAGAACTCTGGAGTGTGTGTGTGTGTGTGTGTGTGTGTGTGTGTGTGTGTGTGTGTGTGTGTGTGTGTGTGTATGCAACGTTTTTCTAAACAGAGTGCTCAAGGGGAAGACAGTGTGTACTAGCCATGACTGTATCCTTGTATAAAAGGAGCATTCTCAATTGCTCAACTGCCAGGAAGAAATCCCTGGAGCAACAAACATCTCTTGCATACTTCCTAGGGGTAGAGGCTTGAACCTCTAGGTATAACACAGCAGGGAAACAATCTCTAAATAAATACCCAGTAGTTTCACCATTTTTGCTGGCCATTGGTCACACATACAGACTTGGGACAATGAATGGGAGTGTGTTATTTAAACACACTCAGCTCACTGCACATCTAAAACATTTTAGATTCTACACCAGAGACCTTTTTGACCACAAGGAATATTTTCAGATAGATGCATGTCCACTAAACAGAAGCCAAAATTTCTCATATGATCAATGGAAGGAACTCAGGTGTGAAAGAGTTAACATTCTTAAAGAGAAGCTAAATTATAAGGGAGAATTTTATGGGTCTCCCTGGAAGCATTAATAGCCTCAGTTTGCATTTGTGCTAATGGAGTATTTAAATTTTAACAAGAAAGGCATGTTGAGATTTTGTGGATCTTTTTAGCACAGTAATGATAAATGGGTTCTTTTTGTTTCACAGAGAGCTTGACAGGTTGAGAGGTCTGAATTCATTAGAATATTTTACTTCAACATATACACTATAGGCTAGTCTAGTGCGAAAAATCAGTGAGCTCCTGCCTGAGCTGCTTAATTGGTATTGTTGACTGAATTCTCTGTGCTCCAGGTCTGAGCTGCACTTAGTCTTCCAGCCTGTCAAGCTGGGTCAATAAGTTAATAATGAGACCAATGCATTTAAATTAAATTCATACAATTTTTCGGTCTTTGTTCTAAGTCATGTCTAAATGGCTACATAATTTGAATGACTTTATCCGAAGACTTACTCTCACATTGTTATTTGTCATTCTCCTCTTGGCTTCAATTAACTTGTCATGACACAAGCAATTAGATATTTGATTTATACTTACATATGTATTTTATTTTATATATATATTTATAATTTAGCAATAGAAAAAGTACTAAGTGATAAGAAATCCACTTCACAATTTTAAAATCACACTAGTAAACGGTGATAAAAAATACTATTTCTCATTTTTACATTCCCGTGAAACTAAAGAAAAAATAGGGTTCCTTTTTCAAGACAGTAATTTCCACCCAAATTATTTCTTAACAAAGCAGTCACCACCACCACTTATCGAATAAAGGTTAATGAATTTACTAACTATTTTAGTTGAAAAGTAAAAATTTGGAACCAAGCCACTTTCTATACCAGTTTTAGACATGAAATACTTGGCAATGACTTTGTACTTTCTGGTGGATAATATTAACGAAGGGAAAGAGTATTTCTCAATGAAGGTTCATCTTGCTTTTAGGAGGTTTATGTGTCTCCTCTTTGTGTCTGACAGGGAGCCAACAGTGAGCCCTCTAACGTTCATGGGACAGAGAATGTCTCTTTGGACCCTCTTCTGTTCTCCCCTCTCTGCATCCATGGCTGGGGGATCCTAGGGTATCGGCGAAGAGGGCTGAAGGGGTTTCCAGAAGCAGGTCATCCTGGTCTCCGATGGGGGAAGAGAAGCCATGACACCTTCTTGACCTCCTTTCTGACTACTCCTCCCCGATCCATCCAAAGCAAGCTCTACCCTGAGGCTTCGCTTCCCCAGCACTCTAAGAAGACTGCTGCACCCCTTAGAGCCTTACCCAGGTGGGGCAGAGTAACTCTGGGAAGTTGGAGGCAGTGAAACTCCATGTCTTTTCAATGTCTGAGCTCAAAAGGCATCTGTCACCACTGAGAACAATCCGAGCCTGCCGGGTGGCTACTGCCCAGCCCGGAAAGTAAGTGCTATCGCTTGTTCTATCTTTGGCGACCAGGGGGTAACAAAGGATCTTTCCTTCTCAGTTCTCTGGCCCCAGGTGGTAGCAGTTCACAAAGGGGAGGCTTACACGCACATGGCATTTATAGATGAAAAAGGAGCAAGGCGAAGGTTATGGGGCGGGAGGGGTCATCCTGGAATAAGCCAAGGTAAAAAACGAGGGCGAGTCAGCAGCCCTCAGTGTGTACAGGCTAGATTGTTCCAAGTTTACCAATCGTGCTAGCAATTTCCAGGATGGTTTAATGGAAGCAACAACAAACAGAAGCACCCCATATTTAAAGGGTAAAAATCTATATTCCTAAAAGAGACAGCAGATTGAAGGAGGCAGAATGAAACGACCAACCATTGCATGTTGATGGCACATGGGTTCTATATGACAGTCATTTGGACTTTTGACAAGTTGATTTTCCTCTATGGGTTTTAGTTGCTCTCTCTGAGAAACAGCGTTCTGCGTATTTTTTTGCAAATACATAAATGATTACCCTATAATCATAAGATTCTATTTGTAAAACTAAGCTAAATGTGAACTGAATTCAGAATCATAAAGAAACAATTATAACAAAAGAAATGCTAAATTCAAGAAAGCTTTATTTCTCAGGAAGTTTATATTTCCTCTTGACCTAATCTTCAATTTACTTTTTCCTCTCTTTTTAAGCCAAAAACTTGATGTTCATAACATATATGTTATATGCAATGCAAATAATATCTTACATACAGAACTCAGTTGTAAACCATTGATAATAAATAATTCAGATCTGAGATAATATCTTACAGGAGAAGAGTAGAAGCAAATAAGAAATGACTAACAATAATTTATTTACTGGTCTAAAAATTTAGAACTTAGTTTTTAAAAGTAAGCCCTAAGAGAAGGCTAACAATGAGTCATCAATTTAATGACCTTAAGTTTTGGGACTGGCTTGTGTTTCAGCATGGAGCACAGAGTTCTTAGTGGATAACACCAGTTAAGCAGTGCAAGCAGAAATCCATCTGCCTTTTGACTTTGAAAAGCATAAAGACGAATATAACAAAGTTAACACTAACATTTCCTTTAACTCCCATCATATATGTTGGGTTTTTTTTTTCTGTTAAAAGAGGATGTAAACCAAATCCCAGATCTTTCCTGGGTTCTTAATTCTTTTACCATCTTAGACCGAATGCATTCAATAAAGTGACATCAGAATGTTACGATGTAATTGGCTAACCTTGCATCTAAAAATCCAGGGCAGAAGATGTCATACACATCTATCTTTTTCTATACAAATCCTGCTGGTTCCTAATGTCAACTAAAGGAAAAGTTACAATTTTTAACAGTAATTAAAAAGATCAAACAGACACTTAGTATTCCTTATAGGTTTTCTTTCCTTTAGAAACAATAAAAACTCCTTTCACAGGGCTCTAGAATTCAGTTTGAGGGCATGGATGCAGGTAGTTCATGTATCAAAATAAAACACAGGAGCGGGGCGGGGCTATGCTGAAAATAAGGACAACTGGCTAGGCCTATTTTGGGGAACTAACCGGGGAGGGAGCAAAGCAGTGTGCCACGGAGTAGTAGCTAGTGACAGTGACAGTCATGTGGAACAAAGTCCTGCCTAACTCCACCGATGAGGCTAGCCCAATCTGAGAAAACACACTGTTTCAAACGCTAGAAGAAATGTCCAAATCCTACATTACAGTTTTTGAATACAGTTGCGAAAACAAGGATGTCCCATCTCTCTTTCTTGGTTTCAAGCAGCACTGACTAAGCCACTACACTGGGATGTTCCAGGCCTGTTGATGTACTGCACTCCAATCTCTCTACAGATTTATCACCAAATGGCAAGAATCCAAGTCATCAGGGTCTGCAAACCCAAAGAGCCTCAGCGAAGGCAGGAGGGGAACTGGGAAGAAAGGGTAAGCAGAGGAGGGACTGCTTTCCCAGTCTGCAGCACACGATCAGAGCCCAGCCCCCTGGCGCTGCCCAGCTTGCTTCGCACAAGGCGGCTCGGGGGCACCAGCAACAACAGCCGTGGCATCAGAGTGACCTCTGGAGGAGACCTGGCCGGGACCTGGCGGCTGAAGCAGCGCCTGTCGTGCACAGGGAGCCGGTACCAGCCTGCCCTGTTGCTCAGTCGTCTCAGACCGTCTGCAAAGCTACCGGAGCAGTCTTTGCATTAAGCGCTGTGAGGCCTCGAATCTCGAGCTGCACAGGAGACCCCAGGGCCCAGGGTGGCAATCTCCAGAGGAAAAGCAGCATCTGTTACAGTGTGAAAGGAGATGGCTCTGCTCACTCACTTGGCTGACTCTTAATGGGATCAATACAGCCATTTCGGAGCTCCATGTAAAAACCTGACCAAATTAGGGGATTAGAAACCAGGCAGGCACGGTGACCACCGCCAAGGAACACGAAGGGGCTTCTGGGATGCCAGTGACGCCTGCTTCGTGATCCAAGGAACGCAGGTGTGTTCCCTTTGTGGCCATCCATCGAGCTGCTCATCTACGACGTGAGCCTTTCCTCTCTACAGAACATCTCCATAGAATTTTTTAATTTAAAAAAATAAAAATCTGAATTCGATCACTATGTGCTGGCGCTGTAAAAAGGAGTGAAGACAGGGCAGTGCTTGGACGCATCTCTTTCCTCTGCAAACAGAAGCGGCTTGAGTCAACCCTCTGAGGAATGGGGTGCTGGACGGAGGATCAGCTGAGTAACAAAGCAGGAAGATAATTGGGGCCCAAAGGTGCCTGCTGAGCCACCTCCCTGCATGGGGCGCTGCCCACAAGTGGGTGGCCGTACAAAGGCAGGCTCGGAAGTCTCCCTCGGATCTCAGGACGCCAGCCGGCCCTGCCCTCGCATCGTGACAGGGTCAGAAGACGAGTGACGCTGCGGTCCTGGCGCTCTGTCACTTATGAGCGGCGTGACCTTGAGCCGTTCCCTTACCCTTCCAGCCTCGCTGGGGCCCCCCTCAAGGGGGGTGACGGTCCCTCCCCGAGCTCCACATCGGGTGGCTCTGAAAATCTGGACACAGAAAGGCACCTCCTCCTATTTCGCTTCCTAGCCGCACCACTAAAAAATGTCTTTTTTTTGAATCCAAAGTCATTGATGCCTACAAGAGCCACACCCAAAGTCAGGACGTGTGCAATTTTTCAAGGAGAAAATGCGCAAACAAACCACACGAGAACAGATCAGATCAAAGACCTATGGTTTGAAAGGGAAGGGTCTTGCGACGCTCAAATGAGATATTCACTATGGACGCCCCTCTCGTTCTTGGATTTTCTCGAATAAAACACCAGAGCGGCTTTCCGCTCACTTTTCTTTTGGCTGAAAGGGAAAATCAGCGCCTTAAAGTTAAACAAAAGAACCGGGTCCGCAACTCCAGTCCCCACCCTGCAGCCTTTTGTTCTGGGGACCGGCGGCCGTCTGCAAAGGCCGAGGCCGACGACGGGCGTCTGCCTTCCACCCGAGGCCAGGCGCTCCGGGCGTCCTTCACTGGGGAGGGGGCGCGGGGAGGGGCGGCGCGAGCGCCCTTTGTCCGCCGCGGGCTGCCGTAGAGACCGCAGTGCGGACTGCACCACGCCCACCCGCCGCGGCCCGGGAGCCGCGCCTCGGCCCCGCCCGGGGGCGCGGAGCGCCCGCCCGGCCAGGGCCCCCGCGACCCCCGCCCGGGCGCCGGAAGGCGGGGGCGCCGGCCGCGGACTGGCAGAGCCAGGCCGCCCGCCGGCCCCCCGGCGCCGCAAAGCCGGCGGCGCGAGCGGCGGGCGCGCACCCGAGGCCCCGCGGGGCGCCCGGGGGCGGCGCGGGGGGCGGCGGCGGCGGGGCGCGGGCGCGGGCGCGGGCGGGACCGGGCGGGGGGGGCGTGCGCCCGAGCCGAGGCCGCGCCCGCCCGGCCCGCCCGGCCCGCCCGGGTCCCCGGCGATGCGCTCCCCGGCCTCCGCAGAGCGCGCGGCCGGGCGCGCACCAGCCGGAGCCGGCCCTCCCCGCCGACGCCCCGACCCCGGGCCGTCGCGCCCGAGACGGGGGCCTTGGGAGACGGGGGTCCCATTGTCCCTTCCGCGAGCTGCGGCCGCGGCCGGGCGGCGGCGAGGCGGGCTGCGTCGGGGGACCGGGCGCGCGCGGCTCCGCAGCCCAGCATCCCGGGGGCGGGGAGCGGGCGTGGCCCGGGACCGGCCGAGTCATCCCGAGGCAGAAAGGATCGGGAGGGCTCCGGCCAGCGCGGGCACTTCTCGGGGCCGGGGGACGCGGTCTCCCGCCCGAGGCTGCGGGCGAGGGGGTCCCCGCCGCGCGCCGAGACCGAGGGGGCTGGGCTGGAAGGGGCGGCGGCCCCGGGTCTCCCCCGCCCTTTGCCTCCTGCGGCTGCGGCTCTGTCACGGCCCCGGCTCCAGGGACACCTGCGTTTCACCTAGCGGGGGCGGCGGCGGCGGACCCGGCGTGGGCGCAGAGCCCTCGAGGCGGTCGGAGACGCTCCCTCCGGGGCTCGGCTCCCGGCGCGGGGCCGCGCCCCGGAGCCAGCCCGAGGAGAGGCGCGCCCGGGCGGGGGCGCGGAGAGGGGGCGCGGGGCGCGCCCGGGTGGGGTCGCGGGGCGCGTCTCCCGCGCGCGGCCCTCGGGGCGCGGGGCCGCTTACCGAGCTCGATGTTGCCGATGGCGCGCCGCAGGTGCTCCTCGGTCACGACCTCGCCGACGACCACCAGCAAGTAGAACTTGCTGTCGAGGAAGCGGTGCGACAGGCTGGGCGAGGTGGACGCCGCCGGGGGCGCGAGGCTGCCGGCCGGCTCCGGCTCGGGGGCTGCCGCCGCCACGGTCGCCATCCCGCCGCCGCGCCCGGCCCCGGCCGCTCCCGCCTCTGCGGCAGGAGAAAGGATGCGCTCGGAAGGTGCCGGCTGCGCTCCGCCCCCTGCGTCCCCCCCCGCGGGCGCCGCCTCCCTCCGCCCGCCCGGCGCCGCGGAGAGTGCGCGGCGCGGCGGAGCGGCAGTGAGGGCGGGCGGGCCGGCGGCGCCGCTTTTATACGGAGACCCGGCGGGGCGCCCGGGGGGGGAGGACCACCCGGAACATCCTCGCGCGGCGGCTCCTCCGCGCTCGCCGCCGCCGGCGCGGGCTGATGTCATCCGCAGCAAATCATCTCGCCCGCGGCCCGGAAGCCGGAGGGACGAGGTGTGCGGACAATGGCCTGGGCAGGGCGCGCGCCGAGGGACGCGGCCCGGGGGGCTCCCGGGGCAGCCGC
Source organism: Cephalopachus bancanus (assembly GCA_027257055.1). Classification (NCBI taxonomy): domain Eukaryota; kingdom Metazoa; phylum Chordata; class Mammalia; order Primates; family Tarsiidae; genus Cephalopachus; species Cephalopachus bancanus. The sequence continues at coordinate 922,007 of JAPVLO010000112.1, read as the reverse complement.
GTGAGCGGGGACACTCCCCGCCCCCCGCCCCCCTGCGTACGGCCCGCTCCAAAGCCTCACCCTGCCTGCGCAGGAGAGCGGGATGCGTTTCCCTGTCCAGAGCGGGGCCCTCGCCTTGCCGGAGGTGCCTGGGCAGGCCTCGGCCTCGGGTCCCAGCTAGGAGGAAGCCGGGGGCTCGAGCTGGGGTGGCCACGGGGGGCCGGCGTGGCACTAAGGGGACCACGCCCAGGAAGACTGAACCTGGCCTGTCTTTGACCTTGTGGATTTAGGAAGACATGTTTACCAGTAACCATGTTTGCCACCTTCACGTGAAGAATACGTCAAAAGAGGCAAAACTAAAGCCTACTGTGGTTCAGGCTTTGGACTCTGTGAGGGCCAGTATCGAAAAGGAACTGGCTTTGTGGTGCTCGTGGGAAATGAGAGGAATACAGAGGCATTATCTTAGACACAGATTCCTTTTCTAAATAATATGCTGAACAGATAGTATCAGGCATAACAAAGAATAAAGAGAAGATGCTGTCTCTGCCCAGCGGGATCACAGTGATTATAATGTACTTTTCAGTGCCCTGGGGAACACACGGGCAAAATGACTTCATGTGACAGTGATGTCTTTTAAAAATATATGTGGCATTGGGAATTTTTATTGCCTTTGTTTATGTTTAGAAGAACTCATTAAAAAATGTTTTTAAAGGCAGCCCGTTTACAACCATCTCTCACAAACATCCTGAATACGGCTTCTGTCCCAGAAAAGGGGAGAAGGGTGGAGAAGGAACAAGATGTGCACAAATGGTACCACCCTGAAAGACGGGTGGATTCTCGTTCTAGGGAAGAAGAATGAGTGAAAATTAGAATGACAATTAGAAATTAGAATGACATAGCTTTAATTCTAGAATGCCTATTCGTAAAAAAAAAAAAAAAAAAAAGCACTTTTGGATAGGTTTCCAAAATAACCCAGTGTCTTGGGTGTTATTGGTTATGTACTCTGCTCAGATTTCTTCCCTGAACCCTTGGCACGGAAGACATGGCGGATCTAGTGTACCAGTCTGATCAATGGGTAATAAAGATACTCTCGGGCCGCAGTATTCTGGGTCTGTGACAAGCTCACCAGAGAGCTGCATTCACCAAAACAGATTGTCTCTGAGTGAAGTGGTGAGAGATCATATCCTGGTTAAGATATCCAGTGCTGTGAGAGAGGGAAGGCCAGCACCAAAGCCCTTAACAGGGTCCGGGGAGGAAATGGTGAAGTGCACTGTTTTCCAAAGGCTAGCCATCGACTTCCATCCGCGTCTAATGACTTTCCCCCCATTTCTTTGAACCGCCGTTGTTATGTATTTAATAGTCTTCTTTTACTCTATTTGTTTTACTTAAATGTATTTTTAAATGAAATTCTACATTGCTATGTAAGTGGAAACACTAATGTCACTTATAAATAGAAGGTATCCCTAAATACACAACGACAATAAGATGTGATTCAATTCCCGCCGTGTACTGTTGTTATTACTTGCTCAAGACTGAGTCCTTGGCTCCCCTCTCTTGGTTAAAAGCAGAGATTAGCCAAGTCTTGGAGAGGCATTAAAGACATACTAGCACCTACCTAAGTTGTTCCCCATGTTGTAGCAGAAGGTTGGGTGAAAACTACAGCAGAAGCACTTTCTTATTGCGTGCGTCTGTGCGATTAAATGTCATCACCTACACTTTGAAAAGCAGAGCTATACTAGGAGAACACAAACTAGGGGTGCAGACTGCTACTTTTCAGCTCGGCAACTTCCGTGTCCTCACTTAATGGAAAGAACAACATCTTTAGAACGATCTGAGTAACTGCGGAAGAGAGGAGTAAACGATTATATGTGATTATAATGAACCTGTTAAGCTCTGGGTACAGCGGTTGGAGCATAGTTTGCAATCCAGGCATGGTTGAGTAATTGACCTGTTTTCTCCTGGTTCCTCCGTCAGTGAGCAGAAGTGTGACGTGACACCTCTACCAACTCTCTGAAACAAAAACAATACTAAGTTACACTTTGTCCCAAAGGCACCTCAGTCTTGACAGGCTCCAAACCCAAGTCGTCTTTCCCCTCCAAGCCTGATTCTCTCTCGCTTTTCTCTTTCTTTTTTTTTTTTTTTTAGTTGGAGTCTCACTCTGTTGCCCAGACTGGAGTGCAGTGGCTGCTCCGGCCACTGCAGCCTCGACCCAAGGGGCTCCGGCGATCCTTCCGCCTCAGCCTTCCGAGTAGCCAGAATTACAGGCACGCACTACCATGCCCGGCTGATTTTTTGATTTATTGTAGAGATGAGGTCTTGCCAAGTTGCCCAGGCGGGTCTCGAACCCACGGGCTCAGGCAATCCACTCACCTCGGCCTCCCAAAGTGCGAGATTACAGGCTGAGCCACCGAGCCTGGTCTCTCTCTAGCTTTTCTTATTTCAGCAAACGGTATCACCACTTATCCTATGATGCAGGCCCAAACCGCACAGGCATCTTGGAGTCTTCCCTGTTCCTTAGCCTCAAGAACAATCCAGCGCAGACTCTGGTCAATTTTACCTTCCAAGTACCCACCACTCTCCATTATCACTGCCCTATTCAAAGCTACCATCATCTTGAGAAGTACACTGAACAGGTTAGAAAATGGGTTCTAGAATAGACTTCCTGGTTTTGAGTCCCAATACCGTAATTTATTAGCTGTGTGACCTGGAACAAAGTGCTGAATCACTCTGTGCCCCTGTTTCCACATTTGTATAGTGGAATGAGTTACCCACCTCGTGGACTGGGGGACAGTTTAAATATATGACGTGCACCTTGAATAATTATCATAATACTATAAGAAGTAGTTGGAAACTGCCAGGGAAGGGGGGTGAGAAAATGCCGGGGGGGCACACCTCATCAACAAGGGTACTGCATAGTGAACATTTGTGTACCTAACCCTGAATTGCACCCCCATCTTCAAAATAAAAAACTAAAAAGAAATATGTGAAGCGCTTAAAACAGCACCTTGTCTAGAATTAGCATTCAATAGGGGTTAGTTATTGTTTTGTTGCTATTTAACATTTGACTCTGGAAAATTTCGAGCATATATTAAAGTAGAATAGTATACGAAATTCCCATATACTCTCTCTCCCCAAGCAACAGATTTTACAGTGTGCCTGTTTAAGTCAGGATTAAAATGAGGTCCACGTATTTCAACTGATTCATCATTCTTATATATCCTTTCATCTATAGAATCCTACTATTTATTATTCTTGCATTTTTTGTTGAATAACAGCAATATTTGTTCTGCAGAATTTCATAAAATCTGAATTTTGCGGAATGCATCCCTGTTGTATTATTTGTTTGGTTTTTTTTTTTTTAGTTGGAGTCTCACTCGGTCGCCCAAACTGGAGTGCAGTGGCCGCCTCCAGCCACCGCGCCTCGACCTGCTGGGCTCCAGCGATCCTTCCGCCTCAGCCTTCCAAGTAGCCGGAATTACGGGCATGCGCTACCACGCCCGGCTGATTTTTTTTGATTGATTGTAGCGATGAGGTCTCGCTGCCCAGGCGGGTCTCGAACCCTCGGGCTCAGGCAATCCACTCACCTCAGCATCCCAAAGGCGCGGGATTACAGGCTGAGCCACCGAGCCCGGCTCCTGTTGTGTTATTTAACGTGCTCTTCTATCACCTGAATTTTCTGCCGATTAATAGTTAGAGCTACAGTCTTGATCAGATGCAGGTCTGATGTTTTGGCTTGTACACTTCATAAGTGGTATTGTGTCCTTCCACTGGAAGGCCTGTTAAGACTGGGTGACTCTCCTTTTGTGATTTTAGCAGCTACTGATTGTCATTACCTAGGTCTGTTATTTCATTAAGGATATGAAAGTGATAATATTCTAATTTTGTGATTCTTTGTTCATTTGACAGCTGGAAGACTCCTGTTAGAAGAAACATCATCCTATCAATTGGCTAGCGTGAGGTCACAGTTTGTACAGGAAAAGGATAAATACATTTCTCTTTTATTTACTAACTTTCTAAATAATGAATTCATTTTGTAGCATCCTTCAAAGATGACTAATTTTTTTATCATTAGGAATATAACTTACAGCTATATTCTTATATTCTATACGTAAATGTTTTTTATATTGATGCTTTGATTTTTTTCATCTTTGGCCAGTGGTGTGATAAGGAGTTCCTTGCACATGTCTGGTCTCAGAACCTAGAATTAGTCATTTCTCTTAGGAACCCAATCCCTTAAGTAGGTAATGGTATTTAGAGACTCCCGTATACCAGGGGTTGCTACTATGTTGGTCATTGTTTCTAGATATTTTCAGTGGACAGAAATATGAAATACATTGAGTTCATACTGTAATTCAGAATCAGCACTACAGGAATTTTGCTTAACTTGTCTTACATCTATTTTTCCTTTGTCATATACCTAGAATTCCAGTTTTCAAAGACATCTAGCATGACAGAATTGAAAGAGCAGATAATTTCTCAATTTTCTTTGTCCCACAATATATGCAAATTACAGTCACAGTAGTTTCAGATAAAAATGCAACACTTTTGCCAACAATATTATTACTAAAAGCAGTTTAGAAATTTTGTTTATGCAATTTCCTGTCATTAAAATACAATTTTAAAGTCTAATTAATTCCTTTGTATATGATTATGCCACTAACTCAATGCATAGGTTAGGATCGTTTGTTTCATTCTGTTTCCAATTTCTATGAGTTGATTTTTAAAAATCTAATTTCGCTTTATAATTATGTAAAATATTTAGATAATCACAAGGTGAAAATCTACAAAACGGTTTGTATTCAGAGAACTTTAGCCTCCGTCCCTGTTCCTTCACCCAGCTCCCTGTCTCTCTCTATAAGTAACCCTTTTAACCTTGGGTTAGCCTTTACTTAAAACATGCATATATGTATATTCTATACAGATCGAATATATATACATGCATATTTATGTCTCTCTACTGCCATTTTCCGATAAATAGCAGCATGTATATACAATTGCCTCACTTTGCTTTTTTCACTTAAGAATATATCCTGGCTATTACTCTATAGCAATGTGTATTAATATTCCTCATTCCTTTTCCTAGGTGGATAGTAACCCATTATGTTTGTTGACTATCATGTATTCAATTCATTGTTGGTGGACACTTGAGCTATTTCCAGCTTGATGTACAGTTTTTATTTTTTCCCCTGGGCAACACAGTAGTCACTTGACTGGCATCTGTATATCCACTGTGGCTCTCATCTAATTCACACCTCCCACCACACGGAGAACTTAAAACACCGAAACGGCTTCCCGTTGTTTTTAGGATAACACCCGACTTCCAGCTTGGCCTACAAGGTCGGGCAACGTCGGCCTCCCATTCACCTCCCCGGCTCCATCGAGCCCCTCTCACTTGCCCTGACTTTCCGGCTTCAGCCACGGTGTCAGGCCGTCCTTCCTCCCAACCCAAGGCCTTTCCCATGCTGCTTCCCCTGCCGAGAGCACTGTCTTTGGACGCTTTATGTGGCTAGAGCAGAATATCTTAGGCTGGGTCATTTACAAAGGAGATGAATTTATTTCTTACCGTTCTGGGAGCTGGGAAGTCCAAGGTTGAGGGTCCCACACCTGGCGAGAGCTTCTTGCTGCATCATTCCCATGGCCGAAGGCAGAATGGCGAGAGCACGAGCCTGGGAGGGCAAGGGATGGCAAGGGATGGCAGGGAGAAAACGGAATTCACTTCTGTAACAAAGCCACGCTCTTGATAGCTGACCCACTCCTGAGATCACAACATCCATCCATTCAGGAAGGCAGAGCCCTCACAGCCCCATCACCTCTCAGGAGGCCCCATCTCCCAATACCGCTGCATTAGGAATTAAGTTTCCATCACATGAACCTTGGAGGACACATTCAGACCATAGCAGAGACTAACTAGTTGACCATACCTCTGCTCATTGAATGGGTGGCATCTCAGCTACAACTTTCTATTCTTTTTTTTTTTTTCAGTCGGAGTCTCACTCTGTTGCCCAGACTGGAGTGCAGTGGCCGCTCCCGGCCACCGCAGCCTCGACCTGCTGGACTCCGGCGATCTTTCTGCCTCAGCCTTCCAAGTAGCTGGAACTACAGGCACGCGCTACTACGCCTGGCTAATTTTTTGATTTTATTGTAGAGATGAGGTCTCGCCAAGTTGCGCAGGCGGGTCTCGAACCCGCAGGCTCAGGCAATCCACTCACCTCAGCCTCCCAAAGGCGCGGGATGACAGGCTGAGCCACCGAGCCGGCAGCTACCACTTTCTGAGGGAAGCCCTCTCTGACCTTCCTCAGTAGGTCAGTCAGCCTTTTTTGTATGCACTTTTAGTTCCATGCCCCACCTCTGATTGGTAGTGGTAATTCTGCATTTATGTATAAAATTTTAAAAATGTGAGTCTACCCTCCCCGCTGAAACCTGTGCTCTACAGGAGCAAGGGCCAGGTCTGTCTCCATTCCCACACAACCCTCCACACACACACACGCCAGCCCACCTTAGTATTCCTGGTGCCCAGCCTAGGGCAGGTGCTCAGGAAAAGCTCAGTCGATGACGAAATGGATGGCTTCCGTGAGACTAAATGGATGGCTTCCATGTTATGGTGCTAGGGGCTTTAAGTACTTTAACGAATTCCCACAAACTTTCTAAGAAACTGGTATTGTTACTTATAATGCTGAGGGCTTAAAGTCTGTGTTGATGTCTCTTTTTCATTTCTGATCTTGATAATTTGTATCCTGTATCTTTTGGGTTTGATCAGTTTTGCTCAGGGTTTGTCAATTCTGTTAATCTTTACAAAAAACTACATTTGGCCTTATGAGAATTTTCCATTGTATGTCCATAAATGTTTGTTTTCATTGAACCTGTTTGTATCTATGCTAGTTCACTCTTGATTGTTTTTACTCCCTATTTTAGCTGCTTCAGAAGCTTAGGTAATTGATTTTCTGTTTTCTTTCTTTTCTGATAAATGCATTTGAAGCTAAACATTTGCCTGTAAGTCCTGCTTCAGCTGCATCCTGCACATTTTGATATGCTATATTTTTATTACCATTCACTTCCTAATATTTTCTAATCTCATTGTGATTTCTTTCTTTTGCTGTGAGTTATTATTATTTGTATTTGACAGATTAAAAACTGACATGCAGAAAAGTTAGACGATTCATTCCAAATCACAGAAATAGTAAGTTGAAAACCTGTGAAAACAACTCAGGTATGTCAGACTTCGAAGTCCATGGCCTCTCCTGACTGATACTTTTCCTCCCTGCTCTGGGAACTAAAGCAAATTCAAGGAAACAAAGCATAGCAAAGTGTCGACTGGGGAGAAGAATAAAAGGGAAAGACCTAACAGGCAAAATAAATCTTACTTCAGATGAGCCTCCAATATTGTGTTGTTAGTTAAAGTGACTCTAGGATGTCATTTAAGACAACATGTCATTTAAGGATCAAGAAATAGTCATTGTTTACTCAGCATTGACCAATCCTTTCTTTCCAAATTTTAAGCTAGTTCTAGAAAAAATAGAGAGCCTGGAGAAACAAACAAACAAAAACTAGGGAAGATATTTACAAGGTATGAGGTACTAGAGAAGATTTTTTTTTTTTTTTTTTTTTCAGTTGGAGTCTCACTCTGTCACCCAGACTGGAGTGCAGTGGCCGCTCTCGGCCACTGCAGCCTCGACCTGCTGGGCTCCGGCGATCCTTCCGCCTCAGCCTTCCAAGTAGCCGGAACTACAGGCGCGCGCTACCATGCCCGGCTGATTTTTTGATTTATTATAGAGATGAGGTCTCGCTGCCCAGGGTCTTGAACCCGCGGGCTCAGGCAATCCACTCACCTCAGCCTCCCAAAGGCGCGGGATTACAGGCTGAGCCACCGAGCCCGGCTCTAGAGAAGATTTTAAGGTATAATCTATGTGCTACGTCATGGACAGGTGTGGCTATTTTTGATGCCTATAAAACAAATGGATCTAACACTCACTAGTGACTACTTAGGCTAGCTGGAAGAGGGATGTTTCTGAACATTTGGCAGTGACTTCCATAGTCAGAGGAAAGTGTTTTATACTTATTTCTCTTTAATCATTCTTGACTCAGAAAGTGCCTCTTATTTTCTTTTGGTGGGAGAGTGTTAGAAATATCCCTCTGAGAGGCCAGCTGACTGACATCAAATGCCTTTTCCTAACTGTAAACCGGGTCCTTCCCATCACTACCCTTCAACAACAAGCAACACAGAACAAAATCTTTTCTTTTATTTTGAGCTGGAGCCTCACTCTGTTGCCCAGGCTGGAGTGCCGTGGCACACTCACTCCCGGCCACCCCAGCGCCGACCTGCTGGGCTCAGGTCATCCTTCCCCCTCAGCCTTTCAAGTAGCCGGAACTACAGGCATACGCTACCACATCCGGCTAATTATTTATTTATTTATTTTATTGTAGAGACTAGGTCTTGCCAAGTTGACCGGGCAGGTCTCGAACCCGCGGGCTCAGGCAATCCACTCGCCTCGGCCTCCCAAAGTGCTGGGATGACAGGCTGAGCCACCGAGCCAGGCCCAAAACAAAGTCTTGTATTGAGCACAGAATAAAAGTTCCTCCTTCTCTTCCCATAGTTCTACTCTGTTTCCTAGAGGAAACCACTGTTATTCAGCCAAACCATTTATATGTATACATGTATTTATATATAGTATATACATGTATGTACATATAGGTATACAGCCTCTGTGTCCAAACATACATATATACATATACACGGTTGTTTCTTGATATCAGTAGAGAATTGGTTCCAGGACCCCTGATGAATACCAAAGTCCCTGGATAAAATGAGTCTGCAGTTGGTTGAATCCAGAGAAACACAACCCACAGATACAGAGGACTGAATGCATACATATAGCTTTCCCCCATAAATGAAATATTTTACACACTGTTCTTAAAGCGGCATGTTCCCTCTGGAGCTCTTTTCAAATACATTTTTTAAAAAGCAAACAAAAAACCTTATTTTGTTTGTTTGTTTTTGAGTCGGAGTCTCACTCCGTGGCCCCCACTGGAGTGCAGTGGCACACTCAGGGCCACCCCAGCCTCGACCTGCTGGGCTCTGGCAATCCTTCTGCCTCAGCCTTCCAAGTAGCTGGAACTACATGTGTGTGCTACCACGCCTGGCTCATTTTTGGTTTATTGTAGAGATGAGGTCTCGCCAAATTGCCCGGGCTGGTCTCGAACCCTCAGGCTCAGGCAATCCATTTGCCTCGGCCTCCCAAAGTGCTGGGATTACAGGCTTAGCTACCCGAGGCCGACCCCTTATTTTTAAAATAAGGTCGTACACAGTTCGTATAAAATGGTGTGATATTTGCATATAACCTACCCACATCCTTCTGTATACTTTAAACCATCTCCAGACTATTTATTATACCTAATACAATATGAATGCTATGTCAATAATTGTCATACTATATTGTTTAGGAAATATCGACAAGTAAAAAGTCTGTACATGGTCAGTACAAGTCAATCTTTTTTTTTTTTTTTCCTGATACTTTTAATCTGCAGTTGGTTGAATCCAGAGATGCACAACCTACGGATACAGAGGGCTACCTGCACACATATAGCTTTCCCCCCATAAATGAAATGATATTTTACATACTGTTTTTCAAATGGCATTTTTCCTTCGGAGCTCTTTCAGATATGTAAAAATCTACCTTATTTTTTAAACTGCCTCACAGCAGTTCATAGAACGAATTTATTATAGTGCATTCACTCTTTTCCATACTGGTGATCCTTTAGGAGGTCATTAGTTTTTTTTTATTATAAGCAATGTTGTGATGACCATGTTTGTAAATGCTTCCATGTGCATATGTGTATCTCTGAACACAAATGCTTAGAAATCTAAAAGATGGGTTGAAGGTATAATTTTAATATTTGGTGACTCTTGCCAAGTTACCCTCTGTAAAGAATTTAACACTTTTTTTTTTTAATTGGAGCCTCACTCTGTCACCCAGACTGGAGTGCAGTGACTGCTCCCGGTCACTGCAGCCTCGACCTGCTGGACTCCGGTGATCCTTTTGCCTCAGCCTTCCGAGTAGCCGGAATTACAGGCACGCGCTACCATGCCCAGCTGATTTTTTTTTTTTTTTTGTAGAGATGAAGTCTCACCAAGTTGTCCAGGCGGGTCTCGAACCCGCAGGCTCAGGCAATCCACTCACCTCAGCCTCCCAAAGCGCGGGATTACAGGCTGGGCCACCGAGCCCGGCTAGAATCTAACACTTTATACTCTCACCACATTACCACCTCTTTTCTTATATCATAGTATAAATTTTCCTAGTTTTTACCCATCAAAAGAAGAGGGGTATTTATTGTTTAAAACTTAGCATCTTTTAAACTACTTTTCTTTCATTTTTGTTAACTACTACATCTGTTCTTAAGCTTTGCTCCCTTTCCCCCCCATTGGACTGTTGGTTTTATCTTTATTTGTTAAAAAATTATATAAGAAACTGAATATAATATGGATGATGAGACTTTGTCATCAATATCAGGTGCAAATCTTTCCTCTCAGTACTTTAGGTTTTGTGTTTAGATCCGTTTATAGTGTCCTTGACCATACAAAAAAATAAATTTCTTATGAAATTTCATATTAACTTTATAATTTCCTATAAAGTGTAGCCAGTCTTCTTCCTTTATAAATTACTGGAGGGTTTTCTTATTTTGGAAAGGATCTCTCAACCTTAAAACTATTCTCCTAATAATTTTACAGATTTGTTCATTCAAGAGAGCACTTAGCTTAGGAGATCAATAAGGGTTCATAGAGGAAGGAATATTTGAATAATTTTTTTTTCCCTAGAATAATTTGTTTTGTTTTTTTTGAGTTGGAGTCTCACTCTGTCGCCCAGACTGGAGTGCAGTGGCCGCTCCGGCCACCACAGCCTCGACCTGCTGAGCTCCGGCGATCCTTCCGCCTCAGCCTTCCGAGTAGCCGGAATTACAGCGCGCGCTACCACGCCCGGCTGATTTTTGATTTATTGTAGAGATAGTCTCGCCAAGTTGCCGGGCAGGTCTCGAACCGCAGGCTCAGGCAATCCACTCACCTCAGCTTCCCAAAGGCGCGGGATTACAGGCTGAGCCACCGAGCCTGGCTCTAGAATAATTTTTTTTAACAAGCAGAGATGGAGAAAGGACAATCTACTGAAGAGAACAGCATGAACAAAAACAACCAGTGGGAATATACTGAGCTTATTCTTGATAATAGACAGCAGTTCACTCCTCCTTTCTTTGATTCACAAATGATAGCACACTGAACCAACTGTTCTACACCTTGCTTTTATTACTTAACACTATATCTTTGAAATATTTCCATAATCATCATCAGGAGTATCCCCATTGCTTTAAACAAACTTTTTTAGAGACAGAATCTCACTCTGTCACCCAGCTGGAATGAAGTGGCGTGATCATAGCTTGCGGTAACCTCAAACTCCTGGACTCAGGTGATCCTCCCACTTAAGCCTCCTGTGTAGCTGGGATGACAGGTGTGTGACAATATATCCATTTTGGGGTTGTTTTTTTTTGTAGATATGGGATCTTGCTATGTTGCCCAGGCTGGTCTCGAACTCCTGACCTAGAGTTATTCTCCTGCCTCAGCCTCTCAAAGCACTGAGATTAGAGTTGTGAGCCACTGTGCCCAGCCCCCATTGCTCTTGACCTTTGCTTTTGTGTGTGACTGTCATAATTTATTACTCCCCTGTTTTTTCACTCCTCTATTGATTACTTCTAATCTTTAATAGTAATAAGCATACTGCAGTAAAAAAAAAAAAGTTCTGTGTATATCGTTTCCCATGGGTTAGAAACTTTCCATAGGATGAATTCCTAGCGAATTGCTTAGTCACAGGATACGCACGTTTGAAATGTTGAAAATTTGCCTCCCAGAGCTGTTGTACCAATATGCAATTCTACCAGTAATACACTCTGCATTGTGTATTGTGAGCTCTGCATACCTCACAATATAAGTTTTTTTATACTATTCTATTTTGCCAGTTTTTAAATTAAAAATTGTATCTGTGTGATTTTTTTCTGTTGCACTTTATTGAAAGTGAGGCCAAACATCTTTGCATGTGTTCAAGGACCATCTGCACTTCCTCCTCCGTGCTGGCTGCTTGCATGTTTCATCCGTTTTTCTATTGGATGGTTAGGGTTTTTCTTATTGATTGCATGTATTTTTGACACATTGGGAAAGTTTGCTTTTTCTGTACTGTGATTGACACATATCTTTTCTCAGATTGGCATTTATTTTTTGACTTCACATATGAATTTTTGCCATGAGAAACATTTTTATGTTATTAAATTTAACTATTGTTTCACTTATGGCTTCTGGGTTCTGCATTATCCTTAGAAAGGCCTTTGTCATTCTGAGGTTATGTAAGAAAAATTCTCCCAGGGTTTTTTCTAGGACTTTTAAGACTTCACTTTTAATATTTTGGATGTATCCAGATGTAGACTAAGACGTGGATCCATTTATTTTTCTCCCAGCACTTTGCTGACAGAAGACTTTGCAAAATTCTGTAAGGACTTAGCAACTTAGGCTTCTCCCCAGTTGCTTTTGAAATCTGTGAGAGCAGAAACTTTGATTTCATGCTTGTATTCCCTCACCTGCCCTGCCCTGTAATACAGAGAGTTCTCACCTGAGCATTTCTTGGCTGCTGGGGAGGTAAGATTTTACCTGAGTTGAGGCGAGGCCTACCCAGGATGTGACTGAAAAACGGGACTGGGAAGTTCTCAGCCACAGCCTTTTCATTAAACCTCGGCTCTCACCAAGTGCAAGAGCCAAGTGAGTCATACTGACACTCGCAGAGGATGGCATCCTGAGGAGAAGAGAATTACAGTGGAAATAGCCAAGCCTGCGCGGAGACAACCTTCTCAGCTGGCACTGCAGAACGGCGGCCCCTGCCACAGCAAACAGCAAAGCAGTAACCAGCCAGGTTACACAAGGCAGGAAGCTGTAGCCGTAAATGCAGACTCCCTTTCAGGCACCCTGCAGCCCCTGGGACCGTGGATTCTAATGGGCAGTGATCATGGAGTCCTCCCTGCTGAGTCAGGGAAGATACCACTCACTAGCAAAGGTGCTGTGGGGTGGAGGTGAGGGGTCCTACCTCCAGATTCTGGGGACTCAGGAAGAAGTGGCTCGTGTGTCACCTGCTGAGCACCCGCAGCAATAATCGAATGCCTGTAGACTACCACACACTGTTCTAGGACCTAGGAAGGTGCAGAGGAGCGCCCCGAACAGAGAGACTGGGTCACCCAAAGGAGTGTGGGAAGGAAGCCGTGCATCTAGCTGGGAGGACTGGGACAACCCCGGAGGAGGGAGGAAGTGGCACAGATACCTCCAACAGCCAGTGAGTGTACTCTGACTTGGAGGACTGAGGGTTTTTTGAGGCTGTGAGGAAGAAAGCAGATGGAGTGAGGTCATAAGCAGAATAATGCCTCTCTCAACAAACGTCCACATTCTAGTCCCAGGAACACAGGCATGTGTTGTGTTACCTGACAAAAGGTGCACTGCAGATGTGATGAAATTAAGAATTTTGGGATAAGCCACAAGGGACCTTACAAGAGGGAGACAGGAGCGTCAGAGTCAGAGGAGATGGGATGATGGAAGCAAAGGGAGGAGAGGGAAGGGGGAGAGAGAGAGAGAGATTAAGATTTGAAGATAGAAGAACAAAACCTTGAGTCAAGGAACGTGGGTGGTCTCTACACGTGGACAAGTCAAAAAAATGGATTCTCCCCTAGAAGCTCCAGAAGGAACAAAACTCTACTGACACCTTGACTGTATGACTTCTGTCCTCCAGAACTGCAAAATAATACATTTGTGTTGTTTTAAACCACTGTTTGTCTTTGTTACAACCACCATTGGAAACGAACACAGGTGGTGCAGACATTTCAAGAGCTATAATTTCCTTGTGCAATTTCTCTCAGGAGAGCTCCACGTGGCCTGGCATTCTGGACAGCTGTGCGCCAATCCTGGGACACGTTACGGGCTGGGATGTGGGTAGCATTGGTCAGGGACAAAGTGAAGGACTGGGGCTGCTGTGAAGCCTCCTGACATTTCTCATCTTTGTGCTTCTCACCGGGAACAGTCAGGGTACGTTCAGGGTACATGGCGTTCACTCTCTAAGTCCGTAGGAGCTGGGCAAGAGCCTGACAAACCACTGGGTTTTTAATTAGTGATGCAATCGAAGTCGTCTTTTAGGAGACTGTGGGCCATTTCTCTTAAATCCCATAGTCAGCAAGTATCTGATTTCCCATTAGATGGCATTTTAATTTGCCATTTCAGAAAGAAGCTTGGCTCTTTCAAATTCTATAGTTTGTTGTGGATCTGCTACTGCAGGGTGGAAGTCTTTCTTTGTTTTTTGAGTTGGAGTCTCACTCTGTCGCCCAGACTGGAGTGCAGTGGCCGTTCCCGGCCACCGCAGCCTCGACCTGCTGGGCTCCGGCGATCCTTCCGCCTCAGCCTTCCGAGTAGCCGGAATTACAGGCGCGCACTACCACGCCCGGCTGATTTTTTGACTAACTGTAGAAATGAGGTCTCACCAAGTTGCCCAGGCGGGTCTCAAACCCTCGGGCTCAGGCGATCCACTCACCTTGGCCTCTCAAAGCGCGGGATTACAGGCTGAGCCACTGAGCCCAGAGGGTTGAAGTCTTTCTATGTGTGTGTGTGAACTTCTAAGAAGTGAAGTCGTGTACAGATGACTAGATTTTTAAAAAGCTTTCCAAATTGCGATATCAGGGCACAATGAGATCGTCATTTTGGGGGGCATTCACGCATTCCTTCGGTCAACACGTCTTGTTTTTAAAAAATTTTTTTTTGAAAGAATAGGGACAAGATCTCACAATGTTGCCAGGCTGGTCTTAAACTCCTGGGCTCAAGTGATCCTTGCATCTCGGCCTCTCAAAGGGCTGGGATTACAGGCGTGAGCCTCCATGCCTGGCCAGCGTGTTTTTAATATGCATCTGCCTCGTACCAGATACTGCTGGAGTTGTAGAGGAACAGGGATGAGAAAAACAGACTTGATTCCTCCCTTCATGGGGATTATTCTACAGGGAGGAGGAAGTACATGTGTGGGAAGCCAGGAAAAGTGGAGGAGTGTTTTATTTTTTAAATTGACTTTATTTTAAAGGTGTGGGGTACAATTCAGGATTAGGTATACAAGTGGTCAACGTACAAGTAAAGTTTGAGCCTCCCTTTGGAGAAGTATTTTAAACATCTTTTTTTTTCTTTTTTCCCTTCAGCTTTATTGAAGTACAGTTGAAAAATAAAAATTTTATCTATTTAAGGTGTCAGCCTGATGGTTTGATATACACATACATTCTGAAATGATGGCCACAATCAAATTAATCAGTATATTCTCACCACAGAATTACTGTGTGTGTGTGTGTTTGTGTGTGTGTGTGTGTGTGTGTGTGTGTGTGTGTGTGTGGTGAGAATTTAATTCTTCAGAGGAGACTAAGGGAAGGTTCTCTAGACAAAATGTAGCTCAAAAAACTGTGAAGTGGCACAGATTCCATTGGCATGCGATGGCATCTGGAATACCCAGGAGAGTAAGGGAAGGTTTCTCTGGACAAAATGTAGCTCAAAGAACTGTGAAGTGGAACAGATTCCATTGGCATGAGATGGCATCTTGAATACCCCAGAACCACCGTTTCTCCATCCACATGAGGGAGTGTGGAGCCGGCCACTCTAGTGGACGTGGCATAAGAAAGATTCCACCGGCAGGAAAGAGTGTGAAGAATCTGCCAGAACTAACACAGCATGGGAAGATGACCAGACTCATCACAGTCTCCGGGTGCTGGCATTTGTACCGCCTTCCCAGTGTGTGGCAGGCTTCAGAAGCATGGTCTCTGAATTCCCGTGCATGAGATTTCCAGAAAACAAAACAGGTGATTGTGACTATCACCCACAGAGTATTCCAACCTTGAGAAAACATGGCAAAATTGTCTTTTCTCAACCTTTTAAACCAGATGCCCTCCTGTGGCAAATACAAAAATTGTCTGCCTTTAAGTACTTGAAACTTTAAAATATGTTAATCATCATGATTAAAGCAAAACGAAGGGTAATCGTAAAAGGTTTCGGATTTGATCTGGAAAGGTGTTTTTACCTTAATCATGGCAGCAGCGGGAAGCAGTGGCACACAGTGTGTTGGTGTGGAAGAGGGTGTTCCTGGGGCCCTTTGGACACAAGGGCCACTGTGTTGGTCTTCCAGCCACACAAGGTCTCCTCTGAGGGCTTCATCCACCCCTACCCCCTGCCACCCACCAGATGATGATCCCCAGAGGTGACATTTTTTCTGAGTCGAGATCTCACTCTGTCACCCAGGCTGGAGTGCAGTGGCATAATCACGGCTCACCACAGCCTTAACCTGGCCCAGGTGATCCTTCCACTCAGCCTCCTGAGTAGCTGGAATTGCAGGGATGCTCCACTACAATCAGCTAATTTAAAAAATTATTTTAGAGACGTGGTCTTACTGTGTTGCCCAGGCTGGTCTCAAGCTCCTGGACTCAAGCAATCCTCCCGTCTCTGCCTCCCAAAAAGCTGGGATTATAGGCATGAGCCATCGCACCTGGCTGTAAGTGATTATTGACAGTGAGGAAGTGAGACCAATATTCGTGTAACTAATTTCGTCCCATCCTAAAAAACAATATTAAATATTTGCTCAATATATTTGATGAAAAAATGACACACTACCTACATATAAATAATCTCCAAGATGTCACCAACGTTACGTTATAATACGATGCAGATGTTAATCAAGTGAGTGTATAGTCAGTTTACCCCACTTCATAGCCTAACCTCATTTATTAGCTATTGGACAAGTTACTTGGCCTGAGTGTGCCTCAATTTCCTCATTTGAAAAATGTGTATATCTGTCATTTCCATGTCATAGAGGTCAGTCATTCTCTTATTTACTAATTCAGCACTTATTATATCCACTGGGTATCAGATACAGTGCAAATTGCTGGGGTTACAACATACATATTTATTTATTTATGAGAGAGACTGCAAGTTTTCCTTCTTAAATTTTATATATTTATTTTTGTAGGCAGGGTCCCGCTGTGTTGTCCAGGCTGGACTCCAACTCCTGGTGCCTCAAGTTATCTTCCTACTGCAGCCTCCCAAATAGCTGGGACCACAGACGGGTGTCTCCTCACCCAACATTATAGCCCATTTAAATGTCTAATGTTTTAAAATGTCTTGGGAGATAAGGATTGGATCTGCAATTCCAGAGTTAATCTTAGTTTCAGGTTGCTTTTATTTGCTTTGACAGTTTTGTTGCCCTATTTTTGCTATTGTTAATGCCTTAAAATAAAGTATAATAGACTGTTAAAAAAGAGTCACACATAATATTATCGCCCATGGTTGTATAAATTTGTACTTCCGAGTTCTTAAGAGTCACAAAATATGTAGACAAATCTGCACATCAACAGATAATTTAAAAGGTACTCTGGCAAAGCAACATGTGTGAAGACATGCAAATAAGTTAACAGATAGGATCCTTGGCAAAGTATTATCTGGAGTACTTTACGAACAACATTTCTAAATTAAATAAAGCCCCTCAGGAAAGGGTTGTAAAATGTAGCAGGGTGACCTTGGCCACTGCATTTCCTGACAGCGAATTTTAATTCTAGAACTCATAACAGCAGCCTGTCATTTAAAGGTTGCAGTTATGTGATTGTAGGTGGCTTTCTGTTTCAAGATGTCAGTTATGCCAGACCTAACCTCTGAGCAAGAAATGTTTATTTCAGCTTCTTCCAAATATCCACCAAAAAGAGAAAACTGCCAGAAGACATATTTTAGCTCAGAAATACCCATAGAATAAATCAAGGCTTTGAGTATAGATGTCCCTCTTAATGTGACTGGTTTCCTGACCTTGCCTTCAGAGCACATGCCCACCTTGGAATCTGCCAACAATGCTCCTGGTGGAGGTTTCAGGGCATTCGATTAAAAGATTTTCCTGAAGAACTCAAATCACTCTATAAAAAAGATACCTGCACACGTATGTTTATCACAGCATTGTTCACAATAGCAAGATTATGGAACCAATCATGCTGTCCATCAAAAGAGGAACGGATTTTAAAAATGTACATATACACAATGGAATATTACGCAGCCATAAAAAAGAACAAAATCATGAATTTCGCAGCAACCTGGATGAAATTAGTTTATAATACTGAGTGATCTCTCACAGAAACAAAGAGCTGAGTATCACATGTTCTCACTCATAAGTGGACCTTGAACAACTATTGTAATACTATAAGAACAGGATTGACAGTGGCAGGGAAACTATGGGGGGGAGAGGGAGGGGAAGGGAGGTGGGATTAACAGTAGTCGATATCTATCTGGGGACGGGGGGGCCACACCTCATCAACAAGGGTACCTGCACAATGCATATTTGTATACCTAACCCTTAACTGTACCCCACAATTTTAAAATAAAAAATATGTATAAAAAAAAAAAAGATTTTCCGTAGTGTAGAAGGGTGAAGATACTATTAAAACGGAGCAGGGCCAGGCATGGTGGCTTACACCTTTAATCCCAGCATTTTGGGAGGCCAAGGTGTGAGGATTGCTTGGGCCCGGGAGGTCAAGGTTATGTTTGCACCATT
Organism: Cephalopachus bancanus; assembly: GCA_027257055.1. NCBI lineage: Eukaryota > Metazoa > Chordata > Mammalia > Primates > Tarsiidae > Cephalopachus > Cephalopachus bancanus. The sequence continues at coordinate 903,414 of JAPVLO010000112.1, read as the reverse complement.
GGATTCCAGCCCGGGCAATAGAGTGAGATCCTCTCTCAATAAAACAAAATTAAATTTTTTTAAAAAAAGAACAGAAGGTAAAATCAGGAAATTCTGGTCATATGACAAACATGACAAAGAGGCCACCAAGACATGGAGACGTCTACCTTACAAACTATGTCACTTTTAGAGGAAATCACTCTTGGACATGACGTGAATTCATGAGATAACTACCACTAATCTGGGTGAAAATAAGAATATTTGTAAAGAATTTGAGGCTTTAAATGTCTGCTTGTATTGTTTCCAATTCAAATCAGACTTTTTGTTTGGGTTTTTTTGAGTTGGAGTCTCACTCTGTTGCCCAGGCTGGAGGGCAGTGGCCACTCCCGGCCACCACAGCCTCGACCTGCTGGGCTCCGGCGATCCTTCTGCGCGCTGCCACTCCCGGTTAATTTTTTTATTTATTGTAGAGATGAGGTCTCGCCAAGTTACCCGGGCAGGTCTCGAACCCACGGGCTCAGGCAATCCACTCACCTCAGCCTCCCAAAGACGTGGGATGACAGGCTGAGCCACTGAGCCCGGCTCTCAAATCAGACTTTAAACATCTCATCAGAGTTCCTTTAAAGATGAAAAAAGCTTTTAAAAAATAGTCTATATTTTGGCTGAGATTTAGATATCATGGAATATCGATTATAACTGTATAATCCTAGTTACATATTTGTGGCAACTTATTAAAGTGGCCCTTTAAAACTTTCTATAACTAGGTACAGTATACCAGAGACCATTGCCAGCTCACTTTTTCTTATTAGTATACCTGAGACAGGGGTCAACTTTTAGCCCTTCACTACCCATGTATGCTTATTTTATTGAAATGATTATGTAATCAGTACAACCTAGGTTATCACCAACTATTCTCGAGCTTTACCACATAACTTTTATTTTCATGAATGAATCTTTCTCTCTTTCCTCCAGACCTTTGCAGAAGTTCCTCTTTCTGTCTTGGACACTCTATCCCTCTTAGCATGCAAACATGCCATCTATCAAGTTCTAGTTAAAAGATAACCTCCTCCAGGGAGCCTTCCCTGACTCTCCAAGACTGGACTTGATGTCCTTTATTTATCTTCCCATATTATTGTGGTTTTTTTCCTATCATGGTCCTTGTAGCAGGTTAGAATCACATATTGATATGTCCATCTACATCGTCTTAGACTGGTGGGTGTCAAACATTTTGGTCTCAGAAACTTTTGAGCTCTCCAAAAAAAATTTTTTTTTTTGAGTTGGAGTCTCACTCTGTTGCCCAGATTGCAGTGCACTCATGGCCCCCACAGCCTCGACGTGCTAGGCTGAGGCAATCTTTCCACCTCAGCCTTCAAAGTAGCTGGAATTGCAGGCGCGTGCTACCATGCCCGGTTTATTTTTTGGAGGGCTTATTATAGAGACGAGGTCTCCCCAAGGCTGTTGCCCAGGCTGGTCTTGAACCCCTGAGCTCAGGCAATCCTCTTGCCTAGGCCTCCCAAAGTGCTGGAATTACAGGCGTGAGCCACTGCATCCGGCCTGAGCTCTTCGAATTTACTGGGGACCCTGAAGTCCTTTTGTTTATGTGGGTTATGTCTACTGATATTTATGTCTTAGAAATTAATATGGAGAAATTTTAAAAATGTTATTAACTCGTTTAATATACCTATCACATGTTGACATGTAAGAACAAATTTGTATGAAAATAATTTTTTCAAAACAAAAATTTCAGAAAGAAAAACATTATTTTACATTTTTGCAATAGACTCCCACATCTGTCTCTATAGTCAATATTTTTCAACACACACACACACACACACACACACACACACACATATGTGAATGATTATATACATAGTTGAAAAAGGTTTTTGTGGTTGTTTTGAGCAGAGGTCTCACTCTGCTGCTCAGGCTGGAGTGCAGAGGCACAGTCATTGCTCACCTCAGCCTTGACCTCCTGGGCTCAGGCGATCCTCCTGCCTCAGCCTCCTGGGTAGCTGGGACTACAGGCATGCCCTACTAATTTTTTGATTTTTTTTGTAGAGATGAGGTCCCACTATGTTGCCTTGGCTAGTCTCAAACTCCTAGGCTCAAGCAATCCTCTTGCCTAGGCCTCCCAAAATACTGGGATTATAGGCATGAGCCACTGCACGTGGCCTGAGAAAGTTATTTTAATGACCTTTCCAGGTAAATATAGATATTCTATGCTAAAACTTGACAAGTGGTAGCTTCTTAAAGTTTGGCTTCAATGTGTGATCTGAAAGCCAATAAAGGACTTTTTGTATTCGGTTGCATTAAAATCCATTGGCCTATTTTTCATTTTGAATGGATCTTTTGTCCATGCATGATTATGTAATGTCATGCATTTTGGTCATTTGAAAAAGATTGCTTCACCGAGTTATGCACGTTATTCTAATTTGACCATTTTATTATATGATTTTAAAGCATCGATTTGTTAATATCATTATTCTCATTAGAAAAATCTTTCATTATCGAGAAGGTGTACACTCAGGTTTTTCAAAAGCTCTAAATTTCTCTTGAAAAATCAAATTTTGTTATTGACAACAAATACTGTCGGCTGTTTTCTGTGATGTGACAGGTGTGCTTTGTTCAGTTTTGAGAAAATGTTGACCAAATGCTAAAGTCGGAATCACCACAATTTGCCACTCATTCTTTCAAGTAAAAATTATGTTCCATGAAAAAACTGGCTAGTCCAGCTTGCAACTCAAACAATTGCCAAGTGTTTTTCCTCTAGACAGCTGCCCTACCACATTATACTGCACTATGCAGCAAAGTGCTTCCTGGTCCATCCCATGTTATTACACAGAATGTTAAAAAAGATGGACCCTTCAGGTTGAAATGTCATCAATCATTTCTCGTGCTTTGTCAAGGACATTCTTCAGCAAAACTGGCTATTTTTTTTTCTCTGTGTATGTGTATGAGCAAAACAACTGCTAGTATGTTTGGTGTCATTTCCCTGATTCATGCTAAGGTCCCAGCAGTTGTACTCACCAACACTTTTGCGCCATGAAGGCAAATGCCAGCTTAGTACTATTAGGAAAATAGCTTGGACCTCAAAGCTCCCCTGGAAGCGTCTCATGGACCCCAGAGGTTCTCTGACCCTCTGACCTAGAACATATGTTTTTTGAGAGCAGGGTCTGTGTCTCAGTGTCTGTGTGTTTTCAAGGCCTGCCTAACACGGTTTGGGCACAGAAGAATACTCAGTAAAGATTTGCTGAATGAATAACTCAATTTTTCCTTTGGCAAGTCCTTGTTTTCTGGTCCTTTTATTTGTTTATTTATTTATGTAATTTTAACATTTTCAAACGTGATTGCTAAAATATATCGCACATTTTTCTCCTTGCAAGAGGATATTCTGAGCCCAAGTTACCTTTCTTTCAGCACTCAGGGTCATTGTTGCAAACATTGACTGAAATACATTGACGGTATGTTGGGATGCTGTCCCTCTAATAGTGTCATGTTTCTCCTTCATATACGAGATTTTACTTGTTGTTTCTTGGTTTCTTTTGTTTGTTTGTTTACCTGCTTCGTTGCTGACGGGCTGTCAGCCATCACTTACTGATGATGTTAACATTGTGAAATTCCTCTAATTTCCTCCTTTTTCTGTAGTTTTTAGTCTATAAGTTTAGAATATTAAGCCAAATAGGCCTAAACAGATTCTGAGTGACCCTGGAATCAAGTGTATGGGCCTTAAGTGCACGAATTTTCCAAGATTTATTTGGTTAACTAGAGATTTTTTTGAAAAAATTTTGTTTCTGGTCCTGAGCCATCTCTTGTCTCCCTGAAATTTCAGGGTAGCTGAGTTTTTTATAGATGAAATTTTAGTGTGTGTGTAATTGCAGAAATACCTCAAAACACACCAATTCCTAAGTTAAGCTAAATGAAACTAAGTCTTTTGTTACAAAGATGAAGATAGATCTTATTTTGAAAAAAACTTCCAATTGTCATAATTTAAAAAAAGCATTCAAATTAATGGAATGGGGACAGAGGAGCTACCACAGAAGTGGCAGAAGATTCTGCTTAAACAGAATTTGAACGTTCACTGCTCCATCTTTAAAAATTTAATCTTGAAACTTGTGAACGCAGCTTGGACTGTTTAATTTACTCCTGATTATGTTGCTTTGTAATATGGCTATAAATTAATGGTGCTTTAAACTCATTTTAAAATACTACTGTAAAGACTGACATCAAGGTTTTGTGGTAATTCTGTTTTTAAAAATAATTTCAGAGAGAAGGCTGTTCTTATTTGAGATATGTCAGACCTCAAAATTGTACTCGTGGAATACTGACTGTGACTTCCAAATGTGTGGACAGCAAACAGCAACAAGCTCTTCTTTTTTTTTTTTAGCGATAAAATAAACATATGTAGCTACATTTTTATGATTAGTGTCTCCATCATTTCTCACATCTACCTGACTTAGTCCAGAAATATAGAAAGAAATGCCACTGCCATACATCCCTTTTGTAGGGGGGATCCCCGGGATACTATGCATGAAGAGGAAGTTATCCAGGTTCCAGGTTTGAATGAGGAGAAAACATCTGAGTTCTGGCTGTCATGAGACCGTCAAAGAACGAGAAGCCAGTGGGCCCTAGCCTTTGCCCTTCTCCCCACATTAAAGGAACCTGAGACATTCCCTAGTGGAGGGATTCCCCACTTGCTTCTCGAGGGTCGTGGATGCCCATTTTCCTTGAGCCTTGAGGTCTCTGGGAGAGTGGAGTGAGTTGGGAAAGCCCAGTTCCTCACCTTGAGGTCTGCGATGAATCTGGGCAAACCCAGGGGCAGAGGTGCCAGCAGACTGGGACATGCAGCATCCACCAACTCGGGGGTCCACTGGGTAAGTGTTCTAGATGTATCCTGGTGGACTCCATCTTTTTTTAGACATCTGTGACTGCAGATATGTAGTGTTAAAAAATACAAATCTTGTTTGCTGCCCTATTTCCGAAGCTTTGGAGATGCGGCATGTCTGTTATTCTCAGTCAGCCAATGACAGCCAGTTAGCCTGACAGGGGACTCATCCAGTCTCTTCTGTCTCAGCATGGCCACATCTGGGAGAACAGGGTTGTCCAAAGGCCATCAGGGAGCTTTTGGGGTAAAGAATTCACCAAGGGCTGCAGGTGCTCTTTGAAGGCAGCACAAAGGACCTTACATCAGCTGAAAGGCGAATTCTCAAAGGTTTTCATGCCCACCTTCAGGCCACAAATACGGGTTTTACTAGGTCATCTAATTGTTCAATTCCATTTGGGGGAAGGATGTATCTGTGGTATCAGAAGAGTCTCCTAAATATTGGACTACAGTTAAATGTGTCCTCCCCTTCCTAAGGAATACTCTTCCTGGTGGTAATCCAAAGTATAGCGGGCCTGGGTATGGGCTTCTCTCTTGTGAGAAAGTCGCATACTCTTCTAAAACTTCTGGCCTCACTGCCAGGCATGTCCTCTGCTTCCATGCAGTTCCTGGGCATGGGAAAATACAGCCATTCACTAAAAAACAAACAGTTGGGAGCAGAAATGAGTGGCAACTGCTGTGGGAAGACCTAGGTTGTGTCTACTTGGGAAAGGTTCCCACTAGACACATCCTGAACTATAATCCAGCCAAGTTTCCAAGGAATAGACTAGTAGCTGTTTGGGAGAACTTGGATCTTAGGGAAAGGGTACCTTGAGATTGTTTGGGCAAGAAAGGCCTCTTTGAAGAGTGACATTTGAATGAGACCCTCACGGTGAGAAGAAGCCACTGATAGCCTTTCAGAGGAAGTTCTGAGGTGAGAGGAAGCTCAGAGGGTTTGAGAAGCAGAAGATGGGCAGCCTACCCGGCATGTGATGAACACAGGGAGGAACAAGATGTGAAATATTGGGTTGACATTTAAGTTCTTAGTGTTATTTTGCTTGCCCGTGGAATGCCAATGTCAAACGGTGGTGGACTGGTCACAGTTCATCATATTTGCCAATTCTCGGTTTGACTGACGAGTTCATTATGGATTAAAGCGTTTAAATCACCTTCATCAAAGCCCGACGGTCTTCCTGAATGTGAAGAATCACTCAGGTCAAAGTAGCCGTCACTGAAACGACAAACCCATTTTCTTGCAGTGCTTTCCCTGATGTCATTCTCCCTGGGCATGGCACAGATGCTTGAGCTGCCTCTGTTGCCTTGACTCCTCTCAGACAGAAGAATAATGTCAGAGGTATTCATTTTTTTCCACTTGACACTTCATCTTCTTTAGCCCACAAATGGTACTAACTTTCTTCAAATCTGCAGTATGCGTGGTACATTCCCAAGCACAGCATCGCCACTCCAAATGACAAACGATAAACAATTCCAGCACCGCAGTGCTGCCATGCCCAGCGCAAACACTGTGAGCGTATGCATTAACCTAATAAAGTTGAAGAGGTAAACTGAGACCAAATCAGGTGGTGCATACTCTCACTGGCCCATCTTCCAGATGAAGAAAGCTGAGGGTCTCAGAGGTGCCCTCAAAGACACACAGTATTGGGATTCCACAGCCCATGCCTTCGTCTGTGCACACATGCTCACCTGTCCTGGCAGCACACGGCTCGTAAGCAGTTACAGACTGCTTATACATAGAATAGATATGTAAACAAACGTGACAGGCCAGTCCAGTGGCTCCACAGGGAGTCTAGAACGTCAGTCCCTCAAAGTTAATGCTTTCCATGCAGACTCCCCCAGGGGTGTGCTGAGGGAAGCCTAGGTGGCTAGTTCCTTGCCTCAAACAGCGTCCTTGGGTGTTAGTCTGGTCTCCCCCGCACCTGACACCACAACCAGAAGAAAAGATCCTTGCAAATCTGGTTGTCTCTAATCCTAGGCGGGAAAACTTCCAGCTCTTCATTCAATGAGCTCAGACACACGTGTTAACAGCAGACACAAGCAGGACACCCAGCAGGACCCATGCCCTCTCACCTGGTCTCTCCAGTGGGGCTGCTCAGGGGACCTGTAGGCTAGGGGAGAAAAAGTTTAAGTAAAGAGGAACCGTCTCTCGAAGATTCATCTTGCAGCCCCATCTCCCTCAAGCCAAAGAAAACACTGTCTTAAAGGCACTCTGTAAATAGACTTTTTGTTTTTGAGTTGGAGTCTCACTCTGTTGCCCAGGCTGGAGTCCAATGGCATGCTCACGGCCACTGCAGCCTCCACCTGCTGTGCTCAGGTGATTCTTCTTCTTCAGCCTCCCGAGTAGCTGGAACTACAGGTGCATGCTACCACACCCGGCTAATTTCTGATTTATTGTAGAGATGAGGTCTCGACAAGTTGCCCAGGCTGGTAGCGAACCCCTGGTCTCAGGCAATCCTCTTACCTCGGTCTCCCAAAGTGCTAGGATTATAGGCCGGAGCCACTGCACCCGGCCTGCAACATTTCTTAAAATTGGGGTTTAAGTTTCCCGTTTCAGCTCATTCTATCTTATCTTCCTCCGCCACTATGAAGTCCTCAGACTCCTGAACATGTGCTTTCGAAGGCGAATTGGCTACCGCAGGAATCCTGGATCTTGATGGTCGGCACTTTCTGTTCTTTTACCTAAAGCCCAGCTCCTTCCAGTGACACCAGTTATCTGTAGGGCCCTCACTCTTTCTGAATCAGGCAATGCACTCTGCAGAGGTGGCAGTGTCCCAGAAAGCCTGGGCTACCGACCGCAGTCTTGTCAATGCCTCTCTCTTGGGCACTGGTTCTGCCCGGGGTCCTTTCTCCTCCTGGTGCCTCCTGTGTCCTGGAGGAGTCTCCAAAGTCCTAGTGCTTACCTCTTTCTTCTCAGCCTTGTTCTCTGAGCCCCCTTTCTGGAATGGTCCCTTTCCTCAATATGCCCCTGAGATTCTACGATTCCGAAGCCAGTTCATGTCACTCTTCTTCTGATCGCCCTTTGCTCTGGTACCGGGAGTTGAATCGGTTGGCCTTGCTGCGGTTTGGACCATATTGCTGCTTCCGGAGCATCCCTCTTCTAAGGGTTTCTTCCTCTGCCCACGTTTTTATCTTCATTTTATTCTGTTAAAACTTCCCCCAACCTCACCTCCTCTCAGCTCCAACTCTTCGGGAGAGAGAATTGATGACGTTTCTTTCACATCCTCGTACAAACATCTTGGCAACCTAATGATCACAGAAAGTTCTCCTTGGTAGAGGTAACAACGGGACAAATGTAGCAAGAAGTGTCTCTTGTTTCCCAGGGTGAAAAATGTTTTTGGCAGGAAGAAGCCATCCCCCTACAGCTGAAAGGCACAGAGACTCTGGGTACATTCTGGTTCATGGACACAACAGCTGAATCGGTCATGGGCAAGTTGCTTACCCTCTCTGTGCCTTAATTTTCTTATCTCTCAAATGCGGTGAGGTCAGGCACTGTGTAATCCCATACTTTGGGAGGCTGAGGGGAGAGGACGGCTTGAGCCCAGGAGGTCAAGACTAGGCAACATCGTGAGACCTCATCTCTACAGAAAAATTTAAAAATTAGCCAGGCACTGTGGCACTCACCTGTAGTCCCAGCTACTCAGGAGGTTGAGGTGGGAGGGTCACCTGTGCCCAAGAGGTTGAGGCTGCGGTGAACCATGACTGCGCCTCTGTACTCCAACCTGGGCAACAGAGTGAGACCCCAACTCAAAAGAAGTAAGCAAATAAATAAAATGGGGTGAGGATAGTACTTATTTCAAATGAGTATTGAATGACACTAAAAAACAACTAAAGTGCTTGGCATTGTGTCAGGCACAGGTAGGTGCTCAGCAGATGTGAAGTATTGTTAGAGGAGATGCCAAGAGAGCCTCTGCTGTCACAAGTCAGCATCTTCTGCTCACCTTGGGCAATGGGACCTATTTCTCCGAATCTCATTCTTCCCTGGACTGGATACAGTGGCTGCTGTAACTAAGTTCTCACTACGCCTTGATGATGGGGACATCATGGAAGAGTGAGTGGAACTTGAGAGTTTCCCTGCCACCCCGCTCGTACTTGCAAGTTATTTCTAGATTGCTTATCCCAGCCAGCTGCAGAAAGAGTAAGCAAAGAATAACTTCTTTTCCAACTAGCATTTGCAGAACACATTTCCAGGCTTCTGTGTTAGTCACGGTTTGGTAGAGCCTGACCTGTTTGACAAATTTTAAGCCACCTTCGATTTCTGACGGGTTCTGTATTTGGATCTTTCATTAAACCCAGCGATATGGTCATCACTGATTTTCTCCGTGAAATAACCTTGACTTATCTGTGATCCATTTTTCTACATCCCAATTTGACCTTCAGTGCTTGCTTTTACTTTTTTGGCATGCTTTTCAATAATACAGGAATTCAATCCAAAGGATTTGCTATTTTTTCAGGGACAGTTTGCACTCCAAAAAAAGCAAAAAGTATCAAAGTATCTTTTGCTTCAAGGGTGGTTTTTTTTTTTTTGTACTCTAAATAGAACTTGATTTTTTTAAAATGTCATCTGATTGAGCCATTTATTCTGTCTAAAATAAACGTACCTATTGCTGTTTTCCATGTGCCTGAAAACAAGATAAAAAATTGTTTAAATGCCTGTCTGTTCCATTAGTATACGAGCTTAAGGAGGCCGGGGATTCTAGCAACAATGTCTGGCTGATTTCTTTTGTATTCCTGGTGATTGTGTACAGTGGCTTACTGAAGGCTCTCAATAATGTTTGTTGAATGACCAGTTTTAAAAACTGGTCCTTTTATTTTTCAAAAATTCTTTACTTGAATATTTTTGGTGTACCGGGAGTCAAACTGGTTGGCCTTGCTGCAGTTTGGACCATATTGCTGTTTCCTGAGCATTCCTTTTCTGAGGGTTTCTTCCTCTGCCCACATTTTTATCTCCATTTTATTCCGTTAAAACTTCCCCCAACCTCACCTTTCCTCAGCTCTAACTCTTTGGGTTAGTTCCCTCTGGCAACTCTGTGAACTAAGAGTGGTCAGAAAGCTTTTTTGCATGAAGTAAAGGAACTGACCGGCGAGTAAGTAGCTGACCCAAGGTCGGGATGGACAAGAGTTAGTCAGTGCTCCTGCCTGGGGCTTCAGCTTGTCTGATTTGTTGAATTTCAGACAACGCATTTACCGGGGGAAATTATTCAGTGCAGAGACCTTAGAAGCTATAAATACACAGAGTCTAATCAAGCCCAGAGGAATTAAAACTAACGCTGAGTATGTAAAGCCCCCGTTGGAAAGCCAATAGGTCATTAGAAAAAATGTATAAGACGCAAGAAAAGTTGATTAAATCTGAGCTAATAATATGTGTGACATTCTTATAGAAATAGTCTGTGTACCTGGCAAAGGAGTTCACTGGTTTTATTAACCCCATTATTCGGTGTATTGAGTTTACAGAAGTTGAGAAAGTTGAAAACGTTAATTAAACAGGGAAACGTGACAAACCAGAACGTCTAGGTGAGCAGTGAGACGCTGGGCCAAGTATTTTCACCTTGCTGGCAGAGATGCTTGTCAGAAGAGAAAGAAGGCGGGAAAGATAGGGAGGGAGGGAGGGAAGAAGGGCAGAAGGAGAATCATTTGATTTGCTTCCTGCTGTGGTGTTCTCTCTCTTCACCCACCTTATCTCTAACCTGCTGCCATAATGACTGGATGTGTTCTGATTACATGGAAACATCCTGGCTGGCCGTGTCCTTGGGCTCAGTGGTCAGCGAGGTGGACATTCGTGCCCTCTCACACCCTCTGCAGAGGCCCTCGGGGCTTCTGCCACCGGACAGCAAAGGAGATCAGAGCAACGGGAGTGTGGGAGAGACCACGCTGGGGTCGGGTTTCCATTCCTTTCCATTGTGTTTCCAAAAGCGCGTTCTAGAGAACAACCGTCCCCGAAGGAGCTCCATGGAAGGATGTTGTCATTGATTAAAACAATGTGTGTGTATATAGAGGTGGGGAAAACTTCATCCTATTTCCTCTTGGAAGTAGTCTATAAAAGATATAAAAATCTCACAGTTAAGCAAATCATTTAAATGTATCTGATGTCTCTGGACCATCTCTCAGCATCCCATAAACATTGGGAAACCTTCGGAGGGGGGAGGAAATAGGAGAATGCCATTTATACAGTGAAACAGAAGTATCGTAGGGATCCCAGACGTCCCAGTCTTGTGGAGCACCTTTCAGTCACCCTATCTCATCCCATCTTAGTGCAATTTATCACTCTTTGAGGACCACCACTCAATAGTAACCCATAGTGGCTATTGCAGGAATAGAACTATGGGTAATGGTAGCCCTGACTCGAGACAGTTTGTGATTCTGTGCTGAGGATAACAAGCGCACAGGGTCACAAAAGAAACTTGAAGAAAAGACAAAGTGGGGGTTCGGAGGTGGGAGAAGGCACAACCTACTGGGAGTTAAGAAAAAGCTTCACAGAGGAGGTGGCACTGAAGAAAAGTTCCTAAAGGTGCATGGATTTCAAGGCTGAGCTGGGTCACTCAGAGAAGGTGTTGAAAGCACGGGGGCACTTGGAAACAAGGAGCCCTGTGTGACTGGATGTAGGGGGCATGAGGGGACAGTAAGCGGGAACCCAGACAGGTAAGCGGCAACCCCAGCACAGCAGTGCTTGCAAGGCAGGTTAGACAACTGGCTGGATTCCGTGGACAGTAGGTAACCAATGAGTGTTTTAGAGTAAGAGGTCTAACGGGGGCCCTGTTTTAGGAATGATGGGAAGCTATGACAACTAGGACCAGGAGGAGGTTAAAGAGGAAAAGAGGAAGCAGAGAGGTCAAATAATCAAATGGTAATGAGACCCTCGCTTAGAGGGACAGTAGGAGGGCTCCCCGGGGCCAAGGTCCAAATTCCTGGCAAGACTTAAGAGGCTCCCCGTGGTCTGTCCCTTCCTTGTCTCTCCAGCTCACTATTTCACCATCTTTGCACCTCTCACAGGTTCCTTTCAGCTTCTGAACATGCCATACCCTCTTACCTCCAAGCCTTTGCATATGCTTCCTCACTTGCCTAAAGTGATCATGAAGACAACACTCATACTGATAGCTGACATGGATGGAGTGCTTCGGACGAGTCCATCGCTGTTCTAAGTATTGACATGTATTATCTCTTCTCCAGAAGATCCGTCCTTTTTTGGAGTGGTGCTGTGTCTCCTCTCCTCTGCGATGGTGGGCTGATCCCACTGCAATGGGGTACTGAGCTGAGACTGTAAGTATGGGGTTTCCAGCCCACGCTAGTGTTTCTGAGGCATACCCCTCCTTGCAACTGAATTTTACTAGAAAGGAAAAAGTCTGCTGTTCTGTATGTTGGGGTATAGGCTTCCATGTCTGACTATTTTTAGAAAAAAAAACTATACTAAGAATGAGGAGGAAGTAATTTCACCATATTGTGGATATCAAAATGCAATGTTATCATCTATTTTGTTCACCTCTGACTGTATCCATAGCATATAAAACAGTTCCTGACACCTAGTAAAAACATGATATATATTTGTTAAATGAATGAGTTAAATAATACATTATAAAGTTTTTGTAGAGATTTTTGTGGTCCCCAAGTCAGTTCCTTAATGATTGGCTCTGCCTCTTTTTTTTCTCATAGTCACATCCACCAAGACCGTAGCCATCCACTCAACAGTGACCCACAGTGCAGTCTTTTTTCCTGTGGTCTTCTTTGAGGGTCACAGAGACAACAGCAGGGCGTGAGGACCGAACCCAGGGCAATGTTAATGCTACTGCCGCCTCCTCATGCCTGGTTGTTGGCCCTCCACTGCCAGGGTGTAGTGGGACAGGGAAATGCTCTCAAGGAAGTTAGATGTCTCGGAGGACCAGGCTCTGAGAACAAAGGCATGGTCCACAAAGGAAGAGCACTTGTCACCAGTTCTTGCTGGCAAAGGTAATTCTAAGATTCTAGTTCTAAGAGTCTCCGATCAAGAGTAGAACTCAGGGGATGCTGCCTCTGCCACGGTACAGTCCAGGTATGATAATCCTGGGTTTCATGGACAAAGACCTTCAGGCTAGCTGTCTTCCTTACAACCCCAGAGTTTTTAGATTTCGGCCTCCTTGCCAAGTGAGGGTGAGAACCAGGAGCCAGCATGGCTAAAAAGTGCCCAGGGTTAAAGACAGAGTGTAGCCATGGGGGCGAGGGAGCTGGTGGAACTGATGGGCTTTAGAGACAGAACTAAGGCATGTGGAAAAGAGAAGGTTGCTTGCCAGTCTTGTCAACTTCCTTCAAAACGTGCCTAATATTGGATGTGCCTCCTTCCCCAAGTATGAAGACCCGGAGGGAACCAGTTTTACTCATATATTCTTTTGCTTTCCAAAATTAAGAGGTACAATTGCAAGAAAACTGAAAAGTCTATTATATTCCCAGTACTGGGGGGAGAAATCTAGTAATGATCAATTGGAAGTAGAAGTTGGGAAAAGGGTAGGAGGTTCAAAAGAACCCTTCTTGTTATGGGGAAAATGGTGAGTTTTACTATGGTGCAAATTCACTCGATCATTCTAGAAAAAGAGAAATTTGAGACTAACAAATAGTCACCCTCCGAGAAAACCAGTTTTAATATCTTTATATCCATCCTGCCCAATGTGTGCTGCATGTTTATGTGTTTTTCTGTTTTTGAAAATGGAATCATGTTCATATGCTATTTTGCATCCAAAGTGGATATAGATTTTGTGGATCTGAAGCTTATAAAATCTGAGCGTCTTCTTTAAGAAAAAGTTTCAAAATTATGAGTACAGACACGTACAAGGCCTTGGAAGGGGCCCATTATAGTGACAGCTTCTGGAATTTAAACTCCTTTCAGTTCTCAGCAAATTCCTCTCTTTATGTCCTGGTTTAATTTTTTTTTCCACTTGATAATACATAGTAAATATCCATAAACTTTCTTGCTCTCTCATTTCCACCAGGAGGACACTTTAAAAAACTCAGTTCGATAAGTACACATTGAGCACCTACTGTGTGCCTGCCACTGGTCCTACTGAGGCCCCTGGTCTCAGCTCTCCTCCATAAAGGAGTCAAGCACACAGGCAAAGTGGTCACTTGGCTGGTGTCTCTGAATATCCTGCGCAGAATTCAGTTACTCCATAGGCTCCTAAGAGCCAGTCCCGGGAGAAGGACCACCCAGACATGCTCTGAGAACCCAGCTCAACAGTTCCTCCTGATCCATTATTGCAAATCCAGCTCTCCAACTTGAATTTCAAGAGGAAGTGCGTTCCCACCTGCCACGTCTTCCTGCCCGTGTACCGCCCCCCCAACCATAGCACATGTTCAAGAGCTTTTGTTCTAACGATATGGCTGATGGAGCACAGTGCTGAGATCTATAAAAAATAAATGTTATTATGTCAGTGATATAAATAATGTAGCTCCAAAAATGGGGAAAATGGATTTGAAGTCTATAATTAAATATAGCTCAAATGTTGTTTAAGGCTAATCACTATAGCTTCAGTTTGAATCTTTAAAGCTCTGAATTAGAAGGCAATTCATCCTTTTCGACTGCATTTGAAACGCACACCATAAGGCAGAGGGAGTGTTCCCAGGTTAAGTGCAATGTCAGCACAGAGCAGATGTCAACTGTGTTTTCTGTTTTAACATGTTAACTAGCCAGGCTCGGTGGCTCAGCCTGTAATCCCACGCCTTTGGGAGGCTGAGGTGAGTGGACTGCCTGAGCCCGTGGGTTCGAGACCCACCTGGGCAGCGAGACCTCATCTCTACAATAAATCAAAAATCAGCCGGGCGTGGTAGCACGCGCCTGTAATTCCGGCTACTCGGAAGGCTGAGGCGGAAGGATTGCCGGAGCCCAGGAGGTCGAGGCTGTGGTGGCCGGGAGCGGCCACTGCACTCCAGTCTGGGCGACAGAGTGAGACTCCAACTAAAAAAAAAAAAACAAAAACATGTTAACTACAGCACTCTAAATACAAGTGTTAGGATAACCCTCATTTAAGCACCCATGGATATATTTCTAAGTTATTATCAAATACTATGTAAGTTTCCACATTCATTTTTTAAAATGTCATAAAAGTGGACATATCCTTCTTAGGACCTGGTGTGAAGGATTCTGGAGTCACGATTCCCAGCGATTCTCAGCTGACACTATCTTTGTTCAAAAGGAACTGTTGAGGACCCTGTCTTTTGAATAGTATTTAAACCACTGTCTGATGAGAACTTATCTCATTTTAAAATACCTCCAAGTTGACAGGTTCCCAACTGTTCTCAGTGACCAGTCTAGATTTAAGTAGCCAAACCATAGAAAATAACTGCCCAACATTAGGGGACGGTATAAAAAAAGGAATAATACATCTCACGGTAGAATACTATGTGGCCATAAAAAAGAGACGTTCTTTATTTATGGATATCAGAAGACCTGTAAAGTATAGGCAGTTTGACGATTATGTTCGTGCAGTCATCCTAGAAAAAGTGCTGCATACCTCGTTGCTGAATATCTCTACATTCACCTTAGAAGTATTCCCCTTGGGAAGCTACGCATTGACACCAGTGCCTAGTCCTCCCACTAAAGCCATTTTGGAACTCTTTTTCTGGAATGACCATCAGAGTGGTAAAACGAAAAAAGCAAGGGACTGAACATAGTGTGCTGCCATTTGTAAGAAAAGGTGGGGGATCGGTGTGTCTTTGTTTGTATGTCTATGAAAGATCTCCGGAGGGCTATGTAAGAAGGAGAAAAACCCAGTAGCCATGGCGAGAGGAAGCGTGGAGACCTCTTATGGTATACCTGTTGGAATTTTGACCCATGCCACTGCATTGCCCGCTCAAAAGTTAAATTCAGAATAAAAATCTTATATTTCTTATATTCTCGAATATGTTTTCTGAAAGCCAGGTGCTTTCCCATGCTCTGTCCGCTTCCCCTCAGAAAAATAGACCGTGGGGCAAGGTTCCATCGTGATTTCCCTTGACAAACACGGTCTTTGAGAAATTTCTCTCTCCTAGCGAAATGAACAGGCATGGAAATTAAAGAGCATCAGGTCTGGATCACCCTGTTCGTTGCTCTTAGGAGGGGGAGGATGGTGACAGAAGGCTTCTCAAGAAGCTGCCAGGAAGGTACCAGCAAGGAAAGTCCAGCGGGACCCCAAGTCAGCGGTCTGAATGGCCGCGATGATTGGCAGGCCGGTTGGAAGCAGCCCTGGGCCCTATCCCTTCCCCCCCGCCCCCCCCATCCCCCCTGGGAACTGCAGGGGTCAGAGCAGGGCTCCGTTCTGCAAGCTGCTCCAAGATGTCTTCCTGCTGGGCCCGAGGAATGACGGTGGCTGAACTTGCCTGTGTGGCTGCTCAGCCCTTCAGAGCAGAAGCCCTGCCCTCTGGAAGGTGACAAGGAAGGAGGACACACAACTGCAGCAGCTCACGTCGTCCTGCCCCGGAGCAAGATGTTTCCAAAACGGAAATCTCCACACGGAGAGGCAAATAAGAAACTCTTGGGAAACCTAAGATCTTTGAGGCTGAAAAGTCCCGCCCCCAAACTCAAAATTGAGCAGCAACCATCTTCACTAGCTAAGAGAAAACTCTCCTTGAGGATGAATCAAAGAGCTTCCTAATTGCTCTTGTTCCGTTTTGTGGACGTAGAGGTGAAGTTTTGTCCTCACAACATTATGTTTACCTAAAATAAATAGCAAAAGATGACAGCGTCGGTGGAAAATAAAAGAGATTTCAGTTCATCAATAACTGGACAGTGATAAAAATAGGATCTCAGAAGCCACAGCATAAAATATGCCCTCAAAGCTCTCAGCTTGAAGGGAGAGAATGGATTCTTTGGCTGGTATCTGAAAACTCCTCAGAGACAGTTGTTCTTTAAAGCGCCCTGTAAGGTCTCAGGCTTTTCTAAATGTCCCTCATTTCAACGCATCTCAGCATTGTTCAGGAGCTCAAATATGATGCCGCTGACAGGCAATACACAAAACAATCTCTGCTTCCTCTTCCCAAAACCCTAGCATCAACTGCTGATCAGGACATCGCACCCCCAAATGTTGACACAAACAAAGCTGAAGTTCACAGTGATTCGGTGCTTGTCATTTCTTTTAATAAGGATTTAAGCACCAGACCTAGAAAGTACAAGCTCAGGGGGCTGAAGACCAAGGCTTGGAAGTAAAAATAAGTTGAAGAAAAAATACCGCTCCAGTCTTCTGCTTACCATAAGCATTGAACTTCCATTTGTATCCCAACCACCGACCTGAGCATGTCATCCAATCCCTCTACCCCAGACTCCTCAGCTATAAAAGGGAGATTTTAACAGCCCACTCACAGGGCTGATGAGAGGAATAAGTGAGATAACCGATGCCTTAAAGTACATAGATATTCCACGGCACAGAGAAAACGCTCAAAATTGGGAGCTACTTATTTTTCTTATTTATATGTAGTTGGAGATGAATCATTATTTGCTGGCTCTGAGAGGGTTTCCATGTCTTTATGGCCTTGTGTTTCAGGGCCTAGGGAAGCCTTTGAGAATAGGAGCCTTGCCCTGGGAGCAGCCCAGGTTAGATCAGGATGTGATTACATTTTGTTTTTCCAACTGCAGACCTGGAAACCACACGGAAAAGTCACCAAGAGGATGTCTGTGCTGTTCACATCCCTTCCCACTGGCTGTTGGGGGTTCCTGGTGTCCCCACCATGCCGTTTGTAACACCCCAGCCCTGCCGCATGTAGTAACAGCAGCCTTTCCCGTTTATCTCCAGCTCCCTGCCACATGCTGTCAACTCGGTTATTCCAGAGTTGATTTGTAGCCAATGCGACTGTAATCGACACAGTTATCATGCCATAAAACTCAAGGTCACAGGAAGGTGAGGATGCGCTAAAGAATCTATTATGTTCAATGAAGATAACATGAATAAATCATCTTGATAAAAAAAAAAAAAAACTATAGGAAAACACATAAACCCAAACAACACATCACACTTTTATGTGATTTTATGACTGGCTTCTTTTCCTTGATGACTCTCTTTCCTTCCCTTGGCGCCTTGGCCTGCACTTGTCTGAGGCAGGGACCCTCTGTTGCTGTCTTTTATAACGGTAATAAGAGAGCTGTTTCTAGAAAACACTTAGGGCACCATATAATATGTATAATGAGAATACAGGTGGATTTCAGTCAAGTAATTTCTTAAAAGGCAAAGATTGCTGCTGTCACGTTTATGGGTTGCAAGATTCTTGCCCTGAGACGTCGTTCTAGAAAGGTGAAAGCCCCACGACCAATGGAGACCGGACGTGATGAAGTGACTGAGGATGGGCTTCTTGTTCTTGCCTCTGTGCCAGCACGGCACGGGTCAGAAAGGGAAAGGGTTCTGTTGGACCTATTTTGTTGTTGCTGTTGAGTCGAGGTCTCACTCTGTCACCCAGGCAGTGGCATAATCACTGCCGGTGCAGTGGCATAATCACCTTTCACTGTAGCCTTGACCTCCCAGACTCAGGCAATCCTTCCGCCTCAGCCTCCCAAGTAGCTGGAACTACAGGTGCTAATTTGGGTTTTTGTTTTTTTTTTTTTGTGGAGACAAGTTCTCGCTATGTTGCCCAGGCTGGTCTCCATCTCCTGGGCTCAAGCAATCCTCTTGCCTCGAACTCCCAAAGCGCTGGGATTATAGGTGTGAGCCACCGCGCCTGACCTGTTGGACTTTTTAAAGGGAGTAATTTTTTTTTTTTTTTTGAGTTGGAGTCTCACTCTGTCGCCCAGACTGGAGGGCAGTGGCCGCTCCCGGCCACCGCAGCCTCGACCCGCTGGGCTCCGGCGATCCTTCCGCCTCAGCCTTCCGAGTAGCCGGAATTACAGGTGCGCACTACCACGCCCGGCTGATTTTTTGATTTATTGTAGAGATGGGGTCTCGCTGCCCAGGCGGGTCTCGAACCCGCGGGCTCAGGCAATCCACTCATCTCAGCCTCCCAAAGGCGCGGGATGACAGGCTGAGCCACCGAGCCTGGCAAGGCAGTAATTTTAAGATCACCGTTTTTTCCACAACTCCTTGTGCTTTGGACACAGCACATCTCTCATTGCTGATGTCACTGGTGTCCCACAGAAAACTCCAAGCCCAGGCTCACAGAACACAGAGAAACCTAGCCTTGGGATAAATACTACAGGGCTCTGGGCTGCCTGAACTACAAAGACAGGGAAACCAGTTCAAACAGGGATAACTTGCTTGTGATGTTACCTAGAACAATCCAGAGTAGTCTGGAACCATATGGATGGAGTTTTTTCTTTGCCTTTCTGTTGCATAGGACTAGTCATTTTTCAAGAATTCCTTCCAATCCCAATCTCTCTAACAAGGTTAAGTCTAATTATCACCTGTATGCAAGTCTCTTTTCTAAAGTCACTTTTTCAATAAATAGAAGTGATATAGAGAATAATATCTTATTTGTCTATAAATATCAGTGATATGAGAAAAAATATCTTTTTGTTTGTAAATAGCAGTGATACAGATAATTTCTTATTTGAACAAGCCTGCTATTGTGTACCAAGCACTTTCACACGTATTTGTGAAAGACTTTACAAGCATGTAATAGCCTATGTTATGCCTGTCCCTAAATATATATATGCATAGCCATAGTTTAAAGATGTCTAAAGGGCCTTGTAGTTTATTTTTAAAGTTGTTTAAATTAATCCAGCAGAAGGTCAATATTACATGATAAACAGATCTTAGTCCATCTCTCGTCTACCATGTCCCAGAAGGATAGCAGCTGCATAAATCAATAGCTTGCACCAGCATCAGTTCTAGCCACTTACACCTGCATCATGGAAGGATACTTCAGCACTTTAAGTCTACACAGCACTTTTTTGTTGAATAGCTCATCAAGGAGTTCTGATCTGTGGGCATTTTTTAAGGACCAGTATCTTGTACAAACTCCCTGACTCCAGACTTCTACCTTAGTGGGGGCTTTGGATAAAAGGTGTTTAGTCCCAGGATAGCCAGGTTGTTCTATCTTTCCAGGTAGTTGGAGATGAACCATTGTTTGTTGGCTTTGAGAGGATTTCCATGTCTTTATGGCCTTGTGTTCCAGGGTCTAGGGAAGCCTTTGGCAATAGGAACTCAGAATTACTCTTTTCCTATTAAGATTGTAGGTTGGGAAAATGACAGCAGGACAGTTTTTTTCCATGTGACTGGACATCTGAAGAATATCTCTCTGTGTTTGCATTTGTATAGGAGTTTTTTTGAAACCGTAATGTCCTTTAAGACAAACAAAATCCATGACACATAACATAGCTATTATTTTTTGCACAAATAGCCTTAGTTGGCCAAATTTGGTGAACTATCTTTAATTTTGAGAAGTATTTCTAGACATTTTACACCAGTTAAAAAAAAAGTATCAGTTCTCCTTCCTCCGTGTCACTGAGCATTTCTTCCCCTCTCCACCCCTACAACTCTTAAAGGGTCACAGGAAATTTTAAACTTGAGCGAAGGATCATGACTCCTAACATGGTTGAGAGACGACAGGCACGGTCTAGAGGGAAAATGGTACACATGGCTCAGACCTCTCCCTCTGCTTACCACCATGGAAGGGCACTGACGCATGGGCAGGTGACAGCAACCTCAGGAAGAGGAATTGAAGTTTCCTTAACTTGACAGGCATTATTGATTGTCATAGAGTCGTGCTTTCATTAAAAAATAAAATAAGCCGGGCTTGGTGGCTCAGCCTGTCATCCCGTGCCTTTGGGAGGCCGAGGTGAGTGAATTGCCTGAGCCTGAGGGTTCGAGACCCGCCTGGGCAACTTGGCAAGACCTCATCTCTACAATAAATCAAAAATGAGCCGGGCGTGGTAGCGCGTGCCTGTAGTTCCAGCTACTTGAGGCAGAAGGATCGCCGGAGCCCAGCAGGTCGAGGCTGCGGTGGCCGGGAGCGGCCACTGCACTCCAATCTGGGTGACAGAGTGAGACTCCGACTCAAAAAAATAAATAAATAAATACATTAAAAAATAAAAATCAAAAAAATAAAAAATAAAAACCCAAAGCACGAAAACTAATGTTGCAAAACATGTAAGAGAATACTATATCACTACTATAGTTGACATTTTGCAAAAGAATTTGGCATCTGAGTACCTTACAGTGTGTCTCCCTACCACAGTGGAAACTGTATTCAAGCTTTTTTATTTTTTTTTGAGTTGGAGTCTCACTCTGTCGCCCAGACTGGAGTACAGTGGCCACTCCCGGCCACCGCAGCCTCGACCTGCTGGGCTCCGGCGATCCTTCCGCCTCAGCCTTCCCAGTAGCCGGAATTATAGGCGCGTGCTACCACACCCGGCTGATTTTTCGATTTATTGTAGAGATGAGGTCTCGCTGCCCAGGCGGGTCTCAAACCCACGGGCTTAGGCAATCCACTCACCTCAGCCTCCCAAAGGCGCGGGATTACAGGCTGAGCCACCGAGCCCGGCTCAAGCTTTAAAACAGGATGCAATTGGAAGAAATATTGTCTAAAGTTGTATATATGTATATGCTATTAATATATTACATATATTGATAGTGCTATTTTTATTATGTATGTAAACACTGCTTACAAAGCATTATTCCAAATGTTCAAACATTACTGTAGTTTATTCTCTCTAAAGCTGCATTTGGTAAGTGAGATAGAAAACTGTCCCATGTTCCAGTAAGAAGAATCTCCTGGCATTAGACAGTCTACTTAGCCTCAACATGATGACGGACACACTGGATGGATCTATGATGAGCATTAGTACTCTGCTAACGATGTCCTCTCATGCACAGGGTATTGATCTGCTTGGGTTCCAGCTCACTAAGCCCAGCTGCTCCTGCTTATCAGGGAGACGAAACTGAATAAGCAAAGGAAGGAACAGGCCAGGAAGGGACAGGCCGAGGGGACCAATTCTTTCCTTTCACTTGGGAGGACTCACGTGATCTTCAACGACAGCAGCAACAAACATTGCACGGCATGCCTGCCCATGGGAGAGTTTGGAAAAATGAATGATGCTGCCTTGGGGGCCACATGGGAGTTGATGGGTGAGGGGCACAGTTTCAGAAACTGGTGCCAGCCTGGAGTTTTAACTCTGACTCCTCCTGGGATACTACATGTTCTCTCGTGGCTAGAAGCTGAGTTAAGGATCAGGGAAGTCTTTGGAGAGAAGAACGCAAAACATTTTTTAAACCTTGAGTGCAGTTTTCATTGTGCTAGGGAAACCGACTGTAAGGTAATCAGATGCCAAATTCTTTTACAAAATGATAGCTACAGTGGTAATGTGGTCTTCTCTTCTATGTTTTGCAATATCGGTTTTTGTTTTCATTTTTGGGGTATCTTTTTTTTTTTTTTTTTGAGTTGGAGTCTCACTCCGTCGCCCAGACTGGAGTGCAGTGGCCACTTCTGGCCACCGCAGCCTCGCCTGCTGGGCTCCAGCGATCCTTCCACCTCAGCCGCCCGAGTAGCCGGAATTACAGGCATGCGCCACCACGCCCGGCTGATTTTTCGATTTATTGTAGAGATGAGGTCTCGCTGCCCAGGCGGGTCTCGAACCCGCGGGCTCAGGCCATCCACTCACCTCAGCCTCCCAAAGGTGCGGGATTACAGGGTGAGCCACCGAGCCCGGCTGTCTTTTTTTTTTTTAATGAAGGCATTCTGGAGACCTTGGCCTTGTTACTCTACCACTTTCCGAGTCGTGACCAGTTTCCTCATCTGTAGAATGGATAGCACCTACCTCACCAAGATGTGGTGATGATTAAACGATTGCTCTCAAGTGTTCTGTGCAGGATTACCATTCGGAAAGTGTTCATGGCTGCTGCTGCTGCCTTTGGCTTCTGAGCTGATGACATACGACTATACCCAGAGCCTGTGGGGACCCCAAAGAATGGAGAAAATAAGAGCTTCTAAGAGATCTTTGCTGATTTGCCTCAGTTTCTCTACAAAGGAGTGGGAGGATATGGGGCCTCCCTTCCAATCACATTCGAAATCTCTAGTGAGGGGTGGGGTATCTATTGCTTCTTTTGAGCCCCTATATTTGTAATCTACCATGTTAAACTCTTGCTGCTTTTTTGTCTCACTAATTAAAAAAAATGTTTTTAGCTGCTCCTTGAGCAGTTTTGGGTTGAACAGCATTAGGCTGAAAATGCAATTCACTTGCTTGTGAAAATAAACACACGCAAACCTAGAAATGCATTTTTCCAGCTAGATTGAGAGATTGATTTCTTGATTAAAGATTGCAAGCCCTGCATTGTAGTCCAGTTACTGAGATGCCCAGAGATATGCATCTAAAATTAGAACCGCCGTTTATTGGATGGTTTCTATCTATATCCTATGTAAATATGAGAGTTTTCTTTCTATCCAAGCAGTTAAATATGAAAAGATCCTAAGATGGAGGAGTTTCGCATCTTATTGATGTGGCAGGCCCTATTTCACGTTTAATGCTCTGAAGGGTTAAAAGCACATTTCTTTACATATTCACAGAAGATTCAGCAACTGGCTTGCTTCATCCTCCTTAAACCTGCATGAAGTTCACAAATTAGAGCCCCGGAGGTCAAAGGAATGAGGTGGAGGCTTCGTTTTTGTGGTGGTTTGAAACAGGGTCCTTCTCAGGGTCTCCAAGTGCTCCCTGCTTCTGCTCGGGTGGCTCAGAGATTCTTAACTGTCTGTCAGAGGTTAGGGTGGGGAATGGCTCTTTCATACCACTATACCTCTTGGTTCCATGCCTCCCCTCTCTTTCTGTTTTTCCTCAAAGCTGTTCCAGTCTGCCGCATTCTCTGTAGCCCAGAAACACAGAGTCAATTTGAAGCCACAGTTTGACTTTCCTGCAACAGGAGAGAACTGGTGGGTAGGGGAGAGGATGGGAGTTATCCCCCCACCCACTGTCCTTCAGTCGGACATTGGCTCCAATGCTTTCCAAACAAGGATGCTTACTGGGACCGTACAGGCAACTGAATGTGTGTTTGTTCCTGACTAAGGCAAAGGAGGGGATAGTGTTGCTCCTTCAGTGAAAGAGGGCAGGGTGCTCAATTCCCTGTAATGCACTGACAGTCCAACAATGAAGGCCTGTCCCAATGCCAAGAGCATCTGTAGACGCTTCTAGACTCTAAGTCTCTCTTTTTTCTATCACAAACCTCTCTCCTCTTTTTTTTTTTGAGGTGGAGTCTCACTCGGTCGCCCAGACTGGAGTGCAGTGGCCGCTCCCAGCCACCGCAGCCTCGACCCGCTGGGCCCGGCGATCCTTCCGCCTCAGGCTTCCGAGTAGCCGGAACTACAGGCGCGCGCTACCACGCCCGGCTGATTTTTTGATTTATGGTAGAGATGGGGTCTCGCTGCCCAGGCGGGTCTCAAACCCGCGGGCTCAGGCCATCCACTCACCTCAGCCTCCCAAAGGCGCGGGATCACAGGCTGAGCCACTGAGCCTGGCTCTTCTCTCCTCTTATCTAAGACTGACTTCTGAGGTCACTAATTCCTTTTTTTTTAGGTGCTCCCCCTCCAGACCCATTTTTAATAGAGACCCAGGGGTGAGGTTTCCGTGTGGTCATGCTAACTTTGTGTGTCACCCCAGCATCTTATTTGGGCAAGATCCAACTGACCCCTTGTGGACTTTAACCATTTTGGGGCACAGAATGCAAACAGTACTGAAGAAGAGTGTCTGACTTCAGTGTCTGAGTTCCCAAGTCCCTGGTGCTATGCTGTTCCCTCTAACCCCTGATCTCTGACTTCTGGCCCCAACTTCATTGCCTGACCAGGGGCTTGTTCCTTCCTGACTTAGCTGATGGCTTCATTTGCTCAGATCTTAGTGTGATGACCAGTTCTGGCCTCTTGTTCTGAGTCCTATTGGTGTGATACCCAGATCTCTCTCTACTAGTGGAGACTTCTGCCTTGACTCCAATCCACTGCTCCGGTTTTGGGTGAGAAATGCTTTCCTGGTGCAATTATCTTTAAGTGCGGAATTACAGATGGTTATTTTCTCCTAATTGCACTATTCTAATT
The DNA here is from genome assembly GCA_027257055.1 of Cephalopachus bancanus. Taxonomy (NCBI): domain Eukaryota; kingdom Metazoa; phylum Chordata; class Mammalia; order Primates; family Tarsiidae; genus Cephalopachus; species Cephalopachus bancanus. Next base: position 878,630 of record JAPVLO010000112.1, on the reverse strand, counting down.
TTATTTTTAAACAATTGCCATGTAGTCATATACCCTCTTCTCTTTGTCTCTTATTTATGTTTTCCCTAATGACACAAAAAGAATAGAATATATTTTTAAATATTCATTTTTTGTTTTTACAGCAAACATCACTGGAGTATTTAGAATAAAAGACGATCATTCCATTTCCACCAGCCCCAATCCAATCTATCCCCTCCAGAATTCGTTATCAGTTTGGTGCACATCATTCTAGAACTTTTCTATGGATTTACCTATAAATATATGATATATCAGTTACAAACTCAGAAAAAGATAAAGGTTAGTAAATGGTTATTCTTGGCGGCCATGTGGTCCGCCATCTTGGTTAGTCTCCAGTTTGATGTGTGTATCCCAAGGGTCTTTCTCTCTTGGCTCATTTTTCTTGCTCTGCTTTCCCTGGTCTGATTCGCCTTCTCTGGATCCGTTCCATCCTTCTACAGAGTCGTCTTGGCTTTCCACAGCCTCCTTAGTTACGTCAGCACATTTGGTTGATCTTTGCTTATTCATGTTCCTACCACATTCCTGTCTACGAACAGGAATCAGGAATCATATGTTTAAATATTAGACAGTAACATATAAGTAGGTAGCTACCATCTTCCTCTGGGTGTCTCAGAATCATACCTTATAATTTATGTAAAACAACTTGCATTTTATCACCTACTCCCGTTAGGGGGACTTCCCAAGCTTAGCAAATTTAAGGAAAGACATTTTGACTACAACCTTTTACAACCTACAAATAATAAAACTATATGTCAGTTTTTCAGCCTCACTGTAGACATCGTCCCTTTAGACAAGTAGTTGAACATCTGATATGCGGAAAAATCCAACAGAGAAACAACAGCTAAAAATAGAATTCAGAGAAGCCATGAGTCATGGCCTAAATGAACAAATACATTAAACGATATATTAAGTAGAACAGAATCACCAAAGGAACATTGAGGATGGCTTAAGGTAATCTTCTCCATCTCAGGACTCTAGATTTTAGAGTGTCTTAGAGATACTGGGGAACACAAACACTTTTTTCATAACTTTGCGTAGAGATTTTTTTTCTCCGTTGGAGACATGATCTGCCCCCAGTTCCCCGTCTCACACACACACACACCCCTTATTTATTCCTAAAACAAAAGTTGTTTCAGACTGACTTTTTGCCCCTTAAATGGCTATAAAGCTACCTCTAAAATAGATAAACAACCTGGCTCTGCGGGTTTAGCAGGACGGTTACATCTATGCTAATCCCTTATCAGCCTATGCTTGCTTGCCCTCTGGGTGACATTGACTTGAGACCAGCCTCCCCGTTCCTCCCTCTTCTCCAGTTACTTCCCTAGACAATAACGTCAGCATGCTCTCCTGCCTTCCTGGGCTGCGGGATAGGCTAGCAAATGAAAACACGGGAAAACTGCTTGCAAAAAGGAATCCCTCGGTGACATGGGCACAGCCAAAAAATGTCAGCTCGGACAGGAAGCTCTGAATCCTGACTCCAGCTCCACCCCCAGTCCTGGAACCCAGTGGAACCCAGTCTCCCGGAGGTAGCATCAGGCTCTGTGTTCACAACTGGGGGAAAATCAGGAGGAAACACTCCATCGAGCTGGGGAGACCTGACTAAAACACATGAAAAATCAGAGAACAGAATAGACAATAACTAGCATCACCACCAAGTGTCTCACAGGGTGTAACGTTTGTCTCTGGAGTTTAAAATGTCTCTCGTGCAAGACTTCCCACCTCCCTAGGTTGTGTGCCCTCCCAGGATGGCAGCTCTTGTTACCTGTGTAGTATCTGGATATAGCCCGTTTGGTATTGCTAACTGTTTCATACAGGCTTGTCTTCCCAGCTGGTTTGTGAACTCATGGAGGGGCGGGGAGAGTCGCATGCTTCTCTCAATACCTAAAAATTAATGAGCATGTAATGATCTTCTCTCTTTTTTGTAGCTTTGAGACGTAATTCGTGTATAATACAATTCACCTATTTAAGGTATACAATTCAACCAGGCATGGTGGTTCATGCCTGAAATCTCAGTACTTTGGGAGGCGGAGGCGGGAGGATCGCTTGAGCACAGGAGTTCGAGACCAGCAAAATAAATAAATAAATAAATAAACAAATTAGCCAGGTAGGTGGTGCACACCTGTAGTCCCAGCTACTTGGGAGACTGAGAAGGGAGGATCATCTGAACTGATGAGGTCAAGGCTGCAGTGATCTGTGATCACGCCACTGTATTCCAGCCTGAGTGACAGAGTGAGACTCCAACTAAAAAAAAAAAAAAAAGCATACAATTGAATGGTGTTTAGCATATTCCTAGAGCTGGGAAATCATCACCACAATCAATTTTATGACAGTCTCATCATCCCCAAAAGAAACCCTGCATCCTTTAGCTTTTATGCTCTACCTTGCATCTTCCCGTGCCCTCACCTGTACCCTAGGGAAACACTAATCTACTTTCTGTTTCTGTGGATTTTTTTATTCTGGACATTTCATATAAATAGATTTATACAATACACGGGGCCGGGGGATCCAAAAAAACGAGAATTTATTTATAAAAAATTGTGTATTTATTCTTACATGTTTAAACTTCAGTCACCTTTAGAGTATTCTCCATTTGATGCAATACGCCTATCGTGATGCTTTTTCCACCACTCACAATAGTTTTTGAACTCATCAACTTTGATGCCTTCTTGTGCTGCTGTTGTTTTTTGTTTCACCTCTTCCATATTGTCAAAATGTTTCCCTTTGAGGATATTTTGGTTCAGGGAAACACAAAAAAAGTCACTTTGGACAAGATCAGGTGAATAAGACCTGCCTGGGCAGCGAGACCTCATCTCTACAATAAAATCAAAAAACTAGCCAGGTGTGGTAACGCCTGCCTGTAATTCTGGCTACTCGGAAGGCTGAGGCGGAAGGATCGCTGGAGCCCAGTAGGTCGAGGCTGCGGTGGCCGGGAGCGGCCACTGCCCTCCAGTCTGGGCGACAGAGTGAGACTCCAACTCAAAAAAAAAAAGATCAGGTGAATAGGGAGGGTGGGCATGGGGGTCCTGCCATTTTGGGCCAAAAACTGCTGTATGCTCAGGGCAATGTGGACCATCGTTTTGTGAAAGAACCGCTCGCGTGTTCGTCTCAACTTGGGAGGTTTCTTCCACACATCATGATGCAACCTTCTCAAAACTTCCAGATAAAAACTTTGGTGGACTGTTCAATCTTGAGGAACAAATTCCGAGTACACTACAAAAGATAATTTCGTTTTTGGGGGGTCCCCCATATGTGACCTTTTGCATCTGGCTCCTTCCACTAAGCTTAATGTCTTTGAGATTCATCTATGTTGTAGCACATATTACTACTTTCTCCTCTCCTTTTTATGACTGAATGATATCCTAGGGTATGGATAGACCACATTTTATTTATTCATTTATCAGGGTTGTTTCTCCTTTTGGCTTTTATGAATACTATTGCTATGAACATTCATACACAAGGTTTTTCATGGACATATTTTTTTCATGTCTCTGGGCTACATGTAAGAGTAAAATTGTCAGTCAAATGCTAGCACTATCTTTAATTTTTTGAGGAACTGTCAGACTATCTTTCAATGTGACTGCACCATTTTACATTCCCAGAAGCTGTGTCTGATGAAGTTTCTGATTTCTCCACATTCTCACCAACACTTTTTATTACCTGACTTTTTGATTCTAACCATCCTAGTAGGTGTAAAGTGGTACCTCATTTTGGTTTTGATTTATATTTCCTTGACACCTAATGACATTGAGCATCTTTTCATGTGCTTAGTGACCATTTATATCTTCTTTGGAAAAATGTGTATTCAAATCCTTTGCCTACTTTTAAATTGAGTTATTTACCTTTTTATCACTGAATTATAAGAATTTAAAAAATATATTCTATATACAAATTCCTCATCAGATATGTGATTTGGAAATATTTTCTCTCATTCTGTGGATTGTCTTTTCACTTTCTTGATGGTGTCTTCTTGAAGCAGAAAGTTTTTTAATTTTGATAACGTTCAATTTATCTTTTTTTTTTTCATTGAGTGCTTATGCTTTTAATGTCATATTGTAAGACTTCATTGGCAAATCCAAGGTCACCAAGGTTTACCCCTAAGCTTTCTCCTAAGATTTTTACAGTTTTTGCTCTTACATTTAGGTCTTTAACCATTTTGAGTTAATTTTTGTATATGGTTATAATGATTCCTTAACATATGCTTGTTAACATTCATTTATTGCATAATCAAAAGGAAGTTGAAGTTGAGTGTTGTCGCATAGTAACCATTCCTTAAATATTTACTGAGGACCCACTCTGTGCTAGGTTCATATTAGGTGCTTGGGATACCACAGTGGGCAAAACAGTCAAGCCCTGCTCTTAAGAAGTTCTAAGAGTGGTGAGAGAGACAGTTGACAGCCTTATCTCACACACTGCAGTAAGTGTTGCAAAGAGGAATGGTAAGATGGTTTCAAAAAGTACAGAGTAGGGACCTGACCAGTCTGGGATGTTAAGGAAGACAGTGATCTGCAGGTGGAGGAGAATGGAGGCAGGCCAGTGGGGAGGGAGCGGTAGGAAGAACATTCTTATCAGAAGAAACAGAGCACCGAGAGTGAGAGGGGGATGGGAGAGAGACAGTTGGGCGGGAGACAGAACAAGGAAGACTCTTTATTAAACACTTTCTGCAGTCATGCTTTGTAAGCTATTTTCTGTGCTGCATTATTTTTAAAGAGCTTTCATTCTAATCCAGAGAGGAAGGGTCATTGTACATTTCTTGAATGAGGAAACCACAGCTTAGAAAGTTTAGGCAACTGAATAGATCTACCCAGCCAGCAAGCAGCAGAGTCAGACACAAACCCAGCGCTGTCCAGATTCACATTCTGCTCTGTAGGTCTGCTGTATTGCTTCTGCTGGAGACTGGAATCATCCTCCAGAAAAGCTCTGAGGTGTAGGTAGAGGAAAGGGCAGCTTTGAGATTTTATAGTAAAGAATCCTGGAAGAATTAGTCTTGGAGAGAAACTAGAACACACATATGGGGCCAGAATCTTCTGGCCAGTGAAAGTGTAAAAATGCCAGCTGCCCTACAGGTCAAAAAAAATCCTAGTCACCCACGATGTCAGTAACCCCAGCTTAATTGTCCCTCTTATGCAAAGAAGACAGATTCTAAGACAAAGTTTTCTGGAGTATCACAATCTCAGCTTGGAGGTCACAGTGGACTCGAGGGGCCTGTGCTTCTCTGGAGATGCTTTATGTGAGATATCATTCTCTGCTTACTCAACGCACTTCAAAAGCTGGACCTCAACAGCACACCACCTCATTGATGCCAGGTAGAGTGTAGTGTATTGCTCCGTGGGTTCTTTGACTTCACCACAGAAAAGAACTCCAGAATAACTCCCAAGTATAGTTTAAGGTATAATGTATCAGAAAGAAAGAGGCATGCTTAAGAGATAGCATGGGTCCCTTCAGAGAAGGCACATGCTTGCCTTTGACAAGATGCTTTATATACCTTTAAAACCATGATTAAGCAAACCATAAGCTAAGAGTGGTGGGCTGCAGGTATCTGGTCACAAGTTTTGATTACCATCTTTCCACTTTCAATGAGATAAGAGAGGTGGGCTCCAGGTATCTGGTCACGAGTTTTGATTACTATCTCTCAACCTTTAAGGTCACAAGGACCTTCTAAATAATGAAAGTTACTGTCTAATTAGATTCGGGCTTTTCCTAGAACATCATGTCTGTATTTGGGGGAATTCTGTATTGTTTCTGTGATTTATTGCACTGGTAGCTCTGCATTCCAATCCACAAGGTGATCAGGTCTGATATGTCTGATGGGTTGGGAGAAGGTCATGTACAGATAAGAAAGATGTCTGAACACTCACCCTATTTTAATTTAGATCTTCCCAAGGAAACCTGGGAAGTTTCTAAACTGTGTTAATTATGCCTGCCTCATCATGATGGTCCTGGGCTTGACCAGAGTGACTGATTCTTCTGGTTGAAGAAAACTGATAAATTGTTCGATTTACTCTACTTTCCAAAAGGCACCAAGCCTTTTAGAGGCCAGGATTGACAACGTGGATGTGTGAATCTCAACTCTGCAGGCATCTGGAGAAGACATATTGCTCAAAATGCTCACTGCAGATGAAATTTCCCACCTGATTACCCAGAAGCCAACAGGCAGGTGTGACTGTATAGTCTTGGGCAGTCAACAGTCTTCCTCCTCTGAAAATTGCAGGCTTTTAGCTTTTGGAGTCTGTCCAGCTGGAAGCTGAGGCAGGGATGATAAAGTAGAACTTATGGCAGAGCTTTATGAAATGCAATCTCCTAAAAGTAGGCAGGGAAAGTTGCTCTTCTCAGACTACAATGCTTCTTGAGATTTCGGTATATCTCTCCTCCCGTCCTCTGCTTATCTGTGAGCCTGAAGATGGGACTAGGGATAAATTGGCCTCAATGATGAGATCTTTGTGTGTGTGACTAAGGACACTAGCTGCTCGTTTAACTGGGCCTCACCTCCTCATCCCTCTATTGCTTGACAGGAGGCAGTGTCACAGTCTCAAAGTGCCAAGGGCCGGGCAAGTCATTGTTATAGATAGTTGAAATTGGTGAGGAGTTAGGCAAGAGAGAGCAGAAAAAAAACAGAAAAACCAGAGATTCTCTTTCTGGAAGAGGCAGCAGCTACCCTGCCCCAATTCACTGTTGCCATGCAAAACTTGGGCCAGTGTTGGCCAAGGTTATCATTTTTTAAAAAATCAGAAATCTTGAATTTTATCGGACATTTTTGTATTTTAATGCAATGTAGGGACCAGGCATTTTGAAGACTCACAGGCTGGCAGCTTGCAGTCTCTGCAGAATAGCAAGTGCAGACGTGGAATCCAATTAAACTAAATTTGCATTCCGTGTGACCTCTGAACCTTGAGCAAATGATCTAATCTTTTGTTATCATCACCAATTAAAAATTTACCCGTTGAGATGTTTTCAGAATTAAATGTATTTAGCACAATTTCCGACCTACAGTAAACTCTCAATAAAGCTTAACTATTTCGAGTCTACCTTGATTTCCTTTGAAAAGACAATTTTCCCCCCTGGAACGGCAGGTTGCAAAGACCCCTCGTGCTGAAAACTGCCCAGCAACAGGCCCTGCCAGGAGCATTGGAGCTGCAAGCTCAGAGGAGCCACCCCCAGGCTATCTTGCAGCTCTCCCAAGGCCAGAAACCAGCCCCTCCCCCACCAGGCATGCCCAGAAACTATAGATCCTGCCTTAATTACCAGCAATTAAGCCAGCTTCAGCCCGCAATACAGGATCAGGCGCTGTGCCACAGTCTCCTGAGGGCCTTACAGGAATACGGCTCAGCCCTTCCGGAGCCTCCCCCTCCCCCTCCACTTATTTAATCCCTGGCCACCCCACTGCCCCTTCAAACGGCCCTGGTGTCAGACACACCCTGAGCCAGGGACATCTGAGGGCGTGGACAGGGTCTTTCCTTAGTTGCATTCTGACCCTCGGCATCCAAACAGATGTTCTCAAGGGCAAAGCTCCACTGGAAAGATTCTCTCTGGATTGCATGAGAGATGGATGTGCCAGTGCATTTTCTTGTCTGTGCCAGTGCATTTTCTTCCTTTGCTCAAAAACGTTTGCAAGGGGGAATTTCCTTATAAGAAAGAAGGAAATAATGCATGTACTCAAACTGGAAAATGAAATTGAGACCAAAAAAAGGCCTTCTAGAATGGGAGAAAAGCAGAGTAGCAATGACAGAGGTGTTTTTCTTTTTCTTCTTCTTTTCTTTCTTATGATTTCTTTCTATTTATCTATTTATTTTAGAGACAGGATCTCACTCTGTCACCCAAGCTGGAGTGCAGTGGTATGACTGACTCACTGTAACCACAGCATCCTTGGCTCGGGGCATCTTCCCATCTCAGCCTCCTGAGTAGCTGGGATAACAGGTATGCACCACCATTCCTGGCTAATTTTTAAGTTTTTTCCTTGAGATGGTGGCGAGCTATGTTGCCAGGTTGGTCTCAAATGCCCGGGCTCAAGGGACGCTCCTCTCTCAGTCTCCTGGGTAGCTGGGGCTACAGACAGGCATGAGCCACTACACAGCGGTGTTTCTCGAAGACTCTCTCTCTGCAAGTTGAGTAAGTTTGGGAGAAGGTGGGAAAAGAGACCATTCAAACAGTTCTCCAGACACACGTGCAGACTTTATTTTATTATTATTATTATTATTTTTTGAGTTGGAGTCTCACTCTGTCACCCAGACTGGAGTACAGTGGCCGCTCCCGGTCACCGCAGCCTCGACCTACTGGACTCCAGTGATCCTTCCGCCTCAGCCTCCCGAGTAGCCGGAATTACAGGCACGCGCTACCATGCCTGGCTGATTTTCTTATTTATTGTAGAGATGAGGGCTCGCCAAGTTGCCCAGGCGGGTCTCGAACCCACGGGCTCAGGCAATCCTCTCGCCTCAGCCTCCCAAAGGGCGGGATTACAGGCTGAGCCACCAAGTCCGGCTGCGTGCAGACTTTAAAGAGCAAAATGGGGAGAGCCCCAAGTCTCAGACTTGCAGATACACTTTGGTAAAAGGAACTCTGGGTCTGAAGCACTCTTGGACACAGACAGGAGGGCCTGGAATAAGGAACATTGGTTTTTCCCCCTTTCCTTGGAGCCTTGCTTCTCCCATGCAGGCTGAAACAGCTAGGAAAGTTTTCTTCCCCGGCTTTTGTTTGTAGCATGGGTCTCAAGGCGACACTTCCTAGCCCCTAGGGAGACTAGACATGTGGCTCACACCTGCTCTTGGCTCTGGGGCCCTGAGGCCAGATGAGGTTGGTGCTCAGGGCAGCTGAGCCGCCTCCATCTGCAACTCAAGGTTACAGTGAGCCTCTGGGAGGGCAGGCAGGGGCTGCCATGGTCTCCACCCCACAGATGGCTTTGTTCTATTTACAGATTTGGAGTCGATTTCAATTCACTAGTTCAGTAGTTATTAATGTCTGTCAGCCTAGTTAGAAAAGCACACACAATTAGAAATTAACAAAGTTTTTATGGGAAGATTTAATGTTGCCTCCTGATGTATATAAATCCCATTTCTTAGGCACGTCTGTGTTTACTCAGATAATTCAGGCAAGAAAACCTCCCACGAGCTTGATCAGCGTGATTACTTATCTCAGCAGACTCTTGTCCTTTTTTGTGTGAAAATTAACCAGATTCTGGTGTGAGTTCTTTCTTCGCTGACCCTCTGCATGACTGGTCACTGGGTGCTTTAACCATCTGTTCTCTCCCTTCCTGCACCCTCATTAATTGTATTCTGCCAAATGGCAGATCACCAGCCTCACTAAGCATAAAGCCAGCCACACAAGGACAAGAATAACATGTGCACACCCAGCTCCTTCAAGTCCTAATCTCTCAGAAATTACGACAAATCAATTAGATGCATGGTAACTGCATGGTCACATCAATGAAAAGTGGAGGTCACTTGCAGAGGCCAGGGAAGTTGGGTGACAACAACCAGATGCTTCATAATCTAAGGAGGTAAAGTCAAGATGAAGGGTGCCAGGTGTAAACTCAAGGAAATTCATGCACAAACCAGAACATATTTCTGAGGAAGCTTTTCCACTAGGACGAGGGCGAACTCAACAGGTCAAAACTTCTGGTGAAGATGTAAAAATAATCCCGCAGGGTAGCCTCTCTCATCTCAGTTTACACTGGGTCCTGGACCTCTGCTACTTAGGACAAGTGGGCTTACTCTATGTTTTCTTTGTTGCAAAATTAAGGAATTGGACTACATACTCCCTGAAATCCTTTCTGGTTGTAACATCCTGAATTATGAGACATTCTTATTGACCTCCACAACTCACCCCACCTCTACATTATGTGACTGCAAAAGGAGGATGAGTCTCTGCGTTAAAACATCATCCCTTAACCGTTGCTGTTTCAGCACCACGGAGAGCAACACGTGCACTCACCCACACCCCCAATCACTTTACCCCCAGGGCTTTGATATGCCTCTGTTCAAATCATAAATATATCTCAGAAAACCCATGAACATCCTAATTACAGAAAGGAAACCATTTTAATGGATGTACTCTATTTGTTCTCTTAACTTTAAGTCAGTTACCAGTTATAACAAATATTTTCTTGTGTAGCCAAGTCCCTCTATTGTAGACTATTAGAGGTCAGTGGGTATAAGCTTCTCCCAACATAGAAGGTTCTTCTATAGTATCTCTGGTGAGGAACCATCAGGCATCTACCTGATTATTTCCAGGCACGGGAAGCTTGGTCCTTCACTGGGGATTATACAAACTCTATTAGGAATATCTTTCTTTTATTGGGCTGAAAACTGCTTGCTGATGACAATTCTATTGTATTTATATCCAGAATATGAGCATTTCTAATCCTCTCCACCACTAACTTTCTGCTTTTCCAGGACCACATGAAGGATTAAAAGAAGTGATCCTTTAAAAGTCTAAGGCATACTCATGTCACTTTATTGCTTGGCACTCTCCAGTGCCTCACCATTTTTCTCAGAGTAAAAGCTAACCTCCTTTCAGTCTTCGAAAAGATCTTTCATGATCTGCCTCTCCTTTCTTCAAGTACCTTTGACCTCATCTCCTACCCCTCTGTCCCTCACTCTGCTTCAGCCACACTGCCTCCCTTGCCGTCCTTTGAAAAACAAGAACATTCCTGCATCAGGTGCCTTGCATTGGCTGTTTCCTGTAACAAGAATGCTCTTCCCTCAGATGGTTCATTTGATCACATCTTTCTAGTCTGCTCAAATCCTACTCTAACTTTAAGGTCTTCCTTGGCCATCCTGTGGAAGGTCCTACACATTCTCTATCCCTGTTCACTCTTAGGCAGTGATTGGTAAAAGTTGGTAAATGTTTAACAATCCACTTGGAGGAGGGATCCTAATTTGTAGCATTTGTTGTTTTCTGTATTGCAAATACTCCCACGACATCCATCTGCAAGTAACCAAGGTGAAGTTACTGAAGACAAAGTTTGGTAGCACTAACATCTGGCTTTCATGAACTGATCTGGTTAGCTCATTGCTGCAGGTCAAAGAGGGACAGAGCAGCAGCATCCGCCTGGGGTGGCAGGGGGTTTGAATCAGCAGAACCTCAAAGGAAGGAAACACTTATGGGGAATGAATTTGCTACAATAACAGGGACCAACCAGCTTTACTTCTGCCATTCTAGCTGCTTTTGGAACTAAACCTGAACGTTCCGTCCACTACTTGAATACCATATGTTAACAGACAAACCCTTGCTTACCTTCCCAAACCAACACTTGCTGAACTTTCTACTTCTGTCCCTGACACCACAATTCTCCCCATCTTGACCTCTTGTTCTTCCTTGCTTTATACTTGTGCTCCCAGTAGTCTTGACCCTCCAGACTGATAGGACCATCCTGTCCTGAGAGAACTCAACTCCATGGCCTGTGAGGACACGTGGATGCTTATAGATGGCCGAGTGTATCAGGGACCATCCATTGCTTCTTTCACTCCTTGTCTGCATTCCTTAATGTCGCCCATAAGAACTTTGGAAGCCGTTGAACTGATGTCATCTCTGGCTGTGCATGGACTGGTTCTTCTTTTCCAGGACCACATGACAGGGTCTACAAGGTCCCAGCCAATTGTTCTTATCCATCACTTCTGCAGCACACTGGTTTCTTAATCTGTTGGGGTTATAGACTCTCACTAAAATAACAAAACAAAAAAATGCAGGCACATTCTCACATATTTTGCTTATCATTTAAGGGTTGCATAGACTGCCCATGAAGCCAACTCACTGATTTTCTAGATAGTCATGGCATTCAGGCTAAGAGTTCTGGACTGGATAATCTCTAAGATCTTCTAATACTTCTAACACAGTATGATTAATTCTTTTATGCTCCTCTAAGCTCTGTCAGTCAAGCAAGAGAGAGAGAAAGAGAGACAGAATTAAATTGGTTAAATTTTTCTTACTTAATTGGTTCTCTCCAGTCAAATAATGGCTCTTAATTATCAAATTAGTAAACATCTCTGTTATTCATAATATGCTTACAAACAAATGGATGCTTTTTGCAAACTGTGTTTCACCAAAGGATTTGACTGAGTTAATACACAAAAACTGAAATAAATTGCAATATTAAAACATCTTTTTTCTTTAGATGTTTATTTACAACAATCTAGTGCAAACGAACTAGCTTCAAGTAAGATGTTCAGTTCCATTTTTAAAAAGAGAAGTGAGCTGTTGCAGTTGGTTTTGAACACTGATTTTAATTTTATTTTTCACATTTTGGTCATTATGGTGTAAATGTGTCAAAAAATTCAGAAATTTTATCAAGAGATTATTTTTGTTCTTCATGACTAGCTAAAAATACAGCCTCTAACATTGTCTTCTACTCCTCAAAGACAATTCAAGATTTTTCAGAAATTGTTAAAAAAGAACATCCACACAAAAATTAATCTTTTGATTGAAGTATATACAGCCATTCTTCTACCAGGACTCTGATTTTCATTTGAATGCTGTGGACGTCTTGAAGACTCATCCATACATTGCGATATCTTGGGATTTATCAATTATTTGGGCCAATTTTGAGCAGGAACCATTTTGGGATTATAGGAACTATTGTGAGAAAAAGAAGAGATAGAAAGATTAGTGTGTGTGTATGTGAATTAGGATTATGAATAGTTTAGAAAAAGCAAAGTGTGTGCATCTGTTCACCCAAAGCAGTTGGAGATAAGGAACACTGAGTGTTAAGTGGCCATATATAATATATGCATCTGTAGGTGCATTAATTCTGAAAAAAATCAGTAAATGCATTAAAATGTATATCAAAACATCTGCTTCCAGTTTGGAAGCTATAGTCAATTTTTCAGATATAGTTTTACCCATGTGCACCAATTTGCTTCCATCTGTAACAGGGAAATTGAAGGGACTTTTTCTTTTTTTTTAACTTTTAATTTTTTTATTTTAAAGATCTGGGGTACAGGCCAGGCTTGGTGGCTCAGCCTGTAATCCCGTGCCTTTGGGAAGCTGAGGTGAGTGGATTGCCTGAGCCCGTGGGTTCGAGACCCGCCTGGGCAACTTGGCGAGACCTCATCTCTACAAGAAATCAAAAATTAACCAGGCGTGGTAGCGCGCGCCTGTAGTTCCAGCTACTCGGAAGGCTGAGGCGGAAGGATCGCCGGAGCCCAGCAGGTCGAGGCTGCGGTGGCCTGGAGAGGCCATTGCACTCCGGTCTGGGCAACAGAGTGAGACTCCGACTCAAAAAAAAAAAGATGTGGGGTACGATTCAGGGTTGGGTACACAAATGTTCATTATGCAGGTACCCCTGTTGATGAAGTGTGCCCCTCCTTTCCCAGGCAAATTCCCACTACTGCCAATCCTGCTTCCCCGCTCCCCTCCTGGCAGTTTTCCTTTACTGCCAATCCATTTCTTATAGTATTACGATAATTGTTCAAGGGAGAGGACTTTTCCCATTGCTTGATTTTTTAAAAAATTGAGATACAGTTCACACATCATGAAACGCATCCTTTTAGGAATGTATGCTTCAGTGGTTTTTACTATATTCACAGTGTTGTGCAATAATTACCACTATCTAATTTTATAACATTTTTATCATAACAAAATACCCTATACCCATTTAAAATCACTTTTTATTCCTTCCTCCTCCAGTCCTTGTCTACCACTAATTCATAGAGACATTTCTGTCTCTGTGAATGTGGATTTACATATTCTGAGCATTTCATATATGTAACTTTTTTTATAACCTAGTTTTTAAAATGTTTTGTATCTGGTTTCTTTCACATAGCATGCTGTTTGCAAGGTTTATCCATGCTGTAGCATACATATGTTCTTTATCCTCTTTTATATGACAGAATAATATTTCATTGTATGGATATTATACCACATGTTACTTATCTATTCATCAGTTAATGGACATTTGGATTATTTCTTTTGGAGATGCTATTATAAACGATGTTGGTGTGAATATCTGTACAAGGTTCTGGTTAGACAAAGGTTTTTAGTTCTATTGGGTATATACCTAAGGATTGCCAGGTCATAGGGTAGCTCTGTTTAACTTTTTGAATAATTGCCAAGCTGTTTTTCCACGTGGCTGCACCATTTTACATTCTCACCAACAATGTGTAAGGGTTGCAGTTTCTTCATCTTTGCCAACGCTTGTTATTTTTTGTTGTTATTTGTCCATTGTAGTGGGTGTGAAGTGATATCTGATTGTAGTTTTGATTTACATTTCCCTAATGACTAATAATGTTGAGTTCCTTTTCATGTGCTCATTGGCCACTTGTGTTTCTTCTGTGGAGAAATGTCTTTTCAAATGTTTCACCAATTTTTAATAAGGCTATCTGTCTTTTTATTGCTGAGTTGTGAAAGTTCTTTGTATGATCTGAATACCAGATTCTTATCGTATGTGATTTGCTGAGATTTTCTTCCATTCTGTGGAGTGTCTTTTCACTTTCTTGATGGTATCTTTTGAAGGACAAAGGTTTTAATTTCAATGACATACAACTTTTCTTTTCTTTTGTGGCTTGTGCTTTAGGTGCCATAGTTAAGAAACCATTACCTGATTGACAGTCATGCAAATTAACACCTAGTTTTTTTAATGTTAGCTCTTAAATTTAAGATTTTTTTTTACTCATTTTGAGTTAATGTTTGTATATAGTATAAGGTAGGGTGTCAGACTTATTCTTTTGCGTGTGGATATTCATCCTCTGACTTTTGAACTAAGGCCAAAGGCTGAGACAAGTATTCTGCAGTCTAAAGAGCTTACTAAGAGTTTGCAGAATGGAGTCTTCCATGAAAATCTCCCACACTCAACTATGGATCTATGGTTCTTATGGGCAGAGAACTGGGAAGGATGAAGGAAAAGTGGTCAGAATCTTCAGGCATGTTGTTTTTCTCATGGATGACTTTTTCTTTTCCTCCCCAAAGCCAAGTGATAGTGGTGAGGGGTTCCAGAGGCTTATGTGTGAGATTGGAGACACCAGAGAGAAAGAGAACCTGATATTCCTTGCCCCAACTGATATATCTGCTAAGGAGAGGATTTGCTGATCTGCTAGAGAAGAGAAAATTGAGGTGAGGTGGACAGGCAGAAGGCAGTCTGGCTAGAGCAGCCTGGACACTAGCTCAGATGGGTGCTTGGGTGCGTGGCTGAGCATTAGTCAGCTCTCTGGTATACCTCTGAGAGGGTCACCTACTAGACAAAGACAACCCCAGCAGCAGGAAGCATTGGGGTATACTCCTGGTAGCTGTAAGAGATGGAGCCACACTAGATTCCCCAAGTCGGGGAACTCTGCAACAGGGATGCCCATGGTCCTCTGCAAAACACACACACACACACACACACACACACACACACACACACACACACAGTGAGGTCCGCTGCGGGGGGTGGGGCATGCTGCCTGTTACCTGCAATTAAGTCAATGCAATCTGAGTCGTCATATGTTTGATAATGCCAGCTGTCTCTGCACCCCAAATTGAAAGAGTTAGAAATGGTCAATTTGAGTGACAGCCTTAGAGGAGCTATGCTCATGCTTCAAGCCTTTTTCTATCATCTTCTGTTAAGAGTTCTCTGCTAGACAGTAAGAACCAGTCCTGCAGCAAAGATTAAATTAAGAGCATAAGATTAGATTAGGAGTGTTTCCTTTGCTAACACCTTATTGGCTCACCTAGCCTCGGGGCAGCTGCCATTCAGATGGAACTGGCGGTGGACAGAATACAGAGAGCAGGGGGGAAAATAAAGAAAGAAAAGAACTCTCAGTCTCATAAACCATGTCTTGTAAAGATCTTATGCTGTTATCATGTAGGCATAGAACTGACCAGAAGAAGTAGATCAGAAACCTACTAAGCTTTTGAGAGCGTTGTATTGCCCAAGAAGTCAAATGCCTAGCCTACCAAACCATCTGACTCTGTAACCCCTGGGTGTATGAAAAATGAGATGCCCTCAAGAACACCAAGTTCTCCTGGTGGGACTGAATAATTGCTTTGTGTTTCCCATCCACTATTCTTCTCTTTTCCAAATGGGAGTCTTGGTATATTTTCCAATTCCGAAATCAGCATTACGTATTAGGAGCGTGTGCAGCAGATAACTCGTTTCATAGTAACAGATCATAGGGAGTCACATCTGGATCCAGTGAAGAGACTGCAAATGACCCTGGACTTTGGGCAGGCTGCAATAACTCCTCGGGGAGAGGGTAATATCTCTGGGAAAGAAGGTGTATATAGCCAAAGAGCCAAGTGCTAGAAACTGCTCGTGGTCCCAATAGTTGTTCTCCTTTTCAAGGACACAGGGTTGCGCTGAGTACAATCTACCTTTTTTTCAGATTACCTAGAAGTTAGTTGTGGCCATGCAAAAAATCTCTGGCCAAGGGGATATCAGCAAAAGTGATAGTGCAGCTCTGGAAACTATCCTTAAGGGAAGGAGGTGCGACCTGCTTTCCCCCTTGTCTTCTTTCTGGAATGCAAAGGTGATGTCTGGATCTGGAGTGATCTTGTAGTATAAGGTAAACTTGAGAAAGGTCATGTATTACAGGGCAGCACGTCAGAAGTAGTCTGAGACCCTGACATCATGGAATGACACCTTACTGGGTCTGGGCTACCTACCTGAACTTTTATAAACTTCCTTAAAATGCTGTCATTTGGGGTATTTTTTCTTTCAGAGTTGAAATAAACCCCAGCTCGTATGGTAATGCATTGGAATGGCCACTGGACTCTTTGTAAGTGTTGTGTGTGCTTCTCATGTTATTGTGTACAGGGGGCTGGCATTCTTGGAAAGGAAAGTAGAAGAAAGTACTCAGGATTTGTCAATAAATCATTTTCCAACCCTGAGAAAGGCTCTGGACATGACACCACAGAAGGGCCCTGGCCCCCTCTGAATTCCTGATTGGAATCACTTCCGAGTATGGGCTGTCACGGAGAGACCCAACGGCAAACTGCTGCTGGTCATTTACTTCTCAGTTATGGAAACTGAAGTTGAAAATACCCTGTTCCACGCTGCTTCCTCCCTTCACCCACCTGACTCCATTGGCCAGCAGAAATCACTGCCCGGAACAAAAGAAAGGGCAATGGACCACAGAGGCCTGTGTATTCGGCAGGTCTGCGTGGGGTACACCCTCCAAGCGCCAGGCCCTTGAAGAGCAAGTGGTGGATGGGAGTGAACCAGATAAATGCAAACAGTTCATCTTGGGGCGCTCACATCTGTTGGGTGGATAAGTGAGCTTTCGTCAGGTGGAAGCAGACAGAAACCACTGAGGCTAGTGAAATGCATGCCTTTCCCTCTCCATCATGGACCTGTACCACCAGCTATGTCTAGGCATCTTTAGAGAGTTGAAGACAAAGAACTACGTTCCAGTTTAGGACGTTCCAGCATCAGCACTGATCATACTTCCCCTCTCCCTTCAGCATCCCAAAAGGCTCACAAGTTTGTCAACCCTAGTATGTAAGAGACACAGGTATTTTATGATTGGCCAATGAGGAAAGAGGAGGGGCTCTCAATATGTTTTATCTCTTTGTCTCGCCCTGATCGAGACAGTCAGTCTCTGTGTGTGATTTGTTTCATTTTTGGAGCAGCAACAGCACTCAGCTGAGGGAGCAAAGAAATGCTGCATGCATTAGCATGGGTCAGTCAAGAAGTCAATGCCAAGATGGTATTAGACGTGCAAGAGATTTCTTGGAGGAGAGAGTAGAAAGGCAAGGAGAGCTTTCAGACCGCAGTACAGGTCTCATACCTGTATGAGGAGATAAGGAAGGAAGGAGGGAAGATTGTGTCAGAAAATCTCAGACTTTGAAATGGAAGGTTTTAAGAAAGAGTCTAAGAAAGATTTGAACAGGCCTATGGGAGTCCGCGAGACAAAGTTATCCTAGGAGGAGTCCTGCGTCCCATGGGAATGAGCCTGCCTTTGTACTTTTGCCGTGGTAGCTGGGGAGCACTTCAGACAACTACGGGCCCCTATCCAGAGACCTGACTCATACAGTCAACTATGCACCCCTAGCAGGAGATCCAGGTCATACAGCCAATTATGTGCCCCTAGCAGGAGATCAGAGTGGCGCATTTTCAGGGCCATCACGGTAAGTCACTCTTTTAACTCTAAGGACGTCTTGCCCGTTGTGAGCCTCCATTTCCAGTGCTACAAGTTATGCCCAAAGCTATTAGTTTTTTCTGGGAAGTAGTCTCCACCTGACCCTTCCACAGCAGCCCCGGATCACACTGGGTGCCTCTCAGAAGAAGCACACATTCTGCTTTCTTTCCCGTACTTAGGTTAGACAACCAAAACATTTTTTAAAAATATATCTTTCTTTAGACCAATTTTTGGCTCCTAGAAAAACCAAGTGAAAATTCAGCATTTCCCAATCACCCTCTGCTCCCACACAAGCACAGCCTCTCCCGCCATTAGCATCCCAGGCCAGAGTGGTGCATTGGCTGCAGTTGAAGAACCTTCACTGACACCTTGTTATCACCCAAAGTCCACAGCTAGCATGAAGCTTCACATTCATAATTGCATAGTCTATGGGTTTGGACAAATGTATTCTGATGTGTACCTACCACTGTAGTATCATTATAGCAGGATAATTTCACCTCCCTACAAATTCTTTATGTTCCATCTGTTGCCAGGTGGGGTATATAGTGTAAGACTTGTAGGTTCTCTGACACACCACTGAAAGGAATTTCAGAGCAGCAAGCAAAGTTTTAAAACAGAAATTTATGAGAGAGAGAAATAGAGAGAGAGAGAGAGAGAGAGAGAGAGAGAGAGAGAGAGAGAAAGGCCAAACTAACATGAACGGGAGAAAAGCCAAGTTTTTACAAAAATGTTGATATATCTACTTAGTGATTGATACGTTAATGAGTAGGCTACAGGTATCTGCAGCAGTTCTGTTCTGGTGTGGGAGCCACCTTAATGAGCTTTTCCTTTGATGAGCTGAGGGTGAGGTGAACCGGGAGTCCACAATGAATCCACATTCCAGCCCCCAGGTCGGCTTGGCCTGTAGAGGAGGTGTCTAAATGCTTACTTATTTGGCTCAGCCTGTAATCCCGCGCCTTTGGGAGGCTGAGGTGAGTGGATTGCCTGAGCCCGCGGGTTTGAGACCTACCTGGGCAACTTGGCGAGACCTCATCTCTACAGTAAATCAAAAAATCAGCTGGGCGTGGTAGCGCATGCCTGTAATTCCGGCTACTTGGAAGGCTGAGGCGGGAGGATTGCCGGAGCCCAGCAGGTCGAGGCTGCGGTGGCAGGGAGCGGCCACTGCACTCCACTCTGGGCGACGGAGTGAGACTCCAACTCAAAAAAAAAAAAGAAAGAAATTTATCTATCTATGTCTAACCTACACTGACTACCCTGCCTCCCACCTGTTCAACCTCCCTCCCCACTAACCCCTGACAATCACGGATCTCTTTACTGTATCTGTAGTTTTGTCTTTTCCACAATGTCATAGACAACAAGAGCATTTTTTTTCGTTGTTTCTCACCACATTTCCTGAGTGGGATGGAAATGCTGAATGCAATAACTAGCTACCTGGTCTCTTCTAATCACTAATTTAGAGTTAGCTCTGCTTCAAAGTCCTTTGGGTAGGGAGTATATTTGGATGACTGCATAAGTCAAAGAATAGCATTCAGTCAAGTGACCCTGGTTCCCAGACTCCACCTCCCCCTTGCCTCAGGTTTGGTAAAGACTTCATTTTAAAAACACTTTCCACAAGGCAACAAATATCACTTTTTTTGATACTGATGCAGGCAAACCCAAGAATTGGGGTTCAACGTGAGAGGTCAAGCGGGTTCTTGGCTTCGTGCACGGAGGAATTCGAGCATGAGCTGTAAGTAGGAGAAGAAAAGTAAGTTTGTTAAAGAAATATCCAGAGGCAGAGCAACTCACATGCATCACTGGGCTTTAATTGGAAAATAAAAGCAAGTTTATTGAAATTACAGAAAACAGGCTACTCCATAGGCAGAGAGGTCTGGGCTGGTCTATAGAGAGAGCAGCTGTTCCATATGTCTCTGGGGTTTTACTTTCATAGCTATCTCTTGAATATATGCTGAGCAAAAGGTGGATTATTCCAAGTTCCTTGATTGCAGGGAGCTCCTGTAATCAAGGGTTCTTTTCCCTTTTCAACCATGTAAGATAACTTCCAGGAGTTGTCATGGCAATATAAACTGTCTTCTAGCTTGTTAACGCATTATAATTATCATATAATGGGTAAGAAGGACAAGCAGAGGTCACTTTCAACATCGACTTGGTTTTAGTTGGTCTCAGCGGCCTGTGACTCTCATTTTGGAAACTAGTTCTGTCGGTCCCCTATCTCAACATCACTTTGACCATATCAAAGATGCTGGAGCATGGAATTAAAGAGTCTCGAAACACCCCCTGGGAAACTCAGCTCCAGCACTTTCAAAGTAACTTTGTGTCTGGTTTAGCCTTGCTTAGATTGCCTTTGGACAGAATGCCACCTCCGCTAGCCCTGTCCGGGTCAATGTTTTCACACATGTCCAGGTCTCCTTCTGAGTGTGATATTAGTAAGGAAGAATGAGGTGGGGGTGTCAGAGATGAGTTCCACCCCGTGGTAGTGACTTTCACATTGATCATGGTCGTTATTTTTTTGTTGTTGTTGTTGTTTATTTTTTTTTTTTTTGAGTTGCAGTCTCACTCCGTCGCCCAGACTGGAGGGCAGTGGCCGCTCCCGGCCACCGCAGCCTCGCCTGCTGGGCTCCGGCGATCCTTCCGCCTCAACCTTCCGAGTAGCCGGAATTACAGGCGCGCGCCACCACGCCCGGCTGATTTTTCGATTTATTGTCGAGATGAGGTCTCGCTGCCCAGGCGGGTCTCGAACCCGCGGGCTCAGGCGAGCCACTCACCTCAGCCTCCCAAAGGCGCGGGATGACAGGCTGAGCCACCGAGCCCGGCTGATCATGGTCGTTATTATAGAAAATAAGTTTTAAAGGAAGACAAGGGAGCAGGTGGAGGAAAAAAATAATGATCACTCAGAGTCAGCTGTCAGATGGGTCAGTTTGTCAGTCAGTCTACAAGTTACTCAAAAGTTGCTCATTTTGTCTCCGGCATTGTGGCTAAAACAGACATGACTTCTAACATATTGACTCTCACTCTCGAATGGGGGAGAGAGACAGTAACAAAAACAAGCGTTCTGATCTAATGCTTGCTCGAGCGTTCCACACTGCTCGACTAGACAAGCATGGATTAAATCAAGTGTTTGACAAAATCTATCGTGATATTCTCGAAGGCAAATGGAATCACATGGCTGGATAATAGTGGGGTCTCACTGGATAAGTGGGCCCCCAAATTGGACTATTCAAGGGTAGAAATGCGAACATGAGGGCCAAGAGAAGTTTTCTTGGAAGAGACTCAGAAAGTCTGGGAAAGAAAAGCTAGTATGACTCAGCACTTCCATTCCGGTCCCCGGCTGCTGCATCTGCAGCCTACAACCCAGGGCTTGGAGGGTTAACAGCAAACAGGAGTTGCTGCGGTGGGGGGGGGAGGCGAGGGGCCGGGGGGAGGGGGTGACGCATGTCACCTAGGGAACAGGTGGACTCCATGAGGTGTGCTCTAATCCCTGCCATAGACTCTAAGTCATCGTCTAATTAGAGGGCTACCAAAGCACACCCCAGAATATTTTTCAAATGATACTTTCTTGGCTGAACCCCAACGGGAAGAAGTCACAAGATATAATGCACGCCTGGATGAAAGGAAACCACAACAAAGAAAGATCACACAAATAAATCATTTGCTATAATTAACCATTAAAATTAGGCCCAAGTCCTTTTATTTTATTCAAAGCAAAAACAAGAACAATATCGAGATAGGTAAGAACGAGGACTTCCCAAGATGCCAAGCGTTTAATGTGCGCTGGTGCCTTTAAGGCTCACAGCAGTCTTTGGGGCGAGTGCTATTATTATTCTCATTTTGCAAGGAAAGCACTGAGGTTTGATCAAGGCTAGTAAGTGGTAGGCCATAGTAAGCATCCAGGTTTGCCTGGCTTCAGAGCTTCCTTTTTTTGTCACTAAACGATACTGCCTTTGCAAGTAAAATTTTTCTTCTTATAAATGATGGCATTAAAAACAGCAATTTAAAAAAATGAGTCATGTATTTAAATCAAATATCTGTGTACGATAGGGAGCTTTGTCATATATTCTTAACTATATGAAAAAGGTAAAACATTCAGGATGTCCTCTCTTTTTTTGTAATAGGAAAAATTCTATTTTTCAGAAGACACATTGCAGAGAAGTGATGAAAAGCAGGAGCTGCATGTTTGGTGGTATTCTGATACTCTCAGCACATTAATTATCTTTTCTCATATAGCTCAGCTCTCAATTCTCTTAGAAACCCAAGTTCACCCTTATGTATGAAGTTCCTTTTTAGAATTCTGAGTTTGTGTTGATCTGATTCAGAAAGAGTCTGAGAACAGGATTCAGTTTTTTTTTGTTAAAAACTTTCTATTCTCAGAATTTGTTCCAGGGAAATGAGTCTTTGGGGTGCCTATGTTTAATAGGCAGCAGATTGTTGCACTTTGTCACTGATGTCCACCCAGTCATCTCCTTCTCTGTGTCTTTTTGCTTGGGGGGGACAATGTGCTTAGCTCCACTTATGAATCTGCATCATGATAATAATTGTTATAATACTAATAATTATAATAACCCCGTTCCCTTTTGTCAGATACCCACTTCCCAATCTCCTTTGCAGTCAGGAGTGGCCATGGAATCTAATTTTGGCCAATGAGATATATCAGTGACATCTGCTAGATCTTTTAGGTAATATTTTCAGATAAAGGGACAGACACAAGAAGAAAAGCTTGCTGAAGCCATTCATGCCTGGTCTCCTTTTTACTCTCTTCTGATGCTAACATGTTGCCTGGAAGGGCAACTTTCGTCTGTAATGAAGAGGGGACATGCTTGGGGACGCCAGAGCAGAAAACAGCAAAGGTCAGGGTCCCCAGTATGTCCCTGCGCAGCTGAGTCAATCCTGCCACTCCCTGAGTCAAGCAGAGGTGACTGCTATTTCCAAATTCATATGAGGTGAGAAAACCAAACCTTTAATTGTTTAAGCCACCATTAACCAAGTTTTCTATTTCTTGGTATTAAAAATCTTCCTAATATACATCATAAATATATGTTAAATTTACAATATAAGCTACCCAAATGATGCATGTCATTTCAGAGTTTGTATGACCAGTGCTGTCAAGATGAAAAGTCGTGCACTCTTGCATCGGTGATTTCTTCACGTTTTGGGTATGACAGGCCCCTTCCAAATACACTTGTATTTTTCTTTCTTTCTTTTTTTTTTGTGTTGGAGTCTCACTGTGTCACCCAGGCTGGAGGGCAGTGGCACGCTCCCGGCCACCGCAGCCTCGACCTGCGCGGCTCCGGCGATCCTTCCAACTCAGCCTTCCAAGGAGCTAGAACAACAGGCACGCGCTACCATGCCCGGCTAATTTTTTATTTATTGTAGAGACGAGGTCTCGCCAAGTTGCCCGGGCGGGTCTTGAACCCGCAGGCTCAGGCAATCCACTCGCCTCGGCCTCCCAAAGTGCTGGGATTACAGGCTGAGCCACTGAGCCTGGTCCACTTGTATTTTTCAACGTATTCGATCTAAAATACATTTTGGAAGAAAATCTACTTCTGGTATTGATTTTTCCTTCAAAAATCACCTGTGAAAATCTTAAGTCTCCTGAACTGGAAAGGCTGACCCGACGAGCTCTCCTCTCCTCCCGAAGTCAGGGGCTCTTATAGCTGCCCCCACGGGGACAGTTCTGAGTCTAGCCCAGCATGCAGATCACACGGAAAGCAGCCTTGACACTGGCATTTGGCGGAGTGTTCATTAAAGGAACCCAATCTGTGCAGAGTACAGTTTCTGAAGATTGCCCTTAAGGAATAAGCTTGAAGCAATTGCAGACATACTGCCAGTGATTTCTCAGCAGTTGGTTTCAATAAAGCCGCCATGACACTACAAACTGGTGCTCCAAGCCCAGAACTGTGTGGCCCAGAGGAGGGGTGAATGGATGATGCAGACCCTGGATGACGAGAGGTCCAGGGTGCTGGCCGCTTTCTCATTCACCCCTAGGGAAGATCTTCTGTGATTCCCCAGTGAAGAAGGATTAGAAGTTAACATTAGAGCTAAATTATTTGTTACTTGCAACTAGACATAATCATTTGCAATCAACTCTTGAGCAAACATTTACTTCCTATTTCATTGTATGAGGTTAGTAATTTTCAATTAATCTTTTTTTTCCCAACTTTATAAATTTTCAGGTGAAAGCGCCCTTTCAGGATGATATCTGTAGTAGGTGGACTCAGCTGATGATTTTAGTAAAAATTCTTATTCACAGAATGGGCCCCCATAGGTGAACAAAAACTCTCTCTTCTCTTCCCATCCTGCTTAGTAACCATAATGGGCTAATGTTTGAAAAGTCTAACAGAGTTTGTTCATAGTAAACACCACAAATAGCTCTTTTTGTCCTGCCTGTAAGAATTCTTTCTCAACATTGCTTATATTTTCCATGAATAATTGTCATTGCTATTAATGAGAAGGGTGATAGTCACACCATATACATTTCTAGTCAGATTGGGCAATACACTTTAAGAAAGACAATACCAAAATTCTTCTAGCCAAGAAGGAAAATACATGTCCTTTGAGGAATGGCCAAATACTGAGAATATTTAGCCTGGACTAATGAAGTCTTAAATGACAAATATTTGATAGATGTCTTCAATTATAAAAAGAGCTGTCATGTTGAAAAGGGTTTCGACTTGTTCTGTTTTGGTGGAAATAGGAATAGTGAGTAAAAGGAACTAGGAAGAATGAGAACTGATTTTTTTATTGCTACTGCTTTTTTTTTATGTTTCATTTTTGAGTTGAGATGTCACTCTGCCATCCAGGTTGGAGTACAGTGACACAATCACAACTCACCACAGTATCAACCTCTTAGGCTCAGGCGATCCTTCCACCTCAGTCTCCCAAGTAGCAGGGACTACAGGCACACACAACCACACTTGGCTAATTTTTTCATTTTTATAGAGATGTGATCTCACTATGTTGACTAGGCTGATCTTGAACTCCTAGACTCAAGTGACTGTCCTACCTCAGCCTCCCAAAGTGCCAAGATTATAAGTGTGAACCACCATACCTGGTGTATTGCTACTGCTTTAGTAATGTGGCTCCTAAGAATCCCTGGATAACTTTAGGGAGTGCCGACATTGTTGGTTTGAAAATAAGAGACTTGATGTGAGGAAGGAGAGACTTTTCCTCCTCCTTCTTGGGTGCTGTGGCTGAGTCTGAGAATTATACTGGCAAAAGGCAGGTTAACCGGAGAAAAATCGTGCACATTTTACTTGATATTAATATTTTTGCATATATATGGAGGTTTTAATATATAAGAAGTGAAGATCCAAAGAAGTAGATAAGCCTGAGAGCTTGTATACCACTTTAACAAAGAATGATAAATTTCAGGAGATGTGACAAGACAAAGAAAAAGGGACTTTGGGCTGGGGCAGTGAGTTGTGGGAAAGTGACTAGAAAATAGATTGGGAAACTAGTAGAAGATAAAGTTTACTTCAGTAGGTTTAAAAAAATAGATTCATATTAATGTTGATTTCCCATATCCAGTTATAAGAATGTTCTCCTTTTTCTGGTACAGGAAGGGCATCTTTCTCCAAGAAATTTTTGCTCTGCATTTAAATAGAAAGCAGGAAGTCAGAAAGTCCTTCCTACATCTGTTGTTTCTCAATTGCCTTCAACCCTAAATAATCAATATGCTAAATTGCCATATTTTGGGGCAGTATGTTATGATCCCCTTTAATGGAAGCCAGATTAATTCTTGCTCTAGCCCATATCAGATCAGAAAAACGTTGCCAAGATTTTGCAAGTCACAAAGTTGATCTCTGCTCACAATCCCACCTCCTTTCTCACTGTGACATGTAGCAAAAAGGGATAGGAAACATCTCTGAGTCCTGTTTTGTCTAGGGTCCTTTCTCAGTCCTTAATAGCCAAATATTTGTAACACTACCAGGAGGCTCAGCGTTTTGTTGTGAAGAAACAAAAAGTGTAAATATTACATATGCTTGAACCCGCTCCAAGGAGGAGATGTTTTCTGGAACTAACAACGTTGTTCTAACGCAGTTAGGCAGGAGTAATAGAAACAAAAACCTAGGAAAGCCATTATGCAAATGTGAGCCTATTCACAGCAATTCAGAACCATCTGCCTTGAAGAAATAATTTCAGTTGAGGAGATGTATCTTCAACCAGTGTGAGTATTTTCCCTCCTTGTCATTAATATCAGGACTGTATGAATATTGATGTTATTTTTCAGCACTCCCTCATATTTTCTCTTACTCTAGAAGTCACTCTTTTCTCTGCTTCACTGGTGGGTGTTCTTTATCCTTGAAACTCCCAAATCTTCAACATCTACCATCCTACCAAGCCTTGTCTGGTCTCTGAGAAATTGTAATGGGTGTTTCCTAATTGTAAGAAAGACAGTGCTCTCATAAGAATGTTATGGGGATGGTGGAGGTGACCTCTCTTCTTGACCTCTGGCCCAAGTGTCCTCATGTTCTTCCCTAGAAGGACAATTGGGCTACCTAAAAAAGAAAAATAAAGCAAATCTCCCCTTAAGGGAAAATTGGGGAATTTATTTAGAGCCATAATGAATACAACCTTATACACAGAGTCCTGGAACAATCAATATAGAATACTGATAATGCTGTTAGATAGTATTTTTTTCATTAACAGCTTTATTGAGGCATAATTTTCACACCATAAAATCTCTAACTTTAAATATACAATTCAGTGATTTTTCAATAAGGTCACAGAAACTTACTGTTATTGTTGGACCTTATTGCTGTGCAACCAGGACCACAATCTGATTATACATAATTTTCATCATCTCCAAAAGACATATTATGTCCACTTTCAGTCACTCCCCAACCCATCCCAGAGCTCTAGGCAACCTCTAATCTACTTTCAACTTTGCCTTTTTTGGATATTTCATATAAATGATATTATACATTATGTGTTCTTTTACTCTGGGTTCTTTCACCAAGTGTAAAGGTTTTGAAGTTCTTCCATGTTGTAGCATGTATCAGCACTTCATTCTATTGTAATATGTATTAGCACTTATATTGCATTGTTTAAGTAGACCACATTTGGTTATCCATTCACCAGCTGATGGACACGTGGGGTGTTTCCACTTTTTGCCTGTTGCGAGTAATGCTGCTATGAATATTCATGACAACAATTTCGTATATTAAGGGTTCAACTAAAATATCATTCTATCTCTTCTTTCCAATAGGCTAACCATTGTTACAAATATCCAGATTCTCCCATCTGAGTCCTACTATCTGACCTACTTCCTTCTCCAGGATCTTCTTTCACTTCTGTCCTTGATCATTCTTTTACAATAGCATCCAGCACCAATCTGCTCGTTCACTCTCCACAGGCCTTATAGAATCCACCAACATCCCTATATAAAATATCTTATTTCAGGCCAGGCTCAATGGCTCAGTCTATAACCCCAGCACTTTGGGAGGCCGAGGTGAGTGTATTGCCTGAACTCGCAGGTTCGAGATCAGTCCGAGCAAGTTGGCGAGAACTTGTCTCTACAATAAATTTTAAAAATTAGCTGGGTGTGGTAGTACATGCCTGTAGTTCTGACTACTAGGAAGGTTGAGGCGGAAGGATCGCCGGAGTCCAGCAGGTTGATGCTGAGGTGGCTGTGAGTGTGCCACTGTACTCCAGCCTGGGTGACAGACTAAGACACCAACTTAAAAAAAAATTTATAAACGGACCTTGAACAATTATAATGCTATATGAAAATGATTGGCAGTAGTGGGAAACTGTTGGTGGGATTGGCAGGTGAGGGGAACTACATGGGTGGGAATGGCATACCTCATCTACAAGGGTACCTGCATGATCAATGTTTATATACCTAACCCTGAAATGTACCCCACACCTTTATAATACAAATTTTTTTAAAATCCTATTTCAGACTGCATTCCAACTATCAGAATGTTCTAATCAATTTTCTTCCATTCAGTTCCTTCAATAACAACCTCAAGGATGATCTCCAGTCTGAATTCTGAGCATGTGTTACTTAAGCTAAATACATCTGTGCAAAGATGTGTCCAACCTGTGTGTCTCCTAAAAGGTCTGCCCTAGTGACTCTTTCAGTGATGTGACCCATATGTTGGCCTGAACGCTTACACAGGATCCTTAACCATGTGAGGAATTCTTTAAAATCTACTTTTGAATGCCACAGACATTTCCAGATTTTTCTGCCTCAGTCTGAGTTAACTCTACCATAAATCAGTGCAAACTGCACAGCTCTCAGAATGTATCCTACCCATTATGGTAGATGTGGCTCATTGGGGGTCTCATGGAGTAACTTAAAGGAATACAGAAATTATTGTCCCTTGTGACATGGGAGTCAGAAAATTCCCTTATAAGAACATTTATAATGTGTTAAATTATAGATTTTTTTCAAGTCTTTCACAATTTTTCCTTTATCACATCACTGTTTAGAATAACAGTGATCTTCTAAAGCAATTAGTCTGGACAATACAAAAACAAACAAAGAGGAAAAGCATGCCACCATAAAAAATATGTGCTCAATTATAATTGCTCAAAACCCTTCTGCCATGAGAAATCAAAGTGAGATAAATAGGGAGAATGGAATATTTGAAGTCTTTTGCTTGGTTGAGCTAGTCAAGCTCCTTAAAAGCATTACTTGGCATTTAAAAATGATTATTAACATTATTCCTCAACAGTTTGGGGTACAGAAAAGTATATACCAGTTGGAACTACTCTTTTAGTAGAATTGTCTCTATGGACCAAATGTTTGTGTCTTTCCAAAAGTCCTATGTGGAAACCCTAATGCCCAATGTGATGATATTTGAAGAGAGAAAATCTGGGAGATGATTAGGTCATGAAAGTGAAGCCCTCATGATGGAATTAGTGACCTTCTTAGAAAAGACACCAGAGAGCTTGCTTCCTCTTTCTCTGCTCAGCACAAGGTAAAGATAAGAAACACATTCATCAGCAAACCCGGAAGCAGGTCCTTACCAGACACCAGCTCTGCTAGTACTCTGCCCTTGGACTTCCCAGACTCCAGAACTGTGAGAAGTAAATTTCTGTTGTTTCAGTCAGCCAGTCTACAGTATTCTCTTATAGTATCCTGAACTGACAAAGACCGGGTTTTGGGGAGCTGGTAAATTTTCCATCAGTAGTACGTTGCTAATTGAAGGAATCAGTGAACCTCAAGCAGCCTCTACGTGAAGAAGTTATGGAAGAGATTCAGGCTCAGAAAGCACAACAGAGGGGAACTGTTGGGAGCTAGCTAATGTTTAAGTTTTGTAAAGACCCCATGCTCCCATGGGCTTCTAGTTAGCCTCAGGCGGCAAAAGAGAGACAGATATAAACAATCAATATGTTGTTTCCACTTCTTTCCAGGTTCTCATGGAACTTACATGCTTTTCCTCAGTTTCATTGATTGTGCAATTCTGGTACCTTTAGGAAGTTTCACAGTTTATGAAAGGCTCTTTGAGCACCCTTAGTAAAAATAAACCACAATTCCAACAAAAAATATTGATGGAACAATTTCTGTCCAAACCCTCAGAATCTGATGTAAACTCTGTGTTTTATTCTAGACTACTCTTTATTGTCTAATGAATTGTTTTGCCTTGAAAAGACACAGACTGTCATGTTTTTATTTGATTTTAAGAATTTTGGGGAGATTTCATTTCTGGCTCAGGGAGTTTTACTATTCTCTGACTTAATCAGGCTTCAGAAAAGGAGCTCTGTGGATTTATCTTGTAAAGCATTTTAAGGCTTTCAGGCTATAGTCAATGAATAGCTAAAATTTATAATAGTGTGCACTCATCTTTTATCTTGTTCCAATGACCAAAAGCATGTTTGAAGATTATCATCTGATTAGCTGTCCCCAAACTAAGAGTGGGCTTTGACAGTAGCCAGAGTTGCACATCTGGCAGCTACAGCAGGGAAGGGTGTAGAAAGACCCCTGTTCTGTGTCTTTCTGACCATCATATGCTACATTTCTAGGCAAAGGAAGTGAGTTGCTGGAAAAATGCTACCCTCTCCCCAGTGGTCTGTGGGGGACCCTAGGCCTCCCTTGTCCTTCAGTGCTTGCTTTTTTAGGTCTCTTTAGACTGTCTCTGGACTGGCTCAGGCCAGGGCATTTTCTGAGGAAAGGCATTTTTAGTGGACTTGTTTAGATAATAGTCTGAGGACTTTGTTTATTTTGCCTGAAGGGACTCCGAGGAGGAAAGGAGGCATCCAAATAAATTTTTAAGAAGAGTATTTGATTTTTTGTTTTCCCAAGAGATCTGACTCAACAAAGCAGCTTTAAACAGCTTGTCTTAAAACAGGAGTGATTTAGATGAGGTGTTAGAAGGAACTTTTTAGATGTGAAATACTGGCCTACCTCCCCATGAAGCAGAGTTTCCTGGGAAGGGTAGATGGTCCAGTGCTGTCTGCAGGTGAAAGATAAACTTCATCAGCATTTTACAGTTTGCTTTTGGCTGTAGAGCTCTATAATTTCTTTCTGTATATGGTTTCTATTTTTAGAGCAGCAGAAAGATTTGATTTCAAAGACACACAGGAAAACTGTGTGTGGGTGAAACTCTCAGTCATACATGCTTAAGGTGAGGTCCCTGAGCTCTTACTGGTGGGCATCAGAGGTCTACGAACGTCCTGAAATTTTATGTGAAATTGCATCTGCGTGCATATTTGAGGCAGAACATTCATAGCTATCACCGATCTTACAAGGGCACCTATAATTAAAAAACAAAAACTGGGAAATAATCATTTCTCCAAGGGAAGTGTTAGTCAGTAAGGAGAATTAACTAATTCTGGTGCTGTTTTTCTTGAGGCTTTGTAATGTGGTGGGAAGATGAGAAAGGTGGCTGAGAGGGTGGTACACTGACGGAGACTGAGATACCAGGAAGGAAATGCAGCATGCCCCCACACTCAGTCATTCATGTATGTGTTCAACAAATAGATCGGGCACTTACTATGCGCCAGGCAAATCCAGGCATTGCAGATCTAGCAATGAACAAAACCGATTCCTGCTTTTATCAAACATTCTTGGGGGCAGATAATCAACACCACATGAGTATATTACAGGGTGAGGTTGAATGAGAGGCAATCACAGCGTGGAGTGGAGGGGCGGGATGGAGAGTGGGCAGTTTGCACTATCACAGAAAGCAAATCTGAAAGAAAAGTGCTATGTGATCAAAAACTTAAAGGATGTGAGGGAGTTAACCTTGGAGGTGTCTTATGTCTGGGAGAGGAGAATTTCAGCAGAATGCTCCCAAGACGGGCGGGTGTAGGAAAGCTTGATGAACTGCAAAGAGGCTGGTGAGACTGGAGCAGAGTAAACAAAAGAATGAGTAAGTAGAAGAGAAGGCAGAATGGGTGGGGCCTGGTGGCCCATTAGAAGAACTTTGGCTTTATGAGCAAGCTGAGAATCAGATCAAGGACTCGTTTCCATTTCCAAGAGCATCCAAAAAGCTAAACTACCTAGGAATATATTTAACCAAGGAGATGAAAGGTCTCTACAAGGACAACTACAAAATTCTGATAAAAGAAATTATAGAGGACACAAACAAATGGAGAAACATCTCATGCTCATGGATAGGAAGAATCGACATTTTTAAAATGACCCAAAATAATCTACAAATTCAACACAACCTCTATCAAACGACCAATGTCATTTTCCCCAGAATTAGAAAAAACAATTCTAAAATTCATAACGGACAGAAAAAGAGCCAGAAAAGGCATAGCAAGCCTAAGCAAAAAAAAACAAAAAAACAAAAAAACAAAAAAACAAAGCTGGAGGCATCACATTACCTCACTTCAAATTAAACTATAAGCCTGTATTAGCCAAAACATCATGGTACTGGTAGAAGAGCAGACACATGGACCAATGGAACAGAATCCAGAATCCAGAAATAAACACAAATACCAACAACCTACTTATCTTTGAAAATGCAAACAAAAAATACACTGGGAAAAGGACACAATTAGTGCTGGGAAAATTGGATAGCTACATGCAGAAAAATGAAACTTGATCCCTAGTTTGCCATATGCAAAAATTAACTCAAGATAGATGAAAGACTCAAATGCCAGACCTGAAACTCTAAAAATCCTAGAAGAAAATCTAGGAAAAACTTTCCTGGACATTGGCCTGGGCAAATAATTTATGGCTAAAACGCCAAAAGAAAATGCAACAAAAACAAAAATAAACAAGTGAGACTTGATTAAACTAAAAAGCTTCCACACAGCAAAAGAAATAGTCAACAGAGCAAATAGGCTACCTGTAGAATGAAAGAAGATATTAATCAACTATACCTCTGACAAAGCACTAATAACTGGAATCTACAAAAAACTCAAACAAATCAGCAAGAAAAAAGAAAATTAGCCCATTAAAAAGTGGGTAAATGATATGAACAGACATTTCTCAAAGAAGATATACAAATGGCCAACAAACATATGGAAAACTGTTCAACATCATCAGGAAAATGCAAATTAAAATCACAATGAGTTACCACCTTATACCATTCTAAATGACCATTCTTAAATAATAAAAAAAACAGTAGGTGCAGAGAAAAAGGAACGCTTATACACTGTTGGTAGGAGTGTAAATTGTACAACCTCTGTGGAAAGCGGTATGGAGCTTTCTCAAACAATTAAAAGTAGTTCTACCATTTGATCCAGCCATCCAACGACTAAGTTTCTAGCCAACATAACGGAGATATTTATATGAAAAAGACACCTGCACCTGCATGTTTATCACAGCACGATTCACAATTGCAAAGATGTGGAATCAACCTAAATGCCCATCAACCAATCAGTGGATAATGAAAATGTGGTATAGATACACTACAGAATACTACTCAGCTATCAAAAAGAATAACATGTCTTTTGCAGCAACGTGAATGGAATTGGGGAACATCATCCTAAGTGAACCCAGCAACAGAAAATCAAACACCACATATTCTCACTTATAAGTGAGAGCTAAACTAAGAATCTGCTAAGAAATAGAGACTGGTGTAATGGACTCTGGAGAATCAGTGGGTGTGGGGGGAAGGGACAAAAAACCACCTGTTGGGTACAATGCATACAGGTGGTGGATGCACTTAAAGTCCAGACTGAAACAATTTTTACTCCCTCAAAGCTATTGAAATAAAATAACTTTGACTTTAGTCTGAGTGAAATGGACATCCATTGAAGGGTTTTTAAGAGAGAAGGCACATGATCTAATTTATACTTTAATAGGATTAATTTGGCTGCTGCATTGAGGATAGACCATGGTGGGCAAGGGTAGAAACAGGGATATCAGTAAGAAGTGATGCAAGTGAGAGACAATGGTGGCTTGGATAGGGAGGCAGCAGTGGATATGGTGAGAAGAGAAGGATTCTGGGTGCATTTTGAAGGTAGAGTCAACATAGGATCTCTTTCTGGAATGGGTCTGGGATGTACATCAACACTCACCAACTTCTCTTCTTCCATGCCTCCTCATCACCAGGGGTTCAGTAGACAGTGTCTCAGGCCACTGTCTGTCCCAGGTTGGCCTGTGTTGCCCAATATCATAGCCAACAGCCACTTATGGCTATTGAGCACTTGAATGTGGCTAGTCTGAACTGAGATGTGCTTTACGTGTAAAATACACACCAGATTTTTTTTTTAGTACCAAAGAAAAGAATACAAAATATTTTACTGGTCATTTAAAAAATTTTTATTACATGTTGAAATGACAATATTTTGGATATATTGGGCTAAATAAAACATAATATTAAAATTGGTTTTATATCTTTCTTTTTACTTTTTAATACAGTAATATAAATTTTAAATCACACACGTAAGTCATATTACATATATATTCTTTGAATCAGAGTCTCACTCTGTTGCCCAGGCTGGAGCGTGCAATGGCACGCTCATGGCCACCGCAGCCTTGACCTGCTGGGCTCAGGCAATCCTTCCACCTCAGCCTTCCAAGTAGCTGGAACTACAGATGCGCTCTACCATGCCTGGCTAATTTTTTGATTTATTATAGAGACAAGATCTCACCAAGTTTCCCAGGCTGGTCTTGAACCCCTGAGCTCAGGCAATCCTCTTGCCTCGGCCTCCCAAAGTGCTGGGATTACAGGCTTGAGCCACTGCACCTGACCTCATATTATATTCTGTATTTTAGTTGGACAGCACTGGTCTAGAAGATATTTGAGAGACCAATGGTTACACTTGAATCAAGAGTCCTCTGGGCTCATTCTTTTAAAAATGGAGAAGCTGACTAAAAATTCTACCTAAGTCTGATAAAAAGCCATACATTTCCAAAAATTTGTTCTTCAGAGCCTCATATCTTGCTTTCTTTGAAAGAAATCAGCCATTTGCTCATGTGCAGAAACTCTGAGATTGGCCCAGCTGAGCCTCAGCACCCAACGGCTAAATCTGGCTTGTAAAATACTCAAGAAGCCACTACTGAGGCAGTCAGAGACTGATTCTCCTCCACCATCTGCAGAAACACACCTCAGAGGCATTACTATGTCCAACACCATGACCTCTAACTTGAACTATCACTTTATATTGACCTAGTGGCTTCACGTGACTGTCTAAAGCTGAAAGGCTGGGTTGCATCCCTGCATATCTGTGAAGACTGCATGTCTGCTGAGTTCTCTTCCCCACCCCTCCTGTTGCTTGAAGAGTCCTTGCTTAAAGATCCTTCAACCACTGGCGAATTTTACAGAGGAGGTGATGCTGAATACTGTGATTAGTGAGAAAGGTTTTTAGACCCATTGAGTCACAGCCTCTGAGGAGAGAAACTAGGATTCATATGTTTACCAAGCTCTTGAATTGTGATTTTTATACTCCCTGAAGTGAGAGAATTGCCCTGGAGAAACGGTTAGCTAGGTTATGGTGAACAGTTCTCTTCCTTCTGTCAGGGGTCTTAAGCGTCGTAGCCTTATTTCTTTCAGGTTTAGTCTAAGATGTGCCCTAAATTACTATTCGGTGAACCTGAATTGGAGTACTGTTTTAATTACAGCGTTTTAATTAGAGACAGGGTATATGTGTATATGTTGTGTGTGTGTCTGTGCGTGTGTGTGTCTGGGGGTGGGGGAAGGATGGGAGGGTATCTGGCCTTTCTCTTCAGTCTATCCAAATTGTAAAACTCAGTAAAAAAGAATCACCATCCTGCTCCCTCACAAGTTATTGATTCTGTGATCCTAAAATCCGACTTCAGCCTGAAGACAGCAATTGAGAAAAGAGCTTGCAGATTATTTTAGTAAAGTCAAGATAAGGTTAAAAATGCATGTGTGCCCTTTCTCGTGTGTGTGTGTGTGTGTGTGTGTGTGTGTGTGTGTGTGTGTGTGGTGTTGAGAGAGGAAGAGGGATCTAACACTAGAAGATCAATAGGAATGACCCTAACAACAAAAACCTCAACCTATTTTCGTTGCCTGGTCGGAAAATTCCATCCTGAGTCACAGGCAGGTGGCTCTGGGCAGCTCCCACCTCACAAGCTCAGACTCTTCGGGCTTCTCCTCCCTGATTGGCTGCCTAGAGCTGCTGAGGTGCAGGGTGGAGGCTCTGATTGGCTGTTCGCTTAGGGCATCCCTGGTAAAGCTCTTACTTCTTTTACACTCCTCCCCTCCCCCAAGTCCTGCAGTTCTTTCTAGTTCTTTGTCTTTGCAGCCCAAAACGTCTTTAGGGGATTGCAAAATGGCCCCCTCTCTGAGTGTGGGCACAGGACATTTCATCCCAACCACCGACCTCCTCCGTGTCAGGGCCATGGACCACAGACAGTTCAACAAAACAGAACGGTTAGGAGTGTGTTTCCCTTGGTCACACCCAAACAATTCCCTGTTGCTCCACTATCCCTCTGCTCTGTTTCCTTTGGCTTACAGAGTCTTTTGGGGAGACATAACTTTACCTTTCTGAGATGAAATTGACCCAAGGAGCTACATTCCCCAAACTGGTTTGTCTACTTGGGTTGCATTTCTAAAGAAACAATGTAATACACAGGCTGCCTTGAATGTCTATTTCATTCACAGGGGGCCTGGATTGGAGTACTGTTTTAATTACACCATTTTAGTTAGAGACAGTGTTTTGTTCTGTCACCCAGCTGCAGTGCAGTGGTGCAATCATAGCTTCCAACAGCCTTGAACTTCTGGACTCAAGCAATTCTCCCACCCCAGTCTCCCAAGTAGCTGGGACTAGAGGCTTGCACCTTCACGCCAGGCTAAATTTTTACTTTTTTTGTCGAGAGGGGGTCTTGCTACGTTGACCAGGCTGATCTTGAGCTTCTGGCCTCAAGTGATCTTAGCGCTTTGGCCTCCCAAAGCGCTGGGATTTCAGGCGTGAGCCATTGCAGCCAGACCGTTTTAGTTCTGTCTACCGAAAACCGTGGTGTTTTTTTTACGAGGTCTGAGAGTGACTTGAGGACACGCACACATTTCCCAGAACCCTATCAGCAGGAAGGAGGCTCCCACCTCCCACTGGAGGTGGAGGTCAGGAGCGTGTGGGAAGGTCTTGGAGGCTGGGGTGCTTTGGCTCCTGTGGAGAGGGGAGTTAAGAAAATTGCTAGCCGGACTCAGTGGCTCAGCCTGTCATCCCACGCCTTTGGGAAGCTGAGTTGAGTGGATTGCCTGAGCCCGCGGGTTCGAGACCCGCCCGGGCAACTTGGCGAGACCGCATCTCTTACAATAAATCAAAAATGAGCCGGGCGTGGCAGCGCGCGCCTGTAGTTCCAGCTACTTGGAAGGCTGAGGGGGAAGGCTCGCTGGAGCCCAGCAGGTCGAGGCTGCGGTGGCTGGGAGCGGCCGCTGCACCCCAGTCTGGGCGACGGAGCGAGACTCCGACTCAAAAAAAAAGAAAAGAAAGAAAATTGCCCCTGAGCTCCTGTAACCCCAACATTTTTTATATTATGCAAGAGGAGTTAGCAGCCTGGAGGTATTCTCAATGGGGTGACAAAGGACAGAGAAAGAGGCCTTCGGGAGGCTGAATAGACTCCAAGTCATTCACAAGATAAGGGTTTGTAGATGGGACATGGCCCACATTCTATTTCTTCCCAGGGTAGCCTTTCCATCAACTCTTTCCAGACCAATACACGAAGCAGTTCACATTTTGTGAGATTATCCTGCTTTTTAATATTTCTGACAGGTGTCCTGCGGGTCCTTCTGGAGTGGCAATCTGTCCCTTTCTTCTGTGATGCAAATGTGCTCACCCTGTTTTCGTTGTCAGGGAGAGGATCAGAGATGAAAGATGTCCCTCCTAACCAAGCTCTTCTGTCACTGATGGATTAAAATACTGTGAAGCCTCGAAAAGGGACATACAGGCTTCCGAGCTTGCTACTGATTACAAGTGATGCGGTTTCTTTCATGTTTTTTCTTGCACTCTTTGGTGTTTGCATCGCTTTGCCCGAAGAGCCCCCCTCCTGCCTTCGTTGCCAAGGCTTAGCAGTGTTCATTTGTATTTCTGAGTTCTCTGACTTTAATATTTGACCTTTACTGAGACGGAAAGCATCAGAGAAAGCCAGACCGACCGAAGGAGAGGACGGAGGGTGCGAGGGCTGGCGTCAGGGCAAAGTGGCTTATTACCACCACATCTGTATTGGGTTATCTCTTAAAGAAGATGCTAAATTTAAATTGCACATGATTAGAATATTTTCTCAGAGCCAAACCATACACACACACACACACACACACACACACACACACACACATACACACACACATATACACATACTTTTTTTTGCCTTTCAAGGCTGAAGCAGGATTTTTAAGACGTAAGGAAGTGCACGAAGGTTGGAAGGAGAGAAAGAAGTGCTTGGCAGATCACCCGAGGACGGAGTTAATTATGCCTCTTGTACAAACCTGTCAATATTGTTGTCACATTAAAACCGCACTCTCGCTTCTGCTGCTGTATCGATGATGTTAACCCGTGGTGACCCTAGGAAGAAGAGGGGGAGGCAAGGTTTTGTTTTGGGAGAGTAAACTCAATTGCAAAGCAAACAGGGCTAGAATGACAATCTGAGTCTCAGCACACATCACTTTGAAAAATGCGTTTGTAAGAGAGTTGTTGAGGAGGCAAGTAGCTTCTGCCTCCTATGGTTTTCGGGTGAGAAGCCTGTCCTTGAATTTTGAATTGTGGTTTGCGGACCCTCGGGGCTGGAGGGAAACCTTCACAGCTCCGAGGGCAATCCCCTCCCCCGAGTCTGTTCCCCTCTGGGCCTGCATCTTCATGGCTCTGTTCACAGCACTCAGGCTGGAAAGCTCTCTGCTCTCGGAGCTCGCCTGTACATTGAGAAGAAATGTGCCTTCCTCCAGCCACCACCCTCTGGGACTGGTCTCTCAGGGCTTTGAGGTGATGAAGGGATTACTCATCCTCTGGCAGCCGGTGACAACCAAACATCAAGCCAGGCCAGAATGGATGGCCTTTTGGCCTTGGGCTCCCGATGTATCATGCTGATTCCTTGACCCTAAGATCCCAACACACTGGTGTCCACAATGGAGGGGCCAACCTACAGCCTACGTTTCCATCATCCACGCCTCTTGCTATTCCCGGTGTGGGCCATGGACCAGCGGTATCAGTATCACCTGAGAGCTTGTTAGAAATGAGAATCCCGAGCTCTACCTGAGACCTACTGAACCAGAATCTGCCTTTTACCAAGATCCATTTTGCAGATGATTTGACTGCACATTTGCTACACGTCCTCACTTGCTTATGTAAATCTCTGGCTGACTGGTGCATCCTGATTCTGTGTGCCTGGGTGGGGTCTGAGGCTGTGGATACTGGACTTCCGAGGGGTGGTAGTGTTTTCAAGGAAGTCTGAGGTGAGATAGACATCAGGTGAGTGCTTTGAGGATGTCCTCTTGAAGAGTTCTGAAAGGTACCCCAAGATGGGGAGATACAAGTTTCAAGATGTCTCCCAACATTTCTCTAGTACAGGTCCTCAGGTCTACTTGCTGGCAAGAAATCAGCTCAATGTCTAAGAGAATTGTTAGACTCTAGTATCTTTGTCAACTTCCCAAGTTTGTTGTTGTTGTTCTTGCTCTCTATTTATTACTATGATTTGCTTCAAAAATAGTATTAATCGTATACTAGTTATATATTAGATAGTAGTATAAATCAACGCCTTTAGGTGTTGACTTTCCAAAGATGATAGATAATCCAGGAATTGACGAGTTCGCCTCTCACTCATAGGATTGCAGAGAGAAGAGTCTCCAAAAGCAGAAAAGATGGTATCCTGAAGTAAAAAGGAAAGGGCTTCAGGAGCGGAAGGAAGGGAACTGTGGAGGCCTGGAGAGGCCAGCAGCTGACCATCGCCTCAGGGTTTCAGTGGACATGGGGCTGACATCTCAGTTCTTTACCCAGTAAACACTCAGCTTAAGGTACTTGGAAGTCAACTTAGTATAGTTGCGGTAACCATGGCACTGAACCAACTATGTGTCCTTGCTAAAATTACTTAACATCTCAGTACCTAATTTTTCCATCTGTGAAATGTAGATTGTAATAGCATTCACTTCGCAAGATGGTTGTGAATTAATGTAGATTGTAATAGCATTCACTTCACAAGAGGGTTGTGAATTGTGGATTAATGAGAACATATTTGTGTTGGACATAGTGTCTTCTTCCCAGCATTCATTCTGCTGCAGCAGTCTAAAGCTCTAAACAGTGAATAGAAAACCCATCTCCTCCATGGTAAATTGATAGGAATAGGCAGGCCTGAACTGATTTGAGTCTCTCCTGTTGGAGATGAGCATGGACACATGAAGGAGTGTCAGCTCTATGGCGTTCTTCGAACGGCACCTGCAAAGGGTAGCACAGAAAGACAGAAGGGACCTAGGGACTTGGCCGATATCGGGGAGTCTTTGCATGAATCAGTCCTAGAGGCTGCCTTTCTCTGGATTCCAAGTCAGGTGGTCCACCACATTTCCCTATTGTCTACCTCCATTTGGACAGGGTTTTATGGTATGTGCAGTTAGGTATTCATACTGATCCAAAGCTGTACACAAAGCTGCATGTACTTAGCAGAGCGCCTGGCGCATAGTAAGCTCTTGAAAATTGTTAGCTTTTATTATTACTATTATCATACACAGTGTGCCAGACACATGCAGACCTTTGCTAGAAACGGCATTAATCCAAAAGGGGTACAAAGAATGAGACCTCTCTTTATAGGAGGTTGAAAA
This sequence comes from Cephalopachus bancanus, assembly GCA_027257055.1. NCBI lineage: Eukaryota > Metazoa > Chordata > Mammalia > Primates > Tarsiidae > Cephalopachus > Cephalopachus bancanus. The sequence goes on along the minus strand of JAPVLO010000112.1, from coordinate 838,459 downwards.
ACAACATACAGTAATCTCATTTAACTGTAACCAGGCAACAGGAAAGATTCTTTCCTCTCTCCCAACCCTCCCTTATTTGCTTGCAGGAAAAAGAGGAAAATTGTGATGAAAACCAGCTGATTGAATGGAATTGTGAACCTTCATCAGCAACAATTACCAGGCCACGCCCTAGCCTCAGTGCAGCTTCAGGCTCTCTGTCTCCCTTGACCTTTGTATTTACACAATAGGAAGAATAATGGCATGCCAGCCAGAGGACGGGGCTGCACCAAATGGTATCTTTTTGTTTGTGTGTCTTCGTTTTGAGAAGCTTCAAAAATATAGAAAAAAGACAAAAAAACAATAAAGAAGCACTCATGTTCCCATGTTGATTTTTCTTCATTTAATAAAATAAAAATTATAGACAAAATATTTAAAGACTCTTTGACCAATTCCTTCTCTCCAGAGGCCACTTTCAACTTGGGTTTGATGGTTCTTTCCCGGCTAATTTTTATTCATGAATTCATTTGCAGAATATATTATTTTATCTGTGCTTTTACAATCTACATACATGGTAAGTTAAGCTCTAAAAACTTGCTCTTTTCATTGACTAGTATGTTTTTAGAGTTAACCATTCCGATATACATATATCTAGTTTGTTATTTTTATTCAATGTAGTGTTTCAACATATGCATATATTTCATTTATTCATTATCTTGTTAATGGATACTTAGTTGTTTTTCTTTTTTTTTTTTCATTGTAAGTATGGCAGCAGTGAACATCCTTGTATGTGACCTTTATCTTTAGATCTCTTTCATACTGAAATCTATAGCTTGAGTCTAATGCATAAAACATTTAACTCATCAACATGTACTTATTAAGCCTAGTTGGTATTAGTGTCAAAAATTCAACCAGAGTATCTTAATTAACAGCCCTAGACTTGTATGGGCATATGGTCTACGGTTTAAAGAGTTATCAGTGCAGTTAGAAGCAAATTTATATGTATACCCAAGAAAACAGAGCTAATAATGCAAGGCAGGAGATGACAAATCAAATTAGAAGTATAGTCAGTGTTGTTAGAATTTAGAAGATACGAGTTTGAAGTCAGGGGATCAGGAAGCAGAATATGGCTCTGGGTCTTACAGGATGAGTAGAATTTTACCAGGCAAAATTGGAGAGGCTAGTCAAGGCAGAGTTCATGATATGCTCAAAGGGCAAGAGATGGGAAGCCCTCGAAGCTTCAGGTGAAAGGTGACACTAGAACTCTCAATTTTGTTCCTTCTACTCTGGTAGGAGTTACATATCTGATTGGTCAGATTCCAGAACAACGACAAGTCCATGCTTTGTGAATGGGCAGGGACATTGGACCTTTTGGAGTTGATGCCCTTCGATGTGGCACTCTCTTCTGACTTTTCTCTCCAGGTGGCTGGACGCATAGGCCAGGGATTGCCTTGGCTGGGGAGGACCCGGCTTGCTACTTTCGTTTCTCATCAGACGTGAGTATTTTGGTACTCTGCCTCATGCATGTTAAGTCAGCAGCTGTTGCTGAGCTTTCAGTCAGGGCTTACAGGGGGAAGAACTCCCTTGTAGGCCTTGGGCCTTTGCTCCAGTTCCAGCCCAGTTTGCTCATCAATGCTATAGACTAGCAGGCAAGTTGACAGAAAAAGTGTGTGCAGAAGATGAAAGACATTGATTGGAAAGGGTAGATTTGGGGTCAGATTGTGATTAACGTTGATGTTAGCCTGGAGTTTTGACTGATTGCCGAGGACCATTAGGTGCTGCTGACGATTTCTGAACAAGAGAATATAGGATCCAGGCATGTTCTAAAAAGACCAGTCTGAATTAGAAGGGAACAGTTTAAGAGGCCGTGGAAGAAATCCAAATGTGTGATTAGCTGAAATTCAATTTCTGAAAGTGGCAGTGAAAAGAGAAAAAGAAAAAAAAATTACTGTGAGAATTGTCAAGACTTGTTAAATAATGGGCATGGAAGAGGGTGGTGGAAAGAAATGTGATTTGGATGTTTTTTAGGATAGGAAACATAATTAGCAAACTCAAGACAGGGATCTGGGATTCATTACTATTGAGTTTGAGTCACATCCTGGGAAACACGTGGGCCTGGGCTGGAGACAGGTGGGGAGACATAGGGTCATGAAGACCGAAGGAAGATCTGGAGTGTTACCCAGTCTTTCACCTATTCCACATAAAAATGGTTACCCTAATGGAATGTCGACTTTATGTCTACCAGCTACCATTCTAAGCCCTTGGTGTACAAGGGAGGACCCCAAAATAACTGAAATTATTTTTTGGAGAGCAGGCCCCTTGTAGTATTGTCTTCTCCCACTAGGCAAATGTTGTAGGAACCCATTAGCATCCGTATACCAGCTAGTGTTGCTGAGAGAGACTGCGTTCAGCTTCAGTGAATTCCTTTTAGAGGTTCTTTCAATGCATTTGCCTATTTCATGGAGGGTGATTTATGAGCCCGCCTGCTCATACCACATTGAGTATTGGGTAGTTGTGGACCCAAAATGGCGTGACCCTCATGATCCACCCTTCCTATTCACGGGATCTTGTCCTGAGTAACTTTTTTTTTGTTCCCCTGGATGAAAAAAGTCCTCGAAGGGAAACATTTTGCCGATGTGGAAGAGGTGAAACACAAAATGGCAGAAGAACTAAAAGGCATCAAAATTGATCAGGTTAAAAACCGTTTTGAGCAGTGAAAAAGTCATCTCGATAGGCGTACTCAAACGGAGAGTACTTTAAAGATGACTGAAATTTCAACAAGCAAGAATACATACATAATTTTTTATAAATAATTTCCAGTTTTGGGGGGTCCCCCCTTGTATAGTGATTCATTTAATCCTTACAGCAACTGTATGAGGTAAGGGCTAGTGTTATGCCAATCTTGCAGGTAAAGAAACTGAGGATTAGAGAGCGTAAGTGATTGGCCAAAGTCCCAAAGCACATAAAGGGTCAATCAGGGATACAAGCCCATGTAGTCTGGCCTGAGAATCAGCTCCTTATTGCTCCCCAATACTTAGGAAGCCTAGTAAATTACACAACAGTTACAACTGTTGGACAATTTACTGCTGCTAAATGTCACTGTCTTCTCTGGATGATATTAAAAAGTAGGAAAGCAAGAAAATGCACCATTTAAAAGATTTCTCTAATAAAATAATCCCTTTTTTAGGAACACTTCTACACTGCTGGTGGGAATGCAAACTAGTGCAACCTCTTTGAAAGACAGTGTGGTGTGATTTCTGAAAGAACTAGAAGTTAGCCGGCCTCGGTGGCTCAGCCTGTAATCCTGCACTTTGGGAGACTGAGGTGAGTGGATTGCCTGAGCCCACAGGTTTGCATCCCACCCGGGCAACTTGGTGAGACCTTATCTCTGCAATAAAAAAGAAAAAAAATTAGCCAGGCGTGTTAGCGCGCGTAGTTCCAGCTACTCGGAAGGCGGAGGCGGAAGGATCGCCAAAGCCCAGCAGGTAGAGGCTGTGGGGCCGGGAGCGGCCACTGCACTCCAGTCTGGGCGACAGAGTGAGACTCCAACTCAAAAAAAAAAGAACTAGAAGTTGACCTTCCATATGACTCAGCAATTCCCCTATTGAGAATATACCTAGAGGAACTCAAGTCATTCTACCAAAAAGACATCTGCACATGCATATTTGTTGCACCTCTATTCACAATAGCCAAAACATGGAACCAACCTATCTGGTGCCTACTGAAGCTGAACTGGATTAAAAACAAAAAAGTGGTACATATACACAGTGGAATATTATGCAGTCATAAAGAAGGACAAACATATGGACTTCGCAGCAACTTGGATGGATTTAGAGTCTATCATACTCAGTGATCTACCACAGAAACAAAGAACAGAGTACCATATGTTCTCACTCATAAGCGGACTTTGAACAATTATCATAGTACTATAAGAAAGGGATTGGCAGTAATGGGAAACTGCCAGGGGAGGGGTGGTGGGATTGGCAGTTGAGGGAAACTGCCAGGGGAGGGAGGGGCACACTTTATCAACAGGGGTAGGTATAATGAGCATTTGTATACCTAACCTTGAATTGTACCCCATCTTTAAAATAAAGAAAAAATGAAATATTGCATTTATAAATTATATATATAATATTCAATGTGATTGAAAAACTTGATTTCGATCATTACTTAACTGTTATATTTAAATAAATAAATAAAATCCATTTTCTTACCAGTGTAGGTTAAAAAGTAGCTGAAAGAGGTTAAAATAAGTTATTTTGTAGGTATTATTTCTTTCTTTCCAAAGGCCATTAAAAGCCCACTTTTTTCCTTCAGGTTTGAGATGGCACCTTAGAGGATACCCTATGCATCAGCATTTTTCTGCCAAGGTCTGGCTTTGTGCCTGTTAGCCTATTAGACCATGAGGCCCTACAGGGCTGTGTACTTCCTGGCATCTTTTTAGGAGCTTGATATGATGTTTTATTGAATAAAGGAGTAAATAAAAACCCCTTATGCATGTGCATGCAATGTACCAGGGAAAGCTTCACATAGTTGATGATATTCGAACTGAGTTTTGAAGGATCAGTTGGTGTTAGTTCAGAATGGCCAGGGCAAAAGGTTTCTGGGCCAAAGTTTCTGTGTAAGAGAGGGCAGGGCAGACAACAAAACAAAGTAAGACAAATGGGATTTCATCCAATTAGAAAGCTTCTATACAGCAAAGGAAAAAATCAACAGAGTGATGAGATACCTATGAAATAGGTGAAAATGTTTGCAAACCATACATCTGGTAAGGGGTTAATATATAAAATGTACAAGGAACTCAACTCAATAACAAGAAAACAAATACCTGGATCAAAATAATAAGTAAAGGATTGGGTATGGTGACTCACATCTGTAATCCCAGCACTTTGGGAGGCCAAGACAGGAGGATTGCTTGAGCTCAGAAGACCAGCCTGGGCAGCACAGTAAGACCTCATGTCTTAAAACAAAACAAACCAAAAACAGCTGAGTGTGGTGGTGCATGCCAATAGTCCTAGCCATTTGGGAGGCTGAGGCTGGAGAATAACTTGCGTCCAGGTGGTTGAGGCTGTGGTGAGCCAATGATCATGTCACTGTACTCTAAACCCTAGCCTGGGTGACAGTGAGAACCTGACTCAAAAAAAATGGGTAAAGGATCTAAATAGACATTTTTCAAAGAGGTCATATAAATGGCCAGCAGATATATGAAAAAATGCTCAACATGAATAGTCATAAGGGAAATGAATGCATGTTAAAACCACAATATGTTATTACCTTACACCTGTGAATGACTACTATAGAAAAGATGAAGCATAACAAATGTTGGCTAAGATGTAAAGAAAAGAGTACCATGTACACTATCGGTAGGAATGTCAATTAGTACAACCATTATGGCAATCCCTCAAAAAATTGTGATCCAGCAGTCTCACTACTGGGTATACATCCAAAGGAAATGAAATCAGTATGTCAAAGAAATATCTGTATTCCCATGTTCATTGCAGCACTATTTACAGTGGCTAAGATATGAAGTCATCTTAAATGTCAGTCAACAGATGAATGGATAAAGGGTATATGGTATATACACAATGGAATAGCACTCAGTCTTAAAAAAAGAAGGAAATTCGGCAATATGCAACTACATGGATGAACCTGGAAGATATTATGGGAAATAAACCAGCCACAGAAAGACAGATATTGCATTATCTTCTTCATATGTGGAATCTAAAATGTTGATCTCATAGAAGAGAGGATGAGGTGGGAGGGAGGGAGGAATTGGGAGATGTTGGTCAAAGGATACCTAATTTCAGTTAGATAAGAAGAATAATTTCAAACGATCTATTGTACAACGTGGTGACTGTACTTAATGACAATGTTCTATACTCTCAAAAATTGCAAAGACAGTAGATTTCAAGTGTTTTCACTACAATTAAATGATAAGTATGTGAGGTGATGCATACCACGAGTGGAGTTGGGGTTATAGGGTATGTGTAATTTTGGTCTTAGTGACAACTCCCAGACTGTTTCCCAAAGTGGTTCCACTATTTTATACGTCTACCAACATTTTGGGAATTTTTGTTTCTTCACATTCTCATCAGTACCTGGTATTGTCTGTCCTTTAAATTTTAGCCATTTTACTGAGTGTGAAGTCATAGCCAATTATATATTTTTTGCTAGGCAGTCAAGTCTTTTACCTAATTTAAAAATTGAGTTGTTTGCTTTTTATTGTTATTAAAGAGTTATTTATATATTCTGGACACCCATCCTTTGTCAGATATATGTATTGCAGAGATTTTTTCTTAGACTGAGAGTTGCCTTTTCATTTTTTAATAGTATATTTTTAAGAGCAAAGGGCAGAGTTTTAACTCTGAGATACAATTTATCCATTTTTTTTTCCCCTGTGGTGAGTATCTTCATGCTTTGTCTAAGAAATTATTGCTTGGCACATGAATGTGAAGATAATCATTTTCTTGTAGAAGTTTTATGTTTCCTTTCTTGCACTTAGATCTAGAATCTATCAAAATAAATTTTTGTTATGGTTTGCAATAGGAATTGAGATTTTTTTTCTATATAGATGTCATATTGTGTCTGCACAATTTGTCGGAAGTCCTTATTAAATAGTCTTGGAACTTTTGTCAAAAAATGCCACACTGAATTGATTGTTGTAATTTTATATTATATCTCAAAATCATGTAATGTGATTCTTCCAGATTTGTTCTGTTTCTTTCAAAATTGCTTTGACTACTCTATTGTCTGTGCATGTCTATGTAAATTTTAGACTTTTGGTAAGGCTTACAGAAAAAACCTACTGGGGTTTTGAATGGGATTGCATTTCATCTGTAGATAAATTTGTGAAAAAAATAGCATCTTATTAATAATATTGAAAAAAGTCTTCCTATCCATGAACTTAGTATATCTACCCACTTATTTGGGGTTCTAAAATTTTTTTCTCAATACTGTTTTATAGATTTTGTACATTTTATGTTAGTTTTATACCTAGACTTTTTTAATGCTGCTGTAAAATGGCATTTGAAATGTTTTTTTAAATTTTCTGATTGTTACTAATGTATACAAGAGATTTCCAGATATTGACCTTGAGTAGAGTAATATTATCAAATTATATATCAATTTTAATAGTTTTGTACTGATTACTTTAAATTATTTATGTATATAATCATGGTCTGTAAATAATGCTAACTTTATTTCTTCCTTTCCAATTTTTATACTTCCTTTTTGCTAACTTTTTGTAGTGGCTTGAATCCCCAGTAAAATATGAATAAGAGTGTTGATAGCAGAGATCTTTTTTTTTTTTTTTTTTTTTGCTGAATTCAGGGAGAAGCATGCAATATTTTACCACTAAATATAATATTTACTGTAGAACACTTTAAACTACATTGATTTTTGAATGTTAAATCAACCTTATATTGCTGAAACTTAGCCATTATATATTATTATTATTATTATTATTTTTTTTTTTTGAGTTGGAGTCTCACTCTGTCGCCCAGACTGGAGTGCAGTGGCCGTTCCTGGCCACCGCAGCCTCGACCTGCTGGGCTCCGGCGATCCTTTCGCCTCAGCCTTCCGAGTAGCCAGAATTACAGGCATGCGCCACCACGCCCAGCTGATTTTTTTGATTTATTGTAGAGATGAGGTCTCGCTGCCCAGGCGGGTCTCGAACCCGCGGGCTCAGGCAATTCACTCACCTCAGCCTCCCAAAGGCGCGGAATGACAGGCTGAGCCACTGAGCCCGGCTCCATTATATATTATTTTAAAAAATAATTATTATAAACATATATATTATATTATATAAACATATGTTATATATAACATATATATATCACTGGGTTTAGTTTACTAAAGTTCTGTTTAGAATTTCCCCATCTATGTTCATAAATAATATCACTCTGTATTTTTTTTGAAATGTCATTCTGAGTTGTTTACCTAATGAAATACCATTGGCTTTATAGGACAAGTTGAAAATTATTCATTATTTTTCTCTTCATTTCCCAGAAGAGTTGTATAAGATTAGTATTATTTTTTCCATAAATATTTGGGAGAATTAACTAGCAAAGTCATTTAAGTCTGAAGGTGGTCAGGCTCAGTGGCTCAGCCTGTAATTCCAGCATTTTGGGAGGCCGAGGTGAGTGAATTGCCTGAGTCTGAGGGTTCGAGACAAGCCTGGGCAATTTGGAGAGACCTCATCTCTACAATAAATCAAAAATTAACTGGGTGAGGTAGCATGTGCCTATAGTTCTGGCGACTTGGAAGGTTGAGGTGGAAAGATCACCAGAATCCAGCAGTTCAAGGCTGGGGTAGCCATGAGTGTGCCACTTCACTCCAGCATGGGTGATGGAGTGAGACTCCAACTCAAAAAAAAAAAAAAAAGTCTGAAGCTTCTTTTGTAGGAATGTTTTTAATTAAAAGTCCCAAATTATTTAACAGATATAAGAAGAATCTATTCATCTTTGTGTTAATTTTAGGAAGTTGTATTTTTCAAGAAACTTGTGCATTTCCTTAAATTGCCAAACTTATTGGTATAAACATGCACATTTAAAACCAAATATATTAGTAATTACAGTAGTTGTAAATAGACCAAACACTGTAATTAAAGAGAAAGATTTTCAATACTTATTTAAAAAATAAAACCCAGACTGTGCACAGTGGCTCATGCCTGTCATCCCAGCACTTTGAGAGGCTGAGGCAGGAGAATTGCTTGAACTTGGGAGTTCTAGACCAGCTGAAACAACATAATGAGACCTTGTCTCTTCAGAAAAGTGAAAAAATTAGCTGGATGTGGTGGTGCACCCCTGTGGTCCAGCTAATCTGGAGGCTGAGGTGAAAGGATCACCTGAGCCTGGAAGGTCAAGGCTTCAGTTAGCTGTGATCATGCTACTGCACTCCAGCCTGGGCAACAGAGTGAAATCCGACTAAAAAAATTTTTTTTAATAGTAAATAACTCCCAATTAAATGTGTTTTTAGAAGACAAACTTTACATATAAGGACACAGAAAGATTGACGGTAAAAAGAGGGGAAAGATATATTATGCAAACCAAAGACTTGTTGTGGCTAAATTAATTTCAGGCAAAAAAGACTTTAGTCAAGATATATTTCTAAATAGAGATATTTGAAAAGGCTAATAAAATTCATAACTGTCTAGCTAAAAAATATTAACAATAAAAAAAGAAAAAACCACAAATTTTCATTATGACAAAAGGGTAAATTCAACAGAAAGGTTTAACAATTCTAAGCATGAGCTTAATGACAGCTGCAAAGTATGTAAAGCAGAAATTGAGAGACTACAGGGAGAAATAGACAATTGGATAATCATAACTGAAGATTTTCATATAACTTTCTCAGTAACTGACAGAATAAGCAGAAAGAAATCATTCAGGAAATAGAAACTGGAATAATATGATGAGATAACTTGACCTAACTCAACAGTGGACCAAACAACTTCAGAAGATATTCTTTTCAAGTACCTATAGAACATTTACTAAATACCATGTCTTGGGCTATAAAGCAAAAAGACATCACTACAGATCTTACAGACATTTAAAAAAACCTAACATATTACGAACAGTTTCATGCAAACAAATCTGACAATTTAGAAGACTGACTGACTTTTAAAGATGGAGTAACATGATCAGATTTTCATTTCAGAAGGATTACTCTGGCTGCAATCTGGATAGTGGATTAGATGGGAGCAAGACCAGAGGCAGTCAGGGTGTTAGGAGCCCATTACAATAACTAGGCAAAGATAATGGTGGCCTAGACAAGAAGATGTTAGTAGGAGGAATGAAGAACGAATCCAATAAAAAAGGAAATAAGAAAGGAAAGCTGAGTCTCAGTGATTAAGAGACATCGCAAAATATTGATTCAAAAAATTTTTATTGAGGTCCTACTATATGCCAAGTACTGGTTACAATAGTCAGATATGGTCCCTGTCTTAGTGATGATGCTTTCTTCTGATTGGAATCAGAGCCAGAAACTCTACCTTAGATTCTTAACTCTAGTCCAGACCTAAGTGCTTTCCACAAGATATAGCAGCTCAGAATCTCTTTTGTTATATGACTTACTTTAACTGCTGTATCTGATACGAGCATAAATATCTTTGTATCTGCATTTTTGAGCCACCATCATGGCCAGGTTCTTCCAGGCAGCTCTTATTGATTTAAGAGTTTTCTAAGATTAAGCTGAACCTTCATAAATTTCTTTATTTTGGCTCGAAGTTATAGACACTGGGAAATGGCTATTCAAAAAATCAATACGCTTTCCTATTAAAATGGAGCTGGGTTCTTTGTCACAGTGGCACTGGCATTTGTAATCTGTTGGGCATTCGCCTCTTCTTGAAATAGGGTAGGCCAAGGATTTTTGTGAAAACAGCTTTTTCAAGTCAATTTAATAATTTTGTCAAAAGGAAGGGATACGGAAAGCCTGGCATTCTGGATTCATCTGGTTTGCTCATTCTCCTCTGAACTATAGGCTATTGGAGCTGGAGCATTTTAAAGAAGAACAAATCAAGGCTCAGAGAAGTAGAGTGACTTGCAATTATCCGACTACTTTTACATGGACTCAAGACTAGACTCCAGGTCTTTCCAGTGTTCTTTCCTTTAACACCAGCCCATATCCATGACAGCCTTGAGACCCAGGGATCTATTTTTTGCTTGTTTTATATTTTGGAAAAATAAAGCTTTAGCTTTGCTCCAAATGACCACTTCCGGTTCGAATACCTCTCTCTAGTCACATCCTGTGTTGGCTCTTCACCATCATCTCTGGCTGTAGGGAAGCCAGAACCTGAGGCTATGCAAAGTAGAAGCAGGTACTCTTTGGGATGATTTCAAAGAGCTGGAGAAGGGAGACCTGGGCACAACCTACCGTTAGAAAACTGAAATTTCTTTCCTTTTTTTTTGAGTTGGAGTCTCACTCTATCGCCCAGACTGAAGCGCACAGTCTCGACCTGCTGGGCTCCGGCGATCCTTCCGCCCCAGCCTTCCAAGTAGCTGGAACTACAGGCGCGCACTACCAAGCCCGGCTAATTTTTTGATTTATTGTGGAGATGAGGTCTCACCAAGTTGCCCGGGCGGGTCTCGAGCCTGCGGGCTTGCAAAGCACTGGGCCTCCCAAAGCACTGGGATTACAGGCTGAGCCACTAAGCCCAGCCAGAAACTTGAAATTTCTAAGACAAATTTTTCATTACACAAGGAGAGCAAAAGCCCAAGTTGCAAATGCCCCTAGAAAAGAATATGTGACAGCTTCAGTTGACACTGAATTGAAAATAATTGATCTTGAATCCTTTCCTGGGAGTACTTTGTGATAGTCAGAAGAAAATATGATGTCACTGGCACTGAGTGTCTTAGGAAGGACAAAGAGAAGTTCACTGAGGCAGAAGAAAAAAATAGAGGAAATGTGTGTGTTTGAGAAAAGGGATTTAAGGGTGTGGAAGCAAGAACTTCTGAAGACGAATTTTGTCTACAATATCAGCTCGACATCACAGCTTGGTCCTGCCTTGACCCTATCTGTGGTGCCTATCTTGGCCCTGTCTGAGGTGCCCATGTCCTATTGCTGAACCTGTGTGTACTGAAACACCTCAATACTGGGTGCCAGTAGCAAGGGATGCATCTGTAGAGGGGATTGTCTTCAAGCCAGGGAGCACCCAGCCAGCTGTGCACCGGAGAGGGATCCCCAGACCAGTGGCAACTATGCCTCGTGACTGGTTCTTGGTTATGAGGATTGTCATGAAAATTCTCTGTATGAGGTTTTTTAGGGCAGTGAAACAACTCTGCAGGATATTATAATGGCGGATACACAACCTTCTACATTTGTCCAAACCCACGGAATGTACACCATTAAGAGTGAACTCTAATGCAAACTATGGACTTTGGGTGATAAGGGTGTGTCAATGTAGGTTGACCGGTTGTAGCAAATGCACCACTCTGGAAGGGGATGTTGATAATAAGGGAGGCTAGGCAAGTATGGGGGCAAGAAATATATGGGACATCTCTGTGCCTTTCTCTCAATTTTGCCATGAACCTGAAAGCTGCTCCAAAAATAAAGTCTATTTAAAAAAAAATAATGTGTGTATGGTACCTGGCGTGCTCGCTGGAATTGGAGGAACACGAAGCAGAAGCACCAGGGTGGAGCATATTGACAATTAGATGGGAATGAGGAAATCTAAGTTCTAATCCAGGCTCTGCCACTAACTGTGGGGCCTTGGCTTCTGTTTCCTCATCAAGACAGGCTTGGTGCTTCTGCATTCGGAACAAAGAATTTATGGTCTCCAAGAAATGTATTTTCCAAGTTCCATCTTTTTGAGAGAAACACTGTGCCTTGGAATAGAGGGATACCTGGGCACAATAAAAGGATCTTGAGGCCCTCAATTCTTTGACTGGGTCTTGGGGTAGTGTCCCAGTCCAGCCAAGGCTTGGTCGTGATCCCAGGAGGCCTCTGCATTCTAGGCCTTCCTCAGAGTAGGTGTTGGAGCTGCTATTCGGGTGGTAGAACTTCTTCCATGTCCCCACAATCCAGCCTCTCACCCTAAAGAATCCCTCTCTTCCTAGGAGGAGCTTCAGCCATGAGGCCGTGGTCAGGAACCTGGGAGCAGGTGGAGAGCGGAAGGTCGCTTCATCTCAGGCCTGTTGGGTTGTTCTTCCTTCCTTCATTTCTCACAAGGCCCACCCGTGGATGCCGGCCTCAGACCAGCACAAGCTTTAGAGATATGTTTGCCTTCCCTTTGCAGCAGACTGTGACTCCACCTGAAACAGAACGTTATTTTTAATGTCAGGTGGCAGTTCTTCATCTCTCCCTTTCTGCCCTGGGACTCAGGCTTGCAGCTCATGCCCTGCCTCATTGGATTCCAGAAACTCTGCCTCTTCCAGAGAGTGGCAGGACCCAGCGCTAGGCATCTGGCAGGGCGGGGGGTGGGGGGGTGAGATTTCAGGACTGCATCTGTTGTACTCCCTTTAAATTCAGATAACCGTTTGCTCGGTCTCATGGCACGCCATGGTCAAGGCAGGAATTAAAGAACTCTGGCAGCTTCTACGCCCTTCATCAGCAAAATAATCTGATGAAATCAAACAAGTTTTCAAGGGTTTCCTCCTGCTTGTCTAGCAAAACACTGCAGTGGGCTTGGGTGCAGAATGCCTAAGTGGCTGCTTACTGCCCTGCTTCAGGGGACAAGCCTGCCTGTTTAGTGGCCCTTGTCGTGGAGGATAGCATCGGCAGGGTGGCACTAGGCCAGCGATGGAGTCTTCAGGGGAAAGCCTTCCAGCTTCCTTTCTTCTCGCCACCGGTAGAGTTTCCCACTGAAGCAGGGAGCAGACCAAAGACAGATTGCATGGTTTTGCCCAGTGTTTTTCCTAGGGGTCTGTCGCTTGGGAGCTGAACGTTGAAAAGAATTTAATTACACGGGAAAAAGTAACTGTCTACCCGATGCTGGAGGGGTGGTTTGCTCCATACATAAACATGAGAAGAACAATTCAGTCATGAGAAAAGTCTCCCCTGCAGGTGGCTGGCCAGGCCTTGTCTTCACTCTCAGTGCCTGGTCTGTACTGGGCAGCATCCAGTGCCCTGGGTCCTGTGGACAGCAGAAGTGTGGTGCAGCCCTGGGCACTCGATGAATCCGTGGGAAAGGGAGCCGGACTTCTGTCTCTGCTGGGTTGTAGGAAAGACCGGGGCACAAAGTCCAGGAGGTGCCAGTCCATTCAGAAAGGTCAGTTGTCAGAGCTATTAAGTGTGTGTGTGGGAGGGGGGAATGCCTGTAGCACCAGTGACTTTAATTTTAGAGTGCTGGAATGTATGAAAAAGCATCCTGTCTTCTCACACACAGACAGGCCCGCTCTGTGTATCATCTGATACACATTCTCTGGCAAGAAAACTGTTCTTACTGTTCTTTCTGTTGTATGCCAATCAGATGGGGCCTTCTAGTGTCTCTAATTTAGTACCTGATTTTCCTTAAGATCCAGGAGGCTTGGAATATCCTCTGGAGTATCAGGGGACACCAAGAAACTTGCGACAGCTTCCTCCTCTGCCATCCCTTCTCCCTCCAGGACCCTCCCAGAAGCCGTAGAAGAGGGGAGGCTGAAGCAGTCGGGGAGCTGAACGCTGAGTGCGGAGTTCATCCTGGAGTCAGGCCAGGCAAGCAAAGTGGCTGAAGCCCTGCCCGGGCAGCTTAGGTCTGCAGTGGGTGGGTGGCTGCAGGGGGGTCAGCTGAGGCTGGTTGACATCCCAGGAGAAGGTCTCACAGGCAGGGCAACACAGTGGTGTCTTAAGAGCTCCCTGAACCACCATGCTTCACTCTCGCCTCTCCATGACTTTCTGAATCTCCCTGTCTCCCCCCCACACCAGAGGCCAGCAAAATAGTTCTTAGGGAATCAACCATCTCTAACGTACTAAAACTTTAAGCCAATGTATTATCTCTCCCGGGGTTACTTGCATTGTAAGCTTTAGACTCGGTTACTAAATAAAAGCCATTTCACCTTATAAAAGAATGACACACATCAGCCCGCAGAGAGAAGAGAAACGTCAGGAGTAAGAGTATCTCCTGGGCTTTGGAACTTGTTGACTTCCAACTCCAGGCCTGCTCAGGAGAGGATCAGGAGACTGATCCCAAGATTTGGCTTTTCAGGCTGGGAAATTTTCCCCCACTTGCTGCGAACAGGACCTGAAATCGTCACCATTTGTCTCTTAAGGTTAAAGCATTTCTTCTCAAAGCCATGGTTTCCAGAACTGTCACCTAGGAGGGAAGTAACACAGGGCCTGGACAAGAGACAGTCATGTTCGTTTCACATCATAGACATCTCAGACCAGAATGGGACACAGAGTAAGCTAATTTTAGTGGAAAAATGGGGGAGGGGAGATGCATGGTGTGGTAGAAAGAGGATTAAATTAAAGTCATGACACTTGAATCTGTTAATAGCTACATGGTGTGGTGTAAACAGCTTATTATTCATTATCTGTAAAAGGAAATACTAGCTGTTTTCCACAGGGCAATTGGGAGACTCAAAAGAGACAGTGCTTGTGAAACAACCTTAAAAATGGCAAGTCCCAAGCTGGGCTCAGTGGCTCAGCCTGTAATCCCGCGCTTGGGGAAGCCAAGGTGAGTAGATTGCCTGAGCCGTGGGTTCGAGACCCACCTGGGCAACTTGGCAAGACTCATCTCTACAATAAATTCAAAAAAAATTAGCCGGGCGTGGTAGCGTGCGCCTGTAGTTCCAGCTATTGGAAGGCTGAGGTGGAAGGATTGCTGGAGCCCAGCAGGTCGAGGCTGCTGTGGCCGGGAGCAGCCACTGCACTCCAGTCTGGGCGACAGAGTGAGACTCCAACTCAAAAAAAAAAAGTGGCAAGTCCCATAAAAATGCAAGTTGTGGTAATACTTGAATTTGTGAGACATAATTCCTTTATTTTGCTGATGGATCTCTCCAAGGCACTGGGCCTGCAATTCAGGTACTTGCTGCTAGGGGGCAGTGTTGCCTCTTAGCCTGCAAAAACTGAATGGATTCCACACTTCCCTTTCGGTCCTTCTGGCTGATGTCTAAGGGCAGCTGCTAGAGGTTTGCATGCACACTGGGACCCCAGGCTTGTCTAATAGTCCCTGCAAAATAAATAGGAACTTCATCTGCTCCACATCAAGCACCTGGAACTAAATCCGCTTTTTTCCTTTAATTTTTTTTTTCAGAGTCTTCCACTCCCAGACAGTGGTTAAGGAACCCAAGAGTATGTTTTTAATAAATCAAGTCGTGGGCTCTTTCTAATGTCACTTTGATAAATTGAGTTTACTCACATCCTGAAAGCCAGGCCGCTGGTGTCATCCTGCTCTTGTTTTCACAAAGTCGGACTTTTCTGTCTTAGGCTTGACTGTAATATGCTAGATCTTCTTTAAGCCTTTCCGGAGTGCATCCAAAATAGTCCAGTCTGCAGTGGTTAGTTCCAAAATGCAACATCACTGATCAACGCATCCTCTACTTGGCATTTGCGTATCATTTTAGAAGAGGAAACTTGTTAATGTGGTCCAGGCAATAAGCCCTGACCATCCCTCATGGGGTTTGGCTTTAATATGAGAAAACAAGGAGCAACTTTCAAACCAATTGACAGGTGCAAGATTCAGAAAACCTTGAGCGTTGCTGGAGTCACGAGGTTAGATCCCAACTCACAGGTAAGTGCAGGAGATATTCCAACTTCCCCTCTCTCTGGCTTTGACACCAGCCTCGGGCACTAAGAAAATCTTTAACTCTACTCCGTCTTTGCTTCGTTTCTATGCTTCCCTGTCTCCAAAGGTTGGGGCCCGGGGTGCCATTTCTCCCACAATATTTTTCCTGCCTGAGTACTGGAGATGGAAGAATGGGCTTCTGAAGTTTGTGCAAAGGCAAGGCTCATGCTAGAGTGACAACCAGATGTTGATCTTCTAAATCAAGGGTCCCCAACCCTGGGCGGCAGACTGCTACCTGTAGCCTGATAGGAACCTGGCCACGCAGCTGGAGGGTGAGTCACGGGCGAGTGGAGCTCCGCTTTCTGTCTGAACAAGGGGTGGCATTAGATTCTCATAGGAGTCCGAACCCTATTGTGAACGGCGCATGCAGGGGATCTAGGCTGCTCACTCCTTATGAGAATCTAGTAAGAGATCTGATGATCTCCCCTACCCCGTCCTTTGGAAAGATTGTCTTCCATGAAACCTGTCCCTGAAGCCAAAAAAGTTAGGGACTGCAGTTCTAAAAGATGCCCTGAGTGTCGGAGCTGAGTGGGAAGCAGACGTCTGCGGGGCTGAGCTGGGTGCTCCCTTATCAGGAAATGTGGCCCTAGACATCTACCGCATGTCTGTAGAGCAGAAAAGAGAGCATGTCCTCTTTGTTCCGAGAGTAAAGCCAAGTAGTACTTTGGCTCTAGTTCCTTTGAGGACAGAGAAGGCCCCCGACCAGTGGGCATTTGGCCTATGGAACTCCTAAAGTCTCTGTCTCACGTTCAGGGAGGCCTCCTTGAAGAATCAGATCCAGAGGGAACATGGGAGTAAGACAAGGCAACCTGTCCAGTTTGCAGCAGCCACGCAATAAAACCCGGCTGCTCCAGGATCTGTCTTTCTTGTGCAGGCCATCAGCACCAACAACAGATATTGGTAAAAAAAGCTCCATCATGTTCATGCACTTTAATAAAGTCCAGGAACTAGGATGCTTAAAAGAATAGTATGCAGTATTGAAGGAAAAGGCAAAACAGAACCACAGGCTGATATGCAAGATCTTCTGCAGAAATCACCAGTTTGTTTATGTATCTGCTTGTTTGTCCATGTATACATGCATACACACACTTTCTTGTTCCAAATGGAATTGATTCATATGTTTATTGAGCACCCGTTGTATTCCAGACATTGTGAGCAAAACCTGATACAAACACTGCCTTGTGGAGCTAACAGTCTAGTGAGGAAAACAAGCATTAACCACCAAATCAAACAAATGGCCCGATGATTATAAACTAAGATAGGCACAATGCAGGAAACACACAGAAACCCACGGAAGAGAGGTGTGTGGAAGATGGTATGCAGTGAGTGAGAGCCATTGTGAAATTTCTGGGTATGTTGCAAGCTTGTCATTAAATGCAGCCACAACTATACATCAAATTACATAAACTAATAATTAAATAGCTTATACTAAAAACATGACAACAGATATTTAAAATTCATCACTTCCTAATTATTTTACACTGTACTGTTATCCAGGCTTTTGTGGTTATTTATATCCTTTTGTATCTGCATGGCAGAAATACTATAAAACGATGTGTTAGTGTTCTCTTTCCAGCTTCCCTGGACATCACATTGGTAGCTTGAAATCTGCCATGGTGAGTGTATCTCTATCATGGAAATCAGCCAACACTGCGTATCAGTGCCTTTTTTTGCCCAGAGATCTCTGGTGGTTAAGAATTCTTCAGCACGCGGCAGCTTGAGGCCGTATAGCAGGAAGTGGTAGTCCAAACTGGAGGCGGGAGGTGTGCAGACATGAACAGGCAAGGTGTTGCTGATGCTGCTAGTTTCCTACCCACGCCCATTCTCAGCTTGTGCATCGAATGTAGCCACGGTTTTGTTGATGGTGGCCACATTTGCTCAGCTAAAGCGCACCACATATCCCAGCCTCCCTTGGAGTTTGGGGTTGGAGCCACATGACGCAGTCTTGGCCAGTGAGATTTCTGGGAAAACGTTTGCTTCTTAATGTGGGCACAGCCCCTCCCTCCTTCTTTCTTCCCTCTTCTTTTTCCTGCTTGGAATGCTGCCTAGAGGTGGATCAGTCCTCTTGTGACCAGGAAGGGACCAGGAGGATGACACATGCCAAGAACAGCCAGGCAGAGAGACAGGAGGAACTGGGTCATGGATGATTCTGGAGCTGGCAAGTCTCCCAGGTTGCCCACCTGTGGGCCTCTTCTAAGGGGGCAAATAAACCCCTAATTGGTGCAGCTACTCAGTTGGGTCTCTACCTGCAACCAAATGCAGCTTCTTACTAAGACAGAAGACTTTCTTCAAGAAGTGAGTTTTTAGATGATTTGATGGAAAGAGGCAGGAATTAAAGGTCAATTAAATGGAGCCTTTCCCTTGTGCCTAGTGAGTGGGTTCATTGTTACACAGTCCTCACTCAGGTCTGACCTCTGCTGCTAAATAGGTCTGGAATTTGCCAGGTGACAGGGAAGCCCAGGATGAGGTTGCTGAGGCAGCAGCAGTCTTGTTCTGGCTCTAGTGGGATCATTTCATGGATTAGCTGGCGCTGGTGGTGGGCTCCTATCTGGCAGACAGGGAGGTGAATTCAGGCTGGAACCAGCTGACCTGTTTCCGTCAACAGCACCCTCTCTCCTCCCTCTCCCTACCTCAGTCCACAACAGCTTTCACGTCTTATTTCCAAATTTTCAGCCCCTGGACACCCAGCCAGCCCTTCCCTGCCTGCCACGAAGCTTCTTTGCCAGGGAGGGGCCTCTTGAATCCAAGTACAGAAAATTCTCGTATTTTTTTAAAGCCTTCAACCGGTTGCTAGGGTTTTGCGTATCCAGCTTACAGAGCTTTCTCCTGTGAAAGAGCCTGTCTCTATAGAAACTGCCACGTCACGGGGCTCTGCACAGCAGCGTTTGACACTCAGGCTGTCTCTTCTAGAGTAGGTTTCCTATCAGAGGCCCTCTCACGGAAGTGTGTGCCGGGAGATGGGAGGAAGAGGACCCTGGAGCTGACAATAGGTTTAAATACCTTTACTTCCTCTCTCCTGCCCTCTCCTTTCTCTTCCTCCCCTCCCCCACTATTCCTTTCTTCTCCCTCTGTGTTGCAAACAGAAGAAAGCAAGTCCAGCAATACAGTGCATTTCTCTCTGTGTTTTCACTTTTCTCCTTCCCCATGGAAAGATGACATTGCTGCCACACCTATGCAAATGCGTGCACGCACACGCACGTACACAGACACACACACACACACACACACACCACACACACACACACACACACACACACACACACACACACACACACACTGTCCTGGTGAGATAAGTGGCAGCTTAGAAAAGGCTCATTTGCTGAAACACTCAGGAATTACACATTATTTATGCGGACTCAAGGCTAACTCAGGCTGGCCTCCCCAAAAGCTCTTGAGTCCAATCCAAGGGAGGCTCACACTGAGGGAGTTGGAGGAATGGGACGCCCCTTCCCATCTTAAAGAGGACTGTGAGGTCACATCTCTGTCGAAGCTATTATCCTGCCACACTAAAATGCAGGTAGTCCTTGACTTATAAAGAGGGCGATCATACAGTGTATCGCCCAAGTCAGGACATCTGTGAGAGGAGCTTTTAGTCATCCACCTGAGACAATAGTCATACTACAGGATGGTGGCAAATCAGTACAGTTGACTGATCCACTTGTAACTTATAGACACTCTTTACAAACAATACATGCAAGAAGACGGCTTCTTGCACCTGATCTCGGCCAAAGGCCCTGTGGTGCCTAAAAATGGAGAAATTGGAAGCTTTTGAATAACATGTGAGTTCCTAAGAGAAGAAAGGAATAATGGGGTTGAAGGGTTAGCAGATTTTCAAGAAGACTCCTGTGTACCTGATATTTCTTTCTTTCTTTTGAGTCGGAGTCTCACTCTGTCGCCCAGACTGGAGTGCAGTGGCCGCTCCCGGCCCCCGCAGCCTCGACCTGCTGGGCTCCGGCGATCCTTCCGCCTCAGCCTTCCAAGTAGCTGGAATTACAGGCACGC
Organism: Cephalopachus bancanus; assembly: GCA_027257055.1. NCBI lineage: Eukaryota > Metazoa > Chordata > Mammalia > Primates > Tarsiidae > Cephalopachus > Cephalopachus bancanus. The sequence goes on along the minus strand of JAPVLO010000112.1, from coordinate 818,280 downwards.
GCTACCACGCCCGGCTGATTTTTTGATTTATTGTAGAGATGAGGTCTTGCTGCCCAGGCGGGTCTCGAACCCACGGGCTCAGGCGTACCTGATATTTCACACACGTGTTTCTGCAGGATAAATACCCAGTAGCAATAGATGAGAGTGTCCACGTCCCCGCGTCCCCACCAACACCTGTCTTTCTAATACTCTTAAAAGAACCAAACCACTCCACCATGTCTGGCTCCTCCTGTTCCGCAAACAGCCAGACTTTTGTCTCTTCACAACCTCAGTGCTTGCCGGGCATGGTGGGTTGTGCCTGTAATCCCAGCAATTTGGGAGGCCAAGGTGGGAGGGTTGCTTGAGTCCAGGAGTCTGAGACCCGCCTGGGCAACATACTGAAACCTCATCTCTACAAAAAATAAAAAATGTAGCTGGGCCTGGTGACACACACCTGTAGTCCCAGCTACTTGGGAGACCGAGGTGGAAGGATTGCTGGAGCCCAGCTGGTTGAGGCTGCAATGAGCCATGATCATGCCACTGCCCTCCAGCCTGGGCCACAGAATGAGACCCTGACTCAAAACAAAACAAAACCCACCAAAAAACCTCGGTGATAGCATGGTGGAGACAAGCACAGTGACTTTCGAGCCCCTAAGCCTCTGCGTGTGGCAGGTGCCAAAGCTACAAGACGGAAGGAGCTGGCTGCTTCTTGACATGCTACCAAATCCCATAAGGCAAATCCTCCCACTACTCTTCTTTTTCAGAAATTCCAGTCTGTTCATGCTTGTTAATTTTCCCAAGCCAACTTAAGCATCAGCTAATCCCTTCACATTTTTTTATCTTCGAGTATCATTTTGAGATATTAGCATAGAGGTTCACTTAGGGAGAAATGATATCTGTACATCGTGAAGTCCCCCTGCTTTCCAACACAAGAAATGCCCTGCCTGTTCGTTTGTTTAAATCTCCTTCTGTAATAGAGTTTTGCTGTTTATTGTTTTATAATACAAATTCCTGAACCACAACGCTGGACAATCTGATTTTCCATCCCTGGAGGTGGGCCGGTGGAAAGAGCATCAGAAGTGAAGGAAAGAGGCCTGAGGGCTGAAAAGATAAGCCTAGTGTCCTTGATTTCACGTCATTGCCTACAGCCAACCTCAAATCCTGAAATGGGCAGGCCACTATTTTTTCTGAGCCGCAGTATTAATCATAGTGGACAAAACAGCCTTTGATGTGTTGCAACAGGAGACTGGGAGTGTGTTGCCATAGAAAGAAGCAAGGTAGGAGCATGAGGACATGGGTTAGAGGAGGAATCTGGAAGGAGGAGGGAGATGCCATTTTTGGAAGTCTGAGCTTCAGTTTCCACCAGTGAATTTCATTTACATAAAAAAAGCACTCCACATATGTATTGCTATGGCAACACTGAGGTGATGGTCTCTGGCTCTGAGTTTCTTAGTACATGCAAAATGAAACAGAGTCAAACCTCAGGATCTAATGAAATCACATATCCACTTACATTTGAACTGTACAATAGGTACAAGCTGTAAAATTATAAAGATGGAGGTGTCATTATTATAACTTTTTTCTCATGGGAAATTATATTTTGAGTTACAAACATCTGACCGGCTGCTTTGAAATCGAACATGCCCTTGCAAATGGTGAGAATCCACGCCTATGTTTCCCATGTGTTTTAAGAAGGAAAAGCAGCCATGGAGAGCTAGGTTTAAGAATCAGCAATCTCCTTTTAGAAGGGGAAGAGGTAGTTTCATCTCTTCCATGTCTTCTTTTGCCTCACTTTGTGGGTTTCAGAATTTTTTTTATACCCTCTTTGTAAAAGGCCCCTAATGATATTCCTCACCCTTTCTTTCTCTTCAGATACCTCTCTGGCCCTGTCTCTCTTTTCTTGAAAATATAGAATCTCACTTTATTTTCTCTTGAAAATGATCACCTCCACAACTATCAGTTTGTTCACATTTTTTTGAAGCATTCCCAACAGCACTATGGAACAAAAATGTTCATGTTCTTTGGTTACTTAATCCCTACCTTGGGAAACAATCCCAGAATAGCAATTCAAAAGAAGAGAATGAGGAGGAGGAGGAGGAGAAAAAGAAGGGAAAGAAAACCATGTGTAAAAATATGCTTATAGAAAAATATTGGAAAATGTCCAAAGACAGAGTCAAACTAGTGCTGAATTTATAAGAGAAAGTAACACACAACTGAATTTATAAGAGAAAGTAACACACAACAAAGTAGAAACTTTGCATAAATATTTTTATTTTGTTTATGATCAGTGAAAAATGAAGAATATAAAATCATATACATATCACAGCTAAATCACATAAAATTATGCTCAAAGGTAGAAATGATCAGAAAAGAATACAGAAGGGGAAAGGGCCGCTCGAATCATACAGAGCCCACGCCAAAGAAGGATGTTCTCAAGGGTCCCCCAGAGCAGCTCACCCTCCCTTCCTACCTTCCCAGCCAACTCCAAAATATGGTAAGAAAAATGGAGGATTTTGCACCCAACAGCCTTATAAAATTTATTTGCTAAAGACCAAGTGTGAATGTTTGACAGTTTCCCAAGTACCACCCTAATCACCCAGCTGCCACTAGAACAGGATTGTTCTGTGGCTTCCTATAAACACGACGCAGGTGGTATTAAATAGGGATCTTTCCATAACTTTAAAAAGTGGTGATTTCATTTTCCTGAAACAGGAAAATCGGGCCTGGGAGTGGGCTGGGGGTGCAGCATACCCCTCATCTGTATACTTAAAACTTGATTTCCTAGACTTTTCTTCTACTGAAATGTCATTAACACTGTTCCCAAATTTTTGCAAACCCGGGGACTCCAACTACACTATAAATTAAAAGCATGGACAGACTGTTACCAATTTGTTGGAATTTAAACATAAGGAGCTTGTTGAGCCATAAACCTAAACATTTTAAAATATAAGTAAGCCACTTTAAATGGAAATAAAACCTATTTCATCATAAAATCGGATTAGGACAGAAGCATTAAAATATCCTAGGAAGGGCAAGATGTGTTATTCTATTCAAGCTCCTACTCTCAAATCATAATTTTTTTCTAACTACTTTGCAAATTCACATCTATTCTGTTATTGGTTGGGGCTTGGAATATAATACTTCATACCAGGTATTTATTTAAGTGCTTTGCATGAAAGAACTCATTTAATTACCCCAAATAATCCTAAGAGGTAGGTAGGACTGTTAACTCCAGGTAGTAGATGTGTAAAACGAATCCCAGAGAGGTCACACTACTAGGTAGTAAGCCAGAAGTCAAACTTGTGCCATCTAGTCTTGGAGTGTGTGTTCACAGAGAAGTCACCAATGTCAAATCGATGTTCTTACCTCTGCCCTCGTGGTGCCCTGGCCTGGGTATCCAGGGAAGGGCTCCAGGAAAGAAGGGTGACGCTGCTAGGCAGGAGACGTGCGGAGTGGGGACCCAGAGGAGCCACGGGTGACCAACGTGGGGAAGACACTGAAGCCTCCTGGGATCTTGGTTGCCTTGTTCTTAAGTAAAATGCTTGCCCAGCTGGCGTCGTAGACCTGTGAAGACTAGTTGTGCGTTTACATGATGGTAAACCCTGCATACCTCAAGCATTATTCTTTCCCAAAGTTAAAGCTTCCAAACACCCGAATTTTAATGGAAATGCTGCTGAAATGTATCACATGCTTTGCAGCCTTCTCTAAAGAGTATAAAGCGATTTCCTGATGACGCGGTTTCACTTTGGATATTAAGAGCTGTATGCTCCACAATGAAGACCCCAGTGCTTCTGTCCGACTCCGTTCTTCCCATTCATCAGCCTGTGTGCGAGAGGATAAACATAGGTGGACAGAGGTGGGGAATCGTTTTTTTTTTTTCTTCCTGCTGTCTCCTGGTAAGTCTCCCCCTTTTAAAATGACTCTTTCTCATCTACTGTGGACTGGGAAATAATGACACCAAGCTTGTCAGAATCACGTCTAAAACAAGAGAATAAGTCGTTTTTAGGTGAAGGCCACATCTTCCCTCTTCCGATTAAAGCTAATGGTTTAGATGAATTATTTGACTATTTGGGGGCTTTCCCTGTTGAGCTGTGCTGTGTCAGATGTTGATCTAAGGGACTCCAGGTTAGTGAGGTGAACTGGATTCCTGGTCTAAATGAATACCGAGCACATGGATTTTTGCGAGATTATTTTAAAGGGCTTATAATTACACTCCTCCACTCATCCACTGCCCGGGCTGTGAATTCTGAATATCAGAAGACAATTTTGGGTATCATGGCACTTCCTTGAGCACTGCCTCCTCCCTTCCATGGAGTTGATATGATAGCCATGTTTTTCCTCTAGGTTGGCAGTCTCCAACCTTTTTGGCATCAGGGATCAGTTTCGTGGAAGACAATTTTTTCACAGACCAGAGGCGGGGCATGTGCAGACAAACCTCACTGCTAATGTTTATTTGTATTTGCGGCTGCTACCCAGCACCAGAATCACCACCTCAGCTCAACCTCAGATCATCAGGCGTTAGATTCTCATAAGGAGCATGCAGCCTAGATCCCTCGCATGAGCAGTTCATAATAGGGTTTGTGCTCTTATGAAAATCTAATGCCATAGCTGATCTGACAGAAGACAGAGTCCAGGTGGTAATGTCAGCATAGCTGTAAATACAGATGAAGCTTCTCTGGCTCACCTGCAGCTCACCTCCTGCTGTGCAGCCAGTTTCCAGCAGGCCATGGACTGGTACAAATCCATGGCCCTGGGGATTGGGGACCCCTGTTCTAGGACACCCTGGCCGTCCCCCCTGCACCAGCCCTCAGGCTTTGTCCTCATGGAGATCCCTTGCACATGTGTGTGGGGAGATGTGACGCTCTTTGGGATAGCGAAAGACTAGAAAAACAACCTAAATGTTCATCACGAGGAGAATGGGTCATGGGTTGTGGTATATTTATTTTTGCAGCAGAATATCATATCACAGTTAAAGATCCACTTGTGTCAACATAAATATACTTCAAAAATATAATATGAATAAAATAGAAAGTGGTAGGTTTATAAAAGCAAGTTGTAGCATAGTACCACTTATTTGAAACTTAAAGTTATGCAAAAAGTATATTTTGTTTATAGGTACATGGTTCTGAGGTAAAAGGTGCATAGAAACACTAAATACAATAATCACCAAATTTAGGATGCTTATCAGCTCTGGTGAGTAAGGAGAGAAATTATATATTTAATGCTTTTTTCTTGAAGTGAGAGTATACATTACCATTATATTATTCTCTAAACTTTTTATAAGTTAAAAATTTTATAATTTTATAAGTGAAAAAAAGAAGAAAAAAACCAAAATATTTTTATCAGTGAATTACGAGGAATAGGGTTGTAGATGCAATTCCTCTGTTTTTCCTTTAAATTTTTCCACCAAGTTATCTATCATGATATTTATTTTAGTAACAGAAAAATGACATTGATATATAAGAAGGAAGTCTGAAATAGTCTTTAATCAGGCACAAAACCCTTCTTTCCATAATGAGAAAATAAGTGTAATAATATATACACACACACTCATATATAAGGGGGATCCCCCCAAAATCCCCAGAATTATCTCTTGGAGGGTGGACTTCTTGTGGTACCTTGAAATTTGTTCCTCTGGACCGTATGGTCAAACAAAGTTTTTATCTGGAAGTTTCTGTATTCACCTGATACTGCCCCAAGTGACTTTTTCGTTTGTTTCCCCAGTTGAAAAAAAGTCCTCAAAAGGAAATGTTTTGCCAGTGTGGAAGAAGTAAAACAAAAAACTAAGGAAGCACTAAATAGCATCAAGATCGAAGAGTTCAAAAACTGTTTTGAGCAGTGGAAAAAGTGTCTCAGTATTGCATCAAGTGGAGAGTATTTTGAAAGTGACTGAAGTTTAAAAATGCAAAAATAAATACAAATATTTTGATAAATACATCCTGTACATACACACTATTACATGAAATATGGAATGTGTGTACATTATATGCTATATATATATACACACACATACATTCAATATATAATACATATAAGAAGTGACATTGACTGCAGACTTCTGACTAAGCGTTGCTGCCCCTTGCCTCCCAGGACAAAGACACGAACAGGCTGGTTCGCGTCTGAACTTTGCTTCTGCCCCGCCTGTCTGAGACCTGTGGCATCTCAGCAGGATCTGCTTCTCGAGAATCTTTTGGAGGAAGTGTCTATTCCATCCTGATTGCAGTAAACAGCAGCATTTGACCTTTAATTAATGAGAGCGGATGCATTTCTTTAATATATAAGATGTAAAAAGATTGATTTATGTCTTTGGCGCACACACACACAGGGACAGCTTAACTTAATGGAGCGGAAGGAGGGTGGGGAGCGGGTCTTCGCAGGACCCATCTGGCCCGGCCACTGCTCAGCACGGATCACTTCCCACTCACGACAGAGATGCTAATGTGAGTGCTACTTCCAAACACCATAGGATGTGGTGTAATTACACTGTTCATAAAAGAATTCCAAACGGGGCTCTGTTTTGAATTTGATGGAACATAATGAGAAATCTCTGTGGCAGATGACAACATTCTTCTTTCAATTAATGGGATACTTGCTCAGAATCATCCTCAAACCATTAGATACTAATTAGAGAGATTTATGGCCTCTGAAATGACCAAAACCAAACATTCTTCAGCTAGAAAGTATAGTAAAACTATCTCCTTTGAGGATATCTCAGAGGTCATTCATTTAAATACAGTATGAGTAGACAAAATAGTTGTCTAGAACACTTTCTATTGAGATCTGAAAGTCAAATTGCCCAAATGCGGATCTCACGAGCTCTGTTTATGGCATTTCATTCATGTCTTCCCTCTTTCAGTCATTCAATCATAAAATTCATCTAATAGCTATTTATGGAATATTATTAGGAACAAGGTGTAAGGCTTGGTTGTGTCAAAGTGCGATGATAAATCAGAAAGGGACATTTCTCATAAGAGGGTTCTGCATGTTGGAAAGAGAACAGATGTGAAGTTGGAAATCCTTAATTCAAGTTTGAGCTTTTCCACTTACTCGCTTTGTGACTTTGGGCAAATTACTTAACGTCTCTGTACCCCAAAGGCTTTCAAATGGGGGTAAATAATACCTGCCTTTCAAACCTCATAGAATTGTTCTGAGTAAAATAATGTCTACTAAATCTGACCATAAAGCTATATAAGAGAGGCTATTGATATTAAGACTCTTACTGTCCCGGAGGGGAGAGATTTAAAGCACCCAGAAATACCCATTGCACAAGGTGTCAATCTTTAGCAATGAGATTCAGAAAATATAATTAAGTATAGAGTTTACTTGAGTGCAAAGCTTGAAGATGCTTTCCTGAGAAACAGAGTCCAAAGGGAGGGGGCTAGTACTCCAAAGTAAGAAAGCTAAGGTTTCACTTACATAGGCAGAAATAGTTTTAGCAGAGGTGAAACATTTTTCATACAAGGCCAATATGTGTGTTATAACAATTTGATTAGGACATTCCAAGGAAGATTTCTTTAATATTTCATGAAGAAGAGTAAATGTTCTGAGGGGGTCTTATCTCTGGTAACTTTCAGTCATTCCTAATCATTTACAGGAAAAAAGTGGGAGTTGCAACTGCATGCTACGAGACTCCGGCTACATAGCTCCATTCCTCTCAGGGCTCGGAATAATTTAAAGTTCAGGAAATGGTGTGGGAAAACTGACTGATCACATGCAGAAGATTGAAACAGGACCCCTACCTTCACCATACACAAAAATCAACTCTAAATCGATCAAAGACCTGTATATAAAACCTCAAACTATAAGAATCTTAAAAAATGCAGGAGACACCTTTATAGAAATTGGAGCTGGCAACCAACTCCTGATCAAAACCCCAAGTGCCCATGTCATTAGAGATAAGATAGACAAGTGGGACCTAATCAAACTGACAAGCTTTTGCAAAGCCAAAGAAACCACCAAGAGAGCAGGGAGACAGCCCACTGACTGGGAAAAAATATTTGCCAATTGTATATCTGACAAAAGCCTAGCATCTAGTATCTACAAGGAACTCAAATGTGCCGAAAGGAAAAAAACAAACAGCCCCATTAAAAAGTGGGCAAAAGACACGAATAGACACTTCACCAAAGAAGAAATGAGGGCAGCCAATAGACACATGAAAAAGTGCTCAGCCACACTAATCATCAGAGAAATGCAAATCAAAACCACATTAAGATACCACCTAACCCCAGTTAGAATGGCCATCATTAATCAAACAAACAACAACAGATGCTGGTGAGGATGTGGAGAAAAAGGAACACTTCTACACTGCTGGTGGGAATGCAAACTAGTGCAACCTCTTTGGAAGACAGTGTGGCGATTTCTGAAAGAACTAGAAATTGACCTTCCATATGGCCCAGCAATCCCCCTATTGGGAAAATACCTGGAGGAACTCAAATCATTCTACACACAAGATACTTGCACACACATGTTTGTTGCAGCACTATTCGCAACAGCAAAAACATGGAACCAATTGTGCTGCCCCTTGAAACTGAACTGGAGAAGAAAATGTAGTACATATATACAACGGAATATTACATAGCCATAAAGAAGGACAAATACATGGACTTCTCAGCAACTTGGTTGGATTTAGGGTCGGTCATACTTAGTGACCTATCGCAGAAACAAAAAACAGAGTACCCTATGCTCTCACTTACAAGTGGACCTTGAACAATTATCAAAATACTAAGAAAGGAATTGACAGCAGTGGGAAACTGCCGGAGTGGGGGGTGGGGTTGGCAGTAGTGGGAAACTTCCCAGGAACGGGGAGCACACCTCATCAGCAAAGGACCTGCATAATGCACACCTGTATACCTAATCCTGAATTGTAACCCACATCCTTAAATTAAAAATAAAAATTTTTTAAAAATAAATAAGACGGTTGATTGTCAAAAAAAAATAAAGTTCCAACAGCTTTAAGTTTGAATTGCTTGATTTTACAAAGGCAAAAAACCAATGCTATTTTGAGAGAGACACACACTTACTTATTGGTTCCAAATATACTGAGCCCTAACACGGTCCAGGTGGTATGCTCAAATGAACTGCAAAATAGTTCAGGTGAGGAAGAATCATCTAGAGTGCTTCAGATGCTCCCCACCAAATGATTTCCCAGATCTTACAGTCTCCCTGCGATTATCAGTGTGGCTCTTATTCTTTTCAACAATTCAGTAAAACTCCTTGCACACAGCTTGATTTCCTCTCATTACAAGGATCTGCCATTGCTCTGAAAATAATCTCACCCAGCCTCTTCCATCCCCTCCTCCCTCTTTCTCTCACTTGAAGATGAGAGAATGGGCTAGTTTGGAGGTGTGCAGACCCGCTTGGCCTCTGCTTGGTCCAGCCTGGGTGACCCAGGAAAGATCCCTGACATCTCGGTGGATCTCTGTGCAGTGGAGGAAGCTACACAAACCTTAGAGTGTCCTTGTGGGACGGGAGCAGCTGACGGGAACCTTCCGTCATCTTGAACAGGCTCGGCAGGCGTAGCCATTATTGTGATCACAAAGGCCATTTTAATCCATCCGCCTCGTTTCCTCTGTTTGTGTAATGACTCCGGTTTTGATAGAAGATTTAACTGAGACATATTTTCCTTTTTTCACTTATTGATTTGGGAGGAGAAAAATGAGCGTGGTTAAATTTTCTTCAGTGCTCTTTAAGCCAGTTATTCAAAAGATATAGACTTGAGAAAACAGGCAGTGTAGTAGGCAAAGCCCTTGGTGCAGCTTTTGTCCTTAGAATCACAGGACTGCAGAGTCCTCCTTTCTTTTGGACCCATTCTGAGCCCTAGTTTTTTTCCTCAGTTATCTCCCATCTGTTATGGTTTATGTCTCTTCTGTCAAGGGCAGGGGATGTTGCCATTTTGATTGAGCCATTCCAGTTTCAATAATTCAGTTTACAATTATGGCTTACTTTTAAGCACATAACGGAATGGCAGCAGCAAATTATCTAACTGTAAAAGATGAAAGACTTTAATTGAACTAAAACAAGACCTTCCTATCCCTGGTAGTCTAGTTATCACAGTAACAGAAATAAGTATTTGTTTTGTCTTCTGCCCACAGTGTAAAAAAAAACACTTTCTAAAGGCAAACAAATCTGCTGGATACATATTATAAGAGCGGTGAGCCTTAGAGAGAGAAGGATGGAGGGTGCCCTGCAAAAAAGACCCTTGAAAATGACCTTTGATTCCTCCCAGGAGAGCACTCAGGGATGTACTGAGGTGGTTACAGGTTACTTATACCTCCTGTGGGCTCTATCCAAAGTCTCAGAGCTTTGGAAAGGAGCCAGGAAGGAAATCCTTCCCCCCACCCCGAATAGCAGGAAAAATGCCTTAAAGGTCTGGGTAGTTATTAACAGCACCTGGGCACCTTCATGGGGACTTAGAGGACAGGCAGGTTTGCCCCTTGGTATGAGGAGAATGCTTTGTAAGTTGTCCTTTGAGTTTTTATGTCATTTACTTTCAGCAAAGGAACTTGTATGCTTACCTGTGTCTGTTGGCATGTTTCCATCAACCACCATTTCCTTCATGACACCACATGTGGAAGTATAACCGTGTGATATATATATTTTATTTTATTTTTTCTATGGAGACTGGGTCTTACTATGTTGCCCAGGCTGGTTTCGAACTCCTGGCCTCTAGGTATCCTCCTGCCTTGGCTCCCCAAAGTGCTGGGATTACAGGTGTGAGCCACTTCACTCGGCCTCTGTGATATATTTTTGGAAATAGAACTACTTGGTCAAGACTATCCAGACCTTTAAGGTCTACTACAGACCTTAAAGACATTCTTTCTGCTATTTGTGGGGGAGAGGTAGTTTGCCTTCTTGGCTTCTCTCCTCAGCTCTGAGTGGTGGTGGTGGGTGGGGAGAGATAACCAAAAAGAAAACTATTCAGTAACTTGGGATTGGGAAAGAAACATCCATGATAAAGCATGTTGACCACAGGTCTAGACTGTATATCATTCTTGCTAGACAGGGTTAGTGAGAAAAATGTTAAGACCAGTAGGTGCAAAAAGCATCTGCTTATTGAATAATTTTCTAGGCCAAGGAATAAATGCCTGGAATAGCCAGTCTGTCTGCTCCAGTTTGTCATCCTTGGGAGGAACAGTCTGGGTCTGTCTAGTGCCTCTCAGGCCTACCCCCAAAAAAACCTTTGGGAAGGATTCCCTTTAAGACTATACCACCTTGATAATACACTTCTGAGTTTTGTCAGGATTCTCTGTACTTGGGCCCAAGAATTTATTTATTTTTTTTTTGAGTTGGAATCTCACTCGTTGCCCAGGCTGGGGTGCAGTGGCATGCTCATAGCCACCCTAGCATCGGCCTGCTGGTCTCCGGCGATCCTTCCGCCTCGGTATTCCAAGTAGCCAGAACTACAGATATGCACTACCTCACCTGGCTAATTTATTACTACTATTATTATTGTAGAGACAAGATCTCACCAAGTTGCCCGGGCTGGTCTCGAACCCACAGACACGGGCAATCCTTTTGCCTAGTCCTCCCAAAGTGCTGGGATTACAGGCTGAGCCACCAAGCCTGTCCTCAAGGATTTTTTTTAAGCAGCCTAAGATCAACTCAAATCTGTTCAAAAACCCAACTCAAAAGCTTAAGATTTGGGGCTTTAACTTCCACAAAATCCTAGCGATTGTCAATTTCATTTTGAGAGAGTTCATTCGCTAAGTCAGTAAGGTCTCTGCTAGTCTAGTTACTTCCTGAATGCACATCAACTTGACCACCTGTCGCGATGACCACATTCATCGTCTTTGCTTCTGACTAACAAAGGCTGAGATATAGAACCGGTTCGTCAACATTCTTCCTCATCCAACCAGGGAGCCTAGTGGAAAGTGACTTGAAAGTACAAGAGATCAGAGTGCTCCAACATCTCTGATGGCCTTGTTATAATTTTGAAGTTATCAAACTTTCCAAATCAGAGCACCTGCCTTATTTACAGAAAGGCTGACAAATTGATCATTTGGGCTGTGTAGCTCAGTAAGAACCCTGATTAGTGTCTTGTTCTATATGTTGGAAATCTCGTTTTCTGACCTTGCTTTTTCTCTAGTTGTTTTTAGCCTGGCAGCCTGGACTGAAATTGGTCTTTCCTGTGATACCTTAACCAGGATCACACAAGAAATAAACAATCTACTTCAATGGCTTGACGCTTGACTACCAGATTCCAAGAGGTCTCACCCTCAGTGAACATGTGCTCTGAGTTCCAGGAGGCAAGCACTGTGACTTCCCAACAGCTTGGTTACTGGAGCACGTGGGCCACAGTCACCTTCCTCCCCAGTGTAATCTTAGTCATTTTCAACATTGTCCTTTCTTGGCATTTTGATTTTGTAGAGAAATTCTGGAATAACATTTTTTTTGAAATTGCAGCAAATTCATAGATTAATTTTGGAGGAATTATTTATTTACATTACCAAGTCTTCCTGTCTATGTACATGGTATATTCTCCCATTTATTTAGAATTTTTTTTTTTTTTTTTTTGAGTTGGAGTGTCACTTTGTCGGCTCAGTCTGGAGTGCAGTGGCACACTCATGGTCACTGCTGGGCTCAACCTCAACCTGCTGGGCTCCGGCGATTCTTCCTCCTCAGCCTTCCAAGTAGTCAGAATTACAGGCATGTGCTACCACACCCGGCTAATTATTTATTTATTTATTGTAGAGACGAGGTCTCACCAAGTTGCCCAGGCTGGTCTCAAACCCGTGGGCTCAGGCAATCCACTCTCCTCGGCCTCCCAAAGTGCTGGGATTACAGCCTGAGTCACTGAGCCCGGCCCTTATTTAGAAATTAAAGATGTGAATCTCAGTCTCCTTTAATAGTGAAACATCTTTGTCCATATCTTCCAGTTTAGTCTTGTATTTTTCCATAAAGATTTTGCATCTTTTCAACGAATTGTTTTTTCTTTGCTCATTTCTCATAGTTCAGATCACTTGGCATACATGTAGCAGTTATTTTCCGTGGCATTCTCAAATTCACATGTAGGCTGGGTCAACTCCTTCTTCAAGTACTAAATTGCCTGTATAGGTAATAAAAAGCGCCATAGGTCCACTTGCGGGATATGCCATGCACGGGGGCTCTAAAGACTGGAGTCATCCTTTTTAAGGCATTTATTATATGTTCGCCCAGTCATTCAACCTCTTTTTCTCTCATAATCAAGTTTCAAATAATGCGCATTTGCAGCCTTTTTTGAAACTCTTCATTGTCTCACAGCTTATCAGATTCTTTAATTAGTTAGGCCTATGAATGTTTGTTAAGTTTTTGCTCACTTACAGAATACTGTTCTAGAATCTAAAACTGGAAACTAGAACTCTCTGGTCCTTTTTATGGTAGAATTCAGTGATGGGCAATTTCTCCCTCTGCTTTTACCCCAGAGTGCACATCCTCTGAAATGATTCCTGCTTACTTGTTCAGAGGAAACAACGGGGCCCCATGCCAAGAGAGGAACTGATCTACATGAAGGCTTCCATCATCACAGGGGGAAGCGTTGTGGGTTTGCTTTATCACACACCGGCAAGAGGGGTGGACAGAAGAGCGCGTCACACATTTTCTAGGTATGGTCCGCAGCGACTTATTTTTTATAGAGAGAACACTGTGAGTCACTACTGCCACATTTGAGGAGCAACGGGTTATTTGAGTGAGCCCACGTCACTAAAATGTCAGGCCAGAAACTCAGAGCAAGGGGAATGGTGGTTAAAGGAAGCTTTGATGGCTAAGGTTGAGTGTAACTTAGTGTGGCTAAGCATGCTGGGCAGCAGCGAGAATTCGGGGAAGCTTCCTGTTCCATTCAGCAATGCTGATGCTGATGTCAGCTCACCTGGCCCCATGGTGGAAGAAGAGGTGGGCAGCAGTTAGGGTCAGACCTTGCACCAGCCATGTTCTTCCTCCCTGCCGTCAGCCATGCCAGTCTCCATGACACAACCTCCTCAGCACATGGAGGCAGAGTTTCCTGAGTATTAACCCTCCCACGTGTCAACTTCTACTCCTCTCACTTCCCAATAAACAAGATGGTCTGTATCTCGTTCCTTACAGTCTCAGCTCTCTCCTTCCTAGGTTGCTTTCTAGATACTACAATAAGTTCACTACTGTGTTAGGCCTCCGATGCCTCATTCATTCACTAATTCATTCATTCAGCAGTTACAGATTGCCTCGTATGTGCAGTTTTGTACAAGTTTCTGGATATATAGAGATAAAAAACATAGCCTCTGCCTTTAAGGAACTCAGTAGGGGACAACAGCTAAATAAGCAATAAATTACAATCAACTCACTTCTACACAACAAAGTCACTCAATGCCTACCATCTGGGAGAAATCTTACTAGGATGCCTTAACCAAAACGATTACCTCAATTGGGATTTCTGGTAAGATGAAAACTATGTGGAGAATGTATGTAAAATGCATTGTAAACTACAAATATTTGCTGTTAGCATGATACACACAAGTTGACCAGGTCAAAGCCCTGTTGCTGCTTCAGCCTCTCTGCTCCCTTAGGCATAGGTAGAGCCAGTGAGGGAAATACCATTTAGTCTGGGGCTCCAGCCAGCCTCTGCAACAGGTGAATTAGTGTTTCTCTCCAAAGAGTGCTATACTTTTCTGACTGTACTACAGCTCTGGCTAGTGGTGATAGACGACAGAAAGGTATCTCCAGCATTCAACAAGGGGTTAATTACTCCTGCCTTGTTTGTATCCACTTTTCTGGCCCTAAGTGGGGGAGAAGGAACACTTCTAGCAGACTTCCCTTCATCTGGTGGGTGCCCAACTGGAAGCAAGAAGCCGGACAAAGAGGTGGTCTTCAATCCATAAAACCAAGCTACAAAGTGCAATGTGTTCATGCTTTTTCATGACTTCCCCCTGAAAGCCAGGGGGACTGCTGTGCTTGGTGATTCCAGAAAGACTGGAAACAAACGATGTTTGGGCCAATCTTTGCCCAATCAAGATTCAGGACCACAAATTCAATTACTGTCCTTTGCTACTCTGCAGGAAAACTTCCAAATCATAGCAAAAAACAAGAATTTGAGCTGACAAAAGCTTTCACACAAGTTAATAGAACTTGGAATTATGAAGACACTTGAGAATAGCTTTGGACTAAAGATTTTCTCCATGACAGTTAGTCTTATTTTCTTGCATTTCTGAAAATGTTCAGCAAGTAGATACCTGACAGCCTTTGGCAGTCACTTCCTCATGCTGCCCTAAATAATTTTCTTTAAAAAGTTTTTGGGTGCAAGGGAGGAATTTTATTTTCCATTTTCTGAGATCTCTCGTACCGCTTTGGGTTATCCAAGAAGCTGATGCCAGACGATAAAACAAGCAGAAGGGAAATGTTTGTGAAGGCTCCAGGGGAGAGGGAGTAAGCAGGGAGAGACTTCAGACCCCTGTGCAGGGCTGGGAGCGGGGCAAGGAAAGAAAAAAATAGGAGAACTGGGTAGGAGGAGATTCAGAGCACACTGAAACTCTGATGATGAGAGGTACCAGAGAAAGCCAGGCCAAGAGGAAGCCCCAGCTCAGAATTCCCGCTAGAGGACTCCAGGTGGGTAGCTACGGCTGGCTCTACCACCCCTACCGTGCTTGGCCACTGATGGGAACAACACACGGCGAGCAAGGCCTCAGCGTGGATGCTGTGTTAGATCCTAGGGTGTGCCCCTGGAGATTGCCTATGAACTTCTCTCCTCACAGCAGGTTCTCTTAAAGAGAGATGTGGGCGGAGTACCTCCATGGTTACTACATCCACTCCTGGTGCCTCACAGATCCATTTCCCTGCACGTGCTCAGAAAGCAGCAACCCTCCAGCTCCCGTGGGCTTCTCTTCCGGAGGAGAACTTAGAGAGATTTGTTGGGCAAACTACAGTCCCATCTCTGCAACTGGTCACTCTCTCTCTCCTCCGCTGCGCATTCTGCGGTAAATTCCCTTCATCCTCAGTGTCACCTCAGCAGAACTTGATGGCTTTCCCGGGGGTATGGCCTCAAACTCTCATTCCTAAATGGTCTGAGCTCCCAATACAACTGGGCAATGAATACTAACGGGGGCCCAATTAGCTTAACCAAGTCTCACACGTATTTCTGTCTCCTGCTGATCAAGGACAATTATTCCAGCCAAAATGATGATGACTCTTCTCACCTGCTAATCTTTGGACACCAGGAGTCTGGAGTACCCAGGTGGTAATCAAAACTTGTAGTTCAGTGGGACCGGTGATATATCCTTTGATAACAATATACCCTTTTTTGAGAGTAGAGCCTCTAACACTGCGAGGCCCAGAATTATGGAGATGAAAAGTGCCAAGCCCCTGTATCGGTCATTGGGAGTGATGGCTAGTGAGACTACTCTTATTTTACCTCTTTATTTCCTGGATAGTTCAGATATATTCAGACTATGTTATGGCAGTGAGTGGGACAGTTAGCATAGCCCCTGGGGCAAAACTAAAGAAATATTGTTGTCTGTTCTATATAAATGCAAACTGTCTCTGATCTTCCTTTTTTAGACTTGCTTTTTAAAAAATTTTGTTTATTTTAGAATCTCGGGATACATGTGAAGATTTGCTATATATATATAGATTGCGTGAAGGTGAAGTTTAGGCTTCAGGTAAGCTCTCCCTCCTGCCAGTAGTGGGCATGGTACCCAATGGGTAGTTATATATCCCTTGTCACCCCTTCTTCCCTCCCTCCTTTAGCAGAGTTGTGTCTGTTGTTCCTGTCCTTGTGTCCCTGTGTACCCAATGTTTAGTACCCACTTATGAGTAAAAATATGTTGTTTCCGGTTTTTTGTTTCTGCGATAACTCAGTTAGGATGATGGTCTCCAGCTGCATCCATGCTGCTGCAAAGGACATGATTTTGTTCCTCTTCGTGGCTTCATCATACTCCACTTTGCATATGTGCCACACTTCTTTTATTTGGTTCTTTTTTTATTGGAATAGAAAAGAATGTCAAACCAACAGCCACATGTATCTGAGACCTTATTAAACTACCGTGGCAAAGATTCTGTGTTGAGCGCTGTAATCTGGACCGTTCCTTAATTGAGCTTGTGGTAATCAACGGTCATTCACCATGATCCATCTGCAGGGGCCAGACTGATGAATTAGTTGGAGATATGATAAGAACCACCATCCTTTTCTGTATCCTTTAGATCTTAAATGATGGCCTCAAGCTCCACCATTCATACCTCCTCCACCCCCACCCCCTGAAAAAATTTAAATGTAGTACTGTTTTTATTTAGCATTTTGTCAGAATAGAAGGCCTAAGAGGCTTCGGCTTGTCCTTCCCTACTACGCTAGCTGTTGCCACAGGTTAGGGTCAAATGTGAGCATTACTAAAATAACAGATATGTGTCTCTGGGATCTGTGAGCCCATAGTAAGCCGGTCTTGCCAGATTTCCAGCTATGGGGACATTTTGGATCTCTGGGTGTCAATGTCAACTCACACCCTGGGTCCAATCTTTTGGAAATGTCTGGGTATTCCTCTTCCCCTGTATACAGTCACTCAAGTAAATGACCACAGGTCCCTTTGAGAAAGGACCGAGGGAGTCATTACCGTGTATACTTGCCATGGCATTGCAGGGCTCCTTCTCCTGGGAGCCTGGGCACCTCTTTGGTCAAGGGGCTTCAGACCAGAAAATTGGCCGAGGGCAACTGATTTAGCAAGTGATCATGACCTTGTATTGAGGCAACTTCTGTCAGCTGCCTCCTCTATTTTTTCCTTCTTCTCATGCATTAAACAATGCTCCTGGCTTCTCATCTGTTTGGTCATGTTACATCGATCATCTCCACAACTGCCTGTGGTCAAGTTCCTTTAGCTGTCCCCAACATTGCCAGTTCTTATGGTGACGGCAGCCCCTGGTTTCTAGAGGTTAATGCAGCTACCTGGTCCCTATGACTCTGGGCTCCATTGTCTCCACTGCCACCCATGAGCCAAGATCTCCCCATCCCACTGACTTTCACCAGCACGTGCCCAATGGCCCTAGTGAGTGCTGCCATGTCTCCTGGGCTCTCCCAGGCAATATAGTCTTCAGGTGGGGCTTCTGGCCTCATATAAATTTTGATTCCAGCATTCTTTTCTCCCTGAGTCTTTTTATTCCTTCCTCTACCATCTGCCAATACAATTCAGGAAATTCCACTTTGCTTAGTGTAAGCCATCACTTTTTTAGGTTTCTTTTTTTTTTTTTTTTTTGAGTTGAAGTCTCACTCTTGTTGCCCAGGCTGGAGTGCAGCGGCAAGCTCATGGTCACTGCAGCCTTGACTTGCAGGGCTTAGGAATCTTTCCGCCTCAGCCTTCCAAGTAGCTGGAACTACAGGCGCATGCCACCATGCCCAGCTAGTTTCTGTGTGTGATTTATTGTAGAGATGAAGTCTCACCAAGTTGCCCAGGATGGTCTCGAATCCCGGGCTCAGGCAATCCTCTGGTCTCAGCCTCCCAAAGTGCTGGGATTGCAGGCTGAGTCACTGTGCCTAGCCATTTTAGGTGTCTAAGAGTCTCCTTTGTCATGAATTTTCCACAGACTCTGGGTTTCTTGCCTGTGTGCTAAGGTGCACTAAGTCAATGAATTCTTGCAAATCCAGTCTTTCATTCTGTTCCCCTTGATTAAGCACTGTGAAAACCCAATCCCAAGTGTACTCCCTTTCTTGTAACCAGATCTCTGACCTTAGCATAACAATCCTGGAGCTCTGAGAAACTCAATCCTGCATCTTCTCTTCAACTATGGTCATGCTCCCACTGCAGTGGACAAGAAGCCCTCTGGCTCTCACACTCAGCCCCGAATTATTTGTTAACTGCCTTCAGTTTCTAATTATGCCTCTACAGGGAGTCAAAATTATATAATAATAACTGTCTTTCTAGCGATTGTTCCCCCCCATATATTTAAAATGCCTCTGCCCTTGCATCGATTGGGACATATTTTCCAGGTCACTACTTGTGAAATCTTCAGCAAATGGGCCACCCGACTTCGTTCCAGGGACTATCTATGCCTCATATTTCACTCAGAGTGGCATTCCCTGTCTCAATTGTGTGGCAAGTGAGCTATACCCCAGATGTCCCAGCTATCAGTAGGAGTCCTCTAAAAGCTGCACCAAGATGGAATCGGATGTGCTAGAGATCGGTGGAGGAAATGTTTGTGAAAGGAAGAAGGAGCCAGAATGGGCGGGAATTGTCTTCAGAGCAAAATGGAGGTCTAAGGAGACAGCTATGAGAGGGGGACTGGCAGGCAAAGCTCGACTGCAGGGTGGATCTGAGAAGGGTCCAGCAAGGCATGTGGGGAACCCCAGAGCAAAGCTTGCCATCTCAGGATCCTTTGTCAACACGAGTGGCGTGGGACAGACATCCCAGACGTGCCCAGGCCTGGCTGGTGTCAGGGCCAGGGCCAAGTTGTCACACATGGTCTCAGTGTGAACTCTGCAGAAGATCCAAATTTTGTAGCAGCTAGAAGCTGTCGGCCAACGGCCCTCCTCCCTGCAGTTTCTCTTAAAAGGCAGCCCCATGGTTGATGCAGTTCCCACAGAAAGGGGAAGCCAGACGTCTGGATGTCAGACCAGTGGCCAACCTCCGGTGGCACAGAAACTTGGAGAACTGAATGAGTTCCCCTTTGGTTATGCGGAAGAGCTCAAGCCATGGATGAGGCCTTCCTGGGGCCATTTTTTGGGAATAAGTCCTATACCAACAGTGTATCCTGACTTCCTGTGGCACTGTAGGAAGTCTTACCCCAACAAGGTGAGCTCCTGTGTGTAGAACAAGATTTTCCTGTCTGCCATTTAAACAGCTGTGTCTCAGAAAATTTCCAGGGATTCCAGGACAACACCAGAGGTTTCTGGAGACTCAAGAAGGCATTTTTCCTCTGGGTTCAAGGGGAACTAGACTCAAACCCATAAAAGAGTTGGTTTATTGCAATAAAATCTGACCAAAATATCTTTCTAAACACCTGATCTAAGACTTCAATTAAATTTTTAAACTGCTTACATTGAATATCCCCTCCAGTAGGCTTGTCTTCAAAGACTGGCGGTCTAATTTGTTTGACTAAGGAAGCAAACAAATGGAGGCTTAGAAATTGAAAGCCAGTAAATCAACTAAATTTTCCCTAGGAAGAGGCTGATGAAAGGGATTGCCTGGGCAATTAGCAGTAAACATCGCTGTGCGGGACAATGGATTTTTCAGGAAGTCCATTTCAAGGGAGTTATAAATAAAACCCTCTAAAGACTAGGGCTAAAGAAAAACCAGAGTCTGTACTGAGCCAGGCGGACAAGGAAGGTAGAAGCCCAGCCAGGCAGGGCATCATCAGGCTGTGTGTGGGCTGTGAACCTCTCCCGGCAGCCAGCCGGAGGACGCTGGACAAGGCGGTTGGTGCTGCGAGTCTCCATGACCTTACTGATAACAGGAAGTAAGAAAAATGTCCTTTGTTGGTCACAAAGATGGAAATAATAGACCCTGGTACACCCATACGGGGAGAGGATAGGAGGCGGGTTAGGGTTCAGAAATTACCTATGGAGCACAGTGGGCACTATCTGGGGTAATGGGCCACCTGAGACCCAGTTCCCACCATTACATGTAATGAACACGCGTAGATACTCCCTTAATCTAAAATAAAAATGAAAAAAAAAATCATTTGCTTATGATGTACTTAAAGGAATCAAGAAACAAAACAGCAGAGCAGCGTCAGCAAGCGTGAGTTCTGGAGCCAGAAGCCTCCACTTGAAGCAGTTCGACCTGGATGAGGCCCCTGGGCCTTTCTGAGTCTCCACTTGCCTCTCTTTAAAATGGAAGCGGCGATGCCAGAGTCACAGGGTGGTTGTGAACATCACGCCAGCGCACAGGCAGCGTTGGGCACGGTGATGTGCCGCAGTGCCGCCCACCTGCTGTGCCACCTGGTAGTGGCACAAACCACTACCAGGGTAGCGGGAGGGTGAGTGGGCAGTGGGGGAGAAGTACAGAGGTACGACATCCTAAGCCAACGGCCCTCAGGAGGCACTTGGGGGAGTTCCTGCTCCATTTTCATGTGGGCTCCATTGTGGGTGCCTGCATTGCTTCTCTGAGAGCTTTTTCTTGCTGCTGGACCAAGTTTGCTGCCCAAGAGGGGGACCAGACATGTTGAAGGATGAATGCCCCCTCAGGAATAGCCCATAGGCGATGGATGATTCGTCCCTGACCATAGGCCTGAGAAGGGAAGAAGTAGTTGTAAAAACATCTCTTTGTCTGCCCTGGTCTGCCTCAGGAATCTTCTCACTGGTATACTATCCCAAGCGCAGGTTCTGTGGTGCGGTATGAATGTGCTGGGCTGCCGGGCACTGAGATGGGTGAGACTGGAGGTTGCTGGAAGGAATGAACAAGAGGGCCTTCAGGCTTTTTTCTAGAACTTTCTAGACTTGTAAGAGTGATGTTGTTAGATGCCTCCTTTTCCTACTGAGAATGTGGCGAATTTTTATTAGTACCGCTATTTATACATATAGTGGTTTGTACAAAGCACATTTACAAAGGTATAAAGCACATTTCTTACAGTCATCGCTGCTAGATTTGTTGATTGTGTGTGTGTGTGTGTGTGTGTGTGTGTGTGTGTGTGTGTGTCTGCCTAACTTGGAGTGTCCCAGAAGCCGACCCTGAAACAACAATTCAAGTGCAAGTGTTTATTTGAATTTATGAGGGTAACTGGTGTGTAAATACCCTGAGACCTTTGCTCCCAGATAGGACAGCTCAGGTGATCATCTTGTATTTCTCTGGTGTAACTAGCCCTTAGAAAAGCACCATTCTCTCTGTCTCACTTCCCTAACTCCCTACCATTTTTTTTCTCTATCTCCCAAATAAATACTTGCACTTGAGTTGTCTCAGGGTTGGCTTCTGGAGCATTCTAAGTTAGGCAGACACGCGCGCGCACACACACACATGCATGCACACACACAATATCAACAAATCTAGCAGTGATTATTATAAGAAATGTGCTTTATATCCTTATAAATGTGCTTTGTACAAACCACTACGTGTATAAATAGCGGTACTAATAAAAATTCGCCACATTCTCAGTAGGAAAAGGAGGCATCTAACAACATCACTCTTACAAGTCTAGAAAGTTCTAGAAAAAAGCTTGAAGGCCCTCTTGTTCATTCCTTCCAGCAACCTCCAGTCTCACCCATCTCAGTGCCCGGCAGCCCAGCACATTCATACCGCACCACAGAACCTGCGCTTGGGATAGTATACCAGTGAGAAGCTCTCTGAGGCAGACCAGGGCAGAGAAGGAGATGTCTCCTTGACAACTTCTTCCCTTCCCCGGTCTATGGTCAAGTTTGAATCTAGCCAGATTCAAAGGGAAAACAAGGGGCCTAGCCACTCCACAGAAGGCTGATGGCCACTAGGGTGGCGGCAGCTGCTCAGGTTGCTGCTTGGGCTTAACCTTCTGTCCTGACAGGGGGTCTGTTCCTCCCTGTAACCATCTGAAGCCTGCAGATGCACTTTGTAAGGCACACCCCTCCTGGGTCAGCATGGGAACCAGCCTCTGCAGACTGACACTGGTTCTGAGGCTGCCTCATGCCTGCACCTATCACACCCCCCACAAGCATCTTTCAAGCCTCAGTTTCCCTGAGTCCCCTTCCAGTCATGCAGTCCAAGGAATCCTCGTTTGCATAGAAATAAAATATGGCCCAGCGGAGCTTTCTCCAACGTCCATTTTCAATTCACTTAGCACATCTTAGCCTACGGTGAATTCCAAATGCCAACACATCACTTTCAACCCAGCGTGCTGGCCTGTTGTCACATCCCAAGGGCACCTGCCACCAGGGTAGTGAGATGGTTAGTGGGGAGTAGGAAAGAAGTGCAGAGGTACGACATCCTAAGCCACCTGCCCTCAGGGGAAACCTGCAATGACAGCGGTTTAGAGCCAGCATACTAGAATTTTAGTTATTCATTTGATGTATAATCTAGAATTAATTTTCACAAAGATGGGGCTATGTTTGAAAGTTTGTGTAGAGCTATATTCCTAGCACCTGAAACATGCCTGGTATATATAGTAGGTGCTCAATCTTTTCTCGTTTGTTTTGCTTTTAGGAATTAAGCCATAATTGACATGTGGCCAAACGAGTTTTGGCAAGTGTATATACTCATTTAACTCAAATCCAAGTCAGGATATATACCATTTCCAGCACCCTAAAATGTTCCCTAGGGAAACCCCTCACCTTCTTGTAGAAGTAATTTGTTTGGATTTCTGTTGCTGTAGATTATTTTAGACACAGTATGTACACTTTTACATATGATGTCTTTTGTTCAACTTAATATTTTTGCAATTCATCCATTTTGTTACGGGTTTCAGCGATTCATTTCTCTCTTTTTTAATTTAAATGCATTTAAGTGGTACAAGTGCAGTTTTATTTTGTGGATACATTACATAGTAGTGTAGTCTGGGCTTTTGTGTAACTGTCACCCAAATAATATACAGTGTACCCCTTAAGTAATTTGCATTTATGAATGTATTCCAACTTGTTTGCCTGTTCTCCTACTGATAGCCAGTTGTTTCCATATTTTGCCGAGCATGACTAAAACAGCTAGGAATATTTTTGTACAAATGCTTTTACAAACGTATGTTTTTTATTTCTCTGGGTAAATACCTAGGAATGGAATTGTTGGGTTATAAATTAGGTATGTGTCGAACTTGATGAAAAAGAACCAAGCAGTTTTCTAAGAGGATTGTACCAGCCATGTACATTCTCATTAATATTTGGTATTGTTAATCTTTTTAATTTTAGTGATTTTAGTAGGTGTGAAGCAGAATCTCACTATTCACATTGACATTCCTCTAATGATCAGTATTATTGAGCATATTTTCATGGACATGTTGATAATTTGCATACTTCTTTTATGAAGTGTCTATTCAACTCTTTGGCCAATTTTTGGATTGAATTCTTTGTTTATTACTAATATTAAGAATTTCTTTAAATACTCTGGTTACAAATCTTTTGTCACAAAATAAACAAGCATGCCTCAGAGAGAGAAAATCTGAGCCTAAAAAAATTTTTTTTTTAACTTATCCTAAGTTCACAGAGATATTTTCCCATGTTTTCTTCAAGAGGCTTTATAAGGTTAGTGTTTACGTGCAGGTCTATGATTCACCTCAAATCAGTTCCTGTGTATAGTGTGAGGTAGGAGTTGCCCATTTTTGCTGGACAATTATCCAGTTGTTTCAGCGCCATTTGCAGAAAAGTTTTCTCTTTCCCTATTTAATTGCTATGGGGTCTTTACAGAAAACCAACTAGATTCTGTATCATTGATCTATTTGTCTTCCCTTGTGTTGATATCAACTCAATTACTATGGCTTTATATTTATTGACTCTTGAAAGTAGGGTGTGCAAATTCTCCAGCTTTGTTATTTTTTTCAAGATTGTTTTTACTATTCTGCTTATTTTATTTTGATCTAAATTTTAATATTGACTCGACAATTTCTGCCAGAAAAAAAAAATAACTACTTGGATTTTAATAGGGATTACAATGAATCTCCAGATTAAATTGGGAAGAAATGAAGCTTTAAAATATTGGATCTTCTCATCCATAAAAATAATGTACTTCTACAGTTCTTTATGTTTTACTTGTCTCAGGACTGTTTCATAGTTTACGGTTTTCAGTATAGAGGTCTTCTGATAAATTTATTCCTCAGTATTTTATGATTTGTAATGCTGCTGTAAATGTAAACTTTTATATTTCATATCCATTTTTTATTCCCAGTAGAAAGATTACAGTTTATTTTTATATACTAACTTTTTATTTGTGAACTTGCTAAATTTACTTGTTTTAATAACTTTTGATAGATTCCTTTGAAATCAGAATATCTATGTATACAACTATCTCATTCGTGAATAAAGACAGTTTTATACCTCCCTTTCCAATTCTTCAATCTTTTACTTTGTTATATTTCCTTTTTTCTCTAGCTAGGATCTCCAGTACAATGTTGAATATAAGTGGTATATTTGAACAGACATGCTTGCCTTGTTTCTGCTCTTAGAAGGAAAAGTATTCAGTATTTTACATTTATTATGTTAGCTGTTGTGATTTTGTAGATGGCCTTTGTCAGGTTGAAGAAGTTTCCTTTTATGCCTAGTTTTTTAAAAAGCTTTTACTTTTATCATGAGTTAATATTGGATTTTGATAAAATGCTTTTTCTGCATCTATTGCGCCAATCATAACTTTTCTCCTTGATTCTATTAATATACTGTCTTACTTTCATTGATTACCTAATATTAAATCAACCTTGATTTTCTGGAACAATCTCCCACTTGGTCTTGATATACTATTTTCTTTATATATTTCTTCATTCAAATTGAAATATTGATAAGAATTTTTGCATCTATATTGATGAAGGATATTAGTTTGTCATTTTCTTTTCCTTAGTGTCCTTGTCAGCTTTTGATATCATGGTTTTGTTAACCTCATAAAATTAGTTAACGATCATCTTTCTCCTCTCCATTCTGACAGTTTGTACAGGATTTATATCATTTCTTGATTAAATGTTGGATAGAACTCACCAGTGAAACCATGCAGCAGGAGTTGTCTATGTGGTATGTTTTTAAAATTATGAATTCAATTTCTTCAGCAGATATGCAGTTATTCAGAGCTTTGTATTTCTTCTTTTGATAGTTTTACGTTATATCTTTCAACAAATTTGTCTATTTTGTCTAAATTATAAAATGTATTGGCATGAAAATTTGTTCATAAAATTTTATTATTATTTTTTTCAATGTCTGTAGGAGCTGCAGTGATGTCCTCTCTCATTCCTGATACTGTTAATTTGTTTTTTCTCTTTTTTTCTTGATCCTTCTTGCTCTGAGTTTATCAATTTCATTAACCTTTTTCAATAAAACAACTCTTGGGTTGATTTTGTTGATTTTGTCAATTGTTTTATGCTTATTGTTTTTTTCAGTTTCTACTTTATATTTTTATATTCAATTTATTTTGTTTTAATCTACTTTTTTCCTAGCTTTTTAGGTGAAAGCTTAGATAGTTGATTTTATATCCTTCTTGTTTTCTAGTATTAGCATGTAACATTAAAACTCTCTCCAAAGATTTCTACAGTTGCATCCCACAAATTTTGACATGTTATTCTCTCATTTTTATTCAGTTCAATATATTTTCTAATTTCTTTTATGATTTTTCTCTTTGACCCATGAGTTATTTAGAAATTGTGCAGGTTTGAGATCTGTGAAAAGAGAGAGGGGAGGAAGGATTGTGTACGCGAAGTCCGAAATTGCTACAGAGTTCTAAGAAAGCGTGGGTTGCATTGAAGAGTTGTCCCTGAACAAAGACTGCCTACTAGATGTGCCTGGATTTAGGTCAAAATGGACTGCCTGTAGTATTGCCCATGACGCTCAGTCACTGGCTGGCAGCAGCCAGAGAAAGTATGGCACAAGCAAGAACACTTTGGTAGATACCAAAGGGCAGTAGCTAGAAGGTGTCAGTCAGCTATGCTTCCCACATCTGGCTCTCTTGAAGGAGATCAAACAGTGTGCTTCCATGGCTGTCACAGACTACCTTCAGTGATGCTCTTCCCCACGTATGTTTAAGGAACCACTTCCTCATGCTTCCTATGGGCCTCTTTCTTTCAGAAAAATTTTAGAAGAGAGGTATTAGTGGGATCATAGCAGTCCCTGTTGCTGCAGTTGGTCCTGAAGCTGCAACTGATATGTACAAGGTCTGACAATTAGGTTTCCGAACCATCCTGGGAAAAGTGCTCCATACCTCATTGCTGAATATCACTATGGCCCCCTTTGAAGTACTCCCCTTGGGAAGCCATGCACCGATGCCAACGCCTAGTCTGCCTGTTAAAGCAGTTTTGGAACTCTTTTTCGGGAATGGCCATTAGAGCTGTCATTGTTATTTACTGAGGTTTGACAATTAAGGTTGCGACTTGCCACTATGCGCTTATGTTGGCAACACTGTGCCAAGAACTGTATTGGAACGCCCTCCCTACTCACCTGGTCTGGCCCCCGGTGACTTTTTTCTTTACCTGAAGATAAAGTAAATATTGAAAGGAAGATATTTGAAGACACGCAGGACATCAAGGGTAAGATGACAATAGCTCTGATGGCCATTCCAGAAAGAGCTCCAAAATGGCTTTGAGGTGCTGTCATCAGTGCATAGCTTCCCCAGGGGAGTACTTCAAAGGTGACCATAGTGATACTCAGCAATGAGGTATGCAGCGCTTTTTCTAGAACGAGTTCACGAACTTAATTGTCAGGCCTCACATTTACTCTCTCTTTCACTGTCCGCTTTAAATTTTCCTTATCCCCGGCTAACGGTTTTTGCAAGTCTTGGTAGCTTACCTGTTGGTGTGACCCAAACCCTCATCACCGAGGGGCTTGAGATTTCTCAAGCCAGGGCTGCGGCATAAGTCCATTCACAGAGAAAATTATTTCTGAAAAGCAGAATCCTAGGAGGTGCCCAAGATGATCGGTTGACTTCCGCACACCTTGTTCTCAGCCTTCATGATGTAAGGGCAGTTTAACTTCCTTCTGCAGAGCAATCACCCTTTATAAGATGGTGACTCCTCTTGTTTTTGTTTCTGAACCTTAGACACTGGGTGACTCATGTGCCCTGACAACAGCCATAGCTTGTAGTCGATAGGACATTTGCTCTGTGTAGTGGCAGAAATGCACCCCCTTGCCCTTTGGAGCCTGGGGCCTCTGACTTTGCAGTGCTTCGAGCTGTGGGGATAAAAACACAAAGTTCATCAATGGGTCCTTGGGTGCAGTGGCAAGTAGAGCCTTTCCTACTTGCACTCCTTGGTCCCAGACTCATGCATCTTCCTACCAGTCACATAGCACCATATAGAGGTTTCTGATTTAGTGTGCATGCTGCATTCTAAGGAACAGCACTGTCCTTACAGAATAATAGCTTTCAACTGGTGCTTCCATTGTGCTTTCAGCAGGTACTTCCTGTGTCCTGTGAGACTGACTGCCACTTTATGAAGCCATACATGACACAACCTGTAGATTCCATGGTCAGAAGCCTAGTCCCACAAATTCTTTGCTACGAAGTGGGTCCCCTGGATAGCTACGTGGAATGGGTTTTCCTACCTGCGTGTCAGGCATTCTGTAAGCCCCTGAATCATGGGACTGGCAAAAGTTATACAGGTAGGAAAGGTAAATTTGTAACCAGAATAGGTATCCTTGTGAGGAATGGCCCTTCCAAGATGAAAGGATCCCAAAGTGTTTAATCTGCCGCTAGCGGTCAGTCGGTCTTCTCTACAAATAGTGCAATGTTGAAGGCTAAATATTGGTGGCTATTGCCCGTTTGTACATTCAGAAGGAAGTAGATTGACCGTGGCTAGTCGGAATCCATGCTGTGCTTCAGCTGTGCTGTCAATAAGCCATTCCTGGGTTCTGTGAGACTGCTGCACCAAATACTGTACACCGTGTGGTGTAGAATATGATATTCCATAGTCAAGGGCCCATTCCCACAAATTGTGGTGAAACGGGATCCTGGACGGATGCCACCATAGCGACTGTGTTCATGCGCCCGTGATTTCAGTTCTGGAGTGGGGCTGGTGAAGCCTGACGAATGTCAGCTAGCTAACTCATTTTGTTTTCTTTATCATTCAATGGTTCTTCTGCTGAATGCTTTCTGGTGGGTGTTAAAGTGTGATACGAAAATCACACCTTGTTCCCACGCGCATGTGGCCCTCCACAAACCTCTACCCCACACAGCCTTGTCTCCGATCTTCCAGTTGCTTTCCTTCCAGACCTCCCACCAACCTTCCAGGTCGTTGGACGTTGTCCAGGAATTAGAAATACTGTGTTCTTACGTTGGACTACTTCTCCTCCTACTCAAAGTGAATGACCAAGGGTGTCACTTGCAGCTCCACCTTCTGGGAAGATTTTCCCTTTCTTTTTTTTTTTGAGTCGGAGTCTCACTCTGTCGCCCAGACTGGAGGGCAGTGGCCACTCCCGGTCACCGCAGCCTCGACCTGCTGGGCTCCGGCGATCCTTCCGCCTCAGCCTTCCAAGCAGCCGGAATTACAGGCGTGCGCTACCACGCCCGGCTGATTTTTGGATTTATTGTAGAGGTGAGGTCTCGCTGCCCAGGCGGGTCTCGAACCCGCGGGCTCAGGCAATCCACTCACCTCAGCCTCCCAAAGGCGTGGGATTACAGGCTGAGCCACCGAGCCCGGCTAAGATTTTCCCTTTCACTGCCCTTCAAGGTCATTCCTGAATGTGTATGTAATGCAGCACTGTCTGCTTTAGCTTGCTTCCTCCTACAGAGTCCACCCAGCTATATATCAAGTTCAGGCATTTTCCTCCACCCTCAGCTGGTCATATGACATCATATGAGACGGGTGCTGGTGTGACCATAGAGGGTGACATAGAAGTGTGGGCAACCTGCCCATACAGTTAATTTGTGCCCTCTGGTCTTATGTAGGCTTAATCCTATCACAGTTCCATCTTACAACAGATTGGGCCTGTCCAAACTTTGTGCTTAGACCCAGATCAGAATGGATTGTTCCAGGTGCAGGGCCATTGCGCTCCAAATAACCAAGCAGTCTCTCTCCAGTAGGGTCCAGTATCGTGCCAAGAGCTGTTTTCCAAGAGGCATACCGTTGACATGACCTTACTCTAGACCTTACTCTAGAGTCCCAGAGGACTGTGCTGTGATTCACACAGAGTCTTACTGTAATTCCACATGACGTCATTTCCTACCTCTGATACCTCTGATACCGTGGAGCCTCACAGGTATATGGCTAAGTAGTAAGTGTTATGGACTGAATGTTCATGTCCCTCTTACCCCTTGAATTTATATGTTGAAATCCTAATCCCCGGTGTGATGCTATTAAGAGGTGGAGCCTTGGGAGGTAATTAGGTCATGAGAGTAGAGTCCTCTCACGAGGACTGGGATTAGTACCCTTATATTGATAAAAAGAGGATTGAACTTTCTCTCACTCTCTGCAGAACGGCCATCTGCAAACCAGGAAGCAGGCCTTCACCAGACACCAGGTCTACTGGTGCCAAGGCTTGGACTTCCCAGGCTCCAAAACTCTGAGAATCACTTGTGTATTGCTCACACCACCAGTCTATTGTACCTTGTTACAGCAACCTGAACTGACTAAGATGGCAGAAGTGCTTGCTCCATTGTCTGCATCTGTTACAGAGCTCTTTCTTACACTGAGCAAGATGCAAAGCTGGCAGCCTTCTGTGTCACCAGGTATACAGACCAGCACAATATTCCTTTGTGCAGAATGAGTTGTTTCTAGAACCAGAAGTGATCTGCCAGGCACCGTACTTCCTTCTTTGCAGTAAGAGATGCAAGATGATTTTTCGTTTATTTTGGTGGAGATAGCTTAACTAACACATCTCTCTATAAACTCTATTGAAGCGGCAGATCCCTGAATCATAAAAGGGTTTTTCGTCCACTGTCTGGAGCCCACAGGTCTTGAATGGACTTTAATATAATACCTTCTCTTGCTAATTTTTCTCAGTCAGCATGATGTAACGGGTTAATGTGATGGTCTACAGGATGTTCAGACAGTCTAGATCGCTTTGGAATATATTATGACCTAGGGCAGGGAAGCTAATAGCTTTATAGCAAAACTGTAAATGAATATTTATTGTCCATTCTACGTAAAGTTGAACAATTTCTAATCCTCTTTTCTGATCAGAATAGAAAAGAACAGATTAACAAAAGCACTAACCTTATGCCATGTGTCTGAGGTATTTTTCTCAGTCTGCTCTGGCAAGGGTCCCCAAATTAAGCACAGCAGCTGCATTAAGGTGTCCACTTATTTAAGCTTGCCATACTCTGCTGTCATTCTCTGAGATTGATCTGGTTTCTGCAGGGGCCAGACTGGTTAATTAAAGGGATATATAGAGACTGTCATCTCTGCCTGTTTTATATCTTCAATAGTAGCCCTATTCTCCTTCATCTCCTTGTGAAGTGTGATCTATATCATTTAAATTTACTCTTTTGGCTGGGAGAGGCAGTTTCAAAAGTTTCCACTTGGTCTTCCCCCCTCTAATAGCTCTTATCTCAGAGACTTCCATGTCAGGTCTATCAATATCAATTATACACACAGGGTTGAGGAAATGACGACTGGGCTCATCCAAAAACTCAGTCGACCCACAACATTTCATCAACATTTCATTTTTCTTGGCCTGCCTCCCGTGTCTCCTTACATTACCAATAACCCTGTACCAAAAAATACTATAGGCTCTTTCTGTGCCCAGCACGACCATGGCTCGTGGACCCAAGAAGCATGTGAAGCGGGTGGCAGCTTCAAAGCATTGGATGCTGGATACATTGACCGGGGTGTTTACCCCTTGTGCATCGACTGGTCCCCACAAGCTGAGAGAGTGTCTCCCTCTCCTCGTTTTCCTGAGAAACCGACTTACGTATGCTCTGACTGGAGATGAAGTAAAAAAGATTTGCATGCAGTGGTTCATTAAGATCGACGTCAAGGTCCAGACTGATAAAACCTACCCAGCTGGGTTTATGGATGTCATCAGCATTGATAAGACTGGAGAGAATGTCCACTTGATCTATGACACCAAGGGTCGGTTTGCTGTTCTTCATATCACACCCGAGGAGGCTAAGTACAAGTTGTGCAAAGTCAGAAAGATCTTGGTGGGCACAAAGGAATTCCTCATCTGGTGACACATGATGCTCGCACCATCATGATCCTCTCGTCAAGGTAAATGACACCATTCAGATTGATTCGGAGACTGGCAAAATCACTGATTTCATCAAGTTTGACACTGGTAACCTGTGCATGGTGACTAGAGGTGCTAATGTAGGAAGAATCGGTGTCATCACCAACAGAGAAAGACATCCCGGGTCTTTGGACGTGGTTCATGTAAAAGATGCCAGCGGCAACAGCTTTGTCACTTGGATCTCCAACATTTTTGTTATGACAAAGGCAACAAACTGTGGATTTCTCTTCCCCGAGGAAAACGGTATCTGCTTCACCATTGCTGAAGAGAGAGACAAAAGACTGGCAGTCAAACAGAGCAGTGAGTTAAATCGTCTCTGTGACATGTTAAAAAGTTCTCTATCTAATTAAAGATATCACATTGTGGTTCATTGCCTCTTGGTTTTTACAAAAAAAAATACTATAAACCAATCATGTATAGCCATGATGAGATGATATCCCTAGGTATCAATAGCTACTCAAACCCTACATCCAATTGTATTTGAAATGTCTGGGTGTTCCTCTTTCTAAAGGTCTCTTTGGCCAAGAAATAGAGAAATTGTTACAGAATATGCTTACCAAAGACTTCCTCCTGGGGACTTGGCTTCCCTTTAGTTGATAGGTTTTGAGTCAGTAAAATATCCAAAGAAATAATAACACAAAATTTCCCAAAGTTGATAAAAACATTACCTTCCAGGTGCCCAAGATGCCCAATGTATCCCAGTAGTATAAACACAAAGAAAACCACTTCTCGATGCATCATATTTAAGCTTCCAAAAGCTAAAGATAGTGAAAAAATTTTGAAAAAAGCAGGAGAAAAATAACCATTTCCTATAGGGGCACAATGATACAATTAAAGTCAGGTTTATCATTATTCAAAAAAGGTTGAAATACATTGCAAAAAAACATATTCAAAGTTCACAAAGAAAAAAACTGAAAACCAACAATTTTATAGCCAATAAAATTATTCTTCAAAAATGAAATCTAAATAGGAATATTTCAAGATAAACAAAACATGAGGAAATCAGTCTTGGCAGACCTGTGCTACAAGAAATGCTGAGGGAATTTCTTCAGATTCAAGAGATAAGACAAATGGCAATAATAGCACAAAGGAGAGGAGTGGAATGGAGCTATACTGGAACAATGTGACTATATTTTATTGAAAATAAGTCAATAATTATTTAAAGTAAACTATTATAAGATAAAGATGAATAATCTAATCCCCAGAGTAATCACCACAAAAGTAATTCAAATAAATATAGCTAAAAGTCAGTAAAGGGACTTATAGTCTATAGTATGATAAAAGGTATCTAGTACAAAGTAAGAAGTAAAGCAGGTGTAAAAGAACAAAGAAGTTAGACAAATACAAAATAGCAGCAAGTCACATTTAAATCCAAACATCAACTATGACGCTAAATGTGAAAGCATTAACTACCCTCCTCAAAAGACACAAATTGACAGATGAGTTTTATAAAAAGACCCAGGTCAGGCATGGTGGCTTACTCCTATAATCCCAGCACTTTGGGAGGTTGAGGGAGGATAACTTCTTGAGCCCAGGAATTCAAGACCAACCTGGGCAACACAGTGAGATCTCATTTTTACAAAAAATAAAATTTAAAAACTAGTCAGGTTTAGTGACATGCAACTGTAGCCCCAGCTAGACAAGGAGCTGAGGTGGAAGGATTACCTGAGCCTAGAAAGTCAAGGCTGCAGTGAGCCACTAGTATGCCACTGCACTCCAGTCTGGGCATCAGAGTGAGACGCTGATTTAAAAAAAAAAAATCCAACTATAATTGTCTATAATTTTTCGGGGTGATAGAAGTATCCTAAAACTTAATTGTGGTGATGTTTGCATACGATGTACATTTTGTACCCTTAAAAGGAGTTACTGTTATTCAAATTATACTTCTATAAACCTATAAAAAAATTAAAAGGAGAAAAATGTTTTAACTCATTCTGTGAATTTAGAATATCCTTGGTAACAACATATCCAGACAAGAAGAAGAAAAGAAAGATAGCAAGCCAATATCACTAGTAAAAGTAGATGCAAAAATACTAAAAAAAATTAACAAACTGAAGTTAGCAATGTGTAAAGAAAGATAAAACATCAAGATCAAATTGGGTGTATCCCAAGAATTAAGGTTGGTTGAACCTTTAAAGGTTGGTTAATACAGTCTATCATAGTCGCAAGCTATGAGTAAACATATTATGATCACTACATAAGATGAAGAAAGAGCATTCGATAAAAGAGCATTCATTCTGATTTAATAAAAACAATTCTGATCAAACTTGTTAGTCTATTTTGTTTATTTTTATTTATTTTTTATTTTTAGTCTATTTTACATTGTTACAAAGAAATATCTGAGGCTGGTAATTTATAAAAGAAAAGAGGTTTATTTTGGCTCAGAGTTCTTTAGACTGCACAAGAAACTTAGTAGTGCAGGTATCTGCTTCTGGTGGGGTCTCAGGAAGCCCTCGATCATGGCAGTAGGTGAAGAGGGAGCAGGTGTGTCACATGGTGAGTGCAGAAGTGAGAGAGAGAGAGAAGGAAGGTGACAGACTCTTTTATTTATTTATTTTTTTAGTGGGAGTCTCACTCTGTTGCCCAGGCTGGAGTGCAGTGACATGCTCATGGCCACCACAGCCTCAGGTGATCCTTCCACCTCAGCCTTCCAAGTAGCTGGAATTACAGGCACGCCCCATCATGCCCAGCTAATTTCAGACTCTTTTAAACAATCAGTTCCCACATGAACTAATAGAGCAAGCGCTCACTCATGACTGTCAGGAGGGCACCAAGCCATTCATGAGGGATCTACCCCCATGACCCAAACGCTTCCTAATTGGCCTCACCTCCAGCATTGGGGGTCACATTTCAACATGAGACTGGGAGGCAACAAACATCCAAACTATATCAGCCAGGAAGACCTCATATTATAAAGATGTTAATTCTCTTAAAAATGTATCTATAGAAGCAATCCCAATCTAATCAAAATCTCAGCAGCATTTTGCATAGAATCCCTGAAGAACTCAAATCACTCTATGAAAAAGATACCTGCACACGTATGTTTATCGCAGCATTGTTCACAATAGCAAGAACCTGGAACCAACCACATTGTCCATCAAAAGATGACTGGATTTTAAAAATGTGGTACATATACACGATGGAATACCACGCAGCCATAAAAAAGGACAAAATCATGAATTTCGCAGCAACCTGGATGGCACTATGGTCTATAATACTGAGCGACCTCTCACAGAAACAAAGATCTGAGTATCACATGTTCTCACTCATACTGTGGACCTTGAGCATCCATCGTAATACTATAAGAAAAGAACTGACAGTGGTTGGAAACTATGGGGGCGGGAGGGGAAGGGAGGTGGGATTCACGGTAGTAATATCTGTCTGGGAACAGGGAGACACCCCTTATCAACAAGGGTGCCTGAACGAAGCATATTTGTATACCTAACCCTTGACTGTACCCCCCAATATCAAAATAAAAAATATTTATAAATAAATTAAAAAAAATGTGCGTGTGTGTATTCATATTCAAAGAATAAAGACTAATGCTGCTGAGGAAAAACATGATAGGGGGGGACCTATAAAAAAAAGATTTATTATAAAGGTATAGAAATTAAGACACTATGATGTAGGGTGCATAAATAGATAAACTGATTGCTAGAACAGACCAGAGAGCCTCAAAACAAACTCATGTATATATGGAAACTGGATTATAACAAAACAAGTATTGCACATCACTGGGAAAGAACGACCTATTTAATAAATGCAGTTTATACGGCTTGTTTTTCATATGGAAAATGAAATCTGATTCTTACTTCATACCATAAATAAAAGTCGATTCCATGTGAATTAGAGACTTAAATGTGCATGGTAAAACTAAAAGCTCTTTATAAGACAATATAGGAGAAAATCTTTATGAACTCAGCATAGAGCAGTATTTCTTAAAGAGGTTGTACAACAAAGTTTCAGATAGACAGGAGGAATAAACTTTAGTGATCTATTGCACATAATGCCGACTGTAATAAATAATAATGTAGTGTGTGTTTCAAAATAGATAAAAAGTAGGTTTTAAGCATTTTCACCACAAAAAATAAGTATGTAAAGTGGCAGACTTATTAATTATCCCAATTTAATCATTCCACATTGCCAGCATATCAAAACATCACACTGTGCCCCATAAATATATACAATTATTATTCATTAATTAAAAATAAAAAATTGAAAATATGATGTACAAAGTGCAAACCATAAAGAAAAAGACTGAGCAATGTATTAAAACTAGCAATATTTGTTCTTTCTTTCTTTCTTTCTTTTTTTTGAGTTGGAGTCTCACTCTGTCACCCAGACTGGAGTGCAGTGGCCGCTCCCAGCCACCGCAGCCTCGCCTGCTGGGCTCAGGCAATCCTTCCGCCTCAGCCTTCCAAGCAGCCAGAATTACAGGCATGTACTACCACGCTCGGCTGATTTTTTGATTTATTGTAGAGATGAGGTCTCGCTGCCCAAGCGGGTCTCGAACCCGCGGGCTCAGGCAATCCACTCACCTCAGCCTCCCAAAGGCGCAGGATTACAGGCTGAGCCACCGAACCCAGCATATTTGTTCTTTAAAAGACACTAAAAAGACAATGAAAACCACAAAGTCTGACAAAATATTTGCAACTGATATAACCAACAAAGACTAACTATTTCGAATGTATACAAAATTTTTACAAATTAATAATATGAAGATTTCCAGTTTAATAGAATAATGGGAAAATTATGAAAAATTTTACAAAAAAATACAAAGGCTGACCAACAATGGAAGAATTATCAAAATCTTTTTATCACAGAAATGACAATTAAAACTACAACGAGATACCATTTCACATCTTCCAGTTTGACAAAAATTTAAAAATCAGACAGTGCTAAGTAATGTTGTTACGAAACAAGATCTCTCATGCTATTAGTGGGAGCATGAATTCCTACAACCACTTTGGAAAATAGTTGGCATTACCTTACAGAGTTGAATGTGGGCAGACCCTATGATTTAGCAGTTTCTCTAGGAAATAAGACCTTGTATAGAATTCATCTCTTGTTATAGACTGGAGATTGGTTCTAGGACCCCCCTCAAGTATCCCCAAATCCATGCATACTCAAGTCCCGCAGTTGGTATTGTAGAACCCACTTGTATGAAAAGCTGGCCCTTCATATACGTGGGTTTCAAATCCAGCGAATGCTATATCTTCAATCCATTTTTGGTTGAAAAAAATATATGTAGAAGTGGAAACACATAATTCGAATCCAAGCTGTTCAATGGCCAACTCTTCATATAATATATGGACATATATGTGTATATAATATATATACTAATATATGAATGTTTGAAAAACTCTTGAATATATGCACATGTACTTGTATAAATGTCCACAGTCCAAATGTCCATCAACAGTAGAACGCGTACATAAACTGAGGTTTATTCATACAATGGAATACTATATGCCTGTTAAGTGGGCGGTATCTGCTCACCTTCATGCACTTGTGTCTCAGAAATATAATACTGAGTGAAAGAAACAAGTCACATGGATTCTGATCTCATTTCAGAAACTGAAACGCTGGAAAAACATTAATGTTTAGGGATACATATGAGGTAGAAAAATAGTAAAGAAAAACAGGGAAATGATAAACACAAAATTCGAGACACCGGTTGTCTCTGGTGGGAAGGGAGTGGTATGTTCTCTTATGTTTGAGTGGAGGGTACATTTTGTTTTAAATTATTTTTTAATTAAATTGTACATACTTGTTTTATACATTCTTTTGATGTGGAGTAACTGGGCCTTTCATAAACTGTTGGTGAGAATGTAAAATTGCATGTCCATTTGGGAAAATATTTTGGCAGTTTCTTAAAATGTTAAGCATAATGTTAAACCTACAGTATAATGTAGCCATGCTACTCTCAGATATATACCCAAGAGAAATGAAGCATGTAACCACACAAAGACTCACAAATAAACATCCAAAGCAGCTTTATTTGGAATAAGCAATAACAACTGGAAGCCATCTAAATGCCCCCCACCCCCAATATTGCGATACTGCTCAACAATAAAGTGCTAGGAATTATTGAATATGTTTTAGTCAACATATTTTGAATAAATCTAAAAACAATGATGCTGAGTGAAGTAAGCCGGATAAAAATATGTACAAACTGTGTAATTCCATTTACACAAAATTCTAGAAAATGCAAACTAATCTATAGAGACAGAAAGCAGTTCAGTGGTTGCCTATTGGTGAGAAGTGGGATGGATTTCCAAGGGGCAGGGGAGAACTTTGCAGGTGAAGGTCATGTTTATTATCTTGATGGTGATGGTTTCATCATTGTGTACACACTTTCAATTGTACACTTCAAATATGTGCTGTTTATTTATGCGAATGATGTGTTAAATCAGTATATAGAGTATATTACATACCAAGGATGCCAAAAAATGTAGTCACATTTTAAGAGATGTTATCTATGTGCGACTTTTGGAAGTTGAATTAAATTACAGTAGCAACATGTAGTATGACGTTTGCCCAACTGTGCTTCTGCCGTTTTCTTTGACACGCCTAGTGCATGGTGATGCTAGCGTTCTTTCGATGGATGCTATTTTTTGAGCAAACGTCATACTGAAAAAGTGTAGACATTTTGGGGCACCCCTGTATATGCAATTTCAGATCGTGGGAAATGCTTTGAAGAAAATGAAATGGGTTATACCCTAGCGACTTTCGGGACGAGTGACCTTCCCTTCGATGGGCAGGTCAGAAAAGACCTCTCTGAGTGGATGCCGCTATTTCAGTTCAATGGTGATGGCCAGACTGCCTTCCTAAAAAGCTCTGCCAATTCACATTTCCACCCGTTATGAATGAGGGAACCTTTCACCCTATCTCCCTGCCAGGAGCAAGTACATATCTGTATTGTTTTCCTGGTCTGGTGAGAGAGGTCCTTCGTCCACACATTCCACTAACCTTGTTCTTGACATCAGTCCGAGATAGGGATCTATTTATTTTTCACCCAGAGAGGCACTCTTCCAAGTCGAAATGCTCAAATGTCTGCCGGGACTACCCGGCCCAGCCGTGGCACTCACACGTGCAGCACTCACCCCCTGCAGCACTCACCCATTCCTCCAAATACCTCTCTATGCTGGCCCCCCAGTGCTCTCCAGGTCCTCTCTTGTCAGGGTCAACACCTCCTGCCTCCTTCCGTTCAGCAGACCTTTGAGCAAGGCAGTCAGGGCATCCTGGAGTTTCTGAGGGTGTGAGAGAAAGATGGCTACATCCTTTTCTCCAGTTCTGTGGCAGGAGATTTACTCCATCTTTCCGCAGAGAGAAAAAGGGTCCAAGAGACTGGGAAACAGGCTGGTTTAAATTAGGAAGCACTTTTAAAGAGACAAGTAGTCAAGCGTTGAAATGTTGCTTCCTGGTACAATATGCTCCAGCACATTTTTTTTTTTATTCAGAGCTAATAAAAATCAGTAACAATGTGTTTGGGAGAAGGGTGGATGATGATAAGATGAGGAAAGAAGACATGTGAACTGGAAAGGAGAGAGGATGCATTTTTGGCTTACAAAAGAGATGCATTAGGCCGGGTTCAGTGACTCAGCCTGTCATCCCGCGCTTTGGGTGGCCAAGGTGAGTGG
This sequence comes from Cephalopachus bancanus, assembly GCA_027257055.1. NCBI lineage: Eukaryota > Metazoa > Chordata > Mammalia > Primates > Tarsiidae > Cephalopachus > Cephalopachus bancanus. Next base: position 778,992 of record JAPVLO010000112.1, on the reverse strand, counting down.
ATTGCCTGAGCCCGCGGGTTCGAAACCCGCCTGGGCAACTTGGCAAGACCTCATCTCTACAATAAATCAAAAATTAGCTGGGCGTGGTAGCGCACGCCCGTAGTTCCAGTTCCTTGGAAAGCTGAGGATTGCCGGAGCCCAGCAGGTCGAGGCTGCGGTGGCTGGGAGCAGCCACTGCCCTCCAGTCTGCGCGACAGAGTGAGACTCCAACTCAAAAAAAAAAAAAGAAAGAGAGAGGGATGCATTGTAAGTGACCAACTTCCATGGGGGATAAAGGAGATATTCGTATCACTTGCACAACCCTGATGCAAGATAATCGTGGACACCCCTCTAGCCAGCCCACTGGGAGGATCTGACTGTGTTGGCTCACATGGGCCGGTCCCAAGAGAAGGCTCTGGTTGCATCTCCTTTCTGCTTCCTTGTGCTGAGGAAAGCAGGATTGCTGTGACAATGGAACCAAAATGTTAGAAAGAAAAAGGGAATTGGTCCTGAAACACAGACTAATTGGTTATTCTACCACAACTTTCTAACAAACCAGTATCTCCCGTGAGAATCCAGAGTCCTGCATTTAAACAACAAAATTAATCATTTTGTTGCTCAGACAACTCCAAGTTCATTGGTATCATTGAGATCAAACTCTCTCAGTCAACATAAGCATTGCATCTGTTGTCTGCTGGACATTCAGAGCCAGTGTTAAGTCCAGTGGACAATTTATAGTGCTATACCAATTTGCCACCAATCTTTGCTTCAAAGACAAGTACATCTTTAACCATGGCTCCATCTCACCATAATGAAACCTTTGGAATATTACCAACACATTTCAGGTATTTAGACTTACATGTGCCCTGTGAGACAAGTGTGGGACAATGACTCCTGCTGCTAAAAAGGAATGTGCAGTGATTATACTTACTCAATGGGCAATATTCACACTGCCTAGGCCGCCTCTTGGTGATAAGCCAGCCACTTAAGATGGCATTTGAACTCTGTGATTCCCACTATGTTTCTTAGGCCTTTATGCAATTGTCTGTGCTATGGCCTCATTGGAAACATATTTCTCCCTGTTCAAACAGTCATCCATTAGCTGGCCATATATATTTCACCCGACATTTATAGAATTCCCTCTACATGTTGGACACTTTAATCACTTAGATGACAAGATACAATATAAATAGTCCTTATCATGGAGAATCTGAGTGCTTGGTGGAAAAGAATAAAAGACACACACACACACACACACACACACACACACACACACACACACACACACACTAGTCAAGAACATGGGCTTTGTCATCAGATGACTTGGGTTCAAATCCCATCTCTGGCACTTCCTACTTGTGTAGTTTTGACGAAGTCATTTAATCTTTCGAAGCTTCAAATTCTCATCCTCCAAATGGAAGTTCATTTAAATAACAAATATGCATTGAGGGCCCACTTTGTGCCCAGCACAGACCCGGTGCTAGGAATCTAGCTCTCAGCCTGCAGACAAAATTCTCCCCAGGTGCCGCTGGCATTCAGTATTAACCAAACAGATGAACAATTACGCAGCAGATACATAAACATGTCAGGCAGTGATAAAGGCTGTAGAAAAATAAACCGGAGTGAGAGGATAGTAAGTGAAGGGAGACGCCATTTGTGATAGGTCAGGAGATAGCTCTTGAAAGACGTAGCATTGGGCGGCGAGCTCAGTAAGTCAACAGAGAGTTGATGTGACGATCTGGCAAAAGAGCCTTCTAGGCAGAGAGAAGAGGCAAGCCCTGGGGTGAGAACACACCTGGCATGATCAACCAGTAGCCAGGAGAACAGAGAGTTCATGGTCACCAAAACATCACAGAAATGAAATGAGACATTTGGGAAGAGGTGAGAAACATGAACCACAGAAAAGGATCAAAGGCCAAGTTCAGTTCGTCGAGGGGTCTCCCATTGTGCAAAGGGGCCAACAACTGCCCTCGCTCCGCCCTGAGCAGCCTGGCTCCTCTCTCTAACCCTCACAGTTAGAGGCTCTGATGGTACTGTCATGAATTTTTTTTTAGTGATAGACCATGGAGTCTTACGAACCTCTTAGACGGGTGTTCAGAAAAGAAAGAAGTTGTGTACCTAACCGAGAGAAGCTGAACTCCAGAGCAAAAGACCAGCCTGAACCTGGAATCTTTCCTACAGGACTCCTTGAGCTTATCTACTCTGTGAAGTCTCTGCTTTCATTGCCTGAAGTTCTACTGGCTAAAGCTGTGCATATGTCGCCATAAGCCTTTTTCAAAAAGAAAAAAAAAAAACTCTCAAGATGTTATTAGATGTGTTAGCTAGTCATTTGCATATTAGTATAAATTAGTTTGTTCACCTTTCCTTCTAACATCTGGCTATGATCACATGCTGTAAGGGAAAGAGTGCTTTAATTAAAGATGAGGTAGTAAATAACTCTATTTCGTGTATTTTGTTCTACTTAACATTCTTGCTACTTCTGAAAATGATTTGAGGCAGCGAATACTTTTGGGTTTTGAGGATTTTTGTGGAACAAGATGGACTGACTCTGCTCGCCCCCCTCTCTCTCTCACAGAGGGTGACGTTATCTGTGGCTGAAGGTATACTGGGGCCATGGTTGGAGGGTTGAAAATATTAAATTAAAGTGATCTCAGGAATCTAGATCTCAGCCTACAGACAAAATTCTCCCCAGGTACCGCTGGCATTCAGTATTAACCAAACAGATGAACAATTACGCAGCAGATACATAAACATGTCAGGCAGTGATAAAGGCTGTGAAGAAAAATAAAGCAGAGTGAGAGGATAGTAAGTGAAGGGAGATGCCACTTGTGATAGGTCAGGAGATAGCTCTTGAAAGACGCAGCCAGGTGCGGTGACTCACACCTGCAATGCCAGCACTTTGGGAGGCAGAGGCGAGAGGATTGCCTCAGCCCACAGGTTCAAGACCAGCCTGGGCACCTTGGCGAGACCTCATCTCTACAATAAATTTTAAAATTAGCTGGGCTTGGTGGCACGCACCTGGAGTTCCAGCCACTTGGAAGGCTGAGGCGGACGGATCACCTGAGCCCAGCAAGTTGAGGCTGTGGTGGCTGTGAGCATGCCACTGCACTCCAGCCGGGGCGACAGAGTGAGACTCTGACTCCAAAGAAAGAAATCTTGGCTCTGTCACTGAGTTGTTGGAAGACCTTGGGCAAGTTGTGGAACCTCGACCTCAGCAGCCTTATTTGCTTTGAGTTAAAGTAAAGGGACAGGGTATTTGAAAAGTCGGACAACCTAGAAAATAAATAAATAGACAAATAAATAAGGTGATCCCTGAGAACATAGAAATTAAATGGTTTCCTGCTACTTGTACACAAAATCCACACACGCTGGATCAGAACACAGCAATGCTACGTCAACTTAAAAAAATCAGAACGACTCCAGGCCTACCAATTTGGGCTCCAGCCTAACTGAAGATGTCACCACTTGAGCAAGAACGTGTCTGGCAAAAAGCCAGACAGCCTGGGAACAGGAGAGCGAAAGAAGGAAGTCCTGGGCTTTGGCCACGCACAGAGTGCCCAGAGGAGGGAAGGGCGGGGGTCAGGGTTGTCCTGTCCAGTCCTGCGACTGTCAAGTCCCTGATCTAACAGAGGGTCACCATGCAGCTTCCTGATTATATCCCAGCTTCTCTTGCAGGTTTGCTTCTGGGGGAGAAAATGCACTGGTGGCAATATGCTTATCTAGGGGGCTGGTAGTTTACAATGGTGGTAATTGCCATTCTAGCTGGCACATCAAGCTGGTGTGAGTTTGCTTTACATGGGTCAGACTCTGAACTTTAATCATTTCTGGCTGCAAGGTCAAAAGAGGCCGTGTGCGAAAGACCTGATTATCATGGACTGTGGCCCAGGACTAGAACTGAGTAACAAATCCCCCTCCTCCTTCCATTACTTCTCCTTTCCACCCCTCCTTTGTCCCATCACAATCCTCTCTTCTGCACCTACATTTATTCTGTTCTCAGATCCCTCATTTGCATCACAGCTCAGCTTCAGTATGGATTTAGTGGCTTCTGGGAGATGCCTGGAGACCCCCTGCCCACCGTTGTTTCTATGAGGAAAAAAAAAACAAAACAAAAAACGTTAAATCCAATGGTTGAATCGCAAATAAATGTTGGACTGTGACCCAGTTACAACTTGGGGACGTTTTGTTCCTGTAAATTGGTCTTTCTAGCCAGCGTCTGGAAGCTGGCTGGGAAATGCACTTAGTAAATCACTCCCGGTGGTTTGGGGAAGGACAGAGAGGGTTCTAGAAGAGATGACTCAGGCTAGGGGGTGGGCAGCACCGAGGGGAGAGGAACAAAGAGCCAAGCAATATTCTGAAAACAGAATTTGTACCCAGCCAGAAATAACTGTCTGATCAGGCCTAGCTAAAGACTTTCTGAAATGATGAAGCAAATATTAACAGAGAAACCTTTAAAAGCCTCTCTCAGTGAAGATAATATTCTTTCTGGTGATGGGCCGGGTGGGTTTATAAATAACACCTCCTGCCAGGCAATCTTGATAAGACCTCATTCTCCCTCCAGAGTTGGAGAGTTGGGAATTGATGCTTTATATGCCAGCGAGAATGCAGCACCTGACGCAGGTACCCCCCTACCTATATTTGCCAGACAACTTGAGATGAGCATGATGACTGTCACACAAAGTCTAAAAAGTCCAAAGGACATTCTTTGAAGAAAAATACAGAGAACAATGATCAGCTTACTCTGAAGCCCCCAAGTGGAAATGGTGGCCGGGGTAGGAATAGCTCCATACTTCACAGGCTACCCCTTACCTGCCAGGGCGTGGGTGCATGTAGGCTTCTGTCTGGCAGGTGCAGGGATCTGGGATAAACCAGAGACTGTCAAAAGAGACAAAGTCAGTATAAATAATTGCTGCCACAATCCTTCTATCCTAAAATTAAGCACAGGTCTCCTTTCCAAGGGAATCATAACAGCAGTTCTGCCAGAGCGTTGTGATTGCACATATTAAAATCATTCATTCATTCAAAAAATATGTCTTAACTGTCCACTGTGCTCCAGACCATAGAAAAAGGCTGCAACTGCTGGTATAGGAGAGGCAGCAGGTTTGCGATTGCCGTCTTGTAGGAAGAAAGAGTGAGTCTGAGGAACTTCGACAGTACAGAGAATGGGCATAGAAAAGGAGTGGATACAGAGACGTCCCCAGCCAAGTTCAGCTCTAACGGGACAATCACTTACCGAGTGGAAGACAGCCATACCTCAAAAAGGGATGGGACAGAAAGCCTGGGTCTGATTTTCTCCAGGAAAGCTAGCACTCCAAACTGAACCCAAACAAGGTACCCCAGATGAATACACACACAGGATGACTGTCTTGCAATATGCATGTTGGGGGAGAAGAGAGGAACAGTGTTAGGGCCTGACACAAAGGCAGACCCGAATGTGGCCCAGAGTGACAGGGGCCAGAACTTTCACATGGAGAACAGAGATTAGCCTGACGGGGGCAGAATGTACTGTTATTTTGACAGTGACTGTCAACACTGATTTACTAAAAGTGTCTCCTCCACTTGAGAGAGTTGATCTAGCTTCCCAAATGACCTGACACTGGGTAGAAGCTGCCAGGGCAGTCTCAGAACGGACGTGACTGTTTTCAGCCTGAGGTTAGGGCAAGCACTCCAGATCTGGGGTGAGAGTTGAATTTCTAGCAGAGTTCTGCCACTCCTTGGGTCTCAGTGTCCTCGTCTGTAAAACACAGAGAATAACAGAACCCACCTCTCAGAATGGCTTCTGAACAAGGATCCAATAAAATATTTACTGTACCAAGCTGAGCACATCATGAGGAGTCAGCATGCTAGCCATTATTGTTGCCAACAATTAGGGAGAGCTATTACTGTTTGATGTCTGGGGAGACAGCCCTGCCCCGGGTGTCACTGGGATGCAAAGCAGGTCAAGGAAGGGGATTCCACATCCCCTCCTCTGTGGCTCCTCATCTGCCTAAGCCCCTGATCCTGAGACCATGCTAATTAAGCAAGGAATGGTGACTGTTTAACCTAGGGTCTGGCGCATGCATTCCCCAGAACCACCTAAACCCTTGCAGATAAGCTTCAAGGTTGCTGGGGATAGGAACTAAGGTAAGGGAGGAAGAAACGAAAAGCAGCCAGAAAGCCTCTTTCCGAACTAAAAAGCGTTCATCTAGGATAAGGATAGGGGAAAGCGCTGTGAACTGGCAAGAAAACACTTCTCTGGATATAACACAACATCGAGCAAGGGCATAGATACAGAAAGATGTCTGAGGTCTCCAATGGGAAGGAACTAAGGCTTAAGAGGGAACAGGACTTCGGTCGACATAAGGGTTGCCAGCTTGCTGGGTGACAGGAACTGAGGGCCCGGGTCCTGGCAAGGCCTCATTCACGGTTCCCGCAAAGAGCAAGAGCAGCAGACCGGGAACTGTCTGGAATGCAGAAGTAGGAATGGTCAGAGATCTTGGGAGGGAATGCAGAGGATCTGGGGATGCCGCCAAAAATGAGCAGGGGACAGGGAGAGTAGGTGGCCAGTGGCAGGGCTCATGGTCTCCCTGTAGGGGGCAAGGACAGGAGGGGACAAGGGCAGAATGACAGCATCAGCTCTGATTTAGAGACGTAGTAAAACAAGCCACACTAATTAGCTTGAGGATTTTCTTTTGAATTACGTTATTTGAATAAGGATTCCTCTAAGAGTCTGGAACTCAGAGTGCTACGGTCTGAATATTTGTGTCCCCCCCTTAAATTCATATGTTAAAATCTTAACCTCCAAGGTGATAATATTAGAAGGTGGGGCCTTTGGCAGGCGGCTAGGTCATGAGTGGGATTAGTGCTCTTATAATAGAGACCCCAGAAAGATGCCCTGTCCCTCCAACCAAGTCAGGACACAACGGAAGGTGCCATCGATGAACCAGAAAGTGGGCCTTCACCAGACATTGAATCTGCCGGCACCTTGATCTTGGATTTCCAGACTCCAGAACTGAGAGATATAAATTTCTGTTGTTTATGAGCTCCCCAGCCCAAATGAACTAAGGCACACATATTGGAGTTGAAAGGTAAGAGCTAACTCAGAGCATCTCGGTCCATTATACTATCTAACAATTTCGAGACCCCACCCCATTCTAGGGACTAGAGGGGTCACTCTAGACCACTGCCAAGACCTGCCCAAGCAGAGCCACACTTGGATAGTGCCTGGCTAGTTCAAACCCCCGAAGGGAAGGCGTTGGAATTCACAAGGCCTCATCAAACATACCTCTGAACTTGAAGAAGAACTCTTGGGTCCTTCTCTTATATTTTCTGGCCACCTAAAGACCTCATTAGAATCAAAGTGACCCGTCGAAATGTCAGGAGGAAGTTGGATGCCCAGATATCTAAGTTGTCTGGAGTGACAAAAAGAAAATAAATAAATAAATGCTAGGGGTGGTCCCTGATTAAAGTTTTTAATCATGACCCTCAAGTTCCTAAGGATATCAACCAACTTAAGCACCTTGACATAGAGATTCTTGGAGTAAAAAACCTCTTTATCAAGATAGAGTCGTCAAAGAGAAACCCAGCATAATCCTCCTGCTTCCTATGCCACCTTCTCCTACCTTTCTGCATCTACCCCAAACTCTTTTAGCTTAAAGATGCAAGGTACAGTTCAGGGTAAGGTATACAAATGTTCATTATGCAGGTACCCTTGTTAACAAGGTGTGTCCCCTGCCCCGGCAGTTTCCCACTACTATCAATCCCTTTCTTACAGTGTTATGATCATTGTTCAAGGTCCACTTATGAGTGAGAACATGTAGTACTCAGTTCTTTGTTTCTGTGAAAGATCAATCAGTGTTATTCAATCTCGATCTTTCTACAGTTTTTTTTTGGTATTTTTAAATTGTATATCCTATACATATTTTGGGAGTACGTGTGATATTTTGATAATTACATCCAATGTGTAATAATCTGGGTAGTTGGGGTATTTAGCTGAAATATTTATCTTTTCTTTGTGTTAGAAACATTACCATTATTCTCTTCTAGGTATTTTGAAGTATATAATGAAGGATTGTTAATTATAAATTCCCTACCATACTATTGAATTCTAGGCTACTTCCTAAAGCCAGGGTTCTGCAGACTTGTGAATATTTCGATGAGGAGGACAGTGGTTGCACAGCATTCTTCTAGAACCTATCCCAAACACCTGACCTTTGCTTGGATCCTGTAGTCATTTATCCTGAGGGAGGCATGGCAGAGCTAGGATGGGTCTCGAACAGTAAATCTGGAATGCTCAAGAGACACACACTACAACTAATTCAGCCCAGGACTTTTCTTCCTCTCTCGACTTGTAGGTAAAGATGAGAAAGAGTCTCAGAGTAGTCAGTGAGCCAGCATCTTCATATTCATCAACAAATACTCTCTTCCTTTTCATTTTTGTGCAGCCTGATGCCATGGGAACATCTTGATCCTCTTCCCATTCCCATGCATCTGGCCCGGGAGATGTGTAGGCGTGACACAATGGCTACCTAGCTTAATAAACACAATCTGGGACACGGGCATACTAAGACCCTTTGGAACTCCAAGGTACCAGGAGATGACACAGTAGAGAAAGCAGTAAGGTGTACCTGGAAGGCACGACCTTCTTAATCCTGCTTTACCATTTAAACAAAGCTTTTCAGAAATGTAGAGCATGGATTATACATTCAGAACTAGCATGTCCCTTGGAAACATCTTTTTCCTCTCACAGTTCTTAAAGCAGAAGTTATATTCTGCAACCTGAAAGAAGATATTTCTAAAAGCAGAATTTGGTGATAGGGAATTTAAGAAATTCTGACAATTTTAAATGAGTAAGATGCTTCAAGATCATCTTAGAGAGATGCACTATCAGAAAATACTCTGGGCCAGGAACACTCTGCAGAATTCCCCAATAGAAGATGAGGAATTTCAGACACCCACAGACTGAGAGCAATAAAATGTAAATAATTTAGACCTCCTTGATATTACCCTGCCTACTCATAACATGTCTTTAATAATTAATTCTGCTCAATCTCTTTTTAAAAATCTCCCTATCTAACTTAAATCACTCATCCTTTTTTGCCTGTTAACAGTAGGAAATCATTTCCCATTTGGGGCTTATCTTTCCCAAGTGAGATGTATTTATTTGCACACGAGACGTTTTCCTGCTGCTGTTGGATTTCATGGACATATTCTGCACATGCTCAGTGGACACCATGATTCTGATCAGATTCTCCTACCATTGTCTGGAATTGTCTTAGTGTTTCATGTCTACTGCCATCATTTCCACGGTAACTCTATTACTTCTAGTACTTTCCTATTTACAGAGGAAGAAAATGTTTCAATAACTTGAATAGAATGTTTCCATCACAGCTGTCTACCCCCAACATGGACAGATCATTGCCTGGAATGTTTATCATGGTAACAAGGCTGTATAGAACTCATTTCATGGTGTTAAAGGGATTCATTTTGTGCCTTACTTTAAAAGAAGCTGGTCCCTTTAAATATCTGATTATTGAGTCCTGCTAACTCATTCCCACACAGAAAGCCTTGGGGGATGGGGAGAGGGAAGTGACAGGGTGTCTGAAAATAACTAAGGGATAGTGATACCGGGTGCTTCTAATATACAAGACAGGGGGACATCAGTGTCAGGAGATTTAGAGGAGAAAGCCAGAGAATGGGAGCATGTTTACGATTTACAGAATGCAGTTTCCTCTAGAAATGGAAATTATTCCAGGCAGGTCAGAGAAAAGAGGTGCTGTAGTTGCAAAGGATAGAGCTGAGCAGAAATCCATCGACTCCAAAAAGAATCAGATCTGGGAAATTCATGGCACTGAGACTCCAAGCAACTCATTAATAGCCAAGTGGAATCTGCATAGTATTTATTGAGGCTTTGCCTCTTAAAACTGGCTAAGAAGGTAAAAGCAGAGGAATCACAAATAAAGGAACTACATAATATGCCATTTTTATTTTCTGTTTCAGTTGCAGATGCGATTTATTTGTGCTTTTAAAAATTGAGGTATAGGGCGGGGCTTGGTGGCTCAGCCTGTCATCCCAGCACTTCGGGAGGTCGAGGTGAGTGGATTGCCTGAGCCCACAGGTTTGAGACCCACCTGGGCAACTTGGCGAGACCTCGTCTCTACAATAAATAAAAAAATTAACCGGGCAAGGTAGCGTGCGCCTGTAGTTCTGGCTACTTGGAAGGCTGAGGCAGAAGGATTGTCAGAGTCCAGCAGGTCAAGGCTGCGGTGGCTGGGAATGTGCCACTGCACTCCTGTCTGGGTGACAGAGTGAGACTCCAACTCAAAAAAAAATTGAGGTGTAAAATACCAAAAAGGTGAAATGTATAAAGTACAGAGATCTATGCGTTTAGTTTCATACATTTTTACGTATACTATATACGTGAGTATGTATATATATTCACACATATATATATTATATATAAATGTAATTAACATTCAGATCATGATACAAAGCATTTTCACCCTCCCAGAAAGTTCCCAGGAAATACCCACAACCTCTTCCAAAGGAAAGATTATTCTTACTTCTAATAAGTTCGTTTTGCCTCCTTGATCAATGATCAATGGTATAAATGACATCATATATAAACTCTTTTGGTCTTTTTTCTCTCAACATAATGTCTATAAGTTTTATCCACATTATTGCGTATATCAGTAGTTTGCTCTTTTACATGGCAACTGCATATCCCATTATATGGCTATATGCCTAACTTATTTATTTATTCTCCTATTGATGGACATTTACATTGTTTTCAGTTGGAACTATTATAAATAGAGTCGCTAATTATTACTTGGGTATTTTTTGTGAGCAAATGCGCTCATTTCTCTTCCATATACACCTAAGAGTGGAATATCTGAGTCATAGGGTTCGTGTGTGTTTAGCTTTGTTGATACTCTTGGTGGACCCGGCAACATGTCTCTCAGATTCTCCTTCAGGACATCCCCCCTCGCTGTGAGACCGGTGCTGGCTAGCAGTCCTCTTTGGGGGTTACTTCATGTGAAGAACTTCTCCCTCAGCTCGTCCCTATAACCACCTGAGGAATCCCTAATGACCGAGGAGGAAAAAGCCTAAATTCAGCTCTTTTATTATTTGGTTTGGATTTGAGCATAAGCCCAAAATGGCTAATGGCTCACATTCACAAGTAAACTTGAAGACAGTGGTGAGGGAAAATCCTCTCAATAAGCAGAGATTTGGGCAGTGAATCTGATCAAGAGAAGTGGCCAGAGGTTAGAAAACACCTAGATTGCATAAGCAACGGCAGATGACTTAATCAGCTGATCAAAGGCTTGGAAAGGAGAAAAACAGGAAGATCAGAAACAAAGATGTCTTGGGTGGAGGAATGGACACATGGGCGTGAATATGAAGTGTGACGATCTCAGTATTGTGGGTTAATCCCTACCAGAGAGCCGCCCACCACGGAAGGATCATGTCAGACCAAGTTAGACAACATTGACTTAACCAGCTAACATTCCCCACCCCATCACTGGCCATGCCAAAGCCAGCACAATGGGCACTTGAATAGAGTAATCATAGCAATGTGGGAATGGAGACGATGTATCATACCCACAGCGTGCCCGCCCCTTAAAAAGGCTGATCCTTGCTAATGTTGCTGTCGAACATCCAACCTGCCAGCCACAGAAGCTAATGCTAAGTTCCTAGTAGGGCATCATCCCTCAGGTAGGTCAACCAGTCACTTGGTGACAGGTTGATGACATTGGACCCCTGTCATCCAATGAATGGAATGAAGGTCATGTTTCATTTGACAGTAATAGATACATATCCGATATGAATTTGCCTTTCTTTCCCACAGAGTGTAAGCCAACTCCATGACCCAAAGGTTTACAGAGTGAGCCACCACTTTCCAGCAAGTGATCTGTGTGTGGAGCCACATGACTATGGGATCCACTAGTTATATCAAATAAATCAGGCAGCCATCCTGGCAGAGATGGAATGACCTATTAAAGTCACAGCTGAAGTGCCGATGTGGAGGTAGTGCTCTGCAAGGGTGGAGTGCACACTCTAAATCAATGACCTTTGTGTGATGCTCTGTTCCCAATAGATTGGTCTAGGAGCCAAGAGAGAGAAGGAGGAAAGTCCTCACCTAATTCCCAATGATGTACTGAGAGATCATGTGCCTCCCATCCCTCCAATGCTGAGCTCTGTGGTTTAGAGATTCTGGTTCCCAGAAAGGGAACTCTTCAACAAGGGAACACAGCAGGAGTACCATTGAACTATGACTGCTGCCTAGGTGTTTTAGGCTCCTTCTGCCAAGAAACCATCTGGTAAAAAAAAAAAAAGAAGAAGAAGAAATGAACCACTCTACTGGCAAGAATAGCTGACCCAGATCCTCGGGAGGAAAGCCGGAAGGAATATAATTGGCATTCATGTGATTCATCTGGGTACCTCTTGATACTTCCATACCCAATTTTGATGACAAAATGACAAACATCCTGGCCTGAGAAGGGCATGGGAACCAGGGACTTGGCTGTCATGGGAATGAGGGACCGGGTGATACCATCAGATAAGCCACTGATAATTCAGAGGAGCTAACTGAGGCTGGAAGAAGTCTAGATTGGCTGGTCCAGGATGGGACAGATGAGCGTCCGTTTCAATGGAAAAAATCAGACACTACGGTGTGTTCAAGAAGAGGCCCATCCGGAGTTGAGAGGACCTATTCTCCAAACTTCATGATGAAGTGAGATCGACTGATACAAGGGCTAGACGGTGGCGCAGCTATGAAGTGGTACCCAGATCCTCCTCCGGGATTGAAGACTGTTTCTCCAGCTGTTAAGAGTGCTGCTGAGAGACAGCCCTCCACAGTCTTGGCTGATACATCCGTCGATTTTGCATTGCTATAGGGAAATACCTGAAGCAGGTTAATTTCTAGGGAAAAGAGATTTATTATGGCCCACGGTTCTGCATGGCACCCCTATCTGCTTCCCTTCTGGGAGGCCTCAGGAAGCTTTTACTCATGGAGGAAGGCAAGGGGAGCAGGCTTATCACATGACAAGAGCAAAGCAATAAAGAGAAAGAAGGAGATGCCAGGCTCTTTAAACAACCAGCTCTTGTGTGAGCGAATCGCGCAAGACTCACTCATTACCATGGAAACGGCACACAGCCACTCATGAGGAATCCGACCCCCATGACCCAAGCACCTTCCACTGGGCCTTAATTTTAACAATGGAGATCTCATTTTCAACATGAGATTTGAGGGGACAAGCATTCAAACTACATCAGCTGAGAAGAGGTGTCTCACCCAAGGTCACGCCTTCCTCCCAGGCCTGTCCACATCCAATGACTGATAAGTACAGAGGTATACAACCAACTCTCCTTGTCCCAGCTGAGAACAACCCTGAATGGCCATTCCAGGATTAGAGCTCCTTGTCAAGTAGGCTAAGATTTTTTCCTGAGATACCTTGCACCTCTGCCCAGTTCCCCTTCTTTCTTTTCCTTTTCCTTGTCTTTCCCAAATGTTGGTCCCAAAAGTGCTTCCTAATAAACTCTCTACATTCTAATCCTCATCACAGAACTTGATTCCTGGAGCATTCAACCTCCAGAGTTTTCCAAAGTGGCTGACCTAATTTACACCGCCATCTGCAATAGATGAAAATTCTAATTGCACTATCTCCTCATCAAAGCTGATATTGTCAGTCTTTTTAATTTTAGCCATTCTGATGGGTAGGCAGTGAGATCTTATTGTGGTTTTAATTTGCGCTGTGCTGAGGACGAATGATGTTGAGCATCTTTTCAAATGCTCATTGGACATTTGAATATCCCCTTTTGCCCATTTTAATTGATGTGACGTTTTCTTATCGATTTGTAGGAATTCTTTACATATTTCCATATGAGCCCTTTGTCAGACAAATGTGTTACAAAAAAATTTCCCAGCTTGTGGGTTGTCTTTTCACTCTCTTAATCACAGTATGCAGGGTTGTTTTTAACTTTTTATTTTGGAATAATTATAGATTCACAGGACATAGCAAAAATAGTACAGAGAGGTCACCCAGTTTCCCCCAATGGTAGTATCTTACATAACTATAGCATCAAATCCAGGAACTTGACATTGGTACAATGTATGTATAGTTCTGTGCCATCTATCACATATATATCACTGGACTCCAGATACAGAATTGTTTCATTACGACAAGGCTCTCCTTTGTGATATCACTTTATTATCACTCTCATCCCCTTCCCTAACCCCCACCGTCAGTAACCCCTAGCCATCATTAAACCGTTCTCTATCTCTGCAATTTAGTCATTTCAGGAAATGTTACATAAATGGAATCATACGGTATATGATCTTTGGAGATGGGCTTTTTTTTTTCCACTCAGCATAATGCCCTTGAGGTCCATCTAAGCCTTTTTTTTTTTTTTTTTGCATGTAGAAAATGATGTGACTTATGCTAGTTTTGTTTTACTTGAATGTCTTTTTGTGTTTGATCAGGGACTTAACCAGTTTGCTTTGTTGCTATCAGTAGATTCTTGTCTTTCATATAAACACACTGGAGTGATGAGTCTGGGTTTTACAAGTCCATGGAGGAGGTCCACACCCTACCCATATCTGGTGGGCCAGGCAGAGGGACAACACCGTGTTTTTGTGTCTCACAAGTCATGATTATGGCCTGCATGACTGCCTGGGGTACGCAGTGCCCCCTGCGTTCTTGCTATGTTGTGGAATAAGGACGAGCCATAGAACTGAAACTACTCTTTTTCAATGTTCAAGGATGGTGAGAAAAACAAATGACTCATTTGGCTTTTAAGAATGATGAAGCACAGGTTTCAAAATGGGCATATTAAGAACCTCATTTGTTCTTATCACTTTCAGGAGAAATTAGACTCTTCTCTCTGAATGCAAAAGTGTTGGTGCCACTTCCTTTGCTGGAGAAGACAACATCCTCTGCAGCCAAATGTCCCTTTCTGCCCTCCATGTCTCCGCAGCCTCCCCTCCCAGGGCACCGTGTCCTCACACCTTCTCTAAGGCGTCTGCCATGAGCACTAAATCTTGAGCTTGGTCCTGTGGCTGCGCATGCTAATTAGCAGCCTGCAAAACAGCTCTGCCTTTCACCTTGCAAGGGATACACTCGGTGGTGTTTTATTTCAGTGGATTCTCTTTGCCTTCATCTGCAGATGACAACATCACAGAAGGGCATCAGTGCAAGAAGGGGCTGTGCCTTTCTACTCTTAGTGGGAGTAACGGAGGTGAGGGAGGAAGAAGCCAAGGGGTCTTCTAGGGCATGTGGCAAGTGTGCAAGGATCAGAATGCTTCTAGGCTAGCTTAAGTAAGCATGGGGCTCAACTGGGAGATTGCACATTGAGCAATAACGGAGAGAGCATCTCAGGAAGTTCCCAGAACAAGAAGTGTCTTGGAGCCAAGCCTCATGGACAGAGGAGCTTGAGGGCGTTTATCGATCTTCCTCCAGGCATTACCTCCAAGTTACATCCAGAATCCAACCCCTGCTTCCCCTTTTATTCGCACTGCTTCTACCACTTCCATGCTGGTCTGAGTCACCATCATGGCTTGCCTGGATGACTGAAATAGCTTCCTGTTGCTACCTATTTGCTACCCTCCTCTCCTCTCCTAAGAAGCCACTGTAGAACATTGTCTCTCCTTCTATCCTTCAGTCGTTTCCCATCTCACTTGGAATAAAACCCCAGATCCTTCCTCCGGCCTACAAGCACTTCGTTATCTCTCTGGTGCCTTTGGTGCCTCTGCTAAAATTCTCCCTCTCGCTTCGAGCACAGCGGCCTTCTGTTCCCTGGACACGTCCAGATGCTCCCATTTCCCACCAAGCTTTGTCCCTTGTTCCACATTTGTTCCAAATGTGACAGGTAGAAACTCCTCAGACAAAGGGAAGTGTTAGCAGTGTGTGTCTCCAGAGGTAGGATATGGAAATTACTATTTATTCCTTGGTGATTTTTAAAAGGTTTCTGATTGTGTTCAGTGAATACCATGTATGCATTTTGCAATCAGCAAAGAAATATGGCTTAAATTAAAAATCAAGATCCTAAAAAGACAGTGCTGCCTGTTTCGATGCTGTTGCTTCAACCCCGTATAAAAGAGCTACCTCGTCTCCAGTGCCTTCTCACGTAGCTCAGAAAGCGGATGTGCAGACAGACCCACACAAAGCCCACGGGTCACCTGCCAGTTTGTCCTCCTAACTTCCCCGTCTCTTCTTCATTTCCCTCGGCAAATGAGCGCCACACCAGGATGGTGATAACCGTTCTCCGGGTGAAGATTCTGACTCACCAAATTAAATTGCAATGAAATGGTTTTTAATATGTAATTTAGGATGATAAGCAAATCGTTATTTTCCCCTTGCGAGTGACATTACCTGTCATTCTAAAAATTAATCTTATTTAAGAGATGCTTAAAATAAGGAGCAATAGCCCTGTGCTTCAGACCAAGCAGCTAATGAGTAATTTAATCTGTGTGAATTATGAACCTTGATTCTTTCTAATGCTGTTTTCCTTTAGAGCTATTAGTCACTCTCTCTTTTTTCCTCAGTCGCTACAGAGATTTACACCCTGACTTTACAGAGTTCTCTCTGGAAAATGGAGAAAATGCTATTGGCCTGCTTGAACTTGACACGTACAAACAAAAATTCTTTAGATATAGTAGATGAGAAAGCTTAGGATAGCATGGTTGGGGGTCTCCATAAGATTGGCAAGTAGGTGTGAAGAGCATGCCAAGAAACAGGGGACCTAATCTTTTTTGGAAGAAAAACGACTCAGTGTGCCGGGCACCATAGCCCTGCTAACGGCACTAGTTCCCACTTCATTTTTAAACTTTACGTGTTCCCTAGAAGATAAATGGACAAAGAATTGTAGCATAAAGTGAGAAATGGAGTGGAGAGACCACTGACTATGGGTTTTATTCAAGCCTTTTGAATATGTCTTTGAGGCTTTTCAGAATATTAAATTGAAATCTGCTTTTAAATGTCAATGATCTTTCCACCACTCTGCAGTTTCATTTGTTCCCTGGAGAGATCTGTAGCGTGGAACACACTGTACAACCTTTGTTTGGCTCCAGACCCTACCCTGTGTTCACACCTGCAGCTGTTTCCGCATTGTCCCACCCAGGCCCCAGGAGCCCATGATATAAGGGAGCTGAAGATTTCACTGGAGTTAGCGTAATTCAGCCATCCTAGGCTTAGAAATGGGATATGCATGCCATAGGACCAGCCCTGTGGTTTAAAGAGCTCCATCGGACTTCAGCAAGATTTATCGAATCTGCTAAAGACTTGGATAGTCTGTAGCTCTTTCTGCAGGGAGTTTGACTTTTCAGCCACTGTAGGTGTTCAAAAGGTCTACCTTTTCTCTTCAGAAACAGTCTATGTGCCCATCCGTAACAGTATGACATGTATGAACTATACAATGGTGGCCTGTCAACAGCCCAGGGGCCATGCCTGTCTTGTTCAATGTTGTAACCCGGAGCCTGGTACAGAATTGGGCATGTTAAAAAGCTCAACAAATATTTGTTGAACACATGGGTGGATGCGTTAACAGATGAATGATGTCACATCTCCTATGCAAGTCTCAGCAAATTAGCATTTGCTATATCCTGTCCAACTCACCCTCCAGGTTGTCGGCAGTTCTATATTATGTTCATATACCATCCGCCTGGACCAGGAGGAGGTCAGAACCTGCCCAAACACCCACACCGGTTCCTCATCACTTGGCTTGGTCTCCTCATTTGCAAAAGCACAGACCCTGTCCTTTCTGCCCAGGCTTTGGATGTTTGCATCATAATTCCTGATGATATGAAAACAAAAGCCAGGGCCTGTTAACCTGTAGGCAATATTCTAGCCAACTAGCAACTTGACAGGTACCGGACACGTGCCCCAGCACTGCCATCTGAGCCCTCGTGGCTGTTCCTTTTCGTGACCACTGGTGGTTGCTTGAGGATGGTGGCGCTCCCCTGGCTGGGGTGAAGTGGCGCACCCGAGAAGCTTCATGTCCTGCTCCTTGTTTCTTGGCCTTCTTTACTGCTGTGATCTACTATTACCACGTGTTCCTGAATTTCGCTTGCCTCCTGGACATCAGCGTTTCTCCTCTGGTGTTCATATTACAGCCATGATTTCCCCTAGCACGTGATTTAAATGTAATGGCCATTTCAGTTGTTGCATCGTGGCAGCAAGGTGGTGTACACAAAGTGTTCATGTCAACAGTGTCCTTGGTTCACTTGGAGGGGCATGTGCATGACTTGGAGTAGCACACGGATTATGTTGTCAGTCAAACACTTTAGGGTTGGATACTTTGTGTTTATAATTAATAACCAGTATTGGTTTTATTTAGCACTAAGGAACATTTTCACTCGTTATATGCAAAGCAACAACATAATAATATCAACAGTAATAGTCACTGCTATACAGCACTAACCATGTGCCAGACACCGCTCCAAGTGTTTGACATATTAACTCATTTCCTTCTCATAACAAGGAAATGCGGTAGATAGTATGGTGATCGTCGCCATTTACAAATGAGCAAATCGAGGCACAAAGAGGTAAATAACTTGCTAAACATGTCTAGTCAAGAGGCATTCTGGATATAAACCCAGACAATCTTAGTCTGAGTCCAAACTGTAAAACCTTATATTCAACACTTACCTAAGAAAATAAGCATTATTATAATAATGCCCCCCTCTTAAATCTTTTTTTTTTTAATTGGAGTATCACTCTGTCGCCCAGGCTGGAATGCAGTGGCACGCTCACGGCCACCACAGCCTTGACCTGCTGGACTCAGGAGATCCTTCTACTTCAGCCTTCCAAGTAGCTGGAACTACAGACGCACACCACCATGTCCAGCTAGTCTTTCTGTGATTTATTGTAGAGACAAGGTCTCACCAAATTGCCCAGAGTGGTCTCAAACCCCTGGGCGCAGGCAGTCCTCTCACCTCAGCCTCCCAAAATGCTAGGATTACAGGTTGAGCCGCCACACCTGGTCCCACTCTTAAATCTCAGTGTCTCTAATCTACATATTATTTCATTACCTATCTATGTCTCTTCTCACCTTCCCAAACTTATCAATGAATACTAGTGGTCACTAATATGTGGGGCACACTCACTGTGTGTTGGGCAATGTGACAAGCACCTTACATACAATATTTCATTTAATTTTCCTAATGACCTCTGTAATTGTCCCTCATTTTCCAAGAGGAAACTGCAGTCTGGCAAGGCGCAGTCATTGTCCCAAAGTCTCATAGCTGGTAAAGTGACTGAACTAGGCTTCTAGCTCAATCTGTGCGGCCAGCCTTTAGGCTGGATTGTCCCTGTCCCCGTGGAGAGCCTTCTGAACCACACGTCAGGCTGGACTGCAGACCCTACCCTTGATCAACTCACTACTGCATCTATTTCTTTGCAGCCTGTTGAAGTCTTTTTCCATTTGAATCTCCAACCCCCACCTCCATGCACTACGCTGTCTGGGAGCTACTGCAAGGCAGATCCCCTATTTTGCTTGTATTCCTGTTGCAATTCCTCCCCAGGCCGTGTAGACAGAGGGTACCCACCACACGTTTTTGCCTGACTCGGTCACTTGATCTGATCTCGACACAGTCAACGAGGGCCAGCTTCACCACGGCATCATGGCTCTTTCTTTTTCTCTGTTAGCTTTTTCTCCCTTGACTCAAGGTCAGACTTCACTGCCAGTCTTTTGCTGCCTGCCCAGCTCCACTCACTGAAGACACCAGCCACATCCTAGACCCGTAGACCTGACAGACAACCCAGCAGTCACAGCTGCTCGTCTCCCAGAAACTTGGCTGTATGCTCCAAGTACACAGAACAAAGGAAAGTCAGGTTCTACCGCTGGTCCCTGCCAGTGACTACAGAGCCATCCACTCTACTCCCCAACCAACGGCAAGAGCGGAGCACCCAAACAAAACCTCTCTGGCAGCAGCAGGATCTCTAGACAAGCTAAAACCAAGCTTCTCTTTAGGAAGCTCCGTGTGATGAATGCCCCGGGCTAGACACATGGCTGGATTGCAAGTATTTTAAGTCCCCTACAGAAGAATGAGTTCCATTCTGAAAGCATATTCGTAAGTCCAATTTGTTCATAAGTCCAACAAAGTTAGCCTAGGTACCCAACGAAGTTGTGTACCCAACAATTGGCTACACAGTCCCAGCTGCATCACCACTGCTTTTATGCTTGCTTCCAGAGAGCCTAGGCTTGAAGTAAAGATACTGTACTATTGTACTGTATACAGTACTGTACAGTGAAGTACACAAAAGCACAACCACTTGTAGAAGGTGCACGCACATGACAATGCACGTTATACATGTGAACAACTTACATGATTGGGCATGCAAACGCATGTGCACATCTTTGAAAGTTTGCAGCTTGAAGGTTCATATGTAGGGGACTCACTGCACTTCCACGTGAATGGGATTGATTTCCTTCTACTGATGTTGTCATTACTATGCATGAAGATATATACCCACACACATACAATCAGCTCTCTGTAACCATGGACTCAATCAACTGCAGATCAAACATATTTGGGAAAAACAAGTCACATGTACAGACTCTTTTTTTCTTGTCATTATTCCCTAAATAATACAGTATAGCAACCATTTTCATAGCATTTGTGCTGGATTTGGTGCAAAATCTAGAGATGATTTTAGGTATCCAGGAAGATGCCCACAGGTTATATGCAAATACCATGCCATTTTGTATGGGGGCCTTGAGCATTTGGGGATTTTGGTATCCAAGGGAGGACCTGGAACCAAACTCCCAAGGATACTAAGGGTTGACCATACATGTCAAACTGCTTTTATACTGAACTTTTATTACAGAAACGCATTTAGCCAAATTGATACACTCACCAAGTCTCATCTCCTTATAAATCAGCCTTTCCGCTGATGGATGGTTGAGATGCTCCCATATTGCTTCTGTAGGGATACGCCGCTGGTCTATTTATAAAATATGCTCAATCATCCTGGGCTATTCTGACTGACAAACCATAAAAATAAAGTCACACTTCACATCCTCATGACGTCTATCTGATGAAGATGCAATGGTGGAGATTGAGCAAGAGGTACTGGCTGTTTTGCGAGTGCTCTGTGGATGTCATCAGACTGAGGACCCCGTCAGTCTGGCGCATTTAGAAGGGGAATCATTACCCCAGCACTGCCTACTTATCTCAGCTTATAAAAATAAATATTTGCCCAGTAATATGGCAGGTTTATGAGCTGCATTTAATACTGCAATGAAAAAGTCTGTCTGTGTGTGTGTGTGCGTGTGTGTGTGTGTGTGTGTGTGTGTGTGTGTGTGTGTGCGTGTGAAAGTGAGAGAGAGCGAGAGTGCGTTAAGGTTGCCATGGGAGCCCTCGGTGCTTCTGAGCTTTTATGATTATGAACAATAATTAGATGTAATGCTCTATGGTGGTGAAGCACCTCGTGAGCTCCTGATAATTGTAAAGTGTTTGGCAATTAATTCGCACTCCCTGAGATTCAGGTTGGTATAATTAACCCCACGAGGCGAAGCAGCCCCAGAGAAAGGGAGTCACATGCACAGAGCCATCTTTCTTTATGGTGGCAGCACAAAGGGAGGCCCTCCCGGTCCTGGCCTGCACCACCTCCATCCCAAGCCTCTGTGTAGACTCCTCCTGGGCCCAAGTCACCAGGGTTGGTGGGTAGAGCACTGGGAAGGCCTGCCCATCGGGAAAAGCCGGCAAGGCCAAAGCCAGCCTCGACCTTCAGTGCTGCCTTTCACTGGGCGTGGACAGGCCCGTGTAGCCACGTGGGGAAAGGGAAGTTGGCAATAGGCTGCTTAGCTGTCATCAGCTAACCCTTCATAAAATCAACACTCTGTCATCTCTTCCTTTCTTCCCGAAGCAGCTGCCATCTGGGACTGTTCCTCAGTCGGTCAACTTTTCTATTTGCTGTCCTAAGGCACAAAAAGCGAACACATTCTTTGAGACCAGTCTGAGCCATGTGGTGAAACCTCGTCTCTACAATAAATTACAAAATTAGCCGGGCATGGGGGCACACGCCTGTAGTTTCAGCTACTTGGAAGGCTGAGGCAGAAGGGTTGCCTGAGGCCAGCAGGTCAACATTGGGGTGGTCGTGAGTGTGCCACTGAACTCCAGACTGGCAACAAAGTAAGACTCCCACTCCAAAAAAAAAAAAAAAGAACTGGGAAAGAGGTAGTTATACTTAATGAAAAGTACTATTGAAATTATCTATGTCAGCCGGGCTCAGTGGCTCAGCCTGTAATCCCGCGCCTTGGGAGGCTGAGGTGAGTGGATTGCCTGAGCCCGCGGGCATGAGACCTGCCTGGACAACTTGACGAGACCTCATCTCTACAATAAATCAAAAATGAGCCGGGCGTGGTAGCGTGCACCTGTAGTTCCAGCTACTCGGAAGGCTGAGCCAGAAGGATCGCCGGAGCCCAGCAGGTCAAGGCTGCGGTGGCCGGGAGCGGCCGTTGCACTCCAGTCTGGGCGACAGAGTGAGACTCCAACTCAAAAAAAAAAAAGAAATTATCTATGTCTATATTTAGATACAGATAGCAATATACATTATTGTATTGTAATACAGTGTCATTGTCTATCTACTTGTTTATATGTTTATATAACAGCAGTCAATCCTCATCCTTCACATGCAGTGTTTATATAACATTTAAACAAGTAAATCCCTGAAATGGATGGGTTGCATACCTGAGTTTTGGGATGTCAATCCAAAACAAGATCTCCATTTTCTCCAAAGGAAAATAGGAAAACGCTGGAAGAAAATTTCAGCCAGCATTATCTTTTGTTTCAATTTCCATTCTCGTGGACTATTTCATTGTGGTGGGTGGAGGCTACTGCAGACATAACCTGTGAGTGAAAGTGTTGGGTCCCCACCATCAACAAGCCACACCCCACTTCTCATCCCTGTCCAGACTACCCACCCAGTTCTGAGAGGGCTTGGCGATGAGTCACAGCATCATCTCCAGACCCTAGGGTGATCGGTGGGTGAAGTTCACTCCAAGGACCATCTCCTCCAGTGCCATGCTGAGCAGGGTGATGGCACGGGTGTTTTCCTGAGACGTAGCCTTCTTATTGGTATCTGCCCTCAGCAAGATTAGTTAGCACCTGGGGCCACTAGTGAACACAGTTGCACTTGCAGAGACAGGGATGGAGGGTTCGCCTAGGTGAGCTGTATCTTTTGCTTTACTCCAAGGAAGAATCTGTGCAGCCCAAGGCCTTCAGCGTGTTTTGAAAGACTGTTTTGTACCAGAAAAACTCATTGGCTATGATTAGTTCCACTCCATTTGTGAGACTGTTATTCTATGTTTATTTGGAAGACAGGTTATAGTCCCTTCGGGTGATGTTTCTCTGTAAGCCAAAGGGACTCTCCAAAATTTCTATTTAAAAAGTTGTAAAAAAAACGCAGCCATGAATAAAACCTCTTGGGTCCATGGAAATAGAAATGCTTATTAGCCATGAAAGTGGAGTCCAGTGCCATTTGCAAGTGGCCCTGGCAGGAACGTAGAGGGTGGAGGAGAGAACAGAGGGTGGAGAGAAAGCGGGTGTTGGACTGAGGCTGGGTCTCTCACATCCAACTCCACACTCTTCTACGCTGTTCGGAACTCTTACAGGTTTCATTTTATTCACGACAAGAGCCAATACTGGTCGTTTCTGGTCTCCGCTGCGTTTGAGCAGCTCAGGGGTATTGCTGAGCTAGTGGAGAGGAAGGAAAGGCAAGTTGTCGGAACAGGGCCTGACCTAAATGCCCAGATCAGATGGGAAGAAACAGATAAGTCCTCTGGACAGTTCTCAGCTCAGCAGGCAGGAGTGGGAGAACTGGCGACTTCATGGGGACGTACCGGAGAGAGAGGGAGACTGAGGGCTGAACACTGAGAAGACTTGGGCAAAGCAAGATTCTAACGGATAGGGAGTCTAGTCGCCCTCTTTCCCTTCCGGTCCCCCTCCTTCTCTCTCCACACACGTCTCTTTCTCTCTTTCATGAAAGTGCATGTGCTCTGCAGTAGAGACCCTCTCTGGTCAACTAAAAATCATGAGTAGCCGGGCTCGGTGGCTCAGCCTGTAATCCGCGCCTTTGGGAGGCTGAGGTGAGTGAATTGCCTGAGCCCGCGGGTTCGAGACCCGCCTGGGCAGCGAGACCTCATCTCTACAATAAATCAAAAAATCAGCCGGGCGTGGTGGCACATGCCTGTAATTCCGGCTACTCGGAAGGCTGAGGCGGAAGGATCGCCAGAGCCCAGCAGGTCGAGGCTGCGGTGGCCGGGAGCGGCCACTGCACTCCAGTCTGGGCGACAGAGTGAGACTCCAACTCAAAAAAAAAAAAAATCATGAGTAAAGTCTACAATTCTCACTAATGCCTGCGGAGTGAGTTATCTTTTTAAGGGAGACAAGAAAATCCTAAATCTTGCTTTGGGGATGGCATGAGGGAAAACCAGCCACGTGCATTCCCTTTTGATTCCTAGAGTCCTAAAAGACGGCTGGTATCATTGATGGGATGGGGAAGGAAAATAGGCCTTCGGAAACCTCACCCCACATTCCTTGACACCTGCTTGGCAGCCCAATCTCCATCCTTCACGTGCAGCGTGGTGCCTCCCCTCACCCCCCACCTGCCCATCCCAAAGGAAGTCGGCCCAGGTCAGGGGCGGTTCCCAGGACCAGGGAAAACTGCACACCCACCACGTGAGCTAGGCTGCTGCAGAGCCAGGTGAGGTGGGTCTCACCTGGCCGCAGCTCGGGGGTGGGCTCTCCCACACTTCCCAGAGAACTCACTAAGCCGGTCTGGCTCAGGTGGAAGCAGGAACTAGGACAGCTGTTCCAAGTGCAAGCAACAGTCGTCCAGGCCATCTGGGAGCTGGGAACAGAGGACAAAATGCTCTGAAACGGCATGTCAGGGTGTGTAGAGGCAGGTGTCACATTCTTCACACGTCTTTGCAAGACTCGAGACCTTGCACATTTGCTCGTGGTGCTGATCAAAAGAGGATGTTTTTTAGAGCAAGAGAGAGAGAGAAAGAGTAAAAAAGAAAAGTAAGGAAAAACCAAGTGTTCACACATGTGGTCTTCCTAATTAACACGGCAGGCCCCAAGCGAGAGCGAAAGCACATCAGAGCTTCTGGAAGCAGCTGTTCTCTCAGCAGCAGTCTCTTCTCAGGGAAGCTGCAGGTTGGTGCTCTCAGATCCTGTGAGGTCTGGAGTGAAGTAATCGTTCCCAAAGCCCACCAGATGGGCCACTAAAGCCACAGAGCCTGGAATCTAGGCGAGTCCAGCATCGCACAACCCAACAACTCTCCGTGGTGTTAACCCCAGCTTACCAATGAGGAAACGTCTCTAGCCACAGACAATAATCAGTGCAGAAACTGTGCTGAATAGGTCTGAAGACAGGTTTGTCTGAGTGAAAGCCCACAAGCCATGCCCCCCGTCATGCCTTCTCCTAGCTCACCCTTCTTTTGCTCTTGGGCTGTTTCCTATGCCTGACACTGTGAGGATTGAATAAAGCTTGATAACGATAAGAATAAGCTTTCTGTGTTATTGATCCTCCTTCAGAAACTGTCCTAACCCCAGGTCGCTCCTCTGTGTCTCTGGCACGTCTATGACTGGCCCCCACGGTGGTTCACATCATGTTGCTTGTCATGATCTCCTCTCATTGGCCTTTCCTGCAACACTGTGGACCTCTTTGGGGAGAGGCAGGGGTGGGGAGTGGGCAGCACTTTGGTGTTCCTCCCAGCTCCGAACACAATGTCTGGTAGACAGTAGGCATGTACTGAATGAGCGACCTAAAACATATCTCCACTAAAATATACAGTGAAATAGCAATGAAGCAGCTTCATGCAGGAGAGAGCGCACCAGCTGGAGAACTGGAAATACTGCCCTCTGGTCCAGCTCCCTTACTTACCAGTTGTGTGCTTTGGGTCAAATCACCTGGCCTCTCTGGGCTTTCCTGGCCTCTTCTGCAGATCAGGGCAGTTGGACTTAAGCTCCTCAAAGTCATACCTAATGTGGACATTCTGTGAGTCCAGGCTGATCCAGAATCCATGCAACTCCTTCTTGAAAGCAACCTGCCCAGGTGTGATGCTCAACTCTCAGCAGGAATGTTTCTCCTCAGATCCAAGCTCAAGGACTTATTTCTTTCCGGGCCAGCAGCCCCACAGCGCTGCCACCACTTGGCTCCTCGGCCCCTCCTCTGCCCACGTACCCACCTGCTTGCCACATTCCTCTGGTTTGACCCCCATGGCAGGCTCTCCCAGTTCAACTCCCTCCCTAGCAACTCGTTCCTCTCTTCTGTGGGCCTGGTCTCCAAGGTAACATCCCCCCCATTCGTCCCATCCTTGAGGGCAGGATCCATGAGGTGCTGAGACGCCTCTGATTAGAACTCCAGTCTCCATCTTAAAACGATTCCCTAGACGCAGCATAACAGAAGACATTCAGGAGGGGTTGATTCTTAATTTCGGGAGGTATTATTGATGCATTAGAACAAACAGACCGGAGGACATGCTGCAGCACAGGTAGTATTAATTAACACCGTTCTGGCATGCACACTATTAATTGGGCACTGCCTGTTCTTGAATCTGCTCCCTCCATCTAGTGGCCTTAGTAAGAGAGTTCAAAAGCATCCTGTGAATTAAGGCCCAAGGCCCTCAGTCACGGCCCAGGGCTACCTGGCAGGCAGCTGGAAGGGCAGACATGGGGAGTGCTTCGGACAGAAAAACACGCCTCCTGCTTTGCCTGTGAGTGACTCTCTCTAGGTCAGAGCGTTCGGCAGTGCGGTGATGGCCGAGACATGGCCACTGAGTCAGCGATAATTCTAGAGTTCTGGTTTCTAAACCTGGCATACTTGGGTGAATTTAAATTTGCCTTTAAAATAGAAAAAAAAAGCCACTCCAAAAGGGCTTTGTACAGTGTTGCAGGGATAAGGAGAAGCTCTCGAAACTGAGAATATGTGTCCTGGAGCCAAGGAGGCCGAGGCAGGTGGCACCAGGGTCTCACATCTGCGAGGGTTGGCACGAGGGGAAGGGAGCTGTCTGTGCCTTCCAGAGGGAGAGAAGAAGGGGCCGGGGTTGGGCAGAGTTTGGTTCTATGGGAGAGAACCCCTTTCAATGACTGGGCTTCCTTTTCCTGTGTTCGAGTCCTGATGGTCACATGGCAGGACTGTCCCTGATGGACTTCGGTCCGATGGATGGGTCCTCATCAAGTGGACATTTAGGTTCCCTCTGGGCCTGACATCTGACCAGAGGGCTCAGCTTCATAACTGTGAAAGGTCAATGCTGAGCGGACAAGAGGGTGGGGCATAGGAGTCTGTCTTGGGCCTGGGAGTCTTTTTATTTATTTGATTCTGTTCAGATCTTTGCTGACGGTGGTAGATATTTTGGTTGGTCGATTCAACAGGAATTCCCAACCTCCCTCCCTCTGGCTGTCTTCCTTTACAGAGGTTGGGAGAAATCAATTCCTGTTTTCTCAGACTCCTTTGCAGCCAGAGGTGACCTAGCGATCAGCTGTGGCCCATAGACATAAACAGAAGTCTCCAGAAGAGGGAGGAAGCTCGTGAGGCCCACAGCACTCAGGTCCAGTTGGGAAACAGAGGACATAAAAATTCGACTAACTTGGACATGGTGACCTGTAATCCCAACATTTTGGGGGGCCGAGGTGGAAGGATCGCTTGAGCCCAGGAGTTCAAGACCAACCTGGGCAACATAGTGAGACCTCATCTCCACCAAAAAAAAAAAAAAAAATGAGACAAGCATGGTGGCGTGCACCTGTAGTTTCAGCTACTTGGGAGGCTGAGGTGGGAATCGCTTGAACCCAGGATTCGAAGACTGCGGTGAGCCATGATCAGGCCACTGCACTTCATCCTGTCCTGCTCAGTCTCCCCATTGACCTATCCCAACCAAAGCCTGGAGACAGGCTCCATGCAGCTGAGCTTCCTGCGCAGAGGGTAGGGTAAATAAGGATGGAGAGAATTGGGAGGTGGAGGTGAGAGGATTGCCTGAGCCCATAGATTCGAGACCAGACTGGGCCACAGAGTGAGACCTCATCTCTACAATACATCAAAAACTTAGCCAGGCACGGTGGCACATGCCTGTAGTTCCAGCTACTGAAGTGGAAGATCGCCAGAGCACGGTAGGTCAAGACTGCAGTGGCTGTGAGTATGCCATTGCACTCCAAGCTGGGCGACAGAGTAAGACTCTAACTAAAAAAAATAAAACATAAAAAAAAAGAGAATGAGAGCTATCATGCAGAGGGTCTAATTTCTGCTTAATGTGATGCCTAGAGGTGCTGCAGCCCTTTTGCCACCATGAGGCAACACTCCCGAGGGGACAATGAAGAGAAAGGTTCACCTTGGAATCTGAGCCTGAGAAACCGATATTCCCTTCACCCAGTTCTGCTGCAGTATTAAGTTGCTGATGTTGTCAGCTACTTGCCCCTGGTGGGCAGACAAACATGGAGCCTGGCATTGTAAACTTTAAATCTCCCATTTTCTTGCTGCCTTCACATCCCCACGAACGGGCTGTGAACATCCTCCCAGGCAACCAGGGGCACCAGTGTGATAAGGGTGGTCTCCACCCCAAGTTTCCCGTCCTGCTACCATCCCCTGACTGTAACCTAACAGCATTGAAACACACCAGGGAAATTCCCTCGTGCCTTTTCTTGTGTCCGGTACCCTGATCCTGCAGGAAAGGCACTTGCCCACAAATCCTCGAGGTGCCCCTGCTCCGTACTGTTCGCTCCCACATGACCCTACTCAGTGTGCAGTGACTCTGTCTCTCCAAGACCTGGAAGTATAAGAAACTATTTTTTTTTTTTTTTTGGAGTTGGAGTCTCACTCTGTTGCCCAGGTGAGTGCGGTGGCCGCTTCCGGCCACCGCAGCCTCGACCTGCTGGGCTCCGGCGATCCTTCCACCTCAGCCTTCCAAGTAGCCGGAATTACAGGCATGCGCTACCACATCCGGCTGATTTTTTTTTTTTTTTATTGTAGAGATGAGGTCTCGCTGCCCAAGGCGGGTCTTGAACCTGCGGGCTCAGGCAATCCACTCACCTCAGCCTCCCAAAGGCGCAGGATTACAGGCTGAGCCACCGAGCCCGGCAAGAAACTATTTTTATCCTGCACCTCCTCTGTACCTCCTTTCCTCCTAGCCGTGCCGAAATGACCTAAAAGAACCCCAAACAAGCCACATCTCCAGACAGAATGGAGAGGTCAGGAGCCTCTACCAACGCTCACAGGCAGGGCTAATACTCAGACACATGTCTGACCAACCAATGCTCATGCTGTCTGGCTGCTAAAGGAGTCTGATGTGAGCCTGCTGGCAAGGAAGTCTCAGGGGAACGGAAGGGATCTTCTTCTCTCTGGGTGGGCAGAATCATGGACCATGGGATATGGGACTGGGTGGCTGGAAGGACCTGGCTCTTTGGATGGGAGAATCCTGGTGGGTTTCTAACTACCTACAGCCATCTGCCTAGTGAATTGTTTGTCCTTGATATTTTTCCACCAATCACTCTAAAACTACACAGGTGTAAGAAACAGTCCTGCCCTCAAGTGGCGTAAAATCTGGGGAGATCAATGAGCGTGCTTGTAGGGAAGAATTAGAGGACATTCAAACATTATACTTCACAGAAATAGCCAGAGTGCCATAGAAATTAAAGATGGGTATTTGTCAGTAGGGACAGGGGTAAAAGTCCAGCAATGCTGCTTATTAGCTGTGTGACCTTGGATGATCATTTAATCACTCTGAGTCTCACTTTCCTTATCTGTAAAATGTACATAAGAATATTCACCTGTGGAGGCTGTTTTAAAGATTAAAAATAATACAAATAAATTACTCTATAGTGACACATTCCTATAATGTTTATAATATGCCAGGTACTGTCACATAGATTAATTCTATGAGGTAGGTGATCCCACCCTCCCTAATATATAAAACAGGAAACACTGAGCTGTTAGGTAACTTGCCCAAGGCCAGCTAGTAAGTGGCGGAAGAATTAGAGCCCAGGTAGACTGGCTAGAAACAGTTGTCTTAACCACTACAGCACCCTGACTGACACAATAGGTGCTTAATAATCTGTCACCCTTGTCCCCAACAGCAGGGCGAGTCAGACGATCTGGCAAAGTTTCCATCGAGAGGCGCATCAGAGTAAGTTCTGTGAGTCACATGGAAAGAAGAGAGGACCTCCCAGGTAAAGGCATAGCAGGATCCAAGGCAGGAGAGGCCTGGCCCCGTGAGGGATAGAGCAAACACGCCTGGTTGACCCATAGCCTGCGCTCAGGAGCAATACAAATAGAGTTGGGTAGGTGGGGCAGGGGTCAGACCTTGGTAGCATCCGAAAGCTGTGCTGAAGTTTGGAGTCAATGGCCGCTACAGTCACCAGGCCAGTGGCTGTGTGGGGCGAGTGACCCGTTAGGCTAGGAGCAGTGTTTCAGGAAAAGTACTCAGCCTTGGCGGGGAGGTCCCCAGGACGCTGCTGGCCATGGCGAGGTCTCAGGGATGAGACCCCGGAATTGGAGAAGGGAAAAATGTGAGTGTCATTGTGAAGACCCATACTGGTTGAAAGGGACAGGGCAGCGAAGGTAAGGGAATGCGGAAGGAAAGCTTCAAAGATGACCCCAGCCCTGGCTTACCTAGGAGCCCTTCCAAGGAACAATTGCACCATTCCTCCACTTTCCCTTTGTCAAGTGGCTTCCCTGCAGCCTAGCACAGAGCAGCAAACACAGAGCATTTACAGTACACCAGTCCTGCACCTGATGGATACCCCGGTAGCCTGCACACCAGGGGCCCAAGGTCCCTTGACCTCACAGCGGAGGGCTTTCTCCTCTCCTTCTCTTGAAAAACAAGCAAATGGAAACCGCACACGGTCACTATCGCTCTGATGCTTGCCCAGGAGACGGGCTGAGGTCTTTAGCCACAGGAGAAACTGTTAGGTCAGTGGGCTGGTGTGCAGAAATTAAATTAAGAAAAATTTTTTGAGAAAGTAGATTAAAGAGAGAAAGGGTGACTCCACCTCTCTAAGATGGAAGGGGAGAGGAGCTTAAAGAAAGCATGGAGGCCAGAGCTTGAGACTAGGGCCTTTTAAAAACTTCTTTTAGGGGTGGGCAGGGCAGGCAGGGATTCACTGGAGCAGACATCATGGTGATGGGGTCTGTTTCGAGTTTACCTCTGACGGCCAGAATGGGTGGGCAGGTCAGTCACATGGATGAGAAGGGTGGGATCATAGCTGAAAGATAAATTCTTAGCAGACGTTAATCTCAATATCCTGTGACTGGCTCAGGGTTCCGAGAAAGGATTAATGTTGTGTATGAGCTCAAGGAGGCCAGAGAAACTCCATTTGGGGCTCTGTCCCTTCACTGTCCTGTCTGAAAAGCTTTTGCTTAGAAATCACGATAGCTTGCTCTTTTGATACATCATACACACCCACACATTTTTTAAGGGGAAACTCTGTCCATTGGCCTGCAAATCAGGTAGAAGTTGACGGAGAGTAGATGTCACCATGGTTCTTTACGTCTGTCGTTGGTGAAACAGGAAATGGTTTGGAACATTCCCTGCCTGAGAACTTGATATCAGGCCAATTGTCATAAACTCAGAGATCCTTCTTTGGCACACCCCTGGCCCTATTCACAAGTGAGACACCAGCTTTGGGGTCTGGGGACTGCTGGGGTTGAATGAGCCTATCTTTAGGCAGAGGACAGAAGCGACATGGGAAATACCTGGCATTAAATTAAAAAAAAAAATAAAACACGTGAAACCTTTGTTGAAGCTCAGCTTCTTGGTATCTTCTAGCTTTCATGTCCCGGTGCCAAATCCCCTGTGGGCAGTACTCCCCTCCTGGAGATGGGAGAGGTGAGAGAAGCTCCCCATAACTTGGCAGCAGGTTCCAGAGCCACCTGGGCCAAGGATGACAAGGAAATAAGAACCAAGAGAGAGGCTCTGCCCAGCCAACAGAACCCCTTATAGAGCTGGCTGTCTCCTCTAAACAGCCAAGCCCAGCTCCTGCAAAAAGAGAAATTAGATTCGTCTGACAAGGTTTGTTCTGTCAGAAAGCAAGTTTTATTTTTACCCTCAAGTCTGTGATTTTCTAGGTGTCTGCAAATTGGGGGATTATTTTTACCCAGATGTAGAAATAGTGACTCTGCTTTGGTTTCCTGCCTGTACTTCCCACATGGTAGAGGCTCTGGTGGTTGGAGCAGCCTGACCTTTGTGGAGGCTGAATGGAGCTGAAATCTTGCCCGTGCTGCTGTTGAGCTCTGTTAAGCTGGGCAGTTTCCACCCCTCCCTTCTCTGGATCTCACGTGCCTGTTCTGTACAAGGCATGAGGTTGGACTAGATGGTCTCTGTGGTAGAAAAGGATA
The DNA here is from genome assembly GCA_027257055.1 of Cephalopachus bancanus. Taxonomy (NCBI): domain Eukaryota; kingdom Metazoa; phylum Chordata; class Mammalia; order Primates; family Tarsiidae; genus Cephalopachus; species Cephalopachus bancanus. The sequence goes on along the minus strand of JAPVLO010000112.1, from coordinate 746,707 downwards.
AAAAGGCAAGGGTTTTAAAAAATATATCTCTTTTTTTTTGAGTTGAAGTCTCACTCTGTTGCCCAGTCTGGACTGCATTGGCATACTCACTGCCACCGCAGCCTTGACCTGCTGGGCTCAGGCGATCAGTCCTTCCACCTCAGCCTTCCAAGTAGCTGGAACTACAGGCACTCATCACCACAGCCAGTTAATTTTTATTTATTTATTGTAGAGATGAAGTCTCACCAAGTGGCTCAGGCTGGCCTTGAACCTCTGAGCTCAGGCAATCTTCTCTCCTCAGCCTCCCAAAGTGCTGGGATTTTCATGTGATCTGTTTTATCTTTTCTCTTCCCCATTTTTATAAAAATAAGAGAAACTTCTTATTTCTGTTGATCAGAGAACATTTGTCACATTTTAGAATTTTATCATCTTTATCAAATGGGAGGAACAAATAATGCAGGAAAAAAGTAAGAGTACAAGAAACCAAACTGTCCGGTTTGCAGAGACCGAATTATCTCACTGTTAGCCTCAAAGCTTTGCAAACATCCTGGATCACTGCCCTCCCTGATACCTGACTGCTGTACATCTTAGCCTCTGTTAACTTTTGCTACAAGCGCCATCTCTCAGAATCTGTCTCCCCCGATGACTCGATACCCCTTATGGTTAAGAACGGATAAGTGGCAGAGGACAAGACATGGTCTTGCTGGGCCTTCTGAGAGATGCAAAGGGTGACAGGACAATTTCTGCCCTCCTGAGCATCCCACATGGAACAGCAGCTATAAATAGGAAATAAAGGGACTTAGAGTAAGTACTGACTTTGTGGAACAATCGCCAACCTTCCACTTCAGAGGAGGAACAAGGAACACGAATGCAGGTACACTAACGACCCCAATGCCCCTGGGGCCAAGAAAGAAAGTGTATGTTAGCCCTCAGCAACCAAACCAGTGCCTCCATAGTTCATTCATGCCTTTCTTCCATTAAGAGTCACTAAGACTAAAAGTATATGGGTTTATTTCTGGGCTCTCGATTCTGTTCCATTGATCTATATGCATATCTGGCATGAGAGCCACATTGTCTTGATCACTGTAGCTTTCAAATAAGTTTTGAAATTGGGAAGAGAAAGTTCTTCAATTTTGTTATTATTTGCTCAAAATTGTTTCTGGTTATTATGAGTCTTCTGCTTTTCCATATAAATTCAGTCTGTCACTTTCTTTAAAAAGTAGAGGAGGAGAAGGCTAGAATTTTTACAGGAATTATAGATCAATCTGCGAAAAATTGCCACCTTAACAATATGGAGTCTCCTAAATTCATGAACATGGGATGTCTTTCTGTTTATTTAGATCTTCTCAAATTTCCCTTAGCAATGTTTTATAATTTTCAATGTACAAGTCTTGTACTTATTTTGTTAAATTTATTCCTAATCATTTATGCTTTTTAATGCTATTGTGAATGGAATTTCTAAAACTTTATTTTTAGATTGTTCATTGGTCATACATAGAAATATAATTGATTTTTGCATTCTGTGATTTATTTCATGTGTGTATTCCTTAAGATTTGTATCTAATCTGTAATGTGGTAGTCCCAAATCTGAGAGAGCTTGTGTGTAATGTTTGCCTATTCAAAAGAAGTCACCTGGAGGTCCAGCAGGGAGAGACTGGTTTATCACACTTACAGAAAGGTCACGGAGGGCGATGGGTCAGTGATGAAAGAATCCTAGTTGCAGAACAGCACAGCATACAGTTTTACAATCAAGAAAGTTAATTATTGAAATTCCTATACAGTGTTTACAATCATATTGATTAAGAGTGCCAACTACATTGTCTTTAGTTTGCTTGGCTACCTGCATCCCATGACTGTTAACACCATGACTTGTTACAGGGTATATGCATATGCATATCCTGCAGAGACCAGGGCTGTTCCCTGGGGGAGGGGCAGGAAGAAGGCAAGTATGGAGGAAAAAAGCATTTTCCAGATAGTTATCTCATAATCATTCTTACTTTAAATACAATAAGACAAGTCTATAAATCAGATATGCTAGCTCACCCCAGACTAGAAGCTACAAAGTAAGGAAGCAGTCCAAGAAACTAGTGCACCAAAATAAAACCTTAAGAATTGACATCGAGTCTAGCGTAAAGAAAACAGAAAGGGGGGAAAAAACAGGAAAAGAAGAAACAAGAACTCCAGAGGCTCAGTCTGAGATCATTCAGGGTAGGGGTGGCCAGTGCCACACATCTTAAAAACCACAGAGGTCACCATGGCAATAGTAGCCCATGACAATTAGTCTCTCAGAAAGAAAAAAAATATTAAATTAGATTCAATGGTTGCTGTTTAAGAAAAATAAATATGTGTGTCTGTCCACCTAAAATAGTTTTTTTAAAAATGTTTTAACTTTTGATATAATACACTTTTCTCTTCACTTAGATGTTCTCCAAGGTATTGCTATCTTTCTTTTCCCTGAATCGGGGGTCACCTGGTTATCACCAGGAGTATTAGGTATTTTCCCAGTGGTTTCTGAGGCACCCATTATCTTGGAACCTTCTTAAGTTAATTTGCCTTAGAAAACTATCTCCTGCCTGCACTGATGGATGGAGGTCTGAGTCTGACTGTCTGTAGTCTCAGGACAATAACCTGAGAGCCAGGCCCAAGGAGAACATTATGCAAAGGAAATTAATACTGCAGAATAACCTCTTCAGTCAGAGGAGCGGAAGCCCAGGCTGGAACCATTTAAAGTGAGTTAAGTGCTCAAGCACACAGCAGTGGCCCTGCCCCTGGGGCAATACAGCCTATCCCAAAGACTCTCTCTGCCCGTGATCGCCCCTCAGCTTAGATGGAGCAGATGGACAGGGCCTGGGGGACAGGAGGCCCAGAGTGTGCAAGAAGTGAACGCAGGCCAGTCCTTTGCAGAGTTCCTCAGAGACTGCCTGGGAAACAACCCCCAGGGCGGTGATGGCGGGAGGGCCTGCCATCCCACAGCTCCCAGGGACATGCCAGTTGTGTGCCTTTGAGAGGCAGGTGGTAGTCGAAGGAAACCCTCCTGTTTCCATGGGTGATATCAGGGTGTGACAGGGTGCTGCTCTCTGTCACTCTGTATTTCAGTCCTCTGCGTGGGAGGACGGGGGCAGAAGAGAGAGAGTGAACACGAGCGACAAAGATGCCATGTCATCGCTGATGTGGGCACGACTCTCAGAGCCTGCTGATCCTGAGGTCCTGGGAAGATGCTCAGGACTCCTCCCTACTCCTGGGTGAGTCCGACCCCCGCCCCCGTCTCCGCAGGCCCATTCTTACTCTGAATTCCCCTTCTGCCTCCCTGGAAAATTCCCTGTCCCCCAATCCAATCCCTCCCTGAAAGCTTTATTATAAGTGTGTGGGGTGCAGGAGCGGTGCTTAGGCTTCTCACAGACATCTCTACAGTAAATAGCCAGGGCAAATACCAGACCGTGGCTCACAGCAACGCATGGGATTCTGGGATAACCACAGGAGTCACTCTTCCTGCCTGGCTCCCTGGCAGCCGCTGAGCCAGGTTAAAGCAGATCCAGCAATAGCTGACTGTGGGCCTGCAGGCTCTGGCGCCCCACAAAGGGACTTGGAAACTGCACGCTGCTTTGTAGGCAGGAGGTAAGTCCAGCAGGAGGGGAAGCTGCTGCCTGGGCTGGGCACCCTCCTTGCAGCTGTCAGCGAGGGTCCTGGCAGTCCCAGCCACACTCCTCCCCTGCAAGCCAAGCTCACGTGCACACTCATCCCAGGGTGCCAGCAGAGCATTTGCCCCGGACAGCCTGGGTGAGGAGAGGATGGGTGAGGATGCTGATGCCCAGGAGAAGAGGCAGGGACGTCACAACCAGAAACAGAGACAGTCTAGATTCCCACCTGGAAGGTCCTAGGGAAAACCGAAAGCTAAAAACAGTTAAGCCTGCAAATAAGAAACCAAGCTGACAGGTAGACCTCCTTCCTGAGCTGTGACATTATGATAGCAGTCCTCGGGTTCTGGGCGCACACAAAGAGTGGCCTGGGGAAGTGCAAGATATTTATTCTACATATATGAGAGTGACTGGTGAATCAGGACCTGAGACTATGGGACCAGGCCAGCTGGGGGCAGGACAGATGAAGCACTAGCCTTGGGCATCTGCGGGAGAGCTGAATATGGGGACCTCAAACAGAAGCATGACTTGTCCCCTGCCAAGCCGCCAATCAGAGTTCCTCAAACAGCAGCTGTTTCAATAACAATGCAGGAACTCTTCATGGGCCAGCGTTGCAAAGGACTGAGTTGCTCTACAGGAGTGAGATCACCCTTCAGATGACAACTTTTTATTTTAATAACTCTAAATATCTCCTTTAAATCAACACCTGTAGCTCTTACCACCTTTTTTATAAAAAAAGGAAGAAAAATGATCACGAGGTCTGTGATTTCCACAACTCATTTATGCAACCGAACCGATGAGCCCACAGAGTTCCTGTTATGTGTTAGGATATAATGTGTAGTGGATATGAAAATGTCTCAGGCACGAACTCTGTTCTTGAAGAGCTCATGGAGTGTTAGGGAGCACAAGCTGTGTACACAAACAACCACAAAACAAGATAGATGGTGGCCACCTTGCAGGAGATCTCTTTTAGACAAGATCTGAGCAGACACTATGGCCACACATGGGTGAGTATATGTAAATGTGTCTCCTAGTTCTGTCCCCTGGAAGAGCCTAGAAACTGTGACAGCCTAGTAGCCACACATATGACCTTATGACCAGTGACCAGATCCTGGTTTCTAAATACCTTTCTCCAATAAAAGGCGCTTTGGAGAAATGGTGGGTTCTAGGGTGAGAGACAAAAAAAGGATGAGAAAGTGTCGAAAGAACACAGGAACCAACCTGAAAACTCTCACTAGCAAAAGACAGAGCAGTTTGAGCCACAAAGCAAATAATAATAATATTGGATTATAGCCTAAAGAATAAATGTCCATGAGTCTATTCTAATACAAACGATTGCATAAATAAATAAGCGGGAGAGAAGGGACAAACCTTTATTACAGAAGAATTCCAATGAATAAGTGTGGACAGAATGAGTGAAATAGAAAATCACTATTAAAAACACCGTAATAATAATTTCTGTAGGCAGGAACCCTTGATAAATGATCAAAATTAGTGGATGAAATTTTAGGGAGAAAACAGTTTCAAAGTCTTTTCCCTAAAATTTACAAATGATTCTTGTAGATTTAACATATGAGCAGGAATTATTTGATACTCTGCCCTCTAGGAGGTAGTGCTTAACTACCGGCTGATGGGTGTGGACTAGACTTCTTTTTTTTTTAGTTGGATTCTCACTCTGTTGCTCAGGCTGGAGTGCAGTGGCACACTCATGGCCACCCCAGCATCAATCTGCTGGGCTCCTGTGACCCTTCCGCCTCAGCCTTCCAAGTAGGCAGAACTACAGGTGCACACTACCACGCCCGGCTAATTCTTTATTTATTGTAGAGAAGAGGTCTTGCCAAGTTGCCCCGGCTGGTCTCAAACCCGCAGGTTCAGGCAATCCACTCGCCTCAGCCTCGCAAAATGCGGGATTACAGGTTGAGCCATGGAGCCTTGCCAGAGACACACTTCTAACAAATGATACAAATTATTTCTGGAAGGAGAAATACATATAGTAACTTTACAGTGGAGACACCTGGCAAATATCACCTTAGCAAAGTGATCAGGGTTAACATCACCAATGATAAAAAGTCAGGTTGCTATCACATGCCCACTGATACAGCAGGATGAGACGGTCACCTCCCTTGTGTGATGTCTTCCCCTGTATTCATAACCTTGATCTATCAATGAGAAGACATCAGATAAACCCAAATTGAGGGACATTTCATAAAATATCTGATTCCTACTCTTCTAAAGTGTCAAGGTCATGACAAAGAAAAACTAACTGTCACCATTTGAAGAGAGAACTGTCACCATTTGAGGGAGACTAACAAGACATGATAACGAAAAGCAATCTATTACCCTAGACTGGGTCCGGGAACAGAAAAAAGACAGTAATGGAAAAACTGGGGAGATCTGAACAAAGTCTGTGGTTTAGTTAGTGGTATTTTGTCAACGTAAATTTCTTAATTTTGATGAATATACCATGGTTATGTAAGATGCTAGCATAAAGGGAAGCCAGATAATAGTATTGGAAAAAACTCTCTGTGTTATCTTTGCAACGATTTTGCAAGTCTAAAGTCATTTCAAAATAAAAAGCTTTTGAAAAAAATGATCTGACTAGAGGCTTCCAGTTCTAGGATGAAATAAGCTTTCCGCAGCTTTGAATCTCTTACTGATTACAACTAAAAACTCTGAACAAAATACAAAAATGCACCTACCTGAAAACTCTAAAAAATAACAGTAAACCATAATAGATGGAATAGGAGGACCAGTCAAAACTTGAAGAACTAGCAATACACCCATGGTAAGCATTGTGGTTTCTGATTCCTTCTTTTTGCCAGTTGAATTTAACTCAAGGGCAAGCCAGATAAAGAAAATGTGCTACGTGGTGATGAGAAAAGCCATCTTTCTGGCCAGAGGTTTGGGGAAAGGGGCCCCTGTATGCTGAAGAGTTATGACCACACATGGATGAGTATACATATATGTGTCTTCCTAACTCTGCTGAGGCATTTCTGCATCCTCACTGGTGCCTAACACATAATGGGAACTTCAGTGTGCCTTTTCCCAGTAGGGGGAAAGTTCTTTTCTCTCATGGCCCTGCCTGAAGACCAGTCCCTGGTAATAGTGGCACTACTGCTGAATGAGGCAGTGCTACAGGCATTTAAAACTCAGAGAGAAAAATCTACTGCTCCAGATACAGGAACTGAAGAAAGGCACACACTTGTGCACAGTGCAGGGAGATTTCCTATTATTTCTCTCTCACATTTTTTTTCCTACTTCAAAGGATATAATTCAGAGAAATTTCATCTTCTCAATCAAGGCCCCCCAAAAGGAAATCCTGGGAGATGGCAAGTGTGAGAAAAGTCATGCATAGGAGTGAGCAGGGAATCCTCCATTTCTGTGAGCGGACACACATCTTGAGCTCACGTGTGCACATGTAGAACACACCCCAAGAAGCAAAGGCTCTGATAAGTGAACCACAGAAAACGTGGCCAAAGTCCCAGACTTGTGGCATACCCCAAAATCATAGCTCTGAAAACTGTATGGACATTGGTAAAACCATCCCCAGAAGGTAAGACAGAGCTTGCAGTCTAAATAGAGTTGGGGTAATTGCCTGCTGAAACAAAACCTCTACATTCTCCAGAGGAGAACCTAAGTAAAGGTTCAGAGATTCACAGCAAAATTTAACAGAGCCCAGAGTCTCACAATATAATTTGCAAACTGTCCTGGATATTATCCAAAATACTCAACATACCAAGAACCAGAAAAATCTGACAAATTCTCAAGGGAAGAGACAATCAACAAATACCAACCTCAAGATGCCCAAATATTTGAATTATCAGATAAAGACCTCAAAACACCTATTATGACTATTTTACGTGAGGATAAAGTGAACACTATTGAAATGAACTAAAATAAGTTCTCAGATGAGAAGCAGAAACCATAACAAGAGAACCAAGTGAAATTTTAGAATAATATAACACCTGAAATTTAAAAATCATCAGATAGACTCAAACACATGGAGTTCATCTTCAGAAAAGTAGAGATGTCAAAAAAACAGAGTCTATTAACTTGGATCAGTTAGAAATTACAAAATATGAAGGACAAGGAGAAAGTTGGTTGAAAAAAAATGAACAGAGACTCAGGACCTGTGAGACAATATGCAAAGTTTAACATGAACACGATTGGAGTTCTTAAAGGGGAGGAGAAAGAAATTGGTGTGGAAAAATATTTATTTGAAGAAATAATTACAGAAATTCCCCAAAGTCAGCAAAAGACATGAATTTTCGAATACAAGAAACTTAGAGAACCTCAGTCAGGATAAATATAAATAAAACCATCAGAAGAAAACTAAGAAAACCTAAAGGCATTGAAGAAATATCAAAAGCAGTCAGAGAAAATGACAAATTAGATATAGAAAAACAATTTGACTGAGAATTTTTTAATTAGCAGCCATAGAAGCTAGAAAGAAAAGAACTATCAACCCAGAATTCTATCTCATTACAGTATCCTTTAGGAATGAAGGCGAAATAAAGACATTCTCAGATGGAGGCAGATTGAGAAATTTCATTGCCAACATATCTGCTCTAAAGGAAACGTTACAGGAAATTCCTCAGATTGAAGGAAAATGATCCCAGAGGGAAAACTAGAACTTTGGGAATGAAGGAACAGAAATGGTGAACATCTGTGTAACATAAACAATGTTCTCCTCTTCAAACATATGTGTGAGCCGGGCTTGGTGGCTCAGCCTGTAATCCCACGCCTTTGGGAGGCTGAGGGGAGTGGATTGCCTGAGCCCGCGGGTTCGAGACCCGCCTGGGCAACTTGACGAGACCTCATCTCTACAACAAATCAAAAATTAGCCGGGCGTGGTATCGCGCGCCTGTAGTTCCAGCGACTTGGAAGGTGGAGGTGGAAGGATCGCCGGAGCCCAGCAGGTCGAGGCTGCGGTGGCCGGGAGCGGCCACTGCACTCCAGTCTGGGCAACTGAGTGAGACTCCAACGCAAAAAAGAAAAAAGAAAAATAAACATATGTGTGACTGTTGAAACCCAAAATTATTGCCCATATTATGTAGAGACAATGATATGACAGCTATAACATCAAGCAGGAAGACACTAAAGGAGCATATATAGTTGTAGGTTTCTAGATTCTACTCAAAGTGGTAAAATATTAAATTAAAATTTGAAGGGGACCCAAAAATACCTGGAATTATTTTTTTGGAGAGTGGGTCCCTTATAGTACACTCAGAATTTGTTCCTCTGGACCAAACGGTCAACTGAAGTTTTACCTGGAAGTTTTAAGAAGGTTGTGCCAAGATTTGTGGAAGAAACGTCCTGAGATGTGGCAAATAGGTGACTGGTTCTTTCACTATGACAACACACCTGCCCACATCGTGCTGAGTGTTTTTTTGTTTTGTTTTTTTGAGTCGGAGTCTCACTCTGTCACCCAAGCTGGAGTGCCATGGCACGCTCGCAGCCACCACAGCCTCAACCTGTTGGGCTCAGGTGATCCTTCTGCCTGTCTTTTAAGTTGCTGGAACAACAGACACATGCCACATTGTACCCAGCTAATTTTTTTATTTACTGTAGAGACAAAGTCTCACAAAGTTTCCCAGGCTGGTCTTGAACCCCTGTCAAGTAATCCTTTCACCTCTGCCTCCTAAAGTGCTGGGATTACAGACGTGAGCCACCAAGCCCAGCCCTTTAGCAACTGTTGACCAGAAACAGCATGACCCCTCCACGCCCCTTACTCTTTATTCACCCAGTCTCTCCCTGAGCAACTTTTTTTGTGTGTTTTCCCGGATGAAAAAAGTCCTCAAAGGGAAATGTTTTGCTGATGTGGAAGAAGTGAAACAAAAAACGGTGGAAGAACTCAAAGGCATCAAAATTGAAGAGTACAAAAACTGTTTTGAGCAGTGGAAAAAGTGTCTCAATAGGTATATTTGCATAAAACAGAGAGTACTTTGAAGGTGACTAAAGTTTAAACATGTAAGAATAAATGCACAATTTTTTAGGAATAACTCTTGGGGTTTGGGGGGTACCCTTTACGGAATGCGAGAAGTTAAGCATGTATATACAATTCCTAGAGCAACTACAAAAAGTAACAATACAAGGAGATACAGACATGAGTAGGGTTGTGCCTTCCGGTCTGGACTAATACTCCCCACCCATGATGTGCACCCACCCATAGTTCACCCCAACTTTCCCTCTTGGGTTCAACTCGAGGCCCCTCCCACAGCTGCATTCTGTAATTCTCTCCATAACTGGGGGGGACAAAGGTGACTCATGGTTCAACCACATGCAGGATGCCACAAGGCAAGAAAGAGCAGAGGATATTTAAACCCTTTTTTTCCATTTTCTGATCTTGCTGACAAAGAAACTAAGGGGAAAATTGCTCAAAACCCCACAGCAAGCCACTGTTAATATATCCCAATACCACATGCCATCCTGAAACTGTGAAACTGCCTTTGTATCCAACTATCCTCCAGGGCTATTAATACCAAGATTTTCTATACCCCAGGCACTGTTTTAAGTGATTCTATCAATCACTCAATCTATCTATCCATTTGTAATTCACACTAAATTCTCAGATTGCCCCAATTGAGATATGTACCATTCTTTTTTTTTTTTTTTTTAGATGAAGAAAATAAAGCATTGAGAGGTTAAGGAACTTGCCCAAGAGGGATACATCTAATAAGTGTTGGTCACGGCCATTTGAACCTAGGTCTGGCTCTAGCATTTGAGTCCCTAACCCCCCCACTGTCCTTCTCTCAGGAAGAACAATCCAAAGCACAACCCTGTAAGACACTCCAGGGTCCAGAGGCTCCCCTGGAGGTATATTCCACAGCCCCAAGAGTGTTTCCACTCAGGTGGAATTTGCTGGAAAGGCATATAGAGGGCAGCTCTGAAGGAAGAAACTGGAGGGTACGAGCTGGCAGGAGGCCCCAAGTGGGTGGCTGACGGTGGAGTGAGGCTCGGGGCACTGTTGCTAGGCAACCACCTCAGGCCTGCATCTCATCGGGACTGGAGACCTTCCCCCAGGCTCCTCTGTCCTTTCTTGACAATGGCTGACAATACCAGTTCCTTCTCCACTTCTAGCTTGCCGCCCCCCTGAGTCACTGCCGTTCCTCATCACATGTTGCAAGCAACTTGGCTTTGCTCCAAGAGCCGTGGTGGGGGTAGATAAGGAGTCTCCAGTCGTGTTCAAGTCCAGTCTCATTCCCTGGGAGAGCCCAGCCTTCCCAGAAATGGCAGCTGGGCCAAGCAGGAGGTTTAGCCAAGCATGAGCAAACTATTTTCCAGCTTCAACTTAGTCTGACCTGGGTGCAAAGATTGGCAACTTGCTGCTGGGATAAGGAGGGGTCTTCTTACCCTGCTTCTTTTTCACCTTCCACGGCGTTATTTGTTTTTTCTCCACGTCTGTCCAGGCATCAACAAGGAAAGGGCCGCTGGTGATAAAGTATCACAATTTGCCCCTTGGACTTCCCAGGGTATCCAAAAGTAGGTGGATTAATCATATTACTCTTTATACTCTTTGTCTGTCTTAACTGTGATTCATTGGAGGTGAAAGGCTGTTTTCCTAGCCAACTATAAAGAGCCAAAAAATGAGATCACTGTGACCCAGCATAAAGGGTCAGACACTACCCCATTCCCCAGGAAAATATCAAACACTCAGAGGACAGGGGCATCTGCCTTCTCTGCCAACAAGCCCACTTGTTTTGGCATGAGTCACTGTGCAGTCTCCCCCATGGTAACCTCTCTTGGCATCACCACTCTCCTCCCCCCGTGACAAAATAAAGAGACCCCTCCTTCCCACCATCCTGTCCCATTCAGCTCACAGAGAATTTAGCCATCACTTTCAGTAAACAGCCTTGCTGGATGCCTTTTATGGGCATTCTTGACTTTCATAACTTATGTTAGTGACAGCCAGCATCGTGCTAGAAATCATTCTTTAATAACTCAATTCATGTCAGTTTTTTTCCCACAGGAAGAACGAGGAAGAGGAGGCTGGGAAACAACTTGCATCTGAAGTGCATCTGGATGAAAACTTGTTCAAATACCACTTTGCAGCGGGAAGGGTGTTAGGTGAGTCTTCATACAAGCAAGACCTGGAAAGGCACTGTTGCAGACTAGAAATATCCTTCAGTTACTCTCTAAAACTTTCTCCCAGACATTTCCAAAAGTGAGGTTCCAATGCCAAGGCCTCTGGGGAATATCGAGCACGTGTCATGTCCACTTCCCATTTGTTCCTCTTGAGCACACTCTAGGGCAGAACCCAGAGCTCTCTTTTAGGTCTTTAAAGAAAGGGGGAAAACACTCAGGTTAAGGAAGCCGAGAGCAGGCATATGCCGCCTTATGAGCTGTCAAAGTCTCCAATGTGAAGTAGAAGAAAGTTGTGCATTGAACATACGGTCTCATTTCAAGAAACCAGCAAATAACTGTTTGCCATTCCCTTAGTCTAGGATCCCAGCTTTGGACACCTGCCTCAAGATGGGGTCGCTTTCACCATCCATCCTACAGAGTTCCCAAAATCCTTCTGGTAAAACAAAAGATTGGCTACTTTGTCTTGTAAATAAAGTATGGAGCTCTTTCTCACTTGGCTCCACCCCTACTTACTCACCACTCAAGAAGATATCTTGTTGGATCTAGTCATCCTATGACTTTGTGTGGTCATACCGAGTAGCTTTCAACTACCGTTCTCGGGAAGAAGAGTGGGGAGTTCTTTAACTTCTAATCCCAATAGCACTCTTCTTCCTCCCCCTGTACACACACCCTTCCATCACATGCACAGATCACACCTTGCATGTGCAATTATTGGCATAATAAATTGGTTTGCTTTCCTAAGAAGAGCAAAAGTCTTCCTCAATTCATCATCTGACTCTGTCGTCTATCCTCATCTCACATTCTTTGAAACCATAGATGGGCCACGGGGGGTTGAATCAACTGAAGCAGGGGAAAAAAGTCTATTATGTGATGGGGTTCAGAACATGCAACCCCAAAATATGGCTGTAGGGGACCAGAATATGCCACCCCAAATATACCTCTTCTGCATAAAGGACTATTTTGAGCTGTTCTTTCGACCAACTGCAGACACAGCAGTAGCTCTGAAAAGTTGTCTTTTTGTAAGAGAAATTTACATTTACAAAGGAAATTCCCATTCGGAAGCATGTCTCCCTCTCTGCACCAGGAAGAAAAAGATCCCCAAATCAACAGAAACTCGATCAATGGAGAGGGCATTCAATTAAATCTGCATAACAAAATTTACCTTCCCTTTATAGTGCTTTTTCTGGTCATCTTATCTTAACAGGGTCTTCCCTACACTTTCTTTTCTTTGTTGCAGAGAAGCAAAGTATTTAAGCCTGAAGTCTAATTTGAGATCTACTCTAGAAATACACTCATTTCTCAGGGTTATCCCCCATGTATTCAGGATATATACATGTTATTAAACATCTGTTTGTGTTTCTCCTGTTAATCTATCTTCTGCTACGGGAGTTCTAGCCAAAAAAAAAAAAAAAAAAACTCATGAAGAGTGGAGGACAAAATTGATTTTCCTTCCCACACAGCTTTCACATCAGTGACCGAAAACAAGAAAGAAGAGAAGCAAAAGAATTATACTGGAGTGAGGGCTCTCAGGAAACCTTGTTCACAGGCATTGAGAAGCCAATCAGGTCCTGGAATGAACCTGTTCCCGAAAGATACTAGTTTACCGTGCCCCTAGCTAAATGCTCAGGTTTCTGAATCTCCATATATCACATTTCCACTGGTAATGGCATTGGATCATCTTCTCCAGATACACAGAAGAACTGCTGCAGGACTGCAAGATTTGTACTCCCACTGCACAGCCACAGACCAATACGCTGAGACAGCGGAGTTTGCAACAGAGAAAGAGTTTATGAATCACAAGGCGGTCAAATGAGGAGATGGGGTGAATCCTCAAGCCTCAAATCCATCTCCCTGAGAAGTTCTGGGCAAGGAATTTTAAGAGGATAGTGGAGTGTGAGGGGCTGAAAACTTGGGATCATCAACTGGTTGAGGTAAAGGGAATGAAATCTTCAGGATGTGGAAACTATATTCTTCCTCAAGTCAGTCCCTTGCTGGGCCCTTCAGACCAGCTGATGTCAGTAGTTTTGTCAGTATACAGAACTTAAAGGCGAAACTCGAACAGGCAGTGAAAGGTACCTATAGAAACCTAGAAGAAACTTAGCTTTTTCTTTAGTCTTTTTGCCTCAGCGCAACCATTAGAAAGCATTCAGGCATTCTACGGCAAAACAAGCAGCAGCCTATCCCATCTCCCTCGGCAAATCTCCTTCAGATGCAAGATCAGGACAACCCAACCATTCATGGTTTAGCATAATAATCTCTAGTAAACTTTTAGGTTCCTTGTCAAAGCTGAAGATCGAAGATCACCCTTTGGCTGGCCAAAGTCATAAGAGTTTATGAGTTGCAAATGTCTGAGTTTGTGAATTGCAAATGTCTAACAAGTCTCTTACAGGAATCCTCACCCCACCCTTAACCTAATCAGTCCTCTGTGAACTACGTGACACAGATAAGCCCCACCATGGCAGCAATCATGTGACGAACCCACCCATCTGCCTGCTGTCCATCACCTGACATCATCAGTACCTGCGCTTGTCTGCCCCTTTGTGAGGACGTGGAAGCAGACCATCACCCAATCACCTTAATGAGCTCCCCCATCTAGGGGAATGGTTAAAAGGACTCAACCACAAGCAACCAGCGGCCATTGCCTTGCTAGACTCAGGTGTGGCCATGTGCTCTTTGAGCCACGGCTGTCGCCATGCTTCCTGGCTTCGGCCCCCTCTTCCACCTTGGGGAAGTGAATCTTCTCTTTCCCTTCTCTTTCTCTAATTTACTTTTAAGTAAACTTTTCTTTCTCAGCCTTTTGGTGTGTCGCAATTCTTTGCATTTACTCAGATCTCTGGGTTCCCAGCACGCACCTCCGGCTTGCGGGCTCCGGCAGTGCTGTGCGCCTCCTTGCCCTCACCCTGCGGGACCCTAACAGAAAGTTTATCATTTCGCAACGGCTTAGATTTTACCTACAGAACAGGAAAGAAACAAAGCATCTTGTGACAAGGGCTACACTATCCTGGGGTGGTAAGCAGCAACTAGCTACAAGGAAGCGGGCCAAAGAGCAAGCTAGCGTAATGGTCACTGCTGATTGTGCTACAAGCCAAGTCGAATGTTTTCTTTCCCCTTAATTGATTTTATAAAATTTTCTTTGGATGGTTTCAGGATCACAGTAGATCCAGCAAGAAGCTGCAACATTTCCTACTATGTCTGACTTTCTTCTTGGTGTTGATGATGAGTCTTAGAAGGTGATATGGGCAGAAGAAAAATTTCTCTTTTGGTGGTTAATAAAAATATTGTTCCACTGCTACATAATTAGACATCCCAAACTTAGAGGCTTAAAATGATAATGATCATTTATTTTTCTCATGAATCTGCAGTTTAGACAGGTTTCAGTGCAGCCAGCTCATTTCTCTCCATGTAGCATCAGCTGGATGCTGAGGTTCCTCTGGAACTGGAGGTTCCTCTTCTAGATGGCTCATTCGTGTGGCTGGCAGGGTAGTGCTGCCTGTCAGTTTCTCTTCAAATGAGCCTCTTTACCGGGTGGCTTGGGCTTCCTCACTGTATGGAGGCCGGGTTTCAAGTGTGAGCATCCCAAGACCGGCAAGCAGAAGCTGTATCATTTTTCATGGCTTAGTCAAGAAGTCACAATGTATCACTTCCCCCATAGCCAAAAGCCTATCCACATCCAAAAAAAAGAGAACACAGACTCCACCTTTTGGTAGGAGAAGATTGCAATTATATGGTAAGAAGAGCCAACTGAATAAGAGACTGTGCCACAAACATTACCTGTAACTCATCAATACGATGTCCTTTTTATATTCTAGACTCTGGGCTGTTGTTTTTAATATGGGCTCTCCCTACAAGCCTATAAGCCCGTTTTACACACAAGGAAACTGAGGCTAGAGGGAGATTCAGTAATTTATCAACTTGAAAATGGCAGAGGAAGACTTTGAATCAAGACGCACTTGGACAAGTGCCAGAGTTCACAACCACTACAACACACGTCTCTCAGAACGGCTAGAGGGTCCTGATTTAAGACTTCTTAGCGTGAAATAGTAGGAAAAGAACAGAACTGGGCATAGGAGCCAAATTTTAGTTCTCGCTCTACTTGTCATAATTAGAGGTACCATGTATTACATTCCATGTGCATACGTTCTCTCACATAGTCCTTACAATTATACTGTGAGGGAGTCATGATATGTTGCCCATTGAACAGGCAAGAGAATTGAGGTTCCAAGAGGTGAAGTAACTTCTCCAAGTTACACAGATGTGAAGTAACTGGATTGAGATTTATTTATTTATTTATTTATTTATTTTTGAGTTGGAGTCTCACTCTGCCACCCAGACTGGAGTGCAGTGGCCGTTCCCAGCCACCACAGTCTTGACCTGCTGGGCTCCAGCGATCCTTCCGCCTCAGCCTTCCAAGTAGCTGGAACTACAGGCACGCACTACCACGCCCAGTTAATTTTTGATTTATTGTGGAGATGAGGTCTCGCCAAGTTGCCCAGGCGGATCTCGAACCCGCGGGCTCAGGCAATCCACTCACCTCAGCCTCCCAGAGCACGGGATTACAGGCTGAGCCACCGAGCCCGGTTGTGGATTGAGATTTAAAACCAGGTCTGTCTTACTCCAAGACTCTTAATCACCTCAATCCACAGCCTGAGTCCCTGGGCAAGCCACTTTCTCCCGCGGAGCCTCAAATGCCTCATTTGTAAAAAAAACAAAAAAACAGAAAACTCTGATTTCTAAGGTCCTTTGGGCTCCAGTGACTCCACGGGGTGGCAGTGGGTACTGGGGCCTCTGGTTTCTCAACGTCAGCACTACTGATATGTTGGGCTGGATGAGTCTTCGTTGTAGGGGCTGTCCTGTTAATTGTAGGAATTTTAGCAACACCCTTTGAAAGACGGTGGCGCGCAGCGAGACTCAACACCTGTTAAGGCCAAGAGATTTAATGGGACGAGCGCGGTGGCTACGGAACCTGAGGGTCAGGCTGCAGCGTGGAGGCAGGGGTGTGGCAGGTTTTATAGGAATTTAAAGCGACCTGACGGTTACCTATTGGTCGGCAGGTGAGGCATTTTGGGGATTGGCGGGGGCTTTCGCAGGCGCGGGAACGGTGGGCTTTGTTGTGGAAGAAGAACCCGGAAGGCCTTGTCCGAGCCTCCACGTTAGTTTGTCCGGGCGCCTTCTTAGGTGGGAGCGCCATTTTAGGTGGGGACCACGCCTAGGCTTAGCTTTTGGAGGGGGCGGGTTCCTCGTCGTGGCTGGCTGGGGCCTTTCACCCTTGGCCTCTACCCACTGGATGCCAGCGGCATTCCCTCCCTACAGCTGTGACAACCAAACTGTCTCCAGACATTGCCCAGTATCCTCTGCGAAGAAATCTTGCTCCACTCCTCCCCGGTGCTTCCTTCCTTGAGAACTTCTGCCTTAAGGTTAACTACCGTGGCCCCATTCTCAGTCCTTACAGAGTCCTGGTGGTCAGCGTCTCCTTCCTCAGAAGTCCTTGTCCTCTTCCTGGCAACATCAGCAGCTGGATCAAGGAAGGATCTGGATGGGATGACAAATCCATGTTTTCCCTCTTGTTGAGCTCTTTCTTCACGTTGGACTCTCAGCAACAATTCAGAAATTGGTGGCACTCAGCTGCCCGTAAATAGCTTAATGTCAGACAAAGCCCAGGAGGCAAGTTCTTTTCTCCACCCCCCTGCCTATCTCACTGTCTCCTGATTCTCTCTGTGTCTTCTCTCTCTCTCTCTCTCTCCCCCTCCCCACCCTACGTTTCCCTCCCTCCCACCCTCCCTCTCCCTCTTTCTCCACCTTCCTCTCTCACCAGACATTGGCAGAGCAAAGGAGATCACTGCTGTGGGGAAATTGTTTGCATTCTTGGGCCTTCCTAGCAGATTCTTCCTCTGAGTGGAGTCTGAGGTAAGCCACCCCCCATCTCCCAGGCAGCCTGGCACCAAAGGTCCAAGCTAAAAAGATGTTGTTCTAAGTGTTGCTCTGATAGATACTTGAGCCTGAGCAGGAACCGAAGACTTTACAGAAACTCCTTTCCCCAGCTTCTCGGGCTCTTGTCACAGAATCTCTCTTGCTGTCAACTCTGGGGGCTTCAAGAAACACACCTGGAGCGATTCACAGGACACCAAAGCTGCCCCAACCCATGTGGTGCCCTCAGAACTTCTTCCCTCCAAAGCACAGACCATTACAGTGGGAGGAAAATGCAGCCGAAGCGTTCTGTCCTCTGCTCTTGGAACCTTGCTGGATATTTACAGCCTCTCAGGCAGTTGGAACACACTCATAGCTCAGATGTGTTGGTGCAGGGAGCCCAAATCCCAGGCAGCTTTTGCCATCGGGCCGCACATCTACTCTTGCAAATGAATGAATTCATCTATTCTCGTAAATAAATTAGCATGAAATTAATCCTCCTCCTACATAAGAGCCCATCAAAACATGCGATATGCTAGCATGTCTCTCAGTTCTTCTCCCCACAGGTTAAATATCCTAGTTTCTTTAACATCGATCCTGTGATGATGTGATTTGTAGGCACCATCCTTGTCTTGTCATCCCTCTTTGGATGTGTTTCCTTTTGCCAGTGTCCCTCCAAATGACATATGTTTGGAATTAGGTCCACACATGACTCATTTTTATCGTTCTCCTATTGCAACTGATACCAGAGGTCTGTATAGGAAATACTCAAGACATAGTATATTTTTGCAAACCTCAGCTCACTCTGTGATGTGAATTTTCTTACGTGAGCATTTCAGGCTTGTGTCGTTATTTGGAATTTCTCCCATGTCTTTAACCAGTGGGACTGTGACTTCCCTTAATACCGACTATATTTGTATTAGCACAGCTGATGATGGCATCAGCTTCCTGGTAGCCATGTTACATCCATGATCTACAGTGAGCTGGCAGTTATCAAAAGCTTAACGTCACTTTCACATTAACCCCTGTTAATATGGGCAATGGTCACCAGTGCTATGTGTGTGCAGTTGATTTTCTGAACCTAAGAAGTGTACTTTATATGTGCCTTTACTCAACTTTACCTTCTTAAATATCTAAGAATTTTTGAATCTCAATTTTGGCTTCCAACGTAGTTCTTCTCATCCAAACTCAACATGATCAGTATATTTTAAAATACAGCTTTCTATGACCTCATCCAAGTTGTTAATAAAAATGTTGACCAGGATGGTGGTGGTTTCTGAATTATCTACTGGGGAGATCTCTCCAGAAAACAGTACTTCAAGAGACATTCCTGGAGCAATTCACAGACCCCAAGGATTCTCTCACTTACGTCTAAGCAGCTATGCATTCATCTAAGCATAGTATAATACTACTGAGCCACATCTTGGGGCTTTAGGTACAGTAAGGCCTGAAGAGCTTTGCTGGGAGCTTGGTTATTGGAGCATGGAGTGACTTTTGGAGAGTTACTGTGGTAAGAACTGAGCAGAGAAAGGTAGTTGAGACTTCAGAATGCAGACTGGGTAGGCAGGGGCAGTGTTATTTGAGATGGTATGAGTCAGAACAGGGAAATGAAGTGAGAGAGGGAGGGAACGGAACGCCTCTGGCAAACCTAGGAGAGAGAACAAAAGTCTCAGTCCTGGAATCTCGTCATCATGGCAACTTGTTCTGTGGGATGCGTACACATACACATGCACACATTCGCACGTGCACACGCACACACACACAAATGATGTGAGTCTGAGTGGCTGTAAAAGAGGGCTGGAAAGCATGAGAAGCCACCCGATTGACTCCAGAGGCTGGCCTAAATGGGTGGTTCCTGAACAGGCTCCTTCCTGGGGGCGGGGTCCCCTTTCTGCTTACTGGGCAGATGCTCGGAAGCAGGACCTGATGTTGCTGACCCCCACGTCTGCAGTTTTCCTCAATTCGCACACAGGAAAGCATTGCTTAAGAAAAGAAAAAACGGAGGCTTTGCCATCCCCAGAGTCCGTGCTGGCTCCTAGTGATCACCTGTCTCTTTTCTAAATTCTGCTAAAGTGTCTATTTTGTCATCTCTTCTAGGATTTTTACAGGGGATTGAGATCAGTGGTTTCTAGAAACAGACTTAAGGAAGAACCAGGAGAGTGACCTGCCTCTGGGCACCTGACACCTCTTCCTCGTAGGCTTTAAAGATAACCAGTAACAGGTGTGTAGCTCCAATGCCAATTTGGGGTACTCTGTGATGTAATCTGTCCGGCCTTAAGAGGCACACTCACTTCACACAACTAGATCTTCTTTACCAGCCCCAACCCACTCCTATCTTTGGATGACATTCTCCTTAAGAAACGTTTGTGCTGCAAATTTGCAGCTTGGAGTAGGGTAGGAAAACAGGAAATGAGCAGTACTGCTTGTTCCATTGTCTGTCAACATTACATCATCTGCTTCTTTATTTCTCCATTGTTTCTGATCCCTGTGTAGCTTTTGAAAAGCCCTTGGTTTTTGCCCTTAGCATTTCCCATATGCCTCTGCTTGCTCTGGGATTTCACCTTTCTGGCATGACTCCTTCAGGCTTGTGCTACTCTTTTGAGTTCATCTTTAATTATATGCCCATCTTTTCCCAACCAAATAATATTATTCTACTCATATTTTATTTTTTTAACCTTCCTAACTGACACATCTTCCCTCTTAGAGTCTTTGGTCATGAGATCTTACCTCTGTTTTCGTGGCTTTGGTCCTGAGCCCTCATAAACCCGAATCATATACCAGCAGAGCAACTTAAGAGGTGCAGAGAAGCAAAGAGCACGGATTATAAGAGAAATCTAAGTCCTAAAAGGGTGAGTTGGAAACAAAAACAGAAAGGGGAAAATACAAGTAATAGAGAAAAGTAAGGCAGTTACAAACTCAAAATTTCCTGATCACCTGGGATGCTTGTGGAAAATGCAGGTTCTTGACTTCACCCCAGACCTCTTGAATTTCTAGGCTAGAAGCCAAAGCATTCATTTTTAAACAATTCCATCAGCTGTTTTGTGTGTGTGTGTGTGTGTGTGTGTGTGTGTGTGTGTGTGTGTGTGTGTGTATACTCTTAGGGTCCGGAGGGGTGAGGGGAGGTGTAGCACCAGTACCCCAGAGATCCAAGTAATTACAAAGAATTGCAATACACAGAGGTTAACAAAAAGAAAAGTTTATTTAAAAGTAAATTAGAGAAAGAGAAGGGGTGAATTAGGGCTGCTATAACAAATTACTGTAGTCCGGGTGGCTTAAACAACAATTATTTTTATTTTTCACTGTATGAAGGCTAACAAGTCCAAGATCAAGGGGCCGCTAGATCTAGTGCCTGGTAAGGGGCTACTTCCTGGTGTGCAGAGAACTTACTTCTCCCTGTATCCTCGAATAGCAGAGTGAGAGATAGCTAGCTATCTGACCTCTTTTTAGAATGGCACTAATCCCATTCATAAGGATTTCACCCTCATGACCTAATTACCTCCCAAAGCTGCCCCTGCATACCATCATATTAAGATTAGGGTTTCAAGCCGGGCTGGGTGGCTCAGCCTGTAATCCGCGCCTTTGGGAGGCTGAGGTGAGTGGATTGCCTGAGCCCGCGGGTTCGAGACCCGCCTGGGCAGCGAGACCTCATCTCTACAATAAATAAAAAAATCAGCCGGGCGTGGTGGCGCATGCCTGTAATGCCGGCTACTCGGAAGGCTGAGGCGGAAGGATCGCCGGAGCCCAGCAGGTCGAGGCTGCGGTGGCCGGGAGCGGCCACTGCACTCCAGTCTGGGCGACAGAGTGAGACTCCAACTCAAAACAAAAAAAAAAGATTAGGGTTTCAATAAATGAGTTTCAGTAAGGGGTAGGGGGAGGAACACAAACATTCAGTCCAGTCCGTTGTGGACTCCTTCAACGGTAAACCCTTAGAATAGAATCTGAGAACAAAGTATGTTGCCAAGACCTCCTGTGAGAAACAAGGCCTGGAGTGTAACTTTTTTAGCCTCTTTGCCGGAGCGACAGTTCATGGTGTGACTCACACAGGAGGTGTCAAGGTGCTGCCCAAGGATGATACTTCTTCTTCAAGACTCCAGGAAAGCAGTGACATTCTCTTTTCCCCTGGACAGTGTGCTCAGGTATGGGGGTTGGCACAGGTGGAGGGTAGGTGTAGGAGTGGCACCAGGCCGGGCAGACCTGCCCTCAGGCCCCCATGGTGTGTGCAGGTGCTAACAGTCAGTCATCTTCATTAACAGGTAAAAGAAGTAGCCAACATTTTTTTCAGGCACATTGGAGAGAAATAGAGGTGTCTGGAGACAACTAATAAGATTCTGTACATAAAGCAAGTACCTGAAGAAAGAAAGATTCTGGCACAAAGTGGCCTGGGAACAGGAGCAACAGAAAACCCACATAAAAGGATACAGATTGTCCTGGAGCAGAGACTCCTCAATCTCGTTTGTTAAGGGTGACTGATTATTCTGTAATGAGCGGGAACTGGAGACTGATGTCAAAACCCACTGTATATTCTTTATGGTTCTTGCAATTAACTGTGTGTTTCCTATTGAATCTAATTTCCATTAATGATTGCAGTCATTCTCAGCTAAGTCTTTTTTTTTTTATGTCTGTGAACAGTTTTGAGTATGCTGAACTCTAGATACATGGCTAGGTGAACCCTACTTGTCATGGTTAAGATTCTGACATAAAGGACAGTAAAGTCCAAGTAATCTGAGCTTTCCCATATCCCCTCAAAATTCTGTCTTAGGGAAGCTTAATTTCCAAGATTCCTGTGACTTAGGAAATATAAAGCCGAAGTGCTCCATAAAATCAATAGGTGCTCCCAGATGTTAATTTTGGTTAATTGGCCTCTTGAGAAGCTTTTTATTTTAACTCTCTCAAGTCAGGAATTTTACACAGCAAATGGGAAAAGAGAAAGAAGCATTAGTTGAGGAAAGAGGCGTCCAGGAAGGTTCTAGACATTTGGAACTAGTTATTGTAACAAACAACAAAATACATAATAGTTCAAACACAGTAGAAGTTCATTTTTCTTAGTCCAAGATAGATTTTTCTTCTCGGTGGACGTTGGCTGGTCCCCACACCCTAATTATCATTCAAGAACTCAAGCTGACAGGTGCTCTGTCATCTTCATCTACAGCCTCTTCACCCTAGGGCAAAGAGCATGGTGGATAGCTTATGGGAGATATCCGTGGGCCAGGACTAGAAATGGCACATAACTTAGTCACATGGCATCACCAAATTACAAGGGAAGCCGGGAAATGTGACCTTAGCTGTATTCCCAGGAATACGAGAAAACAGATTCAGTCACTCGCAGGCTCTGACACAGAAGTTCACAATCATTTATCAATGCCCCTACCTGCCACACCCCCTCGCAAAAAAAATACATGCAACCTGGAATATGAATGCTTCATTTCAAGGATCATTGCATAAAATTAAGAAACGACTGTGTCTACAATAATAGGAGTAAGATCAGAGCTGCAATCTATTGAATACTTATGTGTTAGGCACACATGTTCTTTTTTTTAATCCTCATGTCAAGGAAACTGAGGCTGAGGGGTTAAGGCCTCAGAGACAGTAACAGAGCTGGGATGTGAACCCAGCCTGTCGGACTCCAATGTCCATACCCATAGCTACCTCATACAATCATCACCGCATCACAGAAGGACCATAATATAAATTGCAGTCTGCTTCAAAGTTAAGCCAGGGATCGTCTATTTTCAATACCAGGAAAAGGAAGGGATGATCTTCAGATTTTGAAATTCTCAAGTGAATGAACTTGAAATAGAAAAGCAGGAAAGCCTTTGGCAGCATTTAGAAATCCTTCGAACTCCTCGGAGTCTGCCATTGAAACCCAGCCTGAGCCTTTCTGATTTATTTTTAGTTCTTACCAGGCACCATTTCCTGGATCAGCGAAGCAGGTTTAAACATCCCTATGAAGTTTTTGGCCCTAAATAAGAATATTTTAACTGAGTGATACAGAAAGGCAGCTAAACCAAGGAGCAGGAATATCTAAAATGAGGGCCCAACCTGGAAGCAGTAAGAGACCATACCTCCCAAAGCTGGTCAGAATTTGCTGTGACTGGCACCCCTGCAAGGTTGAAATGCCCTCAGACACCTCACTTGTTCCTTGAGTGTGCTGTCCCTGAGCCTGAAACCCGAAGGTCTTGTGATTTACTTAGCAACCTTTCCCAACACTGAAACACCAACAAGGTCAGTGCAGATCCTTAAACTCTGCAGATACTCCTGTAATCTTTGTGGTTTGACCTTGACGGACTACTCATATAGAATTCAACACCCTAAATGGCCACTCAGGCTAAAATCAGGAGATGGAAGCAGAGACACACACCAGAAATCCCAAGTGAGCTGGATTAGTGAATTCTGCTTACCACGGTGAGCAGCTTTCTGCACCTGTGGGGCCAGGTCTACCTTTGGGGTTACCTTCAACGCGTCATCATGAACAGTGGTCCTAATTCACCGTTTGCTCCCCTACTGAAGCACCTTGCTCAGTGCAAAGGCTATTTGGAAAGACCCATCGTTCTGGACCTGCCCTCGAAATCCCCCAGATACTGCCTCTCTAGCTGCCTATGTTAACATGTGTCGTGTGCTATGTCTGAAGCTGTGAATGCAAGTTTTGCCTCCTGTTATAACCATGTCAGCGGTGGGGGGCGAAGTCGAGACAAACTTTCCCTATTTCCTATTCTCCCTTTTCTTCCATGTAATTGTTTCCTCGTGAAAAGAGACTGGAGTGAACAAGGTAAACTGTTCATAAAGCCGGATGTTAGGTACAAGGGTGATCATTATATTATTCTGGGTAATCATTTTGGGATTTAAAAAAATGTTTTGTAACAAAATATTAAAGGAAAATAAGAAAGACTGAGCTTCTCATTCTTATTTCCAAATCTACTGCTCATCAGTGGGTGTTGGGCTGTGTGGACATCCAGATGAAAAGTGATATTGGAGTTCTCTGTCGGGTACAAAGAGCCAGTTGCCCCTGCTATGGGATATGTGTCCAATGCTATTTTACTATACAATGTTTTCTGCTTTCCTCATGTGGTCCTCAGTGAGCTTGTGTGCTCCAACTCAACCTTTTAGTCCGTCCCCATGTAGTTCCAGTGGTGGTGTAATCATTTTCCTATTAAAAATTTCATAGGTGGTCTAATAGGACAGCACCTTAGTTCCTGAGCTGGACATGCATCTTCCTCTCCTTGTCTTAAGTTTTCTTCATGAAGGACATCCACATTTTACATTAGATTTATTCACAAGTAATCTTTTTGGTGGAATTATATATGCCATTTTTATAAAGGTGAGAATTCTGGCAATAGATATGGAATTGACTTTTGTATATACATTTCATAACTGGTGAACTTGCTGAACTCTCTTATTAATTATAATTATTTTTCTTTGACTATTTTTGGTTTATTTCCTATGTGGAAAAGTATACTGCTAATAATGACAATATTGAAGGCTTTCCTCTTTCTGTCTTATTGTACTGGCCAGGACCTCTAGTATAATAGTGATTAGAAGTAATTACATCACAAATAAACTCCCATGTCTTTTCACAATTATTTATTTACTTGTTAGAGTCAAGGGATACATGAGCAAGTTTTTATACAAGTAAATGCATGATGGTGGAATTTGGGCTTCTATTGAGTCCATCATCCAGGCGAGCAGTGAGTAGTTTGTCAACCCTTCCCTCCCGCCTCCCTTTAAGTGTCCCAGTGTCTCATTTCCATTCTTGTGCTCGCATGTATGCAGTGTCTAGTCCCCACTTATAAGGAAGAATGTGTGGTATTCAGTTTTCTGTTTCTGTGACAATTCACTTAGGTTGATGGTCTCACGCTGCATCCATGTTGCTGCAAAGGACATGATTTTATTTTTGCTTTTGTTTTTTGTATTGTTTTGTTTTTACGAACAAAACAACTAGCTGTGTAGTATTCTATGGCATACACATACCACATTTTCTTTTCTTTTGTTTTGAATTGGAGTCTCACTCTGTGGCCCAGACTGGAGTGCAGTGGCCGCTCCCGGCCACCACAGCCTCGACCTGCTGGGCTCCGGCGATCCTTCCGCCTCAGCCTTACGAGTAGCCGGAATTACAGGCATGCGCTACCACGCCCGGCTGGTTTTTGATTTATTGTAGAGATGAGGTCTCACTGCCCAGGCGGGTCTCGAACCCGCGGGCTCAGGCAATCCACTCACCTCAGCCTCCCAAAGGCGCGGGAGTCCAGGTTGAGCCACCGAGCCCGGCTCACAATATCTTTATCTAGTTCCCTACTGATGGATATCTAGGCTGATTCCATGTTTTTGCTATCGTGGATAGCGCCATGATAAACATGCAAGTGCAGGTGACTTTTTGGTTAGAGTGATTTATGTTCCGCTGGGTATATACCAAGTAATGGGATTGCTGCATCAAAAGGTAAATTTAGGCTTAGTTTTTTAAGAAATCTCCAAACTGCCTTCTACAGGGACTGAACTAGCTTACATTCCCACCAACACGGCAGGAGTGTTCTCCTCTCTCTGCAACCTTGCCAACGTTTGTTGGTTTTTTGACCTTTTAATAATAGTTATCCTGACTGGTGTGAGATGGTTTCTCATTTTGTTTTTGATTTGCATTTCTCTGATGACTGGTGATGTTGAGCATTTTTTCACATGTCTTCCATTGAAAAGGGTCTGTTCATGTCCTTTGTCCATTTTGTAATGGAGTTATTATTTTTTTTCCTGTTAGTTCATTTGAGTTCTTCGTAGATTCTGGATATTAGTCTTTTGTCAGATGCATAGTATGCAAATGTTTTCTCCCATTCTATAGGCTGTCTGTTAACTCAGCTGATGGTTTCTTTTGCTGTGCAGAAGCTCTTTCGTTTGATTAGGTCCCATTTGTCAATTTTGTTTTTTGCTGTTTTTGCTTTTCGAGGTCTTGTTCACGAATTCATTGCCTAGGCTGATGTACAGAAGAGTGTTTCCTAGGCTCTCTTCTAGGATTTTTATAGTTGGAGGTCTTATGTTTAAGTTGTTAACCCAACTTGAGTTAGTTTTTGTATATAGTGAGAGGAGGGGTTTCAGTTTCATTCTTCAGCATATGATTAATCAGTTTCCCCAGCACCGTTTGTTAAATGAGGTGTCCCTTCCCTAGGTTTTTTGTCAACTTTGTCAAAGTTTGTCAAAATAAAATGATGATTTTATTTCGGTGTCCTCAACTGTGTGCCATTGGCCCATGCTTCGCATTTTTAAAAGTAGTGTGTATTAAAATATAATTTACAAACAATAAAATGTATGCTTTGCAGATGTACAAATCTTGGTGCAACTACAGTCACAATCAAGATGTGAATGGCTCCCTCAGTTCCTAAGTTTTCTCATGTCCCTTTGCAGTCGACCCACTTCCCTCCCCACTTACAGCTTCTGGAAATCACTGAGCTACTTTCTGCCCCTGTAATTTTTACCTAAATCAGGACTTCATTGCTTTTTATACTTGGGTGGTATTCCGTCTCAAAGATGTAACACAATTTTGTTTTATCCAGTCACTCATTTATTGACATTTGGGTTGTTTCTTGTGTGGGGCGATTATGAATAAAGCCATCGTTAGTATTCGCATGTAAGATTTTTGTGCACATATGTCCAAATTTATTTTGGGTAAATACCTAAGAGTAGGATGACTGGGTTGCAAAATAAGCGTATATTTAGCTTTATAAGAAACTGCCAAATAAAATTTGTTGTACCAGCAAAATGGCATTTCCATGAGCAACGTTTGAGAGTTTTGGTTGTTCCACATCTTTGATAACATTTGGTATTTTCAGATTGAAAAAAAATATTATACATTCTTGTAGGTATACTATATGTAGTGATATTATCTTGTAATTTTAATTTTCATTTCTCTAATGACTAATAGTATGAACATCTCTTCATGTGCTTAGTTGCCATCCATATTTCTTTTTTGGTAAATTATCTATTCACATATTTGGTCTATTTTTTTTAATTGAGTTTTTTGGTATTTTATTATTGAATTTTCAAAATTATTTATACATTTTAGAGACCATTTCTTCTCAGAAGTCTATTTTTTTCAAATATTTTCCCCAAATTTCTGGCTTTTTATTTTCTTAATAGTCTTTCAAAAAGCCAAAGTCTTCATTGTGATGAAGTTTAACTTTGTCTTTTATGATTTGTGGCTTTTGTCTCCATTAAGAAATCTTTGGGTGAACTTAGAGTCTATAGTACCGAGCGATCTACCACAGAACAAAATATCACATGTTCTCACTCATAAGCGGACCTTGAACAATTATCGTAATACTATGAGAAAGGGATTGGCAGGCGTGGGAAACTTCTAGGGGAGGGAGGAGACACACCTCATCAACAATGGTACCTGCATAATGAACATTTGTATATCTAACCCTGAATTGTACCCCCATCTTCAAATAAATAAATGAAAAAAAAAGAAAGAAATCTTTGCCTCACCCAAATTTATAAAAACTTTCTCCTATATTTTCATCAAGGATTTTTAAAGTGTTAGGTTTTACATTTCAGTGTATGGTCTTTTTTTTTTTTTTTTCCTGAGTTGGAGACTCACTCTGTCGCCCAGGCTGGAGTGCAGTGGCACGCAGCTCATGGCCACCGCAGCCTTGACCTGAGCCTTTCGCCTCTGCCTTCCAAGTAGCTGGAACAACAGGCGCATACCACCATGCCCGGCTAGGTTTTTTGAGTTATTGCAGAGACGAGGTCTCACCAAGTTGCCCAGGCTGGTCTTGAACCTCAGACAATCCTCTCCCCTCAACCTCTCAAAGTGCTGGGATTACAGGTTGAGCCACTGTGCCTGGCCCAGTGTATGGTCTTTTAAGTTAATGGTGCAAGTTATGGGTCAAGATTATTTTTGTTTATTTGTTTGCTTGTTTTCCCAATTATTATAATCTGTTTCTTCTCAAAGAACACTTCAAAACCAAATATGTGGGGTTCTTCTACCAGCAACAATTTCCAACTTTCCAGACACCAACTAGATGTTCAATTCAATTCAATTCAATTCTGATGTTAACTACCCAGAGTTAATGACACACCTCACTGATTAAGGGTTCAGTCCAGCAAGACTGTTTTCTACTACACAGGCCAGTCACAAGTCCAAAGACTCCCTGTACTTCTGACAAACCAGCAATACACTGAGGTTCCTATGACTTTCTCCTTGGGTTGAGAGAAAGTCATTTGCGAGAATGACTCATAGAACTCAGGAAAACAGTTTCCTTAATATTACCAGTTTGTTAACGAAACACAACTCAGGAAAGGCCAGATGAATGAAATACATGAGGCACACCACCCTCCCAGAACTCTGTGTTCAGCAACCAGGAAGATCTCTGAACCCCATGGTTTAGGGTTTCTAGATAGGTTCCATTACTTAGGCATGGTTGGTAAAATCATTGGCCACTGTATCATTGGTGTTTGAATCTCCAGCCCCTCTCTCCTCCCTGGAGGTGGCCCTGAAAGTTCCAAATCTCTAATCATGCTTTGGTCTTTCTTGGTGACCAGCTCCCATCTAGGAGTCCCCAGGCACCAGCCATTGTGTTAGTATACAAAAATCACTCCAGGTATTCCAAGCCTCTCAGAAGCTCTTGTGTCAGGAACCAAGGCCAAGGCCTAAGACCTAGCATTATTAAAAAAAAAAAAAAAAGTTGCTTCTGACACCCTGTCACTCTGGAAACTACAAAGACTTTAGGAGCTTTGAACCAAGAACCAGGGACAAAAACTAAATGCATATTTCTCAATATCACAATAGATATCCAATTTTTCTAGCAACATTTGTTGAAAAGAACATTTTGCTCCATTGTGTTGTTTTTGCACCCTTATTAAAAATTAATTTTATAGAGATATAGTTTATGAAGGGGTGTGTGTGTGTGTGTGTGTGTGTGTGTGTGTGTGTGTGTGTGTGTGTGTAAAATCTCTGTTATCATTGATCTACACATATAGTCTTTCACTCTTACCACAATGTCTCAATTACTATAGTTTTATATTCAATATAGAAATTAGGTAGTATGAGTCCTCCAAATTTGTTCCTTCAAAAAATTGCTTTGGCTATTCCAGTTCCTTTGTTTTTCTATATAAATTTAAGAGTCAGATTGATAATTTTCATTAAAAATACCACTTAGATTCGGATTAAGATTGCATTAACTCCAGATTAATTTAGGGAGAACATTAAGTTTTCTAATCCAAGGACATGGTATTTAGATCTTCATTTATTTAGATCTTCTTTGCACTCTCTCCTCAAGGTTTTATGATGTTTTCCAGCAGACAAATCTAGCTAATATTTAGAAAATTTATCTCTAGTATTTTATGTCTTAGATACTATAAATGGTTTTGGTTTTTTAAATTTCTATTTTCAAATGTTGTTAGTAACTAGAAATACACTTGAGTCTTTAAATATTGATTTTGTATCCTGTGATCTTTCTAAATTCACTTATAGGACATGATAGTATTTTATAGGTTTTGGGGGGGTGATTTGTACGTATGCAATCATGTTGTGAATAAAGATAATTTTATTTCTTCTTTTCCAATTTGTATGCCTTTTATTTCTTTCTCTCTCCTTGTTACACTGGCTAGAACCTCCAGTATAATATGGTATAGGACTAGAGGAAAGAACATCCTTGCTTTATTCCCAGTCTTAGGGGAAAATTATTCAATCCTTTACCATTAAGTATGGTATTAGCTGTAGATTTTTGGTCAATGCCCTTTATCAAGGAAGTTACCTTTTATCACTAGTTTGCTGAGAATGTTTAACACAGAAAGATATTGAATTTTTTCAATGATTTCTCTGAATCAATTGAGATAATATGATTTTTTTGTTTCTAATTTCCTAATAAGGCGAAACTGATTTATTTTTCAATTTTGAAATCTTACATTTCCAAGACAAACCCCATTTGGATAAGATATATTATCCTTTGTATATATTGCTAGATTCAATTTGTAAATATTTTGTTAATGATTTTTGTGTCTACGTTCATGAGGGATATTGGTTTTTAGTTTTCTTTTACTATAATGTCTATATTATAGTTTTGATGTCAAGGAAATTCTGGTTTCACAAAATGAGTTGGGAAGTGTTCTTTCCTCTTTAATTTTCTGGAAGAGTTTGTTTAGAATTGGTATTATTTCTTCCTTAGTGTTTTGTAAAATTCATCTCTATTACTTGTTACATTAAAAACTATCCCCAAAATTTAGCATTTTAAAACAACAAATTTTTTTTTTTATTTCCCAGTTTCTGTAGATCAGGAATGTGGAAGCAGCTTACCTGAGTGGTTCTGGCTTAAGGTTTCTCACAAGTCTGTAGTCAACAACTTACCTTTGTAAGCCAAGGTAGCAGTCATCTACCAGAGAGCCTAGCATAGTGACTTACACCTGTAATCCCAGCACTTTGGGAGGTCGAGGCAGGAGGATCGCTTGAGCCCAGGAGTTGAGATTGCACTGAGCTACGATAGTGCCACTGCATTCTAGCAGGTGTGACAGAGTGAGGCCCTGACTTTGAAATTAAATTTTAATTTTAAAAAGATGTGACCAGATCTACAGGATGAGCTTCCAGGCTCACTCATGTGGTTGTTAGACTTTAGTTCTTTGTAGTTTGTTGGACTCTCACCATACCACATGAGTCTTCTCCCTAGGCTGCCTAGAGGAAGTAATGAGAGAAAATAGAAAAAGACAACCCAAAATAAAAGCCAGTTTTTTTTATAACCTAATCTCAGAAGTGATATCCCCTTCCATCGCTACTGCTGTATTCTATCTGTAAGAAGTAAATTAAAAAACCCATTTCACACTCAAGGAGAGGAAAGTACACAGTGTTGTGAATACCAGGAGACAGGGATAACTGAGCAACGTTTTGGAGATTGTCTACTACACCGTCTGTGCCAGCAATTTTTCTTTCAGTTTCCTTCATATATGTAGACTTTTCAAGCTTATTTATTCCTTCTTGAGTGAGATCTAGTCATTTATGTCTTTCAAGAAATTTGTCCATTTTGTCTAGGTTATTAAGGCATAAGGTTCCTATTTCCTTATTACTCTTTTGATGTGATCCGTCCTGATATTCCCTCTTTTGCTTCAGATGGAGGTAATTTTTGTCTTTGCTCCTTTTTTCCCCTCTTGGTCATTTTAAAGAGAAGTTTATCGATTTTACTAAACTTTGAAAGAATGATTTTTACATTTCATCGATTTTTCATAGTTTTTCTGCTTTCCATTTTATCAATTTCTGTTACTATATTATTTCCTTACCTCCTTTTTTCTTTCTTTCTTTTTTTTCTTAGTTGGAGTCTCACTCTGTCGCCCAGGTTGGAGTACAGTGGCACGCTCACTGCCACCCCAGCATCAACCTGCTGGGCTCAGGAGATCCTTCCGCCTCAGCCTTCCAAGCAGCCCGAACTACAGGCGCATGCTACCACGGTCGGCTAATGTCTTTAATTTTTATTGTAGAGATAAGGTCTTACCAAGTTGCCCAGGCTGGTCTCGAACCTGTGGGCTCAGGCAGTCCTCTCACCTCAGCCTCCCAAAGAGCTGGGATTACAGGTTTGAGCCACCGTACCAGGTCACCTCCCTTTTTCTAATTCCTTAAAGTAGGAGCTTAATTATTGATCTGGCACCTTTCCACTTTTTTCTTTTTTTTTTTCTTTTTTTTTCCTTTTCTTTTTGAGTCAGAGCCTCATTCTGTCACTCAGGCTGGAGTGCAGTGGCATGATCATGGCTCACCACAGGCTTAATCTTCTGAACTCAAGTGATCCTCAGACCTCAGCCTCCTGAGTAGCTGGGACTACAGGTGCACACCACCATACCTGGCTAATTTTTAAAATTTTCTGTAGAGATAAGGTCTCGTTATGTTGCCCAGGCTGGACTTGAGCTCTTGGGCTTAAGCAATCCTCCCACCTTGGCCACCCAAAGTGCTGGGATTACAGGCATGAGCCACCGTGCTCAGTCTCTCTTTTCTTATATAAGCATTTGAAACTATAAATTTTCCTCCAGTTTCTTCTTTAGCTGCATCTGACAAATAATGATAAATTGTGTTTTCATGGTTAGATTTATATCTACTGTTTTCTTGGTTGTTTTCTATTTATTCTGTCTGATTTATTTTGCTTCCATTTTTTGTATACCTTCTTTTGAATTAGTTATTTTTCATAATTCCACTTTATTTTCTACAATAGACACTTGTAACTCTTTAAAAAAATTTTTTACTGATTTCCCTAATACCCATTTTTTTTTTTTTGAGTTGGAGTCTCACTCCATCGCCCAGGCTGGAGTGCAGTGGCCGCTCCCGGCCACCGCAGCCTTGACCTGCTGGGCTCCGGCGATCCTTCCGGCTCAGCCTTCCAAGTAGCTGGAACTACAGGTGCGCGCTACCACACCCGGTTAATTTTTTTTTTTTTTTTTTTTATAGAGATGAGGTCTCATCAAGTTGCCCAGGCGGATCTCGAACCCACAGGCTCAGGCAATTCACTCACCTCGGCCTCCCAAAGCATGGGATTACAGGCTGAGTCACTGAGCCCAGCCTATAGTACCCATTTTTATCTATCAAACTTTGCTTCCAAATAATGTTACACCACTTTGGGTTACACCACATAGTATACTTCCAATTCTTTTCTCCTATATTTTGTGTTATAATTCTGCTTTTACATGTGTTACAAATCTTATGACATAATGTTAAAAGTCTTCAACAGCAATGCAAAGTAAGGAAAATTGTCTTTCATATTGATCTTCGTTTTTACCATTTCTGGAGTTCTTCATTTCTTTGTGCTACTCTAAGTTTCTGGATGGTATAATATCCCTGCTGCCTGCAGAGCTTTGTGATACAATTCTGCTGGCAATGAATTATTTTAGCTTTTCCTTTTTCAGAAAAAGTTTTTACTTTATCTTCACTTATTAAAAAGTAATTTTTCCAGGTACAGAATTCCGGACTAATAGCTTTTTAAAAAATTATTCCGCCTGGGCAGGCGAGACCTCATCTCTACAATAAATCAAAAAAAGCAGGGCGTGGTAGCGCGCGCCTATAGTTCCAGCTACTCGGAAGGCTGAGGTGGAAGGATCGCCGGAGCCCAGCAGGTCAAGGCTGTGGTGGCCGGGAGCAGCCACTGCACTCCAGTCTTGGCAACAGAGTGAGACTCCAACTCAAAAAAAAAAAAATTATTTATGATGGCATTCCTTTGTCTTCTGGTTCACAAAGTTTCTGATGACAAGTCTGGTATATTTCTTATTATTGCTCCACTGTGTAAAGTCTGTTTCTTCTCTTGCTGTCTTCAACATTTTATCTTTACCGCTGGTTTTCAGCAGCTTGAATATGACAAGTTAGTGTTTGTGCCTGTGTCTGTGCATGTGTATGCTATTTATCCTGCTTGGAGTTCACTGAGCTTCCATTTGATGTTGTCCCACAAGTCTTCAATGTTGTGTTCTTTTTATTTTTCACTCCTTTCTTTATTTGTGTTTCAGTATAGATAGTTTTTACTGCTCTAATCCTCAAGTTCACTGAGTCTTTTTCCAACTGTGTTGGTTCTACTAGTAAGTCTAGTAAGTTTCCATTAGCTCCAACATCTGGATCATCTCTGAGACTTGTTCTGTTAATTTCTTCCTCTATTGACAATGAGTTGGTTTTTTCTTGCCTTTTTGTGTACCTTACAATTTTGTATTCACTGGCAGATACAAAATTGTAAGGTACAATTGGCCAAGAGGGAAAAAAAGGAGCAAAGACAAAAATTACCTACATCTGAAGCAAAAGAGGGAATATCACGATGGGATATTGTGCACAGACTAGTAGAAATTGTGTTGTGTATTTGTGATGGACAGATTCCAAAATAGTCTTCAATTATCCTCATTCCCTGGTACTCACATCTACCTCTGTTATCCCCTCCTTTTAAGGGTTGGCTTCCAATCAATTAAATATGTCAAGGTGATGAGATGTCACTTTTACAGTTGTGTTCTATAGTAACTTCCATCTTGCTAGCAGACTTTCTCTGTTACTTTCTCAGCTTATATGTTTTGATGGACAAGTGACCATGCTGGGAGGCCCACATAACTAGGAACTGAGGGTAGCATCTAGCCAACAGCCAGTAACAACATGAGACCCTCAGTCCAGCAGGCCACAAGAAACAGAATCCAGCCAACAACTGTGTGAGCTTGGAAGTGGGCTCTTCCCCATTCAAGCTTTCAGATGAGACCACAGCTCTGTTTAACACACTGATTACAGTCACATGAGAAACCTTGATGCACAGCCCCCAATTAAGTCATGCCTGGTTTCTTGACTCACAGAAACTGTGAGATAATAAATGTGTGTTAATTAAATTACTGAGTTTGTGGTAACATTGTTATGCAGTAATAGGTAACTAATACAGAGTTTAATAGCTGGAAATGGACTCCTCTTAGGTCACCAGTGTGAGCACTTGAGGAGTTTTAAAACATATTTTTCCAGAGTTTACCCTCAGACATTCTGATTTCATTAGTCTGAGCTATGGCCTGGTTATTAGAATTTTTCAAAACTACTCAGATGATTTTAATGTGAGCAAAGTTTGAGAACCACCACAAAGCCAGCTTTCTTTCATATTTCCCTTCTTTTCACCTGTCACTTTTTTATATTCTCAGAATCTCTACAAATCACCTTGCTTCAATACCAACTCTTCAGCCTGTCTGAATATGCACAGTTCTTCTTTCCCTTGTACATACCCACTTTTTAATACTTTGTTCCTTCCAGTCAAATAACATTGACAAGCCCGGACATTTGTCAGGTATTTATAGATGGTGACACTCAGAAAAGGGACAAGGTAAGTTTCTGTGACTCTTGGTCCTTGACCCAGTGGTACCCAATTGAAATAGGACAGTATTGCCTATCAGGAGGGAAGGGAGAACTGGAAATCTAGGAAGAGGTGTGGCATTTTTAGCCCATGAGTGACACATTATGGCACTATTTAAGAAATTGCTGGAGTCCATCTAATATTCTGGAGTCTAATCATAACACGTAACAGAATAAAAGCCACCATCAAAAGGACATACATTAAGTGCTGGGTCTGAAAAATTTTGGGAGAAAATGACAGGCTTGTTCCTTCTCTTTATAAACCACCACATAATGATTGCCACTTCCTTAGTGTCTGTATTTAAGGACATATGTCCGTGCATGTCTGAGTGTAGCCCACAGACATATCAAATTGTTATGTCATTTTTACTAGTGAAGTAGCTAACTTGTCCAGACTGATATGTGTGTTTATTTGTTTTTGCAATAAGTCACAGAGGACACTGACCAGAAATCTGCCAAGAGTGATATGATTATTATGTTAATGATTTGGCACCGAGAAGCCCCCAAACTACAAGGGCATAATAAACTGACTTGGGGGAGAAAATCCTGCCCTGGCTGGAAGCCAAGGGGACAGCTGACAAGGAACACACACTTAGCATGCACGTGTGCCACTGGCTTCCTGCTCTGCTCTGTGGCACCATGCTCTGCTGACCACCCACCCCAGAACACCAGCCTCACCACCTATCTCCAGACACTGTGGCTGACTGTGAATGATCACTGTCTCTTCTCCCCAACCCTAGTTGCTAAAGTGTGCTTGGGGTTAGGCATTGATTTATTGCTTGTTTGCTGTCAAAATTGGCCTACATAAAAAGGAAAGCAATTTAAATACTACCTTGCTGTGAGAGTTTTTATCCCTTCTTAACCTGTCTTTTGGACAAAAGAGCCTTGAGATTAAGGCAGCAGCATACTTCACTCCCACAGAGCTAAATTGCTCTGTGCCCGGCCCAAAGTGCCATCTATCAAAGACAGTATAGCAGGGTGGTTGGGACCATGCACTTTGACATTAATAGAATAAGATTTCTCAGCTCTCTGCCATTTACCGGTTTTGTGACTCTTGGGCAGGATGCTTAACCTCTCTAGACCTCTGCTTTCTCACCTACTCAGAACAGTACTTGGCATATGTTAATTGCTCAGTAAATTAGAGCTATTATGGCTGCTATTTACACTTTTTCACCCAGAGATGTGATCTGCCCAGACACGCTTTCACAAACTGGGCTATATAATTCACCCACATTGGAAAATTATTTTCTCCATCTCCATCCATTCCTTCAAAGAAGAGCTCACACCCCAGATAATGACTTCATTCGTACTTAGCTACTCATCCACATATTTCTGTATATAGAAGTCAAAATCTCCATTTGTCCTTAGCAAGTGTCTATTACATGTGCAAAGCATAATGCCAAGTGCTGGAGGAGACCAAAAAAAAAAAAAAAAACCACATAAAACTTGTGAGCTTGGAAGCAGATCCTTCCCCACTCAAGCTTTCAGATGAGAACTCAGTTCTGGTTGTGATATACAGCCCTCAGTTAGACAGATCTGGATTCCTGACCCTCAGAAACTGTGAGATAATAAATGTCTGTTGTGTAAGCCACTAAGTTTGTGGTAACTTTGTTACTAGAGGCAACTTCTTTTAATAGTGAATAATCTACTTGGGAAAGCAGGACGTGCCCTCTACTTGTTATTCACCAGCAGAAATAGCATTCAACAAATGGTACAAAAGCATGTTTAAGTCCCCAAATGATCTGTGGTTAGTCTACATGTGGAATCCTTATAACTAGTAAACCCTAAAACACAGTATTAAGGGCTTAATTGTGTGTGTTTAAATTCAGATGTTAATTGTTAAAATTTTTAATCTTTATAGCAAGTAGATATTGTGCTATCTTTAGTCATCCATTAAGCATACAAAAGAAATAGATGCATACATGAATATTTGAAAATCTATAGCCATGCAAAGTTTACTATTGTCATGGTGTTAGCTTCGGCTATTCACAATCTAGGGAAGAGTACAGTTTTTATTCATTTTGACTCATCAACCATTTTTTTTTTTTACTACCTGTAACCTAAGTGGAGTCTGAGTCATGGGATTCACATGGAGAAATGAAGAGGAAAGAAGCTCTCTGATTCCAGGCAGCTTAGCCTCGATTTGAGCAAAGCAAAATATAGCTAGAAAGATTTTTCTGGCCTCCCATAATCCTCTGCTAACTGTATTATGGAAATGATGGTAATTACTTCAAAGTCCCTGGTGATTCCTGTGTCTTTGGTGCTGTTCATTGTCGATTCACCTCGGTCAACCAGCTGTCTCACCAACTTGCCTTTTGTACCAAACCTTTAATGAAACTGGCATTTGTGTCAATAAACTTTAGGCCCATCTTGCTGAGATAATTATCTGGGTCACTCAAATCTCAGCTACTTCAAATAATTACAGACTTTTAGCCTCGAATATAAGGTGATGATTAAAGGAGAAGGAATCAGGGGTACCCATGCCCAAGTCATTTAGATGAAAATACTGGCAGGTCTCTGCTCGGGCCTCTGATTTGAATGCACGAGCCTCTGGGCTATGTCAGGGCCTTGCAGAGAATAAGTCACTCATAACATACACATTTGTTTGACTGAATCACAATCTAATTTGCAGACACAACATTTTACCATATCAGCCATTAAAGGAAAAAGCCACCTCACACACATGAGGACTGCTTTGCCGTGCAATGGCACTGTGGACAACAACCAGAATCCTATCCCATCCTTTTAAAGAAGAACAAAGAATACAGCATAAATCATTGTACAGATACCAAAGCTGTCCACGTCCAGGAGTTAAAGATGAATTTTACAGTCTCACTAGATTTCTTTTCCATGGCACAGTAAAACTTCAAGAGACTACCCTTGAACAAAACTCACTAATTACAAAAGACTTGTTCTCATTTTGGTCAAAAGCTTGAAATGTTCAGGACAGAAAATATCTTTGGAGGCCAGGAAATTGTGACACTTAAATCCCTTTCCTACTATGGACTAGAAAGACAAAGACCTTTATTAATCACCCCCGCCCCCACCTCCATCTCCACCTGTCAACTTTTAAAACTGGAGACTAATGGCAGACAGGCTTCTCCTGCAGATCGTAATTGCCTTTCCAACAGAGAAGCTATCTCCAAAGCAACCAAGGTATGAGCTATGAATTCAAGCTGCGACTCTCTATGTAAATTGCTTGCAGTGAAATTGAAATTTCCCAAAAGAAAGGGGCACTGATTCAGTCTATTAAATGCATTCCTATCTCAGATCCAGGGATGTGCTCTAGCAGCTAGGAAACTGTCCGTACTTCGAATATTGTACATGGAGATAAGACCCAAGTGCTTTATAACCAGGTCTTAAATGTAAAGAGAAATGCTGTCATTATTGATAATGCAATTCAATAATCGTTAGTCATTATCTAAAGCGACCTGACTGTCCACAGCTGCCCACATTAGTCCCAAAATGAAATAATGGTGTCTTATATACCCCCACCACACATTGTCTTTCTTTTTTTTTTTTTTTTTGCATTAGCTTTGTCATGCTTTTTTGTGCCAAGTATTTTTGGTCTTTGGCATGCCTCGACTATTTAGTATTAGCTGTTCCCATAAGTTTTCCTGTTTTGTTTTGTTTTGTTTTCTTACTACTTTTTGCCATAAACCCTCTACCTCAAAACAGGATCTAGGGTCAAATAATGTTCTATTGCACTAAGCAACATTATTGTTCAATTAATAAACAATTTGCCTAGACAATACTGCCTAGAGGGTAAAATATGTGAACCTTGAGGGCAGAAAATCTAGCAAGTGCTTGACATAGACTTCCAGATCACTGAACCACTATCATTTCATTTGGTGTTGATTGGCTACTATCAGCCCCACTCTATTTTGAGTCTACCTCACTTAACCCACCTCTGCACCCCGTACACTCAATAACTTTAGGCTCCCTCAAATCCTGCTTATGAAAATCAAAGAACAGGGGAACAGACACAAGGGACTTACTCTGTGGTATTCCCCAGTATTCAATCCCCCTTTTTCTGTTACAATCGAACCTTGATTTTCAGCGGGGAGCGCTGCCTGGAGTAGGCTCTATGTCCCAGCACCCATTATAATTAGGAATGACCTGCGGCTAGTTCAGGCCAATGGGCTATAAATGAGGTTTTCTTTGTTTTGTTTTCTTTTGTTTTTTGAGTTGGAGTCTCACTCCGTCACCCAGGCTGGAGTGCAGTGGCACACTCACTGCCACCCCAGCGTAAACCTGCTGGACTCCAGTGATCCTTCCGCCTCAGCCTTCCAAGTGGCTGGAACTACAGGTGTGCGCTACCATGCCCAGCTCATTTTTTATTTATTGTAGAGACGAGGTCTCACCAAGTTGCCCAGGCTGGTCTCCAAACTGCAGGCTCAGGCAATCCACTCTCCTCAGTCTCCCAAAGTGCTGGGATTATAGGCTGAGCCACCGAGCCTGTCCTCTAAATAGAGTTTTCTTTTGGCAATGTTTGGGAAAATCCACTTCGAGTTAGCCGGCCTGAGCTCCCAGCTTCCTTTCCTCTTTGTCCTTTGATCCATCTGCCGTCGGGCAGATGTGATGCCTAGAGTGCCGGCTACCCTCTTGGTTCAAGAAGTTGAGAGCCATACCCCAGGTATGGCCGAGAATTCTGTGGAAAAGCTGCCCACCAGCCTTGGATCATCTTCTTCCAAATTTTAATGTGAGAGAAAAACATACCTCCGCCTTGTTTAAGCCGTACTTAGTCTATCTATGTACTTGCAATGGAATTTAATCTTAATCATAGGCACTGATTGTCATGAGCACCCAAGGTTGATTTTTATTGTATCTACATTCAGACAATGAAGCTGTTGGTGCTGTTATTCAGTTTTCATTTCTCTGAAATCCAACTAGATGTGGCAGGGAATAAAAAAAATATGGAACCCAAAGGACTGTAGCAATAACTAAAAGATTATAGGATATTGTGAGCAAATGGGATGGAGGGGTGCTCTCCTGAGCTACAGACGGAATGATCTGGTAGTTTAAGATGAAACAAGTCGGTGGGGCTCAGTGGCTCAGCCTGTAATCACAGCACTTTGGGAGACTGAGGTGAGTGGATTGCCTGAGCCCGCAGGTTCAAGACCAGCCTGGGAAACTTGGAGAGACCCCATCTCTACGATAAATTTTTTAAAAATTAGCCAGGCATGATAGCACACGCCTGTAGTTCCGGCTGCTTGGAAGGCTGAGGTGGAAGGATCGCTGGAGCCCAGCAAGTCAACGCTAGGGTAGCCATGAGTGTGCCACTGAACTCCAGAGACTCCAACTCAGGGAAAAAAAAAGATAAAACAAGTCAAATTTATTAGAGTTGTCCAAAGTCAGCAAAGGTGATCTTCTTGCTGATCTTGCCATTTTTGGGCCTAAAGTTCTCCATGACTCGAACAGCATTCATATCTTCTTTCACCTTGCCGAAGACCAAATACCTGCCATTCAATCATTCAGTCTTAGTAGTGCAAATAAAAAGCTGGGAATTGTTTGTGTTGGGTCCAGGATTTGCCATGGACAAGATGCCTGGACCTGGATGCTTCAGGATGAAGTTCTCATCATCAGATTTTTCCCCATGGATGGATTTGCTGCCAGTGCCATTATGGCATGTGAAATCACCACCCTGGCACATAAACCCTGGAATAATTCTGTGAAAACAGAAACCCTTATAACCAAATCCTTTCTCTCCAGTGCTCAGCGCACGAAAGTTTTATGCTGTCTTTGGCACTTGGTCTGCAAATACCTCGAAGGAGACATGACCCTAGGGCTCACCGTGGACAGCAGTGTCAAAGAACACAGTGGGATTGCCCATGGCTGTTGGAAAAGGGTTCAAGGTGGCAGCATCTGCAAAGCCCAGATCATGCATTTTTTAAGCAACTAGTAAGATCATGTGCTTAACAAATATTTAACAAACTAATTAAAAGACTAACTCCATAAGTAAAGGCTCACTTTACTCATTCATTTAATGCCAAAAATACACTAATTTTAACAAATGAAAACTAAAAAGCACATCTTATATTTTTGCAAGCCACTCAGTATCAGACCCTAGGATCTAGGCTCAGCAGTCCGCTCACCAACTGTGTGACTGCACTTTCTAGAACTCATTTTGATCATCGGTAAAATGGGCCCCTTGTCTCAGGGGCCTGGAGATGAGGAGAAAACAGCAAAGGCAGGGCCGAGTGAGTGAACCTCTGACCCTGGAGTCTCTGCATCGTTCCAAGCAGTGCCACCTTTAGAATTCCACGTGCAATTGTGTTTTTGAAAAGAGTTTCACTAAGGACATGAGGATACCGAAAACAAATCTGTAAGATCCCTTCCAGTTCTGACACTTCATAATTAGAAAGACACGCTCATGGCCAGAATGAGGCTGGTGGCAGCCCTACTGTGAGCTGAGTTCATCTGGGAGTGGCACCATCCTAGATGTGTTGTCAAAAGCAAGACCAAGTTGCAAAGGCAGCATCAGGATGGGAAGACATCGATCCCGCAGGAAGGTGATAGTATAGGGCTGTTTCCTCTACTTGGATCCATTATGCAACAAACACAAGGACAAGTACATGTTAAAGAATAGACATTTTCTTGATAGGTGCATGTTAAAGGCTATATATTGATTAACAGTTAAATATAAAAATTAAACACAACAGATGTAGCCTGGGTGTATCTCATGCCACTCATCCACAAAACATCTGACTAAGGAAAGGAGTGGCAAGGCTACGCACCATCCCCACGTGCAGGGCTGCTAGGAATGGGTCAGACTGGAGCTGTTCATGCCTCACCAGCATGACCTGGGAACGCCCCCATGAGCTCCAGCCCAACATGAAACGAACACAGGTCCAGGAGTCAGGAAACCTCGTTCTGGTCTAAGCTCTGCCCCCTCATCAAGTCATTCTCCCTCTCTGCATCTGTTTCCTCTTCTGTCAATAAGTGGGTTGGTCTAGGTAAGGAATGTCCAACCTTTTGGCTTCCCTGGGCCACATCAAGTAAAAAGGAACTGTCTTGAGCCGCACAGAAATTATATAATATAGTTAGTGTATGTGCATAACTCCTCTTATTTTTTATATTTTTTTTACTATAAAGTTCAGAAAACTGAGAGCAGTATAAAACTAGTGGGGAATTTGACCTTTTTTTGGTCATCTTTGATTTCCTTGAGCAGTGTTTTGTAGTTTTCGTTGTAAAGATCTTTCACATCTCTGGTTAGGAAGATGCCAAGGTATTTCATTTGTGTATATGTGTGTGTGTGGGGCTATGTGAATAGGATTGTGTTTTTTATCTGGGTTTCTGTTTTTTTATTGTTGGTGTATAGAAATGTGACTGTCTTTTGCACATTGATTTTATACCCTGAGACTTTGCCAAAGTCCTTTATCAGTGCAAGGAAGTTTTTGACAGATTCTCTTGGGTTTTTGAGATATCGAATCATGTCGTTTACAAAGAGGGATAACTTGATTTCCTCTTTTCCTGTTTGGATATCCCTGATCTCCTTCTCTTGTCTAATTGCTCTAGCTGGGACTTCCAAAACTATGTTGAAAAGGAAGAATAAGAGTAGACATCCTTGTCTTGTTCTGTTTTAGGGAAATGGTTCCAATTTCTGTCTGTTTAGCAGTACGCTGGCAGTGGGTTTCTCGTAGATGGCTCTTACTATTTTTAGGTATGTTCCACCTATGCCTAGATGTTCAAGGGTTTTTATCAAGAAGGGGTGCTGGATTTTATCAAAGGTTTTCTCTGCGTCTAATGATATAATCATGTGGTTTTTGTTTTTATATATGTTGATATATTTAATTACGTTTATGGTCTTGCAAATGTTGAACCAGCCCTGCATCCCAGGGATGAAGCCTACTTGGTCATGGGGGATGATTTTTGAGATATGTTGTTGGATCTGGTTTGCTAGGATCTTGTTGAGAATTTTAACATCTCTATTCATTAAGGATATTGGCCTGTAATTCTCTTTCTTTGATGGATCTTTACCCTGTTTGGGTATCAATGTGATATTAGCTTCATAAAATGATCTGGGGAGAGTTCCGTCTTTCTCGATTGCCTGGAATACTTTCAGTAGGATTGATATCAACTCCTCTTTGCATGTTTTCTAGAATTCTGCTGGAAAGATATCTGGTCCGGGGCTTTTTTTTTTTTTTTTTTGTAGGTACTTTTCTTATGACATAGTCAATTTCCTGGCTTGTTATCGGTCTATTTAGGGTCTCAATTTTTTCTTGTTTCAACCCGGGGAGGTTGTATGATATCAGAAAGCCCTCCATTTCCTTTAGGCTTTCAAGTTAGTTTCCATACACTTGTGCACATAGTAGTCTCCGATAATCTTTTGTCTTTCTTCAGTATCAGTTGTGACTTGACGTTTTGCGCTTCTGATTACGTTTATTTTGACCTTGCTTTTGTAAAACAAATCTATCAATGTCTAGTTTGATGGTAGTGGTCACAATTCTTAGTGAGTTCTCAAGGTGCTCATCAGAAATGTTTGTTCAAATTTTGCTCTTTGTGTGCTTCATAATTGAAAACGGCTACTCACAAATGTATGTGCTGCCAAAAAGCAATCTCATGAGTAAAGAATGATTGTGAACTTCAAAAATGGAACTACACATGGGATCATGAAAAAAGCAAACACTGAAAAACACAAGATGTTAAAAATTTTATAGTGCCACATTACTAGTTGTCCTGAGCCACATGTCTACCATGGGCTGCGGGTTGGATATGCCTGGTCTCGATGATCTTTAAAGTATTTTTAATTCTGAAACTCTGGGGTTTAATGTGCAAGATGGTGGCGGGGTGGGGGTAGAGGTGGGAATGCTTCTTCCTCACTCGTTGATGTGTCTCTGGATAGAGTAAACCTCCCAGTGGGACATTCTGGATTCTCTTCACTCCTCTACTCCCACTGCACCTGTGGAGGAGGGGACTTCACTGATGGGTAAATATGGGGAGAAATGGTGGACACGCTGAACTCCATTTTCTTACTTGGCACAAGCAGCCTCCTCCTTAGCATGGGCCCGTCTCCATCTAGCACTAGCTAGGACAAGGGTGGTGCTTCTTATTTGGGGACTCGGTCCTAGCAAGCGCTCTTGGCTACAGTGCTAATGATGCCTCCTTAACATGGCCTAGATGTGACCGCCTCTCACAGACTGAGTGCACACTATCCCTGACCTGACAGAGCTGACTGCTGAGGTGGGCATGAACCTTCACCCGACATGACAGCATCAAGAGGGGTTCCTCTGTCCTAGTGACTCTTTCATAAAGCAATCTTTTT
Source organism: Cephalopachus bancanus (assembly GCA_027257055.1). Lineage (NCBI taxonomy): Eukaryota > Metazoa > Chordata > Mammalia > Primates > Tarsiidae > Cephalopachus > Cephalopachus bancanus. The sequence goes on along the minus strand of JAPVLO010000112.1, from coordinate 702,048 downwards.
TTTTTTGAGTTGGAGTCTCACTCTGTCACCCAGACTGGAGTGCAGTGGCCACTCCCGGCCACTGCAGCCTCGACCTGCTAGGCTCCGGCGATCCTTCTGCCTCAGCCTTCTGAGTAGCTGGAACTACAGGCGCGCGCAACTCTGCCTGGCTAATTTTTGACTTATTGTAGAGATGAGGTCTCACCAAGTTGTCCAGGCGGGTCTCGAACCCGCGGGCTCAGGCAATCCACTCACCTCAGCCTCCCAAAGCACTGCGATTACAGGCTGAGCCACCGAGCCCAGCTCATAAAGCAATCTTATGAAGAAGGTACTATTATTGTCCCCATTGTATAAATGAAGAAACTGAGACTCAGCGCTTAAGCAACCTGCCTGAGTTCTCACAGATGGGCCACAGTATCTACCGCATAGCCTTTGTTAGAATCAGATGGGCTGTCTACGAATGTGGTTTTTGAGGTTGTGCCTTCGAGGCCTGGCTGTGTGACATGAAGAGGAACCATGTGACGCGGCCTATCTGGGGAGCAGCTTCCCGTCAGCACTCTGACGGAGGAAGGGAGAGGCCTGTCTTCAAAGTCCCTGAATCCACTCCTCACCCGTTTCTTCCTCAGAAGTAGCGGGTCGAGCAGAGGCAGGAGGTGGGTCCATCAGGTTCCCAAGGAAACCACTTCTCTCCGCTAACGCAGTCTGGACAAGTTTCTCTCGGGAGGCTTAGTTCACCTGGAAGCCCTTCCTGCCCGTGGTCTTCAGTCCTCCTTGTCAGAAGAGGGTAACGTCGACCTGGCAATGCTGTCAGCTGCAGTTAGAATGAACCGTCTTCCAATTCCAGCATCCCCTAGCTTAAATGTTACCTCCTCGGGGAGGTGTCTTCAACCATCTAAATCAGCGGTTCTCAACCCTGTAGCCCATCTGAACCCCAGAGGGCTTTTAAAAACCAACAGTGCCTGGGCCCCTTCGCACCCGCCTCTGCTAAATCAGACTCTCTGGGGTTGGCCGCAGCAGAGGCCAGGGTTGGAAACACTGTTCTAGACAAAGCTCACTCCCTTACCCACATCCCACTTGGATGCTGGTTACGAATGCTGCAGTCATTATGTTTATCGGGATGCCTGCATTCCCTGCTAACCTGTGACCTCCAAGAGTGCAGAGGTCATGTCATGGCTTCTTCTCCAGCAATTAGCACATTTCTTTCCATTCAGGAACAATTCTAACATTTGGAGAATAAAAGCAAATAACGACAATTTTCTTTTATTCAGGAGTGTTTTCCCCATAAAACTCAAAATATTTTTACATTAAGAGTCAGGATCAATGTTTGCATATGAGTGTTTTATAGTTGAAAAACACATTCATAAGCAGCTGATACAATTCTTATATAAACCATGGGAGATAAATACCATCACCTAACTTTGAGACCTTGGGCAAGCTAACCAAACAGCCTCGGCTTTTTCATCTTTAAAATGGGAATAATAGTACTTCCCTTTTAAGTTTGTAAAGAGGAATCAATGAAATAATCCCAACACTTAAGAGTGAGGGTTCTAGCCAGGCTTGGTGGCTCAGCCTGTAATCCCGTGCTTTGGGAGGCTGAGGTGAGTGGATTGCCTGAGCCCATGGGTTCGAGAGCCGCCCGGGCAACTTGGCGAGACCTTATCTCCACAATAAATAAAAAAATTGGCCGGGTGTGGTAGTGCACACCTGTAGTTCCAGCTCCTTGGAAGACTGAGGCGGAAGGATCGCTGGAGCCCAGCAGGTCGAGGCTGTGATGGCCGGGAGCGGCCACTACACTCCAGTCTGGGCAACAGAGTGAGACTCCAACTCAAAAAAAAAAAAAAAAGAGTGAGGGTTCAAGAATGCTAGATAATATTATTATTGTTGTTATTATTCCCCTCATGTCATAGAAAGTAAACTAAGGCTCAGTTAGGAACCGTGACTTGCCTAAGCTCTCACAGGATTATCACTCAAACCAACACCATCGGACTACCAATCTTGTATTCTTTCATACACAATATTGAGAACATTTTTTTAAGATAAGGAGAAGCAGGCAATATCAGCCCATTTTCCACACCTAAGGGCAGTGATTTGCACAGACATCACACACACTGAAACATCAGCACCAGGCAGTAGGAAGGGCGCTGGATTAGTCATTAGTGGGCGTCTCCTTACTCCAGTGTGGGTTAAGTGTGGACCTTCACCAGACCCACTTTCTCCCTGTGCCTTGGTTTCTGTCCACATAGACTTGGGGACTCATGAGGTGATCACTAGGTCTTCTCCGGGCGCGACAGTATGTAGCTGTGTCCAGGGGCAGAGCAGCCTCTTTTCTTCCCCCGCATCTATGTGAGCCCGGGGAGAAAAAATAATAAATCATCCCTCCCTACCCAGAGTGCCTTGCCCTCGGAGAACCCAGGAACGATGAGGCCGCCCCTGGGACCGAAGGCCCAGCGTGCAACTCCGTCCAGTTGCCCAGGCTACCACATTTATCATGCAGATCCCGAGCTAGGAAGCTCTGGGAAAACCCATTCCTGGAGATGACGGTTTCAGGTTCTTACTCTGGAACATTCTGCAGGGTGCCAAACAGACACAGACAAGTCTCTGGCTTCATTTTAATGTGACAAAATGTCTCTTTTACTAGTTTTGCCGGCCACAGAGAATCATTCTTCCAAGAAAAGCCGCTCTAAGTCCAAGAACAAAAAGAAACTAGGCAGAGAGAATATCTAAAACCAGGCCAAAAAAAAAGACCCTGAAACCTCACTAGTTTGGCTTTTTCTTTGTGATGGCCTAAAAAAAAATTTTTTTTACAATAAGTAGGCTTTACTTTTCTAGAGAAAAAAACATAGACAACGATATTTTATTTTAACTAGGCAGGAGTTAACAAGAAGGCGAGTTGCCTTGCTGTTATCTTTTCTGCAGCCTTGAGACTTAAATGGTGAACAAGGAGGTAGCTAGAAAAGGTCAGCAACTGTGGACAGGTAGGAAGGACCCTTGTAGCTGACCCAGGCCACTGAAAGTCACAAGCCTGAGAGTCAGAAGTTGCTCCCTGAGATGAGATGACTGGAACAGCCTGTCCCTCTCACCTGAGGTCACCTGTAAATCAGCCCTTGAAAAACATTCCTTCTCCTCACCTACCTGGTGCCTGCACAGAATTGTTCCAGGCCTGCTGAGTAGGGTCCCTCTGACATATCCATTCACACTCATCGTAAGCTAAGGGTTTGGAGCTGCACAATCACCCCATGGCTTACTGCCAACCAGAGGCTACAGTAATTGGCCTGGTGATTAATCAACTCATCTTCCCAAATCCAGTGATAGATCTTCACGGATTCCAGAGCAGCGAGGAAGAATGACTACCCTTTAGTGAGCACGCCCTGTATGCCAAGATCTTCAGCCATCCATTAACTCTGCTATTATCTACTGACTTTCTGCTATGGGCCAGGCATTGTGCTGTGCTTGGTGCTAGGGACCCAATATTGAAGGATATAGGCAAAAAACCCCTTCTCTTGCAGAATCCATCAACCTTACCTCAAATCTTCTCAAGGAATCTGCCTGGTGGATATTAATATTCCCACTTTACATCTGAGAAAACTGAGACTTAGATGAAATAACTTGCCCAAGGTCACACAGTCAGAAAGGAATAGAGCCCAGTTTTAAACCCAGATCTATCTTCACTTGAACACCTGTGCAATTCCTACTACACCACTTCATTTCTCGGCAAACGTAAATGAATTCCTAGGTCCTGCATTTCTGAAGTTTTACTCACTAAATTGTACACACTGGAAGGCATGTCTTAAATTTCTTTCCACCTGGTGCCTAGTGCAGCATCTGTTACACAATAGACGCCTTCTAATTAGGTGAGTGCATTAATTGAATACGTTAACTCCCTGTGAGCCCCTGGGCAACTCACCCTCCCTTGCCATCTTTCTCTCTGATCACCCTTCTCTTCTTCTCAAATGTGTCGACCTGCCTGCACTCTCGCCATCAGCTTCTTCGCACGCCCTTCGCTCCCCAGAAACACTCCCTGTCAGTGACTTCTCTGTCATTAACTCCAGTGGACACCTTTTTATACTCATTTTATTTGTCCTTTCAGCAACGTACGACTCGTTGAAACTCTGTCTCCCCGGCTGCCAGCACTCCAGTCTTCCTGCAACTTTCCAGCTATTCGTTCTTGGTTCTTTCTTAATTGGCTTCCATTGTTCCTCAACAGCCGTGGATTTCAGCAAAGGCTCTCTTCTCTCCTCATTCTTCACTCTCTCCCTGGGCAACCATGCTCACACTCACCCCTCCCGGATCTCTATCCCATCCACGTTTCATACAATGAGCCTGAACTCAAGGAGCTCTCCCACAAGGATGTCCTCTTTCCTGCACTACAGGAAAGAATTAGTGACACCCTTGTCACCCAGACACCGAAGCCCACTCTTCTCCCCCAACTCCACAGTCCGCGAGGCACCAAACCTATCAGTTCCAATCCTCAGTAACATCTTGGCCTTTCCACCCCCCTCTTGCACGGACATCACCTAATTCCAAGGCTTTGTCCCTGTGTCCTGTAGTCCCTGTGCCAGCCACCATCTGGTCCCATTTCCTTCGGGGATGCTGACTTCCTTCAGTTCAGCCTCCACCCTGGTGCTGGAAGAAGCTGTCACAACTGCAAATCCAATCATCACCCTTCTGCTTTAAATTATCTTAGTGGATTTCCCATTGGTTCGGACTCACTGCCAGGGCTGATAGGATTCCTGATGATCCAGCCCCCGCCCACCTTTCTGGCACCATTTCCCACCCCCCTCCATCCTCATCCTGCGCTATGCTCTATTTTTTTTGAGTTGGAGTCTCACTCTGTCGCCCAGACTGGAGTGCAGTGGCCGCTCCCGGCCACCGCAGCCTCGACCCGCTGGGCTCCGGTGACCCTTCCGCCTCAGCCTTCCGAGTAGCTAGAACTACAGACATGCGCCACCACGCCCGGCTGATTTTTTTATTTATTGTAGAGATGAGGTCTCACTGCCCAGGCGGGTCTTGAGCCCGCGGACTCAGGCAATCCACTCACCTCAGCCTCCCAAAGGCGCGGGATGACAGGCTGAGCCACCAAGCCCAGCCGCTCTGACTATATTAAAGCAGATTGCATTTCCCACACCATGCCAAATTCTCCACCCCAACATCTCTCTATACTTGCTGTTCCCTCTACTCGGAAAGCCTTCCCTGACCCTCTTTACCCTTCAGGATTCAGTTGAGTGTCATCTCCTCTGGGAAGACTTCCCTCTACCATCAACCCTAGATGAGGGCTGTTCTGGGCTTCCGTCCTTCCCATGCGTTCCTTTCTCACAGTGTCCAGCACGCTGCTTTGAAATTCCACATGATCAGACGTTGAGGTCCTTACTGACATGGGCTGTCTTTTTTATTTGTGTACTTGCCGGCCCTCATACTGCCGTTAAACTTGGTGTTTAGAAGATGCTCAGTGGAAGGATGGGTGAGAAGGAGTGGATGCATGGGTAGATATGAATAAGCATGTAGATGATTGGAACTGGGATATAGAAGTTGTCTGGGCTGGGCATAGTGGCTCACACCTGTAGTCTCAGCACCTTGGGAGGCCAAGGCATGAGGATTACTTAAGCCCAGGAATTTGAGACCAGTCTGGGCAACATAGCGAGATCTAATTTCTACAAAAAATAAGTAGCTGGTTTTGGTGGCGCTACTTGGAAGGCTGAGGTAAGAGGATCACTTGAGCCCGGGAGTTCAAGGCTAAGGTGAAACTTGACTGTGGGACTACACTTCAGTCGGGCCACAGAGTGAGACCCTGACTCAGAAACAAAAGAAACAGACAAAACACAAGAAAAAGCAAGAAGTTGTCTGCCCACACCTCTCTCCTACCTCCCTCCCTACCGCCCTCCGGAAATGAAAGCGTAACCATGCAAAGTGGTTCCAAAGCCCTGTGCTAAGCAAAGTTCTACCAGCTATCTGGGAAAAGCACATGGCACAGATGGAGAAACAAAACAAATCGAGTTTAACAACCTGCCACAATGTTTAAATGGGGTATGTCCAGGTTGGCATGAGAAGAAATTTAGAAAATGCTGACTTTCATTTAAAGTCATATCCACATGAACATTGTTAAGGGATGCCGAGGGCAGAGTTCTTCCTCAGCAAATGGCCTAACCATTCCACTGGGTGCAACTCACATTACTCCACACCAAACTGTGGGAGCTTTGGCAAAAGGGAATCTTCTAAAAATATCTGACCACCTGCTTTGACAAGACAAAAAAAAAGCAAAAGACAAAAAGCAAATAAAAAAAAAACCACGGTTAATTAGTATGTTGGAAAAAGAAAGATGTTTCAAAACCATAATTGAGATCTGCGCTGAAGGCCTGGAAATGGAGGAAACCAACCAATCGCACCATTTTAAATAACAGTACTAAGTCCCTCGGGGTGCCAGGTGCTGTGGCTCCCTCCCCCAGAACTCAGCACTTCACACGACAGCCGCCCTCACACCTCCTCCGCCATGTGATCTCATGGCAACCCGGGGAGAAGGGCAGGGCAGGGATTTTTATCACAGGTAAACAGGTAAGAAACGTGGGTGGAAGAAAAAGAGAGGACTCTGAGCTCTGGGAAGGATGATGTTAAGTTCCCTTTCTCAGCACTCTGAAATTGCCCCTTGCGGCAATTTCGATGAAAAGTTGCCAGAGGCAACAGCTAGAAAATACCTGAAGAAAATAGATTCTGTCATCATTTTCTGTCTGTTAAAGAAGCCCCTCCAGGGCTAAATGTGAGCACTGCCTTCCTCTTCTCATCTTCTTCCTTTTTCTTCTCTCGTTTCCACTCTCCTCCCCATTCAGGATACTCCAGCTACTCTGGAAAACATTGTAGTACACATGAAGGTCAAACTTAGTTCAAGGTCATGGCTGCTCTTCCCTATTTCTAGAAAGCGTTCTGTGAGGAACTCTGCCTAACTCTTCCTGTCTTTGTTCGGATACTAGTTCCCAAGAGGAACCTTCCTTGCTAATAAGTCTCCCAACATCCCCGCCCCAGCTGGCTTCCACCCCATCACCCTATTTTGCTTTTGCAGGATAGGTCCTGGCTCTACAGGGGATCAGTTAGGCTTCCTGAAAATTTAATGTGGGCCGGGCTCGGTGGCTCAGCCTGCAATCCCAGCACTTTGGGAGACCCAGGAAAGTGAATTGCCTAAGCCAGTGGGTTCTGATCAGCCCGCGCAACTTGGCGAGACCTCGTCTCTACAGTAAAACAAAAAATTAGCCGGGCATGGTAGCGTGCACCGGTAGTTCTGGCTACTTGGAAGGCTGAGGCGGAAGGATCCCCGGAGCGCAGCGGGTTGACGCTGGGGTGACTGTGAGCATGCCGCCGCTGCACTCCAGCTTGGGCGATGGAGTGAGACTCCAACTCAAAAAAAAAAAAAAGGAAGAAAAAGAAAATTTAATATGATCCCCTATGCTCTCAGATATTTTCTCTGCAACTAGATTTTCTCTTTAAAAGGATATTGTGGTCTGGAAGCGTTCAACTTTTTGAGTCCTAGAAAAATAATACTAATCTCTCTGCTGTGAGTCTTGCATTCTTCTCTATCAGACAAGTAAGTCCTGTTTGATTTATCCAAGCATTGTCAGAGCCTGGTCTCTCCAGTAATACTATTGACATTGTGAGTATAAAGGTTGTACAGCTTATCATTGTGCCAAGCCTGTTAGTTATCCTTCAATATCTGTTCTCTTCATCCTTCATGAAAAGAAAAAAAATTAAAGCTAGCTACATATTGTTCAGTATAAAGACTACATTTCCCAGAGATGCCTTGCTTCTAGGTTGGCCCCATAGCTCAGCCAATGGGATGTGAATTAAGTGATATACGCAACTTCCAGGTCATAGCTTTAAAAGGAAGGGGAGTCACCTCCACTTTTTGTTTCTCATGTTCCTGAATGTAAACTAAAGGAGATGGTGATCCATGTTTAACTTCGTGGTTGACCACAGACCTAGTAATGGCAGGACAGCAAGATAGAAGGAACCGAATCCCCAACACCATGGAGATGCTAATCCAGCCCTAGACTGCTCACTCTCAGATTGTCACATGAAAGAGAAATGAAATTCTCTCTCGTTTAAGCCATTGTTTGGGGGTCTTTCTGTTAAAGCAGTCAACCTATAATCTAACTAACAGAATCTGAAATTATTATATTTATTTATTACTGTATATTGTTCTCTATTGGTTCTTGAAAACAGATTCTAAGGGGGCAAAAACCTTAATCCTTGATCACCACTGTATCCCTCGAACTTGAAACTGTGCCTGTAGACGATAACGACATGTTAGACGATAAGTAACAATTAGTCAATAAGTAAATATCTGCTACATGAATGAATAAGTGAAAGCATTGGCTGGCTTTCTGTGCAGTCTTTTGCTTTTCCCATCCCCTTCCAGCCCCCTCTTCTAGTGTGTCTGGCCCTGTTATAACAGACTTTCCAGGACCGAGGCACCTCATCTCTTTCCACACACTCCCCTGACCTCGATGTGGAAAATTAAGTCTTCTGGCTTAGAGATCTAACTTTTCCTCAGTGCTTTGTACACCTAAATAAGTTGGGTGTGATCTTTTGGCACAAGATCACACTTTAAAGAAAGTCACCTGGGATATCGAATAGCATTTGGTCCCTCCCTGGGTTACCACAATGGTGCTCAGTTTCTTCCCCTTCATGATGAAATATCAAAACATGAAAAACAGGGGGTTATCGACTGTGCCATCTGTTAGATTTTTTTTCTCTCACCTCCTAGGGGTGATTTGAAGGCTGCCTTGGAGTGTCTTGAGGCTGTGCGTCTGATAAAACATCAGCCTTCGATTAGAGCAGCCCGGCCAACAGAAATGCGAAGCGGGTCACCCATGCAAGCCGTGTGCATAACTTTAAATTGTACAGTAGCTGCGTCACATTCAAAAAGCAAAAAGACATTGGTGAAAATAAGTTAAATATTATATTTAACTTACACTCAAAATAAAATGTTACTATGTAATCAGTATAAAAATTAACAAAATCTTTTACATTATTTTTTCCTACGAAGTCTTTGGAATCCCATGTGAGTTTCACACTTACAGCACATCTCAGTTCAGAATCACATTTCCAGTGATTACTAGTCACATGTAAGTTCAAGTGTTTAAGGGTATTTAAATTCACATGCTTACTAGCCACAGGAGGCTAGTGACTATCACATCGGACAGTGTATGTCTAAAGGAAAAGGTATTTAATTAGACTGTGCTCAAGTTCTGTCCTAGGCCAATTACTCAGACAGTATGACCTTCAATTTCTTCATCCATAAAATGGAGCTAATTACACCTGCCTTACAATGGGGAGAATTATAGAGCTAATAGAAGTGAAAATGTTAAGTGTAAGACAATGTGTTCTTTGTCCAAAAATAAATAAATAAATAAATACAGGCCAGACTCCATGGCTCAGCCTGTAATCCCAGCACTTTGGGAGTTCGTGGGTTCGAGACTAGCCGGGTAACTTGAAGAGACCTCGTCTCTACAATAAATTTTTTAAAAATTTTACTGGGCGTGGTAGCACGTGCATGTAGTTCTGGCTACTTGGAAGGCTGAGGCAGAAGGATGGCCGGAGTCCCAGCAGTTTGATGCTGGGGTGGCCATGAGTGAGCCACTGCACTCCAGCCTGGGCAACAGAGTGAGAGACCAACTCAAAAGAAAAAAAATACAATCAGGTTCTAGCCACTGTCTCTCTGCTACTCTTTCCTATTAATATCAGAGTTATTCAGAAAAATAAGGCAAGCAGGAGGAGGAGAACTCATTCTCTTGGTCAATGGAAGAATCCTACTTGACTCCTCAGGAGGCGTTTGACTGAAGAGCACTGTACTGTGGAAAGTGTTTAGCTACGTGTATTACTAACCAATAATTAGTGGATCTTGCACCTCTCCTCTAACCTCCCTGTGATGTTGACCTTGAAATAAATTGTCCTCACACTGTACTCAGAAGAGGGAGGGTGTTGAGCACTGACTTGAGAAAAGGATCAGAACGCACAGGATTACTTTTGTTTAAAAGTTAAAAAAAAATACACAACACTGTAGAACACTCATACATTTTTATGATGTACTTTAGACATATATTTCATTGATAGACGAGGCATTTTTAATGTTGTTATATTAGTTATCTGTTGCTGTATAACAAATCACTCCAAAATTTAGCAGCTTGAAACAATTAATGTTTATCATTACCTCATAGTTTCTGTAGGTCAGGAATACAGGAAGGGCTTAACTGGGTGATTCTGCCTCAGGATTTTTCATCATAATGCAATCCAAATGTCAGCCAGAGCTGTGGTCACCTGAAGGCTTTATGGGTCCAGGGAAGGCCTCAGTAGCTCATCGTGTGGACCTCTCCATAGAGCTGGTTGATTGTCCTCATACTTCTCCTCCCAAGGTTTCTCCTCGAATGAGCAATCCGGAAGACCCAGGCAGAAGCTGTAGTGTCTTTTATGTCCTAGGCTCAGAAGTCACACATCACCATTTCTGCAGGATCCTCAGTCTTATTTAATGTGGGAGGGAACTACACAAAAGTGTGACTCCAAGGAGACCAAGGTCTGCGTCATCTTCTTGCAACTGACGGCCAAAATTGTCAACTGATGTTAGTTGAAAATGGGGGGGCTCTCATTTATTTTTTCAGCATGATTAATTCTGGAAAAGGGTTTCTTGTCTGTTTCACAAGCGCGCACACACACACACGTGCAAACACACACGTATTTGGTTATTTGTATCATTGCTTACATTGAATGTAGAATTTATGTGATAAGAAGAGGCCTGGGTCTGTCACCCCTCTTCAAGTCTCTTCTGGATCCTAGAAATTGGTTGCTGTCGTCCCTTGGGTTCCTGTTCACCCCAGCCTTTCCCCTCCCCCATCAGTTCATGGATTCCGGACACTAAAAAGGAACCAGTCACATAGTTTGCCCAAACCACAATACAAAGATGATGTGATTTCATTTCCAGCATGTCAGATTTGAGATCATGGAGATTTATCAAAGTGAAGTTGACCAGAAGGCATTTAGAGACATACAGAACTCTCCTCCTACTGAAAGATAAGAATTGAAATCAACAGCATAAACAGGATAGTCTCTGGTTTTAAACTATATTAATGGGACTTACAATATTTGGGGAGAATTATAGAGCTAATACGAGTGAAAATGTTAAGTGTAAGACAATATGTTCTTTGTAAGAAAAAAAAAAATACAGGCTGGGCTTGGTGGTTCAGCCTGTAATCCCAGCACTTTGGGAGGCCAAGGTGGGAGGATTGCTTTGAGGAGTTGGAGATCAGCCTGGGCAACATAGCGAGATCTCATCTCTACATGAAAAAAAACAGCCGGGCATGGTGGCACATGCCTGTGGTCCCAGCTACTCAGCAGACTGAGGTGGAAGGATTGCCTGAGCCCAAGAGGTCAAGACTACAGTGAGCCATGATTGTGCACCTGCATTCCAGCCTGGGGGAGAATAAGATCCCAACTCAAAACCAAAAAAAGACATGAATGAATGTGCCCTCTTAAGGAGAGAAGAACATGGCTTAAAAAGCAGAGGAATCAGAGTTCAGAAAAGGAGTGGTTAGGTATCTCCAAACCTCATCAGTTTTCCAAAACTGTCTCCCACATTACTAGAGCCAGATAGAGATAGATAGTGATAGATAGATAGATATAATTTCCCAGAACTTGGAAGTTCCCTTTTTTTCCTTTCATTCCAATTTCTTTTTAAGGTCACCAAGTCCTGTGGTTCCTTTTTGAAGGACATCTAACGTCAGTTCTCTCCTACCACCTGCCACAGTCTAGCCAGGCTTGGGCTCAGGGCTGCAACCCTCCCTCATCATACACAGTCTGAAACAGCAGACCCGTTGTGCTCCTTGAATTCACAGCAAAACTGCACTACTTGGCTGGCGTGTCCACTCTGCCGTCTCCGGCCACCCCGACGCTAGCCCAAGGTTGCTCTCCAGGGCCTCTCCTGCAGGACCCTGGCTGGCTTCCTTCCCAGCTGAAGATCACTGGCTTTGCTCTTCGGCCACCAAGAGCCCTGCCCTTCCCGCTGACAAGCTGATAAGGCACCACTTTCCCGCGTGGGCCTGGCTCAGCCCACCCGCTGGCTGGTCCATGCTGAGCACCGTCTAAACCCAGGTGTGGAGCTCAGACATCCATGGTCACTACCATGATTCCTCTAAATGGGCTTCGGTCACTATTCCCTGCCGCCCCCGCTTCTGACCCTGGAATGCAAATCCTTCTGAAGCTATTTGCAGAGCGAGTCAGCAAGTCTTACTGTGGGACCTGGGCACGTCCGTGCTTAACCAGCACCCACAGAGATCTGTGAAGCACGTTTTAAAAAGAACTGTCCCCAAGCCACAGTGTGACCTTGTTTCTCTAATACTGTCCTCCTGTAGTGGCTGAGAGCACACTCCTGGCAGGTCTGGCTTCTCTGTCAGTCCCGCTCGCGAGCCAGATCCGGAGACACCGAGCAGTGGGAGCCCTGCCATGCACACAGGCTCACGGGCACCTGCCTGTGTGCACACACGCACAAAGGTACATTCGCACACCGAATGCACACACAGGCACACACAGGCACACACTCGTGCGGGCACATCAACACACACTCACAAGTGAACACACTAAGTGCACACATGTGCATGCACACAGGCACACTCACACAGGCACACACTCACAAGTGCACACATTCACACATACACACATAGGTGCACACTCATAAGTGCACACATGTACACACACACGCACACACATAGGCACACACACAAATGCACACATTCACACCTACACACATAGGTGCACACTCACAAGTGCATGTATTACACACACTCACACATGCACACACTCACAAGTGCACACGTTCACACATACACACATAGGCGCACACTCATAAGTGCACATATTACACTCACACACGCACACTCACACAGGCACACACTCACAAGTGCACACATTCACACCTACACACATAGGCACACACTCACAAGTGCACAATTGCACACACACACAGGCAAAGGCACACACTCACAAGTGCACGCGTGTGCACACACTCACATGTGTGTGTGCACAACTGCTGAATGCAGTGCCCCGCAGCACCTGGTCTGACCCAGATTGCCATTCTGATTCTTGGGCCCCAAACCCTTCATAAACGCCAGGTAGGTCACGGTCTTTCTCCTCCCACAGACAAAAACACGGTTTAGAGGCAGTCATCAAAGTCCCGCCTGAGGACACGTCTCTCTGGGCTGATTAAATAAACACAGCTTAATTAAATTAAAGTAGGATCAGAACCTGCCTAAACTCTGCTGGCAACCCAAGGAGTCTCTCATGAATCTTTCATTTTCATGAATGAATGATGGCTTACCCTGAAGGAAGAGGGGGCCTCTGGGTAGAAACAGCTCCCTCTGGTCAGGGGAAGCACTTATGGGGAGTGTTTCTTTAGAGGACTAGGCGGCTTTGGAAGCTCTATGTGCATTTTAGGGAGGAAGCATCACATCCTGCTGCTGAGCATGAAATGAGTACAATGGAGGCTGCTTTCCTAAAGCCAGAGGCTGTAAGAATCCCAAGGAAGTTGACCAGATGCATGGGGGGGAGAGAGAGAGAGAGAGGAGAGAGAGAGAGAGGGAGAAGGTAGGGTAGACAGAGAAAAAACAGAAAGACGGAGGCAGAGAGAGACAGAGACACAGACAGAGAGACAGAATGAGACAGAGAAACAGAAAGAGCTGGCAAGAGAGAAAAACAGAGGCAGAGGCAGAAACAGAGTCAAAAGCAGAAAAGAGACAGATGAAGACAGAGACAGAGAGAAACACAAACTGAGACTCAAAGACAGAGAGACAAGGCACTAGTAAAGCCAAAAACTCAGCCACAGTTGAGGCTATTACAAATATGCTTAGGAAATTCCAAAGGACAGACTTTGCATGCTGTTGGTTGCTTCCAGGAGTCAGCAAGGGAAAAATAAAGCACCTGGTCTAGCGAATGTTCTCAAGGGAGGAGCAGAAGAGATCAAGAAGCAGCAGCTATGTAAACCTGACGGAGCCAACAGAATTCCTCTGCTCAGTCAGGCAAAACCCACCTCTGCCCTCGGAAGCCATGGCTTGGAGGACGGCGGGAAAGGCCTGCTGGGCCCAGCTGAGCACCACGAGGTCAGGACCTCCACAGAGCCTGGTGTGCTGTTGCTGTGTGATTCACCTGTGCTGGAGGAGAGGCGATCAAGGAGCAGCACAGACACCACCGCCCCAGGGAGCCTCCCTCATGGTGGGCCTAGAGCCTGCCCCAGCCTGTGCCTCGTCTGAAAATTAGGTTGGGAGTGACACGAGGTGAAGCCGCGGGGTCTCCAGGGTGCTGAAGCCGATCACACGACTTGGGGGTCTCTCCTGTCTCTTCCCCTCTCCCCAGGGACTTGCCTCTTCAGCCCTACTCATCTCTGCCAGCAGGCTGGGAAGAGAAGGACAAAGAGGTGAAATGCACATTTTGCAAGCCCAGTGGAAAGTCTTTGGGGGAAGAAGTTGAAACGCATGGGCAAGCTGTGGCTTCCATTAGCCCAGAAATGTGGGGGAAGGCAGCTGTGCGATCTGTCGCTGTCCTTTGTATGCGCTGGTAACTCTGCTGACACTGTTATTTTTCTGGCTTACCTTCACCAGCAGGACTTCCGCCCAAATTTCTTACAAAATTGGTAGCTCATATCCCCATGTAGGCTCTTCAAGCCCACCACGGGCTGCCCACTATCTCATTTTTTAACTGCCCCCACTACCAGTTCAGGCTCGTAGCCACAGCTGAGTGGACGCTGCTGTTACTATAACCCTGTCACCTGCTTCCTCTTCAGACACTACCCTGAGCCTCAGCTCAGCCTGGAATCTCTGTCCATTAGCTTTCTGACAAGTCGCAGGGGTCTTCTTGCTGTTCTGCTCAACTGTTCCCTACCCGGTGAAGCCTTCCAGGTGACTTCTCCAGTCCATTCACCCCAGCCTCCCCAGCCACCCCAGGGTTATGAGGACCAAATGAGAACATTACTCTCAACCATGGGGCCTTCCACCAGGCCAGGGAACATTGTCACGTGTCGTGCTGACTCTAAACTTTGAGCACATTAAAGACCCATTTAAACCCCAAAGAACTGAGAGCTTCTAGTTCAAAGTGATATACTCAGCCTCTGGGTCTATCTGCCCTCTCTACAAAGAATCCAAGAGAGACCCATCAGGAGACTTAAGATTTCAAAATCTTTCTGGAACACACAAAGCAGAAGGAGTGTTAACCAGGAGCTGAGCAGAAGAGATGGCTGAGAAGGTAAAGAACATGGCAGGCGTAAAAATGGGAGTAGACAGGATCCCTCATTGAAAGTCAATATATGGAATGATCCCCCTGCCACTCCCCTGCAATGTCCCTGCTTGCAAAACACCTGGTAGCCAGGTTTTTACATCCAAGCCCAGGGGAAGGAAAAGCCTAAAATAAAGCTGAAATTTTGTTGCTACAAGAAATGTGAACAGACTTTCTGAGAATTAGACTCTTCCTGAGGGCCCTAGTGTGGGTTATGGTTTGCCACAGTACAACCCTTCTCAGTTCTACATTTAGAGGCCCTCCAAAGGAACAAGCGACTGCCCTCCCACTCACTGTAAAGCCAAGTCCCCACCCTGGTCAGCCAGTCACTCAGATATAGGGGTCCTCAGAAGGCTTTCTATCATCTCATTCTTAAACATTCAAGATCCCCAGACTGTTGAGAAAAAACCTAAAGTGTGAAATAGAAAGAACAAGAGGAATAAAAGACACTTTATCTTATATTGGAGGAAAAATAAAGACTTAAAATGACAAAAACTCTAATTAGAATTTCTAGAGATTTATGAAAAGATGCTATATCCCCAAACATAAATGTGGAAAGTAGATCATTAGAAAGAGAGAGAAAAAAACTTTTAGAAAGTAAAACTATGACTGCCAACATTTTTAAAAGTTAATAAGAGTTGAAACATTAAATTTTGGAAAATATGCCAGAAGACAGTACATTAAGACAAAGAGACAAAACCAAACCATGTAAGGAAAATAGAATAGGTACATAGGAGCAATCCAACTAATCAGATTCCCAGGAGGAGGAAATAGAGGACTTGAAAGCATGGAGATAAGCAGTGAGATAGCAAGATAATTTCCAGAGCTGAAGGATATGAGTGTTCAGGTTGAAAGGTCGCCCTTAAGATTCACAACAGTTAATTTTAAAACACCCTCTGTTTAATCACATATTTGTGACACCTTAGCACAAAAAGGACAAAAATAAAATCATACATGTATCCCAAAAAAAGAAAAGTGGTTCTTGGTTGCAAATAAAAATCTGTGATGGAAGAGCTGGAGCTAGAGCTATAGAAAACTGCTCTCAAAACAGGCAGAAACAAAGGGAGGCCAAGAAACGAGAAGAGAGTCAATGTCATGCCACAGGAACAGCCTGGGGACAGTGGAGCTGGCACTATTGCTGGTTGTGCATACCACTTCCGAGATCACCACCACTCCACCACCATTGAACTCTGAATAGTTTCCCCACTAGCAAAATAGATTTTTGTACCACTTACTCCAGATGCAAAGTTCCAGAAGGGAGCATCCGATTGGCTAAGCTCAGGTACATTCTAGCACCTTAGTTTTTAGAAGTCAGAGAGAAAAATTATCTGGCCTTCTGCAAAAAAGTGGGAATCCCTCCCACCAAGATTTACAAAAAGGTGGATTCTTTAAACTTCAGAAGAGGTTCAGGTGCCAAACAGTCAACATCAAATTAATAAATGTTCATTATAGTCCACCCCGTGACTTTTCACCACTTTTATATATACCTCTTTTCATACTTACAAGCATACATTAAAATGTTTGTATCTACCATATGAAGCTATCGTCACACTCAATCCCTTAATAAAACCAGCCTTATGAGGCAATACATCCAGCAACTAGTCAAGAATTTCTATCTCTATCACAATCCCATGCTGATTTTTGCAACTTACAGTCCAACATATTCTACATAAGGGTGAGAAAAAGAGAAGAAAGGCCATGGATAATAGATGATTGATAGATTGATGATAGATAGATATAGATAGATGCAAGAAAATTTGTGACTAAATATTACAATCTTCATTTCCGCAACTGGTCACAGGTCAAGTGAACTTTCCTCCTTCTCAGCTAGAAATGATGGTAGTAGGCATATTATAGGCAGGAAAACGAAATCTAAACTTAAAATCTGTTCAAGTGAGACCAATCATCGTCCTCCATATGATAGAAAGAATCCAGCAAAAATAGACAAGTGGGATTATATCAAACTAAAAAGCTCTGCACAACAAAGAAACAATCAACAAAGTGAAGAGTCAACCTACAGAATGGGAAAAAATATTTGCAAACTATTCATTCAACAAGGGATTACTATCCAGAATATATGAGGAAGTCAAATAACTCAACAGCAAACAAACACAAATAATCCAATTTAAAATGGACAAACGAACTGAACAGACATTTTTCAAAAGAAGACATACAAATAGCCAACAACTATATATAAAAATGCTCAACATCGCTAATCATCAGGGAAATGCAAGTCAAAGCCACAATGAGATTTCATTTTACTCCAGTTTGAATGTCTATTAGCAAAAAGACAAAAGCTCAAATAACAAGTGCCGGGGAGGAAGCAAAGAAAAGGGAACTCTTATACACTGTTGGTGGGAATGTAAATTAGTACAACCATTATGGAGAACAGTATGGAGATTCCTCAAAAAGCCACAAATAGAACTGCCATATGATCCAGCAATCCTATTACTGGGTATATGTCCAAAAGGAAAGAAATCAGTATATCACAAAGATACGTACACCCTCATGTTTATTGCAGCACTATTTACAATAGCCAAGATGTGGAATCAACCTAAGTGTCCATCAACAGATGAACGGATAAAGAAAATGTGGTATATATACACAATTGAAAACTATTCAGTCATAAAAAAGTGAAATGCTGTCATTCACGGCAGCAAGCGTGTAGATAAAGCTAGAGGACATTATGTTAAGTGAAATAAGCCAGAAACAGAAAGTTAAACACCACATGTTCTCACTCATATGTGGAAACAAAAAAAGAATTTGATTTCATAGGAGTACAGTGTAGAATAGTGGTTACTAGAGGCTGGGAAAAAGAAGGGGGAGGCAGTTGAGAGAGACATTGGTTAAAGAATGCAAAATTTATAGCTAGATAGGAGGAGAAAGTTTTAGTGTTCTATAGCACGGCAGGGTGACTATGGTTAACCATAGTTTATTCTATACTTTCAAACAACTAGAAGAGAGGATTTTGAATGTTCCCAACACAAATGATAAATGCTGGAGATGATGAATATGCTAATTATCCTAATTTGATTACTATATTTTTATGTTTTGAAACATCACTGTGTATGCCATAAATATGTACCATTGAAATTTTTAAAAAGAATCCAAAACAACTCATATGCCACATGGTTCATGGCTGACTCTCTTTGGGCACCATATTGGGTGGTACTGTCAAACTGGGCACAGAGAAGTGGCAGCCTTTGTGAATGAAAAGTGCTGCTGTTTATCTGATTTTAAGATCCCCCTTTGCATCAAGAAGTCTTTGGTGAGTAGTCCTATGGAACACAAATATTCTTATACTTTGTTCACTCTGAGAAACCAATGCATCTTTCTTCTCAAACCTCCTGCTCTGCTGTCCTCCAGTTCTGCTTCTTTTAGATCCCTCTTCATGAGCCAAACTACTGCCCATAAAGTCCTCACAATACTCTCCTTCTATGCAAATGGGCAGTGAGATGAGCTGTTCAAAACTCTGCCCATTATGAGGCTTTATCTTCCCCAAGTTCCTTCAGAACTACCCCAAGTGAAGCTTCTGCACCAGTCTACATCTGTCTCCTGCCAGAACATTAAGCCCTGTTTGATTTATGCTGTTTTCCGTACTTGCCAAACATTTTTCTCCTCTCCCCCAACCACAGACACCCAGAGAATTTCTACTATTTTTAAGTTTCAAGTCCAGTCCCTGAGCCTCGGGGATGAGATGCCCTTTCATAGATACAAATATATTTGTAGAGGCTCAGAGAGAGAACTTGGAGTTCATCTAATCCAGCCATGACACGATGATTCTTTTTTCAAGGCTACTCACAGTCTTCCATTAGGGGCCATTCATGTACTAAGCACGCATGAGGTTGTTGATTGGCTAATCACAATATCCTGAAAAGATGGATCTTTGATACCCCGGATGTTTGAGATTCCGGGGGTTCCAGGTACTTATTATATTTGTTAAAGAGAAATACATACTAGCAGGTTGGGTTTTCCAGGAAGTATATTCTGAGATGGATATTAGGAGAGACAGCCAGAAGGTGTATTAGGGAAAACTCTTGAAATCAACACTTTTGAATGGGAAGGAAAGGATGCAGGATTGAACCAAAGGAGAACGAGGACTCCTTTGGTGTAGAATCAGTGACCCCAGTGGTAAGCCAGACGCTGAGGTGGCCTTCCAGAGCTGTCTTCAGCTGGAACAGAGGGTGTCCAGCCTTCAGACACTAAATTGTCACCGGAAATACCTGATCTATGTTTAGCTTTTATAACATTTAAAGAGTTTTAAAAGCTGATTCACATACCCATATGATCACAAACACACTTAGGAGCCTTCCAATAACTAAACTGCCTATCCATTTCTAAATTTAAATTAAGTAAAATCAGGAACAAAATTAAAAGTTCAGGTCCTCAGTCATATTAGCCCCACTTCAAGGATGCAATAGACATGTGTGGCAAGTGGCTACAATATTTTACAGTGCAATACCATACTATAAAAATCACACGCATGTATTTCTTGTGCTAAAAAGTATATGGCTTTAGTCACTAAGCACCTTGTCTTAACCCATTTGGACTGCTGTGACAAAGTACTTTAGAACGGTTAATTTATAAACAATAGAAATTTACTGCTCACAGCTCTGGAGGCCTGGAAAGTCCAAGATCAAGATACCAGCAGATCTGATATTGAGTGAAGTCCCATTCCTCACAGATGGGAACTTCTAGCTGTGTCTTTACATGACAGAAAGGACAATCTCCTTCAGGCCTCTCTTATAAGAGCATTCCATTCATGAGGGCAGAGCCTTCAGGACCTAATCACCTCTCATAGGTTTCACCTTTTAAACAACCACATGCTGATTAGGTTTCAACATATGAATTTTGGGGGTGACCCAAACATTCAGGTCATAGCCTGCCTCAACTTCCTCATCTGTAAACTTGAGTGAGTGATGTAGAGCACATGTATAGGTTATCAACTTACTAACTTACAAAAACAAATGCATGCAGGTGTCCACTTTTGCCACAAAGCTCTTAAAGAGACTATGTGTTCTGCTTGTGGATTGTAAGAATTAAGTTGTCCATCCTACCAAAGGCAATCTACAGACTTAACACAATACCATTAAGTTACCAATATCATTCTTCTCAGATCTGGAAATGACAATACAGAAATTCATGTGAAAACATAAAAGACCACAAATAGTCAAAACAATCCTTAGCAAAAGAAACAAAGTGGGGGGTATCATATTTCCAGACTTCTAACTCCACTATAAAGCTACAATAATCAAAACAGTCTAGTATTAGTATAAGAACAGGCCTATAGACCAACAGAAGAGGATTGAGATTCTGGAAGCAAATCTCAATTTCTCAACCAACTCATCTTCCACAAAGTTTCCATCAACAGCCACTGGGGAGAGGAGAACCCGGCTGACCACATGCAGAAGATTGAAACAGGACCGCTACCTGTCTCCACACACAAGAGCCAACTATAAATGGATCAAAGACCTAAATGCGAAACATCAAACTATAAGAATCTTAGAAGAGGCCAGGTGTGATGGCTCAAGCCTGTAATCCCAGCATTTTGGGAGGCCGAGAGAATTGCCTGAGACCACAGATTCAAGACCAGCCTGGGCAACATGGTAGGAACTCGTCTCTACGATAAATCAAAAAAATTAACTGGGCATGGTAGCATGTGCCTGTAGTTCTGGCTACTTGAAAGGCTGAGGCAGAAGGATTGCTGAAGCCCAACAGGCCGACTCTGGGGTGGCCGTGAGCACGCCACTGCACTCCAGCCTAGGCGATGGAGTGAGACTCCAACTCAAAAAAACAAAACAAAACAACAACAACAAAACCCTAGAAGAAAGTGTAGGAAACACCCTTACAGAAATTGGAATCGGCAACCAATTCTTGATCAACTATCCAAAAGTGAATGCCATAAAAGATTAGATAGACAAGTGGGACCTCATCAAACTGAAAAGTTTCTGCAAAGCAAAAGAAACCATCAAGAGAGTGGGGAGACAGCCCACAGACTGGGAAAAAATATTTGCCAACTGTAAATCTGACAAAGGCCTAACATCCAGGATCTACAAAAAACTCAAACATGCCAAAAGGAAAAAAGCAAACAGCCCTATTAAAAAGTGGGCAAAAGAGATGAATAGACACTTCTCAAAAGAAGACACATGAGCAGCCAACAGATACGTGAAAAAATGCTCAGCCTCACTAATCATCCAAGAAATGCAAATTAAAACCACACTGAGATACCACCTGACTCTAGTCAGGATAGCCATCATCAATAACTCAAAAAGCAACAGATGCTGGAGAGGACATGGGGAAAAGGAATCCTTCTGCACTGTTGGTGGGAGCGTAAACCAGTACGACATCTATGGATAACAGTGTGATAAGATCTAAAAATTGGCCTTCCATACGACCCAGCAGTTCCCCTTCTGGGAATATTCCCAGAGGAACTCAAATCACTCTATGAAAAAGATACCTGCACATGCATGTTTATTGCAGTATTATTCACAACAGCCAAAACATGGAACCCACTGTGCTGTTCATCTAAAGCGGACTGAATAAAGAAAATGTGGCACGTGATGGAATATTTTGCAGCCATAAAGAAAAGCAAGATTATGGACTTTGCAGCAACTGGGATGAATTTAGAGTCTATAACACTCAGTGATTTATCATAGAAACAAAGATCTGAGTACTACATGTACTCACTCATAAGTGCACTCTGAACATTTGTCATAATACTATAAGAAAGGGATTGGCAATAGTGGAACACTGCCAGGGGAGGGAGAGGAGGACACATAACATCAATAAGAGTACCCAAACTTTACCTGTATGATGACCACTTATGTACCTAACCCTGAATTGTGCCCCATATCTTTCGCATAAAAATAATTACTTAACAATAAAAATAAAAAATAAAGAGTGTGTGTGTTCAAAAATGAAAAAAAGAGAGGAAACCAACGAACAGGAACAAGTCCCAGGAGCTGATCATAGCAGATTCTAAGCAGACTCGCAGGCAAGACTGGCTTGTCTATAGGTGATGCCCTGACCAAAAATCTCAACCCTGATTTCAAAAGATCAGAACGTCCCACTTCATTTTTTTTTAATGGTATTCATAGTTCTACCGATTACAGAGTCTCTGCTTCTCTTTTTAAAATCCAAACATTTAAACATACAAGACTATTCATCATTCATATCTTAGAGAGTGTGTGACCACATGATTTTGCCCTTAGCACCTGACAGAGACCAACAGTGAATCTGAGACCTTTCCCCAACCAAAGGAAGATGATGACTTCGGGGCATGAG
Source organism: Cephalopachus bancanus (assembly GCA_027257055.1). Classification (NCBI taxonomy): domain Eukaryota; kingdom Metazoa; phylum Chordata; class Mammalia; order Primates; family Tarsiidae; genus Cephalopachus; species Cephalopachus bancanus. The sequence goes on along the minus strand of JAPVLO010000112.1, from coordinate 679,494 downwards.
ACACCTCCAGCGGGGTGAGTGAGTCTGGACGTGGCCCCTCCGTGGGTAGTTGAGAGCAACCTGGGAGCACTGGAGAGCCTTGGAAGTCGTGACGGGGTATCAGGCAATGAAAGGAGCAGAGATAGGAGAGGCTGCCGGGGAATCGTCCCTGAGCACAGGCCTGAAGCAGAAAAGAAAAAGGAACACTTTTCCTCCTGTGCCTCCTTGTTATTTTTCTTCTCATGTGGCTTTTCTCTTCGGCTTTCTCTTTTTGCCTCTTCCTCCTTCCCCCTTGTTCTCTCCTTGATCTTTCCTCCCCTTCCTCATCTCTTCCTCTTCTTTCTCCCCCCCCATGCTTAACCCTACACACCTCCCCTAAGGGCTTCCTGCTCCCACTTACAGGGAACCAACCTGGGATTTGGAGAAGCACGGATCACAGCTGCAGACTGAATTACATTTCCTTTATTGGACTGGGAACCTACCACTGTGCATGATATTATTTTGATAAGAAAATGAGTTCCTAATTCCAAGCCACTATTCACCTAGCTGGCAACAAACTCTGGCATGCAGTGCCCGTAGGAAAGCTTTATAAACATTAGTTTCTTACAAGCAAATAAAGGTGTTGATTCTCTTCGATGTAAGTGTATTCCTTCACAAAGAAACTAAGGAAATTCATCCAGATATGTGGTATGACCAGGTTTGACTGGACGGTTATTAAAACATTCATCCATCAACTCAGAAGCCTCCTTTGATGTAATGACAAAGATCTTCTCCATAGCTGGAGGCCATCTATTAAATAAACTTGAAGAAATATTTTCAGCAGTAAATGCCAACTTCTCACATCTGAGACCGTCAGAATGATGAGTTCTGAAACTTGATCTAAATTCAGTTTCATATTTATAAATAGAAGGTTATTTTTCGGCTCCTGACGCTGAAAATATTCAAATGTCACATTCAAATTTGACCACATTCCTAAAATTTCCAAATTAGTTAAGTAATGTCGACATATAATTTGTGTAAAATGCTGGCTTAGTGGATTTTTTTTTCTTCTTCTTCCCACATATCCATGCAATGAAGATCATTCTTTTGGGGGGGAAATGCGTTGGTTTGTATTTATTGTTATTACTGACTACATAAACAAAAACATTAGAACAATATTAAAAGAAAATAAAAATTTGCTCACAATTTCACCACCTCCACAAATCAAAATGTTTTTATTTCTTTAACTTTAAAACAGAAACTTCCATCTGGATATAGGCAAGGCTGTCACACATACACACACACACACACACACACACACACACACACACACTGATGTCGTGAACAATTTAATGATGCAAATAAGTCCTCCTCAAATATGAACAGGTGTATTCTCATTCTCATGGCTCTATAGCTGAGAAAATAAATAAGGTAGTTAGCGCACAGCCAGAGCGCAATTCTCCACGAGTTCAGACTTGACCCTGCCTCCCACTTCCTCAAGCAAACTGGGGTCTCTGCAAGCTCTGTCTCAGTTCCCCACCGACTGCCGCTTCCAGATGGCAGTCAGATACCTGAACCACGGAGAGTCACTCAAGCTTTGGAACCGGGCCTCCTGGTCATTAGAAGGGCAATTATCTTTGGAAATGTAAATGTGTCCGAGAAAAGCTGTCACAAACAGGGAAGCCGTAAAGTGGACTCTGCCAGTCAAAGTGAAGGGACATCTGGCTTTAGCCCGACCGGGCCCTTGTCCCACCTCAGAGTGATTTGCAGAGCCTGGCTGCATTCATTTACTGCGCTGTCCCTTGAGCCAGTGAGTAATCATGGGCTCCCTCCAGCACTGGTGAAGCTAACAACGGGTGAAAAGAAGCGAGACCACATTGCTAAACCTAATTTCACATATACATGGAGGCGCTTCACAAATGTTTGCTGCTTGAGCTATTTCCAGAAAAGTACACAACTCATGAGCTCAATAAATGTTCTCAAGTACAGACATCCCAGTGGCCGCAATTCAGATCGAGAAACAGAACACTTGTCAGCAACCCAGAAAGCTCCCAGTGTCCCTTCCTTCTCCCCAAATGTAAACACTATTCTTATTTGTATACTTATTTATGTATCTGTGATTTATATATGTATGTATGTATGTTTGAGTCAGGGTCTCATTCTGTCGCCTAGGCTGGAGTATAATGGTACAGTCACAGCTCACCACAGCTTCAATCTCCTGGGCTCAGGTGATCCCACTTCAGCTCTTTGAGTAGCTGGGACTACCAGGCCCATGCCACCACGCCTGGCTAAATTCTTTCTTAGTTTCTTTCTTTCTTCCTTTCTTTCTGTCCTTCCTTCCTTCTTTCCTTCCTTCCTTCCTTCTTTTCTTTCCTTCTTTCTTTCTTTCTTTTTTGTAGAGACAAGGTCTCATTATGTTGCCCAGACTAGTTTTGAACTCCCGGACTCAAGCAATCTTCCCACCTCGGCCTCCCAAAGTGCTACAGTTGTAAGTGTGAGCGGCCACACCTAGCCTAATTTCTAAAACCATATTTTATTCAGTTTTATAGCCATGGTACCTCACACACAGGAGACAATAAAGGTTTACTCTAACACCGTAATTTAGATTTGCCTGATTTTGAGCTTGACTTGAATGAAATTTAACAGTATGTTTGTTTGTGAGATTATCCATGTTGAAGCATGTAATTGCAGTTGATTCATTTTTTATACCTGTATTCCATTGTATGCACATATCTGATACATACATATCACTTTTCTTCTGTCAAAAGGCATTTGGCCTGTTTCCAACTTAGAGGTATTACAAACAAAGCAGTAATGAGCATTCTCTTGCATGTCTTTTAATGCCTCTTTGTGATTGATCTTTCCAGGGGTTCATCAATTTTATCAGTCTTTTTAAGGAACTAACTTTTGACTTTGTGGATCTTTTTTCATACATTATTTTCCTATATCATTTATTTCTGCTCTTAACTTTGGTGTATTCTTCTTCCTGCATTCCTCAGTTTAATTTGCTATTGCTTCCCTACTTAAGACAAATTCAGGCAGGGTGCGGTGCCTCACACCTATAATACCACCAGCATTTTGGGAGGTGGAGGCAAAAGAATTGCCTGAGCCCATGGGTTTGAGACCAATCTCTGGCCAACATGGCGAGACCTCATCTCTACAATAAAAATCAAAAAATTAACTGGGTGTCGTGGTGCATGCCTGCAGTTCTAGCTACTTGGAAGGCTGAGACGGAAGGATTACCTGAGCCCAAAGCTGTGGTGGCCATGAGTATACCACTGCACTCCAGCCTGGATGGAAGAGTGAGACTCCCACTAAAATAAAAAAAAGATGAATTCAGATGATTGACTTGCAGCTTTTCTTTTTTCTAAATATGTACATTTAATGCTATAAACTTCTCCCTACACCTGACTTTTGGCGTACCACATGTTTCAATATGTCATATTTTAATTATCATTCAGATAAAAATGAACTTTTATTTTATTGCTAATTTCTTCTTTGACCCAAGGGCTATTCAGAAGTGCATGACTTAATCTCCAAACATCAGGTATTTCCTAGTCACCATTTTGTTGTTTGTAGATAAGTTTATTGTGTCAGAGAAAATACTCGATATTACTTCAGTCCTTTGCAGTTCACTGAGACTTGATTTATTGCCCAGTGTATAATCAATTTTGGTAAATGCTTCATGTGCATTCGAAAAGAAAGTGCATTCTAGAGTTGTGAGTGCCAGATTCTATACTTGTCAGTTAGGTCAAGTTTGTTAATCATGCTTTCTAACTAATTAATTTGTGTGTGCTTACTCTATCAGTTACTGAGAAAGATGTGTTAAAATTGCCTACTTTTGTGCATATTTATCTAGTCTTCCTATTATTTTTGTCAATTTTTACTGGCACTCTAGCCAATAAATTGTACATAAGAGAAGATTTTTGAAGTATAAAAATGCAAAAACACAGACAAAACTATTTGCAGATTAAAATATTGCTTACCTAGAAAACCCGGGGAGATCAATGTTTTTTAAAAGAGTATGAAAAACAATAAGAAAAGCCAATGATATTGTGGGGTTGAAAACATAAAAAGAAGTCAATGGTTAGGAAGCTAAAATATTGTAATAGAGGGAAAGAATCCATTTATATTTTCAAGAACTACAACATAAAAAGACAAATTTTCTAGGAATAAATTACAAGAAATAGACCCAAAAAAATCTTTTAAATATGCCAGCAGGACACAATAGAACACAAGTAGAAAAGCATATCATATTTTTTGACAAGATGACTCAATGTCATTTTCTTTCTTGTTTCAAGAGTATGCTGAACTTCCTAATTTAATTTTTAGACTTAGCATGATTTTAATCAACCTGCAAATGGTTCTTTTTGCTTTTTAAGCTAGACAAAGGAATTCTTTTTTTTTTTTTTCAGTTGGAGTCTCACTCTGTCGCCCAGACTGGAGTGCAGTGGCCGCTCCCGGCCACCACAGCCTCAACCTGCTGGTCTCCAGCGATCCTTCCGCCTCAGCCTTCCAAGGAGCTGGAACTACAGGTGCGCACTACCACACCCGGCTAATTTTTTTTTTTTTTTTTTTTATTGTAGAGATGAGGTCTTGCCAAGTGGCCCAGGCGGATCTCCAACCCACAGGCTCAGGCAATCCACTCACCTCAGCCTCCCAAAGGCGTGGGATTACAGGCTGAGCCACCTAGCACGGCTTAGACAAAGGAATTCTAAGTTGCATACTGAAAAATAAGCAGAGGTTTTGTGAAGGAAACTTTCTAAAGAAGATCAAAGAAAAGGAATTACCAGATATAAAAATATCACAAAACCTCAGAAATTAATATTGGACTCGTATATCACTCTGTGTTCCATGACATATTCCAAATGGAAAAAACATTTAATACAAAAAAAATCAACCAAGGTAGTAAATGAATAATGGAATAATTTTTTCATAATCTCAGACTGTGACGGGCTTTCTTTTTTAACTATTCCCAAATCCCTAACCATGAAAAAAACTGATAAATTCAACTATATTAAAAAAAATTTTAACCGCTAAATAACAAAAGTAAACCCTACTATAACAATAATAATTTTACAAAAAGACAAATGACAAACTGGGAAACATAATTATAACAAACCATATATACAGAATAATCTTCCTAATATATGGAAAACTCCAGAAATGGACAAGAAAAAGGTCAATAGCTCACTAGAAAAACAGACAAATACTATAAACAGGCAATTCAAGGAATATGCAAATTATTCTTAAATAATTTTTAAATGTTTTGCTTCACTCATAAGAAGCATACAAATTGGAACCATCCTAAAATACCATTTTCTACCATAAAATTGGCAAAAATCCAAAATGTGACAGTATGTTCTGTTGCCAAGGCTGTGGGAAATGGGCATTCTCTACCTTGCTGGTGAGAGTATTGATTTATACAATCCATATGAAGGGCAACTTAGCAATAGCTGTCAAAATTACGATATATGCTCTTGGAACCAGCAACTACACTTGGGAAATTTACCCTAGAGACATATTTGCATATCTACTAAATGGCATGTATACCGTTTATTTATTTCGGCACCGCAGTCAACAGTGAAAGATTGGAAAGAACCTGGATTCTGTCAGTAAGAGACTAGCTAAGTTAATTCAGTGGAGTTTTCCACAGCTGTAAGAAGAAATAAAAAAGCACTTTATATTGATATGGAAAGCTCTCTAAAATACATTAAGAGAAAAAAGCAAGGTACAAAATGACATGCATCGCATGCTAACATGTATATTACCAAAGAGGGGAAACAATATATTTTGTATTGTTATTTATATTTACTTTCAAAACCTCTAGAAAGGTAAAGAAAAGACTAAAAGTAGTGGCTAGCTAGCTATTGGAGTCTGGTATTTGAGAGCATGAATATCCAACGTGGAAAGAAGAGTTTTCACTACAAACCTTTTCATTCTTTTGACGTTTCATCATGTGAATGTATTACTATGGCAAAACATTTAAAGATAATTCAAGGCAAAGAACAATCCTAACAATACTACTAAATGCCCTTAATGCCACACATGACATAAATGCACCATAACTCCACCAAGGCCCTCTATGCCATGACTCCGTACATCAGTTAGGAGAGTCTTGACCCTAAGAGGTAGGAGGCTTGAACAATGAGGAGAATTTATTACTCCGATTAACAAAAGATCCCGTATCAGGCTGTCCCAGGGCTGGAACTGTCTCTGCAATTTAAGGCATCACACAGAGACCTGACCGTGAGCAGCCAAGATGAACAATGTCTATGTCCATTGCCCAGAAGTCCCTCAGTAGGCTTCCTTTCAAGTCCAACTGGCCAGTAATGTGTGATGTATTCATACCTAAGCTGCAACAGAGACTGAAACATAATAGCGATAATAATAATTGTTAACACTTTTTGAGCACTTCATGTATACCAAGTAGTATCAAAAGCACTTTACATGCATTACCTGGCTTACACTTCAAAGTCATCTGTTAGGGAAGTAGTAGTATTATACCCATTTTGCAGAGGAAGAAACTGAGGCACAAAGAGGTTACATAACTTACCAGCAGTCACTAAGTTAGTAAGCACGAGTGCAGCAGAAATTCAAACTCTGGCAATCTAGCTTAAAAGTCAGTTATCTCAACAATCATGTATACTATCTGAAAATATATCTTCAAGTCTATAAAGGAGGTTGATTCTTTCAGCAAGGAAGTAGAGGAAGAATTGCAATTGGTAAACAACCAGCGATTTTCTCCCTAGAAATAAACTGCCCAAATTGCGGCCCTTGACTGACCCACAACACCCCATCGGTGACAGGCACTGGCCATTCATGAACACCTCTCCATGTTTTCTCTATACTTGGGTCTCCAGTACCAGGCAGGAGAAAATCCTGAGCAATGACTGGGATCTTTCTAGAAGCAACAGCAGCGGTAGCTCCTCCTCGAGAAATCTTCAAGATGGTAGTCACTCTGCCTATCGCACCTATTGCAATGAACTCTGGGGATAAACATGCTTCCTACCAGGGGCACGAGCCTGAGGTCCCTATGGAAGATTCCAGGATGCTCCCATGGGCTGCCACATATCCACAGTTCAACTGCAGCCCAGGTTTCAGTGTTGCTTTCTACCCGGGCAGAAGTGGTGCTAGACTATCGCCCTAGCATCTCACATGTATCAACAGAGGCACACCCTGGGAATCAAATGGAGTTTCTGGTTTGTGAGCCATGCTTGGATTTCACAGACAAATCCCCCAAGCAGTCCGCATCACTGCTGATAGGATTACCACTGGGCATTTTTCTATTCCAGTGACTCCCACCCGATCTGTGCCGCACACACCACTTAAAAGCTCCTACTGCTAATTAAGTCTAAAACAATTCAAGACAAAAAGCTCTTATTTTAAATAAAAACTTCCATCCTCTAGGACTTCACAGCCGCTAACTCTGCCCTCATGTGCTAAAAATACTGGGGTTTTTTTTCCCTCCCTGTCATTAATCCAGTTGTTTTTTTTTTTTTTACATATTTGTCTTTTCATAGAGTCAGAGATTGCAGTGAGTCAGTTTCCTCACCTCCCAGGCACATCGCCTGGGGAAGGGGGTGGATATATTCTTAGCCTGGAGCACTTTGCTCTGTCTTATGTAAACCCCCAGGAGGTAGATGTCTCTAGACTATGATAAAGGCGAGACCAGAGTGAGCAGAGCCGGCAAGAGAATGAAGCCCCGGAACAATGAGCTGGTCTCCCGTGGAACAAGCTTGCTGCCCGCAGATCTGAAATAGAGCCAGAGGCCTATGGGACGCCCGCCTTCTCTCAGAGAGGAGGAAACAGAAGGGAGGAATTCCTCTCCAAGATCCTCTCCCAGAGGTGTCAGAACAGTTGATATAGTAGGTTCCATATCTTTTCCTCAACGTGGGGGGTTGTGGCTGTGCCGAAGAGAGATGAAAAAGATCGAGCCACCAGAGCATCCAGGTCTCCCAAGCAGAAATTGAAAGGGCTGTAAGAATAAGATGGACCGGGTTCGGTGGCTCAGCCTGTCATCCCGCGCTTTGGGAGGCTAAGGTGAGTGGATTGCCTGAGCCCGCGGGTTCGAGACCCGCCTGGGCAACCTGGCGAGACCTCATCTCTACAATAAATCAAAATGAGCCGGGCATGGTAGCGGGCGCCTGTAGTTCCGGCTACTTGGAATGCTGAGGCGGAAGGATCGCCAGAGCCCAGCAGGTCGAGGCTGCGGTGGCCGGGAGTGGCCAGGCCACTGCACTCCAGTCTGAGCCACAGAGTGAGACTCCAACTCAAAAAAAAAAGAGAGAGCCGGGCTGGGTGGCTCAGCCTGTAATCCCGCGCCTTTGGGAGGCTGAGGTGAGTGGATTGCCTGAGCCCGTGGGTTCGAGACCCACCTGGGCAGGCGAGACCTCATCTCTACAATAAATTAAAAAATCAGCCGGGCATGGTAGCGCATGCCTATAATTCTGGCTACTCGGAAGGCTGAGGCGGAAGGATCGCCGGAGCCCAGCAGGTCGAGGCTGCGGTGGCCGGGAGCGGCCACTGCACTCAGTCTGGGCGACAGAGTGAGACTCCAACTCAAAAAAAAAAAAGAGTAAGATGGAGTGTGTCTTGCTGGCCATCGTGACCAACTCCCTCAGGCTGCAGAATGACCATCGTCATGTTCATATATATTCCAACCCATAACGTTAATTGATTTGTATTTCCTAGAGCCAAGAAAGCCATAGTTATTTGTTTTTTCAAGGCTGTGTGGTCCGGTTGAACCACCTGGCTTTGCAGGTTAAGTGCCAAAAGGGCCAAAGATCTGAGAAGCGTGTCCATGTTCTGAAAAGCCCTGGTCAGGCTGCTTTCTGAACTCTTCGGCTCTGGCGTGGCCACTGACCTTGGCCACTCCCGCTCCGGGGTTCCATGGCCTCATCTTGAGTAAGGAGGTGAATTCTGATGTCTGTGAGCCTGGTCAGGTCAGAAGTGCTGAGCTTCAGGGAAGGACTTTTCTTCCCTCTGGAGGTTGAAAGTGCCTCATGTTCAACCTCCACCTCTGGCTTCAGGTTCCTTCACTTCTTCCATTCAGCCTTGCCCAGAATCTAATGGAAATGCAGGCAGATCCCCGGCAAAGGTTGCAGCCGTTTGTTCCCTAGGGTGGCCAAGATAATCAATAAATTATTTAGAGTGTGATAGGCCAAACAATACCCCCCCCGCCACCACCACCAAAGAAGTCCACATTCTAATCTCTGAAACTTGTGAGTATGCTACATTACTCACCAAAGGGACTTTGAAAGTAGAATTAAAATGACCTTAAAATAGGGAGATGATTCTGGATTATCCAGGTTGGGCCGGTCTAATCATGAGCCCTTAAAAGCAGTGAACTTTCTCTGGTGAGATGTGGCAAAAAGGAGAAGTCAGAGAGATTCAAAGCATGAGAGAGACTTGATTCCCCATTGCTGGAGAAGGCCACCTGGAAGGCATGAGATGGGCAAGCAGACAGCCTTCTGGAACAAATGATCAGCCCCTGACTGACAGCCACCAAGCAATGGGAGATCTCAGCACCGTAAACCATAGGAAACTGAATTCAGCCAACAACCTGAATGAGTTTGGAAACAGATTCATTCCCAGAACTTCCAGAAAGGAACTCTGCCCTGTCAATACCTGGGAGACCCTAAGCTGGCTTCTGACCTACAGAACTGCGAGACCAGCACTGGGTGTTGGTTTAAGCCACTAAATTTGTTATAGCGGCAGTAGAAAATTAATACACAGATGTTCCTGACAATTGCATCACTTTAACACAAAAATCTTATTTCAGAACGCCTCCTTCTGCATCTGGCAGCAGAATGGCAAAGCCGGGCTCAGAGGCATGTGCCGTTCCTGTCCCATGAGCTCTGTCTTGCTTCCAGGAATTGGCACATTTCAAAAGTTTGATGGATGGAAGAAACCTTGGACAGAAAAAGAAAAGAGGGAGAAGGAAGGAGGAAGGAAAGAAAGCAATAAAGAACAAGGAAGGAGAAAACAGGGAGGGAAGGAAGGGAGGAGGAAGGGAAAGAACTGGCCCTGGTGTTGCTATGACTATAACTTTCACAAGCACCCAACCCCCAACAACGCCATCTTCATAATTAAGAAACGGGAAGTTGGCTGCATGGCCATATGGAAGGGGAGGGGCTGGGAGTGCCCCGGGGATGCTTTGGAATCCAGCAACTTAAATATCTGTGCGGAACATCTTGTGAGCAGCTCTTTGGCTGTGAAAATGCAAATGGCCCCAGTTGGCTGCCAAGTGTCCCCTCGGAGGCCCGGCTGGCATAGGAGTCAGGGCTGAGCTCCCCCTTAACTCTCCCTCCCGAAGAGTCCAAGAGGCAAAACACTCAGGTTGCACCCAGAGCCTGCCCAGTGGTTCTGAGCCCAGGACATGAGACAGGAATTGTCTGTTCTCTCCCCGCCTCCACCCCATCTTTTTCTCCCCTCCTCTCTTGCCTCCTCTTCAAGTTCCAAAGTCAAAACTGAAAATTAACCCTGCCTTCTCCGGCTCTCCTTTCCCCTGTATCCTCTTTACTTGGTGTAACGAGATTATATATCAATTTTTATTCCTCATAAACAGGAAAAGGAAAGAAGACACATCTTAAGAGTTCATCCAAAAGTCACCCTTCTTTAGCTCTGGGAAGTCCTCTCACAACTAACAGAGCCATGAACTTCACTCAGACTCGTTCCACACCTCTGACCCCCTTCTTTGTAAGTTCCTCTTGCCAGCCCAGACTCTAGGGAAGCAGAGCAAGGGTGACCCCAGAAATCCACCGTAGAGAAAGACATTGGTCACTGACAATGCCGTGGGTCATCAAGAGTTCTTTCCATCTGGAAAGATAATTATAACAACTGAGCTCATTCTCCAAATGGCCTAAGCAATGAACAGGGACCTGTGCTCCATTTTAAAGAACAAGACACAAAGATTGGGAATAAACACCATGATCGAGGCCTGTGCTTCCTGAACTTTCAGTGGGTGATTTGTTCATGAACCTCACTTCCTTCATAGAGGAAAGAGTGATGTAATAAGGACTGAGGAGCTAAAGGATGCTCCCCTGTCCAGATAAATACCACTTCATCCATTTGCCTGTCCAGCCGCTCTCGGGGCCCCATATGCACATTGCATGTACAAATGTTCACATGCACACAAGCATGCACATGCACACATGCAAATATATATGCACTCACGTTCGTGTGAGCCTTCTGCATGACTCCTTCAAACCTAAACCTCACCTCAGCACCAACTCCAGCCTTCTTGGGAATGCCACGTAAAATGCAGCCCAGTCTGAAGCATGCCCTCTCTCATGCAAGAGTCATGTTGGAAAAGGAGAAAGTTGACAGCCTCACAGATGCCGACCCTAGGGTTGGAAGCAGAGCTGTGAGCAAGACAAAGAACTCAGGAGACTAAAGGGGGCCTGCCAGACAGTCTCATCTCCAGGAAGAAAAGCCTCCCAGCCCCACAGAGCTGCTGCTGTCAGGTCCCATGGAACCCAGCAGCCAGTCTTCTGCTGTGATATAATTTTACTCTAGAGACTCGAGGGGGAAATCTGTCCCGGCATTTGGAAGGGCATGCCTCCCTGATTTGATCATTTTTCTTTCTCCAATGCCATCTGTTGAATACTATTATTCTGCTGAAACACAAACTGCGGCGGTACTAATTTCTTTTTCTCTTTCTTCCAAACATCATGATATGTACGAATAATTCTTCAAAAAGAGATTTTTAACATTCGAGTCCCTGCCCTGTGAAAAACAGCAACATAATAGAAGCAAACACTGAGTCATGATTGTGTGCTAAGCACTGTTCCAAGCACTTTACCTGATCTAATTCATTTGAGCCTCTCAACAAGCGTACGAGGTGGATTCTACTATTATCGTCATCTCACAGTTTAGGACATTAAGGCAGGGAAAGTTAAGTGACATGCTCCAGGTCATAGGTTACTAAGCGGCAAATCTGGGATTCAGATCCAGAGAGCACGGCTGCAGCACAGTCTTGAATCTTAACCACTGTGCTTTCAAGACTCCCAAAAAATGTGTCTAAGAAACTGCCCAACCCCTACAAAAACAGCGAAGAAACAATGCAGACCAATAGCTCACTGTTCGTAAGAGAAAAGAAACATGTGTCCTGTGCAAACATACTCTTTCACAGGTATACACATGCGCGCACACACACACATACACAAACTTGTACTTTCTTTCTTTCCATACGTGGATCAGAATTATTGAGGCTGCAAGGGCACAGGCACAAGGCTCTTCTCTTTACCTCATTACCTTATGCTCTTCAGTACAGACCAGTCCAGAGGAAAACAGCATTTCCTCAGTATGCTTTGGGAAATAAAGGCAGAGGGCAGAGAGGCGAGAGATTGACCTCCTACCTCTGACAGCCCCTCCTTGCTACCGGTTGAAGATCAGGGACACCTGCGTGATCTGCTCATAGGCATCTCTCCTTTGTCCTGCGTTCTCTCCCTTCCCCAGCTCTGCTGTGGTATTTGAGTATGACCAACCTGATCACATCATAGTCCATCACCATATTTTGCATTGATAAGAGAAACCAACGTTTGACTTTCAATAATATTCGGGATCATCATCCCGAAGAAAAGGAATGGCTACGTCTTCTCCCTTTTTTTGTGTGTCATTTAAAAAATCATGATTTGTCTTTCAGGATTCTACAAAATGCCACATTTAGGAGGGTAAAAGAGTTCAAAAAGATATGAAGGTGCAGACAAAATATTTTATATCTAATTTGAACCTTATATCTCACTGGTACCCACATTGCTGTGATCTCAGCAATTAAAGGATAGTACTGTTATTGCTACCTGTATTCATGTTTAATCCACACCTGAAAACTATACATCCAGTGGCATAATTATAACTAACAACTTCAAAATCTCAGTAGTTTACCACAAACCTGTTTTCTGCCCTCATGGATCTGTGGGTCAGCTCAGCTTGGCTCCAAGTTGTCGACTGCATTTGGGTCTGCTCCACGTGTCTCTCAGCGCCACTGTACTAGCTTCTAGCTGAGCAGCTTCTATCATGTCTTCCCATGGCAGATGGCGGAAGCCCAAGGAGTCACGCCAAGTAACTAAACTACTTGCAAAGCTTCTCATATCACCCCTACTAAGCTTCCTTTGACCTGGGTCATCTGGTCAAGTCCAGCTTCAGCAGGACAGAGACTATACTGCTCCTACTCAATTGACAGACCACAGAGTCACATGCAAAGGGCAACAATGTACAATTTTTTGATCAGAAGGGAGTAGAGAATTGAGAAGAATTCAACCTACCTCACTACTGTCATGGCTTTCATAGTGGAATTTTCTCCCCAGAGTCCTCTCTCAACTTTCACATCTGAAAACCTGGAGGGCACTAAAAGAAAAGTCAGCAACACATAGAACCCATCGGGGGGAGTGAGAGTTTAGGCATGTTTCAGAGTCTCAAGATCCTAACTGCTAAAATCAGAGTGAAACTTTTTGCAAGGTGGCGGTGTAGTCGTGAAGTTGAAAGGGAAGGTAAGGGAGGTGGGGTGAAGAAAATGAGAGCTTGTGCATTAGCCTGCAATTAAAAACCAAGGAAAAAGGATAGACATGGGAAGAGACAACCACAAACATCCTTTGAAAAACAAGAAAGATTTATAGCAGGAGCATAGTTATCCTTGATCAAAAAGTCACCAATTATGACACGAAACAAGCAGACTTTAGGGGTCCTCTATTCACTTCCTGCAAATAATGAAGGAACAGAAGAACAGGAGATGCATAAGTCACATGCAGATGCAGGAGATGACCCTTTATTTTCAGGATATGTTATATGTAATTTAAACCATAATTTTTTTACACAAACAAGAAGACTCCTCATAAGAAAAATTATTATATAGAAGAGCCAAAAGAATAATTATTCCTTATTCTGTCACAGAGCGATAAACATGATTAACACTCTAACGCATACTTTAGACTCTTTTTTCCAAAAAACAAACATATAGTATGTTTTCTTAAATTGTAATTATACTGTATGTACATTTATGTAGATAGATTTTTTTACCTTGTAGAGCATGATAGTAAATATATGTCCATTTTTAATTTTTAGTAATCACAAAATATTTCATTTTAATTATGTGCAATTTAACAATTCATTGTTAAACATTTTTCAACTTTTCACTGTCACAACAATGGTACAATAAGCATTCTTGATTGTAAATCTTACAAGCTTGATTATAAATCTTGATTGTAAATTTAACAATTCATTATTAGACATTTTTCAACTTTTCACTGTTATAAACAGTGGTGTAATAAACATTCCTGATTGTAAATTCATGCACACTTGTCCCATTATCTCTTTAAAATAATTTTATAGAAATAGAATTTTGGAGTCAAAGGGTACATTTTTAGGTTTTTGATACATGTTGCTAAAATGACTTCAAGAAAGCTGCAAGGGTTTAGATCCCATCAGCAAATCTGAGGGTTAGCCACTGCACCAACTTATGTTGCCCTAATAGACTTATGCAAACCACCGTCAAACTCAGATAATAAGCAAGAGTCCAGAAACACCATGCTTCTCGGATAATGGGATCAAAAGGCAAATGCTATTACCTTACATCACCTTTGACCTAAGCAAGAAGATGCAAGATGAATGCAGCTGGTTATCTGTCGGTCAAAACACTAAGGGCAAAATGAAGCAATAGAATATCAACAGCACTCCATGTTTCAGTAGGTCCTTTCAAGCCAAATTTATTTCATAAACAGGTTTCGTTTATTACAATGACAGCACTATGCATCATGGATTTTAAGAAGGAAAACAGCAAATAAGCTAGTCAGTGAAAAGTAAAGCCTTCTCTCCCAGTCACCATTTCCACTTCCAAGAATAACTCACTATAATTATTTCTTATGTAAATATCCAAAAGTTGTCTATGCATTAGGTGTGTATAAACATATATCATCTTTAAAATACATAACACTTCCATTTCTGGGAAGATGGAGTAACAGGGACTAGCTTTACTCTACCGCTTTGAACAACAAAATCAGGCACAACATGTGAAACAAGACGCTGGATGTGAGGCAATGACGCACACTGAACCCTGAGAGTTGAGAAATAAATAAGCTGACTGCATGAAAAGAGTTTCCAGTCTGTGAAGCAGGGAGAGAGAAACTAGCCAGAGCCCAGGGGGTCTCCTAAGTTCAGAAGACAAAGCTGGAAGTGCAAGAAAGCCAAGATGGCTGGAGTTTTCAGGAATACCAGAGAAGACAGAGCTCAAGAAAGAGAGAAAGGGGGAGAGAGAAAGGAGAAAGAACTAGAAGAGAGAGTCCCCCTTGAATTTTCAGCTGAATCTTGATCAGTGCATATGTGAAGCACTTGAAGAAGGAGAAAGAACTAGAAGAAAAGAGGGCTCTCACAGGACTGGAAATAATTCCTGTTCCCAAAAGCAGAGTTATTATGAAAAAACCTCACAATTCAAACAATAGTAAGAAGAGTACTCAAAAAGGATTTGCCTCAGTTGTGGTACAAAATAAGCCTGAGCTAAACATTGTTCTAGTCCTACCTAATAAAGCTTAAAAGCAAGACCTAAAAGGTCAAACTGTTTCCAAGTAACAACAACTCAGACCAAAGCCCAAGAACCTTTGTAGAAATACCAAAAAAAAAAAAATTGGACAATATGTCTGGCATTTGAAAAGAAAATGTTACTAGACACAAGAAGAAACAAGAAAATGGCCGGGCTCAGTGGCTCAGTCTGTAATCCCAGCAATTTGGGAGGCCAAGGTAAGTGGATTGCCTGAGCCCATGGGTTCAAACCCGCCCAGGCAACTTGGCGAGACTTCATTTCTACAATAAAATCAAAAATTAGCCAGGCGTGGTGGCGTGCACCTACAGTTCCCACTACTTGGAAGGCTGAGGTGGAAGGATCACTGGAGTTCAGCAGGTAGAGATTGCGGTGACTGGGAGCATGCTACTGCACTCCAGTCTGGGCAACAGTGAGATTCCAGCTCAAAAAAGAAAAGAAAAGAAAAGAAAAGAAACAAGAAAATATACTCCATAATGAGAATAAAAATCAATCTGTAGAAACAGACCCATAACTGGCACAGACAATTAGTACACAAGAACATTAAAATGACTATAACTATATTCAATATGCTCAAGACACTAAAGAAAAAAATTAACCAGGAAGATACAAAAAAGAAATAATTAAACTTCTAGAAATGAAAACTACAACATCTGTAAAGTAGGTTGGATGAATTAATAACAAATTAGACACTATAGAAGAAAAGATTAGTAAGCTTGAAGACAAAGTAATAGAAAAAGGCTAAAAATAAACATAGACTCAGTAAGCTGTGGAAAATTTTCAAACAACTTAATATATGAGTAATTGAAGTCCTTAAAGAAGGAGGAAAGAGCAAAACATATGTATTTGAAAAATAACCAAAAATTTTCAAAATATAATAAAAACTATAAACACAGATTCAAGAAACTTGACAAACTTCAAGAAGAAGCTACATGAAGGAAGGCACATTGAGGAACATAAAATTAAATTACTCAAAACCAGTGAAAAGATGAAAATTTTAAGAGCATCCAGAGGAAAAAAAAAGGAGAAGAACAAAGATAAGAATGAGGGGTGGAGGGGATGGTGAGGGGAAGGAATGCAAGCAAGAAGACAATGAAGCAACATATTTAAAGAAAAAAAAACTATCAACCCCAAATTTTATAACTAGTGAAAATAACCAGTAAAAATATTCTTCAGAACTAAAAGTGAATAAACATAGTTATACTATGATCTAGCAAGTCTACTCTTAAATATACATCCAAGGGAAATAAAAATATGCATTCACTCAGAAATTTGTACAAAAATGTTCATAACAGTACTATTCACAATAAACAAAAAGTAGAAATGCCCTAAATGCTCATCAACTGGACATTTGGGTAAGCTAAATGGACAAACAAAATGTAGCATATCTAATATGGAATATTATTCAGTCATTAAAAAGAAATGAGAACTGATACGTGTGAAAACAGGAATGCATCTTTAAAACAAAATGCTAAATGAAAGAAACCAGTTACAAAATACCATATATTGAATGATTCCATTTATTTAAAATTTCCAGAACAGGCAAAAGATGTTTGGCACAGTGCCTAGTACTTAAAAACTGTCCAATAATTATTGCATTTAGTACTACCACAATGTCACTGTGATTTAAGAGATGTCAAGGCCAGCTTCATGAGCATATGACCCATGTAGTCACTCAGAAAGAGATTACTGCTTTTCTGTCACCATCTTGATTATTCATAATAATTTTCTTTTTAAACTTGTATTTTGTAAATAAAATCCAATGGATAATGGAATATTCTCACGAGCAGAGGACACGCACACTATATGCACGTCTGCCACCATATCTTACAACCCTGTTCACATACAAGTCCTGACAATTCAGTTCATGAACTTGCCAACTTGTGCTTATGTTGGCAGCACTGTACAAACAACTCAGTAAGCTTTCATAACCTTGGTCTACCAGTGTCTCACAGCTGTATTCATGTCAATGCGTGGTGGTATCTTGCTGGGTGGCATTCATTATTGTGGCATGATTTGTATGCTGTTGCGGGAATGTCAGAGCTTGAATTAGAGCAACAAACAAACATAAAATTTCTTGTTAAATCTGGCAAGAGCAGAAGTGAAATCAGGGACTTGTTAATCCAAGTTTATGGGGATAATGCCATGAAGGAAATAGCAGTGTACAAATGGTTTAAATGTTTTTCTGAGGGGAGAGAAAGCATCACTGATGAAGAGAGGTCAGGATGGCCGGTAATGAGCAGAACTGATGAAAACACAGCAAAACTGTGCCAAATTGTGCATCAAAATCATCAGCCAACTGTGGAAAGTATAGAAGACCCAATAAACATCAATAGAGAAACAGGAAAATCTTAATTGAAAATCAGCATGAGAAAGGTATGTGCAAGAATAGTCCCGATGCTTTTGCATCACAAAAATGCACCAGCTCACACAGCACTGTCTGTGAGAGCGTTTTAGCCAGTAAATAAATAACTGCATTGCAACACACTCCCTACTCACCTGATCTGGCCCCCAGTGACTTCTTTCTCTACCAGAAGATAAAGAAAATACTGAAAGGAAGACATTTTGATGACATTCAGGACATCAAAGTTCTGATGGCCGTTCCAGAAAAAGAGTTCCAAAATTGCTTTGATGGGGGAGCTAGGTGCGGGCATTGGAGCATAGCTTCCCAACTGGAGTACTTCGAAGGTGTCCATAAAGATATTCAGCAATGAGTTATGTACCACTTTTTCTAGGGTGAGTTCACAAAATTAATTGTCCATCCTTGTATGTCATTGTTGATGCCCTTTCTGGTGGATCCACAATGTATGAGAGTTCAGTGAGTCTCAAAGTGAGTTCAGGTTGGGTATATTATATCTGTGACTGAGTAGAGGTGCTGACAGCCCCCAGAAGCCATGCTTTCATTTCAAATCAGAATTTGCTTCAAATGCAGAAAGAAAGCAATGGAATTCCAGGGACCACAGACCTCTAAGGAGCCCTACCACATCCTTCCTGACTCAGGTTACGTCCCTGTATTAGCCAACCAGTTACTCTGAAAATGACTGCACTTAAGGAAAAGAAAGTCAGGGCAATACACAGTTCCTTTTCCTTTCAAATCCTCCTAACTTACCAGTAAGCCAAAGGTAGAGTGTTGGTGGAATGTGTACATATCAGAGAGTGAAATAAAAACAGCTGAATTCGTTTTGTGTAGCTATTCCATTGTTCTGGCAAGAACAAAATACATATTCACGTATAAACCGTGGAATAAATTTGTGTAATTTTGGTGACTTTGTATGTCAGTTAAATGCTCATATATTTGCATTTAAAACTAACATTGTGCCATATAAAGATGAACTGTAAAATTTATGCTAACAATTTGAATTTTTAATCTTTCTTTACTTAGAATGACATTAGCAAATTTTTAAAAAAACACTATGTCAAGTCAAGAGTAGATTGTGGAAGAAGGAAAAAAGCTTTATATATTTTAACAACCGTTTTTTTCTGCTTTTTGAAAAAAGGCAAATGGTCTTGCGTTTTTATTTTGCACTGGGCCCCACAAATTTTTTAGCTGGCCCAGAGAAATGAAGTCTGCTTTGTCATGACGTAATAATTGCAATATTACAATTCTCCGGAAATCACACAATAAAAAATGTATTATAAAAACAGCTTCTTCATTGGAAATAAAAGGCTATAGGCTAGAAGATTTCAGACTCATCAAAAACATTTTCCTATGGGATTTTCACTGACAAAGAGGGGATTTTTAGCTGTAACACCCAAGATCACCTAGCAAATCCAACATATGGATACATCTACCTTTTGCTCAAGAGTAATGGCCTTTCTTTCTATTGTCACCATTATTATCAGTAGTAAGAGATTATTTCATGTTCTTATCAGCTTTTTCTTCTACTTTCATATAAAGTAAAGCAAGACGCCATTTCAACAAAACAACCATATTTCCTCCATGTTTCCTTTCTCTGTGGGTACTACATCCTTAGTGCTATTTATTCCCTCTCACGATTGCTTTCCCATCGATCTGTCTCTGTAAAGCACACCATATTCTAGAAATAACATACCACTTACATCCATTTCTTATCACGAAACACTGGAGAGAAGTGTCTATAATTATGACACTTCAAAATCTTGACAGACTGAAAAGTAAGGAAACACCAAAAACTGAGAACCTAGCAATCAAGGTGCTATCTGGAAAACAGCAACCCCAAAACTCAAAGAAACTTTAAACTCACTCTCTCGTGTTACAGCCAGAAGGTGGATTATCAAATCAAGTCAATTCCCCTCATATTACAGCTGTGAAACTTGAAGCCTGGAGGCCTTCAACAACGCATGCAAGGTACAGCACTCACGGAGAGGGGCAGGGTTGGGATATAAATACTGTACAAATATCTTGACTTCTGTCTGAGAATGCTTCTACCTTGTTGAAACATTGAAGCATTGTTTGAAGGAAAAAAAAAAGTCTTGGGTTAACATTGCCAAAGAAGTGCCCAAGTCACTGAAAGGAAAATTCTGGAGTCTCTGTCTAATTTGATTTAATTTAAATGAAGCAGATCTTTCCATTGGAAGAGGTTAGAACTATTAAAACTAAACTCTAAAAAGGGGAAAGGCCAGATGGCCAGCTGAAGACATCGCATGACTGTCGCTCTCAGCAAAAGAAACATAGATGGAGGAGCAGACTAGGGCATTAAGGGCCAACCCGAAAGCCCAAGCTGAGGTCTATCAGATGGTCACTTGAGGACGCAGAGAACATACAGTTTCAAGCCCCGGAAACCCCCGGAAGTGCCCTGCTGTGAGATCAGGAGAGGACCTAGGGAGACAGATGTCGTAAGTGAAAACGACAACTCTTCTCTACGCACCTCATGCAAGGCTCTGCAGTCCTATCCAGGGAGACATAGCCAAGGCCCTCTCCCCCACCCCTGCACCATCCAGGCATAGAGGGCTCCCCTAAATACAGACAGAGGCACTGGCAGGAGCCAGGTGGAGCCCAGGGAATCCCAGTTCCCAAGTGCATTGCATCATGGCTGCCAACCCCACCACGGAGTGTCTCAGAGGGAAACGCCCCGCCAGGGTGGTCTATGCTGCATGGACACTCCTCAGACTCTCCTTTCCCAGCACTAAGTGGGGCCAGCATGACCACTGCAGGGACTTTTCTCCAGCAGCCACCGTGGCCCCAGGTCAGAGCTGCAGACGCAGCTTGCCCTCAGGGGCTGCTGTGGTTGTCACAGCCCCTCCCACAGAGTAGCATGGGATTCAAGAGGCAGGGGCACCTCTGCACAGCACAGTGGGAGCAGTGGCTCTGCCCACCCGTGGACTGAGAGAGAAATAACTGCCCCCTACTGCTTTCTTTCTACCCCTGGGCAAAAGGGAGCCCCACTCAGATGGGAGGAGGTCACTCCACACCCACAAAAACACCTGAACCCGAATAGAGCTGCAGGGCCCTGCCTGGCCATCTGCCAATCCTTCTGACAAGACACTAGTATACTGCCAGGCTCGGTGGTTCAGCCTGTCATCCTGCGCCTTTGGGAGGCTGAGGTGAGTGGATTGCCTGAGCCCGCGGGTTTGAGACCCGCCTGGGCAACTTGGCGAGACCTCATCTCTACAATAAATCAAAAATGAGCCGGGCGTGGTAGCGCACGCCTGTAGTTCCGGCTACTTGGAAGGCTGAGGTGGAAGGATCGCCGGAGCCCAGCGGGTCGAGGCTGCGGTGGCTGGAAGCGGCCGCTGCACTCCAGTCTGGGCGACAGAGTGAGACTCCAACTCAAAAAAATAAAAAGACACTAGTATAGGGAGGAGGCCACCCTGTCACCTGTGCCAGAGGGAAGGAAAAGCCTCTGAAACAGAGGAGAGATCTCACCCCATTCCCACCAGATTGTATCCATGAAACAGTTCCAAATGCTTTCTGCCTAGTTAACCACCCTTACTTCCACAGCTGTCCCCACCACAGGCAGACCAGAGGAGGGAGGACAGGCAAAGAAAAAAAAAAATGCAATGTAAACTACTATCCTAACAATAGGAAGCTTGTCTAATAAAAATAAAAAGAAAGCATATGCCCTCATAGATGAAGAAGAGTCAGCCAAAAAACACCAGCAATCCCCAAGTCTTGATGAATTAGCCCCCAGAAAAGGGCTTCCCAGATCCCACGCAGTGGAACTCATCCAGAACAACCTGTCCCTGATTACAGACATAGCTGGATGGTAAAGACGCTTAGATGAGATCCACAAGAAAGTGAATACACAAATCATCCAGGCCATGAAAACAGAGCAGGAAGTGAAAGCAAAGTTGGCCACTGTATGAAAGAACCAAACTGAAATTCTGGAAATGAAGAATTCTCTCTCGGAATTTCAAAACACAATAGCAAGCCTTAACAGTAGAATTGACCAGGCAGAGAAATCACAGAGCTTGAGCATCAAACTCTTGAACTAATGCAATTTGACAAAAAAAAAAAAAAAAGGATAAAAGACTTAGGAAGAACAAGCCAAACCCATAAGAGGTTTGGGATTATGTAAAGAGACCAAATGTATGGCTGGTTGGCATCCCTGAGGGAGAAGGGAAAATAAAACATCCTGGAACAAGCCTTCCAAGATGTCATCCAAGAAAATGTTTCCTATCTCACTAAAGAGACAGCCATGCAGACATAAAAGATTCAGAAAACTCCTGCAAGGTATTGCACGAGAAGACCATCCCCAAGGCACGTAGTAATCCATCTGACCAAGGTGATCGTGAGAGAAAAAAGTCCTAAAGGCAACTAGAGAGAAGGGAAGACCAAGGAAGACCCATCAGAATTGCAGCAGACTTAGCAGAAACTATATAAGCCAGAGGAACTGGGGTCCCATCTTTAACATTCTCAAAGAAAAGTAATTCTAGCCAAGAACTTTCTACCCCACCAAGCTAAGCTTCATTAATGAAGAAGAATGAAAATCCTGCCCAGACGTCCAATCCCCAAAAGACTATGCCACTTCCAAACCAGCCCTTTAAGAGATGCTTAAGAAAGTTCTAAGCACAGAAATGAAAGAACAGTTGCACCCATTGCAAAAGCACAAGAAAGCACAGTTTACAGACCATACAAATCAACCACAAAACTTAAAAAATAAAGTAACCTCTTAAAAGCAATATGACAGGAACAAACCCCCACGTATCAATAATTAACTTAAATGTGAACAGACTGAACATGCCACTTAAATGGCATCAAGTGGCAAATTGGATAAAGAAGCATGATTCATTCTCCTGCTGCCTTCAGGAAACCCATCTCACTGCAATGACACCCACAGGCTCAAGGTAAAGGCTAGAGAAAGACCTTCCAGGGAAATGGAAAGCAAAAGAGAAAGAGTTACTATTCTTATATCAGACAAAGCAGACTTTAAACCAATAAAAGGTAAAAAAAAGACACTGAAGGACACCACATAATGATAAAAGGCTCAATTCACCAGCAAGAAATATCCATCTTGAATATAAATGCACCCAACATGAGTGCCCAGATTTATAAAACTATTGCTAATTAAACTAAGAGAAGACATAGCCATAAAATTATAGTCGGAAACTTCAACACCTTGTTAACAGCCTTAAAAGATCATCGGGGCAAAAAAAAAACTAACAAGGAATTCAGGAATCTTAACCTGACACTTGACCAATTGGACCTAATAGATATCTACAGAACACTTCACCCAAAAACTACAGAATATATTCTTCTCATCAACACATGGGACATACTCTAAGGTTGACCACGTACTCAGAGATAAATCAAGTGTGAACAAGTTTCAAAAGGTTGAAATCATAGCAAGCATCTTCTCAGACCACAGTGGAATAAAAATAAATATAACCAACAGTATCCCTCCAAAACACACAAATACGTAGAAATTAAACAACATGCTTCTGAGTGACTTTTGGTTTAACACAGAATTCAAGGCAGAAATAGAAAGATTCTCAGAAACAAATGAAAATAAAGACACAACATACCAAAACCTCTGGGATGCCATAAGTGACGCTCAGAGGGAATTTTATAACATTTCACATACATATCATGAAAATAGAGAGCTCTCAAGTAAACAATCTAACATTGCACCCAAGAAAGCTGGAAAGACAAGAGGAATCCATTCCAAGAGTCAGTTTAAAATGGAAATCATTAAAAGAAAGGCACAACAGAATGAAATGGAGATTAAAAAAACATCATACAAAGGATCAATGAGACAAAAATTTGGTTCTTTGAAAGGATAAATAAGAGTGACAGACCCATGGCCAGACTGACACACACACACACACACACACACACACACACACACACACACACACACACAGAAATGGAATCAACACAATTGGAAATGAAAAGAGCAATATTACAAAGAAAGAGAGAGAAAATTTGAATAAGCCCAACTGGAAATGAGAAAAGCAATGTTACAATTAAAGAAATACCAAAGGAGTATCTGAGATTACTTATAAAAATCTGTATGTGAGTAAACTAGGAAATCTGGTGGAAATGGAGGAATTCCTGGCTTCACACAACCTCCCAAGATTAAAACAGTAGCCAGGCTCTATGGCTTAGCCTGTAATCCCAGCACTTTGGGAGGCCAAGGTGAGAGGATTGCTTGAGCCCGGGCAACTTGGTGAGAACTCGTCTCTACAATAAATCAAAAATTAGCCAGGCGTGGTAGCACTCACCTGTAGTTCCAGCTACTTGGAAGACTGAGGCAGAAGAATTGCCAGATTGCCGGAGTCCAGCAAGTCGATGCTGGGGTGGCCATGAGCATGCCACTGCACTCCAGCCTGGGCGGTGGAGTGAGACTCCAAAAAAAAAAAAAAGATTAAATCAGGAAGAAATTGAAATCCTAAATAGACCAATAAATTGATTCAATAATAGGAGACCTTCCCACCAAATAAAGCCCTGGGCCAGATGGTTTCTCCAAAAAGTTGACTCAATAATAGGAGACCTCTCCACCAAATAAAGCCCTGGGCCAGATGGTTTCTCAGCTGAATTCTATAAGATATACAAAGAAGGCCGGGCTCGGTGGCTCAGCCTGTAATCCCGTGCCTTTGGGAAGCTGAGGTGAGTGGATTGCCTGAGCCCACGGGTTCGAGACCCGCCTGGGCAGACGAGACCTCATCTCTAAAATAAATCAAAAAAAATTAGCCAGGCGTGGTAGCGCGCGCCTGTAGTTCCAGCTACTTGGAAGGCTGAGGCAGAAGGATCGCCGGAGTTGAGCAGGTCGAGGCTGCATTGGCCGGAGCGGCCACTGCGCTCCAGTCTGGGCAACAGAGTGAGACTCCAACTTAAAAAAAAAAAGATATACAAAGAAGAGCTGATATCAATCCCATTGAAGGTATCCCAAGCAATCAAGAAGGAAAGAAATCTCCTGAATTCAGTCTATGAAGCCAGTATCATCCTTATACCCCTAAATGGCAAAGACCCAACAAGGAAAGAAAGCTATAGGCCGATTTCCCTGATGAACATCGATGTGAAATATTCTCAACAAGATTCTAGCAAATGATATCCAGCAGCACATTTCAAGGATCATCCATCATAACCAGGTGGACTTTATTCCCAGGATGCAAGGATGATTCAACATATACAAATCAATAAATGTAATCCGTCACATACACAGTTGTAAAACCAAGAACCACATGATGATTTCATTAGATGCAGAAAAGGCATTTGATAAAATCCAACATTCCTTCTTGATTTAAAAAACCCTCAAATATCAAAAGAACATTTCTTAAAATAATAAGAGCCATCTATGACAAACCTATAGCCAACATCATACTTACCAGACAGAAGGTGAAAGTTTTCTCCCTAAGAACAGAAACAAGACAAGGATGCCTGTTCTCACCATGCCTATTTAACATAGTATTGGAAGTCCTAGCCAGAGCAGTTAGGCAGGAGAAAGAAATGGGGGGTGGGGGGGCGTATCCTAATAGGAAAAGAAAAAGTTAAATTATCCCTCCTTGCAGATGATATGATTCTATACATAGAAAACCCTAGAGAACCTGACAAAAACCTCCTTACACTGATAAATGACTTCAGTTAAGTCTCAGGATACAAAATCAGTGCACAAAAACAGTTTCATTTCTATATACCAATAAAAAGCACACTGAGAACCAAATAAAAACACAATTTCATTCACAATAGCCACAGAAAAGAAAATACCTTGGCACCCATCTGACCAAAGAGGTAAAAGACGTTTACAATAAGAACTACAAAACACTGCTCAAAGAAATCAAGGACAATCCAAACAATTGGAAGAACATCCCACGTGCATGAATTGGAAGAATCAATATCATCAAGATGTCCGTTCTATCCAAGGCAATCTACAGATTCAGTGCAATCTGTATCAAATTATCAGCATCATTTTTCAGAGACTTGGAAAAGACAATACAGAATTTCTCATGGAAGCAAAAAAGAGCCCAAATAGCAAAAGCAATCTTCAAAAAAAAAAAAAAAAAAGAAAAAGAAAAAAAAATACAAAGCTTGGAGGTGTCACACTTCTAGACTTCAAACTTTACTACTAGGCTATAGTAACCAAGACAGCATGGTATTGGCACAAAAATAGACAAGCCAATGGGACAGGACAGGGAATCCAGGTATAAAACCACAGACCTTCAACCAACTCATCTTTGACAAAGTTTACAAAAACAAACATTGGGAAAAGGAAATCATAATTAGCAAATGGTGCTGGGAAGATTGGCTAATCATATGCAGAAATATGAAACTGAACACTTACCTGTCACCACATACAAATATTAACTCAAAATGGATCAAGGACTTAAATGTGAAACTTCATGCTATGCATAAGAATCTTAGAAGAAAACTTAATGAACACCTCCTGGACATCAGAGTAGGCAATGAATTTATGGCCAAGTCCTCAAAAGTAAATGCAGCAAAATCTAAAATTGACAGGTGGGACTTTATCAAACCAAAAAGTTTTTGCATACCAAAAAAAAACCAAAACAATCAAGACAGTAAAGAAACAACTCACAGAATGGGAAAAAATATTTGCAAGTTATGCATCCAAGCAGTCAAAAAAAAAACAACAAAACTTCACTAATCATGAGAAAAATGCAAATCAGACTATAATGAGATACCACCTCACACCAGTCAGAATGACTATCATTAAAAAGTCAAAAAATAACAGGTGTTAGAGAAGCTGCAGAGAAAAAGGAACATCTCTACACTGCTGATGGGAACATAAACTAGTCCAGCCTTTGTGGAAAGCAGTGTGGCATTTTCTCAAATAACTAAAACTAGAACTACCATACGAACCAGCAATCCCACTTCTGGGAATATATCCAGAGGAACATAAATCACTCTACTGAACAGACACCTGCACACAGGTTTATTGTAGCACTATTCACAATAGCAAAAACATGGAACCAATCCAGAAGTCCATCAAAAGTGGACTGGATAAAGAAAATGCGGTACTTATACACAATAGAATATTATGCAGTCATAAAGAAAAACACAATTATGTTCTTTGCAGCAACATGGGTGTAGCTGGAGACCATCATTCTAGGTGAATGATGTTTCTATCCCAGAAACAAAAAACTGAATACCACATGTTCTCATTCATAAGTGGGCCCTAAACATCAGTGGGCAAATGAGCACAACGGCATTAACAATAAAGACTAGACACTGCTAAAAGAGAGAGAGAGGAAGTACCAGGGGAAGAGGAGGCTTGCTACAAGCCCAGACCTCACTTGCATGTAATTTACTTATGGAGCAAATCCTCATATGTACCCGTAACTCTAAAGTAAGTTTTTTTTAAGTAATGCTGTTAGGGCAATTAAAACATAGAATAAAATCTGTAGAGTAGATACTGGCATTATTATCAATGTAATTAATAATTCCCTGATTTTGGTACTTGTATTATGCTTAGAAAAAGAATGTTCTTCTTAGGAAATACACACTGAAGTATTTGCGGGAAAGGAGTGTTATGATGCAGCCTACTTTCAGAAGGTTCGGAAAAAATAATATGCATGTATAAAGAAACAAAAACAATCCAAATAAATGTAAAATTTTAACAGTTGGAGGACTGATGTATGGGAATTTTGGTACTATTCTTGCAACTTTCTTAAAAGTCTGGAGTCAATTCAAAATAAAAATTACTTTAAAAAAAGCATTTTTAGAGACTGAAAAAGTTTTGTTTCGTTTTTGAGTTGGAGTCTCACTCCGTCGCCCAGACTGGAGTGCAGTGGCCACTCCCGGCCATCGCAGCCTCAACCTGCTGGGCTCTGGCGATCCTTCTGCCTCAGCCTTCCGAGTAGCCAGAATTACAGGCATGCGCTACCACGCCCGGCTGATTTTTTGATTTATCGTAGAGATGAGGTCTCACTGCCCAGGTGGGTCTCGAACCCGCGGGCTCAGGCAATCCACTCACCTCAGCCTCCCAAAGGCGCGGGATTACAGGCTGAGCCACCGAGCCCGGCTTGAAAAAGATTTTAAAGACTCAGGATCTTGGGTCATCACTTTGACAATGTAAGATAAAATTCATTTTGATTTCCTTAAAATTAATAAAACTGTACCAGGATCAGCAAGTGCCTTTGTTTTGTGTCCTCCTGGTGCCTTAAATTAGTTGATGAGGCAGTCATGAACTCCAACACAGGCATATAGATTCAGTATTTTGGATGGAAAATTGCCATTTTCTAAGTCATTTCAATAATGATCATTTGCAGAGTGGCTAGCCATGTGCCAAACTCTATCCTAATTCTAAGATTACACAGTGACAGCTGAAAGAGAACACTCCAGCCCTTGTGCTCATTACCAAGCGAGAGAGATAAGCAATGGAACAACCAAGCATAATGTAACAGGGTGAGTGACACATCCCCGCCATAAGCTGAGTGCTGTAAGACCACTCCAGGAAGACTTGAGGGACGTTTTCAATTTTCTGGCATGCAACAGTGAGAGCGTATGTAGAAGTATGTAGGTATCTTTTTAAGTGTGAATACTTCTTGTACTCCTTGGAGGCATAATAGCTTGTTTACTTGATTAGCTTATTTATTTCACCTCCAGGTACCTCAGTGTCAATGAGTTGTGTCAACGATCAGAGATGTAGAGCACTGAGGAAAGAGAAGGAAAAGGAAGAAAAGCAAGAATACTGTTGTCAGTTTAGTGAGAATTGCCCATTCTTGATATCTGATCTTTCTGGCCTGCCTTCAGCAAGAATCTTATTAAGTCAATTTAGCAAGAATCTTCCAACCCCTGGTGTCTCCTCTTAGTAATTTTCCATCTACTTGCCCCTTCACTCTGATAACTGGTAATAAATCTCCAGCGGTCTTTGCAGTATTAAAAGTTGAACCAGATCTGTCTCCATTGTGATGATACCTTGACACCGATTGTAGTAGTCATGGTAAGTCTTACCATTGTAACGAGTGTCAGAATATCTTTTTCTTTAACACTACTTTCAAAATCACTAATTTCTGGGTATACTTTTACCTCTTACCAAGATTTAGAGAAGTGATTTTACAATATACTATCTTGATTAGTTGTGAAATAGGAGGGAAATAATTTTAAACAAATAATTTCTAAAGTATTGAATTTTGTAAATGGTTTACTTCAAACATTAAACTAGAGTGAATTCAAAGTTATCCCTGTAATGCCAATGTGTACCTCCTTGCATCGTGACATGTTTTCTTGAATGAAA
Source organism: Cephalopachus bancanus (assembly GCA_027257055.1). NCBI lineage: Eukaryota > Metazoa > Chordata > Mammalia > Primates > Tarsiidae > Cephalopachus > Cephalopachus bancanus. The sequence goes on along the minus strand of JAPVLO010000112.1, from coordinate 650,388 downwards.
GAAAAAAATTAAAAAGATCGTTATAACTGATGTTTGGAAAATTGTACATAACCTTCAGTCAATTTTAGCCCAAAGAGGATTCTAATATCAATGTACTGTTAATCACACCATACATTAGAAGCAAATATTACTAGTGATCACCTGTCTTATTGGATTAGAGGTCCACTCTACTCCAGTATGACCTCATCCTAACTAATTTCATCTGCAATGATCCTATTTTCAAATAAGGTGACATTCTGGAGGTTAGTACTTCAACCTATACATCCGAGGCAAACACAATTCAATCCATAAAATCTTTGTAACTTCGAGACTCTACCTTCTAGTATCAGGGAAGTCTGAAGGTATTACAGCTTCTGTTCCACCGGTGAAGTTGGGTATTTGGCTTTCCCTGGATTTCTGAGAAGTCTAACCATATTGCTGAGATTCTTTTTAAATATGGAACGCTTCATGAATTTGTGTATCATTCTTGCACAGGGGCCGTGCTAATCTTCTCTGTATCATTCCAATTTTTTTAAGTATATGTGCTGCTGAATTGAGCGCTATTGCTCAGATTCTTAATTCTACTCCTATTCTGCAATAAGTCCCAATACACACAGGAGTCTGCTATTTGTTCAGAAAGGATCTCACTAAACTTTCTCAACATGTATGTTATGGCAAAAAATAAAGGTTGAGACCCAGAAAGCCAAGGATCTGGAAGTTAAGACAAGTCACTGACCCCACGTGAACCTTAGCTTCTTCCTTTACCCTACACCTCAAAGGGCTGCTTGCAAGGTTCCAGTGTGATATACATTTAAGTGAATTTTTAAAATATTAAGCAGATGCATCAAAAGGCAGATGCATCAAAAGACGCCTCCAACCAATCAGGCATAATTAAACTGTACTTTCTATCCTTCCTTATCACTATAACACTTGGAATACTTCTTATTCTCTAAAACCCCGAGTAATCTCAATAAAAATAGTAACAAATAAAGACCAGCCCGCAACCCCCATCAGCCAACTACCATCACTATACAAAGATGCCGCCCCTCCAGAATCTTCACGAAATAAACCGAATATATCGCCCCCCAAAATAACTCAATCCTCTAAACTCTTAAGCCCAGTATTATCATGATACAATATTCACAGAGCCACAAACAACTCTATAAATAGCCCTAATAACAAAACTCCCCAGATGCCTTTTACCTCTGTTGCCTTTCTCCTCAACAGAGGAAAAAGGCACCCTACAGAGTGGGAGAAAATACTTGCAGTCATTTATATCTGCTTTGTGGTTAATAGCTAGAATATTTTTTAAACTCCTACAACTCAACAACAACAAAAATCAAATAACCTGATTTAAGTAGTCAAAGAACTTGAATAGACATTTCTTCTAAGATTATATACAAATGGCCAATAAACATACGAAAAATACGCTCAACATCACTAATCATGAGAGAAATGCAAATCAAAACCACAATAAGATATCACCTCACGCCCTTTAGGATGGCTACTATTAAAAAAGAGAAGAGAAGTATCGACAAGGATGTAGAGAAATTGGAATCCTTGTGCGCTGTTGGGTGGGAATGTAATGGGACAACTGGTTGACCATACGCAGAAGACTAAAACAAGACCCCTACCTATAACTATACACAAAAATCAACTCTAAATGAATCGAAGACCTAAACATCAAACCTCAAACTATACTAACCTTAGAAAATGCAGCAGACACCCTTATGGAAATTGGAACTGGCAACCAATTCCTGATCAAAAACCCATGCCATAAGAGATAAGATAGACAAGTGGGACTTCATCAAACTGACAAACTTCCTCAAAGCCAAAAAAACCATCAAGAGAGTGGAGAGGCAGCCCACAGACTGGGAAAAAATATTTGCCAACTGTATGTCTGACAAAGGCCTAACATCCAGGATCTACAAAGAACTCAAATGTGCCAAAAGGAAAAAAAAAAAAAAAAAACTGCCCTAATAAAAAGTGGGCAAAAGACACGAATAGACACTCTCAAAAGAAGACATACGAGCAGCTAACAGTTACATGAAAAAATGCTCAGCTTCACTAGTCATCCAAGAAATGCAAATTTAAACCACACTGAGATACCCCCTAACTCCAGTCAGGGTTAACTCAAAAAACAACAGATCATCATCAATAACTCAAAAAACAACAGATGCTGTAGAAGATGTGGGGGGAAAGGGAAAACTTCTACACTGCTAGTGGGAGTGTAAACTAGTACAACCTCTGTGGAAAACAGTTTGGTGATTCCTAAAAGATCTAAAAATCAACCTTCCATACAACCCCACAATCCCCCTACTGGGAATATTCCCAGAGGAACTCAAATGACTCTATGGAAAAGACACCTGCACATGCATGTATATTGCAGCATTAGTCACAATAGCAAAAACATGGAACCGACCGTGCTATCCATCGAAAGAGGACTGGATAAAAAAATGTGGTACATATACACAATGGAATATTATGCAGTCATAAAGAAGGACAAAATTATGAACTTCACAGTAACTTGAATGGACTTAGAGTCTATAATACTGAGTGTTCTATCACAGAAACAAAGAACAGAGTACCACATATTCTCACTCATAAGCGGACCTTGAACATTTATTGTAATACTATAAGAAAGGGATTGGCAGTAGTGGGAAACTGCCAGGGGAGGGGGGAGGCACACCTCATCAACAAGGGTACCTGCATATTGAACATTTGTATACCTAATCCTGAATTGTACCCCTCATCTTTAAAATTAAAAATTAAATAAAAAACAGAATAGAGGTTCCTCAAAAAATTAAAAATAGAATTACCATAAGATCTAGCAATCTCAATTCTGTGTATATTATCCAAAACAATTGAAAGTAGAATTTCAACAAGCTATTTGTACATCCACGTTTATAGCAATACTATTCACAATAGCCAACAGGAGGAAGCAACCCATATATTCACTGACAGATTAACGGATAAACAAAATGTGGTATATACATGCGATGCAACATTATTCAACCTGAAAAAGGAAGGAAAATCTGACACCTGCTACAACCTGGATGAACCTTGGGAACATTATGCTAAGTATAATAAATCAGTTACAAAAAGACAAATACTACATGATTTCACTCATGTGCAGTAGTATCTAAAGAAATGTCTATTCAAGTTTCTAAAGTTTATAGACACAGAAAGTAGAATGATGGTTCCACAAGCTGGAGTGGGGGAAATGGAGAGTTTTTATTTAATGGATATAGTTGAAGAAATTCTGGAGATCTGGCATTCACAATGCGAACATACTTAATATTACCAAATCGTACACTCAAAAATGGTTAAGATGGTAAATTGCATGCTATGTATTTTTCACCACAATTGGAAAATTACAAATTATTTATTTAAAATATTAAATAGTACCTGAAATAAGTCTGTTGATATACTAATTTACTAGGAAATATCATTTAAAGACTAATTTTGGCAACTTTATAAAGATACTAAGCCCAGATATGAACACAACCTAATTCTTTAATACCACTTGCTTTGCTTTTCCCTATCCCCACCCATTTATTCTCCCACTCTGATCGCCAGATCTGCTATACCCCAGGAGTCCCTAACTACAGGGCTTCCTGGACCCTTGACGTCATATGCAAAATAATATGTAATGTAAATTTTTCTGATGAGACATCCATAAAGGTCATCAGATAGCCAATTTGATCAAATAATAAACACCAAATAACAGATTCCAAAAAGGCCAAATAACGTATCCAGGGTCCAGCAGTTCACAGATGATGCCAGAACTGGGATTGGGAACCCAAGCCTCTCTCTGTCCAAACCCAATACACTAGTTCATCTCTACAGCAAGACAATGGCATTAACTATTGGGGTACAATAAAGAGGACATGAGAGGAAAACACAAAGTTACAGATAGGGCTCTTAAAACTGTCATGAGGACTCAATAAGGATGTTGGTACAAGGCCTGGGACATTGCAGGTATATGTTCAAGCCCCTCTGCCCCCACATTGTTTCACAAGACTCCAGGCTGGCACCACAGTGGGAATGAGTTTAAATTGCTGCCCTTCCCAGGAGTATCTCCACTTTAAGTAATCGACACAGCTTTGCACAGGCACCAGCTCAGTTGGAAGACAACGTGGGACTCGAAGCTCTGTCCAGACTCTCAGAACACAAGAAGAGGCCATATTCAACTACTCAATTCATCCTACTCAAAAATGCAGTCAAGCTTAGCAGGACCGTCTTCCTTGAACATCTCAGGTTTCTCGTAGGGAAGGAATTCTTGGCTCTCGCGTCCTGGGGGACAACGGCAGATTATCACTGTCCTCCAGGCTCACTAATGCCTCTTAAGCTCCTCGCTAGGATGAGGCCTGGGCGTCCATCAGCTCAGAGGTCTGCTTCCGCAAGCCTGCTAGGGGAGTGTCATTTAAAATCTGTCCATCTCCGAAGACAACATCTTGTCACACGACAGCTGAGCCTGGGGGAGCAGGATGCTGCAGACAGAAGCGTCCTTTCTAATGACACATGCAGAGAAGCAGGAGGAGCCTGCCAGGGCGGAGGCCACGGAAGTGAGTAGTGGATAACACAGCGGGCTGGAGAGCACAAGCCTGGAGGCCATGTTGCACCAAGGAACGCCCTCGGAGGTGTGTTTAAAAGGAGCTGCAGAGAACAGTGTAATTGCGTTGACTCAGACCTTGTTTCCCCAGATGGTTTATTCTATAATTTGTTCACACTTTGGTGATAAAAGGAAAGTAATTCTGCGCTCAGGAAGCACTATTGATCCTGGCTAATTTGGTCTACAAGGGGCAATTTAAACAGACAGTCAGGTTGCCATGGCAACATCCTTGCTTTATTTACAGTCACAAGTTCAAGGTAGGGGATGGATCTGACGCCTGATTTTCGAGCTGTGTTCCAAGGAGATGAGCGTGTGGAAGAAACACTCCAACGTTGTGAGACGGGCGTGGGGTTCTGGCTTCCACCTTCATTACAACTAGGACAGCCTCACTTCTATCTCTTTTGCGTGTTAGGGTTCTGGTGCTTTACAAATCAGTAAATAAATAAAAACCAGAGAACTGTCTAGGAAGAGGAGCAAGAGAAGGAGGGACGGTGGGAAGAAAAAGCCGCCGCAGCTAAAGCTGCAATTGTCATCTTGTCATCCACCACGCCCCAAACCTAGACTTTAATTTGACCACCTACCACACTCATGTCTGGATGGTTTGGGTTCTTCCCTCTGTTCTTTCTGTCTCTGTGACCCATCTGACATGATGGCCCCAGGGAAGGAAGAGGTGAATACCAGCTCAGGGAGGAGGAAAAGGTGGTGGGTCTCTGTGAGGCTCAAAGAAGGGAAAAGCCTGGCCCACCTGCCACCTCCGAGGGGTGCGGAAAGGTGAACAGAAGGCAGAGGCACAGATTAGATCCACAAACCCCTCTGTGATAAAACCCCAGGGGCTGGGGGTGATCTTAGATGGGCCATGGGGAGGGGGCTTTGAGTATCACTATCTGTCTAGAACTCTAGGAGGAGGACACCCAGTAGGTTCCCAAAAATAGCTGGAGTGGCTATAGCAGAGAGGTAAAGACAGGCAGGTAAAGAGTCCCAGCTTGCCTCCCAAATGCCTACCTTGTGTGTGGGAGAAGGGACCTAGAAGTTATTCCCTTTCCTGGAGGGTAAATGCTGATGATAGCTGTGGGTTGAATTACATCCCCAAAAAGATATGTCCAAATCCTAACCTCTGGTATCCGTGAATGTGTTGAAATACAGTGTTAGAGTCACACTCCCAGCGGGGTCTCCAGAATGTTAGGTCAGGCCTCCTGGGGATGTGGGGTGTCTGGTGTGTAATCCAATGCCACATGAAAGATGCAAAGAATTGCACAGAGGTTAGATTAGAAAATATAGTTTATTTAGAAAGTAAATTAGAGAGGGAGAAAGAGGAGATACACCTCCCAAGGTAGGGGAGGGGGCCAAAGACAGGAAATATGGTCCGGCCACAGCTCAAAGAGCACATGACCACACTATAGCTTAGCAAGGCAATGGCCGCAATGGCCTGGCAACGGTCCTAGGAAACTAATATGCCACCCCCCACGCACACACAATATCTAGACCCTACTGCCCTAGTGAGCTACTATTACAGATAGGGGTATGTTTGGGAACAGAGGTTGGAGGTGGGAAAATTGGGAGGTGAACTTAGAAGAAAAGGTATCATTGTATCAACACGAAGGTATAGAATAAAAACCCTCCTCCAAGGCCATTGCCATCTGAAAGGTATCTTGGTTTCACCAGATATGAAAAGCTGGTGACCTTCTTAGCCTTGGTAGCTGCTGAAGAAGCTGTATATCTCCAGCACAAATTGGCACATAAAGTACTGTTCATTGATTTGCCTGGTGTACAGCTATTCTGATTTTAAAGCTGCTAGAGAATCCACTTCTAAAATAGAAGGGCTGCCTTCTAAAATCATATCTAGTTACCAAGTTCATGATGTTCTTGGATCAAAATGGTTTGGGAGGAGCAAAGAGCCTGCCTCTGTTCCCGTCTTTCCCTCAAGCCACCCGTGAGTCCTTTGGGCCCACTCGTCGGAGAGCTGCCACTAAGGACATTTCAGCACATTGTTTGCTTCAAGGATCATTCTTTTCTTTGACAGTTTTCCCAGAATCATAAAGAAAAGACCTGGGAGTAGATAAATTGGCAAAAGGAAGAGAGAGGCCTGTTTGGCTGTGGCATGTGCATGGAAGTAGCAGATAAGATGATACCACAAACCTGCAAATACTGTGAGCTTTTAAACCCTAGTTCTAAAGAAACCCATTTCCCTGGCTGGTTTATTAAAGAAGCCATATTCTCTGCATTTCTCTGGACAGCATTTCTGCAATAGAGTGGGGCTCAGAAATTAAAGAATACAGGCAAGGAGCCATGACGATCCTAGTTTTGAGAAGTCTGGACCGAGCACCCATCTTATTGGGCTATGGGGAAAGTGACCAAGCAACAGAGATGAGCATTGTATCTTTGGCCTAGTCTGAAAGCACACTTGCCTAGCAGCAGGAGATTTAAGTTATAAGCCCCTGAGGTTCCTTTCCACCTGATTGTGTTGTGTGTTGGGAAATACTAGTGGTTTCTTCTTTGTCGTTAGCTACAGAGACACTTGCACACTTGCTAGGATTATCTCCTAAGTCACATGGCTAGTCATATATAGAGGCGTCTCATGGGCAGAAAATTGTAACGCCTTTTCCAACTACATGAAACTTCATGTCAAAACACTGTCAGAGGTGGGGCTTTTAGTTGCAGAATCTTCCTACTAAAACCTTGCAAAGCTAGGCACATGCTTGTTTTTTCCATTCTGGCCTGTCTCTGGAGGGCTAGGAGAAAAAAATAGCCCAACAATGAGCTCTACGGCATTGGCATGTTCTGCCAAGTCAGGCTTCTCAGACACAATGGCTTCAGGGCTCATCTTTGCAGCATGATGTTTTTCCAGGTTTAAGTCTCCAAGTTTGCTCTTTGACACCAGCCTAGGAAACGGCAGAGGCAATAATCAGGCAATGGCTGCACATTGGCAGGTTTTGCCCAGAGGTGATTTCTTTTTCCTCATCAAAATTCATTACCATCAAGATGGTAGGTTTTCTCATTAATAACCATGACAGTGACTGGCCCTCCTCATTTATCAACTTATGCTCATCCAAAAATGTCAAGTGATTTAATATGATTAGGTAGCTGGATACAAGTGTTTCTATCTCAGCCCCCTTCTGGGCAATCTTGGAGGCAACCTGGCTTTACCTTTGCATAACATTGAATAATTATTCAAGAACTTCACAGAACTATGGAATCATAGGGCGCAGAGGGATCTCAAGATTATAGTCAATTTATTCTCCCCATTTCTAGACAGAAGTGGGCACAAGTCATTTGATTTGGTAGTCATATCTAATCCATACGCACAACTATGAAGAGATATATGCACATATATGTAAATACATACTAGATAAAACCAAAGAAAAAGTGCCTTATACTGCATTAAGTACTTTGCATGCACTGTAACTACTCTATGAGGTATTGTTATTGCTATTATTCCAATTCATAAATGTGTGAGTCAAGGTTGAGAGAGGTGAAACAACTCATCCCAAATCAGTGGCAGAGGTGACATGTAAACACCGGCATTACTGCTGTGTGACTCGTGACTAAGAAAATTGTGATCTGGTTGCTGTATTTGTTCTTTTCTCATGAAACCATGCCATCTTTCTTTCAATACAATTTAGCGAATATTTTGAGCATCTACAAAATGCACAATCTTTTCATCTTTTGTTTTAAGTCAGTTTTTATTCTACAAACTCTTTCTCATCTATCCTCGGTGTTTCCCAAGCCGTTATGAGGAAGTTTTTCCTAATGTTTAATTTTAATGCTCCCATTGCAATGCAAGTCCACTCTCCTTTATTTTATCTTGAGGGAAAGCAGAACAGATGCTTCCTATTTTATTTTTTTACATGGTTGAAGATTGTCGAGTGTGTGTGTGTGTGTGTGTGTGTGTGTGTGTGTGTGTGTGTATGCATGTGTGCAATATTTCTAGCCACAGAAAGGAAGATGATTTTTTTCATCAGTAATTTGGAAGAGACCTGCCCTTGGCAGATAATCTCCAGCTTCTTTACATATGTAGATTGTTTCTGTTGCATTGTTAAGTGTCACAGTCAAAATGGAGGACTTAGCGTGACATTTATACCACCACCACCACTCCAGTTAATCCTCTTTTGAGATTCATAAAGTGCCAAGGACACTCTTGTCTTGTGAATAGTTTCTACTCCTATGGCCTGCGATTCATGGGCCAGACTTATCAGACTGGAAAAATGTAACATAACATCCAAGCTTTGGAGTAATGAGGACTTAAAGGAACCTCAGATAATTTGTTTCTGAAAAAGTTTTCCAAAAATCAGCAGAATTAACTTTATCAAAAGCAGCAGCAAATCTGGCTTTGAAGGAAAATGCATAATTTCACAACAGAATATGCATTTCTGAACTTCCTTGTTTTATAGTTAGAGACTTTTTTTTTGGAGTTGGAATTCCATTCTGTTGCCCAGACTAGAGTTCAGTAGCACGCTCAAGGCCACCGCAGCTTCAACCTGCTGGGTTCAGGCAATCCTTCCAAGTAGCTGGAACTACAGGCGCACGCTACCACGTCCAGCTAATTTTTTTTATTTATTGTAGAGTAGCGGTCTCATCTCACTAAGTTGCACAGGCTGGTTTCGAACCCCAGGGCTCAGACAAGCCCCTCACCTCAGCCTCCCAAAGTGCTGGTATTACAGGCTTGAGCCACTGCCCCTGGTCCACGTTAGAGACATTTGAAGGGGGGAAAATTGCCTTTAATGGCTCTGTTTTTTTTTAAAGAACTAGCATATAAATTGTATTTATTTGTAGTGTACAACATGATATTTTGATATAAGTGTTCATTGTAAAATTTTCAATCAAGTCAATTAACATATCTGTCACTTCACAGACTTATTTTTTCTGGTGCAAAAAATTTCAAATATATAATACATTATAGTTATAATAATAAGTTGGCATTTTGCAAATATACAATACATTATATTAACTATGGTCGCCGTGCTATACAATAGCTCTTCAGGATTTATTCATCCTGAAATGACTCTGAACTGCAAAAATCATTTAAATTGTTTGTTTAATTACCTATTTCTCTGAAGGCCTCTGGAGGACTAGCTAATTAAATGTTTATGATTTCTAAGGCTCTATATCATTGGTAGTAGCTATACTCTAAGAACCACTACCAATTCCAATTCTCCTTCAAAGTACCAGCATAGCACAGAAGATTTCACAGCCTAAGAACACGTTGATTCCAAACACCCAAATGTGAGACACTAGGTTGTTTTTCAGGTGGTCAGGGTATCAAGTTGACCCTTTGGAACACATGGAAACAGAAACACAGCTTCTCTCTATAGCCAAGAGACCAGGGCTAGAGGTGAATTTATATATTTAGGGAAACAAATGGACTTTTTCATCACATCCCAGACAGAACTATCACCATTGTGTACTGTGGTATTTTTGATCACAAGCTGGGTGAACACCAGCATTACCTTGACAGCTGCTAATGCATCTGAAGTTATAGGCCTGGGACTTTGCATCTTGGGGGCTTTTCTCCTGTAATTTTGATGATCAACCAACTTTGGGAGCCATTGGTCAGTGGTACTTTACCCCGTGCAATCCCTAAACAGAACTGAGACCTAGACCAAGGGAGGCAGCGGGGTGAGCAAGGTTGTTGCAAGGAATAGGGAGAACTAGGAAAAAGAGAGTGGTGGAGGTGGACAGGGGGGAGGCAGAGGGGCTGAAAGTGAAGGACAGAAAGCCATCACTGGCCCAGGTTTCTGCTCTGTTTAGGAACTACTTGGCTCGGTGGCGGGATGAATCCACTCACACCGCTTCAAGGGACTGCAGTGCAGTACTGGAGTGCATACCCTCAGGAGTCAGACTGCCTGACTGGGAATCCTACCTCTCGCAAGCTGTGGGACAGTGGGCAGATTACACAACCTCTCTACATCTCAATTTGCTCATTTCTAAACTAGAGGTACTCTAGTAGCAACCTCATAGGGATATTGAAAGTACTAAGAGCTTTAAGCGCTTAACACAGTACCTGGCTCCTAGTAAACCATATGTTGCTTAATGATGGGGAGATGCTTTGAAAAATGCATCGCTAGATAATTCTGGTATTGTATGAACATCACAGGGTGTACTTACACAAACTTAGACAGCATAGCCAACTACATACCTAAGCTATGTCATATAGCCTGTTACTCCTAGGCTATAAACCTGTATAGCATGTGACTGTATGAATACTATAAGAAATTGTAACACAATGGTTAGTATTTGTATGTCTAAACATAGAAAAGATACAGTAAAAAATACAGCATTGTAATCATAGCGGGCAACTGTCATATAACCTTTTCTCCCATCATTGACCAAAAATTGTTATGCAACCCATGACCGTACTGGTATCTCTCCCCATTGTGGCCAAGATACCCAGTGGTAGAGATTAAGGGTAGATAGAGGTATATATAAACTACATTTTGCTGAAGAGGAAAAGCTTTTCCTCTACTCTCTGGGGTTTAGTTAGTGGAGGCTTGAAATTTTAACAGACACAAGACAGGTTAACAGGAGAAAAGGAATACAAATGTATTGATTTTTTAATTTTTTACATTCATGGGAATTCACAGAAACAAAGTGAAACTCAAAGTGGTTAGACTAGGAAGTCTATATATCCCTGATGACAGAAGGAAGGTTTGGTCTTCAAGGATGAAAAACCATGTGGAAATAGGTTTGTTAGGTAGTTAGGCAGACATGAGCAGGAGACAAAGAGGGAAAAGGGTAAGAAAGGGGAAACCAGCTGACATTTAGTTATTTACTCATTTTAGAATTTTTTGTGTGTGTGATGAATTGAGCTGAGTATGAAAGCCACTTGGATTTAAAAGGGAACATTTTTTTTCCTCTCTACACTGCCTTTAGGAATTTGGTCCCCGGCGTGCATGTACACACACACGCATACACACACACACACACACACACACACACACACACACACACACACATCCTCGACATAACCTGTTAGGGAGGCTGACCTTATTTAGTAACTTAATGTTTGAGAGAGAGTAGCCAGTCATATTAAATCACCTAATAACCAAGAGGCGTGGAGAAGCTGCACATCTTTAAAGAAGCATCTGCAAACCTAGATAAGGAACAATTTTGTTAGACTCTTTTAAAACTCCCTAAAATCCTAAAACTGTAGACTCGTTTACTTTATGATATTTAGTTTCAGATTTATGTTTTATGTTAGTCATTAGCTTGGTCTTATAAACTAGAGCTCATTACCTGAATGCAAAATAAATCATAAAAAGACAGAAAATGCATAGCCCCCAAATCATTTAAAGACACCTGTAACTTTAACAAGGTAAAGTTAACAATATCTAAACATTAGTTTATGTCAAAGGTCACATGAAGGATTTATAACCTAACCATAAAAGAGGAAAACAGGTCCAAAAGGGAGCTAACCCATCAAGACCAAAGACTAAGACAAAGAAAATAAGCTATAAAAACCAAACCAAAGAAATAAACGGGGCTATCTCACTCTCTGAATAGCCTGCTCCTCTTGATTCTATAGTGTACTAACTTACTTTAAAAACTCTGATTTGCTTTACTTGCTTGCAACAAAACTGCCTTGCTGTCTTAAATTTGGTGTCATATCCAATTCTTTGTTCACAAATAACCAACAAATCCCGAACCAGCAGGTTTATCCTGATTAGGAAATATATGGGGAAACCAAAGGAAGACAAGGATTCTCTCAGGTTTGTTTATGCAGACTTATCTCGATGCCAGCTCTTCATTTCCATTGTTAAGAGTCCCACTCCTTACTCTGGTTCAGGAGAGAGGGAATTAATGCCACCTTCACCAAGGGATCTTCATGTCCTGCTTTTTGGCAGATGAAGGAAGGGCAGAGAGCTCTTCCGACGTATGCTGACTCTTAATGACCTTCAACTCAAAATAATCCTTAGGCCAAAGGGGCACATTTTGAGGTGACATATCCTGATCCCCCTCAGTATGTATTGATGGTGGAATCCATGGCCTGGGACCTCAGAGCACCACACACTGATCCCCTAGCCCATCCAGGCACCTGTACATGAAGCAGGTAAGTCATAATGAAGGAAGAAGTTTGGACAACTACAGAGATCGCTAGGAACTTGGCACTTTTCGTTAAACGCATGGGAATGTATATCATGGTAGCCAAGGCCTTGGGTAAGACAAGGCGAGGGAGGTCTTAAGCTGTGTATAACTGACAGATCACTGGTACAGTGGAAGGAACAAGGAACACACAACTGTGTGGAAAAACAAACTATGCGCCATTGGCAGTCTTTGCACTTGAGCTTCACTTCCTTTGACCCTCACATGGGTATGCTACTACTGTCTGCAGAGCCCCATGAGGGTTAAATAAAATATCAAGAGCAGAATATAAAACTGTATGAAACACAGGGTCATTCTTACAGGTTCCTCACTGTGTTATTTTACCCACATTGTCTTTCGGGGAACCCTGAAACATGAATTTAAAGTTTACCAATAAGTAGGCTGTATCGCTTCAATGCTTAGTAACTTTGCTTTATTTACTTTTGTGTTTCAGAATTTATTTATGTGTTCTGTTTTGTTTTTAGGAAGGGAAGGAAGAAGGGAAGAAGAAAGAGAGATGAGATATTTGCAGATGGCAAAGAGGCTCTTCCTGCGAAGGCTATGGTGACCAGGAAAACAGCGAGATAAATGCCCAAATTTCATTTCTGCCTCATTCCTCCTGAGTTGCAGTCTCCAGGGAGGAGCTTAGGACTTGGGCCAACCCGAGCAACGAGCCAGGCTCACTCAGGACTATTTATAGTGCTGGGCTGTTGGGCAGCTCTCTTTCTATGTGGATATTTCCAGCTCTTTCTAATTCAAAACAGCTCTTGACAGCCCTGGCACATAACTGTGTGTGTTTAAGTGCTCTTACATATCAATATCCTGGGTCTCACTGGATGCATAGGTTAAAACAATATTAGTCATTCTGGTTTACTCCACTAAGTAAAATAAATTAGTCAGTAGTAACCATCCATTGTTCTCCTATGTAGAGTAGGCGAAAGATTTAGCTTCATTGTCACTGATTTAGCCTTTTCCATTCAATGGAAAGATAAAATCCGACTGTAACAATGGCTTCAGCTGTACCTGTTTTAAGCATGTTCTAAGATTCCTCTGCTCCCTTAATATGGATTCTGAGATTACAGTGTCTCCTCTCTCCAATTTAGGTGGCATTATGAATTATGGATACCCTGTGCACTGAGGCCCACCAGTCACTGATATTGAACAGTTTTGATGAAATACTGCAGCCAGCTCAAATTGTTTTCCAGAGACTCAAATAGACTATTGACAAAACAGCTCCAGCTGCCAGACCCAGCCCCCAGTAAGAGTGTGTCTTTATTTGGTGAAAAAGTGTGGGCTTGCTAGACTAGCCTTGGATTGTCACCAAAAGAGAAGAAAGGAACGGAGATGGAAAGCCGATGGGACCAAGGATGAGAGGCCCTCCAATCCTTTCTTGGGTTTTATCTTGCACTAAGATGGATTGGTGGGAGAGAGTGGCACTTGTTTTCAGTGTTTTTCTTCTGCCCACATGAGACTAAAAATCTGTACTAATATCGACTTTGGTAGGTAGTCATCCAGTTGACACCAAAATGAACTTCTTAATAATAAGAATGCAGCATATCGAAAAACAACCCTTCAAAAGAGTGGCCAAGAATCTCACTGAGCTTTAAGCATTTCCTTGTTGCCGTGTAAGGTTGCCACAATATTGGGCCTCACTAGATCTAGTTATTCTGTTTTTCTTTTTCTTTCTTTCTTTTTTTTTTGAACATCCAGTTAAACCCTGCAGCACAGAGCCTGGGCCCAGGATCAACTGTGACTATTGTCCTGCACAGCAGGAAAACCAACCCTCACCACTTACACTTCTAGCTAGAGGAACAGTCTGGCAGTCCCACCCAAGACAAACCCAACCTTGAGCCAGCCAAACTGTTGTGCGCCCTCCCCTGAATGAGAGAGTTCCCTGAGCCACCAAACAGATGACACACCCCTAGGCTGGTGGAGCAGCTACGTGCCACACCCAAGACCTGAGAGACAACCCCACAGTGCCCTCCGCCTCCCTAATGGATATGCCCCAGGCCTGGTCAAAGACTTCACACCCATGTATCAGACCTGAGAAAAGAACTCACAGGCTATGCCTGGTAGACACACCCCCAGGTCAGCCAAGCAGCTGTGCACCTGAGTTTCAGACCTGAGAAACAGCCTTGGGGACCATATCTGGTAGACACACCCCAAAGCTAACTGAACAGCTGTGCATCGCTGTCCCAGGCCTGAGAAACACCCCTACAGGCTTCCCTTAGCAGACATGTGTCCAGGCCAGCCAAGAAACCATGTGGCCATGTCCCAGGCCTGAGAAAAAAAACCCACTGGCCTCCCTTGGCAAACATGCCTCGAGACCAGCTAAGCAGCAGTATGCCCATACCCCAGCCAGAACAACAGTCTCTTAGCCCAACCCCAGTGAGCCAGACCCTAGATTAGCCAACCCACAGTGTGCACATACATGATCATTTCTTGAGCAACAGCCCAGAAACCTACCCTTGGCGAAGCCACACCACTACCACCACCACCACATACTCTCTCAGCCTAGACCACTGAGACACCCACAAGCATCACTAGTGTGGATTACAGAGTATTAAACTACACAGCGACAACACTACTGAATCTACCTAGAACCAAAGTCAGTGTCGCCCCCACAGAACTGATACTCCAAGACCTATCTATATGAAAGACTTGTTTCCTATGAATCTTACTCTATAAAATTGGAAGAGGCCGGGCTCGGTGGCTCAGCCTATAATCCCGTGCCTTTGGGAGGCCGAGATGAGTGGATTACCTGAGCCCGCGGGTTCGAGACCCACCTGGGCAACTTGGCGAGACCTCATCTCTACAATAAATCAAAAATTAGCCGGGCGTGGTAGCATGCGCCTGTCGTTCCAGCTCCTTGGAAGGCTGAGGCGGAAGGATCACCAGAGCCCAGCAGGTCGAGGCTGTGGTGGCCGGGAGCAGCCACTGCACTCCAGTCTGGGCAACAGAGTGAGACTCCAACTCAAAAAAAAAAAAAAAAATTGGAAGAGACAACTATTCTATCAGAGGAATAGAAATCAAGGTAAACATGAAAACATGAAAAAATAAAGAAACATGACACCTCCAAAGGAATACAACAATTCTTTCTCTTTTTTTACTTTTAATTATTTTATTCCAAAGATGTGGGGTACAATTCAGGGTTATGTTTACAAACGTTCATTATGCAGATATCCTTGTTGATGAGGTGTGCCCCTCGCCTCTGGCAGAGTCCCACTACTGCCAATCCTTTTCATATAGTATTACGATAATTGTTCAAGGTTCGCTTATGAGTGAGAACATGTGATATTTGGTTATTTATTTCTGTGATGGATCACTCAGTATTATAGACTCTAAAGTCCATCCAGGTTGCTGTGAAGTTAATGATTTTGTCCTTTATAAGGACAAATGTAATATTTGTAATATTCCACCGTGCATATGTTTCACTTTTTTTTTAATCCAGTCCTCTTTTGATGGGCAGCGTGGTTGGTTTCAAGTTCTTGCTATTGTGAACAATGCTGCAATAAAAATATGTGTACAGGTATCTTTTTCATAGAGTGATTTGAGTTTCTCCAGGTATATTCCCGGTAGGGGGATTGTGGGGTCATATGGAAGGTTGATTCTTAGATCTTTTAGAAATTGCCAAACTGTTTTCCACAGGGACTGTACTAGTTTACACTCCCGCCAACAATGTAGAAGTGTTACCTTTTCGCTGCATCCTCTCTAGCATCTGTTGTTTTTTGAGTAATTAATGATGGCCATCCTGACTGGAATTAGGGGGTATCTCAGTGTAGTTTTAATTTGCATTTCTTTGATGACTAGTGAGGCTGAGCATTTTTTCATGTATCTGTTGGCTGCTCGTATGTCTCCTTTTGAGAAGTGTCTCTTCATATCTTCTGCCCACTTTGTAATGGGCTGTTTGTTTTTTCTTTTTGGCACGTTTGAGAACCTTGTAGATCCTAGATGTTAGGTCTTTTTCAGACATACAGTTGGCAAATATTTTTTCCCAGTCTGTGGGCTGTGTCCCCGCTGTCTTGATGGTTTCTTTGGCTTTGCAGAAGCTTGTCAGTTTGATGAGGTCCCACTTGCCTATCTTATCTCTTATGGCATGGGCACTTGGGGTTTTTATCAGAAAAAAAGTTTTGGTTGCCAGTTCCAATTTCCATAAGGGTGTCTCCTGTGTTTTCTAAGATTCTTATAGTTTGAGGTTTGACATTTAGGTCTTTTCCATTTAGAGTTGATTTTTGTGTATGGTGATAGGTAGGGGTCCTGTTTTAATCCTCTGCCTGTGGTCAGCCAGTTTTCCCAGCAACGTTTACTGAATAGGTTCTCCTCTCCCCAGTGATTGTTAGTGGAAACTCTGTTGAGGATGAGTTGGTTATGAAATTGAGGTTTTGCTTCTGGAATCTCTATCTTGTTCAATTTGTCTATAAGCCTGTTCTTGTACCAATACCAGGCTGTTTTGATTATTGTAGCCTTGTAATAAGGTCTGGAAGTGTGATACCTCCCACATTGTTTTTTGGGGTTTTTTTGTGTGTGTTCATTCGTTTGTTTTGCTGAGGATTTTTTTTTGCAATCTGTGGTCATTTATGCTTCCATATGAACTCCTGTATTGTCATTTCTAGGTCAGAGAAGAATGCTGCTGGTAATTTAATGGGTATTGAGTTAAACCTGTAGCTTGCCTTGGGTAGGATGGACATTTTAACAATGTTGATTCTTCCAATCCATGAGCATGGATATTTTTTCATGTGTTTGCGTCATCTTTGATTTCTTTGAGCAGTGTTTTGCAGTTTTCGTTGTAAAGGTCTTTCACGTCTCTGATTAGGAAGATGCCGATGTATTTCTTTTTTTTTTTTGGCTGCTATTGTGAATGGGATTGTGCTTTTTATTTGGATTTCTGTTTGTTTATTGTTGGTGTATACGAATACGACTGCTTTTTGCACATTTATTTTATACCCTAAGACTTTGCCAAAGTCCCTTATCAGTACAAGGAGGTTTTTGACAGATTCTCTTGGGTTTCCGAGGTATAGCATCATGTCATCTGCAAAGGGGGATAACGTGACTTCCTCTTTTCCTATTTGGATACCCCTGATTTCCTTCTCTTGTCTGATTGCTGTAGCTAGGACTTTCAATACTATGTTGAACAGGAGGAGTGAGAGTGGGCATCCTTGCCTTTTTTAAGTTTTCAGGGGAAATGGTTCCAGTTTCTACCTGTTTAGCAGTACATTGGCTGTGGGTTTCTTGTAGATGGCTCTGACTATTTTGAGGTATATTCCAAGAAGGGGTGCTGGATTTTATCAAAGGCTTTTTCTGCATCTAGGGATATAATCACATGGGGGGGTTGGTTTGTTTGTTTTTTACATCTGTTGTTGTATTTAATTACACTTATGGTCTTACAAATGTTGAACCAGCTCTGTATCCTGGGGATGAAACTTACTTGGTCATGGTAGATTTTTTTTGAGATGTATTGTTGAATTCGGTTTGCTAGGATATTGTTGAGAATTTTAGCATCTATGTTCACCAAGGATATTGGCCTGTAGTTCTCTTTCTTTGTTAGATCTTTACCTGGTTTGGATATCAATGTGATGTTAGCTTTGTAAAATGATTCAAGGAGAGTTCTATCTTTCTCAATTGCCTGGAATACTTTCAATAGGATTAGTATCAGTTCCTCCTTGTAGAATTCTGCTGGAAAGCCATCTGGTCCAGGGTTTTTTTGGTTTTTTTTTTTTTTTTTGGAGGTAGTTTTTTAAATGACATAGTCAATTTCCCTGATTGGGTCTATTTAGGGTCTTGATTTTTTTCTTATTTCAACCTGGGAGGTTCTGTGATGTCAGAAAGTTCTCCATTTCCTCTAAGTTTTCAAGTTTGCTTCCAAATAAGTGTACATAGTAGTCTCTGATAATGTTTTGTATTTCTTTGAGGTCAGTTTTGACTTGATCTTTTGCATTTCTGATTGTGTTTATTTGGGTTTTTTCTCTTTTTCTCGGTCAGTCTAGCCAGAAGTCCATCTATCTTGTTTATCTTTTTGAAGAACCAGTTTTTTGTTACATTGATTTTTTTTGTATTATCTTTTCGTCTTCTATGTCCCAATTTTAGGCTTTTATTTTGGTGATCCAGATTCTTCTGCTGAAGTTAAGGTTTTGGTGGTCTTGCTTTTCCAGCTTCCATAGATTTATTAGGCTGTTAAATTGTGATGTTTCCAGTTTCTTCATGTGTGTTCGTAGAGATATGAATTCCCCTCTTAGTACTGTTTGCGTGGCATCCCAGAGGCTTTGGTAAGATGTTTCTTCATTTTCATTTGTTTCCAGGTATCTTTTAATCTTTGTTTCGATTTCCATGTTGACCCAGGAAGCATCATGCTGTTTGGTGTCCATGTTTTTGTGGGTTTTGGGGGAACTTTGTTGGTGTTGATATTTATTTTTATTCCACTGTGGCCTCAGAAGGTGCCCAGCAGAATTTCAATCTTATGAAATTTGTTTATGCTGATTTATGGCCAAGGATGTGGTCAACCTTAGAGTACATTCCATGTGGTGATGAGTAGAATGTATATTCCATGGTTGTTGGGTGGGGTGTTCTGTAGGTATCTATTAAGTCCATGTGGTCAAGTGTCATATTGAGGTTCCAGATCTCCTTGTTGATTTTTGGACTTGATGATCTGTCTTGGGTTGTTAGTAGGGTATTTAAGTCCCAGCTATGAGAGTGTTAGAACCAATATCTTTTTTTAAGCTTCCCTATCAGCTGCTATATGAAAGTTGGTGCTCCTATGATGGGTGCATATATGTTTAGGATGGATAGCTCTTGTTGATAGATTGAACCTTCTATCATTATGTAGTGATCTTTTGTATCATTTTAAATTCTTGATAGCTTAAAGAGTATTTTGTCTGATATTAATATTGAACCTGCTTTCTTTTGTGTTCCATTAACCTGAAATTTTGTTTCCCATCCTCTTACTTTGAGTCTGTGAGTGTCCTTTCAGGTGAGATGAGTCTCTTGGAGACAATATATATTGTTGCCTCATGATATTTTATCCATTTTGCCATACTATACCTTTTCAGTGGTACATTTACTCCATCCACATTCAAGCTAATTATTGAAATGTGAGAGTTTATCCCTGTCATAGGTTCTTATAGAGTTTGTTGTTGTTGCTGTTTGTTGTCCTTCTTTTGATTTGGGGGTTGATCCATTTGTGTTTTCAATATTTTTTCCTGCATTCTTGTGAAAGGTGTTGTTGTTCTTTTTTTCCTTTCTTCTGTGTTTAATATTTTCTTAAGTGTTTCTTGTAAAAGCTGGTCTGGAGGCAGTGTAAGCTCTTATGGATTGAATGTCTGGGAAAGATTTTAATTCTCCATCACTGATGAAACTTTGCTTAGCTGGGTAGGCAATTCTTGGTTGAAATTGTTTATCGTTGAGAACTCTGAAGATTGGGCTCCAATCTCTCTTAGCTTGAAGTGTTTCTGTAGATATGTCTGCTGCTATTCTAATTGGTCTTCCCCTGTAGGTAGTCTGATCTTTCTCTCTTGCTGCCTTTAGTATTTTTTCTTTTATACCTACTTTGGGTAGTCAAATTACTGGGTGTCAAGGAGCCAGTCTTCTCATTTGTTGTCTTGCAGGAGTTCTCTGAATCTCTTGTGTTTGAATGGTCACATCGCTGATGAGATGAGGGAATTTTTCTTGTATAATTTCATGGAATGTTTGTTCCAGGGTGGTCTCTGTCTCTCTTTCCACCTCGGGAATTCCAATTAGTCTTAGATTTGGCCTCTTGAAATCTCTCAAAGGTTTTTGTCTATCTTTTTAAGCTGCTTTTCTGTTTTAAACAATTTGGGTTAGTTCCATATTTTGGTCCTCAAGCCCTGAGACTCTTTCTGCTTGGCTAATTCTGCTTTCTATGCTCATCAGTTTGTTATTTATTTTATTCACTGTATTCTTTATTGTTGTAATCTCAGTTATCAATTCCTTATTTTTTCCTCTTGTCTCTCCTTAATTCTATTTATTCTCTCTATTAATGACTTGATATCTGGGTTTGTAGTTTGAGACCAGTCATTCTGGGGGCTCTTCATTGTTTGTGTTCTGAAGTCTGTATTCTCAGTATCTGACCTCCCAGGGGTCTGCATGAGACCCATATTCTTCTTTCAATTTTTCTTCATTTGTGTAGATTTTCTTCCTCTCCCTCCACCCTTTTTTTTAACCTCTTCCTTAATTCTGTGGTTCAGGAATGAAGCCAAGGGTAGCTTTTACTTCTGTTTGCTCAATCTTCTATTCTTCCTATTCTCCTATGTGGATCCTCTGACTTTGTTCAATTCTGAAGCTGGACTGTTGGTGGGGTGGCTATACTTTTTACAGTTTTGAGATTTAATTAAGGGAGGGCTGTGATTCAGAAACTATCTGCAAATCACAGTATCAGTTGACAGATGTGTGGGTCCCCTGGAACCCACTTCCCACTGCCTTACAATCTGTCTATGTAGTGGGGGTATAGGTTTGCTCCCTGAAAGCAAAATGAAGTAAGAAAAAGCAAAAGAATGGGAAAAGGAAGGAGGGGGATGAGAGGAGGGTGGAAAGAGAGAAGAAGAAAAGGGAAAACAGACAGGTATACCAACTAACAAATGAAAAGAGACACAAACAAAGACAAAAAAGATAAAAAAACTAAAACATACAGACAATCATACAAACACACAAAGCAACAAAAAAAACCTATTGATGTACTCTCCCTCAAAAATACCCATATACAAACAGGAAGTCTAAAAAAAGTAGCAATAAAATAACAGAAGCAAAGCAAGTACAAAAATTTAATCAAAAACAGAGAGAAAAAAACTAAAACAAACTAACTAAAAAAACTTGCAAAACAAACAGAAAAAAAAAAAACTTGCTCTGAGGTAGTTCCTATAAGTCCAACTTCCTTTCAGTTCTGATCTCTAGCCCCTCCCCTCTGCTCTCAGCACAGGCTGATAGGGTTGTTCTCAGCCTGGGTCAGATTCCCCACAGACTAGGAAGAGGGTGGATCAGATCTGAACTCACCCGGCTTGCTGCCTGTCAATTCTCCCACTCAGATCTCATGTGCCTGTGACTGATCCAGCATGGGGGAGGGGCATCTGTCTCTCCTAGTTCTTCCCGATTATCTCTAGGTCCCAGATTGGAGGTTGGGTGGAGCTGGGTGGGGCAATACAGTTCTCTACCTGGTCTCAGGACAGAGAAAATGGCTCTGGCCATTTCTTCACTGGTGATGGGGCTCCTCTCCAGCTCTCCCCGACCTGCTCTCTCTCTCCATGGATCTGGGGCTCCAGCTGCTTTGCTGTCACAGGTGATGGTGTGGGACAGGTGCCAGCCAGGTGATGAGAATAAGCTCTATATCGCAGACTTTTTTCAGGAGAGCCCCAAGAATAGCAGATGATCCTGTGTGCCAGTGGCTCTAATCTCAGGGTGTAGGGGGTTGCAGTCACCTTCAAAGGAGATCCCTGGGTGCATGAACCCTAGTCTCCCCTCAGACAGACTTTCACTCCCCCACTGGCACACACCTACTCACGCAGAGAGTCTTTATGGATGCTCACTTTTGCAGAGACTCTCACAGTCCTACCTGTCTCATCACCATCTTGCCAGAATCAGAATACAATAATTCTACAGTAACTGATGCTAATCATAAGGAAATTTACAAAATGCCAGAAAAAGAATTCAAAATAGTAACCTTAAGGAAATGCACTGCGGTACAAGAGAATACAAATAAACAATTCAGCAAAATTAGGAAATTATGATTTGAATGCAACAATTAACAGATTTTTTTAAAGGAGCAAACAGAAATCCTAGAAGAATTCAATAAATGGAATAAAAAAATATAATCTAGAAGAACAAAAACATGACCTTTGCAGCAACATGGATGCAGCTGGAGACAATCATACTAAGTGAACTATCACAGAACAAAATCACTGAATATTGCATGTGCTCACTCATAAGTAGGTCCTGATCACTGGTCACACGAACACAGGGTGGGATCAGCAGCCACTGGACACTACCGGAGAAGGAGAGATGGGAAAGGGAACACATGGCAACACACTGGGTACCAGGTTCACTACCAGGGAAGAAAGAACCACCTACAAGGCCAACTTCACCTACATGCAACGTACATATGTAGCAAATCTTCACTTGTACCCCACAACTCTAAAATAAAATGTAAAATGTTTTAAAAATACAATCGAGAGCTTCAACAGAGTAGACCAAGGAGAAAGAATTTCTGAACTTGAAGACATGATTTTTGAAATAACAGGCAGATAAAACAAAACAAAAAGAATGAAGGATTAATAGAACACAACTAAGGAAACAAATATTCATTCACATTATGGGCATTCTAGAAGGAGAAGAGAAGATAAAATGTGTAGAAAAAAATATTTAAGAAGATAATTCTAGTTGAAAATTTCTCAAGTCCAAATAGATTCAACCCAGACAAGTCCTCATTAAGATATAACATAGCCAAAATGTAAAAAGTTGAAAATAAAAAAAGAATTTTTAAAAACATCAGAGAAAAGCATTAAGTCACATATAGGGGAATCCCCATTAGACCAGCAGCAGACTTCTCAGCAGAAACTTTATAGGCCTGTAGAGAATGGGATGATATATTCAAAACATTGAAAGAAAAAAAAATTGCCAATCAAGAATATGATGCCTAGAAAAGCTATCCTTCAGAAATGTCTCTTTCACAGACAAGCAAAAACTAAGGGAATTTATCACCACTACCTGGCTTTACAAGAAATAATCAAGGCAGTCTTACATCTGGAAAAGATGATCACCACCACCATGAAAACATGCAAACTATAAAACTCACTGGTAGAACTCACTGGTAGAGTCTATATACAAAGAAGAAAGAGAAAGGAATTAATCATATTACCACAGAAAACCACCTAACTGCAAAAATAAATAATAAGGAATGAAGTAAGGAACAAAGGATATGCAAAACAACCAGGAAAAAAGTCAATAAAATGAGAAGAGTAAGCTCTCACCTGTCAATAATAACCTTGAATGCCAATAGACTGAAAAAAAAAAAAGGTATAGATTAGCTGAATGGATTTTTTAAAAGACCCAACTATATGCTGTGTGCAAGACACTCACCTCATCTGTAAAGACATGGATAGACTGAAAGTGAAGGGATGGAAGAAGATATTCCACACAAACAGCAACCAAAAGCAAGCAGGAGTGCCTATATTTATATCAGGCAAAACAGATGGAAGGTCCAAAGTAAAAAGAGACAAAGCAATACATTATATAATAATAAAGGGATCAATTCAGCAAAAGAATATAACAACACACACACACACACACACACACACACACACACACACACACACATACACACGTGTGTGTTTATTCAACAATGAATTACCCAGATATATAAAGCAAATATCATTAGATCCAAAGGGAGAGCTAGATTCAATACAATAATAGCTGTGCTCTTCAAAGCTTACTTTCAGCATTGGAAAGATCACCTAGGCAAGAAGTCACCAAAGAATTGTTGGATTTAAACTGTACCATAGACCAAATGGACCTAACAGACATTTACAGAACATTTTACGTAACAACTGCAGAATATTCATTTTTTTTTTCATTAGCACATGGGACATTCTTCAGATTAGCCATATGTTAAGACACAAAGCAAGTCTCAAAAAATTTTTAAAAAGCAAAATCATACCAGATATCTTTCCCGACCAAAACGTAATAAGTCTATAAATCAAGAGAAGCATTTGAAACTACACAAATATTTGGAAATTAAGTGACATACTCTTGAAGAAACAATGGATAAAGACAGAAATTAAGAATAAAACTGCATAATTCCCTGAGACAAATGAAAATAGAAATACAATGAACAAAATTGAGAATTAAAAAAATGCAAAAAAGCAACAAAACAAAAACCTGATTTTTTGAAAGTTAATCAAAACCGATAAACCATAGCTAGATTAACAAAAAAAGAAGACCCAAATAAAACCAGAAACAAAAAAGGAGACATCGCAATGGGTGCCACAGACAATCAGAGACTACTTGTACTTTTGTACAAAAGACAATCAGAGACTACTTTAAACAACTATATGCTAAAAATTTAAAAACCTAGAGAAAATTGATAGAGTTCTGAATGCATGCAACCTACCAAGATTGAACCAAGAAGAAATAGAAAATCTGGACAGACCAGTAACAAATAACAAGACCGAAATCAGTAATAAAAGTCTCCCGAGAAAGAAAAGTAAGGATAGCTTCACCGTTGAATTCTACTGAATCTTTAAAGAAAAATTTATACCAATTCTTCTCAAACTATTCTAAAAAACTGAAGTAGAGTGAAGTCTTTCTAACTCATTCTACAATGCCAGCATAACCATAATACTGAAACCAGACAAGAACACAGTGAGATAATAAAACTACTGGCCAATATTCTTGAGGAGCATAGAGGCAAAAATCCTCAACAAAATACTAGTGAATTTAATCCAGCAATACATCAGAAAGATGATACACCATGATCAAGTGGGATTTAACTCAGGAAGTTTCAACGTATGAAAATCAATAAACATAATATCACATTCAACAGAATGAAGGACAAAAAACATATGATCATCTCAATAGATTTTTAAAAAAACATTTACAAACTTATTTCTCACTGGCAGAAATGTGTTGACTGTAGTGGTTCCTATTTTGATTAATAAAGATGTGTTTGAGCCTAGTTATAATGAAAAAAAGCATTTGATAAGATTCAACATCTGTTCGTGGTTTTACAAATTTCAATGAATTAGGTATAGAAAGAGAGTACCTTGGTAAAATTAAGTCCATATACGACAAACCCAGAGCTAAAATCACACTGAATGTGGGGAGAAAAAAAAAAAAAGCTGAAACCAGATAGAGATGTCTCTCACCACTCTTTTTTTTTTTTTTTTTTTTTTTTTTTTGAGTTGGAGTCTCACTCTGTCGCCCAGACTGGAGTGCAGTGGCCGCTCCCGGCCACCGCAGCCTCGACCCGCTGGGCTCCGGCGATCCTTCCGACTCAGCCTTCCGAGTAGCCAGAATTACAGGCATGCGCTACCATGCCCGGCTGATTTTTTGATTTATTGTAGAGATGAGGTCTCGCTGCCCGGGCGGGTCTCGAACCCGCGGGCTCAGGCAGTCCACTCACCTCAGCCTCCCAAAGGCACGGGATTACCGGCTGAGCCACCGAGCCCGGCTTCTCACCACTCTTATTCAGCATAATACTGGAAGGCCTAGCAAGAGCAAACAGGCAAGAGAAAAAAAGAAAGAAAATAAAGGACATTCAAATTGAAAAGGAGGCAGTCAAATTGTCCCTGTTTGCAGACATAATCTTATTTTTAAAAATCCTCATGAATCTACAAAAAAACTTATAGAACTGATAAGTACATTCAGTAAAGTTGCAGTGCACAAAATCAACATACAAAAATTAGTAGCATTTCTATGTATGAACAAAGAACTATGTGAAAAAGAAATCAAGAAGGCAATTCTATGTACAATAGATACAAAAAATAAAATACCTAGAAAAAAAACTAACCAAGGAGGTGAAAGAAGACGACAGAGAAAACTACAACACACTGATAAAAGAAGATGAAAAAGACACAAATGGAAAGACATCTCATGTTCATAGATCAGAATAATTAATATTGTTAAAATGACCATACTACCCAAAGCAATCTACAGAGTCAATGTAGCATCTACCAAAATATCAAGGACATTCTTCAGAGAAGTAGAAAAAAAAAATCTTAAAATTTGTATTGAAAAGCCTAACATCCAAGATCTACAAGGAGCTCAAATAAATCTACAGGAAAAAAATACCACCATTAAAAAGTGGGCATGGCCGGGCTCGGTGGCTCAGCCTGTAATCCCACGCCTTTGGGAGGCTGAGGTGAGTGGATTGCCTGAGCCCGCGGGTTCGAGACCCGCCTGGGCAGCGAGACCTCATCTCTACAATAAATCAAAAAATCAGCCGGGCGTGGTAGCGCGTGCCTGTAATTCCGGCTACTGGGAAGGCTGAGGCGGAAGGATCGCCGGAGCCCAGCGGGTCGAGGCTGCGGTGGCCGGGAGCGGCCACTGCACTCCGGTCTGGGCGACGGAGTGAGACTCCGACTCAAAAAAAAAAAAAAAAAAGTGGGCATGAACAGACACTTCTCAAAGGAAGACATTCAAGCAGCTGACAAACATTAAAAAAATGCTCAGCTTCACTAATCATCAGAGAAATGCAAATCAAATCTACAATGAGATACCACCTCATACCAGTCAGATGGCAATCATTAAAAATTTTTTTTTAAAAAACCAAGTACTGTTGATGCTTCAGAGAAAAGGGAACACTTCTGCACCACTGATGGGAATGTAAGCTGGTCCAACCTTTGTGGAAAGCAGTGTGACATTTTCCCAAAGAACCAAGAACTAAAACTTGAGCTGTCACATGATCCAGCAATCCTACTTCCGTGACTCCACCTAGAAACATAAATTGCTCTGCCAAAAAGACACCTGCACATGTATGTTTATTGCAGCACTATTCATAATAGCAAAAGCATGGAACCAACCCAGATGCCCACTGAATGTGGACTGGATAGAGAAAATGTGGAACATATACACAATGGGATACTATACAGCCATAAAGAAGGACAAAATCACATCCTTTGCAGCAATCGGGTGCAGCTGGAGACCATCATTCTAAGTGAACTATCAGAGAAATAGTAAACTGAATGCCACACGTTCTCACTCATAAGTGGGCCCTAAACATCAGGCACGTAAACACAGAGCAGGAACAACTCACGCTGGGCCCTGCTAAGGGGGGAAGGAATACAGGAGGGATAAAAGGCAAACATCGCCCACTGGGTACCATGTCCACTACTGGGGGAGAGAGGGATTTCTAGAAGCCCAAACCATACCTGCATGCAATTTACTTATATGGCAAATCTTCACATGTACCCCACAACTTTTAAAGATTAAAATAAATTATTTAAAAAATTTGTATGGAACCACAAAATACACTTAGTAACCATAACAATCCTGAGCAAAAAGAACAAAGCTGAAGGCATCACACTACCAGACTTCAAATTAGACTACAATGCTGTAGCAACCAAAACAACATGGTCTTGGCATTGAAACAGAAACAACGAAACAAAATAGAGAGCCCAGAAATTAATCCACATATCTACAGCTAACTGATTTTTGACAAAGGCACCAAGAGCACTCATTGGGAAAAGAACAGTCTCTTCAATAAATGATGATGGGAAAACTAGACATTTATAAGCAGAAGAATAGAACTAGACTCCTACCTCTCATCCTATACAAAAATCAACTCAAAATGAATCAAAGACCTATATATTAGGCCCAAAACTGTAAAACCACTAAAAGAAAACATATAGGAACCACTTCAGGACATTAGCCTGGGGAAATATTTTATGAATGAGACCTCAAAAGCAAAAATAAACAAACAGGATTATATCAAACTAAAAATTTTCTGCAACACAAAAGGAACCATCAACAGACTGAAAAGACAACCTACAGAACGGGTAAAAATATTTGCAAGCTATTCATTGAACAGGGGATTAATACCCACAAATACAAGGCACTCAAAGAACTCAACAGCAAAGAAACAACTCAAGGTAAAAATAGGCATACAAATAGACAACAAATATATTTTAAAATGCTCAACATCACTAATCATCATCATTTGTAAACGCAAATGAAAACCACAATGAGGTATCATCTCACCCCAGTTAGGGTGGCTAGTATCAAAAAGTCAAAAAATGCAATTGCTGGTGATGATGTAGAGAAAGGAGGTCTTAGACACTGTTGGTGGTAATGTAAACTTGTACAGCCACTATGGAGAATAGTACGGAGGTTCCTGAAATAACTACAAATAGAACTACCATATATCAGGCAATCTCATTAATGGGCATTCATCCAAAATAAAGGAAATCAGTATATTAAAGAGACATCTACACCCCTGTGCATACTGCAACACCATTCACCATAGCCAAGATACATATCAACCTAACAACAAATGAATGAATAAAGAGAATGCGGTATGTATACACAATGGAATACTATTCAGTCACACACACAAAAATAATGAAATTCTGTCATTTGTGGCAAATGGATGGAGCCGGAAAATCTTATGCTAAGTGAAATAAGCCAGGAACAGAAAGTTAAACACCAGTGTTCTCACTCTTATGTGGAAGCTAGGGGGATAAAAGTTGATCTCATAGCAGTAAAAGGTAGAACAGAGGATATTAGAGGCTGGTGAGGGTGGGGGGAGAAGACATTTGTTAAAAAATACAAAATCATGCCTAGATAGGAAGAATAAGTTAAAATGTTCTATTCCACAGTAGGATGACTACGGTGAGCACTCGTTTCAAATAGCTAGAAGGAACCGGGCTCGGTGGCTCTGCTTGTAATCCCGCGCTTTGGGAGGCTGAGGGGAGTGGATGGCCTGAGCCTGCAGGTTCGAGACCTGCCTGGGCAACTTGGCGAGACCTCATCTCTACAATAAATCAAAAAATCAGCCGGGCGTGGTAGCGCATGCCTGTAATTCCAGCTACTTGGAAGGCTGAGGCGGAAGGATCGCCAGAGCCCAGCAGGTCGAGGCTGCGGTGGCCAGGAGCGGCCACTGCACTCCAGTCTGGGCGACAGAGTGAGACTCCGACTCAAAAAAAAAAAAAAAATAGCTAGAAGGTAGATATTGAATGTTCCCAACACAAAGAAATGATACATTTCTTGAGATAGGGGATATGTTAATTGCCCTGATCTGATAATTATACGTTGTACATATTGAAATATCACTGTGTCCCACAGATATGTAAAATTATTATATGCCAGTTTAAAGGTAAAATTTTAAAAGTCTTTGAAACAAATATCAGTATTTTGTCTATTATTTATTTTAGAAACATATTTTCCAATTTCCATTTTGTTCATGTCTTATGACACCAAACATTTCTAAATTTTATTAATTTAAATCTACTATTCTTGTTCTTTGTTTTATACTCCTTCCCCACCCCAAGAATGTATAAGATTTATCTAATTTTATCTTTTCTTACAGTTTCATATTCTGTGCTTAATGTTTAATCAGTTAAGAATTTATTTTGGAGTAAGTCATGAGGTAGGGAAATTAAGTTAATTGTTTTCCTGTGATTAGTCTGTCACTGAAAAATCATTTGTGGTATTATCTGCTTTTCCACTCTAACTTGAAATGGAAACTTTGCTACATACTAACTTTTAAAATACATGGAGGATCTATTCATGAACTTTTAAAGCTTTTATACTTTATTTCTTTTTATCTATTTATCCACCGGTAAAAATATTTAAGCTATGTTGACATTATAAATGTGTTTTCACATCTGGTGGTGATAGATAACTTGTTATATTATTTTAACATTTGTTATTACCGTTCTCATTGCTTATTCTTCCAGATAAACTGGGGAATTATTCTTACATTATAAAATAATGTTTGGATTTTGATTGGAACTCCATAATGGATTTTAAAATTAATTTTGGAAGAATTGCTATCTCTACAACAGTAAGAATTACCATCCAGAAACACAGTCCCCCATCAGTCCAGCTGCTTTTAAAGTTATGCATTTTCCCTTATGTGAGTGCTTTGACTCTTATGAGGATTTTCCCTAATTATTTTATATTTAAGATGACTATTATAAATGGAAAAGAAAATAAAAGATACAGGAAAAGAACATTGATTTGGCCTTTTTACCGAATTATCTTTTTTAATTTTGAAGTTTATTGGTTTTTGGTGTTGATATTGGTATTTTGGATTTTTTTTTCGGGTGACCAATTTATAATCCATAAATAATGATACTTTTTACCCAATATTTCACCTCACTTATTTTTTCATTTCTAGTTGCTTTTTATTATTTCCAGAATTATGTTGAAAGATAATGGTTAGCTTTCTTGCTGTTTTTTTTACATAGGAATGACAACATTCTTTAAGGGTTTGTGATTTGTGAAGCAATTAAAGATTAGCCCATTGACTCCACCTAAGAGCTCTTTGAGGGAGGTACTATTAACATTCTCATCTAATGGGGAGAAAAAAATGAGACACAGAGACATTGAATAATTTGCCCAAGATCATACTGCAAGTACTGGCAGAGCCAAGATTTGAATCCAGGCATTCAGATGACCAGGGTGGTCATAATGATCTAATGACTCTCCAGTCACAGATTGGGATAGCATGCAGGTTAAAGTGGTTTTAATGGCCTCTGCAGTACCTCTAGCATCGCATACTGCTAATGCTAGCCTATGGAGAGCAACTACCATTGGGCTTCCCAGTGTCAGTGAGGATGGTAAAATTCCAGAAGAGCACAAGCCATGTAGTGACACTTCACCGTCAGAGGCAAGTTAATAAGCAACTATGTCACAGTGGAAGTTGAGGGCAGCCATGTATTCCTAAGGGCAAGATGGCCAACCAGCAAGTGTATTGCTTAAGACACATGATCGCAAGAGATTAAAAGTGCGTGTGCAGGAGCTACAGCCGCTACCATATTTCCTGAGCTTTGGTCCCCTCTCCTACCTTGGAGAGGTGAATTTCTCTCTCTCTCTAAGTTACTCTCTAAACAAACTATATTTTCCAATCTAAAAATAAAATAAAAGTGGATGTGCAGGAAGTTGACATCAGCTCCCAGGTGGAAAGTCATGATGGCTCACCCAGTTTCCAGACCTGCAACAATTCTCATATCTAGAACTGATCACTTAAAGAAGTGGCTGGGTACCCTGGTGAGGAACTCTGCAATGCCACAGTAGGTGTCCTCAGTAATGATTCTACCAGTTTTTTCCAAAACAACAGAGCCATTTACCTGAGGACTCACACACCAGAGAAAGAATAACATCCACAGGAATTTTTCAAGGGCTAGTGGACACAGGATCTGAGTTGACACTGACAGTGACCCAAAACACAATCAGGACATCCCTGTTAAAGAGGGGACATTAGAAGCCAGGTGATATACGGAGTCCAAGCCCGTCTGTCTTAGCATAGACAAGATGTGTTCATCCACCTGCCTGTGGTCACTTCCCTAGTTCCTGAGTGCATAATTTGGACAAATACGAATGGGTAGAATCCTATATTGGATGTCTGGCCTCTGGAATAAGAGACCTATGCTAGTTACTAAGATATTGTCTCTCAGCTTCAACCCACTACTACCCCTCCAACCCCCCACCCCACCCCAACTACCACCAATTCTGTGTTCTGCTTTGTGATGCTGGGGCTGGGCTCTGTAAATGGCATTTCTGCTTTGCCACCAGCTCTGTATTCTGCTCTTCCAACAGGGAGAGACTTGTGCATCATGTTCCTGTCACATCATCTCAATTTCACTGCTCACCTTGGCCTTTGCAGTCTGCTGCAGTCACAGCATGCATTCAGTGTGCAGTATTTCCAAAACTTGCAGAATCAGCCTCATAATGACCCTCAGAAACGCCAGCAGCAGCTGGCCATGGTCTCCTCCTCAGAGTTCTGGGTCACAGCCCTAAGGGATCTCTCCTTTGAGCTCAGAATCATCAGCATAAACTGAATAGCAGCCCCCTTTCGGAGATCTGAGATTCAGTTCCTTCTGCAAGTTTCTACATAGCAATAATTCCAACTTCTTCCCTTGTGCAACCCCCTCACCCAGCCATAGGAGTGGAAGATGCCATCTGCACTTTCTACCTCTGAGATGCCTTCGTGTTCTCTCTTAGCCTTTCTAGCTTTTTAATAACTGCTTACCAATTCTTTACATTAAATTCCCTCTGTTAAAATGGCATGTGTGGTATCTGTCTCTTCACCGATACATTGTGGGAAAAGCCAGATGAAAACCTTGAAATTGCCCCCCTCTGCACTGACAAGAAAATCAGAAGCAAAGAAATGTCATAGAAAGAATGGCAGAAGTTGGGGTCCCCTTCGAAGGCTTAAAGGAGGCTGCAGCTGTCATCCCCATTTAGTTCACCAGCCTGTCTCCTAGAAAAAGATAGCTGGATCATGCTATTGATGATGGACTACCAAAAACTTAACCAAGTATTAACTCCAACCACAACTGCTATTCCAGATGTAGTATTTTTACTACAAGAGATCAACATGGCATTTGGTATGAGGCTACTGGCTTGAAAATACATTCTTTGCAGAAGAGAGCTCTTTACTCAGAAAGCAGCTCCTGAACCTACTGGGTCCATAGAATGACTGAGTACCTAAGATGGTACATCAGGTGACCATGCGACCAGCACTGCCTTTAAGAGCTGGGTATCGATTGTAAAGAGGCAAGATGGCGTCAGAAGAAGTCGGAATGTGAGAGTCTCCACAAAAGCAAGTGTCCATAAAGACTCTCTGCATGAGTGGGTGAGTACCAGTGGGTGAGTGAAAGTTCATCTGAGGGGGACTTGGGTTCATGCACCCAGGTCTTTCCTCCAGAGGTGACTGCAACCCACCACCATCCTGAGAGTGGAGCCCCTGGCAGGATTGTCTGTTATTCTCAGAGTCCTCTTGAGAGGAAGCTGCAGAGAACAGCTGTCCCTCACTGCCTAGCACCCAGCCCACACCATCACCTGTGGCAGCAGACCAGTCACAAGCCAGGAACCATGGAGAAGGCAGGGCATGGAACAGAGCCCCGTCACTGGTGAGGAAATGCCAACTGGCACCATCTTCTCTGTCCCAGGGCCAGGCCGAGACCTGCATTGCCCCACTTAGCTCTGTCTACCCTCCAACCTGGGACCCAGAGACTATCCCCTCATTGAACTCGGAGAGACAGACGCCTCTCCCCCATGCTGAAACAGGCACAGATAGGTCAGATCTGAGTGGGAGACTTGACAGCAACAGCAACAGCAGAGGAATTGGGGAGTAGAGATCTGATCCATCCTTCTCCCTCAGTAGTCCATGGGGCATCTGACCCATGCTGAGAGCAACCCTTGCAGCCTGCACTGAGAGCAGAGGGAATGGGCTGGAGACTGGAGCTGATCCTTAATGGAGTAGTGGCAGCCAAAAAGAACAGAGTTACAGAAATGGCCACAGAGGGAGTTTGCTTGTTTGTTTTAGTTTTGGGGTTTTTTTTTTTTTTTCTTTTCTCTTTCTTTACATTTTTTGTTTAAATTTTCGTACTTGCTTTGTTTCTGCTATTTTAATTTTTTTTTTTTAGATTTTCTGTTTGTGTATGGATATTTTTGAGGATGAGTACATCAACAGGGGTGTTGTTTGTTTTTTTGTATGATTGTATGTTTTAGGGTGTTTTTTTTTCTGTCTTTGTTTGCTTTTCTATTAGTCAGTATTCCCGTCTGTTTTCCCCTTTTCTTGGTCTCTCTCTCTTCATCTTCCGTTCACCTTCCTCCTTCCTTTTTCCATTATTTTCCTTTTTTAAAAAATCTCATTTTGCTTTCAAGGGGCAAACAGACACCCCCAGTGCATGGACAGAGGACCCACACACCTGTCAGTGGATACTGGAATCTGCAGATAGCTCCTGAATCACAATTCCCCCTTAATTAAAATCTAAAAACTGCAAAAAGCACAGCTCCTCACTCCTAGTCCAGCTTCAAAATTGAACAAACCCAGAGTATCTACATAAGAAAGAACAGGGGATTGAGTAAACAGAAGAAAAGCTATCCCCCATCACTGAACAATAGAATTAAAGAAGAGGTAAAAAAAAGTAGTGGGGAGAAAAGCCTACACAAATGAAGAAAAGGCAAAGGAAGAATATGGATCTCCTACAAACAAGAACAACTGAGAATATAGACATCAGAACTCAAACAATGAGAGCCCTCAAAATGATCTCAATTCACAAACCCAGATATCAAGATATTAGTAGAGAGAATAAACAGAAATGAGGAGAGACAAGAGGAAAGAATGAAGGAGTTGATAACTAGATAATAGCAATAAAGAATACAGTGAATAAAATAAAT
Organism: Cephalopachus bancanus; assembly: GCA_027257055.1. Classification (NCBI taxonomy): domain Eukaryota; kingdom Metazoa; phylum Chordata; class Mammalia; order Primates; family Tarsiidae; genus Cephalopachus; species Cephalopachus bancanus. Next base: position 615,872 of record JAPVLO010000112.1, on the reverse strand, counting down.
AACAAACTGATACACATGGAAGGCAGAATTAACCAAGCAGAAGAAAGAATGTCAGAGCTGGAGGACGAAAATATGGAATTAATCCAAACTGTCAAAAACATAGAAAAGAAGCTTTAAAAGACAGAACAAAGCCTCCAAAAGATGGGTAATTATTTCAGAGACCAAACCTAAGATTAATTGTACTTCCTGAGGCAGATAAAGAGACAGAGACCACCCTGGAACAAACATTCCATGAAATTATTCAAGAAAACTTCACTCATCTCATCAGAGACATGACCATTCAAACACAAGAGATTCAGAGAACTCCTGCAAGACAACAAATGAGAAAGCCAACTCCTAGATACATAGTAATTCACTTATACAAAGTAGGTATGAAAGAAAACATCCTAAAGGCAGCAAGGGAGAAAGGTCAGACAACCTACAAGGGAAGACCAATTAGAATAGCAGCAAACTTATCTACAGAAACACTTCAGGCTAGGAGAGATTGGAGTCCAATCTTCAAAGTTCTCAAAGATAAACAGTTTCAACCAAGAATTGCCTACCCAGCTAAACTAAGTTTCATTAGTGATGGAGAACTAAAATCCTTCCCAAACAATCATTCCCTAAGAGTTTATGCCGCCTCCAGACCGGTTCTACAAGAAACACTTAAGAAAGTATTAAACACAGAAGAAAGAAAGAAAAGAATGACAACACCCTTCCCAAGAATGCAGGGAAGAGATCAAAAACTCACATAAATCAACCCAAAAATCAAAAGAAAGACAACAAACAAACAGCATCAACAACAACAAACTCTATAAGAACCTCAGGACATTGATAAACTCACATCACAATAATTTGCCTGAATGTGAATGGACTAAATGACTACCGAACAGACATAGAAAGGCAAAATGGATAAAATATCCTGAGGCAAAAATATATTGTCTCCAAGAGACTCATCTCACCAGAAAGGATACTCACAGACTCAAAGTAAGAGGATAGAAAACAAATTCTCAGGTGAACAGAACACAAAAGATAGCAGGAGTTGCAATATTAATATCAGACAAAATACACTTTAACCTATTAAAAATTTAAAAAGATACAGAAGATTACTACATAATGATCAAAGGTTCAATCCATCCACAAGAAATATCCATCCTAAACATATATGCACCCAATATAGTAGGACCAACTTTCATAAAGCAGCTTCTAGATAAACTAAAAAAGGCCTTGACTCTAACACTATCATAGCTGGGGACATAAATACCCTACTAGCAACCCTAGACAGATCATCAAGACAAATAACCAACAAGGATGTACAGAACCTCAACATAATGCTTAACCAAATGGGCTTAACTGATACCTACAAAACATTCTACCCAACAACCACAGAATATACATTCTCCTTATCACCACATGGAACATACTCGAAGATCGACCACATCCTCGGCGATAAATCAAGTATAAACAAATTTCATAAGATTGAAATACTACCATGAACCTCCTCAGATCACAATGAAATAAAAATAAACATCAATTCCAACAAAGTACCCCCCAAACCCACAAAAACATGGACACTAAACAGCATGATGCTGAACAACTCCTGGGTCAACATGGAAATCAAAACGGAAATTAAGAGATTCCTGGAAACAAATGAAAATGAAGAAACATCTTACCAAAATCTCTGGGATGCCATGAAATCAGTAGTAAGAGGGAAATTCATATCTCTATGAATACACATGAAGAAAATGAAAAGATCACTAGTTAACAGCCTAACAAATCACCTAACTTTAGCAGAATTCAGATCACCAAAATAAAAGCCCAAATTCAGGACATAGAGGACAAAAATATAACACAAAAACATCAATGAAACCAAAAGCTGTTTTTTGAAAGGATAAGCAAGATTGATGGACCCCAAGCTAGTGACCAAGAAAAAGAGAGAAAAAGCCCAAATAAACACAATCAGAAATGCAAAAGATGTAATAACAACTGACCCTGAAGAAATACAAAAGATTATCAGAGATTACTATGTACACCTGTACACAACCTCCCCGGGCTGAAACAAGAAGAAATCAAGATCCTAAATAGATCAATAACAACCCAGGACATTGACTATGTCATAAGAAAACTACCTACAAAATTAAGCCCTGGGCCAGATGACTTTCCATCAGAATTCTACAAAACATACAAGGAGGAGCCAATACCAATTCTATTGAAAGCTTTCCAGGCAATTGAGAAACATGAAACTCTCCCCCAAATCATTTTATGAAGCCAACATCACATTGATACCCAACCTGGTAAAGATCCAATCAAGAAAGAGAACTACAGGCCAATATAAAGCCTCTGCTAACAACCACTGGGGATAGGAGAACCTATTCAGTAAATGGTGCTGGGAAAACTGACTGACCACATGCAGAAGATTAAAGCAAGACTCCCGCCTATCCCCATACACAAAAATCAACTCTAAATAGATCAAAGACCTAAATGTAAAACTTCAAACTATAAGGACCTTAGAAAATGTAGGAGACACCCTTATGGAAATTGGAACTGGCAACCAATTCCTTGTCAAAACCCCAAAGTGCCCATGCCATAAGAGAGAAGATAGACAAGTGGGACCTCATCAAACTGACAAGCTTCTGCAAAACCAAAGAAACCATCAAGGGAGTGGGGAGACAGCCCACAGACTGGGAAAAAGTATTTGTCAACTGTAAATCTGACAAAGGCCTCACGTCTAGGATCTACCAGAAACTCAAATGTGCCAAAAAGAAAAAGGCAAACAGCCTTATTACAAAGTGGGCAAAAGGTATGAATAGATACTTCTCAAAAGAAGATATACGAGCAGCCAACAGATACATGAAAAAGTGCTCAGCTTCACTAGTCATCAAAGAAATGCAAATTAAAACCATACTGAGATACCCCCTAACTCCAGTCAGAATGGCCATCACCAATAACTTAAAAACAATAGATCCTGGAGAGGATGTGGGGAAAAGGGAACACTTCTACACTGCTGGTGGGAGTGTAAACTAGCACAACTTCTGTGGAAAACAGTTTGACAATTCCTAAAAGATCTCAAGTCAATCTTCCATATATTCCAGGGAATATACCTGGAGGAACTCAAATCACTCTATGAAAAAGATACTAGCACATGCATGTTTATTGCAGCATTATTTACAACTGCAAAAACATGGAACCAACCCTGCTGCCCATCAAATAAGGACTGGTTAAAAAAAAAAGTGGTACATATATACACGATGGAACATTATGCAGCCATAACGAAGGACAAAATTATGAACTTCACAGCAACTTGGGTTGGTTTAGCGTCCATAATATGAGTGATCTATCAAAGGAACAAAGAACCGAGTACCACATGTTCTCATTCATAAGCAGACCTTGAACAATTATCATAATACAAGAAGAAAGGGATTGACAGTAGCAGGAAACTGCCCAGGGGGGTGGCACACCTCATCAACAAGGGTACCTGCATAATGAACATTTGTATACCTAACCCTGAAGTATACCCCACATATTTAATATATAAATTTTTTTAAAAGAGTTGAGTGTTATCAGATCCACCAGGTCACAGGATTTCACAGGGGAAAAAAAACCCCATCATAATCTGGGACTTTTAGAGATGAAGGTCTGGATTACTCTATCAGGCAAGCAATCGAAGAATTCTTTGAGCAGAAATGCTGGTCAAGGAGAAGGGGAATCTACAAATAGTGGAGCAGAAGGGAGATGATGGGTGAACATCTTGGGACAGACAGCAGCTGCAGTCAGTGAGACCTTGGTCCTCAGCTGTTCCTGTTTGCTTTTTTTTTTTAATATAAGCTTAAAGAATCAGTGATGGGATAGAGTAAACCTAAGGGACGCAGGTAGATCTAAGTGGCACAAGGTCTGGACTGCAGTAGATTCTTTCAGTGTCCTCCCCAGACCCCCTTAACCTTAACACTTCAGACCACACCAACCTTCAGCCTGTCAGCATCTACCTATATTCATTTGCCTGGGGGTTTCCTCTGGCCTACAGAGCAACTCTGTTTCTGCACACAGTAGGTCAGATGTGCCAGGGAAATTACCTCATGCCCCCAGGAGCAGCCTGTGATCAATATCTGACAGGAACTGGTGTATAAATATCCCAGCTCCCTCACCTCCTAAATGGGATGACGCTGAGGCCCGTGTTTTGACCACCACTCATAGTTCCCCAGAGAGAGTAAATGCTGGTTACCCAAATTGGTGACTTTCTTGCTTAAGAACATTTATTTGCTGCCCTCCCTCCCAGGTGATTTCTCCTCCACCACACTTTCTGTGATCCTTCCCCCCCACCAACTCCCCCAAAAGCGGTTTGCTTTATTCTCTCCATGTCTGCTGAAATAGGAAACTACTCCCACCAAAATAAAGAGAATCTCTAATCAACAACACACTCCTAATTCCTTCCCATTGTTGTCAGGGACTGCTCCCTCCTATGCAAGCAGAAAAATGAGGTAGCAGGCTGGAGAAGTACTTTGGCCACTTATTGGGTCAACACCTGCAAGATAAGGCAATTATGCTGTATTCTAGTGAGTACAAAACCTGGGTCTCTGCCTAAGGGAGTCGAGAGCAGGGGTTGTCTTGTCTCCCTACATTTTCCATGTGTCACTGTTACATGATCTAAAACCTGGGTGTGCTGAATGGCAGTCCTTAAATCTACACCATTTACCTCTTATATAATGAGCAGGGACTTCTCCAAGATTCTGGCATTTGTCATCCATTAGTTGTTTCTTTTAAGACATCATTTCCACATTTTCGCTGTCTTCATTTACTGTGCCCTCATAGGTATTTCAGAGAAACTTGAATGAGATTTCATGCTTGAGGCTGCTATTTAGATCTGCTATTTACATATGCTATTTAGATCTGAGCAGCTTCAGTGTTCCATCTCATGGAAGTAGTGAAGTGATCAAATGGAAGATAGAGCCGGGCTCGGTGGCTCAGCCTGTCATCCCGCGCCTTTGGGAGGCTGAGGTGAGTGGATGGCCTGAGCCCGCGGGTTCGAGACCCGCCTGGGCAGCGAGACCTCATCTCTACAATAAATCAAAAAATCAGCCGGGCGTGGTAGCGCAGGCCTGTAGTTCCAGCTACTCGGAAGGCTGAGGCGGAAGGATCGCCGGAGCCCAGCAGGTCGAGGCTGCGGTGGCCGGGAGCGGCCACTGCGCTGCAGTCTGGGTGACAGAGTGAGACTCCAACTCAAAAAAAAAAAAAAAAAAAAAAGGAAGATTGATTTCCAAAGGTTCGTGAAGGCCTTCTTCCTGGAATAAGGTAATCTTTCCAAAGTGAGTCATGGTAGACATGTACTGTCAGCAATAATAAGCTGCATTGTATAAAGTACTGGAAATTCAAGTCCCCATTCGTATGGCTCCTCAAATGATTCCTAAGAAAATTATTCATGCACTTGGAGAGATATAGAAATAGAAGTAGAAAAAGAGCAAGAGAGAGACAAAAAAAAAAAAAAGGAGAGAGAGAGAGAAGGCTGGCTCTGCACTTCAAAGAGGTCTTAAGTCATAATTGATTCTCCAGAAACCTAATAAACTGGTCATTCAGTAATGCTTGGAATGTTTTGAGAAGAATTGAAAAAACAATTTAATTTTATAGTCAGCATTACCAACTATTTCATTCTGCAAATGACATTTTAATAGCCAAACAGTCATCATGCTGCAATAAATTCTGGAAGCATAGGGGTTATTTTCCTTCTGGGTGGGGTCATGATTTAAGTGATTTTTCATGTGTTAAGTTCCATTATTATCTGGGTGACACTTCTTGTATAGTAACCTTGTTTTGATCCCCATCTTGTCATATTTATTTTTCCTGAGCAGCTGCTATTCACACCATGACCCTGTGATAGCAGCCAGTCTGCCCTAACCTTTGCAGGGAGGAAATCCAAAGCGGCTAATGAGTTACCAGTTTGCATCAATCTTAATTAGCTATCTCCAGCAGTTGCAGGAGAGAGGCAGCTCTTTGTAATCTTTCTATCACAAAATTGAGAGGAAGTTAACCCAAACTGGAGGGGAAATACCTAATGAAACACACCTTACAAAATCCAAGCAGCTTCTCAGTCAAACTGAAATCCCATTTTAGCATTTCCAGAGCCTCCTAGTGTGACTCTGAAAGCTTACTCTGGGGAGGATGATATTGGTTTAAAGATGCAAAAGTATCTTCAGTGTGATGCACCCAAACGGTTCTAGAAAGTGAGGATCATGAAACCATATAAATGAGCCATGACTAGCAAACAAGGCTCATTACATATCTTAATATAAAACTTTTGGACATCTAGATATCTGACTTCCCTGAAAATTCCATTTAATGTTATCTGGGAATATGCTTTGAAACCATCTTTTTATTCAGCAACAAAAATCCTATAGAGCAATGTTTATTTAACCTTAATGAGCATTAAGATTACCTGGATAGGTCATCTCAAGCCACCACCCAAAATTCGAATTCATATGCTCTGCAATGAGACCTGAGAATCAGAATTTTAAATCAATATGAACCAAGTTTATCCTGAATTGTGCCTTTAAAAGTTCCAATATCTAAAATATCAGAGAAAACATCAACAAAATAGCTAGTTCTTTGAATTAACAAGATTGATGGATACCTATCCAGAATGACCAAGAAAAAGAGAGAAAAGGCACAAATAAACACAATCAGAAATACAAAAGATCAAATCACAACTGACCTCAAAGGAATACAAAAGATTATCAGAGATTACCATGCACATCTGTCTGAAAACAAACTTGATAATCTAAATGAAGTGGAGGACTTTCTGACATCACACAACCTCCCCAGGTTGAAACAAGAAGACATTGAGACACTAAACAGACCAATAACTACCCAGGAAATTGACTCTGTCATAAGAAAACTACCTTTAAAAAATAGCCCCGGACCGTCCAGACAGCTTTCCAGCAGAATTCTACAAAACGTACAAGGAGGAACTGATACGAGTCCTATTGAAAGTATTCCAGGCAATAGAGAAAGATAGAATTCTCCTCATTTTATGAAGTTAACATCAAACTGATACCCAAACCAAGTAAAAAGCCAACAAAAAAAGAGAACTACAGGTCAATATCCCTTTTGAACATAGATGCAAAAATCCTCAACAAGATTCTATCAAATCAGACCCAAAAACACATCTCAAAAATCATCCACCATGACCAAGTAAACTTTGAAATGTGCTAAATCAGTTAATAAAATCAAATTGCTAGCAAAATAATAGTATCAACCAGCTTACTCCATTTTGTTTAAAGCTTCCATCTTAGTTACCTGCCTGACCTAAGAATCACTCCTCAATACCTACGTGTGATTACTGTACCGTTCCCATGACCACAGACACCCAGCTTTGTCCCCTTTGGGCAAGTCATGCTGACCATTTCCTGTTGATTGTTACAAAACTCCTTAGCCATAAGTTCCATGTAATTGTGTGCTTTGTTAACTGAAATCAAATGTTATGCTTTGCAAAACCCTATTGCTATATTTTTATATTTTGTTCTTATATTCTGTTAGTGACCTAACCAAGGCAACTCTATTATATAATGATTCTTCTACTTTATTTCTATGTAACTACCTTAAACTATAGCTTGTTAGCAGAACTCCAGGGACTTTCTGGGTACTGGCTATACCTAGGACATAAAATTAATCAAAACTCCCTAATAATCAAAAGTTCCCATTTTGGTTGCCAAGTTGTTAGTTAATAGTTGCTATGGTCACTAAGTTGCTATGTAGCCAATGTTGCAAATTTTACCTATAAAAGCTTGTCACAAACTACACTAGTTTGTCATGAGTTTTTCCTGACATTTGCCTGCTCTTGTCCCACACGTTAATAAAAAACTCATAATTAATTAAACTCAGCTTGCTAGCATAGCTTCTTCTCACTTACTTGGTCATAACAGCTTTATCCCCAGGATGCAGAGTTGGTTCAACATCTGCAAACCATAAATGTCATTAAATACATCAACAGATCTAAAAACAAGAATCACATGATTATATCATTAGATGCAGAAAAAGCTTTTGATAAAATCCAGAATTCCTTCTTGATAAAAACCCTCAAACACCTAGGTATAGAAGGAAAATACCTCAAAATAGTAAGCACCATCTACGATAAACCCACAGCTAGCATATTGCTAAGTGGACAAAAAATTGGAAACTTTAGGCTGGGTGCAGTGGCTCAAACTTGTATTCCCAGCACTTTGGGAGGCTGAGGCGAGATGGTTACCTGAGGCCATGGGTTCAAGATTAGCCTGACCAACATAGTGAGACCTCGTCTCTACAATAAACCAAAAAATTAGCCAAGCGTGGTAGTGCATGCCCGTAATTCTGACTACTTGGAAGGCTGAGGCAGAAGGATCATTGGAGCCCAGCAGATCAATGTTGCAGTGGCTGTGAACGTGCCACTGCACTCCAGCCTGGGCGACAGTGAGATTCCAACTCAAAAAAAAAAGAAAGAAAGAAAGAAAAGAAACTGGAAACATTTAGCCTGAAAACTGGAACAAGACAAAGCTGCCCACTCTCACCCCTCTTGTTCAACATTGTGTTGGAAGGTCTAGCTGGAGAAATTAGACAAAAGAAGGAAATCAGGGGTATCTAAACAGGAAAAGAGGAAGTCAAGTTATCCCTCTTTGCTGATGATACGATCCTATACCTCGAAAATTCAAGATAATCTGTCAAAAAACTGCTTGCACTGATAAAAGACTGGCAAAATCTCAGGGTACAAAATAAATGTTCAAAGGACAGTTGCATTCTTATATACTGCCAGCAAACAGGCAGACAACCAAATAAAAAGCACAATCCCATTCACAATAGCCACGCAAAAAATGAAATAGCTTGGCATCTTCCTAACCAGAGAAGTGAAAGACCTTTACAGTGAGAACTACAAAACACTTCTCAAAAAACTCCAAGAAGATACAAACAAATGGAAAAATAGTCCATGCTCATGGATAAGAAGAATCAGCATTGCTAAGATGTTCATCCTACCAAAGGCAATCGACAGACTCAATTCAATACCCCTTAAATTATCAGCATCATTCTTCTCAAAGTTGGAAATAACAATACAGAAATTCATATGGAAACATAAACAACCACGAATAGCCAAAGTAATCCTTAACAAAAGAAACAATGCAGGAAGTATCACACTTCCAGACTACAAACTTTACTCTAAGGCTACAATAATCAAAACAGCCTGGTATTGGTACAAGAACAGGCTTATAGACAAATTGAACAGGATAGATTCCAGAAGCAAAGCCTCAGTTTCTCAACAAACTCATCTTTGACAAACCCTCCAACAACAACCACTGGGGAGAGGAGAACCTATTCAGTAAATGGTGCTGGGAAAACTGGCTGGTCACATGCACAAGATTGAAACAGGACCCCTACTTATCACCATTCACAAAAATTAACTCTAAATGGATCAAAGACCTAAACGTAAAGCCTCAAACTATAAGAATCTTAGAAAATACAGGAGACACCCTTATGGAAATTGGAACTGGCAACCAATTCCTGATCCAACCCCCAAGTGCCCATACCATAAGATATAAGATAGACAAGTGGGACCTCATCAAGTTGGAAAGCTTCTGCAAAGCAAAAGAAACCATCAACAGAGTGGGGAGACAGTCCACAGAATGGGAAAAAATATTTTCCAAGTGTATATCTGACAAAGGCCTAACATCTAGGATCTACAAGGAACTTAAGCATGTTGAAAGGAAAAAAACAAACAGTCCCATCACAAAGTGGGCAAAAGACATAAATAGACACTTCTCAGAAGAAGATATACGGGCAGCCAACAGACACATGAAAAAGTGCTCAGCCTCACTCATCCTCAGAGAAATGCAAATCAAAACCACATTGAGATATCACCTAACCCCAGTAAAAATGGCCATGATTAATAAAACAAAAACAACAGATTCTGGAGAGGATGCAGGAAAAAGGAATGCTTCTACGCTTCTGTTGGGAATGCAAACTAGTGCAAACTCTTTGGGAGACAGTGTGGCGATTTCTGAAAGAACTAGAAATTGACTTTCCATATTACCCAGCAATTCCCCTATCGGGAATATACCCAGAGGAACTCAAGCCATTCTACCAAAAGACACCTGCACACACGTTTGTTGCAGCTCTGTTCACAATAGTAAAAACATGGAACCAACCATGCTGCCCATTGAACCTGGACTGGATTAAAAAAATGTGGTACATATACACAATGGAATATTATGCAGCCATAAAGAAAGAAAAACATATGGACTTTCACAGCAACTTGGATGGATTTAGAGTCAATCATACTCAGTGATCTATCACAGAAACAAAAAACAGAGTACCATATGTTCTCACTCATAAGTGGACGTTGAACAATTATAATACTATAAGAAAGGGATTGGCAGTAATGGGAAACTGTCAGGGGAGGGAGCTGGGATTGCCAGTTGAGGGAAACTGCTAGGGGAGGGAGGGGCATACCTCATCAACAAGGGTACCTGCATAATGAACATTTGTATACCTAACCCTGAATTGTACCCATATCTTAAAAAAAAAGTTCCAATGTCTTAAAGTTGAAACCAAGAACTGTGGTAAGACCCGAAGTTTCATCATGATTTGATACCATCGTCACTGGGACACATATATGCAAACAGAGTATCTGAGATGTCAGGATGAAACAAGTTAATCTAGCCCATAAACCCTATGACTGTTGGAGGTTTTATCATATTTTTCAACTGGTCCTCTTGTATCCAAATAGCTTTCAATGTAAAAATTATCCCAAGGACTAAAAAGTCCAACTTACTCGTTGAGCACTTAATTTGCCTGGAGCTGTCCTAGTTATCACAGAAAAGTCAGGAGTGGAGGAAGACATGGTCCCTGTTCTCCAGAAAATAGAAGAGATTACCTCATCTCCATAAACTCTTAAAGAGCAATGGAATTCTACATTGGTCTCTGACCTCAGGAGGAAAGAGATCCATGTAGCTTGCAGTGTCTAGAGAAGACTTTATGAGGGGAGGTAGGAGTTACACTGAAACTTGACTCCAAAACGTTTGAATTGAAGAAAGAGCGGGAGCAATGACGTGAGATCTGGAATAAATGTACATATCAGAAGCTGAAGCCAAATACATCAGATTCCACCAGCTTATTGGGTTTGTACATGAGCCTCGGGTCTCACCTAGCTGTAGACATGAAGAACACATAGGAGGTGGGAAATAGGCCTAAAACTGCAACCTTCAGAGTGATTTTTAGAGAAAAAACCGAGTAGATGGTTGGAATGAGGACCCAGATGGGATAGCCCAAAGTTCCACTCCTGAATCTGCCATTGCCTGCTGTGTGGCATGGATCATACATCTAACCTCTCAGTGCCCTGGCTGCCCTTTTCCCTCTTCGTCCAAGAGGGGACAATATTGCTTGCCTCATACATACCCCCTTGAGTTCTGAATAAACAAGAGGAGCACCTGCAAGAAGCTGAGGACTAACCCATAAAAAGGAAGTTTGCAATTTACAAAAGCAAAAGTCAGCCGTGAAAGTAATCATCACCAGAGGGAACTGCTCCCTGACTGCCCAGGGCAGCTGTGGTTGCAGAGCGCTAGGCAACCTAGTGGCTGGGATTGCAGGGCAAAAACCACGTGCCCCACTCCCTGGGATGGGGTACCTGAGAGGAAGGAGGCAACTCTAGGAACCAAGGGCAAAAGGCCCAAGTATGAGCAAGAGAACACAAAAGCAATGCTTTTTCAGCATCTTTTTTATTATCATTATAAAGATGTGGGGTACAATTCAGGGTTAAGTATACAAATGTTGATTATGCAGGTACCCTTGTGGATGCGGTGTGCCCCTCCCTCCCCTAGCAGTTCCCCTCAAATGCCAATCCCACCCCCCCTCCCCCGACAGTTTCCCACTACTGCCAATTCCTTTCTTATAGTGTTATAATTGTTCAAGGTCCGCTTATGGGTGAGAACATATGGTACTCTATTCTCTGTTTCTGTGATAGATCCCTGAGTACGATATACTCTAAATTCATCCAAGCTGCTGTGACGTCCATACGCTTGTCCTTCTTTATGGCTGCATAATATTCCACTATGTATATGTACCACATTTTTTTATCCAGTCCAGCTTTGATGGGCAGCATGGTTGGTTTCATGTTTTTGCTATTGTGAATAGAGCTGTAATAAACATACGTGTGCAGGTATCTTTTTTGTAGAATGATTGAGTTCCTTTGGAATATTCCCAATAGAATAATTGCTGGGTCATATGGAAGGTCAATTTCTAGTTCTTTCAGAAATCGCCACACGGTCTCCCAAAGAGGCTGCACTAAGTTTGCATTCCCATCAACAGTGTAGAAGTGTTCCTTTTTCTCTGCATTCTCTCCAACATCTGTTATTTTTTGTTTTATTAATGATGACCATTCTTATTGGGTTAGGTGGTATCTCAATGTGGTTTTGATTTGCATTTCTCTGATGATGAGTAAGGCTGAGCACTTTTTCATGTGTCTGTTGGCTGCCCGTATATCTTCTTTTGAGAAGTGTCTATTCATGTCTTTTGTCCACTTTTTAATGGGGTTGTTTTATTTTTCCTCTCAGCACATTTGAGTTCCTTGTAGATCCTAGGTGTTAGGTCTTTGTCAGATATACAGTTGGCAAATATTTTTTCCCATTCCGAGGGTTGTCTCCCTGCTCTCTTGATGGTTTCTTTGGCTTTGCAGAGGCTCATTAGTTTGATAAGGTCTATCTTATTTCTTAAGGTATGGGCGTTTAGGATTCTGAATAGGAATTGGTTGCCAGTTCCAATTTCCATAAGGGCGTCTCCTGCATTGTCTAAGATTCTTATAGTTCGAGGTTTCACATTTAGGCCTTTGATCCATTTAGAGTTAATTGTTTTTGTATGGTGATAGGTAGGGATCCTGTTTCAATTTTATGCATGTGTCCAGCCAGTTTTCCCAGTTTTTCCCGCACCATTTACTAAATAGGTTCTCCTCTCCCCAGTGGTTGTTGTCGGAGGCTTTGTCAAAAATGAGTTTGCTGAGAAATTGAGGCTTTGCTTCCGGAATCTCTATCCTGTTCCACTGGTCTATATGCCTGTTCTTGTAGCAATACCAGACTGTTTTGACTCCTGTATCCTTATAATAAAGTTTGAAGTCTGGAAGTGTGATACCTCCTGCTTTGTTTCTTTTGCTAAGGATTGTTTTGGCTATTCGTGGTCATTTATGTTTCCATATGAACTTCTGTATTGTCATTTCCAGGGAGAAGAATGATGTTGGTAACTTAATGGGTATTGCATTAAATCTGTAAATTGTCTTTGGTAGGATGGACATTTTAACAATGTTGATTCTTCCTATCCATGAGCATGGAATATTTTTCCATTTGTTTGTGTCTTCTTGGATTTCTTTGAGCAGTGTTTTGGAGTTCTCATGTAAAGGTCTTTCACTTCTCTGGTTAGGAAGATGTCGAGGTATTTCATTTTTTGTGTGTGGCTATTGTGAATGGGATTGTGCTTTTAATTTGGGTCTCTGCCTGCCTGTTGTTGGTGTATAGGAATGCAACTGTCTTTTGCACATTTATTTTGTACCCCAAGAATTTGCCAAAGTCCTTTATCAGTGCAAGCAGGTTTTTTACAGATTCTCTTGGATTTTCAAGGTATAGGATCATATCAGCAAAGAGGGATAATTTGATTTCCTCTTTTCCTATTTGGATACCCCTGATTTCCTTCTTTCATCTAATTGCCCTATTTAGGACTTCCAAAACAATGTTGTACAAGAGGGGTGAGAGTGGGCAGCCTTGTCTTGTTCCAGTTTTCAGGGGAATGTTTCCTGTTTCTCTCCAGTTAACAATATATTAGCTGTGGGTTTATCATAAATGGCACTTACAATTTTGAGGTATGTTCTTTCCGTATCTAGGCATTTGAGGGTTTTTATCAAGAAGGGATGCTGGATTTTATCAAAAGCTTTTTCTGCATCTAATGAGACAATCATGTGATTCTTGTTTTTACATCTGTTGATGTATATCATGATGTTTATGGTCTTGCGAATGTTGAACCAGCCCTGCATCCTGGGGACAAAGCCTACTTGGACATGGTGGATGATTTTTGAGATGTGTTTTTGGATTTGATTTGATAGAAACTTGAGGATTTTTGCATCTATGTTCATAGGGCTATTGACCTATAGTTCTCTTTTTTGTTGACTCTTTACCCAGTTTGGTTATCAGTGTGATGTTAGCTTCATAAAATGATTTGGGAAGAATTCCATCTTTCTCAATTGCCTGAAATACTTTCAATAGCATTGGTATCAGCTCTTCCTTGTATGTTCTGTAGAATTCTGCCGAAATGTCATTCAGTCCAGGGTTTTTTGTTTTTGTTTTTGTTTTGTAGTGTGACAGAGTCAATTTCCTGGGTTGTCATCAGCCTATTTAGTGTCTCAGTGTCTTCTTGTTTCAACCTCGGGAGGTTGTGTGATGTCAGAAAGTCCTCCATTTCATTTAGGTTTTCAAGCTTTTTTCCATAATAGTGTGCATCGTAACCTCTGACAATCTTTTATATTTCTTTGGGATCAGTTGTGATTTGATCTTTTGTATTTCTGATTGTGTTTATTTGGGCTTTTCTTTTTCTTGATCATTCTGGCTAGGGGTCCATCAATCTTGTTAATTCTATCAAAGAATCAGTTTTTTGTTTTGTTGATGTTTTCTATGATATTTTTATCTTCTATGTTCCATATTTAGGCTCTTATTTTGGTGATTTGGATTCTTTTGCTAAAGTTGGGATTGGGGTGATCTCTTTCCAAATCCCCTAGGTGATTTGTTAGGCTCTCAACTCGTAATCTTTCCATTTGCTTGATGTGTGCTCATAGAGATATAAATTCTCCTCTTAGAACTGTTTTCATGGCATCCCAGAGGTTTTGGTAAGATGTTTCTTCATTTTCGTTTGTTTCCAGGAATCTTTTAATTTCTGCTTTGATTTCAGTGTTGACCCAGTAGTTGTTCAGCATCATACTGTTTAGTGTCCATGTCTTTGTGGGCTTTGGGGAAATTTTTTTGGTTTTGATATTTATTTTTATTCCACTATGGTCTGAAAATGTGCATGGCAAGATTTCAACCTTATGGAATTTGTTTATGCTTTATTTTTGGACAAGGATGTGATAGATCTTGGAGTACATTCCATGTAGTGATGGGTAAAATGTATACTGTGTGGTTATTGGGTGGAATAATGTGTAGGTATCTATTAAGTCCATTTGGTCAAGTGTCAAGTTTAGGTTCTGAATCTCCTTGTTGATTTTTTGCCTCAGTGATCTATCTAGGGCTTTTAGTGGGAATATTCAAGTCCCCTGCTATAATAGTGTTAGAGTCAATATCTTTTTCTAGTTTACTTAGTAGTTACTTTATAAATGCTGATGCTTCTGTGTTGGGTGCATATATGTTTAGGATGACTATTTCTTATTGATGGATTGCACCTCTTATCATTATGTAGTGTCCTTTTGCATCTTTTTAAATTTTTGATAGCTTAAAGGTTGCTTTTTCTGTTATTAAGATCACAACTCCTGCCATCCCTTATGATCCATTTGCCTGGAAACTCATTTCCCATCCTTTAACTTTCAGTCTGTGTGTGTCCCTTGTAGTGAGATGAGTCTCCTGGATGCGACAAATAATTGGGTCATGGTTACTTACCCAGTTTGCCATTCTGTGTCTTTTCAGTGGTGTGTTTAGTTCATTCACATTCAGACTTATTATTGAAATATGATTGTTTATCTCTGTCATGAGGTTCTTATAAAGGTTTTTCTTGTTTTCTTCTTTTCTTTTGGCTTTGGGGTTGATATATGTGTGTGTTTTCAAGTTTCTCGTTGTGTTGTATTCTCTGTTGATTCTGTGTTCTACTGTTCTCTTGGAAAATGTGTGATCATTCTTTTTTTTCTTTCTTTTGTGTCTCCTATAGAGCTGGTCTGGAAGTTGCATAATCTCTTAGGGATTGGATGTCTGGGAAGGATTTTAATTCTCCATCACTGATGAAGCTGAGCTTGGCTGGATAGGAAATTCTTGGTTGAAATTGTTTATCTTTGAGGACTTTAAATATAGGGCTCCAGTCCCTTCTTGCTTGTAGTTTTTCTGCTGATAGGTCTGCTACTATTCTGATTGGTTTTCCACAGTAGGTAGTCTGACCTTTCTCTCATGCTGCCTTTAGGATTTTTTTCTTTTGTGCCTACTTTGTGTAGGTGAATTACTATGTGTCTAGGGGTTGGTCTTCTCATTTGATGTCTTGTGGGGGTTCTCTGTATCTCTTGTGCTTGACTGGTCACATCTCTAGTGAGATGGTGAAAATTTTCTTGGATTACTTCCTGGAGTATTTGCTCCAATTGCCCTCCATTTCCCTTTCTTCTTCTGGGATACCAATCAGGCGTAGGTTTGGCCTCTTGATTAATTGCACATCTCTTGTAGGCTTTGTTCTTTCTTTCTGAGTCTTCTTTCTATGTTTTTTACAAATTGAGTTAATTTCGTATTGTGGTCTTCAAGTTCTGAGATTCTTCCTTCAGCTAGATGAATCCTGCTTTCCATACTTGTCATTTTGTAATTTATTACCTGGATGAAATTTTTTATTGCCAAATTCTCTGTTACAAGTTCCTTCAGTGTTGCATCTTATCTTTCTTGAGTCTTATTCACTCTTTTGATCCATTCCCTAACCCCTGTCATATTCTGGGGCAAGTCATTGGTCACTTCCATTGTTTGGGCCCCAAGGTCTGATTTTTCAGAAGTTTTGTCTTGGGTACACTTTACATTGCCTGAGGTCTTCCTTTGGTTTTTCCTCTTTTTTGACAGCTTTCTTGCTTTTCTCTTTAGTTCTGTTATTCAGTGTCAGTAGGAGAGACTTTCCCTTCTGATGTTTGCTCAGTCCTCTATTCTTCCCTGATCCAGGCTCTGGATTTGTTCTGGTAGTTACTGTGAAGGTGGTCAACTCCCTTGGCATTCAGGAGAAGGGTACTTAGCTCAGAAGTACACACTTTAATTTGTTGTTTGATGCAATACAACTGCCAAGACACTTATTCCACTGCTCAAAGTAATTTTTAAATCTGTCAACTGGAATGCCATTTAGTACTCCTGTGTTTTTTGTTTCACCTATTTCACATCGGCAAAACGTTTCCCTTTGAGGACTTTTTTCATTCTGGACTCTGGTGGAATGCTGAACTGGGGTTGTCAGACTCTCGTTACAAAACTCACCAAGTAGAAAGCCCTGGAAGTTATTGTGAAGGTGGTTAACATCCGTGGTACTCAGGAGAAGAGTACTTATCTGGGAAGTCCACACTCTAATTTGCCCGAAGGGTGCGCTCGGCTCCCCAGTCATAGCAGACGCGGCAGTGTTCCACGCAGCCCTTCCTGCGAGGCACAGCTGGGAACTGCAGAGCACCCCTCACCTCACTGCCTCTGCTCACTCTTCTCCCTCCTTGCCTTTCCTGGGAGACAGCCACCCACACGCCCTGGGCAACTGTGAGCACCTGCCCGGGCAGCTTATTCAACATCTTAAGAAAAGGACTCAAGAAAATCTCACAGTCAAATGGAGAAGAGACAGGCTGTGTTTGATTGCCAGTGGTTAGAAGGGGCTTTAGCGTTTGCTGCCAGTTTCCAACTCTCTGTGAAAATATCTTTTCTCCCTCTTTATGCACAGGATTTTCACATCATTCCCATCAATGCCAGATCAAACTTACTCCCCACCCCCACTCCACTCCTCTAAGGGAAAAAGGTCCAAAAGGATTTAAGTTGCTAGAAAAACAAAACCAATCACACACAATTTCTTAATAAGAGAAAAGCTTTGTTCCCCAACGCAGGCAAGAAGCTCACAGAATGTTCTTCTTTTATCTTAAGCCCCAAACATTTTAATGCTATTTTTCAGAAGTAAATCTGGAGGAGTAAGTCACAGGCAGTAACACAATGACTCAGCCATCATTTTTGAGGTTGTTTACTTCCTTTGAATTGCCATGCTTGTAACTGGGTATTTTCACCAAGTGGGTGGTGGTGCCCAGGCTAATGATACCTTATGGCCAGGGAAGGACTCACTGTACGCAGACATGAGTCTCCATTAATAATTATGAGTCCTACCTGCAGTGAGTGATGGTTTGCAATGAGTGGACTCCGACCTGCCTATACATTTCAGAATGGAGTCAAACACTCCAGGCTACCATTAGAGAATCTACCAACAAGTTGTCAGTTGACCAGCCTATGACCCCAGGCTTAGAGCACTTGGGGCTCAGAACCTTCACACATAGTTCTCAAGTGGCCTGCTAATCTCAGCACCAAGAGGGGAGGTCCCATACTGAAGTCTAGTGTCAGCTATATCATTGATTCACCCAGCAAGCATGTGTGGTCATGTGCTTTGTGTCTTGTGTCATGCTAAGTGCTGGAGACATCATGATGGACAAACTATATCAAAGACTGTCTTACCCTGAGAGCAATGGAAAAGCATTGGAAGATTTCAGCCTGGGGAGCAAATGTCTTAGGTCTGCATTTTGGAATGTTATCGACTGCAGTGAGGGCAAGAGGTGGTAGGTGAGGGCTGGCATCTGTCTGCATACCTAGAGAGCACATGGGCAATCCTGGAAGCCCTTTTCAGAAGGGACACCTCCCTTACACAAGTGAGGCTTACACCCCCAATGGGTGGTGGCAGTTTCCAGCTACTGCAATGTCTTCCTGTCCTCCCCAGTGTCCCTCAACAATAGGCACCACTAAAATGACAGAAGACAATCAACCTAATTACTGAAGACTGATTCCTTGAAATAGTTCTGTGAAACTGAGTTGTATCCTCCCAAAATTCATATGTCAAAGTCTTAACTCCTCAGTGTGACTATATTTGAAGATAGAGCCTATAAGGAGGTAATAAAGGTCAAGTGAGGTTGTAAAAATGGAGCCTTAATCTGGTAGGACTAGTGTCCTTATAAGAAGAACAAGAGACATCAAGATGTCTGTCTCTGTCTCTCTCTCTCTCTCTCTCTCTTTTCCACACACCTGCAGAGAGGAAAAACCTTGTGAGGACACGGCAAAAAGGCAGTCATCTGCAAGTCAAGGAGGCCCTAGGATGAGACCAAACCTGCTGTCACATTGATCTTGAACTTCCGGCATCCAAGACTATGAGAAAATAAATTTCTGTTGCTTAAGCCACCAGCCTGTGGTTTTTTTATGGCAGCTCTAGCAGACAGATATGGTTCTATGCTGAAAATTACAAAAGCCTTTCATTTCCATTTTCTGTAATTATAAGTACTTTACCCCAAATTTTCCTTATGATGAAAGGAAGTGGAAGGACTGGAATCTATTTGTTTTTCAAGACCAATGAGGCACTTTCTAAGCTGCTAAGGAAGGGATGCAGTCAGGATTTCTAGCTATTATGTTGCTTGCTATGGTGGCTTTAGTCATTACAATCTCTTTAATGAGATTACCCATTATCCAAAGAAGCTGAATCTTCTGACAGGAGAGCTTCAGGTATTTGTCATATCAAGTTCAGTGTTAAGAAAATACTGCCATCTACATAGAATTAGGCAAATATGCCTGAGGCAAAGATATTCTCTTTTATTTCTTCTTTTATTTATTTATTGTTTGTTTGTTTGTTTGTTTTAACAAGGTCCAGGCAGCAGTAGAATATTTGCTACCCGGTGTTTATATTCTGAAAATACAGGTTAAACAGAATCAGCAGTGAGCAGTCAGAAGGTGGTCATAAGGTACCCTAACCTCTAACTGTAGAAGTTCTAGTTGTGAACTAGAGTGGGAATCACAGAGTCAGGAGAGTAGCAGAAAGTTATACTGAAAGTAAGCAGATTGTTACATCAGTTAGCACAGGCTAGATTTTGCTGCAATAACAAAATCTCAGTGAACTACTCAACCAAGGTTTATTTATCACTCACACAAAGTCCTCTGTGGGTGTCTGCTAGCTCTCCAGGACAGTTCCTTCCTGAGGAACAACTTGGGATTTTATTTGGAAGACACATCACGAGGTCATGAGGCCAGAACACTGTGGTGGAGAAAGAGAAGCTGGCAAATTAGAAAGGACCTTCTCTCTGCCTCAGTCAGGACATGTCATGTCTCAATGGCTAGCACTAGTCACAGGACCCACCAGACTTCACAGGGTTGGAAAGTATCGTTTCCCATGTGCCCAGGAAGAGGTACATGAAAATGAATTTGATGAACACGCAGCTTTTTCTCCTCTACAGTTGCCAAACAGTGAAAACGTCCACATGGATAGTATTCCTGATTATCAGACCCCAAACTGAGTCTTGAATGGAACATTTCCTAAATGTATGGTTACCGAGCTAGAATTCAGGATGCACTCACCCTCCTCCTCTCTCAGGATCTGGTAGATGAATTACCTACACAAAGACCACTAAACAAATAAAAATGGAGTACCTAGTCATCAATGAATGGGCAAGTCATAAAACCCAATAAGAGTTGGAAAGAGACTATATCTTCGTTGCTTCTTCCTGATCCTTCCTGAATGTAACCTTGGGAGAGACGGAGTGACCCATTCCATGACAATGATAGCAGGCCTGGTACACTCACCTGGATAAAGTCCCAACAGAAAGAACTGGGAGGAAGGCCGGGCTCTGCAAGAGCCCGGATGTTGTAAGTCCACACAGGAATGGAATAGACCTTCCTCTACCTCAGCACAGAGGGAGAGAAGTAAGGGAGAGGTCTGAACCATGCCTTAAGGCACAGTAACCCGGCTCACAGTTAAATACGACCTGGTGAATGTCCCAGACAGTGACCAATCAGATTGGCAGTGACTGGGGGCCATCTAAAGCAGCTGTCCCCAGACTTTTTGGCATCAGGGATGAGATTTGTGGAAGACAATTTTTCCACAGATCAAGGGTGGGGGAAGAAGATGGTTTTGCAATTATTCAAGTGCATAGCATTTATGGTGCACCTTATTTCTATTAATATTGCATTATAATGTATAATGTGATAATTCTACAACTCACCATTTTTAAAAAAAGAGGCATGGACAGAGTGGTAAGTAAAATAATGGGCAGGCCACCTGCAGACTCAAATAAGTGTCAGACTGTGACTCAGAGCCTGCCACCAGATGCAGCCGTACACCGAAGTGCGTTAACTCACTTGCCACTCTTCAACAGGGTTTTGATATGTCTGTAAGCAATTAATTTATAATGGTCTCTGTGCAGTCAAGCCTCACTGCTAATGGTAGTCTGCATTTGCAGTTACTCCCAGCGCTAGCATCACCGCCTCAGCTCCACCTCAGACCATCAAGCATTCAATTCTCATAAGGAGTGCGCAACCTAGATCCCTCGCATGCGCAGTTCATAACAGGGTTTGCACCCTTATGAGAACCTAGTGCGGCCACTGATCTGATAGGAGGTGGAGCTCAGGTGGTAAGGCAAGCCATGAGGAGTGGCTGTAAATACAGATGAAGCTTTGCTCGCTCGCCCTTTGCTCACCTCCTGCTGTGCAGCCAGGTTCCTAACAGGCCATGGACTGGACCAGTACTGGTTCTTGGCCTGAGGGTTGGCGACCCTGATCTCAGAAGCATTCTCTCCATCACCTCCCAGGGAGAGGAGAGGAAGCAGAAGTCCACTCCTCTATGGGCAGGTGTCAATATGTAAGCAGAGAAATAGAGGAAGGAAAAAAGCAAGGGGGAGAGAGATAGATGAGATAGAGACAGAGAGAGCCAGAGATAGAGGTAGAGGTAGAGGTAGAGAGATAGAAGTGAGACATAGAGAGATGGGTTTACCTTCTATCGAAAATGGATGATTTTAGTTATCCCTCTTTGCTGACAATATGATTCTATACCTTGAAAATCCAAGAGAATCTCCAAAAACCTCCTTGCATTGATAAAGGACTTTGGCAAAGTTTCAGGATACAAAATCAACATGCAAAAGACAGTCACATTCTTATACACCAAAAACAAACAGGCAGCGAGCCAAATAAAAAGCACAATCTATTGCCATTTACAATAGCAACTAAAAAATACCTTGCCATCTTTCTAACTAGAGAATCAAAGAACTTTACAACAAAAACTACAAAGCACTGCTCAAAGAAATCAAAGATGACACAAACAAATGGAAAAATATTTCTTGCTCACGGATTAGAAGAATCAACGTCGTTAAGATGTCCATCCTACCCAAAGCAATCTACAGATTTAATGCAATACCCATTAAATTAACAACAACATTCTTCTCAGACCTGGAAATGACAATACAGAAATTTATATGGAAACACAAATGATCAATATTAGCCAAAACAACTGTCAGTACAAGAAACAAAACAGGAGGTATCACACTTCCAGACTTTAAACTTTATTACAAGGCTACAATAATCAAAACAGCCTGGTATTGGTACAAGAACAGGCTTATAGACAAATTGAACAGGATAGAGATTACAAAAGCAAAACTTCAATTTCTCAACCAACTCATCTTCAACAAAGCCTCCACTGGGGAGAAGAACCTATTCAGTAAACAGTGCTGGGAAAACTGGATGATCACATGCAGAAGATTGAAACAGGACGCCTACCTATCACCATACACACAAATGAACTCTAAATGGATCAAAGACCTAAACATAAAACTTCAAGCTATAAGAACCTTAGAAAATGCAGGAGTCACCCTTATGGAAATTGAAACTGGCAACCAATTCCTGATCAAAATCCCACGTGCCCATGCCATAAGAGATAAGATAGATAAGTGGGACCTCATCAACCTGAAAAGTTTCTGCTAAACCAATGAAACCATCAAAAGATCAGGAAGACAGACCACAACTGGGAAAAAAATTTGCCAACTGTATATCTGACAAAGGCCTAACATCTAGGATCTACAAGAAACTCAAACGAGCCGGGCTCGGTGGTTCAGCCTGTAATCCCAGCACTTTGGGAGGCAGAGGTGAGTGTACTGCCTGAGCCTGAGGGTTCGAGACCCATCTGGGCAACTTGGAGAGACCTCATCTCTACAATAAGTCAAAAATTAGCCAGGCGTGGTAGTGCGCGCCTGTAGTTCCAGCTACTTGGAAGGCTGAGGCAGAAGGATTACCGGAGCCCAGCAGGTCGAGGCTGCGGTGGCCGGGAGCGGCCACTGCACTCCAGTCTGGGTGACAGAGTGAGACTCCAATTCAAAAAAAAAAAGAAAGAAACTCAAACATACCTAAAAGAAAAAAAACAAACAGTCCCATTAAAAAGTGGGCAAAAGACATGAATAGACACTTCTCAAAAGAATATATACAAGCAGTCAACAGACACATGAAAAAGTACTCAGCCTCACTAATCATCAGAGAAATGCAAAGCAAAACTACATTGAGATACCACCTAACCCCAATAAGAATGGCCATCATTAAATAAAACAAACAGCAGATGCCAGCTAGGATGCAGAGGAAAAGAACGCGTCTACACTGCTAGTGGGAATGCAAACTAGTGCAGCCTCTTTGGAAAACAGCGTGGCAATTGCTGAAAGAATTAGAAATTGGCCCTCCATATGACCCAACAATCCCCCTATTGGGAATATACCTGGAGTAACTCAAATCATTCAACAAAAAAGATTTCTGCGCATGTATGTTTATTGCAGCACTATCCACAATAGCAAAAACATGGAACCAACCGTGCTGCCCATTGAAACTAGACTGGATAGAAAAAATATGATACATATACACAATGGAATATCATGCAGCCATAAAGAAGGACAAACATATGGACTTCACATCAACTTGGA
Organism: Cephalopachus bancanus; assembly: GCA_027257055.1. Taxonomy (NCBI): domain Eukaryota; kingdom Metazoa; phylum Chordata; class Mammalia; order Primates; family Tarsiidae; genus Cephalopachus; species Cephalopachus bancanus. The sequence continues at coordinate 592,249 of JAPVLO010000112.1, read as the reverse complement.
TGAATTTAGAGCCTATCATACTTAGTGATCTATCACAGAAACAGAAAACTAAGTACCACATGTTCTCACTCATAAGTGGACCTTGAATCATTATCATAACACTATAAGAAAGGAATTGGCAGTAGTATGAAACTGCCAGGGGAGGAGGGGCACAACTCATCAGCAAGGGTACCTGCATAAAGAACATTTGTATCCCTAGCCCTGAATTGTACCTCACATCTTAAAAATAAAAAAAATGAGGGCAAACTCCTCAGGCCCCCTCCCACTGTGGGAGCTTTTCTGTCCTCTCAATAAGTCCTGCTGTAAAATAAATAAATGTCAGTTTGTGCTTCCCTTGATTCTGACAGATTCTTTCTCCTATGCAAACCTCAGTGGGTCTCCAGTACTCATTGCTACAGACTATGGCCATGCAACATCTCCACTCTCCTTTGCTGTCAGTGCAGCAGTCTGGTAATGAAAGGCTGACCATCCAGAGACGTCTTGTACGGGGCCCATCAGCAATCCAAGAGCCCTAAGTTTGGGTGTCCAAAGGAAGCAGACGAGACTGGTTTTCAGGTCTTTCCATCTCTTTGCTCTAGCACCCAACATATAGGATGTATATTAGATCATCAGTAAACATGATCTGAATGAATAAAGGACTAAGGAAAGAGAACTACTTCTTTCTTACCAAGGGAAACTGCAACAAAATGGAGATGTGTCATCTGTAGGCACGTGCCATATTTTCCCCACAGAAGAATTACCTTCTGTAGCTGACAGTCCGTCGATAGCAAAAGTAACTTGAGAATGGCCTATTCTCAAGACCCTACAGGCGTGCCTCTTATTCAGGCTGTGTAAACAGGGTATTTATGGGTCTGGGAACTGTGGCAAGAGTAGACTCCTAACCCTAAACCCACCCATCTCCAGTTCAATGCCCACCTCCTCCATGAAGCCTTCTCTGACTAATTTAGTATTCAGTGAACTTTGAACTCCTAATTGTCACCTATCCTGTTCATTTAGTTCTTTTATTTTACTTACGACTTCATTGGTATTAGTAGGCTGTATTCATATTTGTTTTTCATGTTCCTGTACTTCCTCTCTCCAGCTACAGTTAACAATTCTTGCTAAATTTTATAATGCATGATATGTGGCAGGCGTTTAACATGTATTGTTCAAACAGTAATAATAATAGCGCAGCCTTCATTGAGTGTTTATTACCTGCCAGGCCAATAAAAATTACATCTATTATGTGACTTGATTCTCAAAACAAGATGACTGCTATTATCCCCACTTGACAAATAAGGAAACTGAGCATTAGAGAGAAGAAACTTGTCTAAGTTCATACAGTGAGTCAGGATGAAGCAAAGATTTGAACTCACACCTGTGACTCCAGAGCTCACACTCGTAGCTGCTCTGCAAACGAAAGGACAGAAGGTTTCCTCCTCGAGGTATTCTCGCATGGTTTTCGCTACATACAATGTAGTAATCAGTTCTTCCAGTTTCAAAAGTCACAAGAAGATGCCCACAAATATGTGATTGGGAGCCCATGCCAAGTGGCAATTACCTGATATGGCCTCTGGGCTTCATTTTTTAGCATAAATCTCATCCAGCACCTGAACCACTCGAAAAACAGTCAGAGCCACAGCAACCCACAGGAGGATGGCTTCTCACTTCCCAATCTACCAGTTAAAAAAATATATTTTTGGCCAGGTGTGGTGGCTTGCACCTGTAATCCCAGCACTTTGGGAGGCCAAGGTGAAAGGACCACTTGAGCTCAGGAGTTCAAGACCAGCATGGGCAGCATAGCGAGACTTTGTCTCTACAAAAAAATTAGCTGGGTGTGTTGGTGTGTGACCGTAATCTCAGCCACTGGGAAGGTTGAGACAAAAGGATTGCCTGAGTGTCGAGGCTGTGGTGAGCCATGATTGTTCTACTGCGCTCCAATCTGGGCAACAGAGTGAGATTTCCACTCAATCAATCAATCATTCTTTTTTTAAGTCCCAAATCTTTATAATCAACGAAATCGTCTTCTGATAAAAAAAAAAACTGTGAAGCAAAATATCATTCAAAAAAATACAAACTATATACCTTGTGCTATTACTGTGGGTTAATGAATGCTCTGAGTTCAAAGGAGCTGCGGTTTTATCTCCCCTCCGCGTCTAATTTTAGCCTGTTTCCTGTCCTTTGACTCGCTTGGCCAACAGCTCCCTGAGTTAATTGGCTGGGAGGCGGAGATGCCGGTGATTGAAGTCTCTGTCTGTCGCCCACATCTCTCCTGCAGGGGCACACACGCCTGGACGATGGATCAGCGCCTCCAGTGGGCAGGCAGGGCCAGCGTGGAGCTTTATTTCACAAGGATAATAAAATCCAGATGGGGAACAACAGTTTTCAGCTGAGTAGCTGCTACTCTGCCTGATCTCTCTCCCACGGCAGCTGCAGGGAAGAGACTGGCATCACCTTCAGCTACCGCAGCTGGTCCATGTCACGAATGGTAAGGCAAGGAAGCTCTGATGACCAAATTCACCTCCTTTGCACTGTGGAGTCCTCTTCTTAGTGCAGTACAGGCCTGTCTCTACACTAAAATGAACACTCACCATACTCAACTGTTTAAAATCAACCAGGCCCTACACTGTGTGTGATAACCTGCACTTCCTAGGAAAGTTCACAGTGATGGATTTCCTGGCAAAATCAAATTAGCTCAGTACACATGATTCATATGACTCGAAACGTCCATTCAGATCAATTCCAGCCTAAAAATGAAGCGGTCTCTTTTTAAACAAGGTAATAGGGGCAAATTGTGTTGGTTTCCTGAGCAATTATCTTCTAAAGAACGAAATCTTCATCCTACATTAAATATAATGGAGTTAACCAGTGCAGGCCTGAAAACTCATCTGGTCCAGTCAGACAGAAGACCAGCTCACAATTCTGCTTCAGAGGAATTGAGTTCTGATTTGCAGAGAAATTCAATTGTGATTCCATCACAAAGCAAAACATAATTAGAGGACTTTTATTATCTACTTGCATGCATAAAGCTGAGCTCGGTGCCAAGTTATTAATTTTTTTCCTTCGGATGTAGCTTTTGGCAGGGTTTATGCCATTACAGCACCACCTTTCATTATAGAACTCCAAAGGGCTGCTCAATTTTTCATCAATGATGGGACAGTTGCTATTTATCATGATACAGAGCCAGTATCAAAACCTTCATTTTGCAAATAAGAAGCTAAAACACAATCAAGTTCAATGACACGGCCAAAGACAGCGTACAAAGAATTGCTCTCTGGACACAGTGGTCTTTCAGTTTCTCAAGCTCCTTTACATCTGGAATGCTCTCTGCACCTTCCTGCACCTTCTTCCTCCCCCGCATCCCAAGCACTTTTGACCTGGCAAACCCCTATTCATTCTTCAGATCCCAATGTAAACATCATTTTCCTTATTATATGCTTTCATACGATGGTGTACCTATTTTTCATAGCACTAACCGTCATTTGAAACAATACACTTATTTGGGGGGTCATTCAATTAACATCTGTCTCTCCCACTGACCGTAAGCTCTACCAGGGCTGGGACTCCGTGTGCCCTCACCTGCACTGCCTCCCAGATGCCCAGCGTTGAACCTGACTCTTCACAAGCTTCCTGAGTACATGTGGAACGGAAGGATGGATTTGCTTTCTGAGTAGCATACAATTTTGCATGTCAGACTTATGTATTTAAAGACCATTGTAGTACCCATCAAAAAGTTACGCACAGTTTTCCAATCTTGATGTAAAAGTGAAAATAATGATTTTGAAGATAAAAGTCAGTGTCACCTCCCTCATCAACACCTACTGGTTGCTTGCCACTTTGTCACTGCTGCCATGAAAGAACCTTTTTGTTAGAGAGAAAAGATCACTCTTTCTCCAAACATGAACACACGGTGTTTATACACATAGAATAACACTGTAATATCAAACCATAAAAAAATTAATCGGCTAAGTTTTTAGTTCTTCGGTGATATCTATAATCATAACACTTGGTTACAGAGTAGCTGAGCTGCACCAAGATGTAACAGGATCCCCGTGTGGCTTCTCAAATAAGTGAGCATCTCTTAGATTGCATTGTGCCTCAGGAATATTAAATGTATCTTCACATATTGCAGTTTTTAATTACTTCACTCTCCAAAGATCGCTAATGACAATATGTGTCAGCCAAGTCAACAAGGTCTCTGTAGGACATTCCTATGAAGAAATTGCAGTAGAGGCCCAATGTGAAAGTACGTGTTAAACTTTTGCCTTCCCCCTTGGATGCTGACTTTCCGTGCCAAGTTCTGAGGAAGTTTGGCCCCCAACAACACTGGGAAGCAAATGAAACTTGCCTTGGGTTTTCTCTTGCCACTTCAGCAGCTGTCCTCACCCCCACCTTCTCAGATTCTCGTATTTTCTGTTCCTCTCTCGGTGCATTGTCCAGCCCCAGCCCGTGGTTCAGAATCCCCTGCTCACCCCAGTCACCCTCCCACCTAGCCCTCCCCTCCACTGCCACTTACTAAGGCTTGCTCTCTCCATCAGTGTCCTTGTGTATTTCAATTAGGAGCAATTTCACCCCCAAAGAGGGATTTTACTAATGGTGGGGTATCAGGGGTCAGTTTTGAGACATAATGCACCCTCTAAATCAGAATAAGCTGTGACCTGATTTTCCTACACAAAGGACAACTTCATCTATCAATCCCAGAGAAAAATCTTCTCTGGTGTAGCAAAGAACCCCGAGAGACTGGAATCACATCATTGTGTTACTTCTGCAATTCCCAAGACTCTCTTTATAGCTGTGGATACCCTGAGAAGACCTACCAAAACAAAAACAAAAACAAAAACAAATCGTTGTGTCCTCAACATCTCCCTCCATTCCCCCTGACACCGGCATTTATCAGTGCAAACTATTCAAGAGCAAAGTGGGGCTTTTCGTTTTTATCACCCTAATATACCTCTGAGCTGAAAAGGTACAACAAAACACAAGAAATTCAGCCAATAATTCACCACGCAACCAGAACTGGCAGTCAGCATTATGCCCTCTGGAAAAATAGAAGTCGTTCTGTTACTTGGTGTGCCTTGGTGTGGTTTTTTATCTGCTTCTGACATCTTTGAAGGTAAAGTTCATTTCCGACAACAGAAAACAGGGTTCATGCAAGATCAGATGGAAGTTTCCTCTCTCAACCTGTATGGTGGCTGTACAGATAGTGCCAACTGTCTCAATGAAGCGGGCCTCAAGAGAGCCTCTCATTCTATCTCCTCCTCTCTGTTGGCTTGCAGTCCAGATCTGTTTTGGCAGCCTCCGCTTAGCCAGTGGCCTGCCACCGTGCTGAGAACTCTCCCATCGACCCTTCTCACTAATCACTAGTGCCTAACCACTATCTGTTTAAATGCAAAGTCAAACCCATCCAAGCAAGGGGCCAGCACATTAGGAGGTCTGAGTAAACGTATACTCATTGGTTGAGTGAATATGAGAATAGATCTAAGTTTGCAGCAAACTCTCAGAGCTTTCCTAATTTGGGGAGCAATTTAGCTTCCATCTTCATATCTCCGTTGAGCTGGTCCCGCAACAAGAGGTGGCATTTTGAACTAGGTATTCATGGCAACTGCACCGTGTTTTGGTTTGGTTATTGTGGTTGCGGTTTTGAGTTGGGGTCTCGCTGTGGCCCAGGCTGAGTGCAGTGATGCTCACTGCAGCCTCGAACTCCTGGGTTCAAGCAATCCTCTTGCTTCAGCCTCCTGAGTAGCAGGGCCTACAGAGGTGTGCCACCACACCCCGTTTATTTATTTATTTATCTATCTATTTATTTTGTAGCGAGGGGGTCTCACTGTGCTGCCTTGGCTGGTCTTGAACTCCTGGGCTCAAGCCTCGACCTCTCAAAGTGCTGGGATTATAAGTGTGAGCCACCACACCTGCCTGTACTGTTTTTAATCACCAAAATAGTGTGCAAAATGGACATCCTTTCAGGACAGGGTGAGGTTCAGAAAAGCTATGTAGGCTGGAGTAGTATTGGGCATGAGGTACGGGGTCTGAGATGGGGCAAAGATACCTGTTGTGCAGATTCCCTGGGCATTTTTAAAAACTTAAATAGGCAATGCATTTCTATGGTCCTAATATTTTTTAAAAAATCAAAAAGGTCTACATTGAAGTCTTCCCACTCCTGTCTTCTATCCAACTATTTTCCATCATCCAGATAACTGCTATCATTATTTTCCTGTGAATTCCTAGAGTTTCTTTATGCATGTCAAGAATATATATTATCCAGCCCCACCATTTTAAATAAAAAGTAGCATACTATATATACCATTCGGCACATTCTTTTTTTTTTTTTTTTTTGAGTTGGAGTCTCACTCTGTTGCTCAGACTGGAGTGCAGTGGCCGCTCTGACCACCGCAGCCTCGACCTCCTGGGCTCCGGCAATCCTTCTGCCTCTGCCTTCCAAGTAGCTGGAGCTACAGGCGCGTGCTACCATGCCCAGCTAATTTTTTATTTTTTGTAGAGATGAGGTCTCACCAAGTTGCCCAGGCGGGTCTCGAACTCTCGAGCTCAGGCAATCCACTCACCTCAGCCACCCAAAGCGCAGTATTACAGGCTGAGCCACTGAACTCAGCTTGCACATTCTTTTCTATACTTGCTACAAGCTACAAGCTTGGCTATTTGCTTTTAGTGAGCATCAAAACATCTTTGAGTCAAGATAACCACATCAAAACAACCATATCAATGTCGATACAAGATAGGAAAACCATTTAAACAGCATTGGCCAGTGTTGGGAAAGACATTGGTCAATTCTACCAATCCCTTTCTTAAATGTTGTGGACATTTATTGTTTTTTGGCCACCCAGAATCTAAACTCTTAAAAATGGCCTGGATACCAAACTTTAAATAGTGCATCTCCTGTTTACATTTCCCAGAAATAGAGATGACCTTGGATAAAAATCTACATTGACTCACAGCAAGTGCTTAATGGTCCTGTTGGATAATCAGAGACTTGGCAGGAGCGAGATAGGAGATGATGAAAAAGAAGGATGTTTTTTAAGTGGGTTCACATGGTTTAGAACTAAGAAAAATAAGGGAATGCTAAACTCAACATTCACTATAGTGGTGTCCCCTGAGTGGGAGGGGTGGCAGGGCATGACCAGGAGCTTCAAAGGTGCTGGTAATGTTTTATTTCTCAAGTTGGGTGATGGGAACATGGGTGGTAATTTTATTAATATTCTTTGTGCCACCTATACACTGTATATATATATATACATATATATATATGTATACACACACACACACACACACACACATGTGTATGCATATTTCATAACTCTTAAGAATGTAAAAATAGCCAACAATGTTTAAAAAGAAATATAATGAAAAGTAACTTGACTTACTAGATAATGACATATTACTTTTTATATATTGTGATAATGATATAGGAAGACAGAGACAGAAAAATAGAACATAATGCATAAAGTCTACAGAAGTTAACTCAAAAATTGAATTAACATGTAATAAACATGGCAATTACAAATCAGTAAGAAAAATATAGATTATTCAGTAATGTGTTAAGAAGACAGTGAAATTTGAAAATATATGTGAATCATTCTTATATCAAAATGCAATCTTGTATCAAAATAAATTGTAGATAAATCACAGATTTATATACAAAAAAGAAACTATGTTTTTAAAAAACATAAAAACTATAAAACCATCACAGTCCCAAAATAAAATTTAGGTGACCACATATGTAAAAACTGAGTGAGGCTTTTATTAAATGAGAAACAAAACTAGAAGCTATAAAGAAAAATAATGACTATATGATCAGACAGCCTAAAAATGAAACATGCAGTGTGGCAGGCTGAATAATTGCCTCCCAAAGATTCCATGGCCCAATCTAGTAAACGTTAACCTGTAAACGTTATCTTATACTGAAAAAGGATTTTGCAGCTCCTTAGAGTTCAGAATCTCAAGTTGAAAAGAGTGTCCTGAATTATCCAGGTGGGCCCTAAGTGTAATCGCAAAGGTCTTTACATGAGGCAGACAAGAAGTTCAAAGGAGGAAGGAGGAGATGTAACATCAGAAGCATGAAAGAGAGGGGTCACAAGCCAAAAAATGCCACGGCAACCCTTAGAAGCTAGAAAAGACATAGAAACTGACTCTTTCTAGAGCTTCCAGAGGAACTAGCCTTGCCAATACCTTGCCTTTAACCCAGTGAAACTAATTTTGAACTTCTGGCCTCCAGAACAGTAAGAGAATAAATGTATATTTAAAGCCACTATGATTGTGACAATTTGTTATAGTAACAATAGGAAACTCACATATTCTGTATTTCAGAAACTACCACAAATACTTCCACAAAATGGCAATCTGTTGATAGCCTTAATATATAGTTTTTTTAAATCAATTTTTAAAAGAGAAACACTTTTATAAAAATACAGGCAAAACTAGCAGACAATATACAAAAGAAGAAATACCAGTTGGCCAATAAACGGGATTTAAAAATTCAACTTTATTAATAACCAAAGTTATAAAGGGCAAATATGTTTTACTCATCAGATTGGCAAAAAGGAAAAGATTGCTAATATTCTATATTGAGAAGTGTGTGGGAAATGGGCACTTTTATGCTCTATGTATGGGAATATAAACTGAGCTAACATCTCTGAATGACAATTCTTCAAAATGGTTCAAAATTTTAAGCCTATTTACACTTTAACTTATATACTCTTAGGAATTTATCTTAAATTGAAGATCAGAAAGTTATGCAAAGTTATAAATATAGAATTGTTCATTTCAGCATTATTTGTGGTCATGAAAAACCACACTCAACCTAAATATTCATAAGTAGGAGATTTGTTTACAAATTACTGTATATTCATGTAATACAATACATCGCAGGCACAAAAAAATATTACCGACATGGAAAAATATACAGGCATATCTCCTTTTATTGTGCTTCGCTTTATTGCACTTTGCAAGCAGTGCATTTTTTACAAGTGGAAGGTCTGTGGCAACCCTGTGTCAAGCGAGTCATTTTGGCATCATTTTTCCCCCAGCATGTGCTCACTTCCTATCCTTTTGTCATGTTTTGAGACATCTCACAGTATTTCAGACTGTTATTATATCTGTTCTGGTGATCTGTGAACCAGTGATCTTTGATGTTACTATTGTAATTGTTTGGGGGCACCACAAATCACGTGAGACAGTGAACTTAATTGATAAGTATGTGTGTTCTGTCTGCTCTGGTGTCTGGTTGTTTCTCTATCTATCTCCCTTTTCTTGAGCTCCTCCCATACCCATAGACACAGCAATATTGAAATTAGACCAATGAACAACCCTACACTGGCCTCTAAGTGCTCAGGTAAGAGGAAGAGGCACATGTCTCTCACTTTAAATCGAAAATTAGAAATGATTAAACTTAGTGAGGAAGGCATGTTGAAAGCCAAGACAGACTGAAAGCTAGGCCTCTTGAGCCACACAGCCAACGGAAGAGTTCTTGAAGGAAATTAAAAGTGTTACTACAGTAAACACATGAATGACGAGAAAGTGAAACAGCCTTATTTCTGATGTGGAGAAAGGTTGTGTTATCTGGTTAGAAGATCAAACCAGCCACAACATTACCCTGAGCCAAAGCCTAACCCAGAACAAGGCCATAAGTTTCTTTGAGTAGACAAAGGCCGAGAGAGGTAAGGAAGTTGCGGAAGAAAAATTGAAAGTTAGCAGAGGTTGGTTCATGAGGTTTAAGGAAAGAAGTTGTCTTCATAACATAAAAATACAAACTGAAGCAGCAAGTGCTAATATAGAAGCTGCAGCAAGTTATCCAGAAGATCTAGCTAAAATTATTATGAAGGTAGTTACACTAAACAACAGATATTCCATGCAGGTGAAATAACCTTCTTTTAGAAAAAGATGCCATCTAGGACTTTCATAGTTAGAGAGAAGTCAATGTCTGGCTTCAGAGAAGCCAATGTCTCTCTTTTTAGGGTCTGTTCCAGCTGGTGACTTTAAGTTGAAACCAGTGCTCATTTATTGTTCTGAAAATTCTAAGGTTCTTAAGAATTATGCTAAATCAACTCTCTCCTTGTGCTCTGTAAATAGAACAACAAAGCCTGGATAACAGCACATCTGTTTACAACATGGTTTGCAGAATGTTTTAAGCCCACTGTTGAGACCTACTGCTCAGAAAAAAATTCCTTTCAAAATATTACTGCTCACTGACAAAGGACCTGGTCAGCCAAGAGCTCTGATGGAGATTCACAAGGAGATTCATGTTGTTTTCATGCCTGCTAATAAAACATCCATTCTGCAGCCCATGGACTGATGCAATCTCATGAGCAAACTTGAACGGCGAGGAGTCGCTTCTTATGGAAGAGCAAGGAAAATGGTTTCTTGAGATGGAATCTACTCATGGTGAAGATGCCGTCAGCATTGTTGAAATGACAAAAAAAGGATTTAGAATATTGCATAAATGTAGTTGATAAAGCCAACAACAGGGTTTGAGAGAACCGATGCCAATTTTGAAAGAAGTTCTACTGTGGACAAAATGCTATCAAACAGCATCACGTGCTACAGAGAGATCTTTCATGAAAAGAAGAGTCAACTGATCCAGCAAATTTTATCACTGTCTTATTTTAAGAAATTGCCACTGTCACCCTGACCCCTAGCAACCTCCACCACCTTGATCAACCAAGAGCCAACAACATCGAGACAAGGCCCTCCGCCAGCAAAAAGATGGCAACTCACTGAAGGTTCAGAGGATTGTTAGCATTTTTAGCAATAAAGTATTTTTAAATTAAGGTATGTACATTGTTTTCTTAGGAAAATGCCATTGCACACTTAATAGAGTACAGTGCAGTGTAAACAACTTTTATGTGCACTAAGAAACCAAGAAAAAAATGTAACTTGCTTTACTGCCATATTTCTTTATTGCAGGGGTCTGAAACAAACACACAATATCTCCAGGGCATGTCTGCATGCCGAAAAGGTACACAAAATAGCCTACATGTTGTCACCCTACTTATGTAAACCAATATATCATACAAAACTCTATATTATATACTGTGTTAAGTGTGATTATGATGTCAGTTTTTTTACTGCTTCCTCATCCTGTGACCTTGTGTACAATTCCCATCCCCATTAATCTTGGACTTGACCATTTGACCTGTTTTGGCCAAGGGAATATAGGCAAAGCGACAGCATGCCAGTTCCAAGCCAAGCCCTTAAGAGGCAATATTGGACATGTCTACTCACACACTTGCATTTCTGCTATTGCCATAGGGAAAAAAAATATGTCCTGGGAAGCCGCTGACCCAAGAAGAATCTAAAGACGAGTGAAATAGAACAAACCCAACCCAAACCTTGACCCAAGCAAAATTAATCCACAATCTAAGAAACGGCTCTCCAGCCTAATCACAGACCCATGAGCAAAAAAAAAAAAATACATTCAATGACTTACTGAATGTTAGTTGGTGCATTATGAAGCACTATTATATCAGCAACTAAGACATACACTATATCATTTAATTATATGTTAGAGAGAAATATCTGGAGAAGAAAGGGCCATTTTAGTGCTCTTCATTACCCTTTCAATAATCGCATCTAGCCCCATGACTTTATCTATTTTTCTTTCTTTTTTCAAATTGTTCACATATTTTTTGAGACAAGGTCCTGCTATTTTGCCCAGGCTGGTCTTGAACTCCTGGGCTCAAGCAATCCTCCCATCTCAGTCTCCCGAGTACCTGGGATTACAGACACACTCCACAGTGCCCAGCTCCTGACTTTTCCAATGCTAACAATTAAGTCCAGCCTCAGCCTCACTTCTGAGCTCCAGATCCATCCAGGTAACCGCCCACTCAGCATCTGCATTTGAATATCTACACCTTAACAGGTTCAGAACTGAACTACTGATATTCTCAAAAATCTGCTCTCCTAGCAGTTTTCCCCATCACAGTTGAAGGCAAACCCCATTCTTCCAATTACTAGAGCCAAAAAATACTGAGTCATCTTTTGACTCTTCTTTTCCTTGTGTTTTTTGCATCCAGTCCTTCAGAAATCACATTGGCTGTAACTTCAAGACTATTCAGAATCCTAGGACCCCTCAACGTCTCCACTTCTGCCAACCTGGTCTCTGCCACCATCTGCTCTCGTTTGAATGACTGCACGAGCCTCCTAGCTGGTCTCCCTGCTTGCGCTTTTGCTCCCCAGTTACTGCTAGAGTAACTTTTAAAAGACAAAGTCAGCAGCCCCAACTCAGCCGCTGGGCCACAGGGCCCCTGCCTCCAGGACCTGCTGGAAGGGCCAGCTGGAGACCGAGATGAGCGATCTGGACTTCTGAGCTTCACAAAAAAAGGTAAAATGTGCAGCTTTTCAGAATACTGAGAAGGTTGGGCTGAGCGGAAGTGGAAGAGGAAGTGGAACCCTGGGAAGATGTGTGTGGAGGATTCTGTCCATGACGCAGCGGCAGCAGGGTCACGCCAAGATCAAGAACCTTGCTACTCCCCCATGGAGTGGGAAGGTCTATTTTCCCTCCCTTTGAATCTGGGCAGGACTCAGTGACAGCCATGACAGAGAGAACATGGCAAAAGTGACACTGAGTAACTTCAAAGCCTGGATCAGCAAAGGTGATATGGCTTCCACCTGGCTCTTGGACTCCCTTGGAATGCGTGTTCTTGAGACCCAACCACCATATTTCGAGGAAGCCCAGGTCCCGAAAAAAAGCTCCAGGCGACTGCCCAACTGACACGTGACTTCAGAAGGTTGGCTCCAGCCTCCAGCTTTCAAGTTGCCTTCACTGACGGCAGAATGGAGCAGAACAAGTTGTCCCCGAAGAACCGTCTTTGCTGAGCCCTGCCCCTGTGGCAGATTCATGAGCAAAATAAGCATGTCGCTGTTTTGAGCTATCTCATTTAAACCCACAGCAACATCATTTAAGGTAGATAATCATCACACTCATTTACAAGGAAGAAAGCAGGAAGAAGTGGATCACCCAAGGCCACACAACTAGTGACTTAAACCCATGACTGCTTGATTTTAAGCTTGTAGGATTCCCCGGGGCACCGACTATAGGTTCCTTCTGGGCTGGGAGCCGGACATTAGCTGCTCCTTGCACACAACCGTTCTCAGAGAAAGCAAACCCTTGTGGAGTAAGAGGACAAGAGAAAATTGTGGAAAACTAGCTCCGCACGATGTGATGGTGCAAGCCTGTCACCCCAGCCCTTTGAGGTAGAAGGATGCTTGAGGCTGATGGTGACACTGCCTGGGTGACAGAGTGAGATCTTGTCTCAAAAAAGTACATTTATATGATGTGACTCTATTTCCTTAATTTGGACCCTGGTTCAATGCCTCGTGTCTGGGCTTAATTGTAGAGTTCTCTCAAGGAAGCTGTCCACCTTGCCTCCATGAGCTTATGTTACACAATATGCTTTTTCCTGTCATGTAAACTAATAATCATTGTGTGACTATATGATCAATATTTCTATCCCTCATTTGACTTAGTGAAGGGATTGGTCTGTCTCTCCTGGTTCTCACCTCATTTCTTCTAGCAAAGACCCTGACCTGAGCAATTAATAAATACTTGTTAAATAAGCACCCCAAAAAATAAAGAAAGAAAAGACAGTCAGGTTATCTCACACCTCTAATGAAAACTCTCCAGTGGCCACCATTTCACGCATGTGCTAGTCTCCATTCCCTCTGACCTCGCCATTTTCTACTTTCTCCCTGACCAAACCCCCTTTTTCTCACCTCAGCACCAGTGCCCCAGTCATTGCCTCTGCCTGAAACACCCTGCCCATCAATATCCCAAGCCTCACCCTTGCATCTCCTTCAAGTCTCTGCTCAGTTGACACCTTTTCAAAGAAACCTATCTCAGCCATCCTTTCGAATTAAAAATCTCCCCCTTCCCTTCTTGCCCTGTTTATTTTTTTCCATAGCACTTATCTTCATCTCACATATTAGTTGTATACTTTACTTAATTATTACCTTTCCCATCTGCTCTCTTTACTAAGGAGCAAGTTCCTTAAGAGCAGCTACTTTTGTCTGTTTTGTTCACTGCCGTATCCCAAGTATCTGGCACATAGCAGGCACTTTAAAATTATTTGTAGAATAAATGGAAGGCATTTCTTCTTTGTAAACTTCTTTTTTGATATAATTAACATGTATCACTTTAATAATTAAAACATTGTTGCAAATATACAAGTCGGTATTTTTCTCACCAGTCAACTCTTTTCAAAGACCAGTCAACAAGGATTCGCTTAACCAACCCTTTGAACTTGAAAAGAATTAAATCTATGAATCTCCTAAGTTGACGTTTTCACCCTTTCTTTATTGCTGCTCCAGGTCCACCATCTATCCTGATATCAAAGCTGTTTAGCTGATTTTTTTTTCTGCTATTGGTGACTTCTCTCCAGCACTAGCCACAGATATTCTCTCCAGTCTGCTTCAACTATTAGAATAACTGAGAGGAACAGCCTTAACCAGTCTTTCTAATGCTCCTAAGCAAGTTCTCCTTGAAACGCTTTATGACAAAGGCCCGGAAAAAGAATGATTTACACCCCAGAAACTCAGCATCAGGCTTCTCTCTACCTCTAGGTTCTCTGCCAGCTAGTTTTTACCTCTTAGGTAGACAATGCCGATGCTGTTAGCTAAATTCTGGACAACAGAATTAGGCACTTATCTCCTCTCTTAGCTGTCATCACCAATAGCTCTGGCGGGTGCTCAGTTCACCAGCAGACCTGCTTGAATTCCTCCTGTTTTCAGTTACAGACTAAGCTCTCCAGAGTAAATTCTTGCAGCTAAAAACCTTCAGACAAGCGGCGTGGGCGGAAGAACGTTGCCACCCCCATAATCTCCATCAGCCAACTTAAATAAGCATCACATCTAAGTACTAGATAGTAGGCTTGCAACTGGAAATCAGGGTGGTGTCATTTTCAAGTGTACAAATTTGGAGTAAGAGCACGTTGGTTTGAGCCCTTTCTTGACTATTTGTCTACAACCTCGAGTAAGTTGCTCGCGGTGCCTTAACTGGAAAAAAGAACAGCAGGCTTGATCACTGAATACCTATCAAGGAATTGTTTTGAGGATGAAATGAATCCTTGAATGAATCATTCCCAGCAAGCGACAGTTTATCCTATCGTGCAAGCTCTGCTGAAGCACAAGTTCCCTGGTTGCTCCCCTTTGAACCAGAGTGGACCCATAAATCCGTTTGTTTAGAAAGTTTGGGAGAACCTCTGATTTAGATAGGATTTTCCAAGCATTTTGTGGTTTTCTATGGTCACCAATCCTCCAGCTTTTAAAGAAGACTCCCATTTGCTTGTGTTGTAAGACTGTCTGCACAGAGACACCATCTACCCAACACCCACACACAGTCAGCAGTCTGTAGAGGACCAAGTGACCAGAAGAGCACTGGTCATGCTGCCACTGACAAAATGCCTGTTCTCCAGCCTGTGCGAAGGATAGAGTTAGCATTTTCAAAGAGTCTGGCACCGAGTAGAAATCAGCCCTCTTAGAATCTAAACTCAACCCCACATTTCTGCAGCCCAAAGTATTATTCTTTATTGCAATCCAGTAAAATCCACCAATGTGTGCAAATGCCATTAAGACTTGAGGCATCTCCCATTTTCCATTTCAGTCAAAGAGATCAATGCCAAGCAACTTCTTGAAAAGTCAGAGTGTCCAGAACTATGTACCCAAACTTCAATCCAAGAGCTGGAAATGAATGAAAACCCCATGTAATCCTAACCCCACACAACCTTTTCTAACATTTAACCCAAATGATCTCATTTGGATGGAAAGAAAATTATATTTATTGCAAAATTGTATTAAGTTCTAAAGGGATTAAAGGAGAATTTGTTTTCTTTGCCACTTCATCCAGGCCATGAATGTTCTCCCTGCCTTCTGAGAAGGTAGATTGGGAGGCTGACATTAAGAGCCATCCGCCCAAATCTGAGTGATAGAGAGGGGACCAGCAGGCACAAAGAACCAGCCTGGCTGGGTTCAGTAGCTCATGCCTATAATCCCAGCACTTTGAGAGGCTGAGGCAGGAGGATTGCTTGAGCCCAGGAGTATGAGACAAACCTGGGCAACATAGCAAGACCTCGTCTCTACAAATAAATTTTTTAAATAGCGGGCATGATGGTGTGCACCTACAGTCGCAACTGCTTGGGAGAATGAGGCAGGAGGATCACTTGAGCCCAGGAGTCTGAGGCTGCAGTGAGCTGTGATCGTGCCACTGCACTCCAAGCCTGGGCAGCAGAGCAAGATTCCAACTCAAAAAAAAAACTCAGTTCTACTTAGAAATGACACTCTGCAGGTTGCCAATTAAAAATCTTTCTTGAGATGCAGTCAGGCACAGAAGAAGTCGTGTGTCGTGAGATTTAGAGACATCGATGCCACTGATGGGTGGGCTTCTTCCATCGGCTTGGACCATGTTATCCAGGGACCTCATCTGAAGTGAGGGAGGGCATTCCTACTTCAGTCACTTCAGGACTCAAAGAGAGTGTGGCTGGAATGAAGAACTCCTGTCTGAAACTCACAGGATTACCCTACTACTAACTAATGATATTACAAAATTCTCAGTTCCCTGGGCCTCAGCTACGCTTCTGTAGCGTGAGACTGGCACTAGAGGATCCCGAGCTCTGCATTTCCTCAGGAAATGGAAGACTGACCCTTTCACCAAGCCTCTTGGTTGTGGACTCTCTGGCTGCTGGCCCTCCCGACCCCACGCTGACACAATCTTTAGAAATTAGCATTCTATCGATTTCGACATGGCTGTCATGGATGCCTCTGTTTTATGTGTTTTAATTAAATGTTATTATTTGCTGCTGTGTCCCGAGGCCATGGGTTGGTGAGATGGCATAAATCAGACCTGGAGTTCTAGGCTGGGAGTCCATTGACTCCCCTCGTGATGTCACCGTAATTATTTCCCTCGGATCGATAAAGAAGCTTTGATGCTGTCTTCACAGCAGAGGGAAGGCTTCTTTCCATTTTTCTCCCACCTTGTTGAAAACGCACAAAGTCTTTCTCTAAGACTCACCCTCCCCTGATATAAAACGAGCCTTGGTTGTGTCTTTTATATTGTTGCTGTTATTAGGTGCTGCTCTCTCTCTCAAAGCCACCTCCACTTGGGGACTGCAAGCCAGGCTTGCTCTGCAACGTGAAGAGTCCTGCCTTAGGCCTGCAGTTTTCTTTTTCTTTTTTCCTTTTTTTTTAGTCTGAAAGCCTCTTATTTTTTTTTTTTTTAAGATATGGGGTACAATTCAGGGTTAGGTATACAAATGTTCATTATGCAGGTGCCCTTGTTGATGGGATGTGTCCTCCCTCCCCTGGCAGTTTCCCTCAACTGCCAATTCCACCCCCCCCCGGCAGGTTCTCACTACTGCCAATTCCTTTTTTATAGTACTTATAGTTTTATAATAATTGTTCAAGTTTCCCTTATGAGTGAGAACATATAGTACTCTGTTCTTCGTTTCTGTGATAGATCACTGAGTATGACAGACTCTAAATTCATCCAAGTAGCTGCAAAATCCGTATGTTTGTCCTTCTTTATGGCTGCATAATATTCTGATGTGTATATGTACCACATTTTTTTCTATCCATTCCAGTTTCAATGGGCAGCATGGTTGGTTCCATGTTTTTGCTATTGTGAATAGAGCTGCAATAAACATACGTGTGCAGGTATCTTTTTTGTAGAATGGTTTGAGTTCCTCTGGGTATATTCCCAAGAGGGGGATTGCTGGGTCATACGGAAGGTCAATTTCTAGTTCTTTCAGAAATCGCCACACTGTCTTCCAAAGAGGTTGCACTAGTCTGCGTTCCCACCAGCAGTGTAGAAGCGTTCCTTTTTCTCCGCATCCTCGCCAGCATCTGTTGGGTCTGCGGTTTTCATCTGTTCCTTCCCTGCCTCCATGGTGGTTCCCTGGGTTCCCTCTGCTGCCCTGCAGACTCCAGGCCGCTGTTCAGCCTAAACTTCTTCTAGACGCTTGAGTTGTCAAGGATGTCATTTTTATTACTTTCTCGATACCTGCACATCTGCCTTGCATGAAGTCAGTGTTCAGTACTTGCTGGTTGCTTCTAACAGAGGGGGAGAAAGCAAGGAATTTGCACTTCTCCCAAGCAGAATCACCTAGAAGCAGCTGGGATTCATCCTAGGGCCTGTACCCCAAGGGCAACAGGAAAGACTGTGACTAGAGGAAGAAGGGGCTATGGGAAATTTCTCTAGCATTACTCTGTATGTGAAGCCCAAACGATATTAACGTTTTACCAAAAAATTCCTCATTTATAATGAGTTCTTAACATCCTGTGAGCAGGAGGAGGGATTTCTGATTAACCATTTTTTGCTCGTGCTCAATAAATATTTCTTGAATGCACATGAGTCAAGAATCCAAGTCAAGGAATGAGAGAAAGATCATCTTTCTCACGAAAAAAGGAAAAAAATTCTAAAAAAGGAAGAATCAGTGAAATGTATTTTCTATTGGATACCATTTGATTGCTACGACCCAGCTACTGACACATAGTAATGCTCAA
Organism: Cephalopachus bancanus; assembly: GCA_027257055.1. NCBI lineage: Eukaryota > Metazoa > Chordata > Mammalia > Primates > Tarsiidae > Cephalopachus > Cephalopachus bancanus. Next base: position 573,769 of record JAPVLO010000112.1, on the reverse strand, counting down.
TAAATACATGTTAAATAAAAAATAAGTAAACAAATATTCACTGAATAAATATCTACATAGAAATTAGGGAGCGGAGCGAATACAAATATACCTCCCGGTTGGCTTGTCTTTTTCAACTCAAATCCAACCTCCTCCAACAAGCAAGGCCCTTTCGTCATTTCTAAAGTCTCAAGTTTTGCCTGATCACACCTTTATTTATTTAACAAAGATTTACAGAGCACTATGTGCCAGGCACCATTCTAAACACTCCACATATAAATCGTTGAAAATTCAGAATAATCCCTTGGGGGAGACACCGTCATTGCTCTTATTATTATCTTCAGCTTACTGACGAAGAAACTGAGACACAAAAGAGCTAAATAACTCCGTCAAGGTCACACAGCTGGTGGGTACCAGAGTCGGGACTCAAACCCAGACAGGCAAGCCCCAGAATCCATTTCTAAAACTCCCTACCCTGGGCCACCTCCACTTTGGCCACGGGTTGGTTGTCGGGTGTTTCACGCCAGCCCGGGTTCTCTGGTGGCACGGGAGCTTCCTGGCACGTGGGACACAACTCCTGCTGCTTCGGTCACCTGCTCCCATCATGTGCATTCAATAATCTAGAGTCATTCTAGATTATTAAGAATCTCCTATGTTTCTGGAAGGTTCTAGGACTACAGCAGGGAGCCAAACTGTCAGAATCCCTCACTCGTGGAGCTGACATCCTAGCAAGGGGGAACAGACGATGTCCAGGGAAACAAACCAACTGAGAAGGGGATTAGAGTGTGATAAAGGGAGTACACGGAGTAATGGCATCAGGAGGACCCGAGGCAGAGGAGCTTCCTTAGATTTTGTGGCGAGAAAGGGCTGCCTGTGGGAGTCTTGAGGAAAAGGAGCCAGCCCCGAGGCTTTGGGTGAAGAGAGCCTCAGTCAGAGCGTCAGCAGCTGCAAAGGCCCTGGGGTAGAAATGGGTTTGGCAAGTTCCAGAAAGAGAAAGATGCATGGAGGGAAACCACCGTGGGGGAGAGGGGAGGAGAGCAGACCTCAGATCTTGCAAGTCTCAGAAGTTTGGAGTCTATATGCTGTGTTTCTAGAAGCCACGGGACATGGTCCACTGCAAAGACCCTAGGGAATATTCAACGACTCCCACACCTCTATACCTGGACGCTTCTCAGCACACCAAGCTACCCGGAACCATGAGGACAGTCTCCAGGGCACCTGTGACCCTGCTCAGTCACCATTCTAGTCAGGGGTAGGAGGGAGGTGGGGGGCATCAACCATGCAGGCCTAGAGTCGGATAGTCTGGGTTTCAACCCGACTCTTCTGCCCACAAATTGAATGACTCTAGGCAGATTATTGACCCAAGCTTCCGTCTTCTGGCCTGGAAAACGGGATCATAAAGCACCTATCTCTGAAGATGACAGTGAGGATTAAATGAGAGGGTAAGTATCACACACTCCGTGTACATAGCCCAGGGACGCAGGAAACAGGTACCTAAAGGGAGCTCTTACTTTGCGGTGGTTATTTTTATTAATCATGCTAGGAGTTCAGCCCTGAAGGGGAAACACTTCCTAGCAGAAAGTGCTAGAATGTCTGGCATCAGCTATGCTCATTTCTGGGCTGACAGCAGCAGATCAGTGAAAAGGGTCTGAAAAGAAAAAAAAAAAAAAGCACGACCCAAAACATCTACTATTTCCCAGATAACATGACCTCTACTTTCTATTTGTTATGCAACACACTGGAAAGTTCGGATCTTATGTATTCAAAATCCCTCTCCAAGCTCTCTTCTGTTTCATATTAGCATCTGCTGGGCGACAGCATCCGCAGGGTGACCTTCTGATGGAGAATCGATAACTGGCAATGTAGGGCACCAGGACCAGAAACTGAATTCTTGCCAGATGAAAAGAGAAGCCTGTTTAACCCCGGGAATGCCGGGGCCAGGCTTTCTGCTCAGATTCTCCGAGAAACGGAGGGTTCACGGAAACACCATGCCAGAAGCCTCCACCCCTAGCTGAGAATGTTCCTTCCTTTGGCGCCTCAAGGATCCGACGGAGAACCAAGCCCTGGTGCCACCTCCTGGCTGCCTCGAAGACAAGCCACAGACCGTTGGCCCAAGGGATCTCTCCCTCTCCTTGACAGAAATTAAGTTCAGGGCGAAAAACGGGTAATTTTGCAGGAACTTCTGTGTTTCGGAGCTCCTGTTAAATATTTGAATCGAGAAGAGCAGATGGTAGCAGTCTTAGCCACTTACAGTCCCCGCCAGGGACTGTCCCTGCTATGCTGCCACTTCCTTTGTCTCTGTAAGAGCTTGCCACTCAATAGAGATACCCAGAGATCGGGACAGCACATTCATCTTTGGTGGCTGGTGCCTGGCTGCTCCACTCACGCCGAAGCACCTAGGCTTACCTGAGGATAGTCCTCTGTCCAAGTTAACATCCTCAAATACTCCTGATTTCTTGAGATGCTTTACACAAAGGCGGCGTGCATGAAATCTGCCTTCGGAGAGAGTTGGGCTCCCAGCTCCCAGAACTGCAAGCCTAGGTTCACCTCAGTTCCCAGAATCGCCCGATAAGGATCAGTCTGAGGTCTTTTTGGCTCTCCCTTGGGAAAGAAAAGGTGGCACCCTTGCCATCACTGCTGCTTTCACTTTACAAAGCAGAGGGAGAAGAGGGTTGACCGTCCCCTCCCCCGTGGTTTTAGCAATTTGTATCCTATTCTGTATTCACCTTGAAGCCAGGTATCTTGGCGTCGTTAGGCACAGAGCCTGCCATGACTAGAAGAAATAAGCCGGCCGGGCTGCTGACCTAAGAGTGAGCCAAAATCCCAAAGAATATAGGCTTATTCCTCTGGAGGGATCAGCAGAATGGTTTTGAAATCAGGGAACTCACTGGCTGGGCTGGTTCCTCCTTGCTAGACTCAAGGATATGTATTTACTTATTCAAAATCGAGGCCTTTCTGCTTGCCAGGTAATGTGATAAGCACTTTACCTACAGTTCCTCATTTAATCGCAACAATCCATGCATTGGTATCATTTTTTTATTGCCACTTAACAGCCAGAAAACAGGCTCAGAAGGGGCTTAAATAACTTGCCCAAGATCTTACAGCAAGTAAAAGGTAGAGGCAGGATTCAAATATATGTACCCTGATTCCTCTTAACCACTGTAATAAAGTGCCTTTCAGAGGCCCAGGACTTGGGATTTTCACAGACACGGCTGAAAACACAGCCACTCCTCATATCTGCAGGACAAGTGAAATGGGAGAAACCTCCACAAATAAAGAAGATGTGATCCGTGGGGTGGAGGGGAGATACATTAACACCCAGCACCCAGTCTTACTCCCTTCTAAAGCAGCACACACCCAATAGAAATTCTTTCTCCTGAGACTTCACACACTTGACGCAGCAACTGAAACATACTCCTTCCTCATCCCCAGCCCATTTTTAGGACCTGTCAGAAATCTTCTCACACCATCCATGCCTGATGATTGATTTCTCGTGGTTATTTGCGAAAGCACAAATACAAACGCTATTAACTGGTAATAAAACTAGCCAGGCGGCTCTAAAATCTAGTACCAGCAACCGCTTAGGGCGCTTTGGGGACCCTTAGTCTGCCAGATCCTGATGAAACTAACACTGCTTTTGATACTAAACTGCCAGAGGTGTCTTTTACGCTTGTCTTTTATGCTTTCCAAAATTTATGATGAGGTCTGGTTAGGTCAGACAAAGGGAGACAGTCATTAAGAATCAGAATTCCTGATTCCAGAAACTACGCATGCAGCTTCAATACATGGGTTTAATTTTTTTTCCAGGTAACACTGCTTTCTTAAAAAAAAATGTAGAAATTTAATAAACATGCATTAAGCATCTGTTGGGTTCGTGGCCCTGTGTCAGTCACTGTGGATATCAAAGGAAGGTCCCTATACCTGCCTTCAAGGTACTTATCATCTAGTTATGGAGACACAACCCACACGTGAAGCAGTTCAAGACTAAGACAGGACAGAACACCGTCAGGTATGAGATGGCAAGGTACAGGCAATGCATGCTACTCATTCTCGGAAGTGAAGACAGTCAGCCTGGTGGGCACAGTCAGGGGTACCCCACTGGTCCCGCTACTCACTGCCCCGCCCTCCCTGTGCCTCCCAGACCTGTTACCTCATCTGTTCTTTTCACCCAACACATCCCTTTAGAACGCTGACCATAACTCAAGCATCTGGTGGTTCCGGTGATACAGTGTCGAACCGAGACAATGACCTTGGCTAATGGAGTTTATGGTGTGGTAGGAAGAAGAGGGAAGCAGACAATAAACAGATAAAGGGCTCAATACGGTACCTTAAGGAATGACAAGGGCTCCAAAGAGAAGTAAGACGAGGTAAGAGGATAGCGAGTGGTGGAAGTTTGGGTCAGAAAGGTGGTTGGAAGGAATCTCACCGATCAAATAACATGAGAGTAGGGGTGTGGATACAGAGAAGGAGCAGCTCAGACTCATTCCGGCGGGAAGAGCATTCCTGGAAGAAGGAACAGCAAGCCCAAGGCTCTGAGGCAGGAGCGACTCCAAATGTTGGTCGAGGAGCAAGCAGACCAATGAGGCTGGTCACATGACTGCTGGGGGTGGCTAGGAGCCCCAGGTCACAGAGGGCCTCGCAGGCCACAGGAAGGAGGTCAGACAGGAAGCCTCTGAAGGCTCAAGAATCTCAAGCCACCTCCCATTTGTTGAGGGTCGGGACTTGAGCAGGCTGCTCCTGAATAACTAGGATCCAGGAATACAGGAATGCAAATGCTAAACACTCCGGTTTAAGATGGTATGGGCTCCTTTGCAGGGAGGGGGTAGTTTAATTAGGGAAGTGACCAAACTAATAGGAAAAAATGTATCAGAGGAAGAATTTGGAGACCAAAAAGAGTCCCAGGCGTTTCATGAGCAAGTTGGGAAGTATATGGCGCCTTTGACCCTCTTTAGGCAGCTGGGGCCCTCAACCTGTCTCTCCTCTGGCCACCTCCCAATGTGGTGCCCTATCAGGGCCATGTGAGGTCCTGTCTTCCTGAGTACCTACTTGCCATTCAAAACTCAGCCCTCCCGTGTTTCCTGGTCCCTGTTATCTCTACTATAGATAACAGGTGGGTGACAATGTTGAATACATCCAAGCTAATTGCTCGGTGCTTCCCACATTACTTAGAAGTCTGCTAAGGTAGAAGAGAAAAAATAGTAGCCCCAGAATATCGAGAAGGTGTAAGACAAGGAGCAGTTCGTTGTCAGCAGAACACTTAATTAAAGGTTCATGTTTTATCTTAAAATTCATATGCACGCTGCATTCTATTCCAGATCTGTGTGCAAGATCTTGACAGCATTGTTCTGTATTACTCAGTGAGAAACTATGGCTCACCAAGAAAACATGCCACACCCATCATCCTGTGCTTTGCCGCACACTTGGCACACTATATGTTATCCCTAGGACTGGACAAACTCAACCTGAAAAGCATTAAACTTAAACCAAAGAACTCTTCTCTCCGGAAGAATCTTAGTAGTTGCTAATATTTGGGATTTCAAGTATCATGGCTCATTATTGGAAGGAATGAGACAGAAGTCTCCTAAAGCAAATCTGGGTATCTTCTTAAATAAAGCCCCTCATACCAAGCTTGATCCCATCATTAAAACACGAAAACATAACTGGGCAACCCCCTCTGGTCCCCTCCCACTGTGGGAGCTTTTCTGACTCTGGATACATCCCGCTTCCTCGTCCTCCGGCTGTGCGTGTCCCTTATGCTCCCTGGGCACGAGACAAGAACCCCAGCCTGAAGAGCTGCAAAAGATCGTGGGGGCCGAAGAGGTATGCACCCTGGGAGCTGGCTTGCCAGCCAACTGAGCTGACAGAACTGGGAGGGCTGCCGGAAGAAGGTGAGGCTCTGAAGCGGAGACCCTCCAGGGGCCCGGCTTGCCAGCCCACCGCATCAGCAGCGCTCTCAGGGCTTGGCTTGCCAGCCCATTAGAGCCAACACTGCTGGGGCCAGTCTCGCCAACCCCTCGAGCTGACCCTCTCCGGGGCTTGGCTGGTCCACCCACTGAAGCTGACACTCTCGAAGCCCAGGCTGACCTGAAAATCCGTATCACTAATCCCACATGAAGAATCTCAAGTGCAGCGCGCTAAGCGCAAGAAGCCAGACTCAAGGCACTACCTAGTGTGACTCCCCTTAGAGGACATTCTGGAAAAAGGAAACAGTCGACTGAAAACGGATTAGGCTACAGAGGAAGGGGGACCGCAGAGAGGCCAAAGGAATTTTTTGAAGGTGAAAGAACTGTTCTGCGTCTCGACTGTGATTGTGGTTACAGGATTGTACACAGGTATCAAAACTCCTACGACTAGACGATGAAAAGGGTCAACATACAAATCATGTACCTTAAAAAAAGGAAACACTACCCATCTCCGTTATGAGTGGAGCTGCCAACACAAGCTGGAAATCCTCCGCATCTTGGCCACCTCTGGACATCAGCAGGCATTCACGAGGGCAGTGCGGTGGCTCCCTGACCATAACACCGTCTGGGCAAATTCCTTCAGTGTCACCTGCCCCTGGAAATGGACGTTGCTGCAATGAGTAGGAAAGCATTTGCAAAGAAGCCGACGCCTTCTGTCACCTAAGCGGGAGTCTGCCGCATCTCTGAGTGGTGATGTTTCTCATCCTGGGTTCGTTTAGCAGCTGACGGTCTCTGGGCTCAGACCACAGTGGATTTGAGATAAAAATGGTTGCTTGTACATACACGCCCACAGAGATGGGAAAGTGTGTTCATTTAAGGAGAAAAAAATTAGCAGGACACACACATCCACAATCCACGCATCAATACCACGATGACTACACAACGGATATTAACAATATTTTGAGGCACTTGAATCTCTGAGTCTCACCCTCCCTCCCAACGCGTAATCCACACAAGGACGGGCTTTCTGGCGCCGAGGAGGAGAGGGGACGCCATGTTGGATGCCGCCCATGCTTGGGGTTGAGCCGGCTGCTGCTGCCACCCAGTGGACGCTGCTGAGATGGCCGCCTCGGGAAGCGTCCCCTGCCTCCAGCCAGAGAAAATGTACAATGTTGACTGTCTGTGCAATCCAATTTTCAATTCTTTAACATTAACAGCAATTACAATAAATAGTAAAGACAGAATGCTTTATATAATCAAAGTGCACCGTGCAGTACAAAAGTTACTGAATATATAGCGCACATATATATAAACGATTCCATTTTGTCAATTTACTTAATTTCCTAAATATCTAACATTTATAGCAAGACAACTTGTTAAAATTCAGTTATGGTTAAGTTTTTTACATTTAAGTTTAAAAATTAATATCTCAAATCCAAAAAAATTAGCGTTTTTGCTTTAGGGTACAAAAATATCTCAGTCTGCAATGACAATTTTTGTTCCATAAGAGTCTTCCTTTTTGTTAGGCTGATCGCTAGTTTTAAATAAGCTCCTTCCACCTCCAAAATTTAGGAATTCTTGTGAATTAAATGAAAGTCTTTGCTTAACAAGTACATTGGTTTTTCAACTGGATATTAAAAGAATATTTTAATGGTTGACTTGCCAGACAGGTAGAGGCAGATACAGGGGTGGGTTCCTTGGGCAGCTTTCCAGGAAATTCATCAACCAAGAGCGCTGAAACATCCAGGGAGATGTCACCAAATGGAAAAAGCTGGATTTGTGAAACCTCTATTTCAGAGAGACTATTATATCTCATCTGAAGGCATATTTTTAATAAGCCTTTTGGATTCAGGAGAAGAACTCCCAAGTGGAAAGATGAAACTGCCTGCAAGAAGATGCTTAAACTAGGAGTAGAAGGGAACTTTCTTAATTTGATAAAGGACATTTACAAAAAATCTTCAGCAATTAAATGGTGAATACTGAGAGCAATTCAGTAATAGTTTGTAATAGGCCAGGGACGATGGCTCGTACCTGTAATCTCAGCACTTTGGGAGGTCAAGGTAGGAAGACAGCTTGAGCCCAGGAGTTGGAGACGTTGTATAGTGTTCATAGACTCGTGAAAGTATAAATGTGTGGATGTTCAAATTCATGGTCACGTTGCCTCTAGGGGAGAAAAGAATTTATGGGACTTTACCTCTATGTGTGATATTTTATTCCATTTCAAAAAAGGGAGAAGAAGACCAAGCATGATGACTCATGCCTGTAACCCCAGCACTTTGGGAGGCTGAGGAGGGAGGGTTGCTTGAGCCAGGAGTTCAAGCCCAGACTAGGTAACCCTGTCTTTACAAGAAAAAAAAAATCAAAAATTAATTCATGAATCAAAAACGAGCCTGGGGTGGTGGCTGTGCACCTGTAGTCCCAGCGACTCAGGAGGCTAAGTCAAAAAAACCACCTGAACTCAGGAGGCTGAGGTGAGCTGGGATCGTGCCATTGCACTCCAGTCTGGAGCAAGAGTGAGACCCAGACTCAAAAGAGCGCGAGAAGGAAGAAGGAAGGCGGGGAGGGGAAGATGGAGCGAGAAAGCAAATGTGACCGAAGATTCAACAGTTTTTAGATCTGGTATGGTGGTTGCCCAAATGTTTTTCACATCATCTTTTTTCCAGTACAAAGCAAAAGAGGTCAGTCTAACTCCTTGCAGGATCTTTGTGATGTGGAGCATAATGACCCGGTCTGGTGTCTGATCCAAACCATCCAGGGACCCCCTTGTCCCTTTGTGTTTCTCTACAAAGGGGTCAGCGTTTCTACTAAATAAATTGGATCAAACATCCCCAAGAACACTGGCTTGACGGTACATCAGATCATTCTTCTGCCCAGGGTACCCCCATGTTTCTTCCAACGCTTTTATTAACATGTTCAGTCTCAAAACTTAACGGAGCCATAAACCATTCGTTTTTTTGGTGTGGAGAAACCCTGGTGGTATCCTAAAATGCCAGGTTAATAACTGGAAAAATTTCAGAGAAAGAATAAAGAATAAAATAGCATAGCAGGCCAAATATTTTTAACTAAATACTGTACAATATTTTCTATACATATGCACATACACACATACATGAGTCTCCTATGTAAGTTTCAAAAAGATACCATGAGAATTTAAAGTCGGGGGGGGAAGAACTTGTCATTTTGTCTTTCTTGGGCATATAACCATCTATTTGAAAGTCTTTTCTTTCTTCTTCTTCTTTTTTTTTTTTTTTTGGAGTCAGTCTCACTGTCACCCAGGCTGGAGTGCAGTGGCATGTTGATGGCCACCACTGCAGCCTTGACTTGCTGGACTCAGGTGATCCTTCCACCTCAGCATTCCAAGTAGCTGAAACTACAGACACACGCCACCACGCCCAGCTAATTTTTTATGTATTGTAGAGACGAGATCTCGTCAAGATACCCAGGCTGGTCTGATTGCCCAGGCAATCTTCTCACCTCGGCCTCCCAAAGTGCTGGGATTACAGGTGTGAGTCACCGCACCTGGTTGTTTGAAAGCCTTAAATTCAAAACTCTCTCTGACTTCAATGTCTGGTCAAAGAGAAGGAACTAGGGAGGAAAAAAATCATTGAAAATATTAAGGATAGCAAGAAAATGGAGCAAGATGGGATCCCCCATAGATTTTTATTTTTCTCTGAATTACCACCGCATTTTTGCAAGTAGAAAATTTTCGATTTATATTTTTGTTCTAACCCAACAGAGATGCAGGAAAAGCAGTCCTGTAGGCTCCTGTCCTCTCATACAACAGGTTTATTAGGAACAGGAGCTTGGCAGACACTGATAAAAGCAATTTTAATTTAATTCACTCCCATAAATTACATAACATGTCCATGCATTAGAAGCTCCCTGGAGGGAATATTTCTTCAGAGATAAAAAGAAAATATGATTTGGGAAAATGTATTTTAGATTATTATTTCTCCGTGTAGGGAAATTTTGCCCTAAAATAAATTTTGTAGTCTAGACTGCAGTCTAGAGAGAAACGAGACCATAATCTACTTGTTCCTTCTGCTTTCACAATAGAACCAGTCATGGTTGTGACGAGAATCATCCCAAATTATAAGGCATAAAAACTGGCATTGCCTCACATGTTATTAGTCTATTCGCAGATGGCATCACAATTTACAACCCGACTGATTCCACAGCTACTCTGCTTGTGAGAATGGAGTGCTTAGAAATCACAGCAGTGCCATAATCTGTTTAAGCTTTAGAAAATTTACATTAAAGCAGTTTCTTTCTTTTTTAAACATTTGTATTTATTTTTAGAATATAGCCTTGCTCTGTTGCCCAAGTTGGAGTGCAGTGGTGCAATCATAGCTCACTACAGCCTCGAACTCATGAGCTCAAGTGATCTTGCCTTGGCCTCTAGAGTAGCCCGGACTACAGGCATGCACCACTGTGCCCGGCTAATTGTTTTGTTTTGGGTTTTTTTGTAGAGATCTTGCTTTGTTGCTCTGTCTGGTTTCGAACTCCTGGCTTCAGATGACCCTCCAGTCTCAGCCTCCCAAAGTGCTGGGATTACAGGCATGAGCCACTGTGCCTGGCTTAAGGCAGTTCTTGAAAATTATAGGAAATAACTCTTCTTCAAGTCATAGACTATATGTGGATATAAACCAATAAATGTTTTTGTTACTCTCTAATCACAAACAATTAAGCATAATTACTTCATATAGTGGAAATTTTAAAAGCCCTAATTCATTAGACAGTTAGCAAATACATCCAGCAAAACTTTACTTAATTAAGATTCCGCTAGCATAAAATTAAAAATATTGACTATGGAGTTGCCAAATCCAAAAATAGGCAATTTTACTGACAACAGCAAAGAGTCTATTGGCAGATATTAGAAGATTCATCTCAAAGATTAAGGATTCCAAATCTTAGGAGGTTTTTTTAATATTCTATTCTTATGAGCTACCCAAAGTCTACAAGTTTAACGTGAAAGCCAAAGTAACCAGTCAACTCCTTATATTTATATTTATATTTATGTTTATGTTTAATATTTGGACACATAGAAATTCAAATCACTCCCACAAAACTGTCATCTTTAATTCAGCAAACAGCCATGGAACACTTGCTGTTTGTCTAATGCTCAGTGAGATAAGAAATACATTTGGATAAATCTTACCACAATTTCATCACCTCTTCCAGGAAACTTTCCCAGATATACTCTTCTATCCTTCCTGATTTATTTTAATTTAAGTTTATTTTATCTTTTTTTTAAATGCTAGTCACAAGAAATTTTAAAAATACAGAGTAATAGAATAAGGAGAGAAAGTCGTCCGTAGTACCACAAGGAAGAATTGTTAAAATCTTTATAGTTTTCTTTACAATATTCTGCTAATAATTTGTATATAATTGCAATTATGTGATATACCCAAGGTCGTACAAGTTGATGTTTTAAAGTAATATAAAATATCACAAACCAACTAGATCTAACAAAACAATTTACCCAACAACATATATATTATATATATTATATTCATATATATATATAAAATCTCATTTAATGCTGTATCTGGAACATTCTCCAGGATAGACCATAAGGTAAGCCATAAAATGAGTCAATAAATTTACAAGATTGAAAATACACAGTGTATGTTTTCTAATCACAATGGAATGACATTAGAACTCAATAACAGAAAGAAATGTGACATTCACAACTACGAAAATTAAACAACACACTCTTTTTTTTTTTTTTTTTTTTTTGAGTTAGAGCCCCACTCTGACACCCAGACTGGAGTGCAGAGGCCGCTCCTGGCCACCGCAGCCTCGGCCTGCTGGGCTCCGGCAATCCTTCCGCCTCAGCCAACAGCACACTCTTAATTAACGAATGGATAAAGGAAAAAAAACAGCCACAAAGGAAATCAGAAAATAGTTTAAGATAAGTGAAAATACCAACACATCAAAATTTATAGGATGCCGCTAAAGTATTGCCTAGAAGGAAAGTTATTGCAGCAAATGTCTATATTTAAATAGAAAAAACTCAGCCAGGCGCCATGGCTCAAGCCTGTAACCCTAGCACTTTGGGAAGCCAAGATGAGAGGATTGCCTGAGCTCAGGGGTTCGAGACCAGCCTGGGCAACTTGGCGAAACCTCGTTGCTACAATAAATCAAAAATTACATGGTAGCTTGCACCTGTAGTTCCAGCTACTTGGAAGGCTGAGGCAGAATGATTGCCTGAGCCCAGCAGATTGAGGCTGCAGTGGCCATGAGCGTGCCACTGTACTCCAGCCTGGACAGCAGAGTGAGACTCCGACTCAAAAAAAAAAAAAACCCTCAAACCAATAATCTACTCTTCTATCTTAAGAAGCTAAAGCATAAGGGCAAACTAAACCTAAAGCAAAATAGAAGGAAATAATAATATTAGAGCAGAAAATAATGAAACAAAAAGTTAGTTCTTTGAAAAGATCAACAAAAATTGACAAACATTTGCTAGACTGACCAAAGAAAAAAGAGATAGAAGCTCAAATTACTAAAATCGGGAAATAAACAGGGAACATCCACTGACCTTATTAAAATGAAATAGATATAAGAAAAACAATGAACAATTGTATGAAACAAATCACGTAACCTAAATAGAATGAACAAACTCCTAGAAAGACATAAACTACTGAAAGTGACTCAAGACAAAATGGACAATCTGAATAGACTTGTAGAAATAAAGAGATTGAATGAGTAATCTAAAAACTACCCACAAATAAATCCAGGACCAGCTGGCTTCAATAGTGAATTCTACCAAATGTTTAAAGAATAAGTAGCCATCTTCTAGAAACTCCTCCAAAAGTTTGCAAAGGAAGGAATGCTTTCCAACTCATTTTATGAGATCATTCTTACCCTGATACCAAAACCAGACAAAAACAAGAAAATAAAACTAAAGACCAATATCTCTTATACATATAGATGCAAAAATACAGAACAAAATACTTTTGAATATTTCATGGTTCAAAAAATACTAAAAAACTGAATCCAGCAACACATAAAAAGAATTATACACCATGACCAAGTGGCATTTGTCCCAAGAATGCAAGGTTCCTTTAACAACTGATAATCAATTCATGTAATAGACCATATTAATAGAATAAAAAACAGAAACCACAGGATTATCTCCACAGATGCAGAAAAAAGCATTTGCTGAAATCCAATGATCTTTCATGGTTCAAAAAAAAAAACACACACTCGACAAACTGGGAATAGAAGGAAACACCTCAACCTGGTAAAGAGCATCAAAGAAAAAAAAAATTCCACAGTGAACATCAATAGTGAAAGACGGAATGCTTCCCCCAGCATTAAAACCAAGACAGATGTCCTCTTTCACTATATCTATTCAATGCTGTACTGGAGGCAAGTTTGCCTGAGCAAAAGAAATAGTTAGCATCTGATTGTAAGTAAGTAAACCAGGTGCAGTGGCTCACGCCTGTAATTCCAGCACTTTGGGAGGCCGAGGTGAGATCATTGCCTGAGCCGGAGGTAGATGCTTGGGACCCAGACTAGCCAAACAATCTTTTAAAAAAAAGAAAGAAAGAAAAGAAAAGTAAAAGGAAATGTTGGAGAATTCACACTTCCCAACTGCAAAACTTACTACTAAGCTACAGTAGTGCTGGTATAAGGATGGACCAACCGGATTGAGAGTCCAGAAATTAGCCTGGGTGCCTATGGTCAACTGATTTTTGACAAGCTTGTCAAGATAATTAAATGTGGAAGTAATAGTTTTTTCAACAAATGGTACTGGAACAAAGGATATCTACATATCACCTTTCCCCCTCGAAAAAGTTTGATCCCTACCTCACACCATGTATAAAAATTAATTGAGGCACCAAGTGCAGTGGCACACACCTGTCGTCTCAGCTACTTGGGAAGCTGAGGTGAAAGAATCCTTTGAGCTCAGGAGTTTGAAACCAGCCTGCACGACAGAGAAAGACCTTGTCTCAAAAAGAAAAAGAAAAGTATTAACTCAGGATAATGGACCTAAACGTAAAAGCTAACACTACAAAACTCTTAGAAGAAACATAGCACTAAATCTTCATGACCTTGTATTAAGCAGTAGTTTCTTAGATAAAACAAGCAAGAAAATAAATAGATAAATTGGACTGCATCAAAATTTTAAACCTCAGTGTTTTATAATAAAGTGAAAAGGACTCGCAGAATGGGAGAAAATATTTGCAAATCATATCTACTGAAGGACTTTCATGTAGAACGTACAAAGAATTCTTACAACTCAACAATCAAAAGACAAATGACTCACCTTTTTTAAATGGGCAAAGAAATTGAAAAGACATTAATCCCACAAAGAAATACAAATAGCCAAAACAACATAAAAGATACTACACATCAGAAGTGTAAAAAAAAATCTAAGCCATTTCATATCCACCAGGATAACCAAAATAAAAAACAGGAAATAACAAGTGCTGGCAAGGATGTGAAGAAACTTTAGACCTCATTTTTTTTTTCCTGTGGTATTGCAAAATGGCACGGTTGATTTGGAAAACAATGTGGTGGTTTCCAAAAATGTTAAACATAGAGTTTAACATGACCTAGCAATTCCATTCTGAGGTATATACCAAAAAGAATTCAAAATATATGTCCACACAAAAACTTGTCCACAAATGTTCACAAAGACTTATTCAAAATATAATATAATATAATATGTGGAAACAATTCAAATATCAATCAACTGATGACAGGATAAAGGAAATATGGTATAACCACACAATGAATTTTTTTTTTTTTTTGAGGCAGATTCTCACTTTGTCACCCAGGCTGGAGTGCAGTGGCACACTCATGGCCACCGCAGCCTTGACCTGCTGGTCCCATAAGATCCTTCCAACTCAGCCTTCAAAGTAGCTGGAATAACAGGCGGACGCCGCCACGCCCAGCTAATTTTTCTTGATTTATTGTAGAGACAAGGTCTTGCCAAGTTGCCCAGGCTGGTCTGGTACCCCTGGGTTTAGGCAATCCTCTCATCTCGGCCTCCCAAAGTGCTGGGATTACAGGCATGAGCCACTGTGCCCAGCCAAAATATTATTTGTCTATAAAAGGAATAAAATACGGATACATGCTACAACATGAATAAGCCTTGAAAACATTATGCTAAGTCAAAGAAGCTAGACACAAAAGGCCATGTATGGTGTGAGTATTTATTTGAAGTTCCAGAATAGGCAAATCTACACAAACAGAGGTAGATTAGTGGTTGCGAGGGGTGGGGGGGGGCGATGGAGAGTAGCGTTGGGGGTGGGTACAGAGGACGGAGCATGACTGTTAGTGGATATGGGATTTCTTTTGGGGGGGATTAATTAGCGTGATGTTTGCAAAGTTCCAAACACAGTAAGAATTACCAAGTTGCAGACCAATAAAAGGTGGATTCTATGGCACGTAAATTATTACATTGAGAACATTTAATCTATAGTAATTTTCAAGCAGCATTAACATTGGAATTCTCAGCTGGGCTCAGTGGCTCAGCCTGTAATCCCGCACTTTGGGTGGCCGAGGTGAGCGGATTGCCTGAGCCCGCAGGTTCAGGACCTGCCTGGGCAACTTGGCGAGACCTCATCTCTACAATAAATCAAATATTAGCTGGATGTGGTGGTGTGTGCCTGTAGTTCCAGCTACTTGGAAGACTGAGGCGGAAGGATCGCCGGAGCCCAGCAGGTCGAGGCTGTGGTGGCCGGGAGTGGCCACTGCCCTCCAGTCTGGGAGACAGAGGGAGACTCCAACTCAAAAAAAAAAAAAATTAAAAAGAAATAAAAAATAATAAAGCTTATTATGAAAAAAAAACAAACATTGGAACTCTCACACACCATAGATATAAAATGATATGCAAAGTAATTGGATAGTATTTTCTGTCCCTGGCTCATGCATTTCTCTTTCCCAATTAAAACAAATACTGAAGTTACTCAGAATAAGTTATCTTTATTATTTTTCTAGATTTCCTTGAAACTGAAAGGCCAATACATACTTGTATTGCCACTTATTACAAGCCAAAAAATATCCTAAAAGCTTCAAAGAAAAACCCAACAATGACCCCCTTCCCTAAAACCCTCACTCTCACTAAAAATGCACACAAATGAAAACATCTATTCCAATACAAGAGTTTTTTTGGATTTTACAGAAGTTCAGTCATTCTACATACATTTCTCTGCAGCATGCATTGTTGGTGTTCTTGCTTATAGAGAAACGCATGTAAATCGAATTCTTCCTTATTAATAGCTACATAATATTCCAGGAATGTGGACAAACCACAGTTTATTCAGTCACTCCCTATTGATGGCATTCAAGCTGTTTCATTTTTGCTTTGTTACATTTACTGTGTATCTTTGTACATATCATCTACTCTAATTCTGTTATTTCCGTAGAATAAAATTCCTCAATATCAGTTTTAAAGATATAGAAAATTATTACTTGGTTTGGCCATAAGAAACTTATTGTGTGGATTAAGCATCCCATTCAATGGAAACAGGCGAAAAGGTATTTATTTCTCGGCACTGAATCATCGCCCTGTGGATAGGTTAGACTTTGTTCGCACATCCGTAAACACAGTAAGTATCGCAAGTGCACACCAAAGCTTTTGATTCTTTCTGCACCGGGGGCAAAGGATGCATCCGTAGAGACACATTTCCTGGTACAGGAAGTGAAAGGCAGGGGAAGGGAGCAGCTTAGGAAAGCCCTGCCGAAGCAAGCTTCGCCTTTGACTTCCGTCCTGAGTTAAAAGTTCCGGTTAGGTTTGGAGTTAGGATGAGGTGAGAACCACAAGTCCTTTCAGATCCTTCAGACGACTCTGCATCTCTTGGTTGGCTGGAGTCATTTTTTCAAGAAGGGAATATGGTGTGATTCCTGCGCCCATGCATGTCTAAGAATAACTCTCTATTGCTGCCACACAGAAAAGACAACCCAACTGATTTTAAATGCTCGGGTTGCAGCTTTCTCTCCACCCAAATGCTAAAGCTGCTGCAGTTTTAAAACCCTTCTAGCATACTCTGAAGGCAATCCAATTTGGGGTTTTTTTTTTTTTTTCGCTAGTGTCATTAGAGGATATTTTAAGATCCCCTTACTTGTGTGCCACTCTCCCTGCATTTTTCCCAGGGATATGTGTAAAGGTGCATTCCTTTACACATATATGTAAAAATACAGTAAACTGTAAACTCTAAATGAACTCTCTGTCGTCAAAATCACCAACAGCTAAACTGTCTGATCTAATGTACTCACGGCTTATCCAAAGTGATAAGCCAAAGCAGGAAGTCCATATGAAATATGCCTACAGCAATATGACCGTTACAACCGTCTTAAAGACCCAAAGAGTGAGGCCACAGCAAATTAGCCTGGTGTGATAATTTAGAGATCTGATTTTACTTTCTCTTGCTTAGCTATCCTACTCCGTTGTTCCAGAATGCCTCCCACCTTTTAAATTATTTTTTGACGTCAGCTGCTCAGTTCCATAGAGTGCCACCCTCGGGTGCACATAAAGGAAGTATAACAGTTGTTTTCTGCTGTTGGGATACTAACCTGCAATATAAAAGGAAATTTAACTGGTTTTTCCCTCATTCTGGCCAGTTCCCCTCTCCCCCAAACTCTGCGTTTCTCTGAGGGAGCCAACTAAAGCAAAAGTGGGATTTGTGGATAGAATACAGGGGAACT
Source organism: Cephalopachus bancanus (assembly GCA_027257055.1). Lineage (NCBI taxonomy): Eukaryota > Metazoa > Chordata > Mammalia > Primates > Tarsiidae > Cephalopachus > Cephalopachus bancanus. The sequence continues at coordinate 556,226 of JAPVLO010000112.1, read as the reverse complement.
CAGAATCTAAAAGAAGGTTGACCAACAGGCTTAAGAAGACAGAAACAGAGCCAATCCTGGAACTTACAGGAATTAATGAAAGACACCATGGCATTGCACCTACAGTGGATGAGCAGAAGCAGCTATATCATGTCCTTTTGTTTCTCCGTTAAAGTTCTACTTCCAGAGAGACTATCCTGTTAGTCTGAGGTCACATTCCCACTTCTTGGCAGGAAAGGACAAAATATCTTGATTGACAGTTCCACTGTAATGCCTCAAGTAGGGAAGAGGCAAGTCCCCAAAATAGTATGAGTGATTTTTTTTTCCTTTTCTCGAGAAACATGAAGAATTAAAACCCCATGATTTTTGGTTCTTGTTCTTGCGTGCCCATTTTTCAGAAAATAAATTATACTAAGTTCAATCTGAGATGAGATCATTTAATGTTTGCCTAATTCTGGTGAAAAATCTCAGTCCAGAAATTACGATTGCTTGCTAATTTAATAAATATATATTTAAAGTAAAGAAGGAATTTCCCATTAAATCTGCCGTGAATGAGGTAAGAGTCACATGCTATCATGGCTAATAATTTCTTCCCAGGGAAGTAATAAAAGAGGCAGCAGCCCTTTCCGCTTTGGGGGAATCGACTGGTTGTATCCACCCCGTAAAACAAGCAGAGTCCATAAGTATGTCAACTAGAAAAAAAATTATCTCATCATGAGAGCTAAAAAAAGATAGCATCTGACTGTTATTTACCATTGTCTAGTGCAGAGAAGAAGACGTATAGTAGAAAATCCTCTGGTCCAGTGGTATACTTTGGGAGCCAATTGTGAGCTTCCCTTCCCAACTCCAAATTCAGTAAGGTCATGTTCATAGCTTGAAATCAGCCACGTTGGGAGTATTTACACCATAGAAACTGGCGAATGCTGCAAATCAGAGATTTGTTTTTCCTTTGAGAGCCCAATTACTAACATACCTTATTATAAAGAATTTTTAAAAGCACCTACTCCCAGAAAGTACATCATTCCTGATATTGGCAATAGTCGAAAATGACAACTCAAGGCAGTTTTCCAGTTCACCCATTACTTTAATTCATTTCCTGTTCATTATTGTCAGCTGCATGAGAATAGCACTTTATACATTTTGCATGATGCAAAATGTTCATCAGAAACACTTTATCATTATACAACGTATAATGAGATACAACGTATCTCATCTTTACACGTAGAATTTATCATTTTCTCACCATATTGAATTTGTAACATCTTGATTTCCATTTTCATCATAATCCTATGCCTCTTCTCACTAGCAAATTTAGCACTCTTTTCTTTTGTACTTTCAAAAATTGTATTAAAATGTGATTAATTGTATTAAAAATTGCATAAGACGTCTCCACACTCAGCAAACATGGCCTATAGGCTAATATATGGCATAATGGTGAAAATCAAAATGCCTTCTCCAAAAGACTTTCATCTTCTGTTGGTGACCAGCAAGATTAACATGGTTTTGCTTGTGTCTACAGAAATTTGCCTATATAGCAGGGTAGCGGTTAATTCATACTACAACTTGGGTTTAATGAGGAAATCTAATTTCTTTATTGTGTCTATAATTACTCTGCTTTTCCTACTACAATTTTCCAATGCTGTTTAACAGAGATAAATGAACTAAACGTTCAGTACAATTTTAAGCTTAAATGAGCCCAATAACTTATTTTTTAGTAAATATATGCCTCTATTCCTTGGTTCATACACTGTGGATGTATTTCTTGACTGCCCATCATGTGAGAGGGAGATATTAGCAACCCTTCCCCTCTTCCTCTAACACTCAATGTCCTAACTTCTGCCAGCTTGTTTTTAAAGGTGAATGACATACAAAATGTATGATTTTTTATTTTTGGCATTTATATTAAGAAGGGGAGACTAGATGGAGACCTGTCTCGCGAGCAGACCTTCCCCACCAGTAAGATGGCAGACTGGATGTTCCAGGTGATTAACTAACAGACTTCCCTTTAGGGGAGACGGTTTGGTAACTATACTGGGGTACCTCCAAGTGCCACACTGGCATTTAGACTGTAACTACTTCAGTTATTACAGTAACAAAACCACCGTTGATCTACAAGGCATCATGAGGTCAGACCAGCAGTGCTTGATACCTCTCTTTCCAATTTCCCATAAGATATCCAACAAAAAGAAAAAGACTATATTGATAATACTGTAACTAATGATAAGGGGAAAAAAACATTCCCAGAGTCTAGGCTGTATCATCAGTAGTGACGGATTGAGCAATAAAACGCTGGACTTCAGCAGACCGATCAAGTCCCTCACAAAAAAATAGAAAGAGGCTCTGGCTTGCTCCTGCAAGGAGTGTAGGAAGATTCCAATGACCATGAAACAAGTGGGCTTTCCACTACTGCACATGAACTGTCTGTTGAATCCTCTTCTCTGTCAGCCATTTACACTTTCGCACCTACTGATCGTCAGTAGCCACCATCAAGATATTGGGAAGGTGGTGCTTAAACCTATACTAAGTCAATCCAGGTGACCAGCACCACTGCTCCATGTCACCAAAACACATCATATAACCCGTATGAACTCAGATCATCCTGAAATGTCTTCCTGTGTGCAAAGAGTTGGGGAAGAAGGAGGTGACAAATTAACAACACTTATCTAATTGTCACAGGTTTGATATTTAGTCTTTAAAAATCGTTGATGAAGATATTGTCTTCGTCGGTTCAGGCTGCTGTAACAAATGACCGTAGACTGGGTGGCTTATAAACAACAGAAACGTCTCTCTCAAAGTCCTGGAGGCCTAAAGTTCTAGATCAGGATGCCAGCGTGGCCGGGTTCTGGTGAGGGCCCTCTTCTGGATGGCTAGACGACTGACCTTTTGCTGTATCCTCAGTGGCGGGGAGCAAGCAAAAAGGCTCACTGGCCTCTTCTTAGAAAGGTACTACTCCAACTCATGAGGGCTCCATCGCCTAATTACCTCTCGAAGACCCAGTTCCTAACACCATCACATTGAGATTAGGGTTTCAACATACGACTTTGAAAGAGACACAAGCATACAGTACATTGCAGCGATCTTGCCTTACATACAAGAGAAATCAGAATATTAGAATTAGGGAAAGCAAAGAAATTCCCAATACCCAAAATCCCTAAACTATAGTAAGAAAACAAATAACCCAATTAAAAAGCGGGGAAAGGACCTGAATAGACGCTTCTCGAAAGAAAACATACCAATGGCCAACAGGTATATTTTTAATTTTTTAATTTTTTTTTTTTTTTTTTTTGAGTCGGAGTCTCACTCTGTCGCCCAGACTGGAGTGCAGCGGCCGCTCCCGGCCACCGCAGCCTCGACCTGCTGGGCTCCGGCGATCCTTCCGTCTCAGCCTTCCGAGTAGCCAGAATTACAGGCGTGCGCTACCACGCCCGGCTGATTTTTTGATTTATTGTAGAGATGAGGTCTCGCTGCCCAGGCGGGTCTCAAACCCGCGGGCTCAGGCAATCCACTCACCTCAGCCTCCCAAAGGCGCGGGATTCCAGGCTGAGCCACCGAGCCCGGCTAGGTATATTTTTTAAATGCTCACCTTCACTAATCATCAGGGAAATACAAATCAAAGCCACAATGAGATATCACCTCACACCTGTGAGCTGTTAGAATGTTTATTACCAAAAGGACAAAAGGCAACATATGTTGGTGAGGATGTGGAGAAAAGGAACCCTTGTAACCGTTGATGGGAATGTAAATTAGTACAGCCACTACGGAAAACAGTGTGAAAGTTTCTCAAAAATTAATAATACAGCTACCATATGCTCCAGCAACTACATCATGGTCCAGCAATCCCACTTCTGGGTGTATATCCAAAAGAAATGAAGCCAGTATGTCTAAGAAATATTTCCAGGCTTGTTGCAGCATTATTTACAATAGTCAAGACATGGAGTCAACTGAATGTTCCACAATGGCTACATGGATGAAGAAAATGTGGTCTATATACACAATGGAATACGAACCAGCTTTTAAAAAGAAGAAAATCTTGTCATTTGTGACCGCATGGATTAACCCGGAAGACACTCTGTTGAGTGAAATAAGCCAAGCATAGAAAGGCAACTACCGCATTATCTCACTTATATGTGCAATCTAAAACAGTTGAACTCATAGAAGCAGACAGGAGAATGGTGATTGCCAATGGCTGCAGGATGGGCGGGGGCCGCTGTTTGTGGGAGATGTTGGTCAAAGGATACAAAGCTGCAGTTAGAGAGGGAGAAAAAGTTCAAGATGTCTAGTTTACAACATGGTGAGTGTACCTAAAAACAGTATAGTGTATATTTAAAAATTGCTAAGAGAGTAGATGTTAAGTTTTCACAAAAAAAAAAAATGTAAGTACGAGGTCTGACATAAGTTTCCCACCGTGCCCCTGTGCACTTACATTGGCAGCACTGTATAAACAGCTCAGTAGGATTTCCTAAACTCGGTATATCAGTGTCTCACAGTTGTGTTCGTATCAATGTGTGGTGGTGTCTTGCTGAGTGGCATTCGTTATTGTTGTTGCATATATATATATATATTTTTTTTTTTTTTTTTGTTTTTGAGTTGGAGTCTCACTCAGTCGCCCAGACTGGAGTGCAGTGGCCGCTCCTGGCCACCGCAGCCTCGACCTGCTGGGCTCTGGCGATCCTTCTGCCTCAGCCTTCCGAGTAGCCAGAATTACAGGCATGCGCTGCCACGCCCGGCTGATTTTTTTATTTTATTGTAAGAGATGAGGTCTCGCTGCCCAGGCGGGTCTTGAACCCGCGGGCTCAGGCAATCCATTCACCTCAGCCTCCCAAAGGCACGGGATTACAGGCTGAGCCACCGAGCCCAGCTGTTGTTGCATCTTTTTGTGTGCTATCGTAAGAACGTCAGAGTTTGAATTAGAGCAACGAACAAACATTAAATTTCTCATTAAACCTGGTGAGAGTGGAAGTGAATTCAGGGACGCATTAGTTCAAGTTTATGGAGATAACGCCACGAAAAAAACAGCAGTGTACAAATGGATTAAATGATTTTCTGAGGGGAGAGAAAGTGTCAGTGATGGAGAGAGGTCAGGATGGCCAGTAACAAGCAGAACTGACAAAAACATTGCAAAAATTTGTCAAATTGTACGTCGGAATCACCGGCTGACAATGAGAAGCATAGCAGACCAAATAAACATTGATAGAGAAACAGGAAAATCTTAACTGAAAATCTTGGCATGAGAAAAGTGTGTGCAAAAACGGTCCCCAAAGAGCTCTTGCATCACGACAATGAAGCTGCTGGCTGAGCACTCTCTGTGAGGGAGTTTTTAGCCAGCAGACAAATCACTGTACTGGCACGCCCTCCCCCCTCACCTGATCTGGCCCCCAGTGACTTTTTTATTTGCCCAAAGATAAAGGCAATGTTGAAAGGAAGACATTTTGCTGACATTCAGGACCTCGAGCGTCCTATTATGAATGGCCATTCTGATGACCATTCCAGAAAAAGAGTTCCGAAATTGCTTTGACAGGTGGACTAGGCGCTGGCATCGGTGCCTAGCCTCCCAAGGGGCGTACTGCGAAGGTGACAGCAGTGATATTCAGCACCGGGGTGGGAAGCACCTTGGCCAGGATGGATTCCCCAACTTCATTGTCCGATCTTGTATGAGAGGTAACGTATGTGTTAATTATCTTGATCGGCCATTCTACAGTGTACACATCCCTACATCTAGACTTTATATGATACACCGCACATATGTACGATTTTTGTCAATTCAAAATTCAGGTGGTCGGGCCTCCCCGCAGTATCCTGTTATCCCTGCAGAGGGCAGTAGAGGACCGGGCTCGTCGACGCCGGGCTCCAGCGTGGCAGAGCAGGACCACTGCGAGCCCGCCAAGGGATGCCAGGCGGCTGCTCAGAGTGACCTTTCTTGCACAGTAGGTTCTTGGTGAAACGAAAGATGCCCAGGACCCCTCAAAGGAGGGCCTGTTTCCCTGTTCTTCCTGCCTGAGTCCGTCGCTAAAGAGCAAGAGCTTCCGAAGCCAAGATCATTAAGCCCTGACATACCAGTCGTTCTGGAAGTGGGGAGCACGTTGCTTTCAGGGGTGAGGGTAGGGGCGGTTCCAGGGGCACATCGGGGAGGAAGTCTTCCTGTTTCCTGCCTGGGGCACCCTTCTTCACACCTGAGAGTGACCCCCGTATTCCTTTCCACACACACAAGATTTTATTTTCTCTTATTTTATTTTGTTTTGATCCCACTCCATCCCAGGCTGGGGTGCAGTGGCAACAACGCTCACGGCCACCCCAGCCTCGACCCGCCGGGCTCCGGTGATCCTTCCGCCTCAGCCTTCCAGTAGCCGGAACTACAGGCGTGCACGACCATGCCCGGCTTGCTGGCTTATTTATTTGTTTGTGTGTTTGTCTTAAAGACGAGGCCTCGCCAAGTTGCCCGGGCTGATCTCAAACCCACAGGCTCCGGCGATCCACTCACCTTGGCCTCCCACCGCCCTCCCAAGCACAGGCACACATGAGATTTTAAACACAGTCTCTTTCCTTAGACTATCACTCTCTCATTTTTCATGCCCCTCATGGAGGCCAAACAGAGCTTATCATTGTCATCTCACTTTTCCGCCAAGAACTTGCAGCCCCGTGTCCAGGGCAGGCTCTTGGCCCCCAGAGAGCTCTGGACTGTTGGTGTGGATCCAAGCAGTGAGGACACTTTTGTTGCCTTCAAAATTGTTACTTTCCGGAAATGACATCAAACTCCGCCTACTAATCTGAGACTCTCCTTGTGTTCAGATAACAGGAGGTTTCAGATTCTACTCTTCAGCACCTTTATCTACCCCACCATACACATTCCCTACGTGTTGCTCACATGGCTTAGTTAAGCACGCCCATGCTGATGAACACCTGGGTTGTTTCTAATTTTTTTTTGAGCTGGAGTCTCACTCTGTCGCCCAGACTGGAGTGCAGTGGCCGCTCCCGGCCACCGCAGCCTCGACCTGCTGGGCTCCGGCGATCCTTCCGTCTCAGCCTTCCGAGTAGCTGGAACTACAGGTGTGTGCTACCACGTCCGGCTAATTTTTGATTTATTGCAGAAATGAGTTCTCGCCAAGTTGCCCAGGCGGATCTCGAGCCCGCGGGCTCAGGCAATCCACTCACCTTGGCCTCCCAAAGCGCGGGATTACAGGCTGAGCCACCGAGCCCGGCTGTTTCTAACGTTTTATCTTCATAAATAATTATGCAGTGAACATCTGTATGTGAATAGCTACACACCTGTGAATATTTTGCTGCGATGAGTTCTAGCAAGTAAAATTGCTGGGCATATGATACACGCCTTAGCGATGCGAATACAGTTTTAAGCCTCTCTCACCCTGACCTTGAGCATAACGAGCAAACGGAGAAAGGTTCACGAAACCCGGGAGCAATGGGTCAAGGATGAGTCAGACTGCCACAGGAGGCAGAGCCTTGAGGGTTTCCGAAGTGGGCTACACCCCAGCTTTTTGAAAAAGCCTCAGCGGGCAAAGGCTACTCAAGCTGATTTGACGGAATTGGGCACAGCCACACAGCTCATCAGTAAAGGAACCCTTAGTCACCGGCAGCAACAAAGCCACCTCCACTCTGGATTCATCGTCAGGCTGCAATAGCAGCTTCTTCTCTGAGAGATGAAGGCATCCCTGAGGAGCAGACGTGGACGTCACCATGCCCTGCAGAAGAGCGAACAAGATTTTTCTCAGCCACTCACTCAAGAAGGAGCTGAGGAGGGAGCAACGTGGAATGGCACAAGCTAGAGGGGCCCCTTTACAGCTGGATGCAGCTCTTCCAGGCAACGTCCAGTGTTTGGCTGAACGATTACAGGTGGGATAAAACATGCCAATGTAAAACCGAGTAAATACCAAGATGAGGTCTAAAGGGGCAGCTATACCCACAACGGAATGATGTCTAGCCACTAGTTATGACACAATCAGTGGACATTTTGAGCCAGAATGGAAGGGCTCCTCTTATCGATAACTCTTTCTTCCGCATGCATTCCCTCTATTACGTCCGTGCCCGCCCGCGGAAGACTGACAGGGGACAAGCACAAACCAGCGACGGAACAAATCATGAAACGGCGCCTCGTTCGCACAAAGGTGCATGATTTGCCGGACAAAAGACCAAGTTTCTGCTAAGTGCCACAGTGGTCTTCATCAGAGCTGAATGAGCTGGCAGGTGTGGTAGTTTAACCAGGACGGAGAGCCCATCATTGAGGTAAGGAGCATCCCAGGCCATCTACCTCTTGGTGTTGAGACACGACAGTGATGGGACTGGACCCCACCCCGCCAGCGCGTCTCTCCACACATCCCCACTGACTGCCAAACCTTGCAAGTCATCTGAAGAAACCAAGATAAGCAGCAATTTGCCACAAATCTTACCCAAGGAGAATTAACCCCTCCACCTGCATGTGCAGAAAATGACGAAAAAACATCCCTTGCCTCATTATGATATGAGAATCCCCACCCCAGACCGGGCTTACCTGCCATTTTTTATGTATGCAACTTACGAAGAAGTATGTATCTCCGCTATGTGTGTGTGATTAGATTCCTTCCCAAATCATGCTAACATCACTTTCCTTTGTCTTGACATCCTTTCCCTAATCTAATACAAGGCCCCGGCCCTCCCCTTTGGGGAGCCTATCGACAACCCTTCCTCCTGAGCTGTCTCCCTTGTACATGTCCCCAGTAAAGCCTAATCTGAGGATCTGTTTGGCCTCGTGTCAGTTTCTATTACATGAGAGCCAAAGAGCCTGCAGTCAGTAACAGTGTCACCAGGTCTTATGATGAAGATTACAGATGTGGGCTCAGAGATGTCCTCAGCTGCCAGCAAGAAGCACAGAACACAAACAATTCTCGATTCTTCTGTATCTACTTGGCATACCATCCTACTGTTGAATTATTGCAAGTAAGGCTAGAGAGGATTTCTCCTACACAGATCGACCGCATATAAACCCAGACATTTAACACTGGTCCCGCGAAGACCTCCCACTCTTTCCTGGTTTTTGTTTGTTCTGTTTGTTTTTGAGCCGGAGTCTCACTCTGCCACCCAGTCTGGAACACAGGGGCATGCTCACAGCCACCGCAGCCTCAACCTGCTGGGCTCGGGCGACCCTTCCGCCTCAGCCTCCTAAGTAGCCGGAACTACAGGCACGTGTCACCAAGCCTGGCTAATTTTTTGATTTATTGTAGAGTTGAGGTCTCGCCAAGTTGCCCAGACTGGTCTCAAATCCCTGGACTCAGGCAGTCCTCCCGCCTCGGCCTCCCAAAGTGCTGGGATTACAGGTTTGAGACACCGCGCCCAGCCCACTCCCTCCTGTTTTATTGTATCATCTGAAAGAGTGCTAAAAGTTTAGATGGCTTGGAAGAACTATTGGTTCGGACTCCTCAGGTGAAACCGAAAGCTTGCATTCCACCACTTTTCATAATAGCTTATTATTACGGGAGCAAGACAGCCTCTTCAGTACCTGGTTGTGGTCTGCAAAGTTTCCTATAAATAAATGGAGATCCTTGTCATGTTTATCTGTATCTGGGGCCCAGACCTAGCCAGAATCATTAGCTTGCTTTTTTGGTCGCCATAAGAAAAAAATCTAGAGGAAACATCTAATAACAACAAAGAATGTAACATTTTTTTTGGTTGAGCAAGACAACTTCTCTATGAACTTGCTCAGGACAAGGAAGCTATGTAGGCTGTTGAAACCGAGGGAGATGTCATTCTTTTCTTTTCTTTTCTTTTTTTGAGTTGAGTTGAGGTCTCATTGTGTCACCCAGGCTGAAGTGCAGTGGCATGGCTGACTGCATGGATCATGCATGGCTCATTGCAGCCTCAACCTCCTGACCTCGAGTGAGCCTTCCACTTCAGCCTCCTGAGTAGCTGGGACTACAGGTGCATGCCACCATGCTCAGTTACCTTTTCTATTTTTGGTAGAGATGAGGTGTCTTTATGTTGCCCAGGCTGGTTTCAAACTCCTGGACTCAAGCAATCCTCTTGCCTCAGCCTCCCAAAGTGCTGGGATTACAGGCATGAGCCACCATGCCCTGCAGCACTGTTTTATTGCAAGTGTGTGAGGATAAGCCATCTTTCCATTGACTTAACTAGCCCTCTCTTCAGAACTGAGCCAGTGGCTTAGAATGAGACATTGACCTTAGAATCCATTGGCTATTTTCAGGGTGACACTGCTATGGGTACAGCCAGAATGCCTAGGGTCTGAAAGATGAGATCATGACCACTCCTCTGATGCTGACCAGCCAGCTGTTTGGCTGCCAGATCCAGGACATGCCTAGAACCTGCCTAGAACCGTATGGATGGGCTGTCTTGGGTTGTCTTGGTTTGATATTGACCCATAAATTGCCTAAATACAAATGAATGTGTGGACTAATTCAAAGAAAATAATGCACAAGAATGGCTCATAAGATGAATTTTTTAAGTCTAGCTTTTGTTTTAACAAAATAATAACTGCATATTTGTAAAGGGGCCGGGTGCAGTACCTGTAATCCCAGTACTTTGGGAGGCTGAGGTGGGAGGATTACTTGAGCCCAGGAGTTCGAGACCAGCCTAAGAAACGTAGCAAGCCCTTGTCTCTGAAAAGAAAAAAACAACAGCAACCTTAGCCGGGCTTGGTGGTATGCACCTGTAGTCCCAGCTACTTGGGAGGCCTAAACAGAAGAATCATCTGAGTCCAGGACGTCGAGGCTGTGATGAGCTATGATCATGCCACTGCAGTCTAGCCTGAGCAACAGAATGAAACTCCAACTAGAAATAAATAATCTTGTATTGGACAACATACCAATTGTCATCGACTCCAAGATGCTCAAGAGAAAATGAAGTTACAAAAACTGTTCCAAATCAAAATAAACTTAAATTGATAAAAATTTCAATATATATTGACAAAAATCTTAATATATCCTGATAAATTGCCCTCCACAATATAGTACAATGTCAAGCTGTACTATATTACAACCCTACTTGTAGCATATGTATATCTTTGTATATATCCATTTCTCCATATCCTGACCAGCCTATTAATTTTTACCAATCTGGTGAAAAATGATGCCTTGAAATTTGTAGTTTCCTGCTTACTAGTGACAGTGAGCATCTTTTCATATTTACTGGTTATTTTTAATTTCATATTCTGTGAATTGTCTGTGTATATCTTTTGCCAACCTTTTACTGAGTTGCTTGTCTCATTAACATTGGATTTTTAAGATTTACTGTTGTTTAGGGGTCTCAAAGTTCAGTCAGTTTTCAGAAAGCAACCACAACCTTTTGCCACAATCTAAATTAAACTCTTGTCCAAGTCAGTCCTGGGGTTAGCATATTGCCCCTTGTCTGTGTAGTACACAGAAAATTGCCAGATGATAAATTAGTTATCCTGCCTAGCAAAAGCCATATGCCTTTTCTTTCCTCTTCTAAATAAGCTGTTCAAAGAAATAAGGAAATTGATCATTAAAAATAGCAAGACTCAATAATAGTCAAAATCAGTTTTGGACTCAGACAGCAACAGCATATATTAAACATCCTCATGTGTGCAGCCATCATGATGATTCCCTGAGAAGACCGCAAAGAAATTTCCAGATCCTCCAGGGGAGAGAGGTGTTCAACAAGACCTCAAGGTGCTGCTACAAGGCCAGCTCACTGGGAGAAAAGATCAAAGAAGGGGCTCCATATTGAAGCCTTTGGAGAGTGTCATGATCAATCAAGGTAAGAGGGAACAGTTAACAAATCCAAAGCGCAGGGACAGGACCATGATAGGAGGCAGGAGAAAGTTTAGGACAAGGACAAACCTGGAAAGACAGCAAAGGAAGGGGGTGAAATAAGGCAAGCCCTGGGGCTTGCTGTTCCGCAGAGGAGTGGCCCAACTGGCTATAACCCCCACAGGACACGTGTTACTTGAGTCCTCAGGCAGAGTGGCTTGACGCAGAGGCTTTCTACTCTCACTGTGAAACCTACGGGTGCCTGGGTCCCACCCAGAGAGATGGATTTTTCCGGTCTGGGGTGAAGCCTTGGCATCAGTATTTTTTAAAGCCTCCCAGGGTTGAGAACCACCGGCTTTCAAAGCCAAGTCAGCCAGAATAGAGGGAAGAGATGTGGCTGCAGCCTTGTACATATTTTTAGTTGAGATGCTCAGAATGACTAGAAACCCAGTCATAGTGGAAAGCTGCCCTGGGCCACCCAAAGTCAGGCCTGAGAAGGAAATAAATCCCAAAGTATGATGCCTCCAGGGAAGAGTCCATTGCCTAGAAGAACTGTGGTGCCATGAATTAATCTAGGAAACATCGTAGAAGTGGCTGGTCTGAGCAGAAGAGCCTGTGTTCTGTGGGAGACCCTCATAAGTGTATGGGTCAACTACATGTCAGATTGTTCCAGTTAGAAATATGAATGAATTACCCATGACAGAATGCTGGGCTGGGGATGTGCATTAGGAACTCACTAAAAAGAGTTGCTGCAGACATAACTGTGTCCCTGCAAAATTTGTATGTTGAAGTCCTAACCCCTGCCTTGATTCTATTTGGAGGTAGTGCCTTTAGTAGATAATTGAGTTCAGATGAGGTCAGGAAAGTGGGGCCCTCGTGATAGGATTAGTGCCGTTATAAGAAGAGACCCCAGAGAGCTTCCCTCACCCCCACATGCGTTCCACCATGTGAAAACACAACCAGAAAACAGCCTCTCCAAGCCAGGAAGAAGGCCATCACCAGAACCTGACCGTGCTGGCACCTTGACCTTAGACGTCCAGGCTCTGCAACTGTGAGGAAATAAATTTCTGTTGTTTAAACCACCCAGTTTATGGTATTTGTTATGTCAGCCTAAAATGACTGAAACAAGAGCCACGGGAATAGACCAGATTACTCAGGAAAGACTGAGAGGAAATGAGAAATACACCTAGAATGGAACTTCAGGATTCTACATTTAAGGCAGGGCAGAGCAGAGAGATCCAGATGCAGACAAGCCACTGAAAACACAGAAAGAAAACCAGGAATGTGCCAAGAGGGAAGAGATTTGAAGACGGCAAGGGTGCTCTGCAGAGTCATCGGGGAGAAGGGCATAGTACGGGAGAAGGAGAGAAGCCTTTCAAATGCTCTGCAATAAGTCATTGGAAGCCTCAGGGAGGCAATTTCAAGCAAAGGAGAGAGGGCAGTAGGCTGCCAAGGAGGCGGCAGCAGGCTTCCCCTTGTGGGGCTGGTTCCTGGCCCTGATTCGTCCAGCTGTGGGCCCCAAGGCTATGCTCTGAAAAGGACATTAAGAGCTCCTCCTGAGGCAGGAGGATCACTTGAGGCCAGGAGTTCAAGACCAGCCTGGGCCAGAGTAAGACCCTGTCTCTACAAAATAAAAATGTGAAAATAAGCCAGGCGTGGGGATGTATACCTGTAGTCCTAGCTACTTCGGAAACTGAGGCAAGAGGAGCACCTGAACCTCACTTGAATTTGAGGCTGCAGTGAGCTAGGGACACTACACTCCAGCCTGGGTGACAGAGTGAGATCCTGTCTCTAATAGAGAGAGAGAGGAGAGAGAAGATGCCCTTTTATACCAGCTAGTCCATCAGGTCAGGCGTGGTCAGCCACCTGTGTCTCCCAAAGAAAAGGCGAAACAGTGCTTACCTGCTCCCAAAAATGTGTAGTCCAATTACATGGCAGGACTTCTTCTCCTGTCCCCTGCTCCTCACCGTAGCCTCAGTGAGGCTTGAACCCAGGCCCCTGCCCCAGCCTCATGAACTGGGGGCCTGGACTCTCAGCTGTCTCCTGCCACCGCCCCTCCCTAGGGCTGGTCCTTGCTTCCCTGCATTAGCTTAGAAAAAGCTCAGATTTGTACCTTCGACACTTAGCTGCAACCAAGAACCACAGCCACATCCTGGAAGCCTTGATTTCAGGCAACTTTAAGCATGGCTGACAGCAAGATCAGGCATGTCGGTGTGTCCCCTTGCACCGGAAATTTGGTGCTGCCAGCCTGTGGATCCCTCCTGGCCCCTGTCCCCATTCCACCACTGTCCTATGCCAGCTTTGTCTGTTCCCTGCCACTTCCTCTCTGCCTTGGGAGCTCCCAGTGTGCCAGGAGGTTGGGGCCACATAGGCTCACACTGTGTTCCCAGGCACTGTCCCAGCAGGCCTTTCTGAGTGCCTCGATGCCTCTGCCAATATGGGAGTCCTCTCATCCCCTTGTTCTAATCATGTGAGCAGACTTATCAACCCATTTGTCTCAATAACAAATCAACAGAGAAAATGAAAACACTTAACACAGTAAATATGAGAACTGTCTCCAGGCCACGATAATCTCCCTGCTAGAATGAAGACATGACGCATCTCCTCTTGCCTCCCTCCCACCATGCCCTCCCCACGGCATCGCCTGTCACTCTTCAGACCCTGATGATCCCACCAATGAATAAGCAATAGACTTGAAGCAAGCTTCTGAGACCAAGCCAAGCCCACGCTGCTCATGGCTCCATCTGTGATAAATGATCAGGGATCTTGGAGAATGCCGTGTGCATACATCACCCGTGGAACAATTTCTTGGTGTCAACTTTTTAAAAAGTAATTTCCAAGAGGACTTGGGGGGAAAAAAACCCCACAAGACACCACACTTTTTCAGCTTTGTAGAGTCCTTTGATGTGCTCAAATGAAAGAAACAGTCCTGGGTAATTAATTTAAGCCTGTGAACAATCCCCTGAGGTCTGATAGGTATTGGATCAAGCCTGGTGGATATGGGGAAAGCAGCACAAGGTATTCCAACTCTGTCTACAGTCGTTTCAAGAAAAGTTAGGTGGCCAGACTCGGTGGCTCGGCCTGTAATCCCGCACTCTGGGAGGCCCAGGTGAGTGAATTGCCTGAGCCCGCGGGTTCGAGACCCGCCCAGGCAACTTGACGAAACCTCATCTCTACAACGAATCAAAAAATCAGCCGGGCGTGGTAGCGCGCACCTGTAATTCCGGCTACTCGGAAGGCTGAGGCGGAAGGATCGCCGGAGCCCAGCAGGTTGAGGCTGCGGTGGCCGGGAGCGGCCACTGCACTCCAGTCTGGACCACAGAGTGAGACTCCAACTCCCAAAAAAAAAAAAAGAAAAGAAAAGTTAGGTGAGCCCTGTGTCTCTTGCCCCGTTCCCCACAAACAGCACAGAAATGAAACCCAAACCAGGGTCTCTGCCGATAACCTCAATATACAGAAAGAATATGATCATCTCTGGTTCTGAAACAGCTACTCGGCTGCCTCAGTCTCTCCACAGAGACTGAAGATAGATAAGATGTATGCAGCTTGGAGCAAACGCAGTGTATGTCTACACGGATGTATGCCCTCGCTCCCGCCTCCGCCCCTCCCTGTTGCCCTCAGCCATTCGCTTCCAGGAGAGTAGTCAGGACTGGTCAGCCCATCAGTCCAAACACCCAAATCTCTAAGAAGTGATGCCAGGCCTCCTTCCTCAAAAGCTGAGTGTTGCTAGGCACCTGCAATGGTCAGATTCTACCTGTGTTCTTCAGATCCTGG
Organism: Cephalopachus bancanus; assembly: GCA_027257055.1. NCBI lineage: Eukaryota > Metazoa > Chordata > Mammalia > Primates > Tarsiidae > Cephalopachus > Cephalopachus bancanus. The sequence continues at coordinate 540,762 of JAPVLO010000112.1, read as the reverse complement.
GTATTGACCTCTCACTGATATGTCTAATTTCTTGGCTCATCCCATAATGTGGGGGTAGGTAAAAGACATAATATTTTTCAGAAATAGAGACAGCCTGGTCCAGGTAGTCTGAAAATTGTACTGAGCTGTCAACACAAACATCTACTCAACAAGTCCAGCGTCAGGACCACTGACAAGCTCATTACTTTTCTGAGCTGCTCAGGCCAGAGGCTCATTAGCGGGAAGAGTGATTCAGGGGTTGGCAGAGAACACGCCACCCACTTCACAGGTAGCCAAGCGTCAGAACCGGCCGGGAGGAGGCGGAGGGAACACCAAGTCCCCATCCTGACTCTGTCCCAGGGTCGCTCTGGGACTTTGTTCTCTGGCTGCCTCACCTTCTTCCTTTGTGGATGATGGCACTGGCTGCCTCCCAGGAAGGGCTGGGCTGAGGAGTCCCTAATGAGGGGCCTGGCAGTACTTTACAGCTGCCCTGTGTGGAACAGCATGTCCTTGTTAGTGCACATCCTCCACCTCCCCTCAGAAACATCCGCAACTCACCACGGGCAGCTCAGAGAATACAGACACCCTCAGGCCTGCCAGCTCCGCGGCCTCTGGCGGGGCGGCGGGGCAGGGGAGGCTGTCTGAAGTTTTCTCAGTTGTATTGTCACTGCTCATGGCAAAAGAATGCTTGTGCTTCTCTTTCTACCAATAAACAATTGACTTAAGACACATTTGTTTGCTTGCTTGTTTGTTTTTGTCTTAGAGACAGAGTCTTGCTCTGTTGTCCAGGCTGGACATGATCATAGCTCACTGCAGCCTCAGCCTCCTGGACTCAAGGGATTCTTCCATTTTAGTCTCCTTCCGAAGTAGCTAGGACTACAGGTATATACCTCCATACCCAGCTTTTCTTCTTTCTTTTTCTTTTTTTTTTTTTTTTTTTTTTAGCAGAGACAGATTTTCACTATGCTGCCCAGGCTGGTTTCAAACTCCTAACTTCAAGTGATCCTTCTGCCTCAGTCTCCCAAAGCTCTGGGATTATAAGCATGATTAGCTGCACCTGGCCACTTAAGAGACTTAATTAAAGCCAGACATCATCACCTCACTGACAGCTCATAAAACACAGTGGTGTTCATTCCATTGAGATTGCTAAGGTTTATGTGGGGTTCATTGTTAATTCAGGGAACGATGGAGAAGCTTCATCGTCTATGTATGAAGACTTCTGCCTGCCCAAGTGGTGGGGAGAGTTTATCTTTAAATCCATCTTTTTACTTGCTTCTCACCACTTACTTACCTTGCTTCAAGTCACTTAAAATAAGTTGGCCCTCTCTTGGGTGAAATTGGACCATCTTTGGATCACAAATATTTCTGAAGGGAATCTGAACTCTGCCTCAGGCACTCAATAATGGACTGCATTCTGATGACAAGGGCCTCACCTCTGGCAACTCACCACCTCTTTTCCCATTTTCCTCTCTGTTCCTTCTCCTTCAGAAGCAGCAGAGGCAGCCACGTAGTCCTGGGAACCATAATTGCAAGATGAGTTCCTACTTAGCCATGGTGATTAAAAGGAAGAGTGCGGTTGTATTCGGCTCTATTCATGGTCGAATGGTCAGAGATCCAGGAATGACAAATCCCTCCCCGTCATCACATCTACCTCCCCATAGCAAGGTTCTATGAAGGCATATGCAAGGCACAATTGCAGAATGAGACTATAAAAACATTTTTTAATAATTCTCAAATGCCCGGCATTCTGGAAAGAGCTCTCTTTAAAATGCTGAGTTAGTACAAGTAGATTCTGCTTGAGATCTTAGCAGGGTTTACTACTTCCCTCCAAACCTGAATCTGGGGATTAACCAGTTTGGGTGTGCTTATGACGAAAGAGAAAGAGATGGATGAACCCTCAGATCCGCCTAGGATTCAACTGTCCCACTCCTTGGAGTCAACACGAAAGTGACAGAAATGCCAGTTTGACCAACTCTACTGAATAAAATGAATGAGAAAACAAGAAAGAAGTGGAGGAAGTGAAGACGGCACCTTTCAAGACACATTGCTCCACCCCCTAGGAACCATCTGGGACTCTGTTCCAGCATCAGATTAGCAAGTCCTTGGGAAGCTGAATAGAGGTAGATACTCTCAGGTGGAGTGAAGAGTTCCTTCCCTACAACTGGCAACATCACTGTTGCTATCGTTAAGCCCAGGCAAACACCCCATGCCAATGCAGCCATCCTAGGGAACTGCTGCTTAGTGACTGTGCCCCTTCTATGTAGCAGGCATGGTGCAAGCCACTCCACAACCCAAAGAGAGCTCTCTCTGATGATCGTAGCTTAAGACAACACTATGGGCTCAAATGCTACATTTCAGAGCACAACTGGAAATGAAAAGGTTCACTGACATTACCTGGAGACACCCCAAAGACAGACCTAGGTTTTGGCAATAGAGCTTCTCACATGGTACAGCAGGATTCAGCTTCAGGTCATGAGGGAAACTCCAGCTAGGAAATTAATTCCGGTACATAAAGGGTGAATAACAGAGGTGATACCTAATAATCCAGGTAAAAGTAACAATGGGGTGTCCTGCCAAGCAGACAGATGGACAAACCAGGGTTGAAAGGAAGTGATGAAAACGGGAGGGAAGCCAGGCTCGGTGGCTCAGCCTGTAATCCCACGCCTTGGGAGGCTGAGGTGAGTGGATTGCCTGAGCCCGCGGGTTCGAGACCCGCCTGGGCAACTTGGCGAGACCTCATCTCTACAATAAATCAAAAACTAGGCAGGCGTGGTAGTGCACGCCTGTAGTTCCAGCTACTTGGAAGGCTGAAGTGGAAGGATCGCCGGAGCCCAGCAAGTCGAAGATGCGGTGGCCGGAAGCGACCACTGCACTCCAATCTGGGCGACAGAGTGAGACTCCAACTCAAAAAAAAAAAAAGAAAGAAAGAAAAGGGAAGGAAGAGGGGAAAAGGCATGGGAAAAGGCTACAGTCTGAGGATAGGAGTAGCTGTTTTCCAAGTTGGCAGTAGGGAGTTGACCAGGGGAAGATTGCTTCAGACAGACGGAACCTTGTCTGTGAAAGCCCCAAGACAAAACTTGGTAGGTTGTATATACTAGTTAAGCACTGCAAAATAGGGAAAGTAGCAGACAACTGGGGAAAAAAGAGAAAGAGGTAAGTTTACATCTGTCTTAAGTAAAAGTCCAAATGTGGGCATTTGTTAGTTGCTATGTCAGCCCCATCGAGACTTCATTGATTTAGACTTCTATCTTGCTGGTCCACCACTTACCATTGAGTCGGTGCCTCATGATCTAAGAGGGCTGCTTGAGCTCCACCTTGATATCTACATTAAGGAGAGAAACATAATCAGATTTGTCATTCTGGAGAATTGCTATACCTGTCGTATAAAGAATGACTTGGAGAAGCTAATACTAGGCTATTGAAGTAACTTAGGCAAAAAAGTTATTGCAATCTGAGCTACGCTGAGTGGTCGCTAGCATAATTCAAGTTGTAATTGTCTTTTGCCTGAATTAACTTCAAGGGAGGAAAATACTGATGACATATTAAGTGGTAACATGGAATATAAAGCTAAATGCAAAATTAGGACTTCTGCTTTCTCCCATTTGGGAGAGAAGGGGTTCTGACCCTAGACTGAGCAGACGAACAAGTTTTTGATGTTGGGATGAAAAGAAATAGAGACTATCTCCAAAAACCCATAAACAAAGCACAAACATGAGATTGGTGTGCAAACCTGGCGGGGAGGGGCTCACAGTGGCTCCCCAGGAGAAGAGGCCTATTGCCTATAGCAGAACAGCCATATAGATTCCGAACCTCAGGCCAACTCCTAGGCAGAGAAGCTGAGCCTACGATCCTCTATCAAGCTTAGACCCACGAGGAAATGCAAAGAGTTATGCCATGCATGATGTTTAAGCCAACTGTGAGATCAGAGGGCAGTAGTTTCCACACAAGACTGCTCTTACTTTTGACACCAAGTTCCAGGGGTTTCCACAACTACCCTTAGTTCCAATAATTCACTAGAAAAACTCATGGAACTCCTTGAAAGTTGTTATACTCACAATAATGGCTTATTACAGGGAAAGGACACTGATTAAAATCATTCAAGCCGGGCTTGGTGGCTCAGCCTGTAATCCCACGCTTTGGGAGGCTGAGGTGTGTGGATTGCCTAAACCCGCGGGTTTGAGACCCACCTGGGCAACTTTGCAAGACCTCATCTCTACAATAAATCAAAAATTAGCCGGGCGTGGTAGCGCACGCCTGTAGTTCCGGCTGCTCGGAAGGCTGAGGCGGAGGAAACGCATAGAGAGTCTAGAAAAAGTACCATATGTGGAGCGTCTGTGATCCTCTACCCTTGGAGTCATGGACACATTACTTCCCCAGCATCAAGGTGTGACAATACGTATGGAGTTTGCCAGCTAGGGAAGCTCACCTGAGACCTTGGTGTCCTGAGTTTTTATTGGGACTCAGTCGTGTATAGCCTTGTGTGTCTGACTTTAGTCTGCAGTCTCTCCCAGAGCTCAGGCCAATATCTTTAATCTCCAGTTTCCTGAGAGGCAAAACTGATACCACGTGGTCCAAACCCTCCATTATGAATTACGTTGTGAGACTATCTGGTGGCCAAAGTCCCCAGGCAAACAGACATTCCTCTTAGGCATAACATTCCAAGGGTCTAGAGATCACCCTTCAGTGGCTGAGGGATAAGGGCTGACCCCTTTCTATGAGGTGAATTCTTCACTACACAGGAAGGTTTCAGTGGTCCCATATCAATGGCATCCCCTGGCTCTCAGCATCTTCAATTTACGCCAACAAAATTAAAGTCAAGCATTATTGCTTACCACTAAAGCTAATAAAGCACTTGAGAAATTAAACCTTCATGTGTAGGAGCCAGCAGAAATGAACAATAGATTTAGACCTCTAGAGACTACAGATATTGGAAGTGTCAGTTTCAGGATACAGAGTAGCCTTATAGAAAATATTTAAAGAAGTAAATAATGGAATTGCAAATAAGAACAAAAAATAAAATACTACGAGGAATACTAGTCATATTTGAAACACATGGAACTTGTAAAAATAAAAAGAGAATCGTTACAATGGAAAATAGAGAAAACATCCAGACACTATCACAGAGAGATAAGTACAGGGAAAGTCAGAAAGAGAAGAGAAGAGATATGTAGGATAGATTGAAAAGGTCTAACTGTTTCTAAATGTGCCCTGTTTTCATCAGCTATGATAAGACACCCAGATAAAGAAATGTCTGTCATGAAGGAAGACGTCTTTAGACTCACAGGTCCCCATTCAAGGCCACAGAGGGAGGCACCAGAGTAATCAGAAGGTAGAGGAAGCAGGGAGGAGGTGTAGGCCAGGGCATTCAGGGAGTTTTCCATGCAAGTGAATGGGCAAAGCCAGGAAGAAAGTTGAGAACTGGCTAGTTTGAATAATGTCTGTGTGCCCTGGGGTGTAGGAACTCTCTCTAGCCATCTGTCTCCTGGTCCCGGGGTAATTAGGGCAGGAAGATATTGGCTCTGACAGAGGAGATGATGGGATGTGTAGTCTCTGGTGAGTTTGTACATGAAAGGTGCCCTGCCAGGTGTGTTGTTTACTATGTCTAGGAACTGGATACCCCTGGAAGGGACAGCATCTCCAGGATTAGCAAGGCCTCAAGGTGTCAAAAAATCAGAAAATACAAAAAGAAGAAAAACCCCATGATTGAAGCACTAATAATGTTGAATATAAGTCTGAGAAATAAAGAAAATGGAGAAGAAACAGTAGTTAGAGAGATAATGTTGGAAAATGTTCCGAAATGGTAGCATGAAGCCATGAATCCAGGAAACACGACACACGAGTTCTGACAATTAAGTTCACAAACTCATGCTAGGAAAAAGTGCTATAAATCTCCTTGCTAAATATGACTATGGTCACCTTGGAAGTACTCCACTTGGGAAGCTATGCACCAATGCCAGCTCTTAGTTCACCTGTCAAATCAGAGTTGTCGACATATTATTAGCTTTGATGTCCTGAATGTCATCTAAATATCTTCCTTTCAATATTTCCTTTATCTTTGGGTAAAGAAAAAAATCACTGGGGGTTAGACCAGGTGAGTAGGAAGAGTGTTCCCATACAGTTATTTGATTACTGGCTAAAGACTCCCTCACAAACAGTGCTGCGTGAGCTGGTGCATTGTCATGGTACAAGAGCTCCTTTGGAACCATTTTGGCACATACTTTTCTCAAGCCAAGATTTTCAGCTAGGATTTTCCTATTTCTTTTCCTATGTTTATTGGATCTGCTATGCTTCTCACCGTCAACCGATGAATTTGACACACAAGTCAACAAATTTTTGTAATGTTTTTTATCTTATCTATTCGGCTTGTTACTGGCCATCCTGACCAGGAGACACCCTTATGGAAATTGGAACTGGCAACCAATTCCTGATCAAAACCCCAAGTGCCCATGCCATAAGAGATAAGATGGGCAAGTGAGACCTCATCAAATTGAAAAGTTTTTGCAAAGCAAAAGAAATCATTAAGAGAGTGGGGAGACAGCCCACAGACTGGGGAAAAATATTTGCCAACTGTATATCTGGCAAAGGCCTAACATCTAGGATCTACAAGAAACTCAAATGTGCCAAAAAGAAAAAAAAAAAAACAGCTGCATTACAAAGTGGGCAAAAGTTATGAATAATAGACACTTCTCAAAAGGAGACATACGAGCAGCCAACAGATACATTTTAAAAATGCTCAGCCTCACAAGTCATCAAAGAAATGCAAATTTAAAAACCACATTGAGATACCACCTAACTCTAGTCAGGATGGCCATCAATCACTCAAAAAACAAGCCAGGCTCGGTGGCTCAGCCTGTAATCCCGCGCTTTGGGAGGCTGAGGCGAGTGGATTGCCTGGACCCGCGGGTTCGAGACCCACCTGGGAAAGTTGGCGAGATCTCATCTCTACAATAAAATTTAAAAATCAGCCAGGCATGGTAGAGCGTCCTGTAATTCCGGCTACTCGGAAGGCTGAGGTGGAAGGATCGCCGGAGCCCAGCAGGTCGAGGCTGCAGTGGCCAGGAGCGGCCACTGCACTCCAGTCTGGGTGACAGAGTGAGACACCAACTCAAAAAAATAATAATAACTCAAAAAACAGATGCTAGAGAGGATGGGGGAGAAAGGGAACACTTCTACACTGTTGGTGGGAGTGTAAGCTAGTACAACCTCTGTGGAAACAGTGTGGGGACTCCTAAAAGATCTAAAAGTCAATCTTCCATACGACCCAGCAATCCCCATTTGGGGAATATGCCTGGAGGAACTCAAATCACTCCATGAAAAAGATATCTGCACATGCATGTTGACTGCAACATTATTCACAAGAGCAAAAACATGGAGCCAACCATACTGCCCATCAAAAGTGGGCTGGATACAAAAATGTGGCACCTATACATGATGAACTATTACACAGCCATAGAGAAGGACAAAATTATTAACTTTGCGGCGGCTTGGATGGATTTAGAGTCTATCATACTCAGTGACCTATCACAGAAACAAAGAACTGAGTACCACATGTTCTCACTCATAAGTGGGCCCTGGACAATTGCCATAATACTACAAGAAAGGGATTGGCAGTAGTGGGAAACTGCCAGGGGAGGGATTGAGGGGGAGGACTCTTCCTCAATAAGGGTACCTGATCTCAAACCAGGTGAAGTGGCAACCAAAGCGAAGCCCAAACTTTACTGGTACAATGACCGTTTGTATACCTAACCCTAAATTGTACCCCACATCTTTAAAATAAAAAAATTTTTTTAAAAAGCTTTGAGCACTGCACTATAAGTTAGCCCACTTCCAAAGTCCAATGCTGGCTGGTACACATGCAGGACAAATCCAAACAGCATGGACTTTGAAAACTGAACTAACACAAGAAACAGGCCACAGAAAGTAGGCCGAAACAAAACGTGTGTGATGCAGTGAAAGTGATATTTAGATGGAAGCAAATCTCTGTGAATTCTCCATGAATATCTTGTGTTTCTGCGTAATCTGAGTCCTCTGGGTAAAGGCATTTACAGTCAATGCTTGCATAAGGACACAGTTCAGGATAGTAAAGCTTAGAGACATCTCTTTCCCCAGAGGGAACTCAAGATAATAAAGAACTCTCCTTCCTCTCCTGTAGTAGATTTGCTTACATTTCAGAATGAGTAATCTCTCTCCAAAGGGGGGGATGGACAGATTCCAGAAACTTTGGAGTTCCCTAATTACTGAAATGCACCCCATTGTATTATAGGTACTGCCATACCCTCACCATTTCACCACAGGAGATTAAGACTTGGGGAACCACTGTGACATTACTCTGCCTGCTACTTTTGCCATGACCATGAGTAGAAAATGGTGTCTGGCTCTGACCCAGGGTGTGTGTGTGTGTGTGACAAAGAGAGAAAGAGGAGTGAGGGAGAGGGAGAGAGAGAGAGAGACTTCACAGATTCTGACTTAACAAACATCTTCATGTTTATATTAGAAAATAGAACAACTAAAATTTATGAGTTAAGTATTTAACATAAGAAATTACAAAAGAACAGCAAAATGAACCCAAGAAGATGGAAGGAAAAGTTATATTTCATTTAATTTCAGACACTTTTATTGATTTCTGTTGTTTTTTCGTACAGCAATTACAAGAAAAAACTATTTTTAGGCTTGTTTAGGTACAATTTTTATCAGTATGGTCTCATTCCATGTTTTTTCAACTCTAAGTTGTCAGTGCTATATTTTTTTTTTGCATAATATTGTCTGTGCTATCAAGAATATGAGTAATACAACATTTCTTTAAAAACATTTCTTAAAAGAGTGTCACCATCGTCTTGGGAATTTTGTTCCATTCTACAATGCTCTAGGGAATCAGAACAGGCATTTCAGAATATGCCATTTTGGCATATTTTAAGCTGAAGTCTCTTGAAAAACAGAAGATTCAGGAAGGGTTCCCTTCCTTCCTACCTAAAAGCAGGACATAAAATTTCCCATGAGAAATATGCCCTTACTATACCAGGAAGAAGAGTACATTCTTGTTATCAGAGAGGGGGAGTTGACAGCAAAATGAATCTGTACAAACAAACCTACTAAAATAATCCTTACCTGCCATTTGTTTCCCCCATGTATATTCTAGTCAGTTTCCCACAATTGACTATCCCTAGCTCAGACTTTTTTTCCTTTGCCTTTCACAACTCCAAAATGTACCATTATGTGCTAAAATGGTATATAAGATTTCAGCCCATCCAATCCTTTGAGACTTCATTTCTTTTCTATGAAGTCTCCGATGCCATGTAAAGAAAGTGAAAAGACAGACCACAGCTGGAAGAAAATATTTTCAATACATATTACCAGCCAAAACTTAGTATATAGAATATATGCTTTAACATTTCTGACCAGGCTCAGTGGCTCAGCCTGTAATCCCAGCACTTTGGGAGGCCAAGGCAAGTAGATTGCCTGAGCCCACGGGTTCAAGACCAGCCCGGGCAACTTGGCGAGACCTTGTCTCTACAATAAAGTAAAAAATAGCCAGGTATGGTAAGCACGCATCTGTAGTTCCAGCTACTCGGAAGGCTGAGGCGGAAGGATCATTGGAGTCCAGAAGGTCGACACTGGGGTGGCGGTGAGCATGCGTGCCACTGCACTCCAGCCTTGGCAAAGGAGTGAGACTCCAACTCAAAAAATAAAAAATAAGAAAATTTTAAAAATGAAATCTCTTCAGGCTGGATGTGATTTATTGCAGGCTAATGCCTGCAATCCCAGCACTTTGGGAGGTGGAAGCAGGAGGACCACTTGAGGCCGAGTCTGAGACCAGCCTGAGCAACCTAGTAAAATCCCATCTCTAAAAAAATTTTTTTTTAATTAGCCAGGCATGGTGGTATATATCTGTAGTCCTAGCTACTCAGGAAGCTGAGACAGGAAGATCCTTTGAGCCAACAGAAGTTTGAGGCTGTGACCAGGGTGACAGAGCAAGAAGACCCTGTCTTTTAAAACAATATTTGTTTAAATCTTCAAGTCAATTTTTTTTAGTCAGACTCAATCTGTTGCCCAGGCTGGAGTGCAGCAGCACTACCACAGCTCACCACAGCCTCAACCTCCTGGGCTTAGGTGATCTGTCTCAGCCTCCCAAGTAGCTGGGACTACAGGTGTGTGCCACCACCTCCAGCTAATTGTTTTTTATTTTTTGTAGAGATGAGATCTCACTGTGTTGCCCAGGTTGACCATGAACTCCTGAGCTCAAAAAATCCTCCCACCTCAGCCTCCTGAAGTGCTGGGATTATAGGCATGAGCCACATGCCTGGCCCAAATCAACTTTAAAAAGGCAAAAAATTCAATAGAAAAATGGAGGATACACAAATGGTAGCTGACATGTTCTTTAAATGCTCAAGCTAATGAGCAGCTAAAGAAATGCAGATTTTTCAAACACAATGAGACAGCATTTTAACACCTATTGAATTAGCAAAAATTAGCAAGTCTGACAATTTCCAATGTCAGGAGAAAAATAAAAAGTATGAGAACCCTCATACACTGATGGTGGGCGTGTAAATTGATGCAATCATTTTGAAAAACATTTTAGCCCTATCTTATGTCAATATTTTTTTTTTTTTTTTTTTTGAGTTGGAGTCTCTCTCTGTCGCCCAGACTGGAGTGCAGTGGCCGCTCCCGGCCACTGCAGCCTCGCCTGCTGGGCTCCAGCGATCCTTCCACCTCAGCCTTCCAAGTAGCTGGAATTACAGGCATGCGCTACCACGCCCGGCTGATTTTTTGATTTATTGTAGAGATGAGGTCTCGCTGCCCAGGCGGGTCTCAAACCCGTGGGCTCAGGCAATCCACTCACCTCAGCCTCCCAAAGGCGCGGGATTACAGGCTGAGCCACCGAGCCCTGCTATTATGTCAGTATTTAAATTTTCTAGTAATCACATTTAAAAAGTGAAAGACAACCAGTATAATTAATTTAAATATTGTATTTTATCTACCATATCTAAAATGTTAACATTCCAACATGGGATCAATATAAAAAAGAATTATTAATGATTTTTTTCATAGTAAATCTGCAAAATATCTCTGTCATATGTGTTGGGTTTTTTGGTTTTTTTTGCATTTTACACATACAGCATTTTACACATATTGCACATTTCAATTCAGAGGCTGAACGTTTGATTGGAAATATCTGATCTCTATTTAGATTTTATAACATTTACAGTTGAAAAAGTGATCTACATACTAAAATTGTTCCAAACATAAAGTTGGACATTCATGTACACTTTGTTTTGGGTTGAATGTGTCCTGCAAATTTCATGTGTTAGAAACTTAATCTCCAAATCCATATGCTGATTGAAGTTGGGGCCTTTGGGAGGGAATTAAGATTAGATAATTAAGGTGCCCACCCCATGGTGGGACTTAGGACTTTATAAGGAAAGGAAGAGACACCTGACCTGACAGACATGCTCTTGTCCTCTCACCACCTGACACCCTCCACCATATTATGACAGAACAAGAAGACTCTTGCAAGATGCCAGTGTCATGCTCTTGGACTTTGCAGCACCCAGAACTGTGGGCTAAAACAAAACTTCTTTTCTTCCTAAATTACCCAGTCTGTGATAGTTTGTTACAGCAACAGAAAATGAACTAGGACATCCTTTGACCCAGTAATCCCACACCTGAGCAAATTCCCTAACACCCAACAGAACACAAAATTGAGAATGATGTGCTGTCAAATGAAACAGGATGTGCAAAACTGAGAAGTATATTTTTGATGTTTTTAATAAAGTAATTTTAAGAGTTGATGTTTTTAATAAAGTAATGCCAAGAAGACTACAGCAATTCCAAGTATGGTGTTATTTTTATAAAACTCAAAAGCAAACAATATATTATCTGGACATAATTAATCAAATGTTTTTTTTTTTATTTTAAAAAGCAAAAGAATGAAATCCCAAAATTTGGGAGGGTGGCTACCTCAGAGACAGAAGGTAGGCCAAAAGGTTAGTCTACATTCACTGTATTTTTTTTTTTAGATTGGAAAATATAGTTTATTTAAAAGTAGATTAGAGAGAGAGAGAGAGAGAGAGAGAGAGAGAGAGAGAGAGAGGAGATTCACCTCCCCAAGGTAAGGGAGGGAGTCAAGGCTTAGGAAAAACATGAACTGGCCATAGCTTCAAGAACGTGTGACCAGACCATAGCTTAGCAAGGCAATGACCAATGCTCACTGTATTATTATGTTTTATACATCACATACATGTCATGTTATTTTGATGTATCATATATATGAAACACAATAAAGAAAATCAAATATAAAAATTAAAATAATACTATATATCATATAATTTTAAATGTTTTTTAAAAATTCATGCATTTATAGATGTAAAGAAAAAAGTCTAGAAGAAAAAATATCAGAATGTTAACGGTGGTTATTTCTGGGTTGTAGAGTTTGGATATGTTTTTTTCTATCTCTATAATTGTATGTTTTCTACAATAAACATGCAATGCTTTATAATTAGACAAGTTTGTTTCTTTTTATCTTCACCACATATGGAATTCAACTTGCTCTTCTCAGTTATTCCCCAACCCTCTGTTCATTTCTGTACCACCTCAGTACAAACCTTAAAAAGAACCCACTTCTATTCTCTGTTACATATGTCTTAGATGTCTTTTTGTGTTTTTACTAATGCTAATCATAACAATGATAGCTGACATTTATTGAGTGCCTACTATGTGTTTTATGTTCTCAGTATATAGTGAATAAACTTGGTTAATTCTTTAAAAAACTGTAAATGCAATAATTCTTGTATAATATATGTAAGGTACAATTATTATTCTCATTTTACAAATGTAAAAAAGGAGGTACAATTCTTACTTAAGTAGTTTGGTTAAGTTGCTTGCCTAGGGCTATACAGCTAAGAAGGTGGTTTCCCACCAACTATGTCACTGAAGAGGAAAGCAACAGTTTACATTCCATAGTTAATCCCTGTTTTGTAGCATATATTCTCAGAAATAACTTGGTGAGATTATTCAACATACCATCAAAAAGTGGGATGAGGACTCATGGAAAATTTATTAGATTTCCTGTTCTAATAAATTAAAACAAGCAATTGTAATTACTGCTGATGACAGAACTTCCTGACCAAAATCAATATCTGTCTCAATGAGCAGTGTTTGGCTATTCTCAATCTAATCAAGACAAGCAGCAACCTGGATGACATCAGCAGTGCTCAGAGACAAAAATGTTCTCAGCCCCATCAGGCTCTAGGACTCCGGCCATTTGGTTCACCTTTAAAGAAAAGAGCCTCAAATCTCTTAGCTGTTGACTGCTAGAGAAAGTTCTTTGGCTATTTCTCTCAGTTTCCATGTGCATAGATATTTCATCTTTGGTACTGAGATAATCAATCATCTCAGTTGGAAAATACAATCAAAAATAGATGTTATTGATTTTTTTAAGCAACGTCATGCTGGGATCCCGTGGCTGACACTGTCCGAGGCATTGCTTTTCAGTCAAAAGGGGTCTGAGTCATCGCCAAGCAACTTATCTAATTTTATTTTAATAAAACCCTCAAATACATCACCTCCTCTACCCAAGCGAGTACCTAGACCTTTTGGAACCTTTATATTTCTCTCCTCTTTCCTCTCTTTCTACCTTTCTCATGCCTTAGTGATAACTTCAAGCCTTTGTAAGTCCCAACTCCTTTCCTAAAAACAAAACCAAAAAAAAGCTTCATGTTAAGGAAGTTAGCACCTTACTGGAAAAAAACAAAATCTCAAATTCCTAATGGCAGCAAAACTTGGGTGTTTGCCTGAGCAACTGGGTTTGGGTTTTACCAGGCCCAGTGTGACCACAGAGGTTGTTGAGAGTTGTGTTAGATCACCCCGGTGGCTTGGCTCAGCTACCAGGAAGGAGCCACACCCCAGTCCAGCAGCTGATGACAAAGGATTCAACTAGGCAGAAAAACTAACACCCAAACAACCCCTTTTATTAGAAAAAAAAATCTAGAGCTTAGAATGGTGAATCACCTACAGCCTTCACAGTTGGTTTGAAGGAGCAGTTTCCTCTCTAAGTAAAGCCTAGAGCATGCCAAGATTAAATTAGAAAAGAGCTCAGAAAATAAAATCTCTAGGTGGAAGGAGCAGCAGAGTGCACTTGTTACAGGCACAGGCTCTGGAAGCTAGCTGCTTTGGTTCAAATCCTCTTTCTGCCTCTCACCAGGTATGTGAGACTTTCGGTAGACCCACTAAACTCCTTTGGCCCCAGTTCCCTCTTCTATTGACACAGTGATAGGATCTATGTCATAGGTTGCATATGAGGTGCCTAGTTCATGATAAGTCTATAAATAGCTGTTCCAAGAGTCAGCCGAAAGGACCTACTGACATTGTACAACTCCAGAGAGCATCATTCATACAGAATGCAGTGAAAACGATATCTCATGGAGTCGGGCAATATGGCAGCCTGCAGCTGAGCCTGAGGTCTTACAATTTTGCAGATACCCTCAGTCCTCACAGATACTCTATTATCCACCAACATACTGTTAGCATGGTAATGCTACCAAAATTTATGCACAAATTCATTGCCGTTCCATCCAAATTCCAGCAGCCCTTTTTGCAAAAATTGACGAGATGATCTACAATTCATATGGAAATGCAGAGGACTCAGAATAGCTAAAACAATCTCGAAAAAAAAGAACGGAGTTGAAGGTCTCATGCTTCCTGGTTTTAAAACTTCCTACAAAGCTACAGTAATCAAGACAGTGTGGCACTGGCAATAAGAATATACACATGTATCGATTTAATAGAATTGATCATAGGAGAGTTTAGAAATAAACACTCACATTTACATCAGTTGATTTTCAACAAGGATACTAAGACAATTCCGTGGGGAAAAAGTTGTTTGCAACAATTGATGCTGGGACAGCTTGGATATCCATTTGTAAAAGAATGTCTAGAGGACAGACCCACATTGCTGTCAATATGGGCTAGAATAGGAAATTTGTGTTACCTAGGGGAAGAGTGTTGGTGAATAAAGTGAGAGCGATGCTGGCGGAGGGGTCAGAAATAATTACTTTTTAAATCATTACCAGGACATCAGTTACTCCAAGTCTGTTGTTCGGCCAGTGGGTACAGTTAAAAGCTCTTTTGGGAGACACTGCTGACCAAGGTTTGTGGCTCTAAGATTCTTTTGTCCTAGGGGTAGAGGGATCCACTTCCCATCTACTGGGAAGTCTCTGGAGAGCAGCATTCCAACCGGCCCAACAGAAGCGTAAAATGGTAGCATCACCTGAAGACCCCTTCTTTTCTTTATGACATCTTGCTTATTTTAAAACTCCAGTTTCCTTTCTATTCCGCCCCCCACCCCCGCCAACCTTGATATTCTGAATTAATTGGTTAGACTCTGCCTGGAAACATAATTCACATTCTCTTGTGAGCCACGCACACAGCCCCCCATAACCAGCGTCCCTCGCAGTTCCATTTCCTGTGCTTTTTCTGTTTCTCTCTTTCTCCAAATAGAGCAGAACACAGGCCTTGGTGCAGCTGTTGGTATGTGGCAAGCTTGTCCCTCAGGGACTCAGAAACACAACGCGTCCTTAGCCATGGGCTTAACTTCAAAACCCTGCACTCGCTTCCTCAACGATTTTATGCCTCTGACTTGGAAGAATCTCGGACCATTTCAAAAGATTCTCTCATAGGACAAATGTTTATTGCACTTCTATTATATTCCAGGCATTGTACTTCTCTCTGAGGAGCCAATGATGAGCAAAATAGACACTGTCCTTGTCCTTGGGAAGCTACTGAAAAATAAGTGAGTAGGAAACCATCACTAACTATAGAAGCAAATACTTAAATAGGCACTGTTTTTAGTACTTAACAGGCGTAATTTTCCCAACCATCATAAAAGTTGTTATTATTTCTATCCCCATTTTATAGATGAGGACAATGAAGTTCAAAGAGGTTAAGTAACCTGCCCAAGATTATCTATCTTAATGGTAATGGAGGTAGGATTCAAACCCAGGCGATCGGGTTCTGGATTTTGCGTTATCAGCCCTTTTTTCGGGGGACGGGGAGGGGGTGATAAGATCTCGCTCTGTCGCCAAGGCTGGAGTGCAGTGGTGGGATCATAGCTCACTGCAGCTTCAGCTTTCAATTCCTGAGCTTAAGTGATCCTCCCACCTCAGCCTCTTGAGTAGCTGGGACTGCAGGCACGTGCCACCATGCCCAGCTAATATATATATATATATATATATATATACATACATATATATATTTTTTTTTTTTTTTTTTTTTTAAGGAAATGGGATCTTGCTATGTTGCCCAGGCTGATCTCAAATCGCTAGCCTTAAGAAGTCATTCCCCCCTCAGCCTCCTAAAATGCTGGGATTGTAGGCATGAGCCACTGTATCCGGCCTTATCAATCTTTTCAGTGGACTATCTCTTAAGGACACTATGAACACATACATTCCCTGTGCCTTGCAGTTTTCTTTTCTAGAAACATTCATCTTATCTAGAGTGACTGTCCAGAAGGAAGACTGCTGAAAACAGGCTGAAAAACAGAGAAAAAAAAATCAGAGTCAAATGCCTGACACCAAACTGAAAAGCCCAGTCTAGTTCAAGGGGCACTTGCTGTAGTTCTAAAAATGAACATCAGCATTGGATCCCATTGACTAGAAGCAGTCATCAAAACCCTCTGCAGCGGCCTAGTCAAAGGAAGTGTAAGAACCCTGTAAGTTGCAGTTCTGGATAAGCCAGCTCTGACCCCAAAATGGATCCCTGGCTTCATCAAAACCAGATTACAGATCCCACTTACCACATTCTCTCCTAGTGCAAGAGAGCCTCGATCTCTATCTAGGTACGCCTTTGCCTGCAGGGAAATGCAACTGCATTAGCAGTGTGAGATCATCAAGAAGCCTGCTTCCTCTCCTCTTAAAACTCAGATATGACCGACCAGCTCCATGGTGGGCACTGCCTAGCAGCCAGCAGCTGCAGGTGCCACGTGAGGTGACACTGACGAGGACTGCCCCCGTGCAGAAAACTCACTCTCTATGTAGTGCTCTTTCCCTGAGAATATCTCCAGCTCAGTCTCAGTCTGTAGAATATGTCAGACATTAGTCATGTGTCCAAGAAGGAAAGAAATTTTTAAAAAGTGAACCAGACCCCTAAACTCTCCAGCACCAGCCTAAGGCTCCTAAGGCCCTAACCAGTTCCCTGTGAGAGAAACGGACAGAGAAGATAAAGTGAAAGCAGTATTATCAGGTAGAGCTTTGCCTTCAGTCTGCCCTGAGGAACCCTGGATTGTAGACTGAATCATAATTCAAAACGTCTTGTTTTGGCTGCTCTAGATTGGCCTAAGCAACCTAAGTCAAAAAACCATGTGAGGGGCTTCCTTGTTCCACTGCCCCTAGGCCTCTCTTAGTGCTTTAGATTTCACCAGTGGTGAGAAGAGAAAAAGAAAAAGAAACCAAGGGAAAGCATGATGAAGAAAAGAGAAATTCTTCCCCTAAGTTTCTCAATATCAGCCTAAAATTACCTACCACGAAGTCTTCTAATGGTGGAGAGGAAGAGGAAGCTTCCCAAAGTACTGAAGGCTTCCAGCCTATATCATTGCATTTAGGAAGGGAAGCATTCCAAAGGAGATAGTTCCAGCAAGAACATACACAAAGAGGACTAGAACAGATATTTGTATCACAATATTCTTAGCAGCATATGTAGCCAAGAGGTCGAAACAACCCAAGTTCCCAAGTGCCTACAAACAGATGAGTGAATAACCAAAATGTGGTGTGTGTATATTTATACACACACACGATGAAATATTATTCTGCCATAAACAGAAACGAAATTGTAATATATACTACACTATGAATGGACCTTAAAAACATGTTTCGTGAACTAAGCCAAACACAGAAAGACAAATATTGTATGATTCTATTTATACGTGATACCTAGATAGGCAAATTTATAGACACAAAAAGTAGACTAGAGATTACCAGGGACTGGGGGAAGGAGGAAGGGAGAATTATTGTTTAATGGGTACAGAGATTTTGTTGAGGATGATGAGAACGTTTTGGGAATAGATAGTGGTGATGATTACACAAAACTGTGAGTATATTTAATACTAAGGAATTGTACATTTATGGGTGGTTAAAATAAGTATTGTGCTTTATATAGTTCAATGCAATTTTAAAAAGGGCAAAAAATAAAAACACTCACAGCAAACACCAAGATTCAGCCTCACAGAGAAGATTCAGGAAGGAAAAAGCTCCCATTATACAAGGCTTAAGCACTTAACAGGAGTGATGGTTTTCTTCTTATTTTCTCTTTTACTCAATTGTTGTGAAAAATGGTAACAAAGTTAGGAATAAAAGACTAAAAAGGAAAGAAATGTTCAGCATGAATTGAATAACAAGCTCATTATGCAAGTATTTATTGGATAGATGCACACTCCCATCTCCCTACTCAATAAAATTGACAATTAAATTGTCAGACTCCCAGAACAAATTTACATTCCTATAATAAGTAACTATACACTCGATCCAAAGGGCTACTAAAACATTTTAGCCTCATGCTTTCTGCTTGTCTGTGCCTATCTGTTCCTTCTTGCTAAGAAGACAAGAATAGCCGAACAGTTGGTCAGATGCCACAAGGAAACCCCTCCATTGCGCCCCACCATGTCCCCAAGAGACCCATCATGGAACAAATCTTATAGAAGTCATTCACAAGCATGGAGAGCCCGGAAAATGCTGCAGAACTTTCCTTTATTCTTTGGAAGAGCTAACCCTGGTGTATCACAGCGGTCCCAAATCGGACAGGGCACTCTACTCACGTAATGATTGCCTCTTCCAAATAAATCACCCAGAGGACAGGTTGGTAAAGATATGGGTTTATTATTATTATTTATGGGAGGGAACTGATGGCAGCTGGTTGGTGCAAAGCTTCCTGTTCACCCATAAGACATGGGACGAGATTATATACTACCAGTGTAGGAAAGGGAGCAAGACGCCGTCATAGTATTAAGAGTAAAGAAGCAGAAACAAAGATGTTTATTCTCAGCAACTGCCTTAAGTTTGCAGATGTGCATGCCTTCAAGGGCATTTTGACTGGACACAGAGGACCTTGGCCAGGGGCCATCCTCCCAGATGAGAAATATATATATATATATATATATATATATATATATATATATATATATATATATATATATATACACACACACACACATTTTTTTTTGGATAGTCTCTAGAGTGGAGAAGTGAGTTATACATTGTTTTTAAATTTTATAAATATAGTCCGCAGGCACCAAAAAGTAAAACACCAATGATTATAACAATATTTATTATAATTTTTTTTTGCATTGAGCTAAGAGAGAAAAATTAGTCCAGCAAATGGTCTTGAGCCATTTTGTTATATAAGACTATTTGGGGTAGCTGTGAGACTTTTGAATTTAATAACTGGCAGACACAGGGAATTCTGAGTAGACCTAGCAGGCTCATTGATTGTGGACTTACATCAAAGTTGCTGTCTATTATAGCTAAGGGAGATAAGAGAGATGTTTAACAAGTACCAACAGAGACAAGTCGTGTTCGTCGGGCAGTACACACACAACAGTTTTGTCTTGAGACAGAATAGTCACAACTTATGAGGAGCCTTTTGAGTTTTGCATACTAGGTCGTATTAGGTTTAGGGGTCTTCGTATTCAGTATTGCTAGAGACAAAGGGAGAATTTTTAATTTCTATAAGGAAATTATTATTATTTGGGGGAAATGATTTGATTTGTGTGATTTATGTACTTACAAGTTCTGACAGTTAAGCTTGTGGACTCATCCTAGAAACGGTGCTACCTACCTCATTGCTCAGTATTACCATGTTCACCTGTGAGTATTCCCCTTGAGAAGCTATGCACTGATGCCAGAGCCTAGTCCCAACTGTCAAAGCAATTTTGGAACTCTTTTTCTGGAATGACATCAGAGCTGTCGTTGTATTACTCTTGATGTCCAGAATGTCATCAAAATATCTTCCTTTAAATATTTCCTTTACCTTTGGGTAAAGAAAAAAGTCACTGGGGGCCAGATCAGGTGAGTAGGGAGGGTGTAGCAATACAGTTATTTGTTTACTTGCTAAAAACTCCCTGACAGACAGGGGTGTGTGAGCTGGTGCATTGTCAAAATGCAAGAGCTTGGGGAACATTTTGCATATACCTTTCTCATGCCAAGATTTTCAGTTAATATTTACCTAACTATCTCTATAGACGTTTATTTGCTCTGCTATGCTTCTCATAGTCAGTTGATGATTTTGGTGCAATACTTGACAAATTTTTGCGATGTTTTCATCAGTTCTGCTCTTTACTGGCTGTCCTGACCTCTCGTCATCAGTGATGCTTTTTCACACCTCAGAAAAACTATTAACCATTTGTACACTGCCATTTTCTCCATGGCATTATCCCCATAAACTTGGACTAACATGTCCCTGATTTCACTTCCACTCTTGTCAAGTTTAACAAGAAATTTTATGTTTGTTCACTGCTCTAATTCTAACTCTGACATTCTCGTGAAGGCACACAAAAACATGCAACAACAATAATGAACGCCACTCAGCAAGACACCACCACACAACATGAACACAGCTGTGAGACGCTGATATTACCAAGGTTACAAAACCTTCCCGAGTTGTTTGTACAGTGCTGCCAACATAAAAGCATGGTGACAAGTTCGCAAACTTCATTGTCAAAACTCATAACCACATTGGTCACCAGACTTATGACAGAGGGAAAATATTTTTAATTTTTTAAAAAATATTCTCTGCCATGCAAACAACAGAGAGTACCGGTGTGATTTGGTTTGTATTTTTCACGGCCAATGGAGGGCACTAACCCCAGTTATTATGTTTTGTGAGGTTGGAAACAAGTTATTTTGATTATCCCATTAGGACCTTAAAGAGCCTTTAGTGGGGATTTTTGTTTGTTTGTTTGTTTGTTTGTTTTGAGTTGGAGTCTCACTGTCGCCCAGACTGGAGTGCAGCAGCCACTCCCGGCCACCACAGCCTCAACCTGCCGGGCTCCAGCGATCCTTCCGCCTCAGCCTTCCAAGGAGCTGGAACTACAGGCGCGCGCTACCACGCCCAGCTCATTTTTGGCTTATTGTAGAGACGAGATCTCCCCAAGTTGGCCGAGTGGGTCTCAAACCCGCGGGCTCAGGCAATCCACTCGCCTCGGCCTCCCAAAGTGCTGGGATGACAGGCTGAGCCACCGAGCCCGGCCTCCTTCGTGGTTTTAATTTGGAGTCTTAAGGCAGTGGGCCATGTCTGTATCGTATCAAAGGGTCTAACAGTGACAGACGTCCAGTCCAAGGGTGTTTATTTAGAGTGTGGAGGGCATTTGTCAGCCAAGTGGTCTACTTCTGTAGCGAGTATTGTTCGGTGCGTAGGGTGTCCTTTAGGCCGCATACCTGAGTGGCAGTCTTTAATTAAGCCCTTTGTTATTTTTTATAGTGTCTTTCGTTCAGTGAGTTTTACTTTGAGTAGCCATGTGGCCATATTTTTTGTGGGAAATTTTTAAAAACAATCTTATGCAATCTAGAGCATTAGCTTTATTAATTTCTGGACTGGCTAAAGGGTATATGCCCTGACACATGATAGACAGTCACTGATATGTATTGGCTTTATTTATAGATGTCCTGTCACTTCTTGTTTGTCTAAAAGTTTATTTATTATCAGCCAATTCTGGTTTTTTATTGTGGCGGCCGTAATGTGAGACCCTTAAATAATGTCTAATATTGTCTAATTGTTTGTGTAGATGATTACCTTTTTTTGGTTTTGGTTTTGGGTTTTGGTTTTTGGTATTTTTTTTTGTTTTTTTGTTTTTTTTTTGCTAAACCTATTTCTACTGTGTGTAGCTCAGTCTGTTGACTATGGTCATTATCCATCCAAATGGTATCGGTAGCTGACTGGTGTGCGATATGAGAGCGAATGAGAGCGTGCCCTCGATAGGGGCCATCAGTAAACCAGGTGTTATTTGGTGCTGGTGTTGCCCCTTTCTTAATGGGCAAAGGTGTCAAAATAGTGGAGTTTGTGTGCACTTTATCAGGGTCTATAAAGGTGACTGGGGCCAAAAGTTGCTGTAGTTTGTGACGCAAAGATTGGTAGACAGTTGTGTGGTGGGTAAGCCCCCCACTTGGTTACTGTGGTTGTTTGGGCACTGGAGCTGTAAGGTCTCACGGAGAGGTCATGAATTTATCCCATGATTGGCAGGGCTGTCCTGACTGTCACAGCTGTCTGTCTGGTGACAGACGGTGTCAGGAAGCACCTGGTAAGCGGTGTTTCTCTGTTGTTTAATTGGGCTACAGTGTGGTTTTTGTCCCTGTTAGGTTGTCCCATTGGGTTCCTGTCATTATCAAAGACCCAGAGGATAGCCCTCTTGGGAGATACTTACATTCAGTTTATAGGGTAGTGCTGGATTTAGAATATCCAATGCTTGTGCTCCCCCTACCTCCGCTTTTGCAGAACTAAAAACAGTATGACACTCTGAAGACTAGTTCTAAAATGTTCCCTTTTAATAAGTCAGTATAAGGGTCAGACTATTTGTGTTAAGTGGCGGATGAGCCCTCTCCAGTAGCCCAGTGGTCTTAGGAACTCTTGTAGCTGTTTTACAGTCGTAGGCTAGGATAGGGCTGGATTTTACTCATCACAGCAGATGGCATCACTTTGGTCTTACTCGACCAAATAACACCCAAGGACTTGACAGGTAAGGCCCTTGGACCTTGGTTGGGTTTCTTGTCCATCCCCTTTCCTGTAGGTGAATGATGAGTGACGGGGTGGTTGTTTTTTAAGTCTGAAAGGGAATCAGAAGTTAGCATGATATCATCAATATAATGAAACATTTTTCTTGAGGTGGTGGACATCTATTTCTTCAGAACTCTAGCACTATTCCAAGGCAGGTGGTCGGGCTGTGTAGGTAGCCTGTAGGTAACATGGTAGAGGTCCAGTGGCATCCATTTCAGGTAAAGGCAAATGGGTCTCGGCTATCAGGGAGAAAATGAGCACTAAAGAATGTATTCGTTAAATTCAGTACAGCATGGTAGGCACCAGATTTAGTTTTTAGTTTGTCCATTATGTCAGTGATGTGGCACCACCATATGTAGGGGAGGAATTACTTTACTGAGTTTTCTACAGTCTACTTCATTCTTTATGCACCATCTGGTTTTCTGACCATACAGGTGTTAAGTGGACTGTGGGTTGGCCTTATTATGTTTACCTCAGTCAATTTTATGACTGTTTTCCCTACTTTGCATGGCCCCCTGGGAGTCGGTATTGCTTAGTAGACACCACTTTTTGGAGTGGTGGCAGTTGTGCCCGGGATGTTACCATTTTGCTCTGTAACCAGAACTTCTCAGCACTAGTATGTACGCACAACCCTTGGAATACATCAATTTTTAATATATAATCTTTAATTGGGGATACATACACTACATTTTTGGGGGGCAGTCTACCCATGTTTGGTTTGAGCCTATGCAGGGGATTCATACAACCCCTCCTTCTGGGTGATGGCTGGAAAATCTTGTAAGTACAGAGTGGAGCCTGGCATGATATGCACTTTTGCATCCTTTGCCAGCAAAGGCTGGACGGTTTTTTTGTTTGGTTTTTTTGTTTGTTTGTTTGTTTTCTGCAACTGCTGCCATGGCTGCAATATACTGGACTGTTGGTTTATTTTGTAGGGGTTGACTCCCACTTTTGTGAGGTCAGCCCATAAGTGCATGTTAGTTACCTTAATGGGTTTCTTTTTAACGCCTTCCTCCCTCTTGGTAGGTGGGGTGGTGACATGGAGCCCTGTCCTCCAGCCTCGGTCTGCTGGCACCCCCAATCCTGTGGCAGGCGCTGCGGTTCCTTGGCCCACCATTTAACATAGGACCCACTCCCTTCGCCTTAGAGGAACTTGAGTCTACTTTCGGATTCCATTTCCTTGGATTGCAGGCAGGGTCGTCCATCACTGCCACGGCCCAAGTGCAAGTGCAGGGCAGCGGTGTCTCTTCCACTTTCACGAACTGGCCTGCTAAGGCTAGCAGCTGCTCTCACTGGCTGGCGTTGAACGCTTTGCTGCTTTCTTGAGTTAGTCTAACCTCTCTTTCCAGCGTCTCTTGCAGCTGGCAGATCTGGTTTCCGGCTTCTACCTTCTTCTCAGAGCCCAGTTGTAAACCCCATCGCAGCGGCCATGCCACCGCTGCTGCCATTGTCCTGTACTCTTTTTTCTTCCTTAAACCACTTTTTCCTTGACTGCCTGGAGAATCTCCAGCAGTTCGGCATTTTCAGGACTTTCCTGTACTCATGCAGGGGTTCCCAGTAGGCTGGCAAGATTGAATGTGGCCTGACCTGGCATTTCCCCCTATGGACATACCTCTCACTCCCAACCTCTTTACCCTCCGAAACTCAATGACTTAACGGAGGATTTCTCCGGAATATCCTGTTCCTGACACCAATTGTATCGCTGAAGCCCCAAATCAGATAGGGTGCTGGTGTCATGTTTACCTATTTCAAAGAAATCACCCAGAGAACAGGTTGGTAAAGACATGGGTTTATTATTACTTATGGGAGGGAACCAATGGTGGCTGGTAGGTACAAAGCTTCCTGCACCCCAATAGATAGGGGGAGAGATTATGTACCCCCAGCATGGGAAAGGGAGCAAAACACAGCAATAGTATTAAGAGTAAAGAGGCAGAAACAAACATTTTACTCTCAGTAACTGCCTTGAGTTCGCAGATGAACGTACCTTCAAGGGCATTTTGACTGGACACAGATGACCTTGGCCAGGGGCCATTCTCCCCTTTGAAAAGCAGTCATCAGCAGGGGTTGGGGAGCAGAGCATACGTCCTGCGTTTACCTTACACATTGTTGAATACTGACAGCATTCAGACGCTGTTCGCACATGGTAACTCATTTAGCCCTCCTTGAGGCAACAAGGTCAGGTCAAATGGGGGGAAAAATGCCTTCTTAGAGAGCAAGGTGTAGTGATCTAAGCAAGGTGTCAGAGACTTTAGGCATCCTTGGCTGTACTAGACAATCCCGTTTTCGATGGCTATGTCCAGGCCTTGTGGCTACATTTTAAGAAAGTCAGTACCTCCTCTACTGAGAAGACAAGTCAGTAAAGGTGATCCTACCTCCTAGCTGAAAGGACAGACAGGCTAGACGCCTGTTTCATTTTATCCTATTACGCCCACTTCCACCTCCTTTATCTTATGAGGGAAGAGTTCGAAGGAATTCAAGGCAAAACACCCATCCCTGATTTGTTCGTGAAAGATGGTCTGTCTCCACAGCCTACGCTGGAAGGGGAATCTTTTTTTCCTTTCCTGAGGGACATCATTAGCAGAGTGATAATTAATGAAAGGCAGCAGCCAGCATTGGGTAAATTATTAATGGTTTCAATCATCCAGAGAGCAGACAGCCCTGGGTGCAGTTGTCCTTGGTGCAGTGTGGAAGTGCATGCCAGGCAAACGGGGACAGTGGGTAGAGAAGCAAAGCTGTGTGTGTGTGGCTCTGACTTCTGTCTGGCGTCGGCATACACAACTTTGGTAGTTCTCCCCTAAATCTTTTGCATGCAGAAGTGTTTGTGGGTGAAAACGGGGAACCGTTTCCTCTTGAAGGTGGTGAATACTATCAGATTCTCCTTACAGGGTGACTCTTTGAGAATGAGGGCTCCGGGACCAGTGGAGAGTGGGAGATAGTCTCTTACAGCATTCACAAAGATTGGAGCCCAGCGGGTGGAATGGGGAACCATATTAGGAGAAGAATGCTGAGGTGTAGCTGTAGAGTGTGTCCAAGATGGGTTATCAGAGCCAAAGGGTTGAGAACAAATATGGGGGACTGAGATACACAGACTGAAGAAATCACAGGCAACCAGGGAAAATGAGAGCAAAGGTGTCACATGGGAACAGGTGAAAGAAGTGATGACCTGGACAAATTCCCAGGGAAGAGGGAGTCAATGCTACAGCAGGAATCTTTCTCCCTCTGTAGGCCCACCTTTATGGGTCCTGCTTAAACAGAGCCTTCTCGTGACATAAGATCATAAATCCTGAAGGGTGGCCATCTTAACTGTCTTCTTCTCTGCTGTGTCTCTGGAGCCCATCACAGTGCCTGACACAGAGCAGGTACTCAAAAATGTTTGCTGAATAATGAACAAAAGGATGAGTGGATGGATATAGCTATCTTGCCACACTAGATATTTGCCAAAGAAAAGAAATATTGATAAGCATTTTTCAATAAAACCACATCGATTTTTACTTAGAGTAACAAAGAATTTACTAAAGAGTTCACTGGAGAGCAGAGAGGATTCCAATATACTTCACACAGCAAAACACTGAATAAACACTCGTTTGCTTTTTTTTCTGTTGTTGTTTTGTTTTGTTTCTTTTTGAGTTGGAGTCTCACTCAATTGCCCAGACTGGAGTGCAGCGGCCGCTCCTGGCCACCACAGCCTCGACCCGCTGCACTCCGGTGATCCTTCCGCCTCAGCCTTCCGAGTAGCTGGAACTGCAGGCGTGCGCTACCATACCCGGCTGATTTTTTTGTTATTTATTGTAGAGATGGGGTCTCGCCAAGTTGCCCAGGCAGGTCTCGAACCCGCGGGCTCAGGCAATCCACTCACCTCGACCTCCCAAAGCACGGGATTACAGGCTGAGCCAGCGAGCCCAGCTAAATACTCATTAGATATTTACGTTTTCCCTCCAAATGTCTTCTCCTTGAACCCTTCCCTAACACAGTGCACAGGCTTTCTCTCCATCACTCTTTCTTTCTCTTCATTCTTCTCCTCCTCTTCCTCTTCCTCCTTCTTTTCTGTCTCACTGTCTCTTTCTCCTTGTCCCTGCCTCTCTCCCCACCCCTGCTTACTAAACACAAAGTTTTTAAAAGTTATCATATTGCCTATGTAAAAAAAAAACAACCCAATGCTCTTATGATCATCACATGCTTTGAAGAACAAGAGGTACCACTCCCATGTGCCATCTCAGAGCGCATGGTACGCTTTCTGTCTTTGGGGGCATGGCTGAGCTTTTGAGATCTCCAGCCAGAGAGAGGTCTTAGCAAAGTATGAAGTAGATACATACGCTGGTCCCAGTGTCTCCCTGTGGGGTCTTGATAGCTCAGCGTCTCTGCAGTCACTGAAAAACCGCCTGTGGAAAATTCACCCTACCTGAAGCCTGAGTAAACGAGTGGTCTGTACCTCTCAGGGGGTGTTTGCTTTTTATACCAGAACCACAAGAAAAGAAAGTTTGAGGAAATAATGGTGGGTGCAGATCCAGTGAACGGAAGATTATTTACTGACTAAAACCAAATTGATGAATTAGAGAACAATCTCAGTATTTTTCACCAAGACTCAGAGGACAAAGATCAAGATGAAAAGGAGAAAAGAAAGATGGAATTCACATAAACTCAAATACAAGAAATGCTATATGTATTATTAAAAAGGAATCTCAGAAAGAGAACTGAGCCACGCAGCAGAGAAATAATAATCCAAAAATGAGAGAAACGTCTTTCACTTAGCCAAAGAAAATCTTGAAACTTTCCACTGAAAGGACTCAGCAAGATTTGGGCAAGATTATAGAGGCAGGCCTGTACAAAGATGCTCTGGGTGACATTTCTGAAATTCAGAAAATAAACCTACTCAGAAACTAAGAGGAAAAAATACAGCAAAATATTTCCCACTCTGATGACAGTAAACAATGGACTAATAGCATGGTTAGAAGGTTCTATACCTATGACTAAAAAGTATGTTCCTTGGAAGAGCAAAATGAAACCAATTTCAAGTATGCAATGATTCAGAAACATAACACCAAGTACCAGTCTTCAAAAAGTCACTTGAAGGAAGATTCCAATGAACTGAAATAAGGAACTCAAAAATTGGTATAATTTTATAAAAGAATCAACGATAACACTTAAAATCAGGTCAAGAAAATTGTTGCTATGTCATTGAGATGCTTAATGCAAATGGTAACGAATTATTCCTACAGTGAAAATGTATAAAAATTCGAGTATTTAAAATCTAGAACTAAGATATCAGATTATTTAAACAGAGACTAGAAAGTGGATGGAAGTTTTGTGTTAAAAATTCTAAACACATATCCAAATAGAGGAGTCAGGAGCAGGACTCATGGTCACATGGGAGAAAAATCCAGGGATGGAAGTACAATGAACATTTTTTTTTAAGTGTTTACAGCAAGAGAGAGTGATGGATAAGTAAAATCAGATGAGACTAAAAAAAGTCTACTGGATTTACAAATGTGAATTTGGTTGTGACTGTGACCAAGAGAAGTTTTAACGGAAAGTTAACACAGGAGGTGGCTGAGTGCAATGGCTCACGTCTGTAATCCCAGCATTTTGGGAAGTCGAGGCAAGAGGATTGCCTGAACTCAAGGGTTTGAGACCAGCCTTCGCAACTTGGTGTGACCTCGTCTTTACAATAAATCAAAAAATTAGCCAGGCATGGTGGTACGTGCCTGTGGTTCCAGCTACTTGGAAGGTTGAGGCAGAAGGATTGTCTGAGCCCAGAAGGGCGAGGCTGTTGTGGCCATGAGCATGTCACTGCACTCCAGTTTGGGTGACAGAGTGAGACTCCCACTCTGCGGGGAAAAAATCAAGAGTTGAACTGTAGCAAGTATGAGAGCGCACACTGGGTGTACACTTCCAAGCTAGCGGGTGCCTTAGCTCATGCAGTGAAGTAATCCCATCACAAGAACGGAGACAATCTAAAAAGAGAAAACTGGAAAGATATAGCCAGCCTCGAAAAAGAAGATAAATGTCCCAGTGGACCACAAGCTCAATGTCACGAACAGATGGAAACTGAGGGTTTGCTGGACTCCGTGTTCAGAAACAGGCGGTGGCAGCTAAGCGTCTGTCTCCTGTGGGGTAAAGAGACTAACACTGTTCCAAAACTGAGGCTGGAGTGAGGCTCTTCCAATCATGAAAACAAGCCCAAGTTTAGCTGATGCCGTTGAATTCTTGGGGCTATAGCTTATAAAAAGTGCTCAACCCAGGGAAGAAGGAGGACAATTCCATGGCCAGGGAGCCAGGAGCTAGACATGCCACCCACTGGCTGACTCCCTGAGCTTTGGCAGGGAAAGTCATCCAACCATCTCACTATCCTCCCATTACCACAGACCAGGAGATCCAAACTATCACTGTAAAGCTGGTTCCAGACTGGCAGTTCAGGGAGCTGAGTAGAAGCTACCACAAAGCTACTAGACAGTGGGGGTAGAGGAGAGAACACTTCTGTTGCAAATGAGTGGGCAACTTCAAATTCTAAAGCACTTGACGAAATCTGCATCTAAGAAAGGCAATCAATAAAATCAACAATCAAGGCATGAAATCATTCAATGACCTTTAAAAAATAAATATGTTTAAAAAATACTTTTCTAAAAAGGTGAAAATGAATTATAAAAAGGAGCCGGGCTCAGTGGCTCAGCTTGTAATCCCAGCACTTTGGGAGGCCGAGGTGAGTAGATTGCCTGAGCCCACGGGTTCGAGACCCACCTGGGCAACTTGGTGAGACCTTATCTCTACAATAAATCAAAAAACTAGCCAGGCGTAGTATGACTTCTGGCTACTTGGAAGGTTGAGGCAGAAGGATCGTCAGAGCCCAGCAGGTCAATGCTGTGGTGGTCGGGAGCGTGCCACTGCACTCCAGTCTGGGAGACAGAGTGAGACTCCAACTCCAAAAAAAAGAAAAAAGGAACTGATTAATTAATGTAAACTTACAGTATACTATGTTTTTGTGTTGATCTTCCTGGGAACGCCACTCAACCAGTGTCAGGATCTGACTGGAGTCTGATATTGGAGTTATTGGTTGCAGCGGTCACTCTTACTTATTCTCATGCACATCGGAAGCGTTACTTCAAAACAAATTTACAACTTTGAATATATGTATATTACAATCTCAAAATATTGGAAACAAACAAACTCATTTTCAAGGAACTAGAAAGAAGAGCAAAAGAAGGAAGCAAAGATAATACCACAAATCGATAAAATAAAAAACAAAGCAACCATAGAGGATTGAGGATGCCAAAAAAAAAGACCAATAAAATGCACAAAACTTCACAGAGAAAAAGTATTTGTGAAAATGTAGAAATGAAAAGAAGGAGAAGCATATAGTTACAGAATAGTATGAATATAGTGTCAATGAACTTCAAAACTTAGACGAAGATAATCATTTTCCAGAAAAACAGCATTTCAAAAATGGACTCATTAAAAAAAGAAAATCTGAATAAATGAATAATTGGCTATGTGAGTGGGTGGTTGGTTTGTTTTTTGTGTTTTTGAGAGTGGCTTTTATGCACAGAAAAGATTAATCAAGGGCTACCTTGGTTTTTAAAGTTAGCCTTCAATTAAAGTTATCAACTCAAAAACTTAGCTCTTCTCTGTTCTATTTGTAGATCTTTTTATATCCTTCCTTACTAGATTTAAATTAAGTCCTACTGAAGTGTGAAAATCTCTCAAGTCTCATTTGTCTCTAGTCATAGTTCTAAGGTCATTTAAAAATCATTTAAAAAATTGAATCAGTAATCAAAGTCTTCCACCCACAAAAGAACTTAACCAACCCTTCATTAATCTCTGTTTACATACTGTTTCAAGAGACAAGGAAAAGAGAAGCGAGGAAAAAACCTTTCTGACTCATTTTTTGAGATTTTTATAGCCTAATGCCAAAACTAGGCAATGACAGTACAAGAAGAGATAATTACAAATCAATTATTTTAGAAGCCTAGATATGAGTTCTGGTTTATATATTAACTAACCAAAGCCAAAATGTGTTATAAAATGTGTCATTACAAAGTAGAGTTTATCCCATGAGAGGAAAAACTTCATTAGGAAATCTATCAGCTGGCATAGTCATGCCGGTAATCCTGGCATTTTAGGAGACTGAGGTGGGAGGATCACTTGAGCCCAGAGTTCGAGATCAGCCTGGGCAACATAGCGAGATCCTGTCTCTTACAAAAAGAGAGAGAGGTAGAAGAGGAAGAAGGAGAAGAAGGAAGAAGAGGAAGAGGCAGCAGAAGCAGAAGGGAAGGGGAAGGAAGAAAGGGAAAGAAGGAAGGAAATCGGTCAGTAAAAATTTATCTCTGGCAAGCAGACATGGTGAATGAGCAAGCAGCCCACGTAGCACCTTTACAATGCCATTTTTTCTTCATTTTTTTTGGAGTAGGAGTCTCCATTGCCCAAGCTAGAGTGCAGTGGCATGTTCACAGCCACCACATCTTTGACCTGCTGAGCTCTGGTGATCCTTCTGCTTCAGCCTTCCAAATCGTTGGAACCACAGGCATGCACCACCACGCTTAGCTAACTTTTTGATGTATTATAGAGATGAGGTCTCCCCAAGTTGCCCAGTCTGGTCTCGAATTTTTGGACTCAGGCAACCCTCTCAACTTTGCCTCCCAAAGTGCCGCGATTACAGATGTGAGCCATGGTACCCGGCTTACAACAGCATTTCGAAGGGAAACTCATGGCGGGACAAGAGCAAGAGCAGGTTTGTGGCTTTCCGCTGACCACTGCATGCTGGGCAGTGCCCAGGATATAGAAAGATTAGACGTTAGCCTCTGACAAAAAGATCCTGGTCTTGGGTTGTAGGACGTATTAGCCACTCACTCCATGAGATCAGGGGCTACGGCTGTAGGACAGGGCAGACCCGAGACTCCAGCCC
Source organism: Cephalopachus bancanus (assembly GCA_027257055.1). Lineage (NCBI taxonomy): Eukaryota > Metazoa > Chordata > Mammalia > Primates > Tarsiidae > Cephalopachus > Cephalopachus bancanus. The sequence goes on along the minus strand of JAPVLO010000112.1, from coordinate 509,141 downwards.
TGCCTTCCACTCCTGCTCTTAACCAAGACCCATCACTCAACTCTAGCATGTATCCCCGAGCTCTGCTAAAGGCCAAGTACTTCTCTAAAAGGTAGGTAAAGTTATTCAGAGATTAAGTAAAACATTCGTAGATTAAGTAAGAAAAAATGATTACTTCAATCAATGCAGAAAAAAATATATAAAATTCGATGCTACTTTATGTTTTAAAATCTTATCAGCTGGGCACAATGGCTCATGCCTGTAATCCCAGCACTTTGGGAGGCCAAGTTGAGAGGATTGCCTGGGCCCAGGAGTTCGAGACCAACCTGGACAACTTGGCGAGACTTCACCTCTACAATAAATCAAAAAATTAGCCGGGCATGGTGGCGCACACCTGTGGTTCCAGCTACTTGAAAGGCTGAGGTGGAAGGATCGTCTGAGCCCAGCAGGCCAAGGCTGCCGTGGCCGTGAGCATACCACTGCACTCCAGCCTGGATGATGGAGTGAGATGCCAATTCAAAACAAAAAAAAAGCATCAAACCAAGAATAAAGGAAAAATGTCTCAATCCAAGAAAGGTATTAAATGTATTTAATATGTATTTTTAAATTATCACAACTGTTACAAAAATGCTTTCAAAGAATTGTCATTGAAGTCAAGAATAAGATAAGAACGCCTGCTATCATCCCTATGTCATTGACAGCATACTGGTAAACCTAGCCAACATAATGAAATAATAAGTGTAAGAATTAGAAAGTAAGAGAAAGGCATCCTCACTTTCAAATAATATGATTATCCACATAGAAAATTCAAGAGATTGTATTAAAGATTTGAACTAATAGGAAAGTTTAGGAACACTGCAGGATATGTAAACACATATAAACATGATACATAGCATTTGTCTTAGCTCAGGCTGCTATAACAAATAACCACATAATGCTTTTTTTTTTTTTTTTTTTTTTTTTTTGAGTTGGAGTCTCACTCTGTCGCCCAGACTGGAGTGCAGTGGCCGCTCCCGGCCACCGCAGCCTCGACCTGCTGGGCTCCGGCGATCCTTCCACCTCAGCCTTCCGAGTAGCCGAATTACAGGCATGCGCCACCACGCCCAGCTGATTTTGATTTATTGTAGAGATAGGTCTCGCTGCCCAGGCGGGTCTCGAACCCGCGGGCTCAGGCAATTCACTCACCTCAGCCTCCCAAAGGCACGGGATTACAGGCTGAGCCACCGAGCCCGGCTCACACATAATGCTTTTAAATAATAGAAATGTATTTCTCACAGTTCTGAATGCCGAAAGTCCAAGTTCAGTGTGCCAGCATGGTTGGGTTCTAGTAAGACCCCCTTTGGGTTAGAGACTCTCACTGCGTCCTCACACGGCAGGAAGGGCAAGAGATCTTTCCAGGTTTTTTTTTTTAATTGCACTACTCCATTCTTGAGGGCTTCACTCTCACGACTTAATCATCTCTGGAAGGTCCCACCTCCATATGCCTTTATGCTGGGAGTTAGGATTTTGAAGTTTGACATAAACATTCAGTTTATAACATTATTTCTAATTATCGATAAACTAATTATAAAATAGTATATGTTTTAAACACACCCATATTAGGACAAAACCTAATAATAAATTTAAAATGAAAAAGATAGAGTCTAATTGATCTAATACCTATATGGAGAAAATTATTTGTTATTGGAAGAAATTTTAAAAACCTAAATAAATAGAAAGACCTTACCATGTTCATGGATTGAAAGGTGAAGTAAGCATTTCAGTTCTTTCCAAACTAATCGATAAGTTCAATGTAATTCCAATCAAAATCCACAGAGATTTTGATAAATTTTATAAGCTGATGCTAAAATTCATATATAACAGTACAGTAACAAGAATAACTAGGAGATCCTTTTGTAGTTCATAAACATAATGATTGGGTCTTCATGCTCATATGTGAGATATGCCTCCCTCAAACCTTTGTTTACAACATCAGCGTGTAACCCCACTCTAACCTTGATGTGAATTTAGAGGGAAAAGAATAACTAGGAATTCTGAAGAACTATGTGGAATAGAGGAAGGGGAGAATTACTCTACCAGACGAGATATCCCGGAACTGATCTGATGCTCCTAATTAGGATTTATCGCTGTTGGATGTTGCCCTTGTGATCACAGCTAGGGCATGCTACTCTCTTGTTGGACATAAACCACTTCACAGGATACCGACCTCAGACAAGATCACTCTGCAACCATAGTAAAGTGAGTCAAAACAAAGCCACTTGATAATTTTGTTTAAGCACAGATGAAAACAAGGGCACCATGCAGCCCACAAAGCACCAAGCATTCTCATCTCAAGTAAGAGAAATGACTGCTACTTCACAATTTTATCCTCACTCTACCTACTCTCCCTGCAGATAATATTAATTGAGCTCTTTATTAATCGTCAATTATGAAATTAGCCCCGCTTTTTGACAACACCCCCTCTTGTTCAAATCTTTTCCAAAATCATCCAAAGTCCAAATCCTACAATTGAGTTTTTTTCCAATATTGTCTGACTGAGATGCCACAGAGTTCCCTATGATGTATGTTCTCCCTCACTGAAACTAGTAATAAACCCAACTTGCTTAACTACAGGTGTGGTCCTGTGATCTCTGGCTGGAAGGCATGGACAAAACAAGGTTTTTTATCTTAAATATTTAATAAACAGTACGTGATTGTGTCACCCAGGAAGCTAATAGACCAGTGGAACAGAATAGAATCCAGAAACAGACCACTTTTAAAAAGAAACTTTTAGCCAGGAGTGGTGGTGCATGCCTATAGCTTCAGCTACTTGGAAGGCTGAGGCAAAGGATTGCTTAAGCTCAACAGGTCAAAGCTGCAGTGGCTGTGAGCAGCGTGCCACTGCACTCCAGCCTAGGCAACAGTTGACTCAAAAAAAGAAACTTGAAAATTGACAGAGATGGTATTATGTATCAGTGAGAGAAGGTAGAACTTACATTAATTGCTGCCAGTACAATGACTCTTCCATATTAAAAGAAAAATAGAATGAAATTCCAACTCATATTATCATGCACAAAAATAAATTTCAGACTGATTAGCAATCTAAAAGTAAAATGCAAAATTCCAAATCTTGTAGAACACAGGGGATGTTTTTATTATGTAAGACAGGGTATTGTTTCTTAAACCAGGCACAAAAACATAAAAGAAAAAGATTAATACAGTTGGCTACATTAAAATTTCTCATTCTACACAGTAAAAGATACTATAGTAAAAAGAGAAGCCACAGATTAGGAGGAGATATTTGTAACACATACAACCAATAGGAAAGTAGTCATCAAAATGTAGGAAGAACTGCAAATTAATTAGAAAAAGATGAACGCAGTTTTTAAAAGTTTTACAAGAGGGTATGTTAACTTGGAACAAAAGTCACTTAAAATTGCAATGTTTCTAGATTTGGTCATCACCCCCTATGCCCATGCCATTTTATCATAGATGAAGGAGAACTCCAGACAGAGCAGAAGGGCTTTGGGACACCACTATTTTAGGCTCTTCCTTGACAATGTTTCCTGTGCCCTCCTAGCTATCCCTACTGCCCTATCCATGCAGGTCCCCAAGCCCTCATCACATCTTTTCTGAACTATTGCAACCCTCCTGCCTGGCCTTTCCATCAGGGTCTTCCTCTTTGGTCTCTCCTTTACTCTGCTGTTAGATTGAGCTTCCTAGTGCACAGCTCTGGTCCCCAAGAATAAAGCCTTGGCCTCTTTTCCTGGCATTCAAAATCCCCACGGTCTGGTCCACCCTTATCTCTCCCTTCTCCATTTTACACCCTATGCATTTAGCCAGCACTCAAGTTGTTTCTAACTACATTCTCTTTTCCCTGAGCATTTTCATTCAGACTATTTCCCATACCTTACGTGAATTTGTCTTTCTGAAATATTACACATCCATCAAAAAATTCTTAAATGCCATTTTGACGATTCACCTCTTGAGTCCTCCAAATTTATCTTTCTCTGTCTAGTTCTTAGTACACCATGCCTTATTACGGTGACTCTGTCCCTCTGTGGTGACTATCATCAATGTTTATACTGTGTATATATGACGACTGGGTGGATAATTTGCTTCACTTCCTTCTCTGCAGACTTGATATCCTACTTTCCTTGGAGAGCAGAAGGCATGTCATGACTACCCCAACTGGTGACAACCCACTCACAAAGTCACCTGCATCAATACACCCTATGTGTTCTTTCTCTCCTCCCCTAAATTAACCTTCTTCCTGGTCTTAAGCCTGTCCTCCCATTCCTAACAAGAGCCTCACCTCATCCGTTTCTTCCTCTTTCTTCTCATTTCTTTCTGCTTATTCCTCGGATCAGGGAAGATCCGTTAGAAACGTTTACAAATACTGTTCTCAAGCCTAAACAGTTGTACTGTTAGACCTTCAAGAATAGACGCCCCAGAGAGCACACTCACGCTCAGGAAGGTAAGGGAAATAAATCATAAACACACATTGGCCAGGCAGGAGATCACTATACTCATCATCAATGAGACCAAGAAAATGGAAAATTGACACTGAAACAACCACCTCCTCACTCAGCCCTGCTTTCCCTTGAGATGTTTCTGATCTATGAACAACTGTTCATCCCACCTAGCCCCTGATCAAGGCAGCAGCGTACAGCTGAAGCTGTCTAAAAAACGATATACAGAGTTAGTCTGGGCCTCTCCTCATCTGGCATTCATTTTCTAGAGTCCAAACTCTCCTTTCAGCTCCTGAAGCATGTCGGCGTCTCCCCGCCTTTGAAGGCACATGTGACACACCCTCTGTCTGAAGCATTTCACCCTCCTTCTCCTCCTTCTACTCCGGTCTTCATCGTGCCTGGCTCCTTCTTCTTCAACTCTCAACACAGATATCACCATTTACTCCTACAATTTCTTTCACAGAATTTCTCATGGCTTGTCATTTTTGTTTGCTTATGTTTTACTAATCGTCTGTTTTCCCAACTAGATCATAAACTCCATAAGGACAGGGATTCCATGTCTTGTCTACCATGACATTCTCAGTACCTACCACCTAGAAGGAAGGCCCTCAGGAAAGTGTGACAGGAATATGAGTGAATGGACTATACTAAAATCTAGCACAGTGTTATAGAGGTTCTAGAGAAGGAAGCTCAGCACTCAAGGATCTTATTTAACCCTCAAAAACCTAAACCCCATTCTTAACTACAATCCTCACACCCAGATCCAGGTATGCCATTATTAAGATTGGAAGGGGAAGTAGGTACACAGATATATCATGTATCCCTCACAGCCCTCCAGATTCTGGCATAGGGTGAGGTGTGTAACCACTGTGGGAAGGGAAATGGTCATGAGTAATTGAGAAAAGTCGTCTAGAGACTTCTGTATGTCACCTTTAGGCCCCCACGTAAACCCTGCTCTGGATACATCATTCCTATGCCTTGTGATATTTCTCAGATCTTTAGACGTAGCTGCTTGTCAGTTCTCAGAATTCTGATCTCAGTCTCAGATGGTCTCTAGGCCTCACCCATGGGTGACTACTTTGCTCATTAAAACTTCCTTATCTTTAGGATTCCTGTCCCCCACCACAAAGACCTTCAATCATTAAAGACACTGAAGCATTCTCTTTGAAGAGAAGCACTAATATTGATAAAGGCAAAGTTACTTCTAACAAGCCACTTAATATTAAATGCGGCCATCATTAATATAGGACACTAATCAGCATTAGCAGCATGACCTTAAAATCTGGACCCCCAGGCAAAATTTTTGGAAGAAGCCTTTTCATATCCAGCCCACAGGTTCTTCGTGACCAATTTCTCATAACCATTCATCCATATCTTTTAGTTTCATTAAATGGGAAGTGAGGGATGGCAGAGTAGAGGTGGGGGTGAAGGGGATACGTTAAAGGAGTTTAGAGCAGAGCTCTATTTCCTTTTTTTGAACTCCAAATTCCTCCAGGATCTCCTGCTTTGGGGGAAACATCCTGGGCTGGAATGAGAAGCAGATCTAAGTGTGATCCCTGAGGGTCCTTTCTGTGCACTCACCAATGACTAAAGCTATTTCCGATCCGCTTTATTTAGGACTGATATGAATAGGAACAGTTAAGGCGCTCAAGATTTTAACTGAAATGATTTCTGGAAAAGTAGCAGACTGTGAAACTGTTAAATAATTGTGCTGGCACGGTGGCTCAAGCCTGCAATACCAGCACTTTGGGAGGCTGAGGCGAGAGGATTGCCTGAGCTCAAGGGTTCGAGACCAGCCTGAGCAACATGGCGAGACTGCGCCTCTACAATAAATAAAAAATTAGCCAAGCCTGGTGATGCGTTCCTGTGGTTCCAGCTGCTTGGAAGGCTGAGGCAGAAGGATTATTTGAGCCCAGCAGGTTGAGGCTGCAGTGGCCATGAGTGTACCACTGCACTCCAGCCTGGGCAAAAGAGTGAGACTCTGATTCAAAATAGATAGATAGATAGATAATTGTTTGCAGTTTTTAAAGCTTGGAAATGACGTTTTTATTACACACAGGTCAGACATAGAAGAATTCAAATGGAAATGTGACAGGTCAGACATAGAAGAATTCAAATGGAAATGTGACCTCAAATAATACACAATGGCCCCTAGTGAGCTAATTTTTATTAAAGAAAGTGCTTTCCAAGGAATGTGGGAGCCCCAACAGCCTGTTGATTGCCCAGAGGGACTTGGAGAGAAAAAAGAACCTTTGAAATCAATGAGATTAAATCTGAAATCATGATTTAAGACCATATGATTGAAGCAAATTTCCTAGTCTCTCAAGGCCTCTGTTTTCTATTTTGAAAAATGGTAATAATATCGATCTTACAAGATTAGGAAGATTAGACATGCTAATAATAATCATAAGAACACTGCAGCCGGGCTCGGTGGCTCAGCCTGTAATCCCGCGCCTTTGGGAGGCTGAGGTGAGTGGATTACCTGAACCCGCAGGTTCCAGACCCGCCTGGGCAGCAAGACCTCATCTCTACAATAAATCAAAAAATCAGCTGGCCATGGTAGCGCATGCCTGTAATTCCGGCTACTCTGAAGACTGAGGCGGAAGGATCGCCGAAGCCTGGCAGGTCGAGGCTGCGGTGGCCGGGAGCGGCCACTGCGCTCCAGTCTGGGAGACAGAGTGAGACTCCAACTCAAAAAAAAAGAACACTGCAAATAGTAACTGTGTATGAGATTATTTTCTATCAGCATGCTCTATCTCCCTATAAATCAACTGAAGGTCTTTAGTTTTAAATTCTACTATTATGCTGGTGCCTCTTGAGTTTGGATTAGAAAGCTAGCTGTTAACATTTGTTCCTCTCATTATGCTGGTTCTTAAATGTTTCTTAGTCTGTTTTAAACCCTTGGAAATGTGACCCGGAGACATTTAAAGGTGGCTAAACTTTGCACTTAATATCAAAATGTTAGCTTTTTGAGTATTTCTTGAGTTGAATTTGCACCCTCTCCCCCATTTTCATTTGTTCTCCTCAAAACTAGCTACTGAAATAACTATTTTTCCTGGAACAGATAATTTTTCCAAGATTGTGTAATTACTAGTGGAAATGGGTAGGTCTCACATCCTTAGAGCACCTGATATAGTGAGTCCCCTTCTTTTTAGACAAATAACAATCCCCAAGGAGTCCTTAAAAAAAATCAACATATATGTTCTAATCAAAAAGTTGCCAAAACAAAAGTTCCAGTTTTCAAATGACTTTTAATGTAACTAAAATCTGAAACAATTTATATTTTATTGTCCTCGCTATCAAAATTTAAATGTCTGGCTAAAGATTTTAATAAGCAAAATCAAATCACCTCAATTCCAACTGCCTTCATCTCATATCACACACACACACACACACACACACACACACACACACACACACAACACAGAGCCCACATCACTGTAATAAAAGAAAAATAGTGTATACTGAAACTGGTGTGGCAAACTCTTAATGATCAAAATTCCTTGGAGCTAAGGTGCCACTCTCCCAATAGACTGCTATTTTAAAAATATTTCTCTCTGAAAACAATACTGTGATTAATCGCCTCATTTCTGCTTAAATTGCTTATGTAGAAACAACAATGCACTATGAGCAATTATCAAAAACACTTTATTATGTATAATTTGTACATGCTTCGATTTCTGTTGCTTAGGGTGATTTTATTTTCCAGGTTGGGATGTCATCTACCAAGCTGAACTAGATCTAATTTTCATTCTATCATGCCACATACAAAAATACAATTTTCAAAGCTAACCTCCCCTCCTTTACACAAGGGTACACAAGAGTGTGTCAGACGAATGAAATAGGAAAAGAATACTTTGCACACGTATCAATGTATCAACACCATACAAAGCAGTACCCTCCACACAGAAACATTAAACGTGTTCTTTTATTTTGAAACAGTAGGAAAAAAGCTCCCTTCCACTTCGAGAGAAACACAAACTTTATCGGTTGCCAAAGCCAAACTCCTGGGATGAAGGTGGCATCCTCTGGGGAAAGCAGAGGGGGTGGGGGTGAATAGGAGAGGACAGACACCCCTTCACAAGCACTTCAGCAGGAAGGAATTGCAGGAGGTGCCTCGGGGACAGTCACACAGCTTCCCAATCCTCGCTCCTTTCCGCACCGCACACTGTTCCCCAGCGTCGCACTGCAAGCAACACAACGTGTGATCAAACCCGGGCTCCCCACGGGCAAGCCTCCCGGTCGAGGCAATTTCTGCCTATTGAGGGGAACAATTGGACCCCATTACCATCAGCAGAGGTAAATCAGACCTCAAACAGGCAGCCCTGTGTTTTATAATTTCCCGGAAAGGACATTTTTTAAAAAAGAAATGTACATTATGGGTGCCTTCCTATTTTCTTCCACCTTAGGGTAGGGCGAGGAGGGGTCGTGTTTCCGAGCTCCCTTTTCTTGCTCGTCCAAAGGGGGACAAAATCAGCCAGACCTTTTTCCTGAGAAATAAGCAGTAGACCCAGACCACTCACAACCCCCGTTCCACTTTCCCCCTTCCTATCCCAAGAAGGGAGATTAGAGTGTGTGTGTGTGTGTTGTGTATTTCACCAGGAGCTACCCCAGAAAGGTGACCAGCCCTGAATCAAGAATTTTGACCCTAGAACTTAAATTTATTTTTTTTTAAACCTGCTTGTGCTCCAGAAGGAAGCAGAAGGAAATAGGGGTGACAGGAACTGAGTAGATTCAAGGGCTCATCCAACTCAGATCATTCTTCCTGCTGTGAAACTAAAAGCTCTTTAGGAGATACTTCTTCCAACACAGACTCCAGAGTGGATTCCCAGCACATGTTCCGTTCTCTAAAACGGCCAGTCCACCCTTTGCCCTCAGAGACCAAGAGACAGGGGCTGGCGGTGGGAGCGAAAGGGAGCCCCCAGAATTCTGCCAACCCTTTCCCCGAGTCACTTAGCCACATCCTAGGGAGAGAGGGTCGCGGGTAAGATTCAAGGCGCGCTTTCTCCTGGAAAAAACAGGGGAGGGGGTGGCCTCGAGCCTTACCATGGGGACCTGGCCATACTTCTTCTCATAGACGGGGATGCGTTTACTCTTGAGCTTCTTCAAGACTTCCTGCAGCGCTTCGATCTGCAACACACCGCCCCGGAGCCCGAAGTTGCCGCCTTGGCTGCGAGCCCCGCCCGCGTTTTAAGCCGCGGACTCCGCGGCCCGAGGGCGAGTTCGCGGGCGCCGGAGCTTCGCGGGCGCTGTCCCCGGTGCTGACCGCAGGCCCCGGGCCGCGGGGTCTCCCGTGGCTCGCGGGGCCGGGGCGAGGGAGTCGCCCCGCGGACCGCCTGGAGCCCGCGGGCTCGAGACGACCTCCGGAGGGCAGCGGGCTCCCGGGCTGGACGCTCCGCCGGGCGCGGGGACAGAGCCGGGGCGCGGGGACAGGAGGGACGCGCGCACGGGAAGGGGGCTCCGGGGCGAGGGGAGTACCGACCAGCTCCTTCTCGTGGGAGGCGTCCTCCACGGCGGAGTAGATGTCCAGGGCCCGGGGCTGGAGCTCGGCGTCCTCCTGGGCGCGCGCGCCCAGCCGCGGCAGCAGCAGCAGCAGGGCGGCGCCCAGCAGGGACAGCAGCCGCCGGCGGGAGCTCTCCATGGTGCTGAAGCCCGTCCTGCCGGGGCGCCCCGCGCTCCCGCCTCTTATGGAGCCCGGCCCGCGCGGGCGCAGGGCGGGGGCGAGCAGGCGCGGGGGCGCGGAGGAGGGCCCGGGTCAGCCGTCTGCAGGCCGCGCTCCGCCGGCGCTTGACGTCAATGCCCGCCGGCTCCCGGCGCCCGGGAACGAGGCTCTGCGCGCAGACGGGCTCGGGCGCGGAGAGCGGGACCCCGCGGCCGCGGGCACCCCCCGAGGGCCGGGCCGAGGTCGAGGGCTGGGAGGCGAGGGGCGGGGGCGGGCGCGGCCTCGGAGCTGGAAGCTGCCTTCGGGGCGCCGGGCCGGCGGGAGAGTCGCGCCGCAGCGCCCAGCAGCCGCGCGGCGCCACCCGCTCGCCGGCCCGGCCCGCGGGGAGGCGGCGAGGAGGGCTGCGGCCTCCAGACCCGCCTGTGTGTCGCGCACCTCGCGAGGCCCCTCACGGGACGGAGGGGCTGGGGGGCACAGCCACAGCACGGGAAAGGAGAGATCGTGGCCTCCCAGGGTGGGTCCTCCGAGGGGACCCGTATGGCGGTGACGAGGAGAAGACAGATGCACCTCGATTCAGCACCCTCGTGGGGAGGGCCGAGAACCGGCTCCGGGTCCAGCCCTGGCTCCCCCACGCACCGGCCGTATGGCCTCGAACAAAATAAAGAGCCTCTCCGAGCCTCCGCTTTCTCTGTTGTAGAACTAAGGTTTAACAGATGTGCCTCGGGAAGCCATCCGTGGGAGGACGTGAGGCCTTCGGTGTGTAAAACTTCTGGCCCTTAGCACACAAACACGAAGCTTCCCTGTCCTCCTCTTTGAACTTTGAGGCCGCTGGGGTGCCGTGTGCAGTATCTCGGTTTCTCCGGGCAAATTCAGCCATTCCAGAGCCCGTCCTGCCCACCGCCTGCCTACTGGTATCCAAGAAGCCTGCCGAGAAAGAAAGTCAAAGTCAAGGGTAATGCTAGGCAGCTCCCGGATTGTGGCAATCACTCCAGAGATCAGAGGTCAGCGGTGAGCCAGAGGACAGGCGTGGTGACTCACACCTGTCATCTCGGCACCTAGGGAGACCAAAGCAGGAGGACTGCTTGAGCCCAGAAGTTCAAGACTTGCCCAGGCAGCATGGCGAGACATCGTCTCTGAAATAAATGGATAAATAAATAAATAAATAGCCCGCTAATGGTGGCCTGTGTCTGTCGTCCCAGCTACTAGGGAGGTTGGGGAGGAAGGACTGCTGAGCCCGGGAGATTGCCGAGCTGTGAGTCATGTCCATGCCACTGCACTCCAGCCTGGGCGGCAGAGAGAGACCCCGTCTCAAAAAACAAAAACAAACAAACAAAAAAAGGTAAGCCAAGTCCCTGGTAACTTGTGAAAACACTGTGGTGTTTGTAAAAGCTGAGGTCCTTATAGCCTGGATGCACATGGAAGTTAGAAGGGAAGTTTTTCCCACTTAGACCTAGAGACCAATCCTACCTGCTTGCTCACCTGGCTTCCTTCTCCACACCCTTTCCTGCAACTTCTCCTGGATCCATTCTCTCATCTCCCTCCCCTTTACTCCTGTCTAGTCCCTAGCAGCTGCCCCAGCCTACTTCCTGTCTACCCCTGAACCCTCACTCCATCTTTTCCTTGCCTTCCTCTAATCCATAATTCACCACCAGCCAGACTATTTTTTTCCCTAAAATATGCAAGTGGCTTCCTATCTTACTGAACACCGAATCTAAATTCCTTACCCCGACTTGCAAAAGCATTGCATGACGTGCACCCCAACCCCACCTTACGTTCTCCCACTGCTCCAGGCCCCTCCTCTCTGGCTTCACTGGCCTTCCTTTTAGTCCTCTAACAAACAGATCTCGTTTCCATGTTGATACCTCTGCACTTACCTTACATACAGCTCCAATGGCTCACTGCTTCCTGTCATTTGAATCTCAGCTTAAATGTCTGTGGCTTCTCAATCCAAAGTGTCTCCCAAATCATTCTCTCACAAATGTATTGCTCAGCCGATGATGTGGATCCCTAAGGTAGCTAATAAACAATAAGTGCCTGGCTACTTTAATTATCACGTATTTAATGGTAATTCAAATGCACACTGGGAAGAAATTCAAGGAGTAATACCTCCTCTGATGAATAGCACAAATATTCACAGCATCAAAATATTTTGCTTCAGGGTAAATCCAACTTGAAAAATGCATCTAAGGTCTGCCTTTCACCCATATCTTTTGATTCTGTACAACACAAGTTCAGTGGCAGCACATTTTACTTCTTAAACCTTACAGAGACATATTGGTACATATTGCAGTAACTATCTCTAATGATATTAAAAAGTATTCTACGTTTCAGAAGAAAAACAACTCCAAGTAAGACTTCAACTCACCTTTCCTCAAGGATGTGGGTATTCCCAATGCAACACTTTTAAATTCTGTTCTACTCAGACACAAGTAATAGCTTTCCCTGTGTGCTGTTTCTGTTGAAAAATGACTCCAGAGTTCAAATCCTGCTGCTATTGGGTTGGTGTTATTATCTTTATTTAAGGAGGGTGCCACAGTTAGGTGAGGAATTGAAGAAAGACTCTCGAACAATCCTGTGAAGCAAGCCGGGAACATCTTGATCATTTGTGTATCACAATGCTTTTTTTTTCCAATTTGAACACATTTACTTTATAAACTATCTTTACGAAGCATGGTATAGTAAAGCTTAGGCCATTTTCTTCCCAAAGACCACTTGTGTAAGTTAAAACTAGAGAAGGAACAAAAGCATGAGATATTCTCCACAGTCTCCACATTATGCCCTGTCACAAGAATTTATATGTTCTTGCTATTTTGTAATGACTCCATTCGGGGAAAATAGCCCACCTTTGATGCCCCCAAGCAAGTAAAGAAGAGTCATAATTGGGTTTAATCACTACTTCTCACCTCAGATATAGAAAAAGGAGGCAGGTCACTTCCCAAAAGAGAAGCAGAGACCAGGACATGTCTTTGGAGATTTACTGTGGTCAAAGCTCTCTTGGCCACTCCTTCTAAGACAGAGCAGGCTTCTAGTTCTACTCTTTGAAATAACTTAAGTAGAGAAATCTCATCAGCAGAGAGCCAAGAAACTAGTGCCAGTAACATCTACTTATATGACTGTCTGAGAAGACAATTTTAAAGTCAGGGAAAAACTCTTCTTACTCATGTCTAACTCTTGGAGGTCCAAACCTTTCACTCTAAAAATAACCCATTAATTGATTTGTGACTTGTCAAGAGAACAGAGTCTATCTTGCTTTTGTTTTGTTTGTTTGGGAGTTTTTTCTTCTTTTTGAATCCTTAAAATATAGCAACTGGTGGATATTACTAAATGAGAACTCTAGAGTCCTAAGATGTTAAATAATAAAAAGGTCACAGCAGAATTAGACACCAAAATGTTATTTTTCCCAAGCTCCAGTATTTCTCTCTCCCTCCTTCTTTCAATGTTAAGTAATTTCTTCTCCTATACAGCCCAGAATAACACTGGCCTTTTAAGCTTTCATATTTCTCAAATGCCAGACTGCTTTATATCCACTAACCCTTTCTCCATCCCCCTCAACCATGTCTTGTTCAACAGTAAAACTTCCCCGGGTTCATTGACTCCCTGAATATTCAAATTTAAGACTGTCTCTCCTTACTTGTGCTAGCTGCACTTCCCTCCAAGTAAAACATCACTCTGTTCTCTCTGGTACACATTTGTAATCTCTTAGGTGACACCTTTTCCTTTCTACATTGTCTGCTCCCCGTGCCCCTGCCTCCAGAAGAAAGATGAATTCCCGTTGACATTCATCTTCTGTTTCCTTCTAAGCCATTGCCTTCCAAAGGAATTGGTATTCACTGTGTTCTGACTAAGCATCCTTATCATTATCTAAAAGAAAACAATATACAAGTAAAGGACACTTGGAGTTGGTGCTAAATTGGGAGGCGTCAGAGATGTGTAGTAGGAAGCTTGTGCTTTACAAACTGCCTCTGGAGGAGCAAGGAGGAGAGAATAGACAAAGCTTTTCAAGACTTCTTAAGGGTTTAGTGAAAAGGCTTCCCCTTTCAAGACTCAAGTTTAAAGTCTGGGAGACCTCTATGCTTACAGCACTGTTAAGTATGCTGAGGTCTACTGAGATAATCCAAGCCAGTTCTTGCCTTGAGGATCTGTGGTTCTGGTCGTTCATGGTCACGTCCACAAATACCCATAATACAGCAATCCAGTAAGATAAGGGTCCTAATAGAAGAGGGGGAGGCCAGAGGAGTCCAAAATCGATTCCCTCTAGAGACAGGAAGCTTCATGAAAAAAAAAGTGACATTCTTTGAATGAGCTGCTGGGTCTTAGAGGGTGGATAGAATTTTAACAATAACAAACATCCCACTCTGGGGCCTTGGGGACCAGTGGGAAGTAAAGTCACCGAGGCAGGATATCTCAGGGAACACTGAGTGCTCTGGGTTGCTGGAGAGTAGTGTGTGTGGGAAAGTGAGAGAGGGCGAAGTATAATGGGAAACAAGACTGGAAAGGAACATTGAGCAGAAAAAGAAAATCCAAATCTGGATCCAGTGAACAGGAGGGAGGAGCACAGGTAAACCCAGAAGATTTTTGTTTTCAAATACCAATACTAAAAACTTACTTTCCGACCTAAAAAACCTAACCTAAGAAAAGTGGTCCCTGTCAGATATAGGAAGGTAGCACTGACCAAGAGATACTTGCCCTAAGACAAGAAAGCGTATGATTAGCACTAAAGTGCCGATTAGGATACTCAAGAGATAACTATATGACTTAAGAGCAATTTTGAATCCTTCGATGATTGTTCATTGCTATAAATTCAAATTAACTTCTCAGCATGATGTCAAAGTTTTTATAATATGATTCTGGTCATATTTCCAGTCTTATTTTTCTGTACTCCCAACCGGTCCAATCATATGGTTTACAGGTACACTATCCTTATTTCTTAATTTTGCACAGAATTAGAGGAATAGACTGTGTTATGCGGCTATAACAAACAACCCCCAAAAGCAAGCCCCTTGGCAACTTAAAAAACACAAATACATTTCTCATTCATGTTACATACACATCAAGAGTTGATGGAGTGTTCTGTCCATTAAGGTTACTCAGGGACCCAAACTGACAGATCAGACTATCTGACCATCTCTAAAGTGGCTTTATTTTTTATTTTTTGCAGAGAGAAAAAGGAACTCCAGACAATCTAGAATTATCAATTGAAAACTTTGGCCCAAAAGTGATCCACGTTTGCTTCCAACTCATAAACCTGAACTAAACTCAAGGCTCCATCAGAGTAAAAGGGACTAAGAAGTGCAGTGTTACCAAGTGCCAAGGACACAGATATTATAGAACGGCACTGATGTCAACCACAAGCCTCTGCCTTTGCCCAGGCCCTTCCCTAAGTCTTGAGTGTCCTTGCCAAATCTTGAACATCTGAAAAAACTTATGCTTCTCATTGGCAGAATCCATTTCCTTGTGTATATTTCCAATCTTATTTTGAATTGAAGTCCCTGGCTTCTTGCTAGCTGTTAGCTGGAGACTACCCTCAGGTTTTAGAGACAACCCATGGTTCTTAGAGGCTAGTCTTTGTTCCTTACCATCTAGGTTCTGTCAACATGGCCACTTCACCAAGCACACAAGGTGAGTCCCTAAATTCAGTCTGCTGAGATGGAGTTGTAAACAATGTAATTACATTAGTACTATTCCTCACTTTTGCTATATTATATTGGTTAGAAGCAATATATAACAAGCCTGCAATCCTAGCACTTTGGGATGCCGAGGTAAGGGGATTGCCTGAGCCCACAGGTTTGAGAACAGCCTGGGCAACTTGACGAGACGTCATCTCTACAATAAATTAAAAAAAAAAAAATTAGCCGGGCATGGTAGCATGTGTCTGTAGTTCTGGCTACTTGGAAGGCTGAGGCAGAAGGATCTCTTGAGCCCAGCAGGTCGACGCTGGGGTGGCTGTTAGCATGCCACTGCACTCCAGCCCATGCGACAAAGAATCCACTTTAAAAAAAAAAAAAGAAGCAATATATAGCAATAAAAATCACCCATATTCAAAGAAAGGGGATTACACAAAGGAGTGAACACCAGGAAGCAGAGGCCATTGGGGGTCACCTTAGATTCTGTCTGCCACATATATACACCACATATATACACCATGCAACCATCACTACAATAAATGTTAAAATTTCAATCACCTCCAAAATTTTCCTTGCACCTCTTGGCAATCCATCCATCCTCCACCCTGCCCCCAAGCAAGCACTGACCCATGCGAATTAGTCTGTATTCTCTATAAGCTTCTGTAAGTGACGCCTTACAATGTGTACTCTTTTTGTTTGGCTTCTTTCATTCAGTATAATCATTGTGAGATTCACCCATGTTGTGGTGTGTCAGTAATTCATTCCTTTCCACTGCTGAGCAGCAGTCTATTGTATGGATATATCACAGTTGTTTATCCATTCATCTGTTGATAGACGTTGGAGTTGTTTCAGTTTGGGGATATGGCAAGTAAAGCTGCTATGAATATTTATGTGCAAGTTTTCATATGAACATATGTATTCATTTGAATAAATGCCTAGGAGTGAAATGGCTGGTTCCTATGGTAGGTGTGTGTTTAATTTTTTAACAAACTGCCAAAATTATTGCACCATTTTACATTTCTACCAGTAGTATACGGGACTTCTATGCCTTTGCCAGCATTGTTATGATCAGCCTTTATAATTTAACTAATCACACGAGGGTGAAGTGTTATATGTCTTTGTGGTTTTAACTTGCATTTCTCTGATGTCTAATGATGTAGAACACTTTTCATGTGTTTATGGTCCACTAGTATATCTTCTTTTGTGAACTGTCTGTTCAAAAAAAAAAAATTCATGCATCAAGACACATTCTGTCTGAAGCCTTCCTCATCTGCTGCTCCATTACATTACCAGATCTGCCTTGCCTTTGTTCCTATAGATCTTTATACACATATTTATTAACATACCTAATGTATTCCATCATACGATCACATGTGTATCTCATTTGCTAGACTAGGAGACCCTTGAGGGCAGAAATGTATCTAATTCCTCTTGTATTCCCAGCATTTAGCATGGTGCCTGATATACCAATGTGCCTTGTATTCCCAGCATTTAGCACGGTGCCTGATATACCAACAGTTAGTTGCTAAGAAATGAAAGACGCCGGGTTCGGTGGCTCAGCCTGTAATCCCGCACTTTGGGAGGCTGAGGTGAGTGGATTGCCTGAGCCCGCGGGTTCGACACCTGCCAGGGCAACTTGGCAAGACCTCATCTCTACAATAAGTCCAAAAAAAAAAAAAAATTAGCCAGCTGTGGTAGCGCGCGCCTGTAGTTCCAGCTACTTGGAAGGCTGAGGCAGAAGGATCGCTGGAGCCCAGCAGGTCGAGGCTGTGGTGGCCGGGTGCGGCCACTGCACTCCAGTCTGGGCGACCGAGGGAGACTCCAACTCAACAACAGAAAAAAAAGAAATGAAAGATAACCTGCAGACACTGACTAGACGAGCACTCAGTAAAGTACATGGTCTGCAATAGCATAGATTCACCAGGCAATTTAGAAGCACTGCCAATTTACTATCTCGAAATGCCATTATCTTTTTTTCTACGTTCTGTTAACAACTTCTAATCTTCATTCCTGCCAGCAATGTGTGCTTATACCATACCTTCTCCTAGCCTAAATATTCAACATAAGGTTGAAAGAAAAATCCTGATAAAGACCAGTAGGGTTTTTGTTTGTTTGTTGAGACAGAGTCTAACTTTGTCATCCAGGCCGGGGTGCAGTGGCACAATTATGACTCACCACAGTCTCCAACTCTGGGGCTCAGGTGACCCTTCCACCATGCTTGGCTAATTTTTAAAATTCTTTTACAGAGACACGATGCTGCCCAGGCTGGTCTCGAACTCCTGAGTTCAAGCAGTCCTCCCACCTCTGCCTTCCAAAGCGCTGGGATTATAAGCGTGAGCCACTGTGCCGGCCGCTTTTCTCCATACCTTATTTGCCTCTGAACTTCATGCCCTTGTATGCCTAGGAATAAAGACATATCTTTCCCTATGGGAATGTATCATCATTTAATTAATCATTCTACTATTGAACATTAAAGTTATTTCCTGTTTTTTGCTATTATGACTGGTTTCATGATTGGTGGCTTCATACAAAAATCTTTCCTCATCTCTGTTTTTTTTTCTTTTTTTTTTTTTTACCTCTAAACTTTTTATTTTAAAATTGTGGGGTACAATTCAGGTTTAGATATACAAATATTTGTTGTGCAGCTACCCTTGCTGATAAGGTGTGTCCCTCCCCTTCCCCAGGTAGTTTCCCACTACTGCCAATCCCACCTCCCCGCTCCACCACGCCCTCTCAGTAGAAACACCATTATCACCCTCGTATGGGGGAAAAAATGTCCCGGAGAGAAATAAGTTGTTTATCAGCTAGTCAGTTTCAGAAGTTGGAGTTCTGGAGACCAGACTACGGCCTCACTCCATAGTTCCTCTGGCAACTGAGACATAGGACATTCCAGTTGCAAGATGGAAAATTTTTCCCAAATGCAGAATTTGCTGTGTCACTAGGAAGAGGTATTGGCTTCACACTCTTGCCACAGATTTCTAATGCACTGCTTTCCCCTCACACTCCATGGTGCAATCTGGAAATAAAACTGGGACAGAATCACATGCTAAAGAATCCTGGGGAGTCTGAAACCTGACCTTGATCTCCAATGTCTAGAGTGTTTTGGTGGCTTAGATCATGGGCTTGGAGAAGTGACGCCTATGATGGGCAGGGGTTTGGTGTGTAAGGCATCTAAGGTCACTTTTTAAACCACGATTCTGGGACTCTTCCATGCTTCCTTCAGAACTCATCTAAGTGAAGTCTATTACTGTTGACATAAACTATAACCTCAGGAGAAGCAGAACGTCATCTGGCATGATCCAAGGAGGCAGGGCCTGGGGGTGAAGGTACAATTTATAAGAAAGGATCATCAACTAGTCTCCCTTTTGTTTCTTAGGGGATCTCTTGCCCTGACATTTATCTGCTGTGCGTCACAGAAGTTTAATCTTGTTCTGGTTTTGACAATAGATCCATCATGTTTGCTTGCCTTACCAGCTAAGTCAGGGTCCCCTGCAAGTTGGAGATACTGGCATTCAGATCTCTGCACCTCCCATCAAGTTGCCTCTGTAAAGCCAGGCTGGCAAGGTGGATGGGCTAACAATCATTCCTTAAGCTCCTCCAACGTTTGCTGAAAGCCCACAGAAACCGTGCTTATTACTCAGGAAGATGAAATTAGAGTGGGACTTTGAGAAGGCTGAAACCCAGAGGATGGCACGATTGCCCAAGGTCATGTATCCAGTTTCCCCTCCTATTCATCGACTGCTGCAAGACAGTTGTTTGAAAACCCAATTTAACTTTACGAACAGTATTGGAGACAAAGAAGGTGCTTCTAATTCTATACAGAAAAAATCTTAGACAGCTTAGGGAAGGCAAGTCAACCAATCAGGAGAGCGGTACCAGGCACCATATCTTGAAGCTGCATTGGCCATAGAGAGATCAGTTTGCAAGAATTTTAGGGAGGAAATAGTGGGTATTATGGGAATGGTAAAGACTCTCAACTTCCCTACTCCTCTACATTCCCTTAATTTTTCACCCTCTCCGGGAATGACAGTTCTTCTGCCATGCTTGTCACTCTTAGACAAGCTCTGGGCCTCTATACGCATTCATCTGTGGATTTGAGCTGTTTCTTCTCTTTTCTGCATGACTGTGAGTACCACTCCCTCTGACCATGTATCCTATACACTGGTCACTGTTCAATATTTAGTGTCCCTCCCTGGAGAAGGATGATACTTTGGGACTCTGTTGAGCTCATGTGTGACCATGTGACTAGCTTTGGCTAAGGAATCGCAAACAGTTGTATAATATATCTTTCCCATGGGAAAGCTTTAAAAGTCCTGCTCTCAACCGGGCTCGGTGGCTCAGCCTGTAATCCCGCGCCTTGGGAGGCTGAGGTGAGTGGACTGCCTGAGACCGCGGGTTCGAGACCCGCCTGGGCAACTTGGCAAGACCTCATCTCTACAATAAAACAAAAAACTAGCCAGGCGTGGTAGCACGCGCCTGTCGTTCCAGCTACTTGGAAGGCTGAGGCGGAAGGATCGCCGGAGCCCAGCAGGTCGAGGCTGCGGTGGCCGGGAGCGTGCCACTGCCCTCCAGTCTGGACGACAGAGTGAGACGCCAACTCAAAAAACAAGAACAGTCGTGTTCTCTTTTTTCTCTTCTGGGATGATTTGCAATGCTCCAGACAGAAGCAGCTTTGTCAACCTGGGTTCTGGAGGGTTCTAGGAGCTACAACCAAACTGCAGCTACAACCAAACTTCAACAAACATATAGTGTGAATAAGAAATAAACTTTTGTAGATGTAAGCCACTGAACTTCCTGGGGTCATTTGTTACTGCATCATAATTTACCCTAGTCTGGCCAATAGAGGTAGACACCTGAATGTCCATCAACCCTTTTCACAGATATAACAAATTGCTCCAAAACTTAGTGGTTTAAAACAACACCCATTTAGTACCATTTAGTACCATTGCTGTGAATCCAGACATGACTTACTTGAGTCCTCTGCTTTAAAACCTGTCATGAGTCTAAATCAAGGTATCTGCCTCGGGACACTCACAAGACCACAATCGCCATGTGTTGACTGGGGTTGCAGTCATCCCCAAGTTCAATTGGGGCAGGATCCGTGACAACTCAGTGGTTGTCAATAAGATTCAGTTATTCACAAGCTATTGAACTAGGTCCCCAGTTATTTGTTGGCTCTTTACCAGAGACCACCCCCAATTCCTTTTCAGGTGGCTTCTCTGTCGAAGTAAGCATGACAAAAGAGATTGGGAGAGGACGCTAACAAACAGAAGTCACAGTCTCTTCTAACCTAATCACAGATAACACATCCATCACTCTTGCCATATTCTGTTCATTGGGACCAGCTCACACTCCAGAGCAGGGGATTACACAGGGGTGTGAATAGCAAGAAGCTGGTATTATTTGCAACCATGTTAGAAAATGCCTGGCACAATGGCTCTGACAAGAAAAGAAAAAAAAATCAACAAGAATCATGTAAAACTACTGTAATACTGTAAGAAAAGGATTGACAGTGGCAGAAAACTAAGGGGACCGGGGGACAGGGAGGGGAAGGGAGGTGGGATTAACGGTAGTCAATATCTGTCTGGGGAAAGGAGGGCACACCTCATCAACGAGGGCACCTGCACAATGCATATTTGTATACCTAACCCTTAACTGTACCCCACAACATTATAATAAAATATATATATTATAAAAAATAAAATAAAGAATCATGCAAGAAAAAAACTAACTGTGAGTGGTAAGATAAGAAAAAGAATTGTGAGCCAGGCTCGGTGGCTCAGTCTGTAATTCCCTTGCCTGGGGAGGCTGAGGTGAGTGGATGGCCTGAGCCCGCGGGTTCGAGACCCGCCTGGGCAATTTGGAGAGACCTCAACTCTACAATAAATCAAAAAATCAGCCAGGCGTGGCGCCCGCCTGTAGTTCCATCTACTCAGAAGGCGGAGGCGGAAGGATTGCCGGAGCCCAGCAGGTCGAGGCTGCGGTGGCCGGGAGTGGCCACGGCACTCCAGTCTGGGCGACAGAGTGAGACTCCAACTCAAAAAAAAAAAACAACAAAACACAAAAACAAGAAAAAGAATTGTGGACTTTTATAACTGGAGTTCTGAAGCAAGAAAGCTTACATATCTTGCCCAAGATGTACAGTATGAAGTAAAGCCAGAACTAAAAAATCAGATCACTGCTATTTCCACTAGATAGGGATAAGTGAAAAATTAAATAGCAATATAAGATAAATTGCGTTCATCTGAAACAGAAGCTAGAACAGCAGTGGCAAATTGAATTTTTAAATAAATCATCCAGACAATGAGTGAATAAAGGTGAAGAAAAAGCAAGCTCTTCAGACTGGGACAATGGAAAAGGTAGGTCCTGACATGAACTAGGTTTTTTTGTGTGTTTTTTTGGTTTTGTTGTTGTTGTTGTTGTTGTTTTTGAGTTGGAGTCTCACTCGGTTGCCCAGACTGGAGTGCAGTGGCTGCTTCCGGACTCCGCAGCCTCGCCTGCTGGGCTCCAGCGATCCTTCCGCCTCAGCCTTCCGCATAGCCGGAATTACAGGCATGCGCTACCACGCTCGGCTGATTTTTTTTTTATTTATTGTAGAGATGAAGTCTCGCTGCCCAGGCGGGTTTCGAACCCACGGGCTCAGGCAATCCATTCACCTCAGCCTCCCAAAGGCGCGGGATTATAAGGACAAAACTGGGTAGAGAAGGAGGGAAAGGTGTTCTTGGCAAGGGACTGGCTTATTTGGGGCTACCCCAGGCACCACACGGGAATGCCAGTGTCACTACTCTTCTCTCCTCAGTCTAAATTCATCAGATGACATTCCCCAAGACCACACATCTCGGACATTTTGTGCATCAAATATTAGGCCAGATAGAGTCTCTTAAATTTACCTTCAAGGAGTAGTTCCCAACCTACAGTGGAAGCATCAGAATCAACTGGAGATCGTTGTGTCACATACCACACAAGCTTACGTCCCGCTCCAAAAACATGGGAAACGAGAATCTCTGTGGAGTAAGACAGTCTAGCTCAAGCAGGTTGGAAAGTTGCCCAAAGTGATTGCGGTATAACCTGACTGATGTAACCTCCTGGTCGAGGACCCCTGAGAAGGGGATCTTTGCATCATCTAGTGAAGTGTCAGGGAGCGCACGTTGCCCTACAGGAGACTCTAAAGCCAAGTTTTCTCAGGATCTCAATACCCTTTCCTTGTAAAACACGAATAGTTTCATAGCTGAGCCAGTCTGAGTGGGGAAAGTCAAATCACTCTCAGTTCAACGGAGATTTCCACTGTCCTCTCATGTAAGCGGTCATGATCGCACCTCGAGGGTGTTCCAGCAGGTTTCCAAGAATGCATGGCATGCAGAGATAAGTCCCCCAAACAGTAAGTCATTAAGCCTCAATAAAATCCTTATTTATACTAACCTTGAGCAGAGACTGTGTTCCCAGTTCCGCAAGTGATAAAACTGATCATTTAAGTAGCTGGATCCAGATCTCCAACAAGTACAAAGGAGGTTGGATCCACATGCTTTAAAACCTGGTGTTTTTTCATTTGCATTACCCTCCCTTTTTATGTTATCAATTTTATCATTTAAAAAAAAGGAGCCCAGGTACAGTGGTTCGTGCTGGTAGTCCCAGGCTTTTGGAGACCGAGGCGAGAGGAGTGCTTGAGCCCAGGAGTCTGAGGCTAGCCTAGACAACATAGCGAGACCTTGTCTCTACAGAAAAAATTTAAAAATTAGCCAGATGTGGTGACACATACCTGTAGTCCCAGTTTCTCGGGAGGCTGAGATGGAAGGATTGCCTGAACCCGGGAGGTCAAGGCTGCAGTGAGCCATGATCACGCCACTGTACTCTGGCCTGACCAACAAGTGAGACCCCAACTCAAAAAAAAAAAAGGAGGAGAGATGAGGGGAAGGAAAGAAAAAAGGATAAAAGATAAAAAATAAAACATGAATTCTAAAAATATATATATATATTCGGGGTTTTTAATTTTCATTTTAGATTCATGGGGTACAGGTTTGTTACATGGACATATTGTATGATGGTGGGGCTTGAGCTTCTATTGAACCTGTTACCCAAATATCAAACAAAGCACCCGGCAGGTAGTTTTTCAACCCTTGAACTCCCCCCTCCCTTCTAGGATTCCCTGGTGTCTGCTATTTTCATCTGTATGTCCGTGTGTACCCAGTGTTTAGATCCCACTTGTAGTGAGAACATGTGATATTTGTTTTCTGTTTCTGCATTAATTTGTCTAGAATATTACCCTCCAGCTGCATCCATGTTGCTGCAAAAGACATGATTTTGTCCTTTTTTATTGCTGTGTAGCACTCCATGGTGTAAATGTGCCACATGTTCTTTTTCTGCTCCACCATTGATGGGCACCTACACTCGTTCCATGTTTTTCTATTGTGAATAGTGCTGCAATAAACATACAAGTGCAGGTGCCTTTTTGGTAGAACGATTTATACTCCTTTGGGTAGGTACGCAGTAATGGGATTGCTGGGTTGAATGGTAATTCTATTTTAGTTATTTGAGAAATCTCCAAACTGCTTTCCACAAGGGCTAAGCTAATTTACATTTCCACCAACCGTATATAAGCATTCCCTTTCTCTGCAACATCTGTTGTTTTGTTTGACTTTTTAATTATAGCTATTCTGACTAGTATGATGTGGTATCTCATTGTGGTTTTGATTTGCATTTCTCTGATGATTAGTGATGTTGAGCATTTCTTAAAATCTTTTTTGATATCATAAAAGATATTCTCTCGTGGTCAAGAGTCTCTTCACTCCTTGAAAACAAGTTGTTTTCCACTGGAAGCTGGAAAAAAAATGTCACAGTGACTCTCCAAGTGCATTCATTGCCTTTCTGAATGTGAATAGGACTGGCCGCTTTGTGAAGAAGACCTTAAACTTTGGACTGAGACCTACCTTGGCGCTCCGGCAGAGATCTTTCCTCTGAGTAAACAGGAGAGGCCCTCGGAGCCTTTTGGCTGTTGGAAGAGCAAAGATCTTATTCTGTGCAGACACAAAACCCAACATGGCTGACTGACAAGGGAAGCCCTCAGGAGCCACAGCTGAGAACATTTATAATGCGTTTTGCCCAGATGCAAATGTCATTTTCTGCCATTTGCACTCTTGACCAGGGTAGCGCTGGAAGAAGACCCATCACTGCCAGACATGGCCTTTGCCTGGTGCCCTGCAGCGGGGTTGGGATGGACTGTAGCTGCAGCTTTGTCCTCAGAGGCCATCAGACACTGACAGAGACCAAGCTCGCCCAGCACTTGCCGATGAGATCTCTCCTCAGGGGATGAAAAAACTTCAAAGAAGGCTGTCTTTTTTTTTTTTTTTTTTTTATTGAGTGTTTTACTTCTGGAGCAAGGGTGCACCCAAAAGAGCAATAGCTTCTAAATGTCATTACCTGTTTCCTAGGACTCGTGAGATTTGCCATGTGATAGGTTTTCTTTCAAAGGCAAAAGGAAATAATTCTCTGCCCCTCCTCACCTAATCGCTCTCCCTACCTGGAATTCTGTAAAAACACATCTTAACTCTGGAAGAATGGACATAAAAGTCCTGAGGACCCAGTGACATGTGAATAAGTCAAACGGGTGATCGGGGCAGTCCAAGCCCCATGATGGGAGCCAAATCAAAACAGCAACTTATAGACTTCAGGACAACTGACCAAGACCCCAGGCTGGAGTGCTGTTTATGGGAAAACCCTAAAGCAGAGGTTCCTAGCTTGGCTGCAGATGACAACTTCCTGGGGCGCTTAAAAAAAAAAATACTGGTGTAAACTCCACCTTGAGAGACACTGAGTCAACGGGCCTGGGGTGATGCCAGGAAGGGGAGTCTTAAAGCACCCCAGGTGGACGTTGGAAGTAACTCACACTTTTAAAGATCATCCGGCCCCTCTGTACATGGAATATCAGTTGAGCATTTGGGTCAGTTAGCTTTGCTCTAGCCTAAGGGTTACAAACTCAGATATCTACAAAGGCAAACAAGTAAGAAAGGTAAGGGTTGAAGAGGCCAGATATCAGGCAACAGAGTGGTAGAACTTGTTTTTCAAAAAGAAATTTGGATCATGTAAAACTTCTTGATTTTTATTTTATTTATTCTTTTAATTAATTTATTTTTTAATCAGGGTCTCCCTCTGTCACCCAGGCTGGAGCACAGTGGCACGATGATGGCTTACCACAACCTTGATCTCCTGAACTCAGATCCAGTCTCCCAGTAGCTGGGACCACAAGCATGCACCACCACACCTGGCTAATTTTTTCTACTTTTTCTAGAGATGAGGTCTCACTATGTTGCCCAGGTTGGTCTCAAACTTCTGGGCTCAAGCAATCCTCCTGCCTCAGCCTCCCAAAGTGCTGAGATTACAGGTGGTAGCTACCATGCCCAACCCTTCCTGACTTTTAAAAAATTTACACAACTCATTTAAAATGAAACTCTTTGAAGATGCACCAGGCCTCAGTCTTGGTTCCCACCTAGAGCATTTCTTATGCTGGGTTTTCAGATGACCCGGTATCACTTCCTTTCCAGGATGGACTAGTAAGGTTAAGGAAAGAAAGAAAGCGTCTGCAGAGCCTGATTGTATGCCCTGGTAAATATTGGCCCCTGTCAATCTATGGGGAGGGGGGGTTCTCATGTATAGGCATGTCTTTAATTGACATTCAACAAGACTTTGGTTCCAAGGAGGGCATAGGAATATTCCCATGCACAAGATGGAGCCTCACCAGGCTCCTGCTTCCGAGAAATCATGGTGACGTGGCATAGGCCAGACTCTGCTGAGCCCTTCACCCACAGTGCTGCTGGGTCCAAGACTTTTGTACTGTTTGAAAGATGTTCAGCCTGTAATCCCGTGCCTTTGGGAGGCTGAGGTGAGTGGATTGCCTAAGCCCGCGGGTTCGAGACCCGCCTGGGCAACCTGGCAAGACCTCATCTCTACAATAAATCAAAAAAATCAGCCGGGCGTGGTAGCACATGCCTGTAATTCCGGCTACTCGGAAGGCTGAGGCAGAAGGATTGTCGGAGCCCAGCAGGTCAAGGCTGCGGTGGCTGGGAGCGACCACTGCCCTCCAGTCTGGACGACAGAGGAGACTCCGACTCAAAAAATAATAAAAATAAAAATCTCAGCCTCATGGAGTTGCAGTGATAGATACAATGAATACGGTACCTGGCTCATGGCACGCACTCCGTAAATTCCCAGTCAGAAGGCAATCTTTGTTTTTCCCTTGGTAATCTAATGAAAGCTTCTCCTTACCCTTACAGCTGGAGAGTTCTTCCAAGTATCTAATGTAATTCTAAATTCCTTTTGTTTGTCTGCAGTAGCTGACAATTACACTTTCATTCCACATATTTGTGAAACAAAGGTAACAAGCGCCTCCTTCAGGCCTGGCTCTTTCTTCTTGCGGGCCTCTCGCCAAGGCTCTCATGAATCCCTTTGCCTCAGAATTCTGCCCACCTCTCCACTTGGGGTGTCCAAGTCTCAGCACCCCAGATGTGGCAACACGGCAACTTAGCGGTCTGCGTATGGCCGCCTGATGTAATGCCTGCTTGGGAAGGGACTCGGTGTTGTGCACTTTGCATCCTCTTCAGATAAAGAAAAGTCACCCAGGAGACAAAATGTCACCCGAGGCACTTTCTCCCAGCCTCTTCCTGCAAAACCCCATCCAGCCTCCAGCACAGTTCCAAGATTGAACTTCCCACCTTGGTGGGCTTTGCATGCTGCAAGGCAGCATCTTCCGCGGCAACTGTCTCCATTCTGTTTAATCCCACAATCACGTGGTGACTTGGTCTCCAACCATCCTACTATGGCCTTAGAGGGTTTAGCAGGAGGAGAAGCCGCACAATCCACAGCCCTTTGCCCAAGCTTCCCGCAGTATCCAAATAGTGCACCAAGTTTGCTCGAGGGGATGACATTTCATCAGTAGTTAGACTTGTTTTCATTCATATTTCTCTGCTCCATATCTCTTCACCAAGTCACCTCTGATTCAGAGTCCCTGGTCCAGTAGTGGAGTAGGTATGACTTTAGCTGATATAACTGATTATTTTTAAATAAAAAAAAACTTTTGGCCAGACTCGTTGGCTCAGGCTATAATCCCAGCACTTTGGGAGACTGAGGCGAGTGGATTGCCTGAGCCCGCGGGTTCGAGATTCACCCTGGCAACTTGGGTTGTCAAGTCTCTACAATAAATATAAAATTAACCAGGCGTGGTAGTGCGTGCCTGTAGTTCCAGCTACTTGGAAGGCTGAGGCAGAAGGATCACCAGAGCCCAGCAGGTCGAGGCTGCGGTAGCCGAGAGCGTGCCACTGCACTCCAGTCTGGGCGACAGAGTGAGACTCCAACTCAAAAAAAAATTTTTTTTTAAAAAGCTTTCATGCCCAATGGATTCCCTCCAAAACAGGTGTTCTGGGCTCACATCTATAATCTCAGCATTTTGGGAGGCCAAGGCAGAAAGATTGCCTGAGCCCAGGAATTTAAGACAAACCTAGAAAACATAGCAAGACATTGTCTCTACCAAAAAAAAAAAAAAAAAAATCAAAGAATTAGACAGGTGTGGTGGCACAGGCCTGGAACCCCAGCTACTTAGGAGGCTGAGGCAGAAGAATCATCTGAGCCCAGGAGGTCGAGGCTGCAGTGAGCATGCTACTGCACTCCAGTCTGAATAACAAAGTAAGATCTTCACTCAAAACAAATTTTAAAATGTGTTCTAGGGGACAGTATACTTAAACTCAAAGACTCACCAGGAGTTTGAGGCTAGCCTGGGCAATATAGTGAGACCTTCATCTCTACAAAATTATATATATATTTTGTAAATTAGCTGGATGTGGTAGCACGCACCTGCAGTCCCAGCTATTCAGAAGGCTGAAGCGGGAGGATCACTTGCGCTCAGGAGTATGAGACTGCGGTGTGCTCTGATCCCACCACTGCACTCACCCTGGGCACCAGGATGAGACGCCCTTTTCTTTAAACAAAAAAAGCCTTAAGACCTGCATCCCTCTCCATAGAGGGTTCATTGTAATTTATCTAATTAGCAAGCAAGGACCCACCCCTTGTGGGTCAGGGCTGCTGGTGGTACATGACAAAAACCTCCCTGCTTTTTTTGTTGTTTGTTTTTTGTTTTTGTTTTTGTTTGAGTTGGAGTCTCACTCTGTCACCCAGACGGGAGTGCAGTGGCCGCTCCCGGCCACCGCAGCCTCGACCTGCTGGGCTCCGGCGATCCTTCCGCCTCAGCCTTCCGAGTAACCGGAATTACAGGCATGCGCTACCACGTCTGGCTGATTTTTTGATTTATTGTAGAGATGAGGTCTCGCCAAGTTGCCCGAGCGGGTCTCGAACCTGCAGGCTCAGGCAATCCACTCACCTCAGCCTCCCAAAGGCGCGGGATTACAGACTGAGCCACCAAGCCCGGCTACCTCCCTGCTTTTAAGCAATGGCTAGGCCACAGGGTGTGCCTGGGAACACCAAAACCCACAGGCTGGGCAGATACAAAACAGGAAAACACAGAATGCTGGCAATGCAACTCAGAAGCTGTGCCCACAGGCTGCTTCGATCCCAGTCTCCACGTGGCAGCCACAGTGGCCCTTGAGCCATCCACGGAGTCTTGTGGTTCCCCTCCAGGAATCCCTTCAGTGCTGGCCCTGCACTTAGAGTGAAATCCTAACCCCTTTCGTGGCCGACAAGATCGGAGTTATCTGACCCTTGTTGGCTTGCTGGTCTCTCTGCTTTCATCTGCTCCATTTCTGAGCACCTGCTGGGCCGTAGGCCTCAGACAATATTATTCCATACGTGTCCCTTGCCCCCCACCTGGGCGATTTCTTCTCTTCCATGTCGTGTGCTCTAGTGTCACCTCCGAGAGGCCTCCTCCAACTGCTCAGAAGAGGTGCCCTTTGTGATGCTTGATCACAGAATTCCATTTTCTCCACCGTGCTTGCCACACTCTGTAATTGATTTGTTTAATCTTTCAGTGTTTCTCTTCCTCCTTAGACTGTAAACTCAACGAGGGCCAGCCACAGACGCGGAGTATCCAGAGAAGGAACACTGCTGAATGAGAAAATGAGCCAGGGGTCAGCCTTCCAGGCAGGCGAGATGTAAGGGCTTTGCTGTCTGCAGCCAGCCACCTCTCACCTGGTCACGGCACAGCAGGCGACAGATGCCCGGTAGATCCCTGGCGCATCCGGCAACGTGTCAATGTTCCTCGGCAGCCACATTCCTATGCTCCTCCCCTCTCGAGGGAAGCCTTTGGAAAGCCGACTGGATGGAAACAGAAGCCTCTTCCTCCCTTCCCTTCTCATCCCACCTCCCCCGGGGCGGTCTCTCACGCACTCACTGGCTGCCGGAGCACACAGGAGGCTTCTGCACCAGGAAACGCAAACCTGCCCAAGGGCACCTCCTGTGAGTACAATTTGGGGTTTATTCCACAATCTGAACCTCCTGGTCCCTTATTCCGAAGCTGTTGCCCAAGAAGGTTGGTTGGGCCTTTGCCCTGGGGCTCCTGGCGTACACCTGCAGTAAATCCGTCTCAGGGGAAGACCTTGCCATGGTTGCCAGGATACTGGGTGTGACCAGAGCTACTGACGGTGCCGTAAGTGACTGCGGGCCACTGGATGACATCAGACATGACCTGACTTTCAGTGCAAGGGCCTTCATCCTAAGATCCAGGAAATACCGCTTTGAGGCCCCAGGATGAGACGGCTGAGAGCGCTCTTCCCAGGGATCAGACAGACTGAGCTGAAAAGGGACTTGCTAATACCCACTGATTGCATCTCGAGGACCGCTTCCCTGAACTAAGCCTGGGTCTTACTGTCAGAGAGCTTATTCCCTGGGGAAATCTGGTTCTAAAGTACATAGCATTAGAGAAATGGAAGGGGGAAAATAAACCTTATACAACGGTTCAGTGAAGAGGCGGAGGGGGGATAATAACGTAATGAATTGTAAGGATAGCATGGAGTTTCTCGCGGAAGAGCAGCCGTGAAGCAAGGCTGCGTTCACCCTGCTAGGGAGGCTCACCAAGGCTGACATCAGAAACCCCACCGTGTGTGCCAATGACAGCAAGTTCCCACTAACAGGACACTGTCTCGGGCAGGCAGGCACTGAGCAAAGAACTCAGCAGGCATTTCTCATGGAAACCGAGAGGGAGGAATTGTTCTCTGGTTTTCAAACGAGGAAGCCAAGGCTCAGAGAGGAGAAGCAGCCACACAGCTCTGAGGGTAGAGCCTGGGCACTTTGCCACATGGCTCCTGGGTTCTTCCCGAAACGAGAGGCGGAAGGGGTCCGCGAAGAAGCCAGGGGAGGCAACGGCGTGCAATCCACCATCCCCTGCCACAGCGCCCACCCTCCGCCGCCACCTCAGTGGCCTCATCACCGGTCACCCTGGGCAGACGGTCGGTCCTCAAGGCTGCCGCTCCGCTCCGAACCACAGGACCCGCAGGAGCAGCAAGGAAGACAGATGGCAGGGGACAAAGGCCTCGAGACCGTCCCCTGCCACCTACTCCTCCTCCTCCAGCGCCGTCTGCCACACAGGACACCTGAGGACTAGGCTCGGAGACATCAGCGGTACTCAGCTTGCCTCTCGCATTTTTCCTAAACCTCAAAACACTGTGCTTTCAAAAAGAAGAAATGCTCCTGCTCAAAACTCCAAAGACAGAGCTGAATCGAATGGTGCTGCAAAATATAATTCAGCGTAGGACTCTTTCCTGACAGAATAATAATGAGCAATGCTCACTATTTACTGAGGATCTACTACGCGTCAGATATATTACATACATACTTCTTGTAAATAGTGGTATAAGAAATAATGTACACTAATATTTTAGTAGCTGATTTACTGAACTAATGGCTATTACTAGTATCTTAATAGTTACACATACAATAAAGTATTTTATTTATGCATTTTTAAATCATTAGCAAAATTAACTATTTCAATCTGGGTGTAGTGGGAGGCTGAGGCAGGAGGATCGCTGGAGCCCAAAAGTTCAAGACCAGCCTGGGGGCAACATAGTGAGACTCTGTCTCTACAAGAAATAAAATGAAATAAAGCAACAGTTTCGTTCTTTCAGGCTTTTATAATAGTTACAGTTGAGAACAGGGCCATATGCTATGAAGATTAATTTGTTTGGTGCTCCTGACAATACCATGGTGTCCTGCCATATTTGTAGATGAGGAAATGAAAGCCCAGAAAGGATAAGTAATTTACCCAAGGTCACACAGCTTATAGGTAGCAGAGCGGAGGTTTTAAGCCCTCATAGCCTGATTTCAGAATCCAAGCTTTTAACCTTATACTCTGCTCCTTCAAATGCTTAATGATCCCAGTGGCTGAACTCTTGAGAAAGCAAACGATAAGTGCATAACAATAATACAATTGTGAAAAAACTAACAAGTAGGGATTAGCAGATTCAGGTAGCAGATTCGGGCAAGAGTTGATCCTGTGACAGTCAACATCACACATAATTTGTAGAAACACTGTGTTGTGATCAAAATAAATGGTAAGTGTTTAATGTTACACATTATAGAGATTCTCTTTTTTTAAGATTAAGACTTAGGAATGCTGACAGCACTTACTAGCACCATTTATAACAGGAATGTTTGTAATGTCTTCACTGGATGTTCGTGCAGTCAAGGGGAGTCATCTGAAACCATGTACAGATGCATCTTGGAAAGCATACCTCAATAGTTTATGATCTGCACGTGTGTGGATAGACGTGTGTGTGTGTGTGTGTGTGTGTGTGTGTGTGTGTGTGTAACAGACAGTAGCCTGCAAGGTTTGTGGATGGGAAGTGGGATACTCAGGTAGAGTATATAATACGTCCACTGTCACACAGTTACCTGAGTAGTAGAGCCAGAATTTGAAGCAGATCTGACCCAAAGCCCACAAGGTTTTCACATACTCCCCTGCCTTTCTGAGAAAAAAAAAAAGATGAAAAAGGATTTCAATTTTGTACTTATTGAGAGGGGATAAGCGGACCTAACATGCAAGTGTAATTCATCTACTATTCTTTGATCTGCTAATTTTCTATAATCCATGAATCTTATATCCTCAGGGTCTTTCATAAAGCATATTGGTTATCATTAAAAGGATTAATGGATCACTTTTATCGTGAAAGTCTATGAAGTTTACTATAAGCTTAGAATTTGTGTTTTGCAGTATTTCTTTTCAGTTTATCATAGACTAATTTTTCCTTCCTCCCTTTTTCTAAGTGACTTATTTTTAACTAAAGTGTATAGCAACAGAAACTAAGGAGTACTGTGGAAAACGTATCTGTGGATTTTGTTATTAATTTATTGTCTACTGATAGACACAGAAATCATAATCCTTCTCACAACAGCGACTGGCAGGCCAGCTGCGAATAAGACATCATCTACAGAATAGGTCAGAGAGAAGGGGAAGGAAAGAAATGGTTAGACCTCATCGTAACTGCGTCAGGCAGACAGAACAAAATGCCTATAGCCATGTTCCTTACTCAAAATGCTTTCTTAAAAATCACAGTTTGCTTTTCTTTGCCCTTAACCGCAACTCTGAGGCCAGCCTTTTTTTCCTTTCCGGAAAACAATGAAGAAAGAGATGAGTTTCTATGCCCTCTCCCTTGCCTCAGCTGGCTGGCCTATCCTGAGGTCACTCAAGGTAACTTCCCAAATGCCACGGCACACTTAGAAAAGAAGATGACGTGAGGTTAAATATTCAGGCTGTTCCTGCCCAGAGCGAGGATCTGGCCACCCTGGGTGCCCACTGACTCACAGAACTAAGGGACCCACTTGTTGGGAAGGCCTGTGTCTCTCTCTCTCTCAAATGACTTCAGAGATTAGGGTCAAGGTGAAGGTCAGGGACAGGGACAAGCCAAAGCAATGCCCTAAATGTCCACAGGCTGAGGCGACTTCCCTTTTCCCTCTGCCATCACAATGCAGGGCTCTTCCTGCTTCCCAGAAACCATAGTGGCATAGCATAGGCTGCACTCCATCGAGCCTTTAACCTGCATTATGCAGCAGTATTATCTGCACACTTTTTCTTATGAGAAAAGGGAAGCTCAGGTGGGAAGGACGACAAAATCAGGCAAGCTGGTTCCAGAGCTTACCACAAGGACACACTTGTGCCAGCAGGGCACCCCAGCTCTACTACAGGGGTCTTGGTGCCCTGAGTAGAATAATTGGGCGAGCAAGAAGGCTAAGGACTTGGGATGAGAAGGGGAAGCCCAGAACTGGGGTCTGAGGGCCAAGGACAAGGCTCACCGCTGGCACCATGCCCTCTGCCCTCAGGCCTCGGGAAGTGACATGCAAGTTTCCAGTCCTGCCTTCAGGGCTGCCATCTGGGTCCTCAGAGACCTGAAAAAATGAGACTAAGCCTGAATTTCCACATTTCTTTTTTAGGCCGCTGAAAGCTGAGAAAAGTCTGCTTGAGGAAGATTGTGGAGTCTGTCCCTGGAAATGAACTTGAGAAAACAGACAACGCTCCTAACGGGCTTCCATCAAACCAGTACATCCTGCTCTTGTGCGCCCCCCCCCAGTGGTCTCCTCTTTTCGCCTGTCTGTCCCCTTTTTTTCTCCTTCTCTATAATTCTTCCCTAATGTGACACTTTGAAATACTCTACCACTTGTCTAAAACTTAGTCACACCATCCAATAATTCCTGGAACTCGTTGATATATAGACAATTAAGTAGTTTTTGGCTCAGTAATAAGGTTTACACGTCAGACTGAAAAAGAAATACTGTTACAATACTTTTTGCCCCCACAAATCACCACTTTTTCAAGTCTGCAACAAATGTCTATGATTAAATGCCTAATGAATAAGTAAAATTTTTTTAAAATTTTAAATACATGTTTTCTAATAAACTCCAGTTCCCGGACCAATTAAAAATGTTCATGATGGCAATATCCTTATAAATCTGGAGTTTTTTTCCTGCTTGTCTTAACACACATCATATTCAGCTAAATGTTCATTTGTGAGGTAAAAAGATCTTTAATGTCTCCCTGCCAAAGACCCCTCTGAGTGGCTGTTACCTCTTGGGGATAATGTGCGTCTCTGGGGAATTCTTTCATTACCCATGGATCAAAACCACCCTCAGAATTTATTGTCGGTTCCATTGGATGAATTTGTAAGTGGGAGAAGCATAAACTTTGGCATCCAACCGGACTGGGTTTAATCCCAACCCAGCAATTCTACACTCACACATACATCAAGAGCTATGAACATGCTTGAAGATTGCAGTACAGCTCTTAACAGAAAACATAAGAAACAACCTATATAAACGTATCATGTAGAAGTATTTGTAAGTGGACTAGAAGGAAACATATGGATATGGTGGGACATTATGCAAGATCAAAAGAGGAGACCCAGATCATAACAATGGCTCACACTGATCAAGTGTTTGCAATGAAATAACTGGACAAATTTCTGTTCTGTGGCTAATGACTTCACTTCACCCTCATGCACCAATATTGGTGATGCTTGCTGAAGAACACAAGAAAGAGTCCGTGGAAATCTACATCAGCGATGGATAGAAACAATTCAACGTTTGTCTTACAGATGTACGGCCAGGGGCATCTTTAACAACAGTAACAAATACCAGTTGTTGAGTGCTTCCTGTGTCAGGCACTGTTCTAAGTGCTTTACATTTTCTAACTCAATTAATCCTCCCAATAACCTAATAAAGTAGACACCATTAGAATCCACATTTCACAGATAAAGAAATTAAGGCCCAGAGAAAACAGAAAATTTGCCCAAGGTTGCACAACTAGTAATGGCAGAGCTAAAATTCAGACCAGGCCGTCCGGCTCCAGGTCCTGTGATTTTAACCACTTTGCTGTCTGTTTCTCTATATGAATCAATAGGGATAGATGTCGAAATAAAATGTGAGCGGGGAAAAAAGCAGAACGCAAAATTTCATTTAAGACGCTATTTGTGGAAACTTTAAGGGCACGTGTATATTAAAGTACACACGATGTAGTGGCTACAAATATATAAACATATCATGTAGAAGTATTTGTAAGTGGACTAGAAGAAACTACATCTCACCCCTGAGGGGTGACAAAAGAGATTCAACTTTCTCTGTGTTCTATCTAAAAAGAAAAGCTAGCCGGGCTCGGAGGCTCAGCCTGTAATCCTGCACCTTTGGGAGGCTGAGGTGAGTGGATTGCCTGAGCCTGTGGGTTCAAGACCCACCTGGCCAACTTGGCGAGACCTCATCTCTACAATAAATCAAAAATTAGCCGGGCGTGGTAGTGCACATCTGTAGTTCCAGCTCCTTGGAAGGCTGAGGTGGAAGGATCACCGGAGCCCAGCAGGTCGAGGCTGTGGTAGCCGGGAGTGGCCACTGCACTCCAGTCTGGGTGACAGAGTGAGACTCCAACTCAAAAAAAATAAAAAGGAATAAAAAGAAAAATAACAAGAAAAGCTAGAAAACAAATATACATTACTGATATAGCTAATTCTTGTTGCTAGAGATACAGGTGTGCGTTTTATTTTTCATTTGATTTTTCTGAATTTAAAAAGTGTCTCAATTTTTTTAAGTAAAAAAGACAAATAAAAAGAAAAATGTCACAAAATCCAGCTGCACTGTTTACTAGCTAGGATCTTGAGTAAGCTATTGAATCCTCTCTGAGGTTCAGGACCTAATCTATAAAAGAGGAGCCTAAGAATTTTAATCCCTGCACCTCCTAGGGCTATAGCGAAAACTAAACAAGGTCATGTGTGTAAAGTGCATTGTGTTGGTGCCCAGGATATGGTATTTTTGAGACTAAGTCAGCCGAGACCTACCTATTGTAACGATAAGGACAAAAGTGGCTAAAAGGATGTGAGGACATTGGGTTTATGGGACTGCTTACTCGTGGTGTCACAACAGGAGCAGCATTTTAAAAAGAAAAGATCATATGAATGCTGGACTGGCTTTATCAGACAAGAAGTCAACCAAGGGTAAGGTGCAGTGGCTCACACTTATAATCTCAGCACTTTGGGAGGCCAAAGTCGGAGAACTGCTTGAGCCCAGGCCTTTAAGACCAGCCTGGGCAACATGGCAAGACCTTGTCCCTACAAAAAAATTTTAAAAATTAGCCAGGCATGGTGACACACACCGGTAGTACCAGCTACTTGGGAGGCTGAGGTGGAAGGATTGCCTGAGCCCAGGAGGTTGAGGCTATGGTGAGCCATGCTCGTGCCACCGCACACCAGCCTGGGTAACACAGTGAGACCACCCCCACCCCCCACTCAAAAAAAAGTGGGAGGAGAAGTCAACCAAAAAAATTTGTTTTCACTATGAGTCTAGAAGAGAAACTAAACTGACCAATTATTCCACAAATATTTATATGGTTCTTGGAGTGACCATTTGTTTCGTTTTGATCTTCAGCATCTAAACTGCCTTCTTGGACTTGGGAATTTCACCATTATAGAAGCTTTGATGGAAGGCAGGACCCCTGCTTCCCCGACAGAAGTCATGCAGGCCAGGTGCTTGTTCCTGGGGACACCTGGCATCCAGGCCACAAGCAGATAACTCAAGTTGGGCTAACTGGGGCCTTCACTCTAGACCAAGAGTTGCAGAAGCAGGGCAGCTCAGAGTTCACTTGGGCAGCAGTAACTGGTGTGCAAGGGACCCACCAACCATGCAATGGCCGTGGTGACAGCATCCAGACCGGCTGCTCCTGGAGCAGGGCCCTGGCTACCATTCCTGTCACCCAGTTCCCCTTGGTTCCTTGCCCATCTTTTGAGTTGGTTCTCCCTGTGAGACAGGAGATAGCTAGAGAAAGCCTAAGGAGACAGATAGACCGGTCCTCTGATAACAAGGTAGTGAACTCCCAGCAGGCCTCTCAGACTCAGTGATGGTAAGCAAGCTCCCTGTGAGCTGCTCAAGCTAGAGTTTAAGTACTCACTGCTGGGATCAAAAAGCAACCAATCAGCTCACCATTAGGCCCCTACCTCCTGCCGATTGGTCCTTAATACTGACCAAACAGAAAAGCTACAGCTCACAGCTAGTGCTAGCCAATCGGCTTCAACTTAGGGCTATATAAGCACCAGGTTTTTCAGTCCCAGATGGGCAACCCCTTCAGGCTCCCTCAATAAATCCTGCTCTCTCACTTTCTGGCTGTCTGTGTTCCTCATTCTTCCTGGGCATGAAACAATGCCTGGCTCGGTGGCTCAGCCTGTCATCCCACGCCTTTGGAAGGCCGAGGTGAGTGGATTGCCTGAGCCCGCAGGTTCGAGACCTGCCTGAGCAACTTGGTGAGACCTCATCTCTACAATAAATCAAAAAATTAGCCAGGCCTGGTAGCACGCACTTGTAGTTCCAGCTCCTTGGAAGGCTGAGGCGGAAGGTTCGCCGGATCTCAGCAGATCGAGGCTGTGGTGGCCGGGAGCCCTCCAGTCTGGGTGACGGAGTGAGACTCCAACTCAAAAAAAAAAAAAAAAAGAAACAAGAATCTCGACCCTGAAGCACTGCGACCCGAAGAGCTGCAGATCGTTGGAGCCCAAGAGCTGGGCACCCAGAGACTGGTTTGGCAGCGGACAGAGCCGGCTGAACCAGGAGAGCTGCCGGAAGAAGGCGAGGCTCCGAAGCTGAGACGCCCAGGGGATTAGGCTTGCCAGCCCACCCAACCAGCAACACTCCCAGGGCCTGGCTTGCCAGCCCGTTAGAGCTGACGCTTCCGGGGCTAGGACTGCCAGCCCCTTGAGGACGCTCTCTGCGGCTTGGCTGGCCGATCCATGGAGCTGACACTCTCGAAGCCCAGCCTGACCTGAGAAATCCGCATCACCTGTTCTTGTCAACGCTAGGAATGAACCAATATTCCAGGATTGATGTGGTTTCCATTGTTTGCAATCAAGAACCTTGGTGGTGCAGCACAGTGGCTATAGCTAACAGCAATATATTGTATACTTTCTTTTTTTTTTTCGAAGACCATGCTTTTTATTTACAAAGGCCAGGATCAAGTTGGGCAAGGTGGAGAGGGAAGGTCACACAGACATCGTCTTTGGACTGCTTGGGACCCTCTTCTAGTTGGAGCAACATCTGTTCCTTTTGTCTTCACATTCTCAGCCATGGGGTCCTCCAAGCAGCTGGTCTGAGTAACAGAGGGAAGAGGTGCTATGAGCCGCCTCTGCGCTCCAAACAGAGCCGTGTCCCATTCCAAATCAAAGGCATTATTGCCAGTGCCTCCTCTCTCTCCTCAAACAGAACTTTCTGGCCTAGAGGGAAATAGTCAAGAACTGAAAGAGTAGGAGCTAGGATGCCAGAGGCCAGGAGCTCTGGAGGGAAAATCCCTTCTGCCAGTCCCTCAAAATGGTGAGAGGCTAGCCAGGCTCAGTGGCTCAGCCTGTCATCCCGCGCCTTTGGGAGGCTGAGGTGAGTGGATTGCCTGAGCCCGCGGGTTCGAGACCCGCCTGGGCAGGCAAGACCTCATTTCTACAATAAATCAAAAAAATTCGCCGGACGTGGTAGCGTGCGCCTACCTGTAGTTCCAGCTGATTGGAAGGCTGAGGCGGAAGGATCACCAGAGCCCAGCAGGTCAAGGCTGCAGTGGCCGGGAGCGGCCACTGCACTCCAGTCTGGGCGACAGTGAAACCCAACTCAAAAGAAAAAAAAAGTGGTGAGAGGCTAAGGGTGTTTGTCACTGCCCTCACAGTTTCAGCGGGGACGCCCACGCCACCTTTGGGTTACCCAGAATCCAGAGGCCCAAAGGACCTGGCTCTCCTGGATACATATTCCTGCCCAGATCCCAATCGACTTCATGTCTTTTGAGGATGTTCAAGGAAGTGTGTGTGTAAAGGCTCACGTGCTTGAGGAAATTAAAGCCGATATGACCCCTTGCAGGTCACAGTGCTTAGTTTCATTGAGCCCTTTCTTCCATTCAAATTCCTCAGCATCTAAGTCTCCTCTGCCAGGCCCGGGTCTGGACTCTCCTGCCTAAAAGCATGGTGAGCGCTTCCACTCCCCAAAGGTCAATTCCACCTTCTAGGCTCTTCACTCAGACTGTCTCCCCATTCCCTCCCTCCAAAAAAACTCCTTTCCTCCTCTTTCATACTAATCTCCACTCGGCTGGTCCAGGACTTGCGAACTCCTGTCCAGAGTGCCGTGTCTCATCCCTCCCTTCAGAAAAAGAGAGCGGGCATCTTCCTCCCAACAGAGCCTGTGAGAAAGTTCTGGATGAAGCGGCCAGAACAGAGGTTAAAAAGGAAAATCACTGCCTGTTTCACCTGCCATCTGGACTTCTGCCACGGGAGAGTGTAACTGCTGGAAACAACTAGAACACTGAACAAAAATATGTTTTCAGACCTTGAACGGCAGGCAGTACAGGGCTGTGATCCGGGAGAGGAGAAAAACACAAAGTGAGTCCTCTGACCAGACCCCAGACAGGGAGGGAAAGCGAGCTAGAGATACAGAGCTCAGAGTCTGCACGAGAAGTAGCTGGAATTTGTGGAACAGAGATCCTGAGAAGATGGAGCTAGGCAGAGAACGAGCTCCAGAAATCAGCCTCCAGGGCCCTTTGGTGTCCTGGAAATTCCCAAAACACCTCTGAAAAAAGTCATATTATAGATGAGAGAAAGTAAGAATTACCACTAATATGAAAACCAATGCAAGCCAGAAGACAAAGGAACGCCTTCTATAAAGTGCGGCCATAAAATTCTATGTAAATGAAAATATCCCTAAAAATTGCAGGTGAGGCCGGGCTCGGTGGCTCAGCCTGTATTCCCGCGTCTTTGGGAGGCTGAGGTGGGTGGATTGCCTGAGTCCGCGGCTTCGAGACCCGCCTGGGCAACTTGGTGAGACCTCATCTCTACAATAAATTAAAAAAAAATCAGCCGGGCGTGGTAGCACATGCCTATAATTCCGGCTACTCGGAAGGCTGAGGCGGAAGGATCGCTGGAGCCCAGCAGGTCGAGGCTGCGGTGGCTGGGAGCAGCCGCTGCACTCCAGTCTGGGCGACAGAGTGAGACTCCAACTCAAAAAAAAAAAAAAATTGCAGGTGAGCAGCCGAGCATGGTGGCCTATACCTGTAATCCCAGCACTCTGGAAGGCAGAGGAGAGATAATTGCCTCAGCCACAGGTTCGAGACCAGCCTGGGCAACACGGCGAGACCTTGAATCTACAATAAATCAAAAAATTAGCTGGGCATGGTGGCTCACACCTGTAGCTCCTTGGAAGGCTGAAGTGAAAGGATCACCTGAGGCCCAGCAGGTCAAGGCCGCAATGGCTGTGTCATGCCGCTGCACTCCAGCTGGGGCAACAGATTGAGACAATTGCAGGTGAATAAAGTTGAGAACTTGAATGAATGAAAATCTGAAGAATATAGGAAATAATCCCCTACTCTGACGGCAGATTTCCTGAAGGCAAGGGACAGTGGACTTACTCTCCTAATATCAATTCTTAAACATAAAAAGAGTCCAGTGAGTGTTTATTAATGATGAGAGACAGTGCTTTGCTAACAATGTGGAAGGTTTGCTATGGGGAAACTGACTTGAGTATGTATTTCATTGCTGCATGTGTTTTAGGCTTTACTCTTACAGACTAACACCTTTAATGTACCTATTAATTAATATTTGCATTATTAGGAGAAATCTTTTTTTTTTTTTTTTGAGTCGGAGTCTCACTCTGTTGCCCAGGCTGGAGTGCGGTGGCACACTCACTGTCACCCCAGCGTTGACATGCTGGGCTCTGGCGATCCATCCGCCTCACCCTTCCAAGTAGCTGGAACTACAGGCATGCGCAGGAGAAATCTTATATGACATTTACTTTTAAGCACTTTTTCTTCCTTTTTTTTTTTTGAGTTGGAGTCTCACTCTGTCGCCCAGGCTGGAGGGCAGTGGCACGCTGCCGGCCACCGCAGCCTTGACCTGCTGGGCTCTGGTGATCCTTTCTCCCTCTGCCTTCCAAGTAGCTGGAACTACAGGCACGCGCGCTACCACACCTGGCTAATTTTTTTATTTTTACTGTAGAGATGAGGTCTCGCCAAGTTGCCCAGGAGGGTCTCGAACCCGCAGGCTCAGGCAATTCACTCACCTCAGCTCCCAAAGGCGCGGGATTACAGGCTGAGCCACCGAGCCCGGCATCACTTTTTCTTAAGTTATGCATTGTCTTAGTGTGAAAAGATTAGAGGGGAAAAAAAAACAAATAAGCTAAAACAAATAAATTAGACTTTCTTATTGTTACAGCCTCCTGGGTTTTTATGCCCGTTACTCCTAATAAAGCCAAGACTAAGACAGCAGCTGTTGCAGTAGATAGTTTAATAATCGCAAAGCAATTGAGAAAGGACAGGAGATATTGTTCCAATCCACCATCCCAAGAATTCAGAGGCTGGAGTTTTAAGGGTAATTTGGAGGGCAGGGGCTAGGCTGATCATCTGGGGATGAAACCAAAGTTGTGGAGATTGTCTTCTGGGACCTAGTCAGTTTCTGGGTGGGGGTCACAGGCCATTGATTTAGTTGGTGTCAGGTGGTTGACCAGAATGCAGAGTCTGAAAAAGATCTAACACCAGTCTTAGGCATATGTTATCTGTAGGAGAAATTGGGGAAGTTACAAATAATGTGAATAACGAACGAGGAAGGGAGACTCTCTGGTAGTTGAAGCTACTCATGCCCTTCTACCATTAAACTTCTGGATATCAGCCGGGCTCGGGTGGCTCAGCCTGCAATCCCAGTGCTGGGGGAGGCCGAGGTGAGTGGATTGCCTGAGCCCGCGGGTTCGAGACCTGCCTGGGCAAATTGGCAAGCCCTCATCTCTACAATAAATCAAAAAAATTAGCTGGACGTGGTAGCGCGTGCCTGTAGTTCAGCTACTTGGAAGGCGGAGGCGGAAGGATCGCCGGAGCCCAGCGGGTCGAGGCTGCAGTGACGGAAACCAGTCTGGGCGACAGAGTGAGACTCCAACTCAAAAAAAAAAAAAAAAAAAAAACCTCCTGGATATCATGAAGGAGGTCGGCATGACCTACGGTCCGTTGTTCTTCAAGAGAAAACTAGTTTGTTAATCTTGCAGACAGCTCTGGGGACTAAGAGATGCATGGTGGGGTGGAGGGGGGGGAGTTCAAAGAGAACTTCATGTTTTCGCTATGCTTATATCCTAACAGAATTCGGGCCCCATCAAAATTCTAACCTTGTGGCCTTTTATTAATTTAACATAGGCAGTTTCATTATGATAGAAGTGATGCAGGTTCACTTTAGAAACTTCAAAAATTCCAGTTAGTGAAAGAGGTACTTCATGGATATGCCACTGCTCACATCCCCATGTGCATTGCCCCAGGCTTTTTCTCTAATTAAATACACATATATAATTTGATAGGGTTTGTAGGGGAATGGGAGAGGAGGTTGTAGTTCAAGCAACTCATCATATAAACCTCGTCAACGCAGCACAGAGCACAGAGTTGCCCAAAAAGCTAACACTGTGCTCTAACAGCATCCTGTTACTAATTGCTTTATTGCCAATATCTACTTTCCCCCAGACACATCCCAAATGACTGATGATGTCCTGGTACTGACTGTCAGTGTTTGCTCAGCCTGCATTTCAGAGACAAGTGATGAACAACATCCCTGATGGTGACCGGTTTAGCGTGGACATCTACACTTCAAGGCCTTGGGACCAGCCTCAAGAATGCCGACATCTGCATTTCGAGGCCAGGCGACCCATAGCTCAGACTCCCTAAACGGCTTCTGGGCGCCCAAGCCTAAACTCCCTAAACTGCTTCTCGGTGTCCAACTAACCTGACCTGGGGTATATAAGTGGGCGGCAAGAGAACAAAGTGGGCTGGTTTCCCTCTGTAGAGCCAGCCACCCCCTCCCTTCTTTTCTGTTCTTTAATAAACCTTTTTAACTACCAGCGGTTCGTCTCTTCCTTCTCAGCATACATTGCATTTTTGGTGCCAAAACCCAGGAATGTATTTGAACAACAAAGCCAGGGATTCAAGAGTATATTTATTTATTTATTTATTTATTATTTTTTTTTTATTTTATTTTTTGAGCCAGAGTCTCTCTCTGTCACCCAGGCCAGAGTGCAGTGGCACGCTCACAACCACCGCAGCCTCACCCTGCTGGGCGCACGCGATCCTTCTGCCTCAGTCTTCCAAGTAGCTGGAACTACAGGCATGCACCGCCATTTTTAATTTATTGTAGAGATGAGGTCTTGCTAAGTTGTCCAGGCTGGTCTCAAACCCCTGGACTCAGGCAATTCTCTCACCTCAGCCTCCCAAAAAAGGCACAGAAAGGCATATCATGCAGCTGTTGAAGTTAAGGTTTTTGTGAAGCTGTCTTGCCAACAAAAAGAAAAATAGCAAAGAAACCAAGCACTTTGTCTCCCGCCAAATGGGTTCTTCTTGCCTCCCTAGGGAGTAGCCCTAGGCCAAGACCATCAGTTGTCTTCCAAGATTCAACCTGGTTCACGGGGAAACTTAGAGATCTCGGTTAGAAGGAAGTAAAGGGTTAACTTCAGTTTTTCATCCTGTGGGGCACAACTGTTTGATGTTTTCCCTGGGACTTTTCAGCATGCTGAAGTGTAGCCTTAGTGAGAGCTTTCAGTTGCCACGGGGTTTTAACATAATTTCATAGAAAAATAGCATTATAGTGTACATTCAGCTCCATAAACTACTATTGTTCATTTAATATACAACTGCCTTTAAATACGCTTCTATAATAAACACTTACATACTTTTTTCCTGTAGATGTATGTATTTAACCAACTGTTATGATCCCTTCCTTAAAAAAAAAAAAAGGTGAAATAAAGACATTTCCAGAAAAAAGGAAACTGCAAAATCTTGTTGCTAGCAGATCTACACCACACACACACACACACACAAATGTTAAAGGAAGTTCTTCTGAGCCGGGCTCGGTGGCTCAGCCTGTAGTCCCGCGCCTTTGGGAGGCTGAGGTGAGTGGATTGCCTGAGCCCGCGGGTTTGAGACCCGCCTGGGGCAGCGAGACCTCATCTCTACAATAAATCAAAAAATCAGCCGGGCG
The DNA here is from genome assembly GCA_027257055.1 of Cephalopachus bancanus. Taxonomy (NCBI): domain Eukaryota; kingdom Metazoa; phylum Chordata; class Mammalia; order Primates; family Tarsiidae; genus Cephalopachus; species Cephalopachus bancanus. The sequence continues at coordinate 464,512 of JAPVLO010000112.1, read as the reverse complement.
TGGTAGCGCGTGCCTGCAATTCCGGCTACTCAGAAGGCTGAGGTGGAAGGATTGCCGGAGCCCAGCAGGTCGAGGCTGCCACTGCACTCCAATCTGGGCGACAGAGTGAGACTCCAACTCAAAAAAAAAAAAGGAAGTTCTTCTGGCCGAAGAAAAATTATTTCAGATGGAAACTCAGACCTGCACAAAGGAATGAAGAGCATCAGATGGAAACTTTGTAGGCAAATATAAAATACTTTTTCATTGTTATTGTGTACTTCTTTATAAAGATAATTTACAATTTAAAGCAAACCACAATAACAATGTACTTTGGAATTCGTAGCACATGCAAAAAGTATGACAATAGCGGCACAAAAGATGGCGGAGAAAATGGAAATGAGACAGAACAGAGATAGGACTTAGCCTCCCTCACATACTTTAACCATCAACTTTGCAAACACTCCAGCTGGAGCCATCCTATAGATCAAGGGTCCTCAGCTTCCGGGCCAAGGATTAGGGACCAGGCCCGTACAGCAGGAGATAAGCAGCTGGGGAGAGGAGCTCCGTCTGCCATCAGATCAGTAGCGGCATTAGATTCTCATAGGAACGCAAGCCCTTTTGTGAACTGCAAACGCGCAAAGGATGTAGGTTGCACTCCTGATGAGAATCCAATGCCTGCGGATCTGAGGTGAGCTGAAGTGGTGATGCTAGTACCCGAGTGGCTGCAAATACAGATTAACCTGAGCAGTGAGGTTTGACTGCACACCACCCCTAGACCAGTCCCTGATGCCAGAAAAGTTGGGAACTGCTGCTATAGACCATGAAAGGACAGACCGAGAGTGGGAAGCCGTTTTTCTTGTTCTTAAACCCTGACACAATGATGAGAAAGTAGAAGCTATGCTTTTGGAGAAATGCACCCTTTAGGTATAATTAACTTTGCCGACTTTGTCTTTTCAGAAACAGACTTCCAGGTATCAAAGTTTTCTCATAGTGGCCATCAAGCTTGCCTAGAGTAAAGGGAATTTACAAGGACTAAGACAGCATGCATGGGGCAAGGACTATAAACCTCATGAAACTTGTCATTACAAAAGTTATGACCGCTCGGAGGGAGAGCAGGTGGGATTCGATCTTCCAGTCAATTGGGCATTATCTACAGGGAAGCCAAGGAACCCTGGAAGCTACCCCTGGGCATGCCTAGGAGATAAGGGGAGGTCCACCCTCCATTAGGTCTAAGGAATGTCGTTCGGGAAGGTGCAGGAGCATTAGAATCCTTGTCACGTCCTTCTCTAGGGGCTATGATAGTGTGGGTGAACATTAATGGTCTCTGTGTCACAGGATCTCCAAGACATCCACAGGTGGTCGACAAGGAAGTCACAGCAGTCACGGCAGTCACGTGCAACATCTCCAAGAAAAGGATTTAAGCCAGGACTCTGGGGGGCTACGCCGCCACACTCACCTAGAGTGCAGGCCCACTCCCTGTCTGTGGGGGGTGAACTTTTCTTAAATAAACCTTTTCTTCTCTCACCTCTGTGGGTCACAATTCTTTGCATCTACTCGGATCTCTGGGTTGCCGCCGCGCACCTCCGGCTTGCCAGCCCCGGCAGTGCTGGGCGTCTCCCTGCGCCTCGACACCCTCACCAGTCCATCCGTACCCTAACAGACTATAGCAACCTTGAAAACCCTGTTAAGATAAACAGCGTTTCACCATAAATCTTGCCTAAGGCAATGGCCCCCTTCCTGCCCCTCTCAGGAAGGACCAGCATGTCTGATTGCAACCCTTGCTTCACTGTAATACCAGAACCCCTGCTCCAGATGGGACCTATCTGCCATTTTTTGGTACATGCAATGTATGAAGACATATGTAGTTATACTATGCTTCCATGCTTAGAACCCTCCCGATTCATGCTAACATACCTTTCTTTTGATGTTACATTCCTTCCCTTATCTAATAAAAGGCCCTGGTCAGCTCACTTTAGGGAGCCAGCCAGAGAACTTTTCCTGCTGAGCTGTCTCTCTTGCACAAGCCCCCAGTGAAACCTTGTCTGCGAATCTGTTTGGTCTCGTGTCAATTTCTATTACATGAGCGCCTAAGAGCCTGCGATCGGTAACAGATGCAAACTTGTAAGATTCTTCATGAAGCAGCCTAATATTATTTGCAGGAGAATGTGGTAAGGTGTACATTGTAAACCCTAGAGCAACCACCAAATAATTAAAACAAAAAATATGACATAAGACAAGAAATATGTGATTCAAAGCAATAACTAATATTTAAAGAAATGGAGGGTCATTGAGAAATGCTGTCAGACTTCTCCAATATTTTCACCTGATGCTAATCCAGAAATAAAAACATCCTCTAACAGTTTGACAGTGGTCTAACTGCTTGATCCCATTTTTCAACTCAAAGTATGGAGGCAGCACAACTTGCCTGAGAAAACTCCTAAGGCAAATGGACATTAGACAAATAGTCCAGAGGGGTTCCGAGAGAGAGCTGAATTACATGAATTCCAAGTATCCTCATCATAAGCCCATGACCTAACCAGAGAAGCTTGGGTCCTGAAGCTTTGACACTAATCACCTTTATTTCCATTTAAACAATATTAACAATATCACCAGTGAAAGGACATAACATGGATTTAAGATAGCCAATAACCAGCCATTTTAACATTGCCTAAATCTCATGTTTTTTTAGCAGGTCACTTAACTTAACCCTCTAATCACTAACCAAGGACAGAACCAGTTTCTCAGAGGTAGCTGTGGATCATTGTTTCACAAACCCCCTTCCCAGCTATTAATTAGCTTTTCAAGTATTTATCTGCACCCATTAAGACCCAAGTTAACCTAATCAGCCCTTCATGATACAGACCCCGGTACCATGGCAGCAATCTTGTGACTAACCCACCCATCTGCCTGCTGTCCATCACTAGACGTCAGTACCCGTGCTTACCTGTCTCCTCTGTGATCCACCACCCAACCACTTTAACGACCTGCCCCTATCAGAGGGAAATGTTTAAAAGCATTCAACCTCAAGCAGCCACTCGCCGTTGCCTTACTAGACTCTGGTGTGGCCATGTGCTCTTTGAGCTATGGTCACCATGTTTCCTGGCTTTGGCCCTCTTCCCTATCTTGGAGAGGTGAATCTCTCTCTCTCTTTCTCTCTCTCTCTCTCTCTCTCTCTCTCTCTCATTTACTCTTTAAAATAAACTATATTTTCCCATCTAACTTCTGTATAACTCTTTGCATCTTTCATGTGGCACCAGATCGCACATCAGACACACACACCTCCAGCGGGTCTAACCTAACAATCTGGAGGCCCCACTGGGAGCGTGACCTGACAACCAGTAAAAAAAAATGTTTTTAAGTTTGCTTTTTAATACAGTTTTATATATCGTAACCAAAGGAAACATGCTAGCATTTCCAATATCAAGGGACCAACTTTTCCGAGGCTCACTTCCTTTCTGTTTCCATGTCTCCACAGTGACAAAAACACGGTGACTTGCGATTGAGCGAGCCCTTCAGGGAACATTCACTTGTGGATGTCAAACACATATCAGAACTCCAGTGGCGGAAAGCAAACAGACTTTCTGAATCATCTCATCCTGTCGCTTGGATCCAGGCAGAGCCCTGAGTCTGAGACATTCTTTTGCTCAGCAGGTGTGGCCAGTTGCTGCATGCCTCTATGCAGCAGCTAAAATTTCTTAAATGGTCCTTGAATCCCAAAATGTAGAGGTTATCACCCTAGACTTAGTCTGGACTCCCTTGGTGGCTTTGGGCAAGCCACATGACCTCCCAAAATCTTGCATTAGTCACCTGGAAATTACTATATTCACAATAGCTAACACCTACATAGGGCTAAGTCCATGCCCTGCATGGGCTCAAAGGGATTATATAGAATACATGCATATAGAATAAAATATGATATTTATTTACCTAATCCTCACAACAGATTAGGAAATTGGGACAAAGAGAATTTGAGTAACTTGCCCCCAAATTCCACAGCTAGCAAGTGACAGAGCTAGGGGTTCAAAACTAAGATTCACTCCAGCTCTTAACCTGCACACCGTATGGACTCGGGTCAAGAAATGATTGGAGGCCAGGCTCAGTGGCTCAGCCTGTAATCCCAGCACTTTGGGAGGCCAAAGCGAGTGGATTGCCTGAGCCTGCGGGTACAAGACCCACCCAGGCAACTTGGCAAGACCCCCACCTCTACAATAAATTTTTAAAAATTCGCCGCGCGTGGTAACGAGCACCTGTAGCTCCGGCTACTTGGAAGGCTGAGGCAGAAGGATGGCCGGAGCCCAGCAGGTGGACACTGCGGTGGCCGGGAGCATGCCACTGCACTCCAGTCTGGGTGACAGAGTGAGACTCCAACTCACACAAAAAAAGAAATGATTGGAAACTAGGACGTCACAAAATCAACTCACTCTTAGCAATAACTTCAAGGTGACGATAGAGAAACAGGGTCAGAACATAGAAACTTGACTTCTTGCTCATGTCTCTACGGCCTCACCTGCAGCCATCACAGCCTCCTCTTGACAACTCCAGATGACTGTCTTGTAAGTGAGGCAGGGTAGCTAGCACAGGTAGACATACATAAATTTCCCACAGGCAGGTTTTAGAAAGCAGTCGGATGTTTTTTAAAAATTAAAATTTGGCCAGGTGCCGTGGCTCACGCCTATAATCCCAGCACTTCGGGAGGCCGAGGTGAGAGGATTGTCTGAGTCCATGGGTTTGAGACCATTCTGAGCAACTTGGCAAGACCTCATCTCGACAATAAATCAAAAAATTAGCCAGGCATGATGGCACGTGCCTGTAGTTCCAGCTACTTGGAAGGCTGAGGCAGAAGGATTGCCGGAGCCCAGCAGGTTGAGGCTGCGGTGGCCGTGAGCATGCCACTGCACTCCAGCCTGCGTGACAGAAAAAAATAAAATAGAAATTAAGTTTTACCGCAGGCCAAGCTGGGAGCTTACCCCACCACTAGGCAAATCAAAAGAAAACTCCATCAGATGCATCAGGAAAAGATCCCTCCCCTTGTCTCCTGCCATCAGGAGCCCAGAGATGTCAATGTCTCTGGAGTTACCTGGACTCCATCCATCAGCATATCATGAAACAGGTAGCTATGTCTAGTTTGGAGCTGAGAGCAAAAGGGCGGTTTTTCCTCTTTGAAAAACTTGCCCATGGCAGGTCTTTCTGCCATGACTCTTCCTTCTTCTCTTTTTCTTGCTAATCAACTTTGTTTGAAAATCCTGCTGGCTGCTCTATTTCATTTTAGAAACGAGCCAAAGAATCCGTAGATTTTACACTGCACCCCACCCGGCATCAGTAAGCACGTCCCCCCACCAAAAGGTGGTTCGAGACCGTCAGCTCCCCTATAATCACTCTGGAAAGGTCAATCCATGTGCCAGATCTGTTGCAGATGTTGACAAGTCCATCTAAAGTGACTTTCTTGACCGGGCTCAGTGGCTCAGCCTGTAATCCCAGCGCTTTGGGAGGCCGAGGTGAGTGGATTGCCTGAGCCCGCGGGTTAGTGAGACCTCATCTCTACAATAAATCAAAAAATTAGCTGGGCATGGTAGCGCGCCTGTAGTTCCAGCGACTGGGAAGGCTGAGGTGGAAGGATCGCCGGAGCCCAGCAGGTCGAGGCTGCGGTGGCCGGGAGCGGCCCCTGCACTCCAGTCTGGGCGACAGAGTGAGACTCCGACTCAAATAAATAAATAAATAAATAAATAAATAAATAAATAAGTGACTTTCTTACTTTTAAGGAATGCGTTCATTTTTTCACTCACCAGATATTTATTGAGCACCTATTATGGCCAGGCCAAGCACCGTGCCAGTAACTGTGAGAGATGAACACACCTGTCCAAAATCCAAGGACGGACACGGAGACACGGAGCGCAGCAGAAGCGAAACTTCCATGACGGTCTTGCCAGAAGGGGTGTTGACCCACCCACATAGAAAGCACCGAACAGGGCATTGTCCCATGAAGCAGAGCAGAGAAAGCCTCCATCTACCCACAGGGTTTTTGCCAGGCATTTGCGCTTGGGGTTTCCCAAAAGCAGACCCTGAGACAAAAACTTTTATACAGGTCGTTTATTTGGAAGATGATCCCCAAAAGCAGAATGAGAGAGTGAGATGGGAAAGAAAGGGAGAAAAAGTCAAGTTCATGTTACAGGAAGAGCATCAGAGCGAGGCCAGGGAGCGCAAGCATTTATGCAGCAGCTCCATCCTTCATGGCCCGAGGGCTGCCCCAGAGGCATGAGGCCTCCAGGACCTCCAGGCTGCCCTGCACTGAGCTCTCACGACACAGGAGAAGGCCTCAAGCAGAGAAGCAGACAGAGGCAGACACCTGAAGCAGAAAGCAGTTAATACATACAGAAACAACGGCTGCAGGTGAACTCAGGTGGGCTAGGGGGATGTGGCAGGCAGATCAGCTTCTGGCACGATAGGCTCCAAACTCAGTGACTGGAATGTGTGAAGGACAGCAAGGAGCTCTGGAATGGAAATCAACTGAAATTCAGTTCCCCAGGCAATACCCTCTCACAACCCCCTACTGCCAGACGCTCACTCTACCGTTGCTCAGTGACCCCGTCCTACACTGAAGGCTACAGAGGAAAAGAGTGAAAATCGCATGTTCAGGCTGGGAGCTCGGTGGCTCAGCCTGTAATCTCGCGCTTTGGGAGGCCAAGGTGAGTGGATTGCCTGAGCCCGCGGGTTCGAGACCCGCCTGGGCAACTCAGCGAGACCTCATCTCTACAATAAATCAAAAAAACAATGAGCCGGGTGTGGTAGCGCATGCCTGTAGTTCCAGCTACTCGGGAGGCTGAGGCGGAAGGATCGCCGGAGCCCAGCAGGTCGAGGCTGCGGTGGCCGGGAGCGGCCACTGCACTTCAGTCTGGGCGACTGAGTGGGACTCCAACTAAAAAAAAAAAGAAAATCGCATGTTCAAATATGTTTCCTCCAAAATCCAAAAAGGCCTACCAAGAGTTAGTTGGGCTTCTCCTATTGGTAAACAATGGAATGTACAGCAGCTTGACTTTCACCTTGCAGGAAGTATCTGGACTGAACAGAAACTTCACTGAGAAGACAGAACCCTAACTCTTCATGGGGATTTATCTCCCACTCTCCGGTTCACATATTTCTTACTTAGGTATAAGTACTTGCAACTTCCTGCTCATCATATCTAATTAACACAGTCATCAACATCGTAATGTTGTACGGAGTATCAAAATGCCCAAGGCTTTTGTGAACTGTATTATGACAGAGAGCAGGACAGGGGTATAGGCCCAGAGCAAGACTAAAAATATACTGTTAGTCCTGCCAAGTAAAAGCGAATTGCTTCTGAGGATATTTGCAAATTGACAAAGAGAAAAAGAGCATTTTTGGGTCAGTATCTGCAAATGAGGTACTAGAAGCTGTATTAATTAGCTCTGGTATAAGGTGGGGGGGGTGCAAAAAAACCAGAATTTATTTGTAAAAAATTACTCAAAGTACTCTTTGTGTTTGATGTAATACACCTACTGAGGTGCTTTTTCCACTGCTCAAAACAGTTTTTTAATTCATCGATTTTGATTTTCGATTTTTAAGGGTTTTTGCCATTTTTTATCTCACCTCTTCCACATCACAAAACGTTTCCCTTTGAGGACTTTTGTCATCCAGGGAAACAAAGTCTCTCAGGGCAAGATTAGGTGAATAGGGAGGGTGGGGTATGGCAACCAAACGTTTTGGGTCAAAAACTGCTAATCACTCAGTGAGTGTGGGCAGGTGTGTTGTCATGATAGAAGAACCAGTCACCTGTTCAGCTTTGAGACTATAATAGCCTTATTTGGGGCAGTTGCCACAACTCAGGATGCTTCTTCCACAAATCACGATGCAAACTCAAAACTTCCAGATAAAACTTTGACCATTTGATCAGGAGGAGCAAATTCCAAGTGTATTACAAGGAGCCCGCCCTCCAAAAGATAATTTCAGGGGTTTTTGGTTTTGGGGGTGTTTTTGAATACCATACCTGGAAGAGCAGGTAAAATTGGATTGAGTTGACAGTCATCCATGGTCATTCTCATTCTCCAAGATTAGAGACAGCAAGGGGAGATTGGAGTGGGCCTTGAGAACAACAGGTATCCTCTTATAAGGCAACTGCCCCAAATAAGGCTATTATAGTCTCAAAGCTGAAGAAGGGTAGCTTGCTTCCACCAACACGGGACATTCATGTGACATGGGAATTCGAGATTCTCAGCTTCATCCGAGCCTATCAGATGTTCCCATTCCACATCTTCAGGTTCTGTTTCTTCTCAAGCAACTTACTAACTCTCACCAGAGAGTCAAAGAAGGCTGTGAATTCGGTTCAATTTTGTGCTTTCTCTTCAGCAAGACTGTCTATCAGAAATAAGAGATTATTTTAGGGCTGCTGGAGTTCTTGGTTCTCTATGAGTAGAGCCGAATATATAAACATCTAAACTTGTCATCTTCTTTCTCTAAGTGCTGCAAGGTACCCAGGAGAATCCATCCCAGGCTCTCATCCCTTGCAGGCATCATGATTGACACAACAGTCAGGTGCAGTAGTTTCCCAAAGGCTCTTACCTCAGTAGACACTTTCTCACAATGAGCCACATGTGAGATAGTTCAGAGACTGAATTTGACACCGAGTGGATTTGGGCACCAAACTCACCCCAAAACCTTTCAGATATCATAGCATTTAGAATTTTAAAACTGTAGACAGAAGATTTTGAATCTGTGGTAATATATCTATATTGTGGGGAGAAGAGAGAGGAGATGGGGCTCGCTGTGTAAGTGAGCTAAAGTTTTGATTTAGCCTAGCAAAAATAAAATAGATAATTTCTAATGTTGAAAAGTAATGCAGTATTTATGTAAGCACTTTCTTTTTTTTTTTTTTGAGTCGGAGTCTCACTCTGTCACCCAGACTGGAGTGCAGTGACCGCTCCCGGCTACCACAGCCTCGAACTGCTGGGCTCCGGTGATCCTTCTGCCTCAGCCTTCCCAGTAGCTGGAACTACAGGCATGTGCTACCACGCCCGCCTAGTTTTTGATTTATTGTAGAGATGGGGTCTCGCCAAGTTGCCCAAGAGGGTCTCGAACCCGCGGGCTCAGGCAATCCACTCACCTCAGCCTCCCAAGGCGTGGGATGACAGGCTGGGCCACCGAGCCCGGCTAATGTAAGCACTTTCATAGGGATATGGTAATCACCAAAATAACAAAATATAGAAATGGCTGAAAGTAGTTGTCTCTGTGGATAGGGAATGGATGAAAAAGGTGGATCAGGGAAGTGTTAGGCTCTTTATCATACAGATTTTCTTAACCATTTGTAAGCATCATTTGATCTTCTAAAAATGCTTAAAAGTGTAAGCTAGGCTCAAAACACTCAGGAATCACAGAGAAAGACATATAAATTTATCCCTAAGTGACAGGGAGTCAATAAAAGTATTTAAGCAAAGGAAAGTGGTATGATCAAAAAGTATTGTTAAGAAAGGTCAGAGCCGGGCTCGGTGGCTCAGCCTGTCATCCTGTGCCTTTGGGAGGTTGAGGTGAGTGGATGGCCTAAGCCCGCAGGTTCGAGACCCGCCTGGGCAGTGAGACCTCATCTCTACAATTAATCAAAAAATCAGCCGGGAGTGGTAGCGCGTGCCTGTAATTCCGGCTACTCGGAAGGCTGAGGCAGAAGGATCGCCGGAGCCCAGCGGGTCGAGGCTGCGGTGGCCGGGAGCGGCCACTGCACTCCAGTCTGGGTGACAGAGTAAGACTCCAACTCAAAAAAAAAGAAAGGTCAGGGGAACCAGGGGAGGTGACTCATGCCTGTAACCCCAGCACTTTGGGAGGTCAAAGCGTAAGGTTCACTTGAGATCAGGAATTTGAGACCAGCCTGGGCAACATAGCAAGACCCCATCTCTACAAAAAATTTACAAATGATCTGGGTGGCTCACGCCTGTAGTCACATTTATTCAGGAGGCGGCTGAGGTGGGAAAAATCTCCCCGACACAAGTCCCCTAACTGAATGTTCGGGCTCTATTTCCCAACACAATTTCAAAATCATCTTCACTGAAGTTCCAGTAGTGAGAATACAGAAATTAATCCCTCAGACAGCTCTCAAGTAGTGGGACAGCACACTAATGGAATAAAGGGCTGAACGGTGAGCACCTTCGGAATGCCTTGGATACCTGCATGCCTGCTTCCCTGCTGGCACTTATGCGTAAGACGTGAAGATGGGCAGAGTCAAGGGTTAACAAACTCGGTCTTGGAACTGATGCAGATCATACTTTTAAATATTCCCATCTGGGCTGAGCTCGGTGGCTCAGCCTGTAATCCCAGCGCTTTGGGAGGCTGAGGTGAGTGGATTGCCTGGGCCCGCGGGTTCGAGACCCGCCTGGGCAACTTGGCGAGACCTCATCTCTACAATAAATAAAAAATTAGCCGGGCGTGGTAGCGCGCACCTGTAGTTCCAGGTACTTGGAAGGCGGAGGCGGAAGGATCGCCAGAGCCCAGCAGGTTGAGGCTGCGGTGGCCGGGAGCGGCCACTGTACTCCAGTCTGGGTGACAGAGTGAGACTCCATCTCAAAAAAAAAAAAAAAAAAATTCCCATCTGATTTTATCCCAATTTGTGTATATAGAATGTATGAATAAAGAAAGAGATGAAGAAAGCGGGAAAGACAAGGAAAAAGAGATGTATTCACCAGGAGACCAAAATAATCCTGAAACGAATTCATTTTCTGGGTATCAGTGTGTCCCCAATTGTGTTATGCTTACTAACTTTGTTCGTCACGTCTCCAAAAAACATGGAGGAGGCCAGGCATGATGGTAGGCACCTGTAGTCCTAGCCACTTAGGAAGCCGAAGTGGGAGCATCACTTGAACCCAAGAGTTCAAGACCAGCCTGGATAACATAGCAAAATCCCATCTAAATAAATAAAGACAAAAGATAGACAGTCAAATAGATAAATAGATGCCCAATAAGCATAACAAGTCTTTTTCTCAAATACGTGTGAATTACAAATCCATGGATTATAGTTCTTGGCAGTCAGATGTTAAATATATCAAGCATAATACAAGTATGTGGAGAGTTCCTATTTCGAGAAGGGTTTTAGAGTTAAGTTCCTAAAAATAGCTTTTGAAGAAACTTTCAGGAAGTAATTTCTTCCTAAAGGAGAAAAGTCATTCCCCAGGTCAGTGTGATTACAGAGGTTTGTTTTTTGCTTTTTACTGTACTCAGGATGTAATGCTGAAAGCAAGGAGATATTAGTATTAGCAATACTACCTTTAGCTAACCATAACAGAAAACAACTAAAATGGCTTAAATGCTTTTTAAAAAAAAGAGTATGATCTCACGCAGCATGAAGTCCACAGGTGCAGCCTCAAGACGGTGGTTCCGTGGCTCAATGACACAACCAAGGAGTGAGACCCCTCATGCCGCTCGGCCATCTCAGTGCCAGCTTCATTCGCCAACGGGCAGAAACAAGGTCCCACAGATCCCAGAGTCACCAGCCCACAAGACCGAGATCCAGAGTAAGAAAGAGGCCACATTTTCTGGCTTTTCCTTGGGCAAGAAAATGTCTCCTAGAACCATCCCTCAGTGGAATTTTCTCCATGCCTGGTCTTGACTCATCACTGGGAAACTGAGTGGGAAACCGTTTAATATACATTTTTTTTTATAGAGACGGGGTCTTGCTGTGTTGTCCAGGCTGGTCTTGAACTTCTGGGCTCAAGCACTCCTCCCACCTTGGCCTCCCAAAGTGCTGGGATTACAGGCATGAGCTACCACACAATGGCCTAACAGAGAAGGGAACTTTTAAAGCAGTTGGGCCTACCTGGAGCTGCAGGCTGATTGGCTTCCTCAAGCCATGTGGCTAGAGTTGTAGGCACAAATAACTAAAGAAAAGTATTGGAAACTGTAGGAGAGAAACAGAGGAATGGATGCTAGACAGACACCCACTCCATTATAACATTAAGTTGAAAAAATGGCTATGAGTCCAGGAAATCAAATTGTACTAACTGAAAACTTGGGTCAAAACAAGTAGAGAAAATATTTAACTCCTGATTTGGGAAGGTGAAGGTAAGAAAATGCCAACAGTCGAGATATGGGACACACACAAAAAGGATGGGTGCCTGGCCTCTGAGACTCACACAATCTCCGTGGTATTTACAGAGCCCTCAAGAACCCTCTGGAACACGAAAGAAACAGGAAGAATAACAATGTGGGGCTGCTGCTTGTTTAAATTAATAGGTGGAAGAAAAAGCATAATGGAAGCACATATCTGGGCTAAGCACTTTACATAGAATAACACGTTAAATACTCATTTGAAAAAAAAACCAGCAAGGGCTTATCAGAGATGAGCAAATGAGACTCAGAGGGGTCATTCCTTTTAAAGCTTCATAATCCTGGTAATGACAGAGGCAAGACAAACCCTACTTTATGTCATTCTGAAGCTCATGCTCTTTATCTCTAATACCTAGTTTCTAGAGAAATGAAAGAACATTAAAGCATATTTGACCCGGCCCGGTGGCTTAGCCTGTAATCCCAGCGCTTTGCGAAGCCGAGGCGAGTGGATTGCCTGAGCCCGCGGGTTCGAGACCCCCCTTGGTGAGCTCTCGTCTCTACAATAAATAAAAAATGAGCCGGGTGTGGTAGCGTGAACCTGTAGTTCTGGCTACTTAGAAGGCTGAGGCAGAAGGATCGCTGGAGTCCAGCAGGTCAAGGCTGCAGTGGCCAGGAGCGTGCCACTGCACTCAAGTCTGGGCGACAGAGTGAGACTCCAACTGAAAAAAAAAAAAGGATATTCCACACCAAAAGTTCTGAATGTAATTTTGGCAGATGCTTTCTCCATCTTCCACTAATTAATTTTTTTTGAATACCCTCTCCGACCTGAGAGATCGTTTAGGTCATCTGGTCAACCGGGACTGGCAACCCCTGCTACAGCCTTCTACTAACATGCAGTCCACAGACCAGCAGTATTGGCATCACTAAAACTGGAAATGCAGAATTTCAGGCTCTACCCCAAACCTAATTTAGAATCTGCATTTTTTTTTTTTTTTTTTTTTGAGCCTCACTCTGTCGCCCAGACTGGAGTGCAGTGGCCGCTCCCGGCCACCGCAGCCTCGACCTGCCGGGCTCCGGCGATCCTTCCGCCTCAGCCTTCCGAGTAGCCGGAACTACAGGCGCGCTACCACACCCGGCTGATTTCTTTATTTTATTGTAGAGATGAGGTCTTGCCTGTCCAGGCGGGTCTCAAACCCGCGGGCTCAGGCAATCCACTCACCTCACCCTCCCAAAGCGCGGGATTACAGGCTGAGCCACCGAGCCGGCTAGAATCTGCATTTTAATTAGATTCCCAGGTGATGCAAACACTCACGTTGGAAATACTTCCTCCCAGCATCCCCGAAGTCTGGCCTCCTCTTCCCCAAAGCAGCCTATCTACAACCACACAGCTCCCCTTCTTCCTCTATTCTTACTGAAGCCTCCTGGAACACACCTTTCCCTCATTCTGCCATCTCAACTTACAAATGACAACTCTCCAGGTATTGGAAATACCTGTTACATCTCCCCAGAGTCCTTTCTCTCCAAGCCAAGTACTCGCTTCCTTCAATAACTCTCCATCATGCTGTTCATGGGTATCAGTGGTACCCAACCTAAGATGTGTATTAGAATCACATGAAAATATCCAGGGGTGAGCTCTAGGGGTCTGTATATCTTACAGACTCTCCAAGGACAGCCAATCCCTAGTTCTCGGGCCTCGGAACCACTGCCCTCACGCCCTCTAGTTGGTAATATTCTTCCTAGAATATGACTTACAAGGCTAAACACAGGGCCTGAAGAATCAGAATTATTATGGCCCATGATCAGGACGTTAAAAAAAAAAATCAGCACAATCTAAAGTGTGGATAGCTGAGCTGGGCATGGTGGCACACACCCATAGTCCCAGCTACCTGGAGGCTGAGGTGGGAGGATAACTTGAACCCAGAAGTTTAAGACCAGCCTAGGCAACATATCTAGATACTGTTTCAAAAATAAAATAAGATGTGGAAAGCTCTATAAGGAGTCTCATCACACCATTAACTGTGTCAAGCTTATTGATAGAGAAAATTCCAGGGTGTTTTTTTTTTTTCCATATAAAGTACTGCAAAGCTGGATTTCCCCAGTTCTATACATAAGCTCTTTATTTTCCTAAATTTAGATGCAGAATTCTATATTTATTCCTCTTAAATGTCATCTTGTTTTGAGCCCTTGAGTTAACCTGTCAAGGATTTTGAATCTTTATTCCCTCCTTTATGGGAGGCAGTGAGTGGACTGAGGACAGCATTTACTTGGGTGAAATCAGATTTGCTTGAGGCAGGTGGCTCAAGTGGCTATGCAGAAGACTGTGATTTCAGAGGTTGGCTCAGTGTTAGACAAGAAATGTTCATGCAGTATCTTTGTTGAATGAAGTAATGAAATAAGGACTGATGGCAGATAACCAGAAAGACTGGTTAGGAGCCTCCACCACTGATCCAAGTGAGAATAAAGGCCTACATTACAGCTAGTTCAGTGATCAGTAAGGAGGACTTAGGGGGCTTTTGGGGAGGTAGAACCAGTAAGATGCACCGGGCAATTGGATGTCAGAATAGGGAACAGGGAAGAGTCACAGTGTCACTAACGTTTCTGGAGTAAGCAATGAGGAGGATGCAGTTGCCAAAAGCCAGACCAAAGGAAGACCACCTCACACCTCAGCCCAACCCGCAGGATTTCCTAAAGGCTCCAGGGAAATAGTGCTGTCTGCGTCACCTGAGTGTTTGTTTAACTGAAATGAGACTGACACCTTCAGGAACCTAATTTAGTCGTGACACGGATATATTGGATCAAAATATAATCTCTGGGTGAACCTCGAGGACATTATGCTAAGTGACATAAGTCAGACACAAAAGGACAAATACTGCATGATTCCACTTATATGAGGCACCTAAATAAGGGCTGGAGGGGCGGGGAGAATGGGGAGTTATAGTTTAATGGGTACAGAGTTTCAGTTTGGGACGATGAAAAAGTTCCAAAGGCGCATGGCGGTGGTGGCTGCCCAACAAGGTGACTGTGCTTAATGCCACTAAACTATATTTTTAAATGGTTTACAATGGTACGTGTTATGTTATATATATTCTACCTTAATTTTTAAAAACTCAAAAAATAATAATCTCAAGTTACCAGTCATCCATGTTGGTGACGAATATTCCCTTTTATAAAATTCTAGTCATGGTTGGCTGGAAATGAATTGACATGAATCTTCAGAGACCTGAGTTTAATCCACTGAGAAGTTACAATGAAGGCATCAGAGCCTAAAGAAATGACTCAGAAAATGATCCCATGGAAGCAAAATGTCAGCTGCTGTCATGCATTACGTAAAATACTTCTGTTTTTGCGTGTTTGTTTGCTTTTGCTCTGATCTTCTTTCCTTCCATTGCTGTGGGTAAATCTCATTAGAAACTTGTGGCCGAGCTCGGTGGCTCTGCCTATAATCCTAGCACTCTGGGAGGCCAAGGCGAGTGGATTGCCTCAGCCCACCGGTTCGAGACCAGCCTGGGCAACTTGGCAAGACCTCGTCTCTACAATACATCAAAAATTAGCCAGGCATAGTCGTGCACACCTGTAGTTCCAGTTACTTGGAAGGCTGAGGTGGAAGGATCACCTGGAGTCCAGCAGGTCGAGACTGCAGTGGCTGGAAGCGTGCCACTGTACTCCAGCCTGGGCCACAGAGTGAGATTCTGACTCAAAAAAAAAAAAAAAAAGAAAAAGAAAGAAAGAAAAGAAACTTGTAGCTGTTGGTACCCACTTTCAACAGTCAGCTAGAGGAGAGGTAGACTGAGAAGCCAAAATCAGGAAAATTAATGAGCCGGGCATGGTGGTGCGTACCTGTAGTTCCAGCTACTTGGAAGGCTGAGGCGGAAGAATCACCTGAGCCCAGCAGGTTGAGGCCGCAGTGGCCGTGAGCATGCCACTGCACTCCAGCCTAAGTGACAGTGAGACTCCGACTCAAAACAAAAAACAAAAAAAAACAAAATCAAGCCAACTTTTACCTGGACTGTGAGCTATGTCTAGAAAACGTATGTACAGTGTAAAATTTAAGATTTTAAATTCATGGAAGTGTCTTGAAATGGCCAGTTGCCCATTTTGAAGTCTACTTCCTCTGTGAAGTGCCTCTCAGCTTTGCACATCGGAATCGCTGGAGAGAGCTTTAAAAATGACTGCTACCTGGGTCCGAATCTAAACAAGCTGATTTAGTTCACCTGGTGTCCAGCTGGGACATCAGGATTGTTCTCACTAAAAGTTCCTCAGGGGATTTTAATGTGCGGCCCAGGCTGTGAGTCACTGCTCCAAATGAACACTGACTGAGAAGCTAAGACAAACTCACCCTACCTTACCCTGAAAATGAGGGCAGGAGAGAAATGTACAGTTGCCTAACAAAAAATACACAAGAGTGGCAAATCACATCAATGCTTAAGTAAGTAAGATTGTTGGAAGGACACGGGGTCTCAGTAGCCAGGGTAGCGCCGGGGAGACTGGAGCAAGAATGAACGAACGGCCTTTTCAGGTCTACTCAAACTCATCTTCTGTCTTTCTCCTTCTGCTCATGAGTCAAACCGCTGGAGAGAGTCCGCTTGGCCAAGCTTCGATCATGTGTCCAGCTTTCAGCTGGGGCCTGGGCTCTTTGTTGACCAAGACCGTACAGACCAGGAGAGAAGGAGTTCCCAAAGAAGCATGAGAGTACATTTCCCAGAGATGATGGAAGGGTGCTGAGAGGGGAAAGACACCCTCAAGTCACAGACTAGATGCTGCACACGGCCAGGGGCCATGCTTTACTTAATTTTGTGTACCATCCTGAAGCCCGACCCACGAGAAGCCCTTAGTAAACTCATGTTAACAAAACAAGCTCTAACAAAGTGGAGAATGGATCATCTGGGTACACAGTTTCCACTAAGAGTCCCACCAAGCCCTCTGGTGGATGCTTCCCCGTGGAATTAAAAAAAAAAAAAGCTCTTGGCCAGGAGCAATGGCTCATGCCTGTAATTCCAGCACTTTGAGAGCCAAGGCAGGAGAATCGCTTGAGGCCAGGAGGTCAAGACCAGCTTGGACAACATAGCAAGACCTTGTCTCTACAAACATTCAAAAATATTAGCCGAGCGTCGTAGCACACACGTGTAATCCCAGCTACTTGAGAGGCTGAAGCAGAGGGATCACCTAAACCCAGGAGGTCAAGGAGCGGTGAGCCATGATTGTGTCGCTGCACTCCAGACTGGGTGACAGAGTGAGACCCCAACAAACAAAAAAAGAAGCTCTTGCATACTCTATTTAGCCTTGCCTCCAGTTTTTTGTTTTCTGTTTTTGAGTTGGAGTCTCACTCAGTCGTCCAGACTGGAGTGCAGTGGCCGCTCCCGGCCACCACAGCCTCCACCCGCTGGGCTCCGGCGATCCTTCCGCCTCAGCCTTCCAAGTAGCCGGAACTGCAGGCGCGCGCTACCACGCCCGGCTCATTTTTTGATTTATTGCAGAGATGAGGTCTCACCAAGTTGCCCAGGCGGGTCTCGAACCCGCGGGCTCAGGCAATCCACTCACCTCAGCCTCCCAAAGGCGCGGGATGACAGGCTGAGCCACCAAGTCCGGCTCCAGTTCTTACACCCCAGTCCACTTGCCCTGTACCACCAGCTAGCAGAGAAAAATGGAATCTGGGGAGGTGGAGAAAAGACTTGGGCATCTAGAAAGAGGAGAGGAAAATAAACACCAGGCCAGAGAGACTGATTTTGGTTCCCTCCCACCTCTCATTTTCCTCAAGTTCACACAGCCTCTTTTAGTAGCAGAACTAGGGCTGAACTGGTCCACGCCCAGCCCGGTGTTCCTTCTGCAATTGTGACCTCTCACACATTTATGCTGAATCTTCACTCTTGTCGCTAATGTGATACAGTCACTTAGACACACTTTTAACACTGACAGGAAACACTGGGTTGTGCTAAGCAATTGGATTCTATTGGAAAACATCAGGTCACCACTGAATCCAGCACCACTTGTACCATAAAGGTACTCTTACAGAGCAAAACTTAGCAACATATCTTAAAAGTCTGTGCACACTTTGACCCGACAGTTCCATTTCCAGGCATTTATCCTAAAGAAAATAACCACAGATATGTAAAGAAACTAGAAAGGTGTTCATTGAGCATTATCTGTTAAGTGTAGGAAACCAGAAATAACCTGTGTCCAACAATAGGGGGGTGGTTAAAACAAGCAGAGCATCCAATGCAGCATCTAGATTCTTGTAGAAGAAATAGTAGATTACACGTAAACAAGTCAGTATAATCACAACAGACTAAGTGAAAATGCAGACTGTAGAATAACATGCAGTAAGCATTTTTGTAAAAAAAAAAAATTCCTACAGATAGGAAAAAAGGTAGAAAATATTAATAGCAGCAGTTATCTCTGGGTGGTGGAATTATAAAGAATTTTTTCACTTTATTTTCTTCACTTTGTCTTTCTAAATTTTCAACAAATAACAGATTTTAAATTACAAACAATTTTAAAACAAAAGTTACTTCTTATTATCCTATAGATATAGGTATGTGATGAATAGTGCCGTTAACAATGCTGAATATTGGCCATGTGTGATGGTTCACACCTGTAATCCCACCAGCACTTTGGGAGGCTGAGGCAGAAGGACTGCTTGAGCCCAGGAGTTCGAGACCAGGCTAGGCAACACAGCAAGACCTCATCTCTACAAAAAAAAAAAAAACCTCAAAAAATTAGCCAGGTATGGTGGCATGGGCTTGTAGTTCCAGTTACACAGGGCGGCTGGGACAAAAGAATCGCCTGAGCCCAGGGAGTCCAGGCGGGCATCAAAATGAGACCCTGACTTAAAGAAAAGAAGACTCGATACATTTCCTTCAGAAACCTCTTAATATTCGTCGGAGTAATCCAAAATTCGACCTGTTTTTCTTGAGTTCACTTCTAACAATTAACACTTACTGAATTACACTTAAAGTTTTTTTTCCTCCAGCTTACTTCTAACAAGTAGTTCTGGGCATATTTTCTCTTTAGTAACTTCTCTATGAACTTGCCACCTTTGAAGACCATGTCTCCCCTCAAAGACCTTTGAAGACCGTATTTGCCCTCAAAGACGCCTCTCTCAACATAAAAAGTGGTGGGGAAAAAAAACCCACCTGTGATTCTGGGTCACCTTTGTGAAAGAAAAAGCTGACAGACATACTGAACTGCTGATCTAAGGAAACTAACTGTTGGGTATCCAGGAAATAAAACCGTCCCTGCCCTGTGGTAAACTCTCCTCTTGGGTCAATCAAATCACTCCCTAGAATGCTAATGCCTACATATTGTGTGATTGCCACCATACTGTGTGACTGCCGCCATACCGAAATCCATTAAAACTTATGAAGCAGTAACAGTTTGTAAGAATGATCAAAAGCTGACATGCAGCCAAACTGTGACACTCTCACAGCATGCAAATGTGGAAAAAGTATACACTCCCTTGATTACAGGCCTCTTTGTCTGGAAAGCTTCACTTTGTTTGAAGAACTTTATCCTTAGGATCCTTACTCAGGTATTAGAGAATTTGGGGTGGACTCAATAAAAACAAACATAATTGTTTTGTGGAAAGGCTTTTTGTTAAAACAATAAAAACCTATGTCACATTAAATATTAGTTGTACTTAATTTGCAATGTTTTTAGAAATGTTATAAATGACACTAGGCAATGGTTATCTAGTTCATCTTCTTGCTATTTTCTAAATATGGGAATTTTTGAGCCAGTCATTAACAGATCACTAAGAATTGGTTTTGACCAGACAGCAAGTACCCTTTCAGAAAGCAACATCAATGCGTTTTGTGGCCTCCCAAAAGTCTTATTATTGAAGTGATCCCAAACCTGCCGAGACTTACCCCTGTGAAGGTAGCATACAGTACATAACAAGCATGTACCAGATGATCACCTGTCACTTGAATATTCCACAGTGCTTTCTGCTCGTGTAGAAAAGTGTTTTCTTGTGTGTGTGTGTGTGTGTGTGTGTGTGTGTGTGTGTTGGAGTCTCACTCCATCTCCCAGACTGGAGTGCAGTGGCACACTCCCGGCCACCGCAGCCTCGACCTGCTGGGCTCCGGCGATTCTTCCGCCTCAGCCTTCCAAGGAGCTGGAACTACAGGCGCACACTACCACGCCCAGCTAGTTTTTTATTTATTGTACAGATGAGGTCTCGCCAAGTTGCCCGGGCAGGTCTCGAACCCGCAGACTCAGGCAATCCACTCACCTTGGCCTCCCAAAGCGCTGGGATTACAAGCTGAGCCACCGAGCCCAGCAAAGAGTGTTTTCTCATTTAGACAATTTCTAATTTAGACAATTTCTAATTTGAAAAACACATTTCTTGAAAACTGAAAAATAGAAGTAATCTTGTCTCATTTTTTTGAGTTGTAGTCTCAGGCTGAGTGCAGTGATACACTCATGGCTACTGCAGCCTCAACCTGCTGGGTTCAGGCAATCCTTCTACCTCAGCCATCCAAGTAGCTGGAACCACAGGCATGCACACCACACTCAACTAATCTTTTGATTTATTGTAGAGATGAGATCTTGCCAAACCCCTGGACTCAGGCAATCCTCTCACCTCTGCCTCCCAAAGTGTTGGTATTACAAGCATGAGCCACGGCACCCAGCCTCTTTCTCATTCTTTAACTACCGAGGGGCCAAATTTAGAGACTAACTATAGTCTATATAATTCTTCATATAATAACTAGCTCATATTATCCTGGCTGAAATTTGTATTAATAATCATCAAAATGTTTTTTAAACCTGCCTATCTTGGTAAAACAATTAGAAATATGTTTATTATTGGATAATAGATGCAAGATAGACCTGGGCATGCACCTGTAGTCCCAGCTACTTGGGAAGTTGAGGCAGGAGGAACCCTTGAGCCCAGGAGTCTGAGTCCAGCCTGGGCAAGCAAGACCTTGTCTCTTGGAAAAAAATAACAGTAATCTGTTTAAATGTGTTTATATTGACGACCAGGATCTTCTTAACAGAGAAAGGCAAACGTACTTCCAAAATATTCATGAATCTTTGGCTTGTTAATGGTTCTGACCAAAGAAATATCACTTAGTTGTCATTAAGGAAATCATTTTGTTTTCTGACACAGATTCAAATTTTAACTGAAATTTTTAATTTACTATTTTAAAATACTGTGTTCCTTCTGAAAATACAACCTACTTCTGAACTGTGATCACATATCCGTAACCTCCCCCCAAAAAACTAAACTGACTTTTTGATACACAAATGCAGCCTAAATTGAGCATCACGCAACAATGTTTGAAATATTAATTTTATTAGGAAAACATTTGACAGTTCTGTTAGGTCATATAATCAGTCACCTAATTTTAAAATTATGTGGCCTGAGGACATTCATCACAATATGGGTTTCAAAAATTCATTCAACAAATATGCGAGCACCTGCGAGTGCCAAGCACTGGAGATAAAGGGTAAACGGGACGATTCCTGCTCCTGTGGAACTTACACTCCAGCAGGAGGGCAACGTCAAGGAAACATTACAGCAAAATGATGCGTGTCTGACAGAGGAAGTAGATGGCATTGCACCAGAGCAGATAATAGGGAAGCTAACCCCAGCCAGGGGGTCACAGAGACACCCCCAAGGAAGTGGGGTTTAAACTGAGAAGCAAGTACATAAGCTGAAGAGTAAGCGTTGAAGAAGAAGGGAGAGCAGAACAGTGAGGTCGGAGGAGCCTGACGCGGGAAGGGTCAAGGACTGGCAGAGGTCAAGGATGGCTGGAACTCGGCTCCTGTGAAAAGAAGAGTCAAGGAGATGAGATTAAAGAGGTGAAGATCAAGATTCTGGCAGGCATTCGGTGGCTGGCACTTCTTTACAAGAAACCACTGAAGGAGTTTTAGTAACAGAGTAACCTGGCCGATGGGCACTTCAGGGTGGCCATTCTAGCCACAGAGGGATGGACAGACGGGAATAGGTAAGACCGGATGCAAGTAGATGACTTCAAGGCCTATGGTAGTGAAAGATAAAAATAAGAGGGGACACTCAGGAGACAGGAAGTAAAATCAAGAGGAATTAATGACCGAGTTTGAGGTTCCTCTGAGACGACCAGAGCGGATGTCCAGTAGACCTGATACACATGAAGGTCTGGAGTTCAGGCAAGAACTGTGTTAAGAACTGCCAATGCACGGGGTATAGTGGCTCCACCTGTAATCCCAGCACTTTGGGAGGCTGAGACAAGAGGACTGCCTGAACTCAGGGGTTTGAGGCCTGCCTGAGCAACATGGTGAGACCTCGTCTCTATAATAACCCAAAAAAATCAGCCAGGTATGGTGGCGCATGCCTGTGGTTTCAGCTACTTGGAAGGCTGAGGCGGAAGGATCATCTGAGCCCAGCAGGTTGAGGCTGCAGTGACCATGAGCGTGCCACTGTACTCCAGCCTGGGTAACAGAATGAGGCTGACTCAAAAAAAAAAAAAGGTCAATGCAGAAATCATCTGAATTTAGATGGCAACTGAAGCTGAGAGGAGCTAAAATGGCCCAGCAAGAATAAATCAAACCATGAAAAAACACAAACATTTAAGAATAAGGAGATATGGCAGGACGGGGGCAGCGACCATGGGAGTTATTAGTTAATGGACAAAGAGTATCCATTTCGGATGAAGAACAAGTTCTGGAGATGGACAGTGCTGATGGTTGCACCAGTGTGAGGGCACTCCATGCCGCTGAACTGCCCACTTAAACAAGACTAAAATGATGCATTTTACGTTATATGTATCTTACCACAATTTTAAAAAATAATAAAGAGATACTTTGGTACTATTTGCATCTTCTAAAATAAGAATGTATTCATGTATTAGTAATGAAAATCAAGACAAATAATGAAAGTGGGGCAGGATCAGTAGAGGAAGAGGAATCTACAAAAACAACCAAAAAAGGATGGTCTAAGAGGTTGGCAGAAAACCTAGAGTGTTAAGTCCTGGAAGGTAAGGTCGGCACTTCCAAGGAGAAAAAGCTCCAACCGATTAGAAGGCTACGGAGTTAAATCAGATGAGGCTGGAAAAGAACCCACCGGTTTCAGCAACGTGAAGATCAACGAACCTTGGAGGGGGCAGTTGGTGAAGGAAAGGGTTGGGGCGAGGAGAGAGTGGGTTGCAAAATAGATCCCAAAGTGCAGACAATGAGAGTCTAATTATGGTGGGAAGGAGATAGGATGGTGGCTAAAGGGAAAAGCGATACTTTTAAAAAATGTGTTAAAATATCATCAAGCATAATCACCAAAACAATCATTACAGTAGAAATACAACTTCATGGAAATAATCTCAATCACACCTGAAATTTACAGATTACAGAATTTTTCATACTGTTTGATGGTTAGAAAGGATAAATGTAAACCATTATCTTCATTTTATGAATGGTAAAACCGAGTCACAGAGAATTTTCTCTAAAAAAATTTAAAAGGCATTGATATTCACTGAATAAATATCCTCACTGATTTTTTTTAAGGTAGAAAAGTACAATGCACTGTGTTTTTAAAAAATTACTGTAATAGCCATGTGCAAACAGTCTAAATTGTTAAAGCTACTACACGTGTCAGTTTTTGGTACATATTCAACAGAAAAATGTTTTCTATTCCAGTTACATCCTCAAGATGCCAAAGTCAGTCTTCTGTATGGGTGCGTTGAGGGCTGCGCTAATACTGAGACCCAGGACCAGTCTGGTGTCCGCTGGATCAATAATCCCATCATCCCACAGCCTGGCAAAAGAATGAGAGAAGAGTTATGAATGTATCACCAAGGCACCGTTTATATACTCCATGTCCAGAAATACCAAGGAGGTTTCCCTTCAGGTAAAATAGGCATCTACTTCACCTGTACACTATAATCTCACAACAGAAGCCATGTTCAAGACAGGAGAGAAAAGGGGGTGGGGAGGGGTGGTGATATGACTTTCATCCCAGGTCACCAGAGGATGTCATCTCAAACTTAAGAAACTGTGTCTAAAAGAAATCTCAAGATGATCCCTGGTTTGAAAATATTTTTATTTATGTCAGGAAGAACTTTCCCGATCCTTTTCTGCCTACACAAACTTACAAACCAAGTTAGTATATTCCTGTCATTAACATAGAGAGCCACATAAAAACAGGTAGTAATAACTTAATAAGAACCTTAAACCAGTCTTGCTGGAAAAGGTGAATTCCCCAAATTCCCCCAAGCTTGTAAGAAACTGAAAATTACCGAATAGGCTTCAGTACACGTTATCAATAAAACAGATACCTTCAAATGTAGGTCTTTATTTTTTGCTACAATCGAAAGAACAAGTAAATTTTCTGCTTGCAGAAGAAACTTTTAAGTAGAAATGCTAGTTTGCTTTCATTGACAACCTCAAATTTATAAAGAAAAATGAATGAGAAATACTACTTTTTAAAGGTTATTAGTAAATGGCAGTTTGCTTTCTTTAAACAAACTATCTTCAGTATCTGAACATAGCATCAATTATTAAACCATTCTTACACTGACAGACATGAACCAAATCTTTGCTCATAAAACATTAATAGGGACCCTAAAATATCAACAGCCAATAAAAAGAAAGCCGCTCTTGTCATCTGTAACCAGGTGAACTGATTACACGCCCTTCTGAAGCCTGCAGCAGAGGCATCCAGAAGGTACAGTGATGAAGGGGCTGGCGAAAAACACGGCCCAGGTAAGAGGTTCTAATCAAATGCCTGACAAAGATTTGATTATAAAAACAACTGAGCAGAAGCAAATTGGCACACTGCATGTGTAACGATGAAGAAAACGTTAGCATTTCCAGTAACAGATGATGATGCAGCTCTCTGAAGTGTCAGCTGGAACATGCTCAAGCCTAAGCAAACCAGAGGATTTCCTCTTTAAGCTGAGATTTCCTAAAGGAAGGCACCATCAGACAGCTTGAAAATTCTTTCATCTTTGAAAGAAAATAGTTGTCTCTATGCCACCAACTACTTCAACAGAAGGGTTAAATATCTACAAATGCACAGAAAATCTTATTGTCTTCTAACATTTATATCCAAAGATAAGTCTATCTGGGCCATTTGCTCTCCTGCCTTGGATACATTAAAAATAGTGATAATGTAAATATGAAAACAATACAGGTGTAATCTTCCACAAAAAATGACTTAGCTTAGCCATGGATGAAAAACAAGTTAACAGCTTCCACAAAATATGCTATTTTTCAAAGTTTAATATTTCAACTGTCCCTGTGCATTTCAGTCAAAATACTATGTGAAAAAAAAATATACAAAAGCTTACCATATGTACTTGTTATATTTTACATTAAACCTCTTATATGGTTTTCTATTGCTTCTTGCAGCCACTGGCTACTATATAAGTCTGTTTGCACAATGGTAAAAATAAGGAATCTACTTGCCTCTAAAAATCAAAGATTATATTTTGTTCTTAATTAAATGAACCGAACTACCACAACAAAACATACCTGTAAATCTGTTTGTAAAAATATACAGCTAACAAAAGAGAAACAGGCTTTTAAAAAATCCCAAATAGGGCTGGGGCACGGTGGTTCACGCCTATAATCCCAGCACCTTGGGAGGCCAACATAGGAGGATTGCTTGAGCCCACAGTTCGAGACCAGCCTGGGCAACATAGCGAGAACCAGTCTCTTTTAAAAAAAAAAAAATCCAAATGGTATTATTTGACCTCTCACACTAATTATATTCTTGAAAACCAGCATGTTGAGTCTTTGCACCCCCAGTGCTATGAGCAGTGCTTTCCACAAGGATGTGTTCAAATAACAGAAAGGGATTCTAATTTCTGATTTTCTTTTCTCCCTCCTCTCCAGTTTGCCTTCACCAGTAAATGAAATAAATCACAGCATAACCTAATTTTAGAAGACACAAACAGTTAATTTCTTTTTTCCATCTGCCCAAGAGATGACAGGATGACATGAAGCTTAGATTAGTTTTTGGAATGCAGAACATTAAAGTTGTTGAAAAAAGATCTGAAAGCACACGCCAGCAGATCTCCAGCTGAGACAGGCGTGATAATTTATTACCTCATTAAGTGGTATAAGAAACAAACACAGCCAACAGCTGCAAGCGTGTGTGAGGTAATTATCTGGTGCTGACACGTGGACCTTGGCTGTGACTAATCACCTCCCAAATGTGTGAGCACACTTGTCAACAAGTGCCAATAAGTGTTCAACAACCTCATGCTTACAATGGGGTAAAAACAAAATAATCAAAGAGACGATGTGACAAGAATCCATGCTTTTAAGCAAAAATTGGAACTGACTGCTGAAGTAACACAGCTGAGATTGTAACTTTTATTCCCAGCTCCTAGCATGGCCCACTTCTGGCTAACAGGGTCCCTGCAGTCCCCAGAAGCCTCAACCAGGGGTGGACAGACAGATCTACAGTGGATTCACTGGGAGGAGGAGCAGCATTCCGGCAGTAGGCATTCCCATTCGAAGGAAACAAGAGTACAAAATTGTGTCCAAACATTATCTTTTGGTTCTGAAGGCTGGACCATCCCGACTGCTCAGACCTCTGGAAAGCTGTGCCCTCCCTGACTGCCAAGATGCACCCATCAGGGAGTTAATTATTTTCTGGCTCCCACCTTGCACTGGAATAGTAAGGGTTCCCTTCTTCTTCAAACCTCTTAATGATGGGCTCTTTTAAAGCTGCTTCGTCAGCACTGGAGAACTAAAAGAAAAGGGACCATAAGTCAGCTTCAGTGGATTATTTAGATAATCTCAAGAAAAAAGAGACAACACATTGCATAAGTAATAATGTTCCAACTAACATTTGCAAGGTGACGTAGATTACAAGTGATCACTAACACATATGATCTCACCTGAGACATGAATATCAAATCAGTGCACCAATCACACCTCTCTTAGCAGAGACTACATTCTGAGGCTATTTCATGTGAGGTCAAAACCAAGGATACTGTGTATCATAGCAGGTACAAAAATGGGTGTGAATTATATAATACAACACAAGGGCTACATTACACTGAGAAGCCCCTAGTTAAGGTGAAAAAGTATGAGATTTTTCATTCAAAATAGCCAAAATTTTAAAGCTTAAAGAGATAAACTATCAACCACACTGTGAGTAACCTCTTCAGTCGATTTCCCAAACAACTGAGATATTTCTTCTTAAATAAAAATGTAATGGCTTCCCCATCAGTATTACAAGGATCAAGTGATAATTAATTCAGATGTAAAGATTTTCAGAAGAACTTATTTTGAAGCCCTGAAAAATATTTTCAGCTTAAAAAAAAATTCCACACCAGAAACAATGACTTATTTCAAATAAATCCTACTTCTTTTATGCAAACACTTGAATATTTTGAAATCATTTTATAGATCCAGAATTTTGAATGTGAACTACTAACACACTGAACTTTCATGTATAAAAACGAATGAATTCAAGTATCTGTATATCAAAGTCATCAAAAAACAACAATTTAATAAGAGGTTACCATGCTGGGCTACACAGAGTTTAAGATGCGTCTTCAAAATCTCAGGTAGAATTTCATATCCTACTTCTCCCACCCCCAGCCCAGTCACACACAAAGGAAAGCTATCCTTTTCCTTTGATACTAGTAGACACTACAGTGATTCTGAAACCTCAGTGTAAGTCTGCAAGATTCCCACGGCTTGGAAAAGACAGCCCGGGATACAAGGCATGGGTGGATCCATTCAGGGAGGCAGGACCACCCTCTGGTGTTACAGCATCCCACTCCACAAACCGGGTGGTACTAGATGATCCCTGAACGGAGCAAGCAGGGCCTCCCTTTCACAGCTTCCCATGGTGAGACAACAGCACACCTAAGCAACTTCAGAACACACATCCATCATTGTAAGGCTTGGTGCTTACACCACATAGTTAAAGTAACTAATAAAAATGAACGTGAAATTTCAAAAGACTCTCCAGCAGGGACATAAACAAAAGAATTCATTTTCAAAGCAGCCACTTGCTGATTTGCCTTTCATCAAGTTTTAAGTGCCCTTTGGGTTTTCTGAGGTACTCTTTCACCGTATAATGTTATTCAATTCTCAATAGATGGCTGAGTCCTCCCACTCGAGGTATCCTTAACAACAATCTAAAAGTAAAATAGGGAAAACAGAATTCTGCTGCTTTTGCTCATAGAATCAAAGAAAGAACATCAGACTTATTTAAATCTTCCTAAGTACAAACGACTAAGAATCAAGCATCATTACACCTCAGGCACTCACAGGCAGTTTCTGAAGTGCTTTCTTGGAAATTCTAAAAAATGTTTAAATGATCACAAAGAAGGTACCAAAATATAAGGTACAGAAAATGTGCGAGCAGGCCAAACTGCTGAAACAACTTCCAGGGCAGCAACTTTCAAATAAGGCAGGCAGCGCGTGTCAGACCCTGACATGAACACAGGGATTCTGGGCGCTCTGCTCCTTGGCTCCAGGGTGTGTACTGGTGACAGCCAAACCCAGAGATGAGGAGAAACGGCACTCACCTGTTTACCTTCCCGTGCCCTTCGGTCCTTGGCTATCGTGGCCAACACAGTGGCTGCCTGCTCTCCTCCCATCACCGAGACACGAGCATTTGGCCAGAGGTAGAGAAATCTCGGGCTGGGGGGAAGGAAAGAAAGAATGCACAAATTAATTCAACACACAGCACAGACTTCCAGAGGCCCAGGTTTACCTTTTAAATGAATGGCTCTTGATTTTAGCTCTACATTTCAATAATTTGGGAAGCCTTCAAAAATGTCCAAACGCCCAGAGCGCACCCAGACCAACCTCCAGAGGTGGAGCCCGAGTGTGGACATAATTTTAAAGTTCTCCATGTGATTCCGGGTATATAAGGGCTCACAGTATCCTCTTATTATCTGTGGTCATGCCCCGTTTTCCATCCTGATACTGATTTTATGTGCCTTGGCTCTCTATTTGTTCAGTTTGGGCAGGGGATTATCAAGTTTGTCAACCTTTTGAAACAATCCAATTTGGGGCTGTGCTGAATCTTCACTCCTATGTCTGCTCTTGGTCATGCCCTTCTCATTTTTCCTGGGTTTAATAAGCTGTTCTTCTCACCTTCAGAGCTGACTGCTCAGCTCATTGATTTTCAGTCTGACTTCTTATACATTTAAGGCTTTAAACTTTTCTCAAAGCAAGACTGTAGTGACGTCGCCCAAGTCTTAATGTGAGGCATTTTCATTATCAGCCATTTAAAATATTTCCTGATTCCCATCAGAGATTTCTTCCAAGTATTACCTTTAGCATGAAATTTAATTTCATCCTTCCACATGGTACAAATTATGGTATAACTGACTGAGATTTGTGAATGCCTTTCTGTATTTCAAACAAACTCATGTATTTTACACGTAAAGCATGCTTCTTTCAGAGAAAACTGTGACAACCACCTACCCAAATGCTCTGCCACACATCCCATAGTTTCCAGCCCCATACGAGCCCCCGATGATGACAGTGATCTTAGGCACTTGGGCACAGGCCACGGCAGACACCATCTTGGCACCATCCTTGGCAATTCCTTCGGCTTCATACTCTCTCCCAACCATAAATCCTGAGAGGAAGACCCGAAAGAGAGCCTCAGGGTGATGGAGGTAATGTGCAGAAGTCAATTCCACCAAGGCACTGGAAGGACATCTTTTTTCCAGCCAATTTACGACAAGCCTCTCACCCATACGACAAATCTCTATGTGAAACATACCCCAAAGAAGTTTGCTTGGAAAGATAAAATAAAATGTTCTCTGATCCCTTTTTCAGCTTTCTTAAAGCAGTTCATCTTAAAGCAGTTCATCTGGATGGACACAGAAATCTCCAGGCAACACAAGGATATAATCTACCTTCAAGCAACGGTCTCAGTGCAGCTGCGCGATGCTCAAAGAACGTGACATAGTGAGCTCAGGACAAAGGACCATGGTGGGCCCACCGCGAGGGCCTCAGCACTCACTGACCCAGTTCAAAAACACGGACTGTTCCTTCTGAAGGGATGCCTTAAAACTTTGATGAAAGAAAGATGAATGTTTCATAGAGACACCAACAGCGCCCACCAGTGACTCGACAGCAAGGCTAAAGAAACTTTTCCATGATAACTACAGAGCCCTTCACTTCCTGAAGCCCCAGCACTGGCGAGACTGCTCTGTGCTTTCACTGTGCCTTCCAGGGCTTGTGCTCCTCCCTCTTCACCACGTGAACACCAGGCCAGGCTTCAGCTGTCTCCTCCCAAGCCTGGCCTCCAGGGAAGGTATTCCTTTCCTCCATGTCCTGCAGGCCCCCTTACTCACTGACTGCCGCCGTTCCTGCTTTGCAAATCTCTAGTAGCTGGTCACCCAGCTCAAGTCCCATTCTTACCGGGAGCCTGTGTTCGTAGTGGTCCCCACAGGAATGACAACACCGCCCTTGCCTGTACTGGGCACGCCTCGTCTGCTCTCCCTTTCGGCCAGGCCCACAGAAGAGCTCGGGAACGCCTCGATCTACCTCATCTTGACTCCCCATAACATTCCAACCACAGCTAACTCAAATATCAGCTCCATTCAAGCACTCACCTCCATCCCGCAACCCGCCCCCCCGCTATTTTCTGGAGAGGATCTTGTCTTCAAAAAGAGTGAGATAATCTCGCATGGTTTTCTCAAATCCTTCTCTTTCCTCCCTTAAAAAAAAAGCTGCATAAGTAGGCTCCCTTTCGTTCTTTACTCTTATCTCAGTGTAAGAAATCAGAGTTGCTCAAAGACGTCCCCAGGCAGGCTTGGTGGCTCACGTCTGTAAGCCCAGCACTTTGGGATGCCGAAGTGGGAGGATCACTTCATCCCAGGAGCTCGAGACCGGCCTGGGCAATGTAGTAAGACCCAGACTCTACCAAATGAAAGACCGTCCCTGATCAGGCCTTTCCCTCTCTCGAGCGTTCTTCTCTACTCCCACCACGGTAAATACCATCTCCATATTCTCATGATGATGCCTACAGTTTCAGCTCCAGCTACAACACCACTTCTGTGCTCAAGATTCATTCAACTGCCTGCCACGGATCTCCAAATGGGTAGCTCACAGGTCCCTCAAGGAATGTTGTAAAACTAAACTCATGCTCTGCTCTCTGTCCCTATCTTGGTCAAAGCAAATCAAAACAAAATAAAACTATAGATATCTTCAAAGCACAATGTTTAAAGGTGCTAAGAGTGTCAAGAATCCAAGAACCATGATCACAAACTAGGTCCCTGGAATGGTTAGGCTTCAAATCCTTTCTATCTGCCTTTTCATATGGGCTGCCACACAGGGCTGCCATCTGGCTATAACGCCTCTCGAAATGCATCTAACCAATGCAAGCATGGAGGCTCACACCTATAATCCCAGCACTTTGGGAGACCAAGGCGGGAGCCCAAGAGTCCAAGACCAGCCTGGGGAACAGAGTAAGACCTTGTCTCTACAAAATATCAAAAAATTACCCAGGCATGGCGGCATGCAGCTGCAATCCCAGCTACTCCGGAGGCTAAGGCCAAAGGATCACCTGAGACCAGGAGTTCAAGGCTGCAGTGAGAAGTGATCATGCCCTGCACTCCAGCCTGGGTAACAGAGTGAGACTCCAGTTCAAAACAACAAACAAAAAACCTCATCCAAACAAAGATCTTAAACCTAAGTGGAGCACAGAGACAATGCTTTGGCATCCTAAAAGCCCTGCTGATCGACAAAGGCCCAACCCCATGTGAAGGAGGCTTGCCTGATCCCAGCACCTACTAAGAGCCTCTCCCTCTGAACCTGAGATAACCACATATGTGACCCCAAAGACTGGAGCTGGGGGTAGTTTTCTGCTAACCAACAACATATCTGAGTGCCTCTGACATGTCAGGCACTATGCAGCATACAAAGAAGGATGTCCGAGAATCACAGAATTCTAAGAAAGAGAATTCTAGAACTACAACAGACCTTAAAATCATATTATCCACCATGTTGAGATCATCTCTAGAACACGAAGTCCAGAGAGAAGACATAACTTGCTCAGGTCCGACCATTCTTTGGGGTCAAAATGCAAATCCCCAGACTTTGACTGAGGATGTACTTATCCATTTTTAAAAGATGTTGCTCCAGGTAGAATTAACTGCACAGCAAAAGATAAAAGACCACAGCAGGCGCTCGAAACCATTTAGGGGGAACACAGAGTCTGGGAAAAGAGAACCCTCTGTGGCAGTGATCGGCTGGTGCTCCGGGGCTTTCTGAGCATGTGGCTGGGCACTGGCAGGAGGAAAGGAGGCCGCCGAGTGCTGGTGACGCACACGACTCAGAAATTCCTTGATGTAGAAAAAACATGGATAATCTCCTCAGAATATGAAACGGCCATGAAGAAGAGGGCTAACCGTTCAAGGGGTTCTTGAAAGAGCATGTCCAAGGGAACTTTCTGCTCTGATGGAAGCGTTCTACACCTGTCCTGTCCATACCTGAGTGTCCCGTCCATACCTGAGCCACCCTGGGCAGTGCAGCTCTGGAATGAATGCAACCGTACTGATGAAGCTGTTTTCTCACCTGTAATGTTTTGCAGGAACAGCAGAGGAATATTTCTCTGACAGCATAACTGGATGAAGTGAGCACCCTATAAGCAAGCAACACAAAAATCTTTTTAAAAGGGAATTAATAATCATTACGCATCCCATAAATACCACAACTTGGGCCAAAGATGAAGAAGACTACCCTTTCTTTTACTTTTTCTTTTTCTTTTTAAATGTTATTTTATTTTAGAGATAGGGTCTCACTCTACAGTTCGGGCTGGAATGTAGTGGCCTGATCATAGCTCACTGCAGCCCAAATTCAAGGACTCTAACGATCTACCCACCTCAGTCTATCGAGTAGCTGGGATTTCCTAGCCACCATGTCTGGCTAAGAAAACCCTTTGTTTGGCTAGTCTGACCTTACATGAACAGTAATAATAACAGTACAATGCTGCCCCATTATCAATAGGACATGTGACTGTTTTGCACAATCACCTGTGTCATCATTGGCATGTGGCTAGAAGACAACTGCTGCTGGCCAGGCGCAGTGGCTCACGCCTGTAATCCCAGCACTTTGGGAGGCCGAAGCAAGAGGACTGCCTGAGCCCACAGGTTCGAGACCAGCCGGGGCAACTGGGCGAGACCTCATCTCTACAATAAATCAAGAAAAATTAGCCAGGCATGATGGTGCATGCCTGTAGTTCCAACTAGTTGGAAGGCTGAAGCAGAAAGATCGCCTGAGCCCAGCAGGTCGAGGTTGGGATAGTCGTGAGCGTGCCACTGCACTCCAGCCTGGGTGACGGAGTGAAACTCTGACTTAAAAAAAAAAAAAGACAACTGCTATTTCAGGGACGAAGTCAATTACTAACATTCCCAACAGCAAGAGAAACTTAAGTAACAGAAAAGAAAGAACTGGTGGCAGCAAGGATTGTTGAACTTTGCTATATAATTCTCTAGTTCTCCACTTGAGAAAAGACAGGACGTAAACCCTCCTGGGACATCAGGGGTGACAATCACATTTTGAGGACAATCTGACACTCTTTCACATATCAAGATGATAGTAAAATAGATCTTTCTTACCAACACTCCCCAAATAAATGGGATTTTTAATTATATGAGTACTAGAGACCTTTTAGCCTTGAGCTTAGGAAATTATTTAATAATACCAAAAAAAAATTCCCTCCCTATCTTCTAAAGATTATGTGAGTGGGAAAATTCTTATAAGCCCTTTCCCTTATGTTTTACTCTATTTGGAGATCCCTTTGACTCTGCTGGAAATGCCTTGGCAGGTACAAAGCTGCAGAATAATTGCTCAACCTCAATATGACTATGTTTACAAGAAAAAGAAAATCACACAGACCTTTGGGGCTTATTTCAACAAATGAAATGTCAGACTGAGGTCAAACATAACTCCTCCCGGGTTATCTGTGCCAAGTCAACAAATAAAACCAGGCAGAATTTGTCTGGTCTGTCTGACATTTCTTCTATTAAAATAAGTGTATTATATATTCATTAAAAGTCATTATTTCAAGAATACTTAATATTTTGGGACTCACTATATACTACTAAAAGAAAACAAGCAAAACCTCTCTATATATAGCAATACCAATTTAGTTAAAAGAAAAAACTAAGGAGCAATAATAAAACGTCACTAAAGGCTACTTTGGGTATCACAGTATAGGTGATTTTTATTTTCTTGTTTTCATTTTATAATTGAGTTGAGGGAACAATACAAATAGCAAAATATAGAAACTGATTTTATTTATAAAACACTCCACCCAATTATTCTTCAGGGAGGATAGGAAAGAGCTTGCCTGCCCAGCACTTGCATCAGCAAGAGACCCACTATCTTCCCATTTCCAAAAGGCAAGACACAATGAAGTTGCCCGAATGATGGGACAGAAGGCAGTAAGCAGATCCTGTCTCAGAACCACCTGGACGAGATCTCGGAACCGCTCCACACACGGAGACCTCGAGAAGGACTTTCAGGACACGCATTCCCTGTTTTCTTAGAAGATGCATATGCCCTCTCTAGCAATTATAATTCAAGTATCTTATAAGAATTTTCCTAAAATGAGTACACTGGATTTTCTAATAGTGCTCCAGATGGTTCATCACATCATGTTCATGTAAACCACCAAAAAACTATTTCAAATGCTAACACACATGCACAAACACACACGTACACAGTGTTCTGTTGCTAAGGCATCTGGTTAAACATTTTAAAAACATCTATGGAATAAGTTTTAACTTATTACTTGACCTTCAAAGTCAATTATATTATATTAAAACAGAAAATCTTGAAACATCTGTAACAGTACTTGCCTTTTTCGCAGACTCAGAAAAAAGAACTCCATTGTTTCCAATGATACCTACTGGGTATCCAAATATTCGAGCAAATCCTCAAAAGAAAATTCAAAGAAGATTTTTACTTTATGGAGGGTTTTAGTTCACAACAAAGAGGCATTTTATACATTTTTTAATCCAAGTTTAAAATGTAGGGAGATAGCCGGGCTCGGTGGCTCAGCCTGTAATCCCGCACCTTTGGGAGGCTGAGGTGAGCGGATTGCCTGAGCCCGCAGGTTCGAGACCCGCCTGGGCAGCGAGACCTCGTCTCTACAATAAATCAAAAAAACCAGCCGGGCGTGGTAGCGCATGCCTGTAATTCCGGCTACTGGGAAGGCTGAGGCGGAAGGATCGCCGGAGCCCGGCAGGTCGAGGCTGCGGTGGCCGGAAGCGGCCACTGCACTCCAGTCTGGGCGACAGAGGGAGACTCCAACTAAAAAAAAAAAAAAAAATGTAGGGAGACTTTATCTATAGTATAAAACAGCTCATGTCGCAATGTCTGCATTCCTAAAATACTAGAGCACAGTTTTTTTGCAAGTCACATGTGGTCATCCGTTTGTCTTTGGTTTGGTTAAATGCTTGGCTTAGGGTGTTACCCACTTATTTAATCCATGTATTCATTTAATATATCTGAGTGTCTAATATGCACCAGACACTAGAGATATTCGAAAAAAATATGGTATCAAAAAATTATTGAAGAAAAATTGACAGACAGAGAGTGTCAACATATTGGTAAGCCAGAACACTACATTTTTAAAGATTTGTGCTTTCCTTTACTGTGGCCATGTCTTGACTGATTGCTTACTTTATTAAATCATCGTGTTTATGCAATGTGATAAAATGTAATGTTGATTTGTTGACCACCTAGCTCTCTCTTTGTTTTCAGGCCTAAAAACCCAGCCAAAACCCTAGGCAGCACGTCCTCATTGGCACTGCCACCTAAAGAGCAACTACAGAGGGGTCCACTCCACTCCTGGTCCTGCCTCAACCCACACAGGTGGAAATCCAGCACATCACTCCCCAGTGAGATGCCACCCTGGCAAATGTCCACCCTCTCAGCTGAGTAGACATCCAGCCCATACTCAGCCCTGCCCGGGGCTCCGGGCACAGACGGGACGTGCTGAGCAGGCCACATGCCACCCTCTGCTGGGGACACCCACAGGAGAGGCCTTTTCTAACTGCCTGTTCCAAACCTGAGTTTCGTGTTCCTGACTGAAACGCCCCGCAAGCTCTCGGGCCTCCATACGGCGAGCGCTGAGGCCGGAGGAAACCCTTAAGAACTTCCAGGGACACCAGAGCCCCCGAACAGTCTGTCCCTCTCGCTTCTCACCGCCTCACGCTTTATGCCTCCCGCCCTCCCATTCTCCCGCCCGCCGGCCCTCACTCACATTCCCCTCCGCCTCCTCCCACTCTTCCCCTGCCCCAACTCGAGTGAACTCCAGTGCAGTCATGGAGAGGAGGAGGAAACCAGATGTGTCCCTGGCATTCCCCTGGTATTCGAGGGGACAAGATTGCCACAGTCTTTTAGCAAGTAAGGGACAAAGCCATAAAAGAAGATGGCAAAGACAGCCCATACAGCTTTAGCAGAAACAGCTTTGTCTGGCTTTAAACTGTTACACAATGAGGGTTATATCCTGAACTATTTGGTGACAAATCCTGTCTATATATCAGACAAAAAGCTCTTAATCACTTAAATACCTCACTACAAAAACATAAATTCCACCCTCAGTGTGATGCTTTCTCTTGCTCACAAATCAAACTAGGAGAATGTGGTACGATTTATCCTGAAGCCTCAATGCATATTTGCAACTTGGATTTTTGCTGCTAGTTTTTTTGTGCTCTGATATGTTATCTTCGACTAATTACTATATTTTCAAGCTTTTTAAGACCAAGTAAAATTTTTAAAATTTGTTCTGCCATTTGTCCTCAACAGATTATTATGATTCTAACATCTGTTAAATACTTTTCCTCAAAGGCCTAAAAGTTAACATTTTAGATGACAAAAGTAATTTTTATAAACATCCATATTTTGTTTTTCCAGACATGGTGTACTGTCCTGAGTCCTCACTCTGGTATCTGCATGTGTCGGCATAAGACCTACAGAGGCTGAGAACGTTTCATTTATTCTACATCCTTCTGGGAAGCTAAATATCACATAAAACTTCCTGGTTGAATAGCATACTAACGAGACAATGATGAAGTTTTCTACATAAGTATACTTACCCAAAGAAACAAAAAGAACTACAAGTATTTTCTGCCAATTTTCCTTTAAGAGCCTTTTTATACGGCTATCAGCCACAAAGTCACAGAGAAGGAGCCACACTACAGCATCCAGTCGTCATCAGTTGTGTGTGTGTGTATATAGGAGTCTCACTCTGTTGCCTAGGCTGGAGTGCAGTGGCATGCTCACAGCCACCACAGCCTCAGCCCGCTAGGCTCAGGCAATCCTTCTG
Organism: Cephalopachus bancanus; assembly: GCA_027257055.1. Classification (NCBI taxonomy): domain Eukaryota; kingdom Metazoa; phylum Chordata; class Mammalia; order Primates; family Tarsiidae; genus Cephalopachus; species Cephalopachus bancanus. Next base: position 427,254 of record JAPVLO010000112.1, on the reverse strand, counting down.
CCTCAGCCTTCTAAGTAGCTGGAACTACAATCACGTGCCACCACACCTGGCTAATTTGCTGGATTTTTTGTAGAGACAAGGGTTCGCCATATTTCCCAAGCTGATCACGAACCCCTGGGCTCAATCTTCTCACCTTCACCTCCCAAAGTGCTGGGATTACAGGTGTGAGCCACCGCACCCAGCCTAGTCATTATCATTTTAAACTCTTGGAATCTGTGAAGTCATTCAGCTACAAATGATCTTTATAAAACAGCTCCTTTTGAAAACTGACTCACATGTTTGCAGCACTCTAATAGCAAAGCTCATGCCAAGTATATCAAAGTCTTGAGATGAGATTGCTTATTTTCAAAGCATTAGAAAAATGTTCATATTTTCAATTCTTCACCTTTATACCTGTAACTAATGTGTCTCCATATAAGGCTTTGAACTCATTGAATCTGCTTCCATCCACGATTCTAGCAATGACCTAAAGAAGAAAAATAACAATGTCCCTGAGAAATTATATTACAAAAGATTTTTTTATTATTTATTTATTATTATTATTTTTTAATTATTTTTTTTGAGTTGGAGTCTCACTGTGTCACCCAGACTGGAGTGCAGTGGCCATTCCCGCCACCGCAGCCTCGACCTGCTGGGCTCCGGCGATCCTTCCACCTCAGCCTTCCGAGTAGCTGGAATTACAGGCACACGCTACCACGCCCAGCTGATTTTTTGATTTATTGTAGAGATGAGGTCTCACCAAGTTGCCCACGTGGGTCTCGAACCCTCAGGCTCAGGTAATCCACTCACCTCGGCCTCCCAAAACGCTGGGATTACAGGCTGAGCCACCAAGCCCAGCTATTATTTATTTATAAGGAAAACAATATACAGCGAAGTTGGCAATTTCACAAGTTTTCACCCTACACAGAAAATCTTCTCACTAGAATTTCACTTGACGTGCCTGGTTCATGCCCCAAAGTCATTCGGGCTCTGATTTCACAACCTCTCCATAAAGCAATAGCACCATGTTGCATGCAAGAGGGCAGAAGAGACTCCAAGGGCTGGCTGCTAAACTTAGAGCTGCAGGGACTGTTCAAATGTATCGGTGGAGGTTCTGGGGCTCATCAGAAAGCAGAGCATAGACGAGGCTTAGAGTCAGAAGACACAGGCTCCATCTGTTTCACAGATGATTTGTGTCCCGGAGTAAGTCATTTCACCCCTCTGAGTCACAGTTGTCACTTCTGAAATGATGAAACGAAGCAGTGAAGACATGATGTACTCGTAGTAAAGAAACCCAAGAAAATAATGCTGAGATGAAGAGCCAGCTCTGACTCCCAGCTCTCCCACAGAAACTAGAGTTGGTTACCTAAAATCCTCTAAGCCTCAGTTTTCTCACTTGTTAAAAAAATAACAACACTTAAAAAGGGTTAACTAAAGCATACTGCCTGGCTCTCATTTGAAGATAGCTATTATTATTATTAAGCCCTTAATAAAGATTCATGGATTCTGAATCTGGTATACTTGAAGGATCACACACATATATACATTGTTAATCTAAAAGGAGTAGAGCCAGATGCGGTGGCTCATGCCTATAATTCCAGCACTTTGGGAAGCCAAGGTGGAAGGACTGCTTGAACCCAGGAGTTCAAGACCAGCCTAGGCAACATAGTGAGACCTTGTCTCTACAAAAAAATTAAAAAATGAGTCAGGTGTGGCGCATGCCTATAGTCCCATATACTCAAGAGGCTGAGACAGAAGGCTCACCTGAGCCCAAGAGGTCAAGGCTGTAGTGGGCGGTCCTCATGCCACTGCACTCCAGCCTGGGTGACAGAATAAGACCCTGGCTCAAGTAAATAAATAATAAAAGGAGTAGAAGTTACTAAATTGTTTATCCTTGGGACTTATCACTATATACCAGGACTATTTCAAAAAGTTCCAAATGTGAAACATACTCTAAAGTTCAGAAACTATTGTAGATGATGACATCACTTTTACATAGTTTGCACTTCCCTTTTTATGTTTACCACATCAATCAAAGTCTTTTTTTTAAGACACAAAGGCTGAAAAAAGGGCCGGTGTTTTCCAACATCTTTCTCTCCATAAAGTAAAAGCTAACTTTGAATTCTTTTTAGTTATTTTCCCAAAATACTCAATAATATAATGGGAATATAACAATTATCTGTTTTAGGTGCTATATACCTCTCAAAATGTACCTTTTAACCAGCAATCAACACATAACTCTCATTCTTCCACGTGAAGAGAAAGCTGCTCAAAAGGCTGCAATCTAGGGCAGGGTTCCCCAACACCCAGGCCACGGACTCCATGGCCTGTTAGGAACCGGGCTGCACAGCTAGGTGAGCAAGCGAAGTTTCATCCGTATTTACAGCCACTCCTCATTGCTTACACAACTGCCTGAGCTCCATTTTCTGTCAGATCATTGGCGGCATTAAATTCTCACAGGAGCACAAACCCTGTTGTGAACTGCACATGCGAGGGATCTAGGTTGTGAGCTCCTTATGAGAATCTAATGCCTGATGATCTGGGGTAGGGCTGAGGCGGTGATGCTAGCGCTGGGGAGAGGACGCAAATATAGCCGCTAGCAGTGAGGTTTGACAGTGTATCCCCCCATCCTCCCAATCCATGGAGAAACTGTCTTCCCCAAAACCAAAAGGGCTGGGGACCACTGATCTAGGCCATTTCATTAAAACTACCTCGTATCTGCTTTACAATTAACACCACTGTGCCACATAAAATATATTAACTTGTCTTCACAAAAACTCCAAGCTTCAGGCAGCAGACAAATAATATGGTACTACTCCTGTTTCTAGAAGTACAAACTGCTGATCAGAAAGGTTAAATCCCAGCACTATGACTGGGGGAGTGAAGACTGGCACCCAGCTCAGATGTCAGTACCATCCCACAGCTCCAAACACTAGTAAGACATCCACACAAGGTTTTTTTTTTTTGCTATGATGGAAAATATAAATTATATTCACAATGATGAGGATGAATAAGTAGAAGACAGAAGTCCAGGTTAATATTTAAGAAGGCAAAAGTATTTTTTTAAAAAATATTTCTAGACTGGGCTCAGTGGCTCAGTCTGTAATCCCACGCTTTGGGAGGCCTAGGTGAGTGGATTGCCTGAGCCCAAGGGTTCGAGACCTGACTGGGCAACCTCATCTCTAAAATAAATAAAACATTAGCCGGGCGTGGTAGTGCGTGCCTGTAGTTCCAGCTACTTGGAAGGCTGAGGCAGAAGGATCGCCGGAGCCCAGCAGGTTGAGGCTGCAGTGGTCAGAAGTGTGCCACTGCACTCCAGCCTGGGCGACAGAGTGAGACTCCAACTAAAAAAAAAATATATTTTTCTATTAAAATGAAATTGAAACAACAGGAAAGCATATACTTGTCTCTGTTTTGTTCACCTCTGTATTTCTGGCACCTGAAACAACACCTGCACAGAACACATACTTAACAAATACGTTGGGTAAATCAAAACATGGTTATGCTAAAAAGAATGAATTCTCAGTCATCTAGAAAGCATTGTTACCTGGAAAAACTCATTTTTCAAGTGTATCAGAGTGTTAGTACAATTTTTTTCTGTGCCTATAATTAATCAAAAGTCAAGCTAAAACCCTAATTCATAAATTTACAGTTAACTATGTCACCTTACCAACATAGAATGAAGCTCCATAAAATACAGATGTAAGACTCTAGCAATAATAGGATACTGCCTAAATAAATAATTGTACACACCATACAATTGAATACTACATTCATCAGTTCATTCAAAAAATAGGCAGTGAGTGACAATCTTGTTGTCAAGCACTATTACAGCAATTAAGCAAGACATAGCTGTAGAAAATGTAGAAAAAGTAAGAACTTTTTTTTTTGAGTTGGAGTCTCCTCTGTTGCCCAGACTAGAGTGCAGTGGCACATTCACGGCCACCACAGTGTTGACCTGCTGGGCTCCGGCGATCCTTCCGCCTCAGCTTTCCAAGTAGCCGAAACTACAGGTGTACACTACTATGCCTATCTAGTTTTTTTATTTTACTGTAGAGACAAGGTCTTGCCAAGTTGCCCGGGCTGATCTAGAACCCTTAGGCTCAGACAATCTACTCGCCTCAGCCTCCCAAAGTGCTGGGATTATAGGCTGAGTCACTGAGCCCAGCCTCATGAAGAACTTTTAAAGACACAGTGAGATGTTTATAATTTAAACTGGCAAAAAACCAGAATGTTTTAAAAACTAAACACACATACACACACACAATCTCAACTACATAAAAATGTATATGGCCGGGCGTGGTGGCTCACGCCTATAATCTCAGCACTTTGGGAGGCCAAGGTGAGAGGTTTGCCTGAGTCCACAGGTTTAAGACCAGCCTGGGCAATTTTTACAGTAAATAAAAAAAAAAAAAAATTAGCCTGGCATGGTGGTTCCAGTTACTTGGAAGGCTGAGGCGGAAGGATCGCCAGAGCCCAGCAAGTTGAGGCTGCGGTGGCCGTGAGTGTGCTACTGCACTCCAGAATGGGCAACAGAGTGAGACTCCAACTCAGAAAAAAAAAGTATAAATATACATTAAGCCAAAACATCAAAATACCAGTTGCCTTCTCTAGATGGTGAAATTATAAGCAATTTTATTTTTTTCTTTTCTGTGTATTCTACATTTTCCAGAACTAATACTAATAATGGTTTTATAGTCAAGGAGGAAAATAACATAAAATATTAAAACTTCTAGCACCGAATCTGATATTCAGATAACTTCCTAGTTTAAAAACTATTCTGCCAGCCATGGATACTGAACAAAATAAAAGGCTACATGCTCTATGCAAACACTAAAAGTTGTCCATTGAAATTACAGAAGACTATGTCGAAAATGTGTAACCATAGCAACATTCTCAACTATAACCAGGTCTAATCTTTGCTAATGTCATACTGATCTAAAAGGGTGTGTTTTTTCTCCCAATAATTCACTGACATTTATTTCATCCACTTCCCAAAATAAGAACAGTGAAAAGGAACAGTTGAAAATGGTGAAGTTGCCGCACCTCATTCCTAAATGTCCGCAGGAATGCGGAGTCCTGTTGATGAACAAATCACGCTTTGTCATGACGCAACGAAACTTCCAGTCATTAAGAGGCTCCCTCTCTCTTTTAGCATTTCCTGTGCACCACTGATACCTACACTACAAAAAGCTGCCATTCCCAAATGTATCACTCCTAACCAAGCCCCCCATCAGTCCCCTAAAAAGGATCTTAACAAACTTCAGCACTGAAAATGGATACACATTTTTAGCTGGTTTACAGCTCACAGTTCCATTTTTACATACCTCTCGAATATCAAAGTTCCTTTTGAGGTTGGTACCAACTATCCCATACAACTCATCAGCAGGAAATAAAGGATCTTCAGAAGGTTCAACGGTAACCTGCAGAAATAAAGAACAATAGTATTAACCTATTTAAAGACATGATTTCAAGGTGACACGAGTCAAAATACTTTTCAGGAAAATAAAAGATATAAGAATAATAAGAATATATCCTACTCACATCCAATTTCTTCTGATAATTTAGACTCCTCACAATCTTCCTAGTTAGGTGAAGGGCATGGTGGTCATCCAAAGCATAGTGGTCAGTTACTCCAGACTTTCTACAAAGTAAAGCACACTAAAATAATCAGAACAAGGAATATAATTAAGTGTCTTCAACCCCAAATATCTTCTCTAATCTAAGGAAAACAGCACCTTTACTTCCAAGACATACAACATCATCTTATTTGGCCCTCCTAACAGCCCTGGCAAACAGTATTATCCTTGTTTTATAAGCAGAAAAAACTGAGGTACACGTAAGTTAACTACCTTCCCAAGGCCGTGAGCAGCTGTATAAGAACCCACATCATCTGTTTTTCAACCTTGACCTTCCTCTGCTAGACCACAGGGCCTTGCTGATGAGGACTTCCATTAAGTGTTCATTCCTTGCACCTCAAGCAGAATTGTACATGACGAAGGCCAGCCACAGATGGCACACTTGCATGATGCTATTGATCCTCACTCACAAAATGAACACATTCTATTCTACTGATCATAGTGCAAGCCGTTTATACTTCGCTGAGCTTCTAACGGAGATGCCAACTGTGTCCTCTCATTTCTGAGATCTCTGAGCCCCCTCCTCACAAAGCTATAACCAAAGCAAGCCATCATCGGTCACAAATAAAAAGGCTTGAATACCATGAGTAAAAATGAGAAATGATACAACGGTTCTGTAGCAAGGGCTATGGTTCTGTCAATTTCAAGTGCCATGAGTGAAGCACCAGCTCACTCTAGTTATTAGTAGTCTCCATTAGATGGCTTGTGACTTCAGATATAGATATACTGTCACTTGCCATTTTAAAAAACTGTAAGGTCAGACCAAAAAAAGCCTTAAAAAAATAGAATGTGTTCATTTTATGAGCGAGGACTAAGTTCCTGCAATCTGAATTCTGATGTCCTGTCTGAGGAAAACACCAAGCCCTTGGGAAACGGGTCTTAGAGGTGGACTCTCAGGGATGCCACAACAGCCTCAGGACTGGGTGTCCCCAGATGAGCAGAGGACACACTTACTCCTCTCCACAATCCGCAGGTGCCTCACACATCACAGACCCTTCGACTTTTTAAATACAACACTTGATGACTGACCGTATCTTTGAAATGCTTCACGCCTCATAACATCTACAGCTGCTGTCTTCTAACTACACTGTAATTGAGTAAACAAAGAGAAGCAGAAGAAATGATTTCTAAATCAGTAAATATTTAAATAAAATGCTTCCTGCCCAGTATTTACCAAAACAGCAGGAAAGTGAAACCTTTGATGAGACACTATATATAAGTAAGACTTTGTGTCAAATTAGCTCTCAAGGATGACTTAAGAGAGGTATAAACACAAATTTATAATGCAAGAGAACACAAAGCAACTTGTGACTACTAAATTTTATGGCATTTATCCAAAAAAAGTCAGCACCACCCACTCATTTTCCCACTATTTTAAACAAGCTATTATGAATAATAGTAGTAACAGAGAGCTTACTGTGTACCAGACATAGTGCTATGAGGTCAGCACTATTAATATCTACATTTTACATATAAGAAAATGAGATGGCCAGGTGCAGTGGCTCACGCCTGTAATCCTAGCACTTTGGGAGGCAGAGGTGAGAGGATAGCCTGAGTCCAGGAGTTTGAGACCAGCCTGGGAAAGACGGTAAGATTTTGTCTCTACAATAAAATTAAAACAATTAGTCAGGCATGATGGTGCATGCCTGTAGTCCCAGCTACTCAGGAGGCTGAGGCAGAAGGTCAAGTCCAGCAGGTCGAGGCTACAGTAGCTGTGATCACGCCACTGCACTCCAACCTGGGCAACAGAATGAGACTCCAACTCAAAAAAAAAAAAAAAAATTTCAAAACAGAAAGAAAGCAAAAGAAAATGAGGCCCAGGAAGGTTAAATCAAAAGGGTAATAAGTGTGACATATAGAAGATAAATTCCAGGCCAGGCACGGTGGCTCACACCTGTAATCTAAGAACTTTGGGAGGCCAAGGGGAGGGAGTTACTTGAGTACAGGAGTTCGAGACCAGGCTGGGCAACATAGTGAGACCTCATCTCTACAAAAAAAAATCAGTAATGGTGCATGACTGTAGTCTCAGCTACTTAAGAGACTGAGATGGCTGGGCGCAGTGGTTCAAGCCTGTAATCCCAGCACTTTGGGAGGTGGAGGCAAGATGATTGCCTGAGCTTAGGGGTTCGAGACCAGCCTGAGCAACATGGCGACATCTCATCTCTACAATAAATTTTTTAAAAAATTAGCCAGGGGTAGTGGCACATGCCTGTGGTTCCAGCTACTTGGAAGGCTGAGGCAGAAGGATCACCTGAGCCCAGGTCAAAGCTGTGGTGGCCGTGAGCATGCTACTGCAGCCTGGGCGACATAGTGAGATTCCGACTCAAAAAAAACACAACAGGTAGCACTCATCACAGAGGAGAGCCAATCACAAGAGCTAAAAAAAAAAAAAAAAAGTGGGGGGGTTGGACACGGTGGCTCAAGCCTGTAATCCCATCAATTTGGGAAGAAGAGGTGAGAGGATTGCCTAAACTCAGGGATTCGAGACCAGTCAGGGCAACTTGGCAAGATCTCGTCTCTATAATAAATCAGAAAAATAAGATCACGCCTATAGTTCCAGCTACTTGGAAGGCTGAGGGGAAGGATTGTTTAACTTCAGCAGGTCGAGGCCGCAGTGGCTATGAGGGTGCCACTGCACTCCATCCAGTCTGGTTGACAGAGTGAGACTCCAGCTCAAGAAAACAAAAAAGAAGAAGAAGAGGAATATAAATTCAGAATCTACACCCCCTAACTTAATATATTGTCCACAGTTTTAAAAAGCAGTCAAAATTGATTAAGAATTAATGTTTCCTAAATACTACCTTCATCTCCTTCCTTTGATTAAGCTCCTACAAACAACAAAGTCCAGATTGTTGCGTGCCCTAAACTCACCCTTTTTTAAGCAAGGCCTCATTCCCTCCAGGTTGAAACATTCACCCCAGCCAAGCAAGTCACTTTACTGTCCCCCTGTAATGGTCAGCAAATGGCGGATAAACAGAGATCTACATTTTTTTTTTTTTTTTTGAGTTGGAGTCTCACTGCCACCCAGACTGGAGTGCAGTGGCCGCTCCCAGCCACCGCAGCCTCAACCTGCTTCGGCGATCCTTCCAACTCGGCTTTCCAAGTAGATAGAACTACAGGTGCACGCCACCACACCCGGTTAAATTTTTTGATTTATTGTAGAGATGAGATCTCGCCTGCCCAGGCGGGTCTCGAACCCGCGGGCTCAGGCAATCCACTCACCTCAGCCTCCCAAAGGCGCGGGATTCCAGGCTGAGCCACCGAGCCCGGCGAGATCTACTTTTAAATAACGCAGCATCTCTGCCCCCAGAGCGCACTCGCCACAACAAACAAGCATCTGTTCCAACTCGGGCAGAGCTTCACCTCCCAATCCAGGTCCTTCACTGACTCAACCCTACCTCACTCATTCCCTTAATCATTCTTCCTTTAGCTTTGAGTCATAAAACTGGAAGCTTACCGGGCTCGGTGGCTCAGCCTGTAATCCCGCGCCTTTGGGAGGCTGAGGTGAGTGAATTGCCTGAGCCCGTAGGTTCGAGACCCGGCTGGGCAGCGAGACCTCATCTCTACAATAAATAAAAAAATCAGCCGGGCGTGGTGGCGCATGCCTGTAATTACGGCTACTCGGAAGGCGGAGGCGGAAGGATCGCGGGCGCCCAGCAGGTCGAGGCTGCGGTGGCCGGGAGCGGCCGCTGCACTCCAGTCTGGGTGAGAGTGAGACTCCAACTCAAAAAAAACCCCCAAAAAACTGGAGGCTTTATTTTGTCATTCTTTTTAGCTCATTCATTTGCTTCGCTTATCGGAATACTTAACTTCTAAAGCCTCAAGGGCAAGGACTAGGCCTGAAGTGTTTCTCTGTCACCCATAACTCTTAGTACAATCAATCTGCCCACAGTAAGTGTTCAACGAGAAAGGAATGAATGAAAAACTGAGGCGAAGCCTCCCTAACCCACTACTCAAAAGGCATCACAGTGTTCTGACAGCTGCTCCCTATCATCCTTCCCTAAGTTCAGTGATGAGGTCTACTTGCCATTTACATCTGCGTCCCTTAGGCCTGAGCCTGGCCCCTGCCTCTATCTACATTCCCAGCGAGGTGAGCTCGTCTAGCCCCACCGTTCAAAGTTACACCTCTACACCGACGATGCCCAAAGAAGGCTCTCCAGCCCTCACCTGGACTCCAGACTCATAGCAGCTGCCCATTCAGCAATGCCTACTTGCTGTCCCGCAGGCATCTCCAATTTTCCATCAGGTGAGAGATGAAGGCTTGATCTGGCCACCCCTAATTCTGCCCCTTCTCTAGTCATCCCAACTTCAATCAAGGAAACATTAAATGTCACCATCTTTGTCACCTCACTTTCTTATACCACATATGTAAAGGCTATCAATAAGTTCCTCCATTCCACCTCTAGAACAGAGCTGCATCTGTTCACTGACCACCACCACAACCATCTAAGCCCCGCATCCCTCACCTATGCAATTGCTAGAACCACCCACCTGGCCCCACTTAGCTTCCTGCCAACCCTCCAAGCAGTCTCCACTTGGCATCTGGAGGGATTTTAAAATAAAATTTTGACCAGTGGCTTCCAAATTGCTCTTTAAAAAATAGTCCAAATCTCTATCGAGCAATTATGATGCTAAACAGCACAATAATAATAATGATGGAAGATGACATGGATGGGCACTTATTTAAAACAGGTATTGCTTCAAGCAGCCCACATGGATTCCATCTCACTCACTCCTCAGAACAATCTAGGAGGGGGGTGGCCTTCTTAGTTCTGAACCCTAACCTGACAGACAGTGATGTGAGGAGCAGGGTACCCCTGGCTCAAAAGCCAGCTCTGCACATCTCTGCCTGAATCCACATAAAGAGGCGTCATGTGAGTAGCTTGAAACCAGCCATGGTGGGATAGTTTGTACCACAGAAATAGGCAAATGCCACAAATCTGGGCTTCTTTTCTCCCCAGAGAACCAGCTGCTGAACACTTAACTGCACACCACTGGGTTCGAGCCACCCCTACAGATGCATTCCCTACCCTCCTCCTTGGAAGGGCTTATCACATATCAGCCACACTTACTTCACTATGCGGCCATTATTTGCTACTGCCCACCTCCCTGACCAAAATAAAAGTTCCTCGAGGTCAAAGACAGCATCTACCTTGTTATCTCCAGCACCTAGAACAGTGCCTGCCACATAACAGGTGTTTAATGAATGTTTGTTAAATAAATAAGAAACCCATCTCTAGTTCTCTCGAAAAGCTGATGCTCTAGCTTGGAAATACAACCTACAGTTCAAAGAACTGAATGTTAAAACAGCAAATCAAGAATAAATGAACTGTGGTTTGCTCTGGCAAGGTTAGCACCAGGAAAAAAGAATGTAAAATTTATCGTGTGTGTGTGTGTGTGTGTGTGTGTGTGTGTGTGTGTGTAGAAGTCTCACTCTGTGTGTGTGTGTGTGTGTGTGTGTGTGTGTGTGTGTAGAAGTCTCACTCTGTCGCCCAGGCTAGAGTGCTGTGGCACGCTCGTGGCCACCTCAGCATCATCCTACTGGGCTCTGGTGATCCTTCTGCCTCAGCTTTCCAAGTAGCCGGAACTACAGATGCACACTACCACGCCCGGCTTATTTTTCTTATTTATTATAGAGAAGCGGTCTCGCCAAGTTGCCTGGGCTGGTCTTGAACCCGTGGACTCAGGCAATCCACTCTCCTCGGCCTCCCAACATGCGGGGATTACAGGCTAAGCCACCGAGCTCAGTCATAAAATCTCTCTTAAACACACACACAACCCTGGAAAGAAACAACTCTTTCTGTTTCACCTGCAGTGAAGATCAGCACCTCCGAGGTCCTCAGCAGACACCTCTTCTCCAGTTGCCGCTTTGACCTACAGCAAAGATAAAAATCAACAGTAAGACTGGCCCACCAGAGATAAAAATGCTTTCCTAACATGCGCATCTCCTCACCTGACTACACCTACACTCCTTCTTCCAGAGTTAAAGAGCACTGTGGGTTCTCGTTCCACCCACCTAGCCAACCCAGAGAATATGGTCTCCACTCTACAGCCTGTAATCCCGCACCTTTGGGAGGCTGAGGTGAGTGGATTGCCTGAGCCCGCGGGTTCGAGATCCACCTGGGCAACTTGGCGAGACCTCATCTCTACAATAAATCAAAAAATTAGCCAGGCGTGGTGGTGCGCACCTGTAGTTCCAGCTACTTGGAAGGCTGAGGCGGAAAGATCGCCAGAGCCCAGCAGGTCGAGGCTGTGGTGGCCTGGAGCGGCCACTGTACTCCAGTCTGGGCGACACAGTGAGACTCCAACTCAAAAAAAAAAAAAAATCTGAACTGCATCCCAAAGAATGTGCCTGCAGCCCAGAGCCTGATCTGAGCCCAGGCGTTCCTGACCTGAAAGCCCGGCCTCCTTCCCTACCCACACGTGGTCAAGCCTTTGTGGCTGAGCGTGTACTCCTCCCACTACCTGGACTCCCCGCTCCTTCTCACCCAGCTGGTGAATTCCCACTTTTCCTTCAAGTCCCACCTCAAGTCGTCTGCTCCATGCAGTGTTCCTGACGTACTCAAGCCTCCTCAACATGAGTGACACTCCGTGGTATTCACAGAGTCTTCCTTGCCCACCCACATCCAAGGGGATTCCACTTATACCTCCACCAGGGCATCTGAGGGACGGCCTCTCAGGAATGTGCATGTATCTCTGTGGTCTCCTTTATACTATGAATTCCTTGATGTCAGGAATTGTGATTTATCCACCTTGAATACTCAATAACTATAATCACAAACTCTGTGTAATACCTTGAAGGCAGGGCAAATCTGCAAGAGTACCTAAATCTAAGATCCAGCAGAATATGCCCAAAAAGAAAGAAATCTCAAATAATACATAATGACTTAATTATAACTTGAGAAATTTTACCAGGAAAAAAGAAAGAAAAATCATTCAATGCTAAATGCCAATCTGGAATTGTTTATTGAGTTTCTACTTCTTTGGGTTGATTAATTTGTTGCTTTTTCTTCAAACAGGAAAAGTTTTTATAAGAATAATGAACACTAATCTAAAATATAACACAGAGGGGTTGGAGGCTTAAAAAAAAGGAAAATACAGCATAGAAATGACTTATTACTCACTACATCAAAAGCTCTGTCTTAAATAAAATATCTCTCCACAGGGAGAGGAAATTAAAATTTTCACCTCCAATTATTCCACCCCCAGAACTAAAGTTTGGTTTTCTTCTTTCTAAAAAACTTCAGTATAAAATATCATTCAGTCCAAACAATACTAACTATAAGAGTTGTCTGGATAGTTAAAATTGTAAAAAGGAATAAACAACACCTATACTACATTTATTTTCGGGGATCTGACTAATACCAACTGAAAAAATAAGGATTTGTCATCTGTTAATATTTACTGAACACCCACAATGTGTCTAATACTGTGACAGGTACAAAGATGATTAAAGTCAAAGAGAAAATTAAAACAGCTCATTCTACTAAACAACAGTTTCAGAAGATAAACAAAAGACAGAAGGACAAAAAGCTCCTTCAAAAACTTGTCTTACTATTTATTTTTTTCCAACCACCCTGAGCTACTAAAAGCTACAGCAATTAAACCCTCACTGTGTGTGAAACCTCCAGAGCCTCTTTTCAACCTCAAGAAAATGCAAGTCAGAATTTAGAATCAAGCGGCAAAGGCTCCTGGTGCTTTTTTCTCCTGCCGAGCACAGACCTTCAAAGGTGGATGGCTGAGTGAGGCTCGGGTCTCTCCCAGAGCTCCGGGTTTCTTGGGCTGTGGAGCAGCCTTTTCTTAACATACAAGTTAAATCGGAACCCACTGAAAGGATGCTGTAACGACTGACCCTTGGGCAAAATCTTCTCGTTAAAGCCCTTCACATGACTCCAGCTTTACGTTCTGCCTATCATTCCAAAAAGATATTTTCAAATTTTTGCCGTATCTTTACTCATTTTCTAATAAAACATAAACAAGAACTGCTCATGAAAGTTCGTAAACTTTACTATACAAAGTTAAATTTTGAATGTGTCTTCCTCTCATTAACCAATGATAGCTATCACACTCAGGCAAGAAAAATATTGAAAAATAATAATACTGCAGGCTTTTTAACGATGTCTTGAGACTTTGGCCACATTTGAAATGGCAGCTTTTCTACCTGATCCTCAATAAAAGTTGTTAAAAATTAACACAATCACCAGGCTGGGTGGCTCAGCCTGTAATCCCGCACCTTTGGGAGGCTGAGGTGAGTGGATTGCCAGAACCAGCGGGTTCGAGACCCACCTGGGCAACTTGGCGAGATCTCATCTCTACAACAAACCAAAAATGAGCCGGGCGTGGTAGCGCACGCCTGTAGTTCCAGCTACTTGGAAGGCTGAGGCGGAAGGATCGCCGGAGCCCAGCAGATCCAGGCTGTGGTGGCCGGGAGCGGCCACTGCACTCCAGTCTGGGTGAGAGTGAGACTCCAACTCAAAAAAAAAAATGAAAAAAAATTAACACAATCTTGGGAAATACACTTATTTTACATCAAAGCATAAGCACTATTTAACATACTCTTTTTAGTAAATTTGTATTCGCATTGTAAAATTAAAGATGATTCTTTGACAAACTTTTGAAGCAATAAACTTTCTGAGAGAGAAATTCACCCTTTTAAGTCATACAATTCAGTGGCTTTTAGTATATTCACAGGGTTGCACAACTATCACCACTATCTAGTCCCAAAACATTTCATCACTCCCAGGAGAAACCCTGTACTCATGAGCAGTCACTCCCCGGTCCACCCTGTTCCCAGTCTCCGGCAATCACCAGTTCACTTTCTGTCTCTAGGAAGTTGCCTCTCCTCAATATTTCCTAGAAGTGGAATCCCGTAATATTTGTCCTTTTCTGTTTTCAAGGTTCATCCACGTTGTAGCACGTGTCAGAATGTCATTCCTTTTTATGGCTGAATGAGATTCCATCATATGTTTATTATAATTTTCCAATATCCCTGGCTTTCTTATTTTTACCTATTTGATACTCTTAGATTTCACTTCTACAGTGGGCAGTTGTGTTGCAAGGTAGCAACTGTCTGTGTCTACTTCTTTGAAGTCTAGGTCATGCTGTGACATAAGCGCAACAGAGCAATGAATGTATCACTGAAACCACCAGGATGGTGCTGATCAAGGACCATTGAGCAAGAGCCCAGGATGACAAGATCCAGTCAGCAGGGCCAGCATCACGAGCAAGTGACCTGTGAGGCTGCATAGGACTCACTCTCAGAAGGGCCCCACACTGGGAGCTTAACGCTCTGTGGTTGCCCTCTTGAAATTCTTGAACTTTGGCTCGGCGCCGTGGCTCACACCTGTAATTCCAGCACTTTGGAAGGTCAGGGAGGGCAGATCACTTGAGCCCAGGACTTCAAGATCAGCCTGAGCAACACTAAGACCCTGCCCCATCTCTACAAAAAATAAAAATAAAAAACTAGCCAGCTGTAATGGCATGTTCCTGTAACCCCAGCTTCTCAGGAGGCTGAGATGGAAACATCTCTTGAGTCCAGGAGTTGGAGGCTGCAGTGAGCTATGACCGCACCACTGCATTTCAGCCTGGACAACACAACTGTCTCTAAAAAGGAAAAAAAGACCAAATAGCTGCTAAAGGTTTATGTTAAGAATAAAGTAATTAAATAAACAATTAAAATGAGCAAGATATCTGAACAGACATTTCTCCAAAGAAGACATACAGATGGTCAACAAGCACATGAAGAGAGGCTCAACATCACTAGTCACTAGGGAAATGCAAATCAACCACAGTGAGGTACTCCCTCCTACCCACTAGGATGGCTATAATCAGACAGACAACAACAAGTGTGGTGAGGATGTGGAGAAACCCGAACCCTCAAACACCACTGGTAGGGAAGTAAAATGCACTGTGGATGGACTGGCAGTTTTTTGAAAATGTTAAACATACTTAACATATTACCCAGCAAATCTACTCATAGGTATATAACAAACAGAAATGAAAATGTGTTCCTACAAAACTTGTACATGAGGATTCATCGCACCATTGCGTATAATCATCCAAAAAGCAGAAGCAACTGATGACTAGATACACGAAATGCAGTATATCCATATAATGGAATAGAATTCAGCCATAAAAAGGAGTGAAGTAATTCCTCAAAAAACTAAACACAGAATTACCACATGATCCAACAATTTCACTTCTAGGTGTACACCTGAAAGAAATGAAAGCAGGAACTTGAACAGATACGTGTATACCCATATTCATAGCAGCATTATTCATAATAGCCCAAGAGTAGAAGTAACTCAATGTCCATCAACGGTTGAATCGACTAAATGTGGTACATACATACAATGGAATATTAATTGGTCTTAAAAAGGAAGGACATTCTGACATATGCTACACATGGAGGAGCCTTGAGGGCATTTTGCTAAGTCAAATAAGTCTGTCACAAAAAGACAGACTGTATGATTCAACTCACATGTAAGGTACCTAGAGTAGACAAATTCATAAAGACAAAAAGTAGAATGTGATTGCCAGGGGAAGTGGAGGGGGCGAGAATAGGAAGTTTGTGTTTAGTGAGTTTCAGCTGGGGAAAATGAACGCATTCTGGAGCTGGATGGCGGTGATGGCTGCCCAACAACATGAATGTACTCACCGTCATAGAAATGGACACTGAGAAACGGTTAAAATAGCAAATTTTATGTTACACCTATTTCACCACGATGTTTTTAAAACCATCACAAAACAGTCAAAATGGTCTATTTTCTGTTATGCATATTTAAGCTCAATCAACCCATCGAGATTATGTTCTTACCAAGGGGGGTCCTCCCAAGAAAATGGTACCCTGCTTGCGCACGATGATGTTTTCATCAGCCATTGCAGGCACGTAAGCACCTCCTGCCGTACAAGATCCCATGACCACTGCTATCTGGAATCCAAGCACACAACAAACACATGAGACACAGTGCAAGCAGTGAATTGTACAGTGCTTGACCCATCATCCCACAAATGCTGCAGAGACCAAGGGATATCACTAGCTGGTCCCCGAACATCTTTTTTAAATGGAGTCCTCTAAACATCTGAAATACTCTCCTGACTTTCTGTATCAAAACACTTTGGTGGTTGGATACGATGACTCACACCTGTAATCTAGCACTTCGGGAGGCCAAGGCAGAAGGATTCTTTGAACCCAGGTGTTCAAGACCAGCCTGGGCAACATAGTGAGATTTTGGCTGTACAAAAAATTAGCCAGGTGTACAACTGTAGTCCCAGTTACTCAGGAGGCTGAGGAAAACCCATGATCCAACAATTTTCCCAGGAGTTTGAGGCTGCAATGAGTCATGACTGTGTCACTGCACTCAGGATGGTGACAGAATAAGAACCCCTGCTCAAAAAACAAACAAGAAAACACATTTTGAAGGTCCTATGTCATACTTCTACAACATTTATGGATAATATCTCTGTCAGAGAGAAGACTGGCCTCATAGACTATTGGCCTGAGCAACCAATAGAAAGAAGAAACCTACAATATGCCCAAAATGTTGCAAAACTGTATTAAAAGGATTATTTTAAAGTCTAATAATAATAATAATGATGATGTTGATGATGTCCTCAATACATTTGCCACTTACAGAAATATTGAAATAATTCTTCAAATGAGTGTTATTAATATTTTGCATTACTCTGGCTATGATACTTTCTAAATATGAAAATAATGTTAACATTGCAGCTAAGAATCTTGCACAAAAGAAAAGCTGACTGTGTTGAAACTGGGTGCAGTGTACATGTGGGTTCACAGTACTATTTTCTCTACTTTTATGTTTTAAAATTTCCATAATAATAAATAAATAAATAAATACAATTTGTCCATAATAAAAAGCTTACGAAAAAATTCTTGCTCAGAAGTTAGTATGGCACAACGAATAACTATGGGTTTGGCTGATTACCCCTAAATAGTAATAAATAATATCATCAAAGAAAAATAAGAAAAGCATACAGTGGATATTTTTTTAAATTATCATTTGAAAGCAGTTTTTGCTAGTAATTCTAATATTTCATCAGTTTTCTTTACAGGCATGCATATATCTGTTTTGAAAACAGATACAGCATGCCATACCAGTATTAATCCAAAACTGAAAGGTAGCATGAGTTAACATTTTTCCATATAAATGGCCATCACAAAAAGTATTTTTCCTTAACTAAAGCTTTCATGTATGTTATTACAAGTGGCTTTAACATTTATTGGTCAACATATTACAGAGGGGTTTAGCGCTTATAGTTTTGTTCATCAACCTCTCAGAAGTTTGTTTTACAGCACAAGAAAACACTCACATAGCAATGTTTATAATAGCAAAAACGTGTAAGCATGCTACATGTCCATCAATATAACAATTTGAATGGATAAATAAATTTTTAAGTGACTATTAAATTATTTAAAAATAAGGAGCAAAAATAACAAGATGAAACAGTAACACTTAATTGATCCAGGTGGTGAGCACACAAGAATTCTGTTCTATTATTCTCTGTACTTTCTGGAAAATTGAAATATTTTATGAACTTCCTTTTCCAAGTTTCTGTGGAAGCAAAGGACACAATTTTACCTGACTGTCCTGTTCTCTGCACCAGAACACCAGGTTTAGCTCAAACTACTTTAGAACCCCAAAGAGAAAATAGTCGAGGAACTTAGAGAAGAGTCGTAATTACACAAGAATCTAAAAGGGAGCAGTTTTCAAAACTAAGACCTAAAGAACTCAACAGGCAATTAGAGTTCCATAAAAATGACCAGAGAGCAAAGGAAAGGAAAGAAAAGCAACTGTCAGAAGTGTTCAATGTTCAAAGACCAAGGCTGGGGCAGGGCGGGGGTGGAACGAAGACCAGGAATTAATCTGTTGAAATGCAGCAGGAAAAAAAGGGGAGAAGTGAAACCAAATGCCACCAGGCCGTCTGCTGTGAACTGGATGTTCGTGTCCTCTCCTGATTCCCATGGTGAAGCCCTGCCCCAGCGTGAGGGTGTGTGGAGGTGGGGCCTCCGGGAAGAAATCAGGCTGAGATGAGGCCATGGGACGGAGCCCCAAGATGGGACTAGGGCTCTCAGGACACAAGGAAGACGGCCAGGCACGGCGGCTCATGCCTGTAAGCCCAGCACTTTGAGAGGCCGAAGCGAGAAGGCTGCCTAAGCTCAAGGGTTCGAGACCCGCCTGGGCAACTTGATGAGACCTCATCTCTGCAATAAATCAAAAAATAAGCCAGGTGTGGTAGCGCGTGCCTGTGGTTCCAGTTTCTCGGAAGGCTGAGGCAGAAGGATCGCCGGAGCCCAGCGGGTCGAGGCTGTGATGGCTGTGAGCATGCCACTGCCCTCCAGCCTGGGCGAAGAGTGACTCTGACTCAAAAAGGAAAAAAAAAGAAAAAGGGGAAGAGACAGAAGTTCTCTCTGCTGCCATGTAAAGACACCCAGGGCGAGCACCCAGAGGAGCCAGGCCATCCTGGCACCCTTATCTCGAGAGACTTCCAGCCTGTGAGAAGTGTTTGTTGGTTGAGTCTCCCAGTCTATGATTATTTGGTATAGCAGCTGAAACTGACTAAGTGGGAGGAGAAAGATGAAGGAGATGAATTTAGGGGGGAAAAAACGTCTCACAAATTATCACCACAGCTACTTCAGGGAATTTCACCATATTGCTAAGGGCACTTCTGACATGTTTCTCCACAGTCCCTCTACAACCAAGGAAGGCAAGAATCCACCTTTCTGACACCGGCTATACGTGTTCCAAAAAGGACTGGAGATTCTGATAAGCAGGCTTCTAAAGTGGCCTAACTTTAATAATCTCTATACTTCTGGTATTCTAGCCTGTGTCCTTCCTCTGGAATATGTGGCGACTCCAGTGATTTACTTGTAACCAACAGACTGATGTCACGCCTGTGATCAGATCGTGAGAAACTATGCCCAGCAATCCGCTGGTCCATCTCTTCTCACTGGCCCACCTCTTCTTACTGGCCTGCTCTTTCTTGTTTTCTCACTCTCTTGGTTTGATGAAGCCAGGTGGCACGCCATGAGATGTCCTAAAGAGAGGCCATATGGAAGGAACAGAGGACCACCTCTGGCCAGCAGCTCGTAAGGAACTGAGTGAGGCCTGGAAAAAGCGGGCCCTGAAACAGCCACGTGAGTGAGCTAGACATGGGTCTTTCCAGGTGAAGACCTGATAAGGCTGCAGCCAGGTGAGAGAAGGAGAGCTACATAATAGTGCCCAGACTCCCAACCCACAGAACCGGAGATACTACATGTGTGCTGTTTACACCTGCCACATTTTTGTAAAATTTGTTCTGCTGCAATGGATAACTAATGCAGAGATCAAAAACCATCTATCTTAAGTGACTACAACTAAAGTACATCTAAAGACCTAAGACAGTCTTTGTCTGGAAATACTTTTTTACTGTTGTTCTTCAAAGAATCTATCTATAAACTGTTCGTCTATTCCAGAGATGAGAGGAAAACACTACACAGAATTTTCTGTACCATACTCAAGAGCAATGAAAAACCAAAAGTAATACATGGATAAATCTTGAAACCATAATGTTGCATGAAAGAAACCAGTTACAAAAGACCACTTATTGTATATGATTTCATTGATATGAAATGTCCAGAACAAGCAAATCCAGAGACAGAAAGCAGATTAGTGGTTGCTTAGGTCTAGGGGGCCTGAGTGGAAACGGGGAGTGATGGCCAAGAGTGATAAAAATATCCTAAAATTGATTCAACTCTGTGAATATTCTAAAAACTACTGAAATGTACACATTAAATATGTAAATTACATGGCATGCGAATTATATCAACAAAACTTTTTAGAAAAAATAAGAGCTAGATGACTAAGTACAAAGGAGTAAAAATCTCAAATGTTCTCCTAATTAAAACAGAGAGGCCATTCTAGTCACAAGTATCTAAAAGGCAACAACTTAATATTGCTAAAGTAAATTCTGATGACAGAAATAAAAGGAAATAAAGGAACAGAGATAAGAGAAGTTACCGATCAGTGACCAGGCACTGTCACACAATCTTTTTCATTTAATCCCGAGTCATCACTCGCTCACAAAAGGAAAATACCAAGAAGAGTTCTGCTACTGGGTTTCTTTCCCTTCCTTCCTTCCTTCCTCTCTGCATCCCTTCCTCCCCCCCCCTTCCTTCCTAAGTGACCGCGTCTCACTACATTGCCAGGCTAAACTTGAACCCCTGGACCCGAGTAATCCTTCTGCCTCAGCCTCCCAAGTAGCTGCTCTTCCCCTCTCACAAAGCACGGGGATCCCAAGACTAAACAGCACAGACAACCCTTCATGTCCCAAAGCATTCATTGGTGAGACAACAAAGACCTTATATAAGGCCGCACTGGACAAGGTTCACTGGACAAATGATCTGGAACCCTAGAAAGAAAACTGTACGCATTTTCCACCAAGAGGATACTAAAAAGACATAAGACACATGACCAAACTTTTCTAACCAGGCTCAGAGGTATAGATTTGGCTTGTGCTGGAGGTGCAGCACAGGCACTCGGGCTAGGAAAGACATCACAGGGACTTCACCTGCCTCAGGACAAAGGTGAACGCCAAAGAACACCACTGAGAGGTGACATTCCATCCAGTCACCAGTGAGATGGGCCAGGTCTGGGACAGGGACAAACCAAGAAATCTCTCTTGCAAAGTGAAGAGGACCATGCTGATTCTAAGACCTGAATCAAGAGCAAGAAAGCAGTGAGAAGGCTGAGAATGAAATGTAACTGAGAGTAACAATACATGTCATCACCTCCACGGAAGGCGCAAGCAAAATCTCTTAAGTAAAAAGAAATGAGACGCCACAAAATGAAGTAATCATCTGGAAAGCCCTCAGACAAAATTTCATTACCCTCCAGGTCTTGCCTAAACAAATAGAGACTGGTTCTCATTGTACCAAAAGCCAATTACATACAGTAGGTCAGCAGCCTGCCCTATAGAAAAGGTCTCTGAGAGGAGTCAAGGGGTTTCATACCTAATTCAGAAAAGCTATGTAAACTCTAGACCTCTATTCTTCCACTGAAAAATTGTAGAATACTATCCAGTTCAGAAGAATACTGTGATAAGTGTAATATAACTTGGAAGGGGAAAACAGTTCCAAATGCTTGATAGAAAACCATTAAAAATGTAATAATATGGCTTTTTTAATCTCTCATCTTACTTGTTTTTCAATTCAAAGTAATTTCTGGAAAGCAGATACTACCTGTATCACATTTTTCCTGCCTCTGTCTGAAAAGTCACCATTAAAAAATAAAAGTCACAAAATACACATCTCAAATCAACAGCTGTCAAGAATTTAAGAACATTATCAACTCTACTGACTGGTCAATACTGCTGATTCTACAGTAGTCATGTTTATCTGTGCCAACTGGCAGGCTTAAATGCACACAGAATACAAAAGTCAGTCTTACCCAGAAATTCCTGTTTCTACCTCAACCTTTTTATAGGAGAGTGTCAAAGCGGTCAAAGAGTGGCTTCATTTCTCCCAGTCTCTATCCCTCTCCATCACAGGTTGAAATGCATTTTTAAAACAATGAGGTACATAGTGGTATGCTCCTGTAGTCCCAGTCAATTGGGAGGGTAAGAAGAGAAGATTGCTTGAGCCCAGAAGGTCAAGGTTGCAGTAAGCTATGATCACACACTTGCACTCCAGCCTGGGCAATAGAATGAGAGCCCCCCATCTCAGAAAATTAAAACTAAATAAATAAAATTAACCAGGTGTGGTGGCATGCACCTGCAGTCTCAGCTACTCAGGAAGATGAGGCGGAAGGATCACCTGAGTCCAGGACGTTGAGGTTTCAGTGAGCCATAATGGTGCCACTGCCCTTCAGTCTGGGTGACAGAGTAAAATTCTGACTCAGAAATAATAGTAGTAACAGGTCAGGTGCAGTGGCTCACACCTATAATCTCAGCATTTTGGGAGGCCAAGATGGGAAGATCGCTTGAGCCCAGGAGCTCAATAACAGCTGGGCAACATAGTGAGACCTTGTCTCTACAAAAATAAAAAAAATTAGCCAGGTATGGTGGTGTACACTTGTTAGTTCCAGCTACTCAAGAGGCTGAGGTGAAAGGATTATGTGAGCCCAGAAGGTCAAGGCTGCAGTGAGCCATGATGGTGCCACTGCTCTCCAGCCTGGGCAACAGAGTTAGACTCTAACTCAAAATTAAAAATAATAATAATAGGCTAAGCCAAGGAGGGAGAAGGAAGGAGGTAAGGTAAGAGAGAAGCAGAGAAACCCAAGAATAATTTTAAGTACATTTTCAAAAAGAAGAGCAAATAGGCAGAAAAACAAAGAAAAAAAAGTGAAAGGTCCAAGGAACTGCAACTCAACATGGCTAGATGAATGATGCCTATTTCAGAAGAAATAAACACTTAGTACTAACAAACACACCAGCCAAGAGTGGTGGCTCACGCCTGTGGTTCCAACTACTTGGAAGGCTGAGGTGGAAGGATCACCTGAGCCCAGTAGGTGGAGGCTGTGGTGGCTGTGAACATAAGACTCCAACTCAAATTAAAAACAAAACAAGCCGGGCTCCATGGCTCAGCCTGTCATCCCGCGCCCTTGGGAGGCTGAGGTGAGTGGATTGCCTGAGCCCGCGGGTTCGAGACACGCCTGGGGCAGCGAGACCTCATCTCTACAGTAAATCAAAAAATCAGTCGGGCGTGGTAGCGCGTGCCTGTAATTCCGGCTACTCGGAAGGCTGAGGCGGAAGGATCGCTGGAGCCCAGCAGGCAAGGCTGCGGTGGCCAGAAGCGGCCACTGCACGCTAGTCTGGGTGACCGAGTGAGACTCCAACTCAAAAAAATAAAAATAAAAAATAAATAAAAACAAAACAACAAAAAAAAACACACCTTGTTGCTGATGTAGTGAGGCTTACAGTGAGACATGAGAACTGATGCACCAGAGCAAAGGCCAATCTACAGCAAACGAGACGATCACAAAGGCATGAAAATGAACGGCAACAGGAAACCTAAAGAAAACAAGTACTAAGGTCCCACTTCTGAACAGGATTCCAAATCGCACTTTATTTTATTTTATTTTAATTAATTTATTTTTTAGTTGGAGTCTTACTCTGTCGTTCAGACTGGAGTGCAGTAGCCGCTCCCAGCCACCACAGCCTCGACCTGCTGGGCTCCGGCTATCCTTCCCCCTCCGCCTTCTCAGTGGCTGGAACTACAGGTGCACGCTACCACACCCGGCTAATTTTTTATTTATTGTAGAGATGAGGTCTCGCCAAGTTGCCCAGACGAGTCTTGAACCCGCGGGCTCGTGCAATCCACTCACCTCAGCCTCCCAAAGTGCTGGGATTACAGGCTGAGCCACCGAGCCCGGCCCCAAATCGCACTTTAAAAGCAGCAACACAGAAACCACAACCAGGAGTCTTAGTCTGCTTTCTGCTGTTGTTATAGCATACCCGAGACCAGATAATTTATAAAGAAAAGAAATTTCTCTCTCTCAGTTCTGGAAGCCGAGAAGTCTAAGAACATGGCACTGGCACCTGATGAGGGTCACCCCATGGCGGAAGGACAGAAGGCAGAAGGGCGAGAGAGAGGACAGAGAGGACAAGGCAGGAAAAGGGGACCAAGTTCCTGTAATAATGGCATTAATCCATGCATGAGGGCTCCACCTCCCAAAGGCCCCACCTCTTGGCACCACCCCAGTGGCAACCAAGTTTTGAACACATGAGCTTCTGGGGGATACATTCAAACCATAGCACAGGGAAATGAAAAAATGCCAAAGATCATGGCATCAGGCCATAGATTTGGAAAAGAACCAGGAGAAGTATCTTCACGGCATGAGATTCACAGAAAGACTGCTGGACACCAACATACCAAGTCTTTAAACTCCAAAATCAAATAAGGAATCCTAAAATATCCCATAAAGAGAAGAAAGATGAAACAGAAAAGAATACAAAAATAAGTAGCTAGTTTAACTATCTTTTCTCCATGAGAGCAAAAGAAATGTTTGAAAGTGGGAAGCTCTGGAGGAATCTGTCCACATTTTTTTGAGTTAAGGTCTCACTCTGTTATCCAGGCTGGAGTGCAGTGGCACGATCACGGCTCACCACAGCCTCGCCTTCTGGACACAGATGATCCTTCCTCCTGCAGAGATATAGGAAATAAGAGAGAGATGATTGTCAAGAGTGATGCTCCTAGAAATAAGTGGATAAATGGATTTACAATGGGTAAGGCAAATAACATTAATTAAAAACCAACCTAGGGCTGGGTGCAGTAACATACCCCTATAATCTCTACTCAGGAGGCTGAGGCAGGAGGATCTAGAGACCAGAAGTTTGAATTCAGCCTGGGCAACATAGCAAGATCTCAACTCAATTAAAAAAAAAAAAAAAAAAATCTTGGAGAGAAACAGGAACTGAATCTGAATAAGGAAGCTAGTTCTTATGACTAAAATGAATACATAACATAACTAGAATTACAAGTGACTGATTTACATAATAAACTATAAAAAATTGTTTTTATCAGTCACTTAAGACAAAGTATTTAATAAAAAAACAAGTAGTAAAGTTAGTAAATAGAGGCCAGGCATGGTGGCTCACACCTATAATCCCAGCACTTTGGGAGGCCAAGGTGAGAGGATTGTCTGAGTCCACAGGTTCAAGACCAGCCTGGGTAACTTGGTGAGACCTCATCTCTACAATAAATCAAAGAAAAAACTTGCCAGGTGTGGAGGCACGTGCCTGTAGTTCCAGCTACTTGGAAGGCTGAGGCAGAAGGATTGCCTGAGCCCAACAGGTCGAGGCTGCGGTAGCTGTGAGCATGCCACTGCAATCCAGACTGGGCGACAGAGTGAGACTCCCACTTCGAAAAAAAAAAAATAGTAAATAGAACCACTCAGTATATTAGATACCACTTTAATAGTTATAAGGAGGTCAGTCACAATGGCTCATGCACTTTGGGAGACCAAGGCAAGAGGATTGCTTAAGTCCAGAAGTTCAAGATCAGCCTGGGCAACATACCGAGACTTTGTCTCTACAAAAAATCTGAAAATTACCCAGGCATGGAGGTATATGTTTGCAGTCCCAGAAACTCGGGAGGCTAAGGCAGAAGGATCACCTGAGCCCAGGAGGCCGAGGCTGCAGTGAGCCATGATCATGCCACTGCACTCCAATCTAGATGACAGAGTGAGACTGCAACTCAAAAAAAAAAATAGTTATAAGGAGATTCATCTTTTAATAAACATTAAGTAAGCACCACCTCAGGGGAATGTGAGGACATAAAAATGAATCTGATATTGACCCTAGTCTTCAATAACTAACAGTCTAGTAGGGAAAATTCGTCTGCCTATATCTAGATTAAATGGATAAGCACTATTGGGAAGGTTCAGCGCAGAAATCGTGGGAGCTGGGAGGAGGAAAAATTACTTCCAAGAAGGGATTCTGGAATTCCCTTAAAAGGCTGGCATCTGACATGTGACTTGAAAAAATGGGTTGGGATCTTAGACCCAGAAGGATTAGGGGAAGGAGGGACCGGTTTGGGCCTGAGCACATGGCCACTCAAAAGTCATGGTGTGTCTGGAGAACAGTGTGTGGTCTGCGTTGATGCAGCTTAGGGACCATAGGTAAGAGGCCAGAGAGTTTGGTTGGATCCAGTCACATGGGTCGCAAATACCGGAAGAAGTATGAGGTTTGTTGTGCAGAACACACAATTAGAAACAAGGGAACTCCCTAAAGAACACCCTGCAGCGATGCACACACTACATGGAAAGGGAGAGGTGAGGCAGGCAGGGACACAAGTGGGGGCAGCTGGTACCCAGCGTCACAGCGGCCACAAGGACACAAAAATGAGGACGATGTATATTTTTTACCTGAAAGGATGAAGTAGGAAGAAATGCAGAGAAAAAAGTCAAGGGCGATGTCAAAGTTTCAATCTTAGAGAAAGAGCACGAAGGTTATATCAACAGCAGAAAGGATCACAGGTGAAGGAACAAATTAGTAGCAAAATTAATGTGTTCAACATTGAGTTTGAGCCTGAGTCTGAAAAGACATAGGGAAAAAAAACAAAGTGTTTTTCCTACTCTCTTACAGTCACTCAACACTTCTGACAATAGATGTGTGGGGCTTCTCCCCATCCACCAAGCAATCAGTTCTCCAGGGGACAACCTGCTGGGAGTCCTCTAATTCAGTTCAATTCTGACACTGTCTACCTAGAGATCCCACAGGCTGAGGCTCAGTCCCACCAGACCGTCCCCACTTCAAATGCCAATCCCAGGTGGAAGGGTGTCACCCATACTTCTGACCAGCTGGCTATAAATCAGGGCTGCTACCACCTCTTCCTTTGGTTCAGTATATTTGCTAGTGCAGCTCACAGAACTCAGGGAAACACTTTATATACACTTAGTAGTTTATTAATAAAGGATACAGATGAACAGCCAGACGAAGAGGCACACAGAGCAAAGCCCTGAAAGCTCCCAAGCACAGAAGCTTCTGTACCCAGGGAGTTGGGATGCGTGCGCTACCCTCCCAGCACGTAGAAGTTTGCCAATCCAGAAGTTCTCCGAACTCCACAGTTCAGGAATTTTCATGGGGGCTTCATCACACAGGCATGATCGATTATTAGCTCCATCTCCAGCCTCTCTCCCCTCCCTGGAGGAAGGGGGCAGAGCTAAAATCTCCAAGCTGATCATGGTTTGGTCTTTCTAGTGACCAGTCCCATCCTGGAGTCCACCAAGAACCCCCACATTAGAACAGAAGATGCTCCTATCACTTGGGAGATTCCAAGGGATTCTGGAGCTCTGTGTCAGGAACTGGGGTCAAAGACCAAAAAATAGAACAAAAGACTCTCTTAGCACCCCAGCTACAAGGGCATGAGGAGCTCTGTCTCAGGAACTGGGTCAACATCACACACTGGGACAACAGATTCTCCCAGCAGCATCACTACTGCTCAGGAAACTCAGGGTTTTAGGAGCCATGTGCCTGGGACTGGGGCCAGAGAGCAATTGGTATGTTTAACACGAAGAGACTAGCAGGGAATCTACAGAGACAACAGAACCCCTGAGGTTTAGAAGTAGAGAGGCAGAGGGAGTCAGGACTTGCAGAAGGCCAGGGAGATCACAGGTAATACTGTGAAAATCATTAAGGACAAGGTCTTGGGTAGTGCTGGGAGAATTAGATGGAGAAGGTGAGGAAAAAATATAAGGGAATCCCAGTGAAATGAAGCATAAGAAGAATAAATCAGAAAAAAAAATTCCTTCTGGAATAAGAAGGACAGAGTGAGCAGCAGGGTTTTTAGTCAGAAGAAAAGTGCTCAACACAAAGCCTGACTTTTTCAGGGAAGTATGAAGCAGCATCTTCAGTGAAGATATCCAGCTTAGAGTTCATATGCTGGGATAGAATAAGCATAGGGGCTAGGTGTGGTGGCTTACACTGGTAATTCCAGAACTTTGGGAGGCCAAGGTGGGAGGACTGCCTGAGCCCACTGGTTCGAGACCAGTCTAGCCAACTTGGTGAGACGTCATCTCTACAATAAATAAAAAAATTATCCAGGCATGGCGGCACGTGCCTGTAGTTCCAGCTACTTAGAAAGTTGAGACTTGCCGGGCTCAGTGGCTCAGCCTGTAATCCCGCACCTTGGGAGGCTAAGGTGGGTGGATTGCCTGAGCCTGTGGGTTCGAGACCCGCCTGGGCAGCGAGACCTCATCTCTACAATAAATCAAAAAGTTATTCAGGCATGGTAGCACACGCCTGTAGTTCCAGCTACTCGGAAGGCTGAGGCAGAAGGATCGCCGGAGTCCAGCAGGTTGAGGCTGCGGTGGCTGGGAGCGGCCACTGCACTCCAGTCTGGGCGACAGAGTGAGACTCCAACTCAAAAAAAAAAAAAAAGAGAAAGCTGAGACTTGAAAAGATTGCCTGAGCCCACCAGGTCGAGGCTGTGGTGGCCATGAGTGTGCCACTGTACTCCAGCCTGGGCAACAGACTCCCACTCAAAAAAAAAAAAAATCAGGATAGGTACTACAGAGACTCCATATACAATAACAGCTAGAAATTTCCTTTTAAATTCCAAGAGGTTCACAAAAATATAGGAAAGCAAACCTTAAGTCTAAACTTTCTATTTAAGTGAAACAGAAAAAAATAAATGCTAAAAGAAGCAGCTCAGTTAAAGAAACACTAATGCTAAATTTTTTTTTTTTGAGTCAGATTCTCACTCTGTCACCCAGGTTGGAGTGCAGTGGCACACTCACGGCCACCACAGCCTCGACCTGCTGGGCTCAGGCGATCCTTCCACCTCAGCCTTCCAAGTAGCTGGAATTACAGGCACGAGCCAACACACTTGGCTAATTTTTTTTATTTAATGTAGAGATGAGGTCTCACCAAGTTGCCCAGGCTGGTCTCAAACCTATGGGCTCAGACAATCCTCTCACCTTGGCCTCCCGAAGTGCTGGAATTATAGGCTGAGCCACCGCGCCCAGCCTAAAATTTTTTATAAACAAAAATAAAATAGGTGAAAGAAAGATATTCAATCAAATGCCCTTCAGACATATTAGATTTTGTTACAGGCAGGTATTGCTTATTCAAAAAATATGTACATTTTTAATTCTAAAAAAGCTTGACTTTTAAAGCACTTCAAACTTTAAGTTCAAGGGAAGAGAGACCCCACCTGGCTATATTTACCAGCACAACGTCTGGCATATAGCGGATCCTCTATAAATATTTTTTAAAAGTTGGTTGCCTTTTTAGTTTTCCCAGAAGCTTCATGGGCAGAAAGAGCAAAGACTAAGCATGTGAGATGGTGAAGGTCATAGGGGGCCAAAGAGTGGCTCCCCAAAAGACATGTCTACACCTGCATCCTCAGAATCTGTAAAGTGACCTTTTTTGGAAAAGAGATCTTGGCAGGCTTAACTGAACTAAAGGCCTTGAGATGAGATCACCTGGGATTACCTGGGCGGACCCTAAACCCAATGACAACTGTCCTTGGAAGAGAGAGAAGAGAGGAGACCCAGACACACAGAGGAGGCCACGTAAAGAGGGAGGCAGGGAATGGAGAGAAGCAGTCACGGGCAAGGGACCACCTGGAGCCTCCAGAGGCTGGAGAAGACCAGGAACAGACTCTCCCTGGAAGTGCAACCCTGCCGCTGCCTTGATTGCAGAGCTCTGGCCTCTCTCCAGAACTTGAGAGAATAAATTTCTGTTGTTTTAAGCCACCTCATTTGTGGCCATCTGTTACAGCAGCCACAGGAGACTAATAAAAGGTCAGCTACATAAATTATAATACCAGATTAAATGGGCTAATTTCATCAATGAAACCGATGACCACAATAAGACTCTCACACAGGATGACGAAAGGGCCATCTGGGTGAGAGGAAGCAAAGCCAAAGTTTCTACTTAGGCGAACAAAGCACAGAGGCAGGCAAGGTCACTGGGGCACAGAGAAATACACAACAGACAACCACAACCCACTGCATTAGTAGAAAACTAAAAAGAGATACAGTCACTGCAAGTTAAGACTAATTAGTTAGAATATGAATAAAAATATCATAAACTTAAGAAATCCAATAAGGAAATGGAAACCAAGAATAAGCATCAGTATCATGAAGTACTTCAACCAAGCAAAAAAGACCAGAGAATAATAAGATAAACAGCTCTTCACCCGACAGGTCTTAACGAGTCTTGACATGTGGCCAAACTCACCACAGATCATTTTTCTAAAGGAATAAAACACTTCAGACACCACAGGTGTCCCTGTCAACCTTATTCCTTTCTCCTCCCTCAGAGGCAACCCTGGTTCTAACACTGAGTGTAACATTCCCAAGTGCAGGTTTTGTTTATGTACAAGTAATACATAGTATGATTGGATGTATTTGACCTTTAATACGTGGTAAGTGGCTATACATTTATTCTACCATTATTTTACTCTACATATTTCTTTGAGGCCTACTTATGTTTTCGGATGCAATTTTAGTGCACTCATTTTCACAGCTAAACATTGCATTATTAATCTCCCATTGACTGGGTGCGGTGGCTCAAGCCTATAATCCCAGCACTTTGGGAGGCCGAGGTGAGAGGACTGCCTGAGCCCGCAGGTTTGAGACCAGCCTGGGCAACACTATGAGACCTCGCCTCTACAATAAATCAAAAAATTTGCTGGGTGTGGTAGCACATGCCTGTAGTTCTGGCTACTTGGAAGGCTGAGGCGGAAGGATCATTGGAGTCCAGCAGGTCGAGGCTACGGTGGCCTGGAGCGGCCACAGCACTCCAGTCTGGGCAACAGAGTGAGACTCCAATTCAAAAACAACAACAAAAAAAGAGATCCTCCCACCTCAGCCGGCCCAATAGCTAGAATCACTTGGCTCTTTTTTCTTTTTTCTTTTTTTTTAAACATACTAGATGTTGCTAGTCTCTTCCCCAGGTTGGTCTAGAATTACTGGCCTTAAGCAATCCTCCTGCTTCAGCCTTCCAAAGTGCTGGGGTTACAGGTGTGAGCCACCACACTCAGGCCCCTTCTTTTTAAAGCCTGTTTTCCTTGGGTAAATAACTTTTATTACAGTATAGGAGTATTTCTATAATTATCAAAAGATTCTAAGCAGGGACAATTTTAAGATACTTTCTGTGGGAAAAGATTAAATTCTGTATTAAACTGTTTCATTTTTAAGTCATCCCAGAGTGCCTAATTAACAAAGGCATTTGGAGCAAAAAGCAACACTGCAATATGAAAAATTACCTGTGTAATATTTTTAGAAGACATAATTGCCTGATTATAGAATATGCGGCCAAAGTGATCTCGATCTGGAAATACATCTGCTTGTCGAGGTAAGTTTGCTCCTCCGGAATCAACTGAAGACAAAGAAAATTAGAAAAATAAGCACATCTCTAGGAATAAAATAGGTTACACACAGGGAGACTTGCATTGATGATATCATCAGTTCTTAATTACATTCACAAAAAACTTGCCCTGTCTTGCCAAACTATTCCCAGAGCTTCTTTCTCCAACCCTCTAATATAGCCAAAAGGAATCGCTGTTTGCCCCAAGCCCATTAGACTTTCCTGCCTCTGTGCCAAACTCTCCTTGAAATGTTTAGGACATTCTCTCCTTCTAGACCAGCTGAAGGTCCAGAAACATCATAAATTTTTTAATCTGCTAAACTGGAAAAGTATCTTTCCCCTTTTTAAACCAATACAAGAACCATCTATAGAATTCATGTGA
The DNA here is from genome assembly GCA_027257055.1 of Cephalopachus bancanus. NCBI lineage: Eukaryota > Metazoa > Chordata > Mammalia > Primates > Tarsiidae > Cephalopachus > Cephalopachus bancanus. The sequence continues at coordinate 395,439 of JAPVLO010000112.1, read as the reverse complement.
CAATTTATACACAGTGCCTTCCAACACTGTTTCTACTGCAGACTGGAGTGATGGATACATATGTCAGCTAAGTTCAAAGCAAACTTGTTACTTCATAGCTGTGTGAGGAGAGGTGTGCTTCCTATGCCATTCTATGCCTCGGTTTTCTTACCCACGAAATGAAGATAACAAAAACAGCTATCCCATATACTTGTGATTAGGATGACATGAAACAACATATGTAAGGCATTTAGTTCAGAACATACTGAGTGTCTACCACCATTATATCTTTTATCATCATATCCTGTCTCCAATTCATTACAAGCTCACCAAAGACAGAAACAACATAATCCTCCTCACTGTACCCCTGACGGCGTCACACAGCACCTGCAAGCAGCTGGGCCTCATTTGCTGATTTTTTCTATATGCAAAGCAGTTCACATTGTGAGTCAACCAGGTAATTCAATTTCCTGGGATGAGAGGGACCCTTCTGCATCAGCACCTGTTCGAATACTCACATAAGTGATCAATGTGTGTTGGAGTTTTACCAGACTAAACCAATTAGATCCAAGAGGTACCCATTCTAAACCGCTTTGCTTTGAGGTTATTTCTGATATACCCTTTGATTTATATGTATGTTAATTTCAAATATAAATTTACTTTCATTGGAAATTAAAGTTTAAATTACATCTGCTCAAATATGTACTACTTAAGCATTTAACACCGTACCTGGCACTCAAGAGACCTATAAATATGAGCTATCGGTCTTCCATAGTTTGAACCATAAATTAACAGATAAACAAAATGTACAGAAGAAACAAATCTCTGCACATACAGAGAAAAAGCTGCCACGGTTTTCTTGTTCACTTTTCCCCCTAGAGTGTTCAGCAAAGAACATGCATTTCCTTTGCAATTATGGGAGAAATCAACAGTCTTTTAAAATACCTGTTGACAATGTCATCTATGTAGTCTCTAAGCAGTCTCGCATTTTACCAGCTAACAGCAATTGATTTCACAACTCTCATGACTTGCCCAAGTAGATGCAGGGGAGCCTGTTTTGCAGTGCAATCTCTTGGGCCCGTAGATGTTTCTTCACCGTCACTGGATAGTAGGTACCTCCTTTGACAGTGGCATCATTGGCAACAATCATGCATTCTACTCTGAAAGGCAGAAATGTCATTGGAGAGAGAATATGAGAGATGTCTTCAAGATTAAAAGCCAGTTATGCTCATTACGAGACACTCCAAGATGATCTTCAACTTCTAGTACATATCACCAATTTAACTCATTAGCTGACAATCTTAGGATATAAAGGCAGCTTTAATCAGAGGTTCACATACACATTTATATAATACAAAATGATCACTTTTAACAAGTTTACAAACTGACACTTGATTTTTAAAGAATCATCAGTCCTATTTAGTAGTACAAAAATAATAATAAACTAGGCCACATTTCATAATTGTTCTTTGAATGAAAGGGTCCTAACAAAATAATAATACCAAAAAAAAAAATCCAAGTCTTAAGAGTAAGGAATTCCCTCATAATAAGCCTTCTAGGTTTCCTTTTAGAAAGGTAATTTGGGCTGGGTGCAGTACTCACACCTGTCATCACAACACTGGGAGGTGAAGGAGGACCACATGAGGCCAGGAGTTCAAGATCAGTCTGGGTGACAGAGACCCATCTCTACAATAAAATTTTTTTTTAAAAAAAGAAAAACTAGAAAGCTATTTGCAAAAATGAAAACAAACCAGTCAAGAGGACTAAGATTTGTTTTTCATATATTCAACGTTCTTTAATGTTACACACACACACACACACACACACACACACACACACACACACACACACACGGTTTTTGGGACGGCACTGGCATGACCACAGCCTCGACCTCCTAGGCTCAAGTGACTTTTCCACCTCAGCCTCCCAAGTAGGTAGGACTATAGGTGTGTATAACCATGACTGGCTAACTTTATAAAATTTTTTTGCAAAGACAAGGTCTTTGCCTAGGCTGTTCACAAACTCCTGGGCTTAAGCAACCCTCCACCTTGGCCTCCCAAAGTGCTGAGATTACAGGTGTGAGTCACTGTGCCCGGCCATACCTATATGGTTTTCTATAAACCTAAAAGAAGTCTACAACACAACAATTACCTTCCTGAAAAGTCATAATGAATGCAAACTCCAAAATAATACACTGAAAACATATGAAAGGTAAAGTAAGTCATCAACAGTGCTCTTTCTCACCAAAACCAGTTTATTGGATATGAGGACACAGGTAACAAAGAGAGAAGCAGGTGAAGACAGTTGGTCAGGGAAACTATACAGCACTGCCAGAAAACTTAAGGTCAGAGGTTCACTTGAAATTGGAGACAATAATAATATGTGTTCTTTACACAATTCAATTTTCTCCATATTTATAATGTTTTCGTTATCCCATTGTATACTGTCTAGAGCTCTAAAGAGTAACTCATTGGGCTAAGCCCAGTGCTCCCAATGCTTTGGGAGGCCGAGGCAGGAGGATTGCTTGAGCCCAGGAGTTAGAGACCAGCCTGGGCAACATAGCAAGATCCTATTTCTACAAAAACTTTTGAAAAAGTTAGCTAGGCAATGCGGTGCACACCAACAGTCCTAGCTACTCAGGAGGCAAAAAAACAGGAAGATCACATGAGCCCAGGAGTTCAAGGCTGCAGTGAGCTACTATCACAACACCACACTCGAGCCTGGCAACAGAGTGAGACCATGCTCTACATGCATGCACACATGTACACACACACACACACACACACACACACACACACACACACACACACACCCAAAACAACAATAAAGAGTAACTCATTGAATCCCTGTTAAAAAGAGAACAGCAACTGAACATCCAGCGGAGGGCCGTGTTGTGCTTCTGATATGAGGACGTGAGGCTAGCAGGGCTCACAAAAGACAAACAGGCCTCTTCTTGGAGCACAAGTTTCAGGCACTAGGTCATATGAAGCCTTTTTCTACATGACAAGGAGCACTGCACAGAGTGGAACGTAAACGTGTAATGACTTTACCATTAAACAAACTAGACTGAAGAGGAACCTTAGACTCAGGGCAGCGGGTTCTGGGGGAACCCACCCTCCAGAGTGCATCCACACCTCCCTGCCAGTAGGGGCAGCATTAGGAAGCCTAAGAAGCTCCAGTACTGGAAGAGGCCGAGTGGAGAAGTCACCCGGAGCTAGAGGGAAACTATGGCCCTGCTAGGTATTCAACCTTGGATAAGAGACATAGCCACATTTGCTTGTCCACTGAAAGGTCACAGACGTGTCACAGAACATAAAATAAAACGAGCTCTCAAAAATTCTGCATTGGTTGTGCCTGCCCAGCATCTGTTATTTTGGCAGCAGAACTGAACTTTCAGAAACTGCCTCTTCTCTATCTTCGGCCCACATGGGTCAAGTGGGACTGACCAGAGCCCACCTGGAAAGTGGACGCATGGACCAGGCTTTCTACTCAGAGCTCAAGGCTCAGCAATGGGTGCAGACCTGAGCCTAAGCCCTTGGGACCTCCCCTTCCGCTGCAGCTACTAAACTTACAGGATGCAAACTTGGGACTGCCTGTGACCATCTCTGTCTCTGGGTTTGGAGAGCCTGCCTAGGATCAATGCCTACACAGAGCAGGACAGGGCCAGGAGCAGAAAACAGCTGTGACCTGATCAGATCATCTGGGCTCCTAAATCCAGCCATGCCCAATCTCATCAGGTAAGAGAGTCAATGAGTTCTCTTTTTGTGCTTAAACTCATTTGAGCAAACCCAGTCATCTGTCAGAGAAAGAGTACTGACAATATAAAGTGTTCAACCACATTTTAAATTTAAGAATGATCCATTTAAATTATTAAAAAGTTCTGGTTATTGATATTCACAGAGAACAACTTGAGAGTCTGAAAAGATTTTTTATTACAGAGTTTAAAATTTGCAGTTATAGCCGGGCTCGGAGGCTCAGCCTGTAATCCCACGCTTTGGGAGTCCGAGGTGAGTGGATTGCCTGAGTCCGCAGGTTCGAGATCCGCCTGGGCAACTTGGTGAGACCTCATCTCCACAATAAATCAAAAATTAGTCGGGCGTGGTCGTGTGCACCTGTAGTTCCGGCCACTTGAAAGGCTGAGGCAGAAGGATCGCAAGAGCCCAGCAGGTCGAGGCTGCGGTGGCCGGGAGCCGCCACTGCACTCCAGTCTGGGCGACAGAGTGAGACTCCAACTCAAAAAAATAAAAATAAAAAAATTGCAGTTATATTACACAAGGTTGTGCTCTGGTACCTAAATCTCAATTTGGTATCATTGTGGGGTAAGGAGGATCCACCCTCACCTACAAACACAAAAGCTAGAAAAAACATTTTTATATAAGCATGACACAGCTTCACTGCCTCATTCTGGAAATAACTGCACAGATAACTTGGATAAATTCACTGCTATCATTCATTCATTTATTCAACAACAACAACAAAAGCTAGAACAAAAAAGCTAGAAAAACTTAAAAAAAAATTTTATATAAATATGGCACAGCTTCCTCTGGAAATAACTGCACAGATACCTTGACCGTAAATTCATAGGCTGTCACTCATTCATTTATTCAACACATATTTTTTCTGTCCCTTCTATGTGCCACATCCCATTCTAGGTACTAAGGATGTGACCAAGAAGGGCAAAATTCCTGATTCCACAGAGATTCTGTTCCAGTGGGCGGACCATTAGGAGTAGCAAACAACAACTAAGTCAGCAAACACACAAAGTAGCTTCTGCTTCTAAGTGCTATGAAGATATAACATAAGGTAATATATAGGATAATTACAGTACTAATGATTACAAAACAAGGTAAAAGATACAACAAAACAAGGTAACTGTGGTGGGGGCCTTGTTACACTAGAACAGTCAATAAATAATAGTAACAGCCTACTTACCCGGCACTTACTCTGCACTAGGTACTGTTGTAGACTTTAGATATATGACACAGCTCATTTTAGAGGGGAAACACGCTCAGAGCAATTAGGCAACTTGCCCCAAAGCCACTAACTAATAAATGGTGAAGCCAAGATTTAAATCCAGGTAGCTTCACTGTAGAGGGCATGCTTCTAAGTGCAAAGTCTAGGAAAATCTGAATGGAGACGAGAATGATGAGAAGGAACCAGCCATCCAAAGAACAGTTTGTGCAGAGGAAACAGCTTGAGTACAGGTCTGAAGCAAAAATGAGTTTAGCGTGTTCAAGCAACAGCAAGTACCAAGGTGGCTCAAGTGTAAGGAAAAGGGTGAGGTGAGAGAAGTAGAGAGAGATCAGGTCCTACGGGACTTCATAAACCAAGGTTAAGGAACTGGACTTGGCCAGAGAGAAGGGCTGCAGCTCAATCACTCGTTAGCTGGTTTCTATTTGTGGCACTGGCAGTCACTGATGTGAAACTGGTTTGCAAATTAATCCCATACAAGATTTCTCATTAAATGTCTTGGTGTCTACTTTGGAATTTATCATGAAGCCTGTGCCATATAAGAAGTACATATTTGGGCTGGCCATGGTAGCTCACGCCTGTAAATCCGCACTTTGGGAGGCCAAGGTAAGAGAATTGCCTGAGCCCAGGGGTTTGAGACCAGCCTGGGCAACCTGGTGAGACCTCATCTCTACAATAAAAATAATAATAATAATTAGCCAGGCATAGTGGCATGTACCTGTTGTTCCAGCTACTTGGAAGGCTGAGGCGGAAGGATTGCCTGACCTCAGCAGGTCGAGGCTGCGGTGGCCGTGAGCATGCCACTGCACTCCAGCCTGGGCAACAGAAAGAGACTAAGACTCAAAAACAAACAAACAACAACAACAACAAAGCTGGGCATAGTGGCTCAAGCCTGTAATCCCAGCACTTTGGACTTCGGGAGGCCGAGGCAAAAGAATTGCCTAAGCTCAGGGATTCATGACCAGCCTGGGCAATTCAATGAGACCTTGTCTCTACAATAAATAAAAAAATTAGCCAGGCATAGTGGTATGCACCTGTAGTTCCAGCTATTTTGAAAGGCTGAGGCAGAAGGATAGCCTGAGCCCAGCAGGTCGAGGCTGCAGTGGCTGTGAGCGAGCCACTGCACTTCAGCCTGGGCAACAGAGTGAGACTCTTATTCAAAAAAAAAAGAAGTACATATCCAGGTACACAAGCCCCACACTGTTTCTGGAAAAACCTTCTAAAACCCTTGTAATTTCTGAGTGATGAAGTTACCTGTTATTCCTAATAAGCCCCTTTCAACTATTCCTGAGTGTATGCTAATGAAGTGATTCTTGGGGATGGAAGCTGATTGCCAGAGAACCAATCATGGGATTAAAGGGTTGAAACTTTCAGCCTCACTCCTGACCCCTGGGGAAGAGAGGGAAACTGGACTTTGAGTTAAATCACTATGGTCAAGGATTTAGTCAACCATGCAAGCTTATATAACAAAGCCTCCGTTAAAAACCCTAAACAACAGGGTTTAGAGAGCATCCAGTTTGGTGAACATGTGGTGGTGCTGGAGGTGGTGCACCAGGAGGGAGTCCTGGCTCCGACCTTGCCACCCTCTCCATTTGGCTGTTCCTGAGTTGTGTCCTTTCTAATCAACTAGCAAATGTAAGCCATTGGTTCCCTGAGTTTTGTGAATCACTCTGGCAAATTACTGAATACGGGAGGGAGACATCAGAGCCTCTGATTTATAACTAATGAGACAGAAATGCAGGGAGCCCAGATTTGGAGCTGGCATCTGAAGTGGGGGCCAGGCTTGTAAGACTGAGCCCTGAGCCTGGGGGTTCTGTCCTAACTCTGGGCAGTTAGTGACAGAATTGAGTTACATAGTCGGACACCAGTTGGTGTCCACCAAGACCTGGAAACTGGCTGCTGTGGGAAAAACCTCCGCACATTTGGTGTCAGAAGTGCTGTGGGAATACAGAAGAAAATATAGTTTTCTATTTTAGAATTAATACCAATATCCAGCACTCTCCCAAAGTGTATAAAAGAGCAATAAAGATAAAAGGGAGTTGAATGACTTTTTCAATGGCTTAGGCTCTGAAAAATACCTGGAAGAAAGTGTCAACAACCACGTTGAAAGGAACAGATCTTAGCTCACAACTGACTGTGCACTCTCGTGGGTCTCTTGAGGAACGACGTGTTTCTCTCCCTCTTCTAGTTTCTACATAGCTAAGTCATGATCCTAAAGCATGAAGGGGGTAACGAAAGGGAAGACCTTGCTCTTTTCGGCTCCAGGATGTTATAAAAGATTTTTTTTTTTTTTTTTTTTTTTTTGAGTTGGAGTCTCACTCAGTCGCCCAGACTGGAGTGCACTGGCCGCTCCCGGCCACCGCAGCCTCGACCTGCTGGGCTCCGGCGATCCTTCCGCCTCAGCCTTCCGAGTAGCCGGAATTACAGGCGCATGCTACCACGCCCGGCTGATTTTTGATTTATTGTAGAGATGAGGTCTCGCTGCCCAGGTGGGTCTCGAACCCGCGGGCTCAGGCAATCCACTCACCTCAGCCTCCCAAAGGCGCGGGATTACAGGCTGAGCCACTGAGCCCGGCTTATAAAAGATTTACAGTGGTCTCACGGGATATTATTCATGTCAGCGGTGCAGACTTGAGGACTGACGGCACAGAGCCACATTCTTAGGCCATCAACAGCACAGTAAGATTCCCCTTCGTCTGAGGTTTCGCTTTCTGCAGTTTCAATTACCTGAGGTCAACTGCGGTCTGAAAATATTGATGGAAAATTCCAAAAATAAACAATTTGTAAGTTTTAAATTGCATGCTGCTCCATCCCACGTGGGACGTGAATCTTCCCTCTGCCCAGCATCTCCACGCTGAATCCACCCCCCAGCCATTAGTTACTTAGCAGCCATCCCAGTCATCACATCCACCGACAGAGCATCTCAGTGCTTGTGTTCAAGTCACCATGATTTTATTTGACTGTTCTGTTATCATTGTTAGGAATCTCTTACTGTGCCTAATTTATTAAACTTATCATAAGCATGTACAGAATAAAAACACAATCTCTCCAGTATATATACACATACATACATATATACGTGTGTGTGTGTGTGTGTGTGTGTGTGAGAGAGAGAGAGAGAGAGAGAGAGAGAGAGAGAGAGAGAGAGAGAGAGAAAGAGAGAGAGAGAGAGAGAGAGATCTGTAAATGTTTGGGTTTAACAGGGTAGTCATTTTAGGAAGTATTATATTATTCCTAGCTTAAGACTAGGAATTTTGTCTCCTAACTTGAGTCTTATTTTTCATTTATGCTGTCTACTGCTATTTCATGACTCTGTAAGCAGATCCAACTATTTTTTAAATGGGGGGGTACGGATAAATGAAAGCAAAAATAAAAAACCTGATACACTTATACAATAGTGAACAAAGGAGCCGTTATTATCAACCTACCTTTTAAAAATATTTGTATCAACAACCATTAAAAATATTATTCCACTTAAATATTGTCACTTCCAGGAATTGAAGAAATAACTTAAAACAGGAAAACACTATGAACAAAGATATTCATTTACTACACTGTGCTTTAGAATGACAAAAACTGATGAGCACACAAATGTCTAACAATAATCACCAATTTATCGCACAAGACAAGCCAACAGAAGTTATAAATATCAAAAAATGCTTGCTTAAACAAGTAAAATAGTGAAGCACTAAGTACCATCTCCGCTATGATCTTAACCACACACAATGTATATCAAGAAATATTTGCATACCTCTTCATGCCAGACAGTGGTCTGGCACCGGAGCTGAAAAAAGTCCCTGTCCTTAATGAAACGTACGTTCTCATGGAGGGGGAAGACAGTGAAGACGCCAACAGACGGGCAAACAAGATCAGCAGTGCACGGTAAGTACCAAAAAGGAAATAAACAGGGAGTTGTGAAAGAATGGGGAGGCGGGAGCTCGGTCCGATGGGAACATCTAGAAAGGGTTCTGAAGAAGGGATATCTGGGCTGAACAGTAAAGGAAAATCAGAAGTCAGCCACTTCACGGGGGGCAGAAGTAGAAAAGTCCTGGGTAAGAAAAGGTTAGTGGGTTCAAAACCATCAGAAAGCCAGTGAGGCTACAAAAAAGTAGTAGAAAATCAAGTCAATTGAAGAGACACAGGAGTCAGATCATGCAGGACCTTGTAGCCATCATAACATATACCTAAGATAATTTTATTCTAAGAAGAGCCAGGTGCAGTGGTGCACACTATAGGCCCAGCTACTCCAGGGCTGAAGTAGGGATCACCTGAGCCCAGGAGTTGGAGGCCAGCCTGGGCAACATAGAAAGACCCCATCTCTAAAATCAAAAAATAAATAAATAAGAACAATGGGAAACCTGAAGGGTTTTAAGCATAATCTGATGTACATTTTTTTTTTGAGTTGGGGTCTCACTCTGTCTCCCAGATTGGAGTGCAGTGGCACACTCCCAGCTACTGTAGCTTTGACCTGCTGGGTTCCGGCGATCCTTCTGCCTCAGCCTTCCAAGTAGCCGGAACTACAGGCGCATGCTACCACACCCGGCCAATTTTTGATTTATTGTAGAGACAAGGTCTCGTCAGGTTGCCCGGGTGGGTCTCGAACCCGCAGGGCTCAGGCAATTCACTCTCCTCAGCCTCCCAAACTGCTGGGATTACAGGCTGAGCCACTGAGCCCTGCCTGATGTACATTTCTTTAAAGACCATTCTGGATAGTACGTGAAAAACTGATCCACAGGGAAGCAGAAGTAAGGAGGAACTGGTAGACCAGTTAACCAGCTACTACTGTAAGGTAAGAGCTGAAGTAGCCGGGTGTGAAGCGATTGGTATCAGTGGGAATAGCAGGAATGGAGGCCCTTGAGATATATGTCTGGGTGGGTCCAGCAGGATTTCCTGAAGAATTAGAGGATATGGTCAGTAACCAGAGAAACAAAAAACAGTAAGGTGATAGGTCGACCATGTTAGATGATAAAATTGGGGTGAATGTTTTTTCCCCTGATTCTAAAGCTTGTTAATTTTGCAATATTCCAAAATATCTTCTTTATATCGAATAAATTATCATTTCTTTCCTATCCACATGTCCTACCGTATACTACTAATAATAATTTTGTAAATAGGCATCATTAATTTATCAAGCCATTACTATGTACCAGGCACTGTTCTAAACAATACATGACTCATTTAACCTTCTCAACCTACTGTTATCTCACTCGTGATTGCTGATGTGAATTTACGTCATTCCAAGTTCTGTTCCTGGCTGCCGCTGACGTGAGCTTACGTCCTTGCAAATTCTGTTTCTGAATGCTGCAACACTGTCAAATGTACGTGTTGTTATATTTTGCTTGAAAATGAACAGTGAGGCCAGGAGAAAGTTAACTGAGATAATTACCTGATATCGACTACACAATGCTGTTATTGATGTACATTGTTGGTAAAAATTGCAAGTTGGTTATTATTTTGTTGTGATTAGGGTTGTACACTTGTATTTTGGTATTTCAGGGCTTTCATACTTCAACATTAAAGATAATTTGCCATAATTATGGAAAATGAAAATATATGTCGATGAGATTTCCGAGGTCAAAGGTGAATCCAGGGAACTTATTAATGATGAGACAGATAGTGATGTAATGATGCAATGTAAACTAGAAAATATATATATAAAATACATATTTCGGTTTATAATTCAAATAAAAACACAAAGCACGGAATGCTAGTCAGAGTGGTATCTCAGGCAAATACTGGATACATCTGCAGTTTTCAGCTGTATCATAACAATTTAGAAAAGATCATTTCATTGTGTGTAACAACAGAAGTTTGCGGCAACCAGCTTCAGATTTTTTTTTATTTTCACTCGCTCTCAGTACTAGGAAATTGAAAAATTTGCCTATCACGAATGTGTTATTATTCCATTTCAGATTGCATCATAACTTACAGATGGGAAAACTGAGGTATGGAGAGGTCAAGCAATTCGCTAAAGGTCAAATGGCTACAATGATGAAGCCAGAATTTTGGCCACGGCTGATATCTCCTGAATCTGGACAATTCCCAAGTGCAATTCAATTATCTTCCAATTTGAGAACATTATAAACAGAACAAGGCACAAAGCAAGAAAATAAGACTATAAAGCATAAACTATAATAAAATATTAGCATCTACACAGGGAAAAAAGGTGGAAGAGCATGTTCCAATGTGTTGACATTCATTACAAATGGAAGTATCACTATCCACCAGGCATGGTGGCTCATGCCTGTAAACCCAGCACTTTGGGAGGCCAAGGCAAGAGGCTTGCTTGAGCCCAGGAGTTTGAGACCAGCCTGGGCAACATAGCAAGACTTTGTCTCTACAAAAAAAAAAAATTAGCTGGGCATGGTAGCACACACCTGTAGTCCCAGCTACGCAGGAGGCTAAGATGGAAGGTCTGCCTAAGCCCAGGAGGTCAAGGCTACAACCAACCACAATCAAGGCAGAGACACCAACTCAAAAAAAAAAAAAAGTAAGTAACCATCTTACCTAACTACGTAGTTCTATGATGTATGGATTTGGTTTAATTCTGCATTAAGCTCATCACTTTAAAAAGCTTACTTTTAAGGGTCCCATAAGACTCCACACTGGATGAACACTAAGCAGAGCTATGGGGGAGGCATGGGGCCATGAGAGAAATTTGGGGATAAAGGAAGGAAGCGAAATCCAGGAAGAAGCAACAACGGTGAATGGTCGCAGTTACCCTCCCTGGAAGGCTGGATCATGGGGAGAAGTTGGAGGAACACATACCAAAAACATATAAACCAGCAATTTTGAGTCAAAAGCAATTGTTCCAGCTCAGAATGTCTGAGATCAAAGCTGAGCTTTCCAGTGGCTTGTTCTTAGCAAGTTATTTAACTCCCTAAGGCTATTTCTTTATCTGTAGGATGGTGATGACTATGATAGTCTCAATTTCACAGAGCTGTAATAAGGGTTAAGACAAGTATGGATGGGAAGTGTTTACCACAGTGCCTGGCACGGTAACTACATGATACATGTGAGATCACACAAAAATACAAGGGGGACCCCCAAAAAACCAGAATTTATTTATTCTTACAAGTTTAAACTTCAGTCACCTAGCCAGGCTCGGTGGCTCAGCCTGTAATCCCACGCCTTGGGAGGCTGAGGTGAGTGAATTGCCTGAGCCCGCGGGTTCGAGACCCGCCTGGGCAACTTGGCGAGATCTCATCTCTACAATAAATCAAAAAATCAGCCGGGTGTGGTAGCGCACGCCTGTAGTTCCAGCTCCTTGGAAGGCTGAGGCAGAAGGATCGCCGGAGCCCAGCAGGTTGAGGCTGCGGTGGCCGGGAGCGGCCACTGCACTCCAGTCTGGGCGACAGAGTGAGACTCCAACTCAAAAAAAAAAAAAAACAAAAAAAACTTCAGTCACCTTTAAAGGACTCTCCAACTGATGCAATACACCTATCGAGACATTTTTATTTTATTTCACTACTTGAATTTCCAAACAAAAAAGCCACGACACACAACATCCAATCTTGTCAAATTAGGGGGAATGAGGCCCTTGTTTCCTGCCTTAGACCAGGAGAAAAAACAACACTAGACAGCAGAGGGAGCCCGGTGGCACAGGGCCACTCAAGGCTGGGAGCCATGGGCACACTACACAGAGAGCAACAGATAGAACCTTTGCATCGACTTCTTCCAAGCAAGATGCATCCTCACCACCCCTGGGGGGTCATCTCATCAGGAACAGCAGTCCTGGGCTCCTCGGCTATCACTTCCTCTTCAGCAATGCCAAGGCCCAGCTTGATCATGCAGTAGATGTGGCTGGAGTGCATCCGGGAGAAGCCAGAGGACAACAGAACAGTTTCAGACAGCAGCACCACCAGGTCCTTGACACACCTGTCATTCTTGTCCGCCTCTGCATTCTGTCGCAGTCTCCAAAATGGGGTGGTCAGGGTTGACCTCCAGGTGCTTTTGGGCTACCATGTAGCCCATCATCGAGTGGCCCCGAAGTGCCTGGGCTTTCAGGATCACTCCATGTTGGCTGTCTGGCCACAGGTGCTGGTCACAACGCAGCAGGATGAAGACACAAGCCTATTGGAGACTGTCGCCTTCTCAACTTTCTTATCCAAGATTTCTTTCATGAGCTTGCAGAGGTTCTCAAACTTCGCCTTGCTCTCCTCCATTTTCTTCTTCTCCTCCTCATCCTCGGGAAGCTCCAGACCCTCCCTGGGACTGCTGCACGCAATATTCATCAGTAGGCTCCGTCATGTAGACCACCTCAAAGATCTGCTTCCGCAGTCACTCCACAAACACAGAGTTGGCCACCGGCTCTTTGCTCTTACCAGTGATGTAATAGACGGACTTCAGGAGACACTTTTTCCACTGCTCAAAACAGTTTTTGAACTCATCAGTTTTGATGCCTTTTAATGCTTCTGCAATTTCTTGGTTCATCTCTTCCACACTGGCAAAATTTTTTCCTTTGAGGACTTTTTTAATCCGGGGAAACAAAAAAAGTCACTCAGAGTGAGATCAGATAAATAAGGAGGGTAGGCACAGGGGTCACATCATTTTTGGTCAAAAACTACTGAACACTCAGCATGGTACAGGCAGGCCCACTATCACGGTGGAAGAATCAGTCACCTGTTTTGCCACAACTCAGGATGTTTCTTCCACAATTCAGGATGCAACCTTCTCAAAACTTCCACATGAAAACTTTGATCAAAACAGCTGACCGTTTGATCCAGAGGAACAAATTCCGAGTGTACTATAAGGAGCCCATCCTCCAAAAGATAATTCTGGTTTTTTTGAGAGTCCCCCCTCGTGTGTACAAATAAATTCAACTTCTAGCAATCTAGATGTTCTAAGTCTACAGTGGTTCACAAACTGTAGCATCCAAGAACTTGGAGGGCTTGCCAGAACGTAGATTGCAGGACCCTACTCCCTGTGCTTCTGATGTCATACTTCTGGGGAAGACCCAAGAATCTGCTTTTCTTTTTTTTTGTTTTGAGTCAGAGTCTCCCTCACCCACCCAGGCTGGAGTGCAGTGGCACACTCACAGTGGCCACCACAGCCTTGACCTGCTGGGCTCAGGAAATTCTTCCACCCCAGCCTTCCGTGTAGCTGGAACTACTTGGCTAATTTTTTGATTCACTGTAGAGACGAGGTCTCATCAGGTTGCTCAGGCTGTTCTCAAACCCTGGGCTCGGACAATCCTCTTGCCTCCCAAGGTGCTGGGATTACAGGCATGAGTCGCCTCTCAAAGTGCTGGGATTACAGGCATGAGCCACCGTGCCCACTGAGAATCTGCATTTCTAACAAGCTCCCACTATGCTAATTCTCCCTGGGGGAACACATCTGGAGAACTACTCCTCTAAGACAGTGGTTTTCACTGCAGGTGTGCACGCTATCACCTGTGGAGTCTTTGAAAACTATACACGCCAAGCCCACACCTGGAGATTCTGATTATGTAGGGAGGTCTTTTCTGGGGTTTTTCCCCTTCTTGTTTGTCTCTAAAGCTCCACATGTGAATCTAACACAGGTCTGAAAAAGATGCTTCAGTTCTAAATAATACAAATAGCATAAAACTTGCATACTAATATGCAAAGTGAGCACTGGATGCCTAGGTCTCATCAAAGTCTTCCTGACTCACATTATTGAGCATAGGTAGAATACTCACCCTGATACTCTTCCAATGCCAGTAATAATGCCACCTGCAGGGACCTCCTCATTGCCATATAACTGGTAACCTGCAAACTGGGATAATTCTAGAAAAGGAGACCTGAAAGGAAGAAAGAATTTTGCTTGAATCAATGTCATTTAAAAATACACATTTAAACAGTCAACGCAGGGGAAAGAAAAAAGAGTTTTCTTTAATGGGACAATGTTTCAAATATGCTTGTTGAACATAAAATCTATTTTCAAAAATCGAAAACTGGGCATGGTGGCTCACATCTATATTCCCAGCTACTTGGGAGACTGATGTGGAAGGATCACCTGAGCCCAGGAGTTAGAGACCAGTCTGGACAATGTATCAAGACACCATTTCTGAAAAAAAAAAAATCTGTTGTGACTATTTTAAGGATTGGTATGGTATATTCATACAATAGAATGCTAGATACTTATTTTAAAAGATGAAGTAATACCAATGTGCTTATTAATACAGAAAAAGAATGGCAGTTAACATTTGTGTAGCACTTCCCATGTGCCAGGCTGTATTCTACAGGCTTTAGAAACATTAATTTGGCCAGGCACGGTGGCTCAAGCCTATAATCCCAGCACCTTAGAAGAAGAAATAGGAGGATCACTCTTGAGCCCAGGAGTTCAAAACTAGCCTGGGCAACAAAGCAAGATCTCGTCTCTACCACAAAAAAAAAAAAAAAAAAGCAACATTAACTCATTTACTCCTTAGAACTACCTCCTAAGACAAATCCTATTATGATCCCCATTTACTGATGAGGAAACTGAAACACAGAGAGAGTAAGTCACCTATCTAAGGACACACAACAAGTAAGTGGCAGAGTTGGGAGTTCACATAAATCCTACCTCATCTCCACATTTATAAACAATCTGGCCCCAGGGACCAGGCTCTTAACCACTGTATTAGTCTACCTCTCATTAATTACGTGGTCAAGATACATTAAGTGGAAAGAAGAGGGATTGTCTATAAACACATTTAGTATGATTTCATTTTTGTTTTTAAAGATGTCGGTGTCTGATACACAGATGCATAGAGATGTCTAGAAGGATCTATACTAGGTGTGAACAGTGCTTGTCTCCTGATTGGATGTGTGTGCACATGTCATAAGGAAAAATACTTCTAGAATTTTCATTTACCCCTCTCTCCCCACATCAATCCTTCAGGAAATCCTGCTGGGTTGGCTCTATGTTCACAATACATGCAGAACTCACACTCTCACCACCTCCACTATGACCACCCTGGGCCAACTCCCTCAAATCCCTGCATGTACACCTTTGCTGCCCACAATCTACTTACAACACAGCAGCCACGATAACTCTTTAGAAACATAAGTCAAAGCCAAGTGCAGAGGCTCACACCTGTAATCCCAGCACTTTGGGAGGTAGAGATGAGAGGATTGCCTGAGTCTAGGGGCTCAAGACCAGCCTGAACAACATGGCAAGACCTCATCTCTACAGTAAATCAAAAACTTAGCCAGGTGTGGAGGCGCATGCCTGTGGTTCCACCTACTTGGAAGGCTGAGGTGGAGATCGCCTGAGCTCAGCAGGTCGAGGCTGTGGTAGCCGTGAGAGAGATTCTAACTCAAAAAATAAAAGTCAGATAGTGCCTAATCATCTCCTGCTCAAAACCCTATATAACAGCTCCCCGTTTCTCTCATGGCAAAAGCCAAAGCTTTCATGATGGCCTACAAGACTCTATGAAATCTGACACATCCCCTGCCGCTCTCACTTCCCTCGCTCCACCCCAGCCACACGGGCCTGGCTACTCCTTGAGCACATCAGCACACTCCCAGAGCCTTTGCACTGGCTCTTCCCGCTGCCTGCAACACCCTTTCCCAAGATACTTACATGGCTCACTCTCTTCCCTCCTTCAAATCTTTGCTCAAACATCATCTTTTCAATGAGGCCCAGCCTCACCACCACACTGAAAACTGCAACTCATCTTTCTCTCCCTTACCCTGGTTCCACCTTTTCTTTTTCCCGTGACATCCCACCACCTTCTAACATACTACAGAATTTACGGTGTTTATTGTTATCTTCCAGCTCCTCATGCTCCTGATGTAAACTCCGGTAGGGTAAAGATCTTTCTCTATTTTGTTCACTGATGTACCGCTAGTGCCTGGTACAATGCCTGACACTCTCAACAAACACATGTTGTTGAATCTTACGATAAGAACTGGAATCCAGGCCGGGCGTGGTGGCTCAAGCACTTTGGGACATGGAGGCGAGAGGATTGTCTAAGCTCAGGGGTTTGAGACCAGTCTGAGCAACATAGCAAGACCTTGTCTCTACAATAAATCAAAAAAGTAGCCGGGCATGGTGGCACGCGCCTGTGGTTCCAACTACTTGGAAGGTTGAGGCGGAAGGATCACCTGAGCCCAGCAGGTCGAGGATGCAGTAGCCGTGAGTGTGCCACTGCACTCGTTTGGTCAACAGTGAGACTCTGACTCAAAAAAAAAAGAACTGAAAACCAGAACAATTTATTCACAGAAAGTACCACAGAATAAAGAACACTCTTGAGTTAGCAACTGGGAATGTACCAACCCTGGATCTACAAGATTGTTGATTCTTTCTCTGGGTAACAGTTTTCCTCTTGATGTATGAAGTGCTCGAGCTTTCTCACCCCCTCCTATGATTAAAAAACATGATTAGATTAGATTGACGTAAGGTCTCTATTTAACCTAATGCCAGAAAAACATATTATTTCATCCAAAATACAGTGCTCCTTTGGGAAAAGGCTAATTTTTCAGATCATTTATTCAACTTTCAAGCTGCCAATATTCCGAATAAGGAACTGGCATTTACAAACAGTCTATCCTTGATCCTATGTTCAGAATTCACTAGTCATTACTTAAAGAAATTCCATGTAGGCCAGGCACAATGGCTCACACCTATAATCCTAGCACTTTGGGAGGCAGAGGCGAGAGGACTGTCTGAGCCCAGGGGTTTGCGACCAGCCTGAGAAACTTGGTGAGAACTTGTCTCTACAATAAATTTTAAAAATTGCTGGGAATGGTGGCATGTGCCTATAGTCCTGGCTACCTGGAAGGCTAAGGTGGAAGGATCACCTGAGCCCAGCAGGTCCAGGCTGTGGTTGCTGTGATCGTGTACTCCAGCCTGGGTGACAAAATAAGACTCCAACTCAAAAAAAAAGAAAAAGAAAAAGAAATTCCATGTAAATCCTACCTCATCCTCACATTTATAAATACATATTACATATAGCTAGCACTGTACCATATGCTATGTGAAATTTGAAAAGTTCATGTTTTGTGCCAGGTAAAAGCTAATTTTATTTATTTATTTATTTTTTGAGTTGGAGTCTCACTCTGTCACCCGGACTGGAGTGCAGTGGCCGCTCCCGGTCACCGCAGCCTCGACCTGCTGGGCTCCGGCGATCCTTCCGCCTCAGCCTTCCAAGTAGCCGGAATTATAGGCGTGCGCTACCCCGCCCAGCTGATTTTTTGATTTATTGTAGAGATGAGGTCTCGCTGCCCAGGCGGGTCTCGAACCCGCGGGCTCAGGCAATCCACTCACCTCAGCCTCCCAAAGGCGCGGGATTACAGGCTGAGCCACCGAGCCCGGCTAAAAGCTAATTTTAGAAGTTACTTCCATGACAAACACAGGAAAAATTTACCTAAAGATGCCATTAGTGACCCATTAGTGAACTTTTTAAGCCAGCAAGTGAGAATGTTGAACAGCTTAAACAGCAATTAAAAACTCCCATTTTTTAGAGTGTCTTGACCCAGAAATCGACATCACCGCTCCCCAACACTGCCCACACCCTGACAAAGAAAAGTGCAGGACCTGGGAAGCCCACTGAGCTTTTCCGGTATTCTTGGGAGGACCTACAACCCCCTCTCAGCAAACCACGGTAACGAAGCAGGAACAGAAGTATCAAATTGTCATCTTTAATAATTGACATACTCCTTTATTTTCATTGGTACACAAGAACTTCATGTTACTATAGACATTATCTAATGAAATGTTCAGCTATTTAAGAAAACCA
This sequence comes from Cephalopachus bancanus, assembly GCA_027257055.1. Classification (NCBI taxonomy): domain Eukaryota; kingdom Metazoa; phylum Chordata; class Mammalia; order Primates; family Tarsiidae; genus Cephalopachus; species Cephalopachus bancanus. The sequence continues at coordinate 376,805 of JAPVLO010000112.1, read as the reverse complement.
TTTTTTTATTTAAGTGAGAAAATAAGTTCACACCTATTTCAAATAAGCTTCCAAGTATGACCTTTTCCAAGTCATGACTCATTCCTGTATCTAGGAGGAATTTGTTTTCCTGAAGAATACTACATAGCATATTTTTAAGATTAATCTGTCTTTAGGTTGCCAAGAAAATGGTAGCACACATCTACTCTTCTTTTAAGATGAACATAATGCTGGGAGGGAAAAAAGGACTTTGTGACAAGATAGTGTGAATTACTTCAAACTGCTTTTTCCCCCAACCTCTGGCTGAGTCTCTAAGAGGGAAGCAGGGAAGGAATGGAGGGCTACCAAGGGCAGGAGAAACTTTGGGAATGTTGGACACATTCATTATCCTGACTGTAGTGATGGTTTCATGAGTGTATACGTATGTCAAAACTCATCAAACGGCATACTTTAAATAACATAGTTTATTGCATATCCATTATGCTTTAATAAAGATGTCGAAAAATACATTTTTAAAAATTTTACTTTTTGTAGAGACGAGGTTTCACTATGTTGCCTAAGCTGGTCTTGAACCCCTGGGCTCAAGCAATCCTCCTACCTTGGCCTTCCAAAGTGCTGGGATTACAGGTGTGAGCCACTGCACCAGGCCTAAAAATACATACTAGAAGGCCAGGTGCAGTGGCTCACGCCTATAATCCCAGCACTTTGGAAGATCAAGGTGAGAGCACTGCCTGAGCCCACGGGTTTGAGACCAGCCTGGGCAACTTGGTTAGACCTCACCTCTACAATAAATCAAGAAAAATTAGCCGGGCGCAGTGGCACATGCCTGTAGCTGCAGCTACTTGGAAGGCTGAGGTGGAAGGATCACCTGAGTCCAGCAGGTCAAGGCTGCGGTTGCTGTGAGTGTGCCAATGCCCTCCAGCCTGGGCAACAAAGTGAGACTCTGACTCAAAAAAACCCAAAAATACATATTAGAAGAAGAATGAACTAAACAAGGCACTGCAAGGAGATCTAGGCCTGGGAGAAGGTCTTTGAAGAGCCAGCAGGAGAGGGCGCAGGAGGGTGGAGTGACCAAGAGGTGATAGAGTATACAAAAAAAAGCACTTAAGATAACATCAGTCACTGCTTGACTTGACTCTGGTGTGGCCACTGCCATGTTTCCTAGGGGTTGGCCCCCTCTCCTACCTTGGAAAGGTGAATCTTCTCTCTCTCTCTAATTTACTTTCTAAATAAACTATATTTTCCAATCTAAAAAAAAAAAGATAACATCATTCTTAATTTTGCCTAGACTTAGGGCTTGCAATTTGGAACAGCTACTTATTCTGAATTTATTAGGAAGCAGCTGAAAGAGCCTTATCCTCGATGCAGGCTCACAAAGCACAGAATTAAGCTCCTCTGGCACTTAATTCTTGGCAAAACTGTGAAGGCCAAGTCTGTTCCTTCCCCTTCTCTCCAGTTCCCTCCCAGGAAGTACTGCTGAGTCCTCTCTTCCCTGTGGCTGCCAGCCCTCACCAACCCTCACCATGGTTCATCAGAACCACCACCACCTTCAGCAAGTGCTCACAGTTACAGGGCTCTTTACCCCGCCTCCTACTGACTCAAGCCCACCCGTCTTTTTTTTTTTTTTTTTTGAGTTGGAGTCTCACTCTGTCGCCCTGACTGGAGTGTAGTGGCCGCTCCCGGCCACTGTAGCCTCGACCTGCTGGGCTCCGGCGATCCTTCCGCCTCAGCCTTCCAAGTAGCTGGAACTACAGGTGCGCGCTACCACGCCCGGCTGATTTTTTGATTTATTGTAGAGATGAGGTCTCGCTGCCCAGGTGGGTCTCGAACCCGCGGGCTCAGGCGATCCACTCACCTCAGCCTCCCAAAGGCGCGGGATTACAGGCTGAGCCACCGAGCCCGGCTAAGCCCACGCGTCTTAATGTCCAAGGGGAACAGTGAACTCATCAAATCCAGCTGTGAGACTGGGCATAACTCGTGAGCTATCACCCCTACAAAACATGTTTTTTTCATTTCAGCAAGAAAGGTGGTTCTTTTTCTGGAAACAACACTTTCATCTAAAATGGCTTCAAAAGTATGAATTCCAGGCTGGATGTGGTAACTCGTGCCTGAAATCCCAGCACTTTGGGAGGCCAAGGTGGGAGGATCACTTGAGGTCAGGAGTTTGGGACCAGCCTGGGCAACACAAGCAAAACTCTGTCTCCACAAAAAATAAAGCCGGTGTGGTGGTGTCCATCTGTAGACCTAAGCTACTCGGAAGGCTGAGACAGGAAGACCACTTGAGCCCAAGAGTTTGAGGCAGGAGGATCACTTGAGCCCCTGCAGTGAGTTATGACTGTACCACTAGACTCCAGCCTGGGCAAGAAGATCCTGTCTCTAAAAAAAAAAAAATGTAAGTATGAGTTCCATAGCTGGGCACAATGTCATGCCTGTAGTCCCAGCTACATGGGAGGCTGAGGTGGGAGGACTGTTTGTTTGAGGCCAGGAGTTTGAGTCCAGCCTGAGCAACACAGCAAGACCCCATCTCTAAATAAACAAATAAATACAAATATTCAAAAGAGCATGAATTCCACTGATCTTTCTGAAAAGCCTACCAGCTGAATATTTTTGCCCCTCAAATCATAGTACTCGAAAGACAAAAACCAACATGATGTTTTAATAGCATTTCCTACACTGGGACAGGGGATCAACAGCTGCCTCGCCAACAAGAATGACAAATGTCCTCTACCCATTTTTGTAAGTAACCCTCTGTTTACAAACCCTAGTTAGGAGAGGGAACAGGAGGGTAGTCTGTGTAAACTGACATTCACTGCTTTTGGTCTGCCTTGCTTTCTCCCTTTTCCTGAAAACAGGACACCTACCACTGTGGAGCTCAGGAGCTCCCAGTCATTGTGTCCCAAAGCCTTGGATGAGTGTGGATCCAGGAGGCAAGGTGAAGGACCACAGCCCCCCCGGACACACTGACTGGACCAAAGGGTGGACATGTGACGTAAGCAGACCAATCAGAACTTTCCAGATTGGACATGAGAGGATAACTGTCCCTTCCAGACTGTGAACTGTAAGAATGAAATCCCTGGCCCTCCAGCAACCTCGCTCCCACTTCATGGAGAAGCCCGAAGAGAATAAAATCTGCATAGCCACACAGATCCTGAGAGAGATTGTGAGACAAAGATTGCCCCCCAGAGGGCAGGGCCCCTGGACTAGTCAACACGCCTTCCTATTGGTTGCAGCAACCAATAAATGCTACTTTCTGGGTTAAACAAGTTTGATTTGGATTTCTGTGACTTGAAACCACAGAAAGCACTAAAGCACTTTACAAAGCACTAAACAGCTTCCCAGCTGTTCAGGATTAGATGCATGTACAGTCTTTCCAGTATGAGTTCACCTCTCCTGTCTCTCCTACAGCTCTGGGAGCTCCAAGGGTCATGGTTTCTGCTACATTCTGCTACAAAGAGACCAAATATAGGCCATTTTCAAAATATTTGTAATACATTACAAATACCTAATTAGCAGGAGCTATATGAAGTCTACGGGCTTGTTTTTGTTTTGTTTTTTAATTCTCCCAGGTAGAATGGGAGTAATTACTGCCATGCACATGAAGTCACGGCTTCAATTGGTCCCACTCTGAGTTTCATATGTTAGTTTGTGTCATGATAACTTTTAGAAGATTTCATTGTATTTGACTGAACTGTTGGAGTAAAAAAATAGACTGCCAAGCATGGTGACGTGCCCTTTTAATCCTAGCTACTCTGGAGGCTGAGGCGAGAGGATTGCTTGAGCACAGGAGCTAGAGGCTGCAGTGAACTATGATCACACCACTGTGTACCAGCCTGGGCAACATGGCAAGACCCTATCTCTAAAAAATAAACAACAGACCAGGTATGGTGGCTCATGCCTGTAATTCCAGCACTTTGGGAGGCCAAAGCAGAAGGGTTGCTTGAGCCCAGGAGTTTGAGACCAGTCTAGGCCACAAAGGGAGACCTCACCTCTAGAAAAGGATAAAAATTTAAAAGATTAGCCACACATGGTAGCATGCACTTATAGTCCCAGCTACTCAGGAGACTGAGCCCAGGAGGTTGAGGCTGCGGTGAGCCACTGCACCCCAGCCTGGTCGACAGAGTGAGACCCTGACTCAGAAAAACAAAAAGCATAAACTGGAGAATAAATGCTGTGTTTACCTAGTCTCACAAAGTGCACTCGCTCGTGGAGTTGCTCTACTAGTGTTCTCATCTGCTCGTAGTTCTCCTGAAACAGAGACAAAGGAAGAAGGGAGAAGAATATTAGAAAGCAATTACCTTTCTGCCAAAATAAGGGTCAAGAAAAACATGGATCCGGCCACTTCCGTGTGGCCTCCTCCGGAAAGGTCACTCCCACCGATCTTTGCTCTAGGGCATCTTCCCTAACCCCACCCACTCATGCCCTCTCCAAATCCCAAACCTCCCGAAAGCCAAGCCAAATTCACGTTTCATCTCACCTCCCACGCCATTTGTGGCTGCTCTTACTCATGTGAGCACCCTTCTTCCTTAAACATCTACTGAACTTGATTGATCTCTCTCTGTTTTCCTACTTAAGGAATAAAGCTTTTTGAAGGTTAGAATGCCACCTTATTTTTCCTGTCCCATCAGTCATTACCTGAGATACCAACCAAAGCAGAAATGCTTGCTTACTGACAAATGACACTTAAAAACAAAGTCCAGGAGGGAGAAAAATGAATCCTATTTTATGTTTTAAAAAACAAAATTTGGTCAGGTGCATAGCTCACGCCTATAATCCCAGCACTTTTGGGCGGCCAAGGTGAGAGGAATCCCTGAGTCCAGGGGTCCAAGATAAGCCTGGGCAACTCGGCGAGACCTCATCTCTACAATAAATCAAAAAATTAGCCAGGCATGGTGGCATGCACCTGGGTTTCCAGCTACTTGGAAGGCTGCAGCGGAAGGATGGCCTGAGTCCAGCAGGCTGATGCTGCAGTAGCCATGAGTGTGCCACTGCACTCCAGCCTGGGTGACAGAGTGAGACTCCAACTCAAAAATATTTTAAAAATTAAAACAAAATTTTTAAAAAGTGATATGCCTGGATATGTTAAGAAATGTTCTGAGTAATAATATAAGAAAATATTGACAGTGAGTAGAACAAGGGAAGAGGGACTAACTTTCCATCCTTCTGTAGTTTTACATTTTGGTCAGTGTATTACTTTATAACAAAACTTAAATAGTTAATTGTTTTGAAAATGCAGTTTTCCCACTAACACTTTGCTCCTCAAAATGTGATTAACATCTCTGGTAATCTCATTCCTTTTATTTTACAAAGCACTAAACAGCTTCCCAGCTGTTCAGGATTAGACGCATGAACAGTCTTTCCAGTACGAGTTCACCTCTCCTGTCTCTCCTACAGCTCTGGGAGCTCCAAGGGTCATGGTTTCTGCTACATTCTCTTGCTCTGCAAAATCCAAAAAATAAAAAAGGAAGCAGCATGGTGGTAGGGAAAGAACCTTTGCCCCGGGGTAGCAAGAGCCCCACCCCAAACCCTCTGTCTGGCAGCCCTGGGAGCAACCTCCTTCTAATCCCACCAAGCCTGGCATCCTGGGGAAAAGAACCTGCTAAAAACTTGGTTTGAGACTCTCCCAAACAGTGTTTCTCCAGTATGGCTCTACTTAGGACTCACCGGGGAGCTTTTAAAAACAGGGAAAACATTAAAAAGCACTGCAGACTAGTCCTAGCCCCAGGGATTCTGATGTCACTGGCTATAGGTGTGGCCTGGGCATTAAGACTTTTAAAAGTTCCACAGGTGATTCTAATGTGCAACTAAAATGAATTACACTGGCCTGTAACTCCATTTCAGAGTTTCTATTCAGGGCAAACTGGGAACATTACAGAAAGAAGGATTGTGGCTAGATGCAAATCCCCCTCTTGCCACTGAAACTTTTTCAGATTATCATAGCACTCATATTATAATATTAACGACACAAGACAGGGGAAGCCAAGAACAATGCACTATTATTTTTAAACCCAGGTGATGAGATCCCTTTCATCCATATACAGCAAATGCAGAAAAAGTCCTCAACGCATGAATTGCCTCAGACAGAAACAAAGCACCAAAGCATGTCTGTTCAGCCCGTCATCAAGAGGCGGCATTAGAGCAGCTTGTAGAATGTCACTTGAAATGTATGCAGGGACTCGGAGCAGCTTCTGGATGGAAACCACTCCCTGTAAGCAAGGGCTGTATCCTGAGCTTCTCTGCCACCCATCTCCCTGGCAGGGGGAAGGTTTTGTAGGGAAAGAAAGCCCATGGCAAGAAGGAGACGGAGACTGCGAGTGCATCTGTCACCAAATGGCACGTTCACTTTGGGGCTCTCTCACCCCGACCCTAGCACACAGCTGGCACCCCCCAGCTCAGGGTCAGGTGCACTGCTCTGATCTCAGCCCCTAGGCTCCACCACGCACAGCTCCTATCTCCCACCTTTCAACACGCAGGTGAGAAACAGGCTGATTAATAGTGTTGCTGCATGCAAAGAAAGCAGGTTTATTTCACTGCACAGGTAAACTATTGTTTTTTGTTTGTGTTTTGTACTTAAGATCTATTCTTGGCCAGGGGCAGTGGCTCAAGTTTGTAATCCCAGCACTTTGGGAGGCCAAAGCAAGAGGACTGCCTAAGCCCAAGGTTCGAGACCAGCTTAGACAACCTGACGAGACTCCGTCTCTACAGTATATATATATATATTATTTTTTATTTTAATTAGTCGGGCATGGTAGCGTGCACCTGTAGTTCCGGCCACTTGGAAGGCTGAGGCAGAAAGATCACCTGAGCCCAGCAAGTCAAGGCTGCAGTGATGGTACCATAGCACTCCAGCCGGGGTGACAAGAGTGAGACTCTGGCTCAAAAAAAAAAAAAAAGATCTATATTCTTATCCATTTCTACTCTTACTTCAGGGCTAAAACCCCACCAAATTACATGTGCACTGTGTCAGAAGGATTAAGAATCCCCATGGGCTGGGCGTGGTGGCTCGTGCCTATAATTTCAGCACTCTGGGAAGCTGAGATGAGAGGACTGCCTGAGCCCACGGGTTCAAGACCAGCCTGGCAACTTGGCGAGACCTCATCTCTACAATAAATCAAAAAATTAGCTGGGCATGGTGGCGCACGCCTGTAGTCCCAGCTACTTGAAAGGCTGAGGTGGAAGGGTCGCCTGAGCCCAGCAGGTCGAGCCCAGCAGGTCGAGCCTGGGCGACAGAGTGAGACTCAAAAAAAGAATCCCCATGGATTCTGTGCCGGGCCATCACAGTGCGGAGCCTTCTCCGTCGATCTGCATCTGGAATACACTCAAGCTCTCTGCCACTCTCAGCCCGCAATTTCTGCAGTTCACAGGCTGACTGATTCTGCTTGCTGTTTTTTTGTCTTTTGTTTTGTTTTGTTTTTTGAGTAGGAGTCTCACGTTGTCACCCAGGCTGGAGTGCAGTGGCACACTCTCGGCCACCACAGCCTCGACCTGCTGGGTTCAGGGAATCCTTCTGCCTCAGCCTCCCAAGTAGCTGGAAATACAGGTGCATACCGTCATGTCTGACTAATTTTTTAATTTATTGTAGAGACAATGAGAGACTCAAAGGACTCAAAAGAACCATACCTGCTATGAAAGAAGCGTTTACTACATGAATTCCGACCTCACGTTCACTGTATTTTATAAACCCCTACCTCACATTTGCTGTATTTTGTACATCCCTACCTCAATCCCCATAAGACTAGGCATATGTAAGGCGCCTGGTAGTAACTGTGACCGTAAAGTTACAAAATATTTGCAGTGTTTGTACTTAGAACTTTGTTAAGTTTTTGTTTGCCCCATAATAACCATGTTAATTGAAATAACCAGCTTCTTCTGCTTCCGCAACCACTGCTGGCAGTGTGTGAATGTTAAGCAATAAGCCCCTCCCGGACATTCCTTTGCTTGAATTATGGTGGGCTCTGTGGCGCCAGCCACTCTTCTGGTGGGCTCTGTGTTATTTCAAACCTGCTTGTATGCCCAGGCTGATTTACGCACAGTCACAGTGACTGTGTAAACCACAGCTTATCTAACATTCCAGATGGCTTAACTAACTCCACTCTGCCCATGTAGCCGTTAGTCACGGGCAGCCAAGCCCGCACCAGCGCAAATCAAAAACGAACCCACCAATCTCAAGCTCTCCTGTCCCCTGACATCACCGTGGACCTAACTGAGAACTAATTATACGAGGTCCGTGAACTTCGTTTTCTACGTCATGCCTTCTTCTAATTGGATAACGTCTCGAGCCTAGGAAAAACCGGTCACGCCCAGTCCCTCCCTCGTAACTGTGTATATAAACTACTTGCTCTGCTAGGTCGGGGCTCTAGTTGAGCCCAGACTCGAGCCTGAATAAAGACCCTCGTGTGATTTGCATCAGAGCTGGCTCTTTGGTGGCCTCTCGGATTCAGGATTTGGGTACTACAACAAGGTCTTGCCAAGTTGTCCAAGCTGGTCTTGAACCCCTGGACTTGGGCAATTCTTTTGCCTCTGCCTCCCCAAGTGCTGGGATTACAGGCATAAGCCTGGTCTCCTGCCTCCTGGTCTCCTGCCACCTTTGCCAACCACAAGTACCAACATGTCTCCTGTGTTCAGTAAAAGGAATGTAGTGCTACTTAAGAAAAAGTCCTTCCACCTTAGCCTCCTGAGGAGCTGAGATCACAGGTACACGCCACCATGCCAGACTGATTTTTTGTAGAGACAAGGTCTCTGCAGGCTGGTCTCTAGCCCTTGGGCTCAAGTGATCCTCCTGCCTCAGTCTTCCAAAGTGCTGGGATTACAGGTGTGAGCCAAGATGCCTGAGCCACTATCACAGTATCAACAATCAAATATCCAACTAGAGAAGACATTTTCCCAATTGTCAGATCGATTTGTTTTTTATAATTTGTTGACTACATAGGATGCTATGTAGTAAGATCTACATAGGAACAACTGGCCAATGTGTTTCTTAAGTCATTTCTAAAATATAATTTATCCCATCCTTTTTCTTGAAATGTTCTGTTTGTGGTATAGATGTTTTCCCTGTGCTAAATGCACTCCCACGCTGTCCTTTAACACGTTCTTTTCCCCTTAGACTCTAGAGACTGATGAAAGCATGAGTATTTTTATTTTTCCCTTCATCTTACCAAGATTTAGCTTACAAGATTTAGCCCCTCCCCCTACATTCTACCTCCTGGTCTCCTGCCACCTTTGCCAACCACAGGTACCAACTTTCAGAGCTGAAGAAAGACAGTTTGCATACGCTCAGAGAAAACAAGTACCCCCCCTACCGGAGTGTGTAAACCTCAAGGCACTGCCCAAATCAGAACAACATCAATCAAAACTAAAGCTAGTTCTCCAAGGGATCTTTACCGTAGCAAAGCCAGCCCGCCAGTTAAGAAACAGTGTCAGCCGGACTCGGTGGCTCAGCCTATAATCCCGCACTTTGGGAGGCCTGAGCCCACAGGTTCAAGACCCGCCTGGGCAACTTGGCGAGACCTCATCTCTACAATAAATCAAAAAATTAGCCGGGTGTGGTAGCGCGTGCCTGTAGTTCCCGCTACTTGGAAGACTGAGGCGGAAGGATCACCGGAGCCCAGCAGGTCGAGGCTGCGGTGGCCGGGAGCGGCCACTGCACTCCAGTCTGGGTGGCAGAGTGAGACTCCAACTCAAAAAAAAAAAGAAATAATGTCACTAACTGCCAAGGTTTTCTGAAGCAAGAGCGGGCAACACATACTGTAGTTCCAATGTGAGAAACTTAAAAAACTGGCCAGACTAAAAACAGAGAACTGGGACTGTGATCAGGGCACCTGGAAACAACACCTCTAGGTGCCATCTCTCCTCCCAGGCATGGCTTTATCTCTTTTTTTTTTTTTTTGAGTTGGAGTCCCACTCTGTCGCCTGGACTGGAGTGCAGTGGCCGCTCCCGGCCACTGCAGCCTTGACCTGCTGGGCTCCGGCAATCCTTCCGCTTCAGCCTCCCAAGCAGCCCAAACTACAGGCGCACGCTAACACACCCGGCTAGTTTTTTTTTTTTATTGTAGGGATGAGGTCTCACCAAGTTGCCCAGGTGGGTCTCGAACCCACGGGCTCAGGCAGTCCACTCACCTCGGTCTCCCAAAGCGCTGGGATTACAGGTCACTGTAGGAGAGATTCACTTTATATAAAAAAAAAACAGAATTATCTTTTGGAGGGTGAGCCCCTTGTAGTACACTCAGAATGTGTTCCTCTGGATCAAATGGTCAACCAAAGTTTTTATTTGGAAGTTTTGAGAAGGCTGCATCACAGTTTGCAGAAGAAACATCCCTAGTGTTGGCAAACAGGTGGCTGGTTCTTCCACCATGACAATGCACCTGCCCATACCATGCTGAGTGTTCAGCAGTTTTTAATCAAAAACAGCATGACCCCTATGCCCCACCCTTCCTATTCACCCAGTCTCACCCTGATCCACTTGGTTTTTGTTTCCCTGGATGAAAAAGGTCCCCAAAGGGAAATGTTTTGCCAATGTGGAAGAGATGAAACAAAAAAAGGCAAACGCGCTAAAAGGCATCAAAACTGACAAGTTCAAAAACTGTTTTGGGCAACGGAAAAAGCATCTCAGTAGGTGTACTGCATCAAACGGAGAGAACTTTGAAGGGGACTGAAGTTTAAACATGTAAGAATACACAATTTTCTTCTGCTGGGCACAGTGGCTAATGCCTGTAATTCCAGCACTTTGGGAGGCAGAGGTGAGAGGATTGCCTGAGCCCAGGGGTTCAAGACCAGCCTGGGCAACTTGGTGAGACCTTGTCTCTACAATAAATTTTTTAAAAATTAGTCAAGCGTGGTGGTGCATGCCTGTAGTTCCAGCTACTTGGAAGGCTGAGGCAGAAGGATTGCCTGAGTCCAGCAGGTCAAGGCTGCGGTGGCCCTGAGCATGCCATTGCACTCCACTCTGGGCAACAGAGTGAGATTCCTATTCAAATAAAAAAAAAATACAATTTTTTATAAATAAATTGACAAAAGTGTCAATTTACCAAGAAGATATAACAAATATAAGCATATATGCACCAAACAGCAGAGCACCAAAACAAATGAAGCAAACACTGAAAGAATTAAAGGGAGAAACAGACAGGTTTACACTAATAGGAGGAGACTTCAATATCCTACTTTCAATAATGGATTGAATACCTAGACAGAAGACCAATTAGAAAATAGAAGACTTAAACAACACTATAAGCCAGTTGAACCTAACAGATAAATACAGAATACATCACCCAACAACAGTAGAAAAAAGTTTTCTCAAGCGCATATGGAACATTCTGCAGATCACAGGCCACAAAACAAATCTCAGTAAATTGCAAAAAAACTGAAATCATATAAAGTATCTTTTCTTTTCTTTTTTTTTTTTTTTGAGACAGTTCACTCTGTCACCCAGGCTGGAGTGCAGTGACACGATCCTGGCTCCCCATAATCTTGACCTCCTGGGCTCAGGTGATCCTTCCACCTCAGTCTCCTGTGTAGGAGGACTACAGACACATGCCACCACAGCCGGCTAATTTTTTTTTTTTTCTATAGAGAGAAGGTCTCACTATGTTGCCCAGGCTAGTCTCAAACTTATGGGCTCAAGCAGTCCTCTTACCTTGGCCTCACTAAGTATTGGAATTACAAGTGTGAGCCACCACGCCCAGTCTAAAGTATCTTTTCTTTTTCTTTTCCTTTTTTTTACAGGGTCTCACTCTGCTGTCCAGGCTGCAGTGCACTGGCACAATCATAGTTCACTACAGCCTTGAATTACTAGGGCTCCAGCAATTCTTTTACCTCAGCTTCCCTCCTAAGACTACAAGGGTGTGCCGCTATGCCATGCAATTTTTTTTTTTTTTGTAGAAAGAGGGTCTTGCTATGTTGCCCAGATCGGTCTGGAACTCCTGGCTTCAAGCACTCTTCTCACCTCAGCCTCCCAAAATGCTGGGATTACAGGTGTGAGTCACCAGGCCCAGCCTTCAAAGTATCTCTTCAATCACAATGGAATAAGAAATCAATAGCAGAAGAGCAGCTGGAAAAATTCATAAATACATAGAAATTAAACAGTATACTCTTAAATAACCAATAAGCCAAAGAAGAAAAACACTGGCCCACTGGGGCTGACATCTGTCTCCTCTGGCTAGGGAAAACCTGTACAAGGTTCGGTCCATCAAGTTAACATCACAGAAGAGCCAGCACCGGCTAGACTTCACCGCCTTGGCAGTTCTTGGTTCACCAACCTAGTCTTCTTAGGATAAGCCTCACTAACAAAGAGACAGCATAGTTTAGTGGAAAAAGGCTGACTTGGAAGCCACACAGATGTGAGTTCAACTTTTAGTTTCCCACTTACTGATACTGGCATTTGGCAAAGCTTGGCCAGAGGGCCTCAGTTTTATCACCTGCAAAATAACAACAGTATCTACCTGGGAAAATTCTTGTGAAACCAAGCAACCACAGAGCTTCGTGCTAGATATTCATAATGAATTGGAGCAGAGCCACTGACAAACAGGTGACTGCTGACCTGCTGGGCTCAGGTGATCCTTCTGCCTCAGTCTTCCAAGTAGCTAGAATTACAGGCGTGTGCTACCATGCTCACTCTCTTCAACTACAGAACCCACCCAGATAGGGCTGGGAGAGAAGCAATAGTTAAGATACTGGACTCAGCCGGGCTCGGTGGCTCAGCCTGTAATCCCGTGCCTTTGGGAGGCTGAGGTGAGTGGATTGCCTGAGCCCGCGGGTTCGAGACCCGCCTGGGCAGCAAGACTTCATCTCTACAATAAATCAAAAAATCAGCCGGGCGTGGTAGCGCTTGCCTGTAATTCTGGCCACTTGGAAGGCTGAGGCGGAAGGATCGCCAGAGCCCAGCAAGTTGAGACTGCGGTGGCCGGGAGCAGCCACTGCACTCCAGTCTGGGTGACAGAGTGAGACTCTAACTCAAAAAAAAAAAAAAAGATACTGGACTCAATAGTTAAGAGCCAGATTGTCCAGCTTCAAATTCAGGTGCTGCTCCTCAAGAGCTGTTTTATCTCTTGACCTCTATACGCCACGGTTTTCCTATCTATAAAACAGATAACAATAGTACCTACTGCCAGGCATGGCGGCTCACATCTATTATCCCAGCACTTTGGGAGGCCGAGGTAAGAGGGCTGCCTGAGCCCACAGATTCGAGACTAGCCTGGACAACTTGGCAAGATCTCGCCTCTACAATAAATAAAAAATTTAGGGCATAGCGGTGCACACCTACAGTTCCAGCTACTTGGAAGACTGAGGCGGAAGGATCGTCTGAGTTCAGCAGGTCGAGGCTGCGGTGGCCGTGAGCGTGTCACTGCCCTCCAGCCTGGGCAACCGAGTGAGACTCCAACTCAAAAAAATTAAAAAAAAGAGTACCTACTACACAGGATTGTTTTTTGTTGTTGTTGTTGTTGTTGTTGTTGTGTTTTGTCTGTGGCTGAGCCACAAAGCCCGGCTCAGGATTGTTATAATAAATGCATGAGTAAAGTCATAAAATGTCTTCGCAACAATGGTTGGCACACTATGTAATTTATGCTATTATTATTATTATTACATATTATAGTTGCTATTTGTGATCAGGAAACATGGCTAAACTGGGTCATTCATTCTATGCCCCCCACCCTCATGGAAGTTGGGCTAAGCCACATGTCTTGCTTTAAAGAAATGTGAGCACACATAAAGTTCTCCACATCCCAGCAGGAACTTTATTTTTTGTTGTTGCTGTTGGTTTTTTTGAGTCAGTCTCACTCTACCACCCAGGCTGAAGTGCAGTGGCACGCCCGTGGCTACCACAGGCTCTACCTGCTGGGCTCAGGAGATCCTTCTGCCTCAGCCCTCCAGGTAGCTAGAATTACAGGCGTGTCCTACCATGCTCGGCTAATTTTTTTATTGTAGAGAGAGGTCTCGCTGTGTTGTCCAGGCTGGTCTCCATCCCCTAGGCTCAGGCAATCCTCTCCTTCCCGCCTTCCAAAGTGCTGGGATTACAGGGCCTGAGCCATCACCCTCTGCCCCAGCAGCAACTTCTAATTCAATCTGTGGTCAGTCTCTTGCTCCTGTGCCTTCTGCCAGGAGAAGGGCGTGTCTAAATTAGATGGGCTGCTCCAGCCAGGCTCGGTGGCTCAGCCTGTAATCCCACACCTTGGGAGGCTGAGGTGAGTGGATTGCCTGAGCCAGCGGGTCTCGAACCCGGCAACCTGGTGAGACCTCATCTCTACAATAAATCAAAAATCAGCCAGACGTGGTAGCGCGCGCCTGTAGTTCCAGCTACTTGGAAGGCTGAGGTGGAAGATCGCCAGAGCCCAGCAGGTCAAGGTTGCGGTGGCCAGCAGCGGCCACTACACTCCAGTCTGGGCAACAGAGTGAGACTCTGACTCAAAAAAAAAAAAAATAATTAAAAGAAGGGATGCTCCTTCAGTCTCAGTCCAGGAATGAGCAGATACATGGAGCAGACCTGTGCAGAACAGTCGCAGCAGTGGACCTACAGCCACCAACACATAATTTAAATGTCATCTGTATAGGCTTAAAAATCACGGGAACACAGTGAAATCTTCCAGCTCTGACATTTCCCAAGCTGTGAGTTGCTTTCCTGACCTTGTGATGCCTCCCAATTCCAAGAAAAGCCACTTGAAGATACAGCTGGGTATTTTCTGTGACTGTAACAACTATTTTACTAAAGTCTGGCCAGCACAGCTCACCATCTGCAAGGCCCGTGGTTCCCAAAGCTGGCTGCTACCCGTCCCCTAAAAGCCTCACTAGCAATGCAAACCACAGTGTGGCAGGACGCGGCAGATGCTCAAATATATTTCTTGTATGATTGAGTGAATAAACACAAAAACATGTAGCTGGTTCAGGATCAGCCGTTGGCCTCATGGCAATCACTAGCCCAGGGCAGGAAAGAAGTTGATAGCAGTTAAAGGTATTTCCTTTTGAAAGGCAAGTTGCAACTTTAAAGACCTGCCAGGCGCCCGGGCCAGTTTTGTTTAAGCAAGGCCAAAGAGCCCAGAGACTGGTTATTTCATGGAAATGGGAAAAAGTCTTATCTAAAACCCCCCTTCTGAAGTTGACGGTTTACAATCCTGCAGTTCCTGGAAACCATTTGTTCTTTTAAAAAAATCTGATTTTGCTGAGTACAACCTTGTAAGATTCCAAAGGAAGTATGGAATCACTCAACACGACCCCCCTCCCTTACCTCAACGAGGGAATAAGACCCCGCGTCTCCTGTTCTGGGGGGCTCGAGCTTGATTTGGATGCATGAAATTCTCGGCCCGCTGTGCTAGCCAGCGTAATAAAGTGCCACTTCCTGTAATAGTCTCGGTGTCACGATCTATTTTTCCTGCCACACCAGCCCTCCACCAGACGGCCCCGAGTGGGGCTAGGCGGCCGGACGTTCAGCCAGCTCCCCGGGTGACCAGGTCTGGGTTTCACAGCCCCAGGGCCGGTTTGACAAGTGAATTAAGACGTATTCTGATCTTAAATGGTTTCCCTTCTCGGACTTCACGACACCCGAGCGCGTCTCGGGGCCGGAGCCGGGCTCCGGAGAAAGCGTGCCCACCCCAACCAGCTGCTGGCCCCCGGGGCCGGCGCTCGCCCGGCCTACCTGGTAGACGGCCGAGCCCGAGTCCGGCTGCGTGCCCAGGGAGGCCACCGAGTCCCCGCGATAGGCGCGCTGCCCCAGGGCGGCGGCGCGCGCCCCCGGCCGCAGCGTCCACCTCAGGGCAGCCAGCATGGCGGCGAGAACCGAGCGGGGGACGAGAGCGAGAGAGCGAGCGGCCCGCGCGGGCCCGGAGCTGCCGCCCCCCTGCGGACGCCCCCCGGACTCGGATCCGCTCGGCTCCCGGCTGCCCCGTCGGAGGCCTCTGCGATCCCAGGCCGGCGGCCGCACGTGCCGAGAGCGCCGCTCGCGATTGGCCAGCGCCGCGCGCCACGCCCCCCACCCAGCCAATGAGGAGCGGAGGCGCAGCCCCGCGAGATTCCGGTCCTCGGGCAACCCGGAAGCGCCCGTCCCGGAGCGGAGCGACCCTTCCCCGAACCGGCTCGGTCTGTCGCGGCCCAGCCGGCCGCCGCAGGACCCAGCCTGTCGCTTGTGTTCGTGTTGTTTTGACGCGACGCTCCATAGCTTCACGGTAGTGACTGTGGACAGCGCTGGTGAGTCTCCTGTGTCGTGTGAGTGCACACAGCATGACAAGCCTCTGGCCCTTCCA
Organism: Cephalopachus bancanus; assembly: GCA_027257055.1. NCBI lineage: Eukaryota > Metazoa > Chordata > Mammalia > Primates > Tarsiidae > Cephalopachus > Cephalopachus bancanus. Next base: position 360,606 of record JAPVLO010000112.1, on the reverse strand, counting down.
CGGGAGAGCTTAATGACACTTCTGGTTTGCGCTGTTGTCGTATAGAGAGATGGTGGCAGGCCGGGCTCGCTGGCTCAGCCTGTCATCCCAGCGCTTGGAGAGGCCGAGGCGAGTGGACTGCCTGAGCCCGCGGGTTCGAGACCCGCCAGGCAACTTGGAGAGACCTCGTCTCTACAAAAAAAAAAGGGAGAGATTATGGCATCAGCAATGTGATCTTAAACAAAGGACCCTAAACACACCCACGGAAATTCAAAGCACGTTCTGCAAGAGGTCTGCTATTATTCAAGTATTTATTGAGCACTGACTGCATCAATGGCTCAGAGGGCAGAGTGGCAAAAGGCAGGGTAGAGAGAGGAGGCCTCTGCACCTGAAGGTAAAGTTGGTTTCACACTTCAAACTGCTGATAAGGAAATCATACAAAAGGCCTCATTATTTCATGCCAGATTGCGTAGGATATCAGAAGCACTAAGCGTGATCTGAGCCAAGAACACGGCTGGGCTTAGCACAAGCGGAGAAGGCCAAAATGAAATCGGCAGAGGTGAGATTTACCACGTGTTTGGCTCCTACGGTCAACAGAAGAAAGGCTAGGAAAAACCGTCTCTTGACCAGGCGCGGTGGCTCGTGCCTGTCGTCCCAGCAATTGGGGAGGCCATAGGGCAAGGATTGCCTGGACTCAGGAGTCTGAGACCATCCTAGGCAGCGTAGCGAGACCTCATCTCTACAAAAAAAAATGTGTTCTTCATTAGCCAGGTGTGGTAGCTCGGACCTGTAGTCCCAGCTACTCGGGAGGCCGAGGTGGAAGGATCACCTGAGCCCAGGAGGTGGAGGCTGTGGTGAGTGTGATCCCTGTCACTGTTCTCCAGTTTGGGCAGCAGAGTGAGACGCTGACTCAAAAAAAAAAAAAAAAAATTATGTAAGAAATTATGCAAAAGACAATCTCACAAGGTCATCTAAAACCAACTCAAGTTTAATGATTAGCTAAAAGGATTCACAGAACTCAAAAAAGCTGTTACTGTATACTGTTATGTTTCATTAAGGTGAAAGGATACAGTTTAAAATCAGCATACACTGTCTGACATGGCCCAGGGCCCCAAGTATACAAAAGCACTCTTAGCTGGCAGATATTTACATTAAAGTCTTGTAGGCCGGGTGTGGTGGCTCAGCCTGTAACCCCCGCACTTTGGGAGGCCGAGGCGAGAGGATTGCCTGAGCCCGGAGGTTCGAGACCAGCCTGGGCAGCTTGGTGAGACCTCGTCTCTACAGTAAATCACAAAAACTAGCCAGGCGTGGTGGCGTGCATCTGTAGTTCTGTTACAGGGAAGACTGAGGCAGAAGGATCACTTGAGCCCAGCAGGTCGAGGATGCGGTGGCCGTGAGTGTGCCACTGCACTCCAGCCTGGGCGACAAGAGAGACCCCAACTCAAAAAAAAAAACAAAACAAACAAGTCTCGTAGGTTATCTCCTAGGAGCTGGTCAAGGGCCAGTCAGAATGCCCAAGTGTTGAACACTCCTCAGCAAGACTGAGTTATCACTTGACTGCACCGTTGCATGCTATATGATTCCATTTGAACACTATTCTTGAAATGAAAAGCTGTGGTGATAGAGAATAAGAATGTGATTGCCAAGGGTTAGGGTTGGAGGAGGACCATAAGAGACAGCAAGAGAGGGATTTTGGGGGGTGATGGAACAGTTCTGTACCCTGACTATGGTGATGTTGCACAAACCTATACATAGGAGAAAATTTCATAGAATTGTATACACACATGCACACACAAGTGCCTATAAAAATGATATGCTTGCTTTCATGTAGTGATGCCAAAAAGAAAAGACAAAACATAAAGACAAAAAGCAAAGAAAAGTATATAGTCAGTCCTCCATATCTCCCTATTCCTGGGTCTCACATCCACAAATTCAACCACCCACAAACTGAAAATTTAAAAATGCAAATTAAAAAAGCAATATAACAACTATTTGTATAGCATTTACATTGTGTTAGGTACTATAAGTGACCTAGATATTAAAGTACATGGGAGTATATGCATAAGTTGTACACCAAAGACTAAACTCTGACCTTTTTTTTTTTTGTTTAAGCCTTATTTTATTTTTGATTTTGAGTCTCATTCCATCACCCAGGGTGGAGTGCAGTGGCACGCTCACAGCCACCCCAGCATCGACCTGCTGGGCTCCGGCAATCCTTCCGCCTCAGCCGTCCAAGTAGCCGGAACCACAGGCATGCACTACCACACCCAGCTAATTTTTTGATTTATTGTAGAGATGAGATCTCGCCAAGTTGCCCAAGCTGTTCTTGAACCCGTGGGCTCAGGCAGTCCCCTCACCTCAGCCTCCCAAAGAGCTGGCTTGAGCCACCATACCTGGCCAGCTTTATTTTATTATAAAAATGTGGGGTACAAATCAGGATTGAGTACACAAGCAGTCTCTGTGCAGGTGAAGTTTGGGCCTCCAACTGGTCCTCACTCCCCCCAGTTTAGGACTAGGTACCCTTTGTATCGTTATGTGCCCCCCACCCACCCACACACGCACATACCCCTGGCAGTGTCCTACAACTGCTGATCCCTTCCTTGTGCTAATGTGATTAATGTTCAGGTCTCACTCATGAGTGAGAACAAGTGGTATTCGGTTCTTTGTTTCTGTGCTAGATCACTAAGTATGATTGTCTCCAACTCAAACCCATTTTCTGCAAAGTCCCTGTTTTTGTCCTTCTTTACGACTGAGTAATATTTCATCATGTATATGTACCACATTTTCTTTATCCAGTCTACTTTCAATGGGCAGTAGGGTTGGTTCCATGTTTTTACCATTGTGATGACCTTTTTTCTTTACCTTGTTAATTGCTACCTAAGGGACCTGGGGAGACAGGCTTTTTATTAACTCCCCCTATATAATGTAGTTTACTTTCCAAACTAACTCTGGCATGACATCAAATAACAGATGAAGAAGGAAAATCAAAAGTATTTTATGATGCTGTGAAGCTGTCTCCTGGGGACTCCTGGACTCTGGAAAGACATCTTTTAAGATAGTTAACGACCTATTCTCTCTGCAGTCTGCCACCTGTGAGGCTTCATCTACAAATCAAGAAACTTAGCTAGGGCGGTGGCTCACGCCTTTAATTCCAGCACTTTGGGAGGCAGAGATGAGAGGATTGCCTCAGCCCAGGTGTTCCAGACCAGCCTGGGCAACTTGGCAAGACCTCGTCTCTATAATAAATAAAATAAATTTAAAAATTAACTGGGCGTGGTGGCATGCTCCTGTGGTTCCAGCCTCTTGGAAGGCTGAGGCTGAAGGGTCAGCTGAGCCCAGCATGTCGAGGCTGCGGTGTCCGTGAGTGTGCCACTGCACTCCAGCTTGGACAACAAAGTGACATGCTGACTCAAAAAAAAAAAAAAGGAAGAAAGAAAGAAAAGAAAGAAAGAAACTTGACTCCCTTATCATTCCTTAAGCCACCCACTTTCTTTACTGCTTTCAAAATTCCTTCAATAACTCTTGCTACTAATTGCCAATCAAGAAATCTTTGAATCTACCTATAACCTGCAAGCTCTAGCTTGGAGAATTTCTTCCTCTTCCAACCAAACCAATGTAAATCTCACATGCATTGATTTGTGGTTTCTTGTAACTTCTGTCCTTCTGAAATGTATATAACCAAGCTGCAGTTCAACCACAGAGGGGCATATGTTCTCAGGACCTCCTAAGAGGCCTAAGGTCACTCACATGTGGCTCAGAAAAAACAATTTTAATTATTTTACAGAGCATCTTTCGTCAGCAATGCAGATACTATACCATTTTGTATCAGGACTTGAGCATCCCTAGATTTTGGTATCCACAAGGGGTCCTGACACCAATCTGAGGATATTGAGGATTGATTGCAATCTGAATAAAGTCTTTAATTAATAGTATTGTGCAAAAGTCAATTTCCTGGTTTTGATCATTGTGATTGGGTTATGTGAGATTATATTGTTGGGGAAATATAATTTAAAACAAAATTTCCTACAAACTCAGAAAACCTCTCCACAAAAGTAGAAGAGAAAAAACCTTTTATGACTGAATAAACGTTAAACTGATTCTAGATGAGGTGTGGTATGATGTTATATGAGTTTCTTATTTTGCCACAGAAGAGAATTTCAGCGCCCAAAGTATAATTTACAAAATAATTTAGGCGGGCTCGGCAGCTCAGTCTGTAATCCCCGTTCTTTGGGAGGCCGAGGTGAGTGAATTGCCTGAGCCCACGGGTTCAAGACCCACCCGGGCAACTTGGCCAGACCTCGTCTTTACAATAAATCAAAAATTAGCTGGGTGTGGTAGCGCGCACCTGTAGTTCCGGCTACATGGAAGGTTGAGGCAGAAGGATGACCTGAGCCAGCAGATCGATGCTGGGGTGGCCGTAAGCGTGCCATTGCACTCCAGCCTGGGCAATGGAGTGAGACTCCAACTCAAAAAAAAAAAAAAAAGCCGGGCTCGGTGGCTCAGCCTGTAATCCCGCGCCTTTGGGAGGCTGAGGTGAGTGAATTGTGTGAGCCCGCGGGTTCGAGACCCGCCTGGGCAGCGAGACCTCATCTCTACAATAAATCAAAAAATCAGCCGGGCGTGGTAGCGCGTGCCTGTAATTCCGGCTACTCGGAAGGCCGAGGCGGAAGGATCGCCGGAGCCCAGCAGGTCGAGGCTGCGGTGGCCGGGAGCGGCCATGCACTCCAGTCTGGGCGACAGAGTGAGACTCCAACTCAAAAAAAAAAAAAAAAAAAAAAAGAATTTAATGGAAAGGAAATTGGTATTCTCAGGAAAGTATGGGAAGGGGTACAAGAAGCTTTGTATAATTTTACAATGATAATTTTTTTTTTTTTGAGTTGGAGTCTCACTCTGTCGCCCAGACTGGAGTGCTGTGGCCACTCCCGGCCACCACAGCCTCGACCTGCTGGGCTCCGGCGATCCTTCCACCTCAGCCTTCCGAGTAGCCGGAATTACAGGCGCGCGCTACCACACCGGGCTGATTTTTTGATTTATTGTAGAGATGAGGTCTCGCTGCCCAGGCGGGTCTTGAACCCGCGGACTCAGCCAATCCACTCATCTCAGCCTCCCAAAGGCGCGGGATTACAGGCTGAGCCACCGAGCCTGACTTACAATGATAATTAAGCAAACTGTGAGCTCAGAGGGGCAGACGGCAGATACCTGGTCACAAGTTACCATTACCATCTCTCAACCTTCTAAGGTCATAAAGACCTTCTAAATAATGAAAGTTATCGTCTAACTAGCTTTGAGGTATTTTTTAGAATATCATGCCTGTGTTTTGGGGAAATCCCTATTGTCATTATTTACTGAATTGGTAGTTCCATCTTCAACCCACTAGGTGGTCAGGTCTGATATGTCTGGTCAGTCGGGTATAGATTGTGTATGGATAAGAAAGACGTCTGAACACTTACCCTATGTTAATTTAGACTACCTAAGAAAACCTAACTGCTTTTAAACTATGTTAACTCTTTTGGCCTCAACCTCTCTCCTTAGAGATTTTTAAACCCATAATCCTATGGGGTGCAAAAGGAGGAAGGTCTGTCTTGTGTCATTTATTTTTATTTTTATCTTAAAGATGTGGGGTACAATTCAGGATTAGGTATACAACTAGTAATCATACAGGTAAAATTTGGGCCTCCCTTTCGTCTCCACTTCGCCTGGTTTGAGATGAGGTATCCTTATTGAGGTTGTGTGTCCCTCCTGCCCCCACCCCCCGGGCAGTATCCCACTACTGCCATTCTGCAATTTCTTCCAGGTTCACAAAGGATGTAGGCCTATCTAGCCAGGGATTGAAAATTTCTCCCTATCTGATCTAAAGTGGCCAGGTTGGTTTCACTGGTATATCAGTTGCAGACACCAGTTGGAATCCTTGTGTGGTCATCACGTGGACATGAAATTGTTTCATTTTGGAAGAAATAAATTTAGGCAATTTAAAGAGATATGGATGGAAATAAATTTAACTAGGCAGTTTAAAGAGATATGGGTAGAAAATCAGTAGAAGTATAATTGTTACAATAGAGCCAATACAAAGAATAACCCAAGCAAAAGAAGTCATTGAGTTTTTGATGGTGTCCCAAACAGAGCTTGTAGTAGGGACTCCTTTTCTAAAAGTATGAAGTCACGTAGTCTTATCATAAGTTAAGTCCTTTTTAACTTGCCCAGTGACATTTACATAAGTGTAGTAAGTCTCTAGAAATGTTGTATATTAAAAGCCAAGGGCCATTACCCTGCTAAACTGTGGTATGGCCATGTGCTCTTTGAGCTATGGCCAGGTCATGTTTTCTTAAGCTTTGGCCCCTCCCCTACCTTGGGAAGGTGAATTACCTCTTTCTCTCTCTCTCTCTAATTTACTTTCTAAATAAACTATATTCCCTAATCTAAAAAAAAAAAGGCCAAGGTCAGGTGCAATGGCTCATGCCTATAATCCCTGCACTTTGGGAGGCAAAGGTGAGAGGATTGCCTGAGCATCTTGAGAGACTTCATCTCTACATTAAATTTAAAAAAAGAAGAAGCCAAATTGGTAGCTGTGAAAGAGAATAACTGAATTAAAAGCTGAGTAGCAAAGGCTACCAAAGAAAAGTATTTCATTTGTATCAGTCCCATTAAACAGTTGTGTTTCATTTTTGAAGGGGTGGTGGTGTAGGTGGGCTGGTTTTTTTTTTTTTTTGAGTCGGAGTCTCACTCTGTCGCCCAGACTGGAGTGCAGCGGCCACTCCCGGCCATCGCAGCCTCGACCTGCTGGGCTCCAGCGATCCTTCCGCCTCAGCCTTCCGAGTAGCTGGAACTATAGGCACGCGCTACCACGCCTGGCTGATTTTTTTTGATTTATTGTAGAGATGAGGTCTCGCTGCCCAGGCGGGTCTCGAACCCGCGGGCTCAGGCAGTCCACTCACCTCAGCCTCCCAAAGGCGCGGGATTCCAGGCTGAGCCACCGAGCCCGGCTGGGCTGGTTTTTATAAACAGATCTTTAGCAAAAGACATTTCTATGGAGACAGAAGAAAAACAAAGATTCACATCTGAAATAATTTATCAGTTAGCTTTCAGAGTTTTTGAAGTATCTTCAAATTGCAGTGGCAATCTGACAGATTATTTTGGACTATGGTTTGAACCAGGCATTTAAGTGAACTTTTTTGTGAAATTCATATATTATTTGGCAGGCATGGAAGTTGTTTTAGTTCATAGCGTTTTAAGAAAAGTGCAAGGGGGCGGGATTGACAGTAGTGGGAATCTGCCAGTGAGGAGAACACACCTCATCAGCAAGGACACCTGCATAATGAACATTTATATACCCAACCCTGAATTGTACCCCACATCTTTAAAATAAAAAAAAATTTTTTTAAAGGAAAAGTACAGTTTTAAATTTGAGTCATTCCAAGTCAGAAAATTTGAAGAAAAATTTCAGAATGTTAGTTTGGAGACTTGTAATCAGGAAAGAATTCAGGATGCAGTCTAAATTGTAGAAAATAATAAAAACTCAAAAACAATGAATAAGAGAATAGTTTTTTTGACATAATTTTTCTCTCTGGTTTTCTATTTCTGTTAAAGACACATTATAATAGGACCAATTTATTTGCAAAGTAAGTTTTATGCTTAATAGATATCTTATTTGCATAAAGAGTAGCAAGAATAATTATTTGCCATATAAGCTTTTTAAAATTTGGAATTCTTTCCATAAGGAATCTCTGATTAGATCCTCCAAGAACCTTTGAGTTCGGTCAAGGATCTGTCTGTAAATAGCTGTATGAGTTGGCCTGTTAGTAAAACTTCTTCACCTGCCACAGGTCAGAAGCCCTACAGAGCTGAAAAGGTATCAGGCCAGTCTTTCCAAGGGCTTTTTTATTAGGTCTTTATAGATCTTAATCTTAATTCCTTAAAGTAGTCTGCTCTGAAATGTCATTCCAGCCAAAGCCTTGGTGAGATAACCATTATTTCCAATTACTTCTTGTTACAAAAGAAAACATCCTTATTGAAGTTATGCAAATAACCATACTGTTATAAATCAGTTCTCACAAATAGCTTTCAAATTTTGGATAAATCAGTTAGAGAGAAAGATACATGTTTCAAATTTTGCTCACAAGAGCATACATATTTGTTAAAAGTTGGCGAGACCTCATCTCTACAATAAATCAAAAATGAGCTGGGCGTAGTGCGCGCCTGTAGTTCTGGCTACTTGGAAGGCCAAGGCAGAAGGATCGCCGGAGCCCAGCAGGTCGAGTCTTCGGTGGCCGGGAGCAGCCACTGCACTCCAGTCTGGGCGACGGAGTGAGACTCCAGCTCAAAAAAAAAAAAGTTGTAAATAGCTCAAAGAAAAATATTTTTTGACTCTGAAAAACATAACAAAGGGAATCAGCAATACTTCAAGCAAAAAGCTTATAAAAATGATTTGTTTTCTGTTAATTCAATCCATGCAATTAACTCTTGTTCTGTTCTATATTGAATCAGCAATCCTCACCAGCACATATATTATCTAATAAGAGTCCTCGAAGTTTTTGTTTTTTTAGTTTAAAGGCACAATCTCCAAAGGTGTTAGAAATCTGTACAGAAGAGCACTTGTTAGAGTCCTTTAGTTGATTATAAATCACTCTTGAAAGGGAGTAAAGTAAAACAATATTTGTGGGTAACAAAAGTCTTAACAAAGCCATTATCATAGACACAATGACAAGAAAATGTGGTTATTCTGTGGCATATAACAAGTTGACGTGATAATTGTTACTATTAATAAGATATAGTTGAATATATTAAAACTACAGGGATGTCATATAATCTTGGAACCCATGCCAATCATACACATAAATATAACGTAAGGAAAGTTAAATACTCCTTTATGTTTGACAATATTTTCTGTGTGATTTTAATATACCAAATGAGTTAAGTGTCTCCTTGGATATCAGAGAAAGTTGATATTTTAAAATGTTTTAAAAGGTAAGAAAGACTGAATTGAGAACCTGAATTTTTTTTATTTTTTTATTTTTTTTTTAACTGGAGTTCCACTTTGTCACCCGGGCTGGAATGCAGTGACACGCTCATAGTCACCGCAGCCTCGACCTGCTAGACTCAGGCCATCCTTCTGCCTCAGCCTTCCAAGTAGGTGGAACTATAGGAGTGCGCTACCACGACTGGCCTATCTTTTTATTTATTGTAGCGATGAGGTTTCACCAAGTTGCCCAGGCTGGTCTCAAACTCCTGAACTCATGCAATCCTCTTGCCTCGACCTCCCAAAGTGCTGGGACTACAGGCTTGAGCCATCACGCCCGGCCCAAGAACCTGAAATTCTGATACTGAAAAGTTTGTTAAATACTAAAGGTTTGAAAAACATGGTATAACACAGGATTACATGGTAAAATAATTATTCATTCAGCCAAAAGGAGAATTCAAAGATATAAAAGGCAAAAAAGCACTCTGATAGAAGAGAATTATTTCCTTAAACAGTCAGAACGAAGACAGCAGGGGACAACTGAATTTGTTTCTTTTCTCAAATTTGTGTTCGGTTGACCTAAAAAGTAAACAAAAACCTTTAATTATCTCTTGAAGTTGCACAAAAATATTGTTTAGAAGAGAATAATAAATATTATCTTTGCTTGAGTGTATTAGTAACACTAAAGTTAATTTTAACAATACCTTACAAACAAATCTAATTTTAATATATTTGATCTCAAGGTAAGACTTTTATAAACTCTTTTTAAAATCCTTTTCAATATTTATTAAAGGTCAAATCAGTGTTTTTTGTTTTGAGTCGGAGTCTCACTCTGTGGCCCAGACTGGAGTGCAGCGGCCGCTCCCGGCCACCGCAAGCCTCGACCTGCTGGGCTTCGATGATCCTTCCGCCTCCGCCTTCCGAGTAGCCGGAACTACAGGCGCGTGCTACCACGCCCGGCTAGTTTTTGATTTATTGTAGAGATGAGGGCTCGCCAAGTTGCCCAGGCAGGTCTTGAACCCGCGGGCTCAGGCAATCCACTCACCTTGGCCTCCCAAAGTGCTGGGATTACGGGCTGAGCCACCGAGCCCAGCCAGATCAGTGTTTTAAGAAAACACTGTTATTTTGACATGATGGCATTCTGTCCCAGCATCAGTGCGTTTTGATTAATGTTTAATTCATAAAAATAACTAAATAAGTCCCTTAAACAAATTTGATTATAGTTTTTTTATAAGTTCTTTTTTTCTGAACTTTATTACTACTTACACAGACCATCTATGACATGCTTGGACTTTTTGCTTTGCCCTCTACTTTTTTGTTTGTTTGTTTTTTAGTTGGAGTCTCACTCTGTTGCGCAAGCTGGAGTGTAGTGACAAGCTCACAGCCACCCCTGTGTCGACACACTGGGCTCAGGTGATTCTTCTGCCTCAGCCTTCCAAGTAGCCAGAACTACAGGCACGCACTACCTTGCCCAGCTAATATTTTGATTTATTGTAAAGATGAGCTCTCATCAAGTTGCTCAAGCTGTTCTCAAACCCATGGGCTCAGGCAATCCTCTCACCTCAGCCTTCCAAAGTGCTGGGATTACAGGCTTGAGTCACCACACCCGACCTTTTTTTTTCCCCCAAATAATTGTCATTTTATTATGGGACAAAAATGTATCATACAAGATCCATTCTCATATAAAATTATTGTCTTTTCTTTATAACCTTTCTTTTTATAGATTTTTTAAAAATTATATTATTATAAAATTATTATATATTATATTAATATATATTCTTTTTGAAAGTAGAAAGAAGTAAAGTTTATTATTCACCTTTCACAGATTGGAAAGGGGGCTGACACTCAGAGGCAAGTGTGGCCTTATATATATATATTTACTTTTATTTTAAAGATGTGGGGTATAATTCAGGATTAGGCATATAAGTGGACATTGCACAGGTAACTTTGCGCCTCCCTTTGGTCCCCACTCTGCCTGGTTTCAGATCAATTACCCTTATTGATGTTATGCCCTCACTCCCACCCTGGCAGTATTTTATAACTTTTCTTACCAAAAATACACCTTCATGTTCATAACTTCCTTCACATCTCTGTTTCCTACTTGCTGGTTCTTTTTCATCTTCTTTTATAGATAACTTTTCTAAGTCCATAATTTGAATTAACCTATAAGTAACCTTTGATTTAGACAAAAATTTTTTTTCTATTTCAAATGAGTATACAATGTTTACATGTTTGTTAGAATGGACTACTGTATAAGGAAAACAAAATTTCTAAGTAACCTTCAGTGAGTTTTAGCTCAACATCAGTAGTTTAGTAAACAGTAGATTCAGAGCAGACAAAAAACAAAGGAGAGAAATAGAGAGTTTTAGAAGACTCTACCCCTGTAGTTAAAGGTTAACCATTTGGGCTTTGAATTTTCCTTGCTGTAATCTGCTCATGTGTTTTAAAATGTGCACACAACCAGGCCTTAATACGTAACCACTTGGGGTCTAAGAAAACTTAGTATGTCTTTTCTCAAACATAAAAAACAGCTCGGGTGCCCAAAAGGGGCCATTTTTCTCACCTTTCCTTTTTTTAAGAGGATTTATTCCCTTTTTTTCTTTTCCCTGGAGGGAAAAGGCATTGAAGATGACCTTTTAGGCTGCGCCTCAGAGTTGCAAACAATTTTTTAGGAAGTGCAAACTAGTTCAGAAGAGCTCAGGGACCATCAGCCTAAAGCAGGAGATCCGAAGCCCGGGAGAAGCTTATCCGGACACCTGAGAAGTCTGAAGTGGGTGGAGCTGCAGTGGACCTCTGTTGGTGTCTGACTTCAGGTTTGGGTGACTCCTCCGACGTCCTCAAAGTTTTTGGCATTAGCTTATATTGAGTCCAGACCGCATTACAATAAAACATTGTATCTTTTTACTGTGAGGTATAACTGTTTAAAAGATTTACATTGATCTTTTAAACTGTTAAATTTGAAATCTTCCAAATTTTAAAAAATATGAGTTTGAAGGTATAGATTATTACCCATGGACCTGTCGTGTTTCTCAACAAAAATTCTGAATTTTGTCTTTGAACTTCTGAGTGGATAGATTTGGAGCATGAACTGAACCTATTTGGGTTCCTCGAAGGAAAAGTCTGAAAAGAGGTAAGGACTATAGTCAGTTGTGCCAGGCATCCCCGGGTGCGTGATGAACCCTGGCCTTCAAGTGTCCTCAGTACCCTTGTGACTGCCCGAACAGAGCTTTCTGTGAGTGCCTTGTTACTTGAGGCCACAGACTAAAAACTCTTGGTCGCATCTTTTTGCTTTTTGTCCATGAATAATTCTTTGCATGAATGAGTTTTAATGGGAAGCTTCCCAACAATGCCATTAAAAATTGTTTTGCATGTAAACCTCAGATGACTTGGACAGATAGGTCATCTCTGTACTCGAGGCCTTTTCAAAATTCAAGATAATCCAATTTAGCTAAATGGTCTGTCCCCTCCCCCCATTTCCAACTGTGAGCAGGCAGATTCTATATATGGCTGAGTTGCATTTTAAGAAGTGCTGGAGGATGCAGAAGAAAGGCTGGCACAAGGCTTTTGGAGGAGTTGTGAAGTGTGGACAATCAGGTGGAAGCGACCCATTCTCCTGACTTTTTTACTGCACCACACAAACAGCACCCAGCATCTAAGGCTTTGTCTGTCCTACAGAAGAAGTTAACCAGGTGCAGTAAGGCTACCAGAATGCCTTTAAAAAAAAAATGTTCAGCACAACAAAACTCAAAGAGTAAACAGTGGTGTTGTCTAGCACTAATGTTAAAAATAGGGGCCTGTTATTTTCCAGAGGAGCAATTTGCTTCTAGTGTTGGGCATAAGCTTATGTGGTAAAGTTGTAGGATATAAGGTTTTGAAATGGTTTTCTGCACTGTCTAGTTCCCAGAATGTCTACTTGAAAAAGTGAATTAGAATAGCATAGGCAGCCCTTTTCTGTAAGTTAGCAAGATCCCTTAACTAGAGGAGAGGCTCAAAAATATCTATGGTTATATGTAAGAAACTACTCTTTTTTCATGGTCCTCTTTGATAGTACTGTTCTATGTTAGTAGCTATGTCTCTGTTTAACTGGGCTATTTATTTATTTATTTAATTGAGTCAGAGTCTCACTCTGTCACCCAGGCTGGAGTGCAGTGGTACACTCACAGCTACCACAGCCTCGACCTCCTGGGCTCAGGCGATCCTTCCACCTCAGCCTTCCAGGTAGCTGCAACTACAAGCACATGCCACCACACCTGGCTAATTTTTTTATTTTTGGTAGAGACAAGGACTTGCCATGTTGCCCAGGCTGGTCTCAGACCCCTGGGCTCAGGCAGTTCTCTCGCCTCTGCCTCCCAAAGTGCTGGGATTACAGGCACGAGCCACCACTCCTGGCCAACCTGGGCAATTTATTAAACGAACTATAACCGTAAGAAAGCCTTTCACAGACCATCTTGAAGTCTGTATGGTCAAAAACCCCAACAGTTTCACAAGGACAAATAGATAATTGAGATCTATCTTGTGCAAGCCTCAAAATTTCACTTCCAAATAGCATGACTGCCAGCATTTCAAAAGAAGAACAATTTGCTAGAATACCAGAGGAAGCCTTTTATTCCCATTCCAGGTAGAAACCATTTGTCCTCCTCCTGGTAGAACAGCATGAACAAGGCACGGAAGATGAAAAGGGGGCCTTCCGGTTGCTACTCAGAACGAATCTTGGCTCCTTCCATGCCCCCTGTGCCTTCTGTCAGGAAGGACTGGTCTCATCTCAGTTCTGCATGGTGAAGAGGTCAGGCTCCTTCCCACCTCCACTGGCCTCTGGTGGCAGAGGACCAGTCACCCGGCTGGAGGGAGCAGAAGCACAAGGGCGTAAAGAGATTCCAGAGGTTACCCAAGAAGAGGAAGAGAAGCAGAAGCGGACCAAGAGGAAACAAGACACTGCGGTTTTACTCACAAATTCACGGGGTGATGGCGATTGCGGAGCTATTCACACCCCATGTTAGTGCCAGAGATGATGCTGGTGTGTTGTTAGGTGGATTTTTTATTTTGCCACAGAAAAGAATTTCAGAATGAATTCAAAGTATAGTTTAAGAAAGAATATACTGGGGGGGAGAATTTATTGCCGAACATAGTGGCTCACATCTGTAATCCCAGCACTTTGGGAGGCAGAGGTGAGAGGACTGCCTGAGCCCAGGGGTTTGAGACCAGCCTAAGCAACTTGGAAAGAACTTGTCTCTACAATAAATCAAAACAATTAGCCGGGCATGGTGGCGCACGCCTGTAGTTCCAGCTACTTGGAAGGCCAAAGTGGAAGGATCACCTGAGCCCAGCAGGTCAAGGCTGCAATGGCCGTGAATGTGCCACTGCACTCCAGCCTGGGTGATACATTGAGACACCAATTTAAAAAAAAATTATTAGAAAAGGGGCATGCCCAACCAGCCTTGGTGGCTCAGCCTGTAATCCCGTGCTTTGGGAGGCTGAGGTGAGTGGATTGCCTGAGCCCACGGGTTCAAGACTCGCCTGGGCAACTTGGCGAGACCTCATCGCTACAATAAATCAAAACATCAGCCAGGCGTGGCAGTGCGCGCCTGTAGTTCCAGCTCCTTGGAAGGCTGAAGCGGAAGGATCGCCAGAGCCCAGCGGGTCAAGGTTGCGGTGGCTGGGAGCGGCCGCTGCACTCCAGTCTGGGCAACAGAGTGAGACTCCAACTCAAAAAAAAAAAAAAAAAAAGGCATGCTCAAGGAAAGCATGGGTATCTTAAGAGAAAGGGCACGTGCTTGCCTTTGACAAGAAGCTTTGTATAATTTTACAATGATGATTAAGCAGATCATGAGCTAAGAGGGGTTGCAGATACCTGGTCACAAGTTTTGATTACCATCTCTCAACTTTCTAAGGTCCCAAGGACCTTCTAAATAATGAAAGTTAGTAAAGCCAGGCTCGGTGGCTCAGGCTGTCATCCCACGCCTTGGGAGGCTGAGGTGGGTGAATTGCCTGAGCCCGCGGGTTCGAGACCCACCTGGGCAACTTGGCGAGACCTCGTCTCTACAAATAAATCAAAAATTAGCCGGGTATGGTAGCGCACACCTGTAATTCTGGCTACTCGGAAGGCTGAGACGGAAGGATCGCCGGAGCCCAGCAGGTCGAGGCTGTGGTGGCCAAGAGCGGCCACTGCACTCCAGTCTGGGTGACAGAGTGAGACTCCAACTCAAGAAAAAAAAAAAAAAGAAAGTTAGTGTCTAACTAGATTTGGAGTCTTTGTTAGAATATCATGTCTGTGTTTTGGGTAAATTCCTATTTTGTTGTTATTTACCTAATTGGTAGTTCCGAATTCCAACCCCCAAAGTGGTCAGGTCTGATATGCCTAGTCAGTCAGGTGAAGGTCGTGTATGGATTAGAAAGATGTCTGAATGCTCACCCTTTTTAAATTTAGACCTGCCTAAGAAAACCTGTCTAACTACTTGTAAACTACACGGTCTGACAATTAAATCTTGCAAACTTGCCACGATGCGCTTATGTTGGCAGCACTGTTACAAATGACTCGGGAAGGTCTCCTAACCTGGGTATATCAGTGTCTCACAGCTGTGCTCACATCGACGTCTGGTGGTGTCTTGCTCAGTGCTGTTCACTGCTGCATGTTTTTGTGTGCTGTTGCAAGAATGTCAGAGCTTGAATTGGAGCAACGAACAAACATAAAATTTCTTGTTAAACTTGACAAGAGTGAAAATGAAATCAGGGACACGTGAGTCCAAGTTTACGAGGAAAATGCCATGAAGAAGATGGCAGTGTCCAAATGAATTTCACCTGATCTGACCCCAACGACTCTTGTCTTTACCCAAAGATAAAGAAAATACTGAAAAGAAGACATTTTGGTAACACTGAGGACATCAAGGGTAATGCAACAACGGCTCTGATGGCCATTCCAGAAAGAGTTCCAATACTGCTTTGACAGATGGACTAGGCGCTGGCATTGGTGCATAGCTTTCCAAGGGAGAAGGTCACTTCAAAGGTGACCGTGGTGATATTCAGCAATGAGGTATGTAGCACTCTTTCTAGGATGAGTCTGCAAACTAAATGGCCAGACCTTGTCTATTAACTATGTCTGCCTCAGTCGACTAAAGAGAAAAGGCAGAATAAACCTCACCCTTTTATGTAACCAAGTGGATGAAATCCACTTCACACGTTTTCAAGATAAATGATAACTAACTAGTTCTCAAGTAAGAGGACTTGACAACACTGTCTGTCACCTGAGAATTGGGATAGCCACCTGTTTGCAAATTGCCTCTATCCAAAGAAAAATTAACATTCTTATATCTTTATGACAGAAAGTAGGTTTGCAACTTAGCCGGTGACCGCTGAAGTTAAGCTCCTACCCTTCCACAGAACTAGTAAACAGGGATGCCATCTCCCTTGATGACTTCATTTCAAAGAGAAGCCTCCCGTGTCCTTAAGGAAAAGACTCCGGGGTTATTAAAAGGGAAAAAAGATGACAAGAGGCTTATTTAGATTTTTTTTTTAAGTTTTACCTACATCTCAAATGGGCAGAGAAGGAATTCACAATTATACATTTTTTAAGTAAAAGCTCTGAGAAAAAATTGGGGGGATTCTGTTTCTTCTTGCACCTGGAAAACTCCTGTTTATTTCTTTCTTGTAGATTTGTATTTACACTTACATTATTATGGGGAAAGCTGAAGGATAAATAGGCATGGTCTGTATTATTTTTGCAACTCCCATGTGAGTCTAAAATTATTTGAAAAGAGTTCGTCCCTGCGGCTTGCGCTTTTAGTCTCAGCTACTTGGGAGGCTGAGGTGGGAGGACTGCTTGAACCCAGGAGTTTGAGGCTAACCTGAGCAACATACTGAGACCCCATCTCTAAAAAAAAGAAAAAACCCTTGGTGAAATTGGAACATGTTCAGAGGAAGATGAGGAAAAGTCTAGAAATCAGGAGTCCTTGATATATACTTGTAATATTTGCCTAACTTTTTTTTTAAGTCAATAGATCCGCTTTATGGGAGAAATCATACAAAATACAAAGATTAAACCACATTTTCTTTTTGAGTTGGAGTCTCACTCTGTCACCCAGGCTGGACTGCAGTGGCATGATCATGGCCACTGCAGCCTCGAACTGCTGGGCTCAGGTGATCCCGCTGCTTCAGTCTTTCAAGTAGCTAGGACTATGGGTGCACACCACCACACCCAGATAATGTTTTTAAAACTTATTTTAGAGGCCGAGTGCAATGGCTCAAGCCTGTAATCCTAGCACTATGGGAGACTGAGGTGAGAGGATTGACTGAACCCACGGGTTTGGGACCAGCCTGGGCAACATGATGAGACCTCGTTTCTACAATATATTTCTACAAAAAATTAGCTGGGCATGGTAGCGTGCACCTGTAGTTCCAGCTACCTGGAAGGCTGAGGCGGAAGGATCGCCAGAGCCCGGCATGTCGACGCTGTGGTGGTCGTGAGCGGCCACTGCACTCCAGCCTGGGCGATGGAGTCAGACCCCAACTCAAAAGAAAAAAATTTACTGTAGAGACAAGTTCTCGCCAAGTGGCCCAGACTGGTCTCGAACTGCTGGGCTCAGGCAATCCTCTCAACTCCACCTCCCAAAGTGCCGGGATGAGCCACCACAACGGACCTAAACCACATTTTTAAGAAAAAATGAATTATTAATATATGCAATAAGGTAGATGGAGCTCAAAATAATTCAGCTAAAGGGAAGAAGTAAAACTAAAAGTATACTTTTTTATATAAAATTTTAGAAAATGCAGGCTAACCCATCATAACCAAAAGCAGATTTTTTCCCTGGGACCCGCGAGGGGTTGGGAGATAAGGAGGCACAGGAAGCCAGGAAAGACGGAGAGAGCAACTTTTGGAAGTGATGGCTCCATTACCTTTATTGTCGTGATGGGCTATGGGGTGTAAAGCACATGTCAAAACTTAACTGTATTCTAAGCATGTGCAGTTTGTTAAATATGTCCAATAAAGCTATCTAAAGAAATCTCAGAACAAGCGCTTCATACCAGTTAAATGATAATTTCTGCCTTGAATGGTGACTCCTGCCTATAGTATCAGCTACTCTGGAGGCTGAGACAGGAGGATCACTTGAGCCCTGTGGAGGCTGCAGTGAGCTGTCGTTGCACCACTGCATCCCTGGCCTGGGCAACAGAGAGAGAACTTGTCTCTAAAAAAAGAAAAAACAAAAGATTATTTCTGATGTTGAACCTAGGCATCGGTATTCTTGTATATGTATATTTGTTTGTTTGTTTGTTTGTTTGTTTTTGAGTCGCGGTCTCACTCTGTTGCCCAGGCTGGAGTGCAGTGGCACAATCACAGCTCACCGCAGCCTCGATTTCCTGGACTCAGGCAATCCTTCCACCTCAGCCTCCTGAGTATCTGGGACCACAGGTGCAGGCCACCACACCTGGCTAATTTTTGGATTTTTTTGTCGAGACGAGATCTCACTATGTTGCCCAGGCTGGTCTCGAACTCCTGGGCTCAAGCAATCCTCCTGCCTCGGCCTCCCACAGTGCTGGGATTCCAGGCGTGAGCAACTGCTCCCAGCCTCCTCCCATGAAAATATTCCTGTAACAAGCCCTCTAGGTGATTCTGATACTCGCTGCCATACAGAGGAAGCCATCTGCAGAAAGCCACCTGAAGACTCAGGAAAATGAGGACACTGGAATGGATTCCAGTTGTCCCCCGAGTGTCCTCAGGGGACTGGTTCCAACACCCCCTTGGACACCAAAACAGATGGATGCTCAGGTCCCTGATATGAAATTGTGTAGCATATGCATATAACCTACACACATGCTCCCACATATCTTATGTCTTCTCTAGGTTGCCTGTAACACCTAATACAATATTAATGCTACGTGCATGGTTGTTATACTGTATTTTTTCTTTGTGTCTTTTTTTGCTGTATTTTTCTCCAAATATTTTCAATCCCCAGGTGGTTGAAAAGAGGACAGACTGTATTTATGTGCATTGGACTCAGACACCCCCGACCCTAAGTCCCAAAGTGGGACATTGCCTTGATCAGAGTATTGGCAACAGAAGTATCAGCATCCTTGAAGAGTTCGATGACAGCTTGCACACCGGAGAGGTCGGTGAGAGATGCCGCCGAGGACAAGTTCCCTTGATCTCAGTGGGAAGAGCAGAAGCGAGGCAGCAGTGCTGCCTTGTCTTAGACCAGCTGGGCACAGTGACTGGAACGCGTTACAGCAAAGCATTGACAAAAGATTTTCTGACTTGTGGGGACCTGTGGTATTGGCTAACTGATCCCACAGTCCCTCTTAAACAGATCGGCAGCCTTCTACGGGGATGCATGACACCTATTGGCAGGACAGTTCTAGGTCTGCCGTGCAGAAACCCAGCTCAAGTCTTCATGGTGGAGACTCCAAGCCTCTCCCTGTTGCCAGCCTAAATCAGGATACTGACCCAGAGCCTCTTGACTCAGGGGCTAGCTGAGGCCCTCTGAGGAAGGATGTTGCGACTGTTGCCTCATGTCACGTATGTACCACAAATCGTGCCCTAAACCTTCCCCAGAGGGACTTATGGCCATCTGTTAGGAAGACGCAGCACTGGGAAAACAGAAATACCCAGACCTTTCAGGGTTAAAATGCTAGTTCTTACCAGTCTACTGGATTAGGAGGAAAAAAAAAAGATAATGGCTCTGCATTGATACTGATATCCAGAGACCTGAAAGCCTCTGCGATTTAGTTTTCGGAGTAAAGGCTGATGGGGGTTGTGGGAACGATGGATTCTCAGCCCTTGTTCTCCTCACAGGAAGCCATCCTGTGTTACTTCCTTAGTCCCAAAATAGACAGAAGCAGGATACAGCAGAATCATCACACCGTTTCCTTGCCCCATGAGATAAGGATTGAAGAAGGGCCAAGTACAAGGCTTGAAAACCCCCTCTTGCTCCCACCAAGACAGGGAGAGCTCACTTGTGACTCACCATTGGCTCACCAGCTTGGCCAGCGGTTCAAGTCCAATGGGTCCTGGACAGTGGGTCCCTTTTGATTTGCTGTTGTTGCTGGACCTTGGAATCACTTGGAGAGTTTTTTCAGTGGCAATGTCTGGCTTCCACCCCCAGACGTGGCAGTTTAATAATAATAGAGACATGGCCGGATGTGATGGCTCAGGCCTGTAATTCCAGAACTTTGGGAGGTCGAGGCTGAAGGATCGCTTGAGGCCAGGAGTTTGAGCCCAGTCTAGGCAACAGAGCGAAACCTCATCTCTACAAAAATAGAGAGAGAATAATAGGGGCATATGATTTGGATATGGAGATTTTTTAAAGGATTCCCAGATGAATCTGATGGGAACCACTGTCTTGTGGAATGACAACAGGTTATCACAGTTGGCTTATCCACAGCTGTTCTAGATCGGCACCTTCGTGGGGTCAAATCAACACAACTAACACCTGAAACAAAGCTATTGCCATGGGGAAGAATGCTACGTTTTCCATTCCGATCAGTAAGAAAAATCAAAAGAACTTCCATTTTTTATGTGGCAGGGACAACTGACTCTATCTTGCTCTAGATCGATAGAAATACTCCTTTCTTCACAGGGTAGTCTGGAGGGACTTTTCTCGATTTCTGACAATTATAATGGACCATCATATGGAGAACATTATGCTACCTGGAGTCGGTGAACAGAAATCAGCAAGCACCTGGATAACTTCGAAGACAAACATGGGCAAGAGGTTGTGAGATAAATTCTGCAGAAGTTCAGGAGCCTGCCACATACGTGAATCTTGTCAGGGTCTAGCGGTCTGGGGACACGAAATATCTGTTTAGAAGGGAGCAACAGGGCAACCCCTTCAGGCTCCCTCCCACTGCAGGAGCTTTTCTGGCCTCTCAAGAAATCCTGCTTCCAAAAACAAAAAGGAGCATCCAGGTAGCCCGGCACAGCGGCTTACACCTGTGGGCTTAACGACCCAGGCGGCCGAGGCGGAAGGATCTCTTGAGCCCAGGAGTTCAGGCCAGCAGTGAGTGATGATCACACCGCTGCACCCCAGCCTGAGCCCCTCCATCTCGCTTTCTCTCTCTGAGGCAGAGTCTCTGTCACCGAGGCAGGACTGCAGTGGCATGGCTCGCTGCAGCCTTGACCTGCTGCGTCTCGCTGGGACGACAAGCGTGCACCACCCCTCCCGGCTCATGTCAAACGATTTTTGGTAGAGATGAGGTCTTGCTGTGTTGCCAAGGCTGGTCTTGAGCGCCTGGATTCACATCAACTTCCTGCTTTGGCCCCTCAGAGAGCTGGGATTACAGACACGAGCCACCACACCCAGCAAGATCTGTGTATTTTATTAAATGTTAGATTATGTCCTAAAAGCATTAATTGGCTGGGAACAGTGACTCATACCCGTAATCCCAGAGCCCTGGGACACCAGGCATGCTATATTTTTATGGAAGAAAGGAAGTATAGACGACAACAGTTGAAAACCAGTCTATGACCATACCACTCTGAACACACCCCATCTTGCCTGAAAAACAACTAGTTTTAGCTAACTGAACATAAATATCTTTTAGTTGTCTGAAAAGAAAAGGATACAACAGAAATGGTATAAAATAACTTTTATTTACATAAGTTATATATATATATATAGAACATAATTGTTTTCTTTAGAACAAGAAAATTTACAAATGACAGATATTGCTTTTTTTGTCAAAGACTTCTTCAAGCAAGGTAGCACATATGATCATTTCTATTTCAAATAACATGGTAGTAAACAGTGGATATTAATGTATTTATCTGTGCCTCAATCATTTATCAACAATTAGGCTTTAAAACCATCATGTCAATCACTTGCTAAGACATAAGTGTTCGGGAGGAAAAGTTAAGAAAAGATAAAATCTTTATTATATCTCCTTTAAGATTTATAAAATAACAAGTACACTGCAACATCTTCTTTACATGAGTCAGACTTAACATAGGTCTTTCCATCTTGTAAGGTAAACATGCTGATTAAGATTCTCTTTTCCAAGATTAGTTTTAAGGATATAGCAGTAGGATAATTTAGCCAGCTGACTTGATTCTCTAATTCATACAATGAATGCCCTTGTATTTTTATACAGTAAGAAATTACATCTTTCATAAAATTCATTTAATATAGATACAAGAGACAGATATCAACAAATTTGAAAAATAAATATTACACAGGGATAAATAATAGTTCAGTCATGGCAATCTAACACCCCAACTAATACTAATGAAGAGAAAGAAACCTTTTCAGAATATGAGATTTTTAAAAATGTACAAAAACAGGGTATTAAACTAGCAAGTGTGATTTACTATCATGATTGTTGTGACATTTATTTATATGAAATAAATGCCTAGCTTTAGAAAATTCGACTCAGAATTATGTATCCTCCTGTGTGACAAAAAATTAAGCAGTAAATCGAACTGAATGGCAATGAGTAACAAGTGCTCTACCAGCAGTAGTTTCAATAAATCAGCATGAAGTCTTTTATTATTCTTTTTTTGTAGGGGTTGCCGTCTGTCACCCAGGCTGGAGTGCAGTGGCACGTTCACAGCCACCACAGCCTTGACCTGCTGGGCTCAGGTGATCCTTCCACCTCAGCCTTCCAAGTAGCTGAAACTACAGGCGCACGCCACCACGCCTGGCTAAAATCAGCCTGATTATTAGGCTTGCTGGGACATGATTCTCTTTTACCATCATTTTTCCAATACACAAACATGATCATGTAGATTTTAAAACACCTTTCCAAGTGCAATATCAAGCATTACATAATGCATCGACACAATTTTAGTTTTTAGGAACAATTTATAACTTCAGTGACAACTCATACATACAGACGTCAACATCCTGCAGTCAAAAACCAAAAGGCCAACCCAGGAGCCTTCCAAGAAGTCCAGAAGCGGCCACAGAGACCACCTGGCCTGCCAACTAAAACGTATTTCGCAAAAAAGTTTCCAACTCCTGAGTGAATGCATTATCAACCCAAAAGGCTTTTCAAATAAAATCAGAATAAATCTGCTCTTTGAGAAGTTTAATTTAAACCACTAAAGATTTGCTTGTGTAGAAATTAGAACAGCATATGAAATCATCAATCAGATCTTGAAATTAGACACATATTCGTATCTATGATTATCACTGACTTTATAAAGTCTTATCTTATTTTCTGGTTTTTAACATCAAAATTATGTTCTGTGCTTAAAGAGCTAAGTGTTCCTTGAGCAGAATTTCATGAGGAAAAATGAAGAAATGCTTATCTTAAATATGGAAGGGTGTGTGTGTGTGTGTGTGTGTGTGTGTGTGTGTGTGTGTGTGTGTGTGAAGCAGGCTGAGTCTTGTGTGGAAGTGTATCTCATATAGTTAAGAGTCCCTCCCCATAAAAATCCTGAGATTATCTAAGAAATAAGAAAAACAAAAATTCACAGTACAAAGTCTAAACTAAACGATGAGGGGAAAATATATCCAAGACATATATACTATCCAAATATTTTCAGTTCTATCTTTTAAATATCTCTAAAATTAAAAAGGAAAAGAAGACAAACGCAAAGCTGTTAATGCCTTCCTTACCTACAATGTGAAGGGCGAAAATAATTAAAAGTGGATATCCTTTTAAATACAAATTTTAAAAATAAATAAGTTCTTTGATGTATCATCTTTATAAATAACGAGTTTAAATACTAGTTTTGCAACTAGGATTAATGTTACATCACCATGAGTTAGAAAAATACATTTTTTAAAAGTCAGATGAACAGCTCATAATAGAAAAGTGTCTTTAACATTTACCATACTAAAGTGGAATTTGACATTTGTTTTCACATATAGTCATGTGTTATGTAATGACGTGTTCTGAGAAATGCATGCCTTGTTATGTGATTTTGCTGCCGTGTGAGCAGAGACTGTAGTTCCACAAACCTTGATGGTACGCCTGCCACACATCTAGGCTACGTGGTGTAGCCCACTGCGCCTGAGCCAGGAATCTATACAGCATGTTACAGTCCTGAATACTGCAGGCAACTATAATACAATGGTGAGTATTTATTATCTAAATACAGAGAAAGCAATGCATTGCGTTATAATGACTTAGATGTCATGCGGTAACAGAAATTTTTCATTCCCATTTTAATCTTATGGGACCACTGTCATATACATGGTCTGCCACTGACTCCAACATTGTTATGCAGTGCATGATTATACTCAGGGGCAACTGAAAAGGCTTCCTCTCATCATCCCCCTAAAAACAAACACCTTCACAGAAGAAATGCTAAATGTTAAATACAATACAACCTCCAAATACACCTGCATTGTGATTTATACAGAGACATTTATCCACAACATACCCAAATGTCCATGTGTGCTCAGCATAGGAAGAGTCAAAATGTAAACAAAAGTTGCTATTTCTATCTGAGAAAGCAGTCTTAATTGCTTGGCATTTGCAAAGTGTGAAATCAATCAGAACGAAGGGACCCTCAGACACGTTTTTCTACTGATTATAAAAGCTTCAAATCAAGCTTATTAAATATTCAAGTGAACCTAAAGAAAAGTAGACAATGATGTTTTGTTCTAAATACTGCTTTGCTGATGTAACTGACTGAAAATCCTAGGCTTAAAACACACACACAAAATTGTTTTATGCTGTTTCATCCACTTCAATGAAGATATCATTGAAAAAATATTCAGAGACTGAGGCTGCCTCCTCTTCAGGTGCTCTGTTTTGGCCACTTTTACATCCTTTTTTCAGTAAGGGCCGATCATGAGAAATCTAGAAAGGTAATACAAATAAAACAAAACAACAAAAATACAATTATTTGTATACATGGCTGGTGGCACTCTCAGCAGATATGACCTGTCTGAAAACCAGTTGGGCAATAAATATGGAGCTTAAAACAAGTCCCTAGTCCTGACTCAACAACTTCACTTCTAGGCTGTTACATTAAGTATATAACCCTGAACACAGTAAGAGTTGTATGACTAAGATAACCTTGGTAACATTAGTTGTGATAATAAAATTGAAAGCAACTACATATACAACACCAGACATAATTAGGTAAATTACAGTATGCCCATATCCACTACTTTATCCTAATTTCTATGAAAACATTATAATAAAGAAAAATATAACATTGTTAAATGCATAATAAAAATATTTTAATTAATGGCACAAGAATAACAAGACACATGAAACAGAACACCATCAAAGGAAACATCACAAATGAAAGATACTTTATCAAAAATTAGCATAATTACACATCTATAAAAAATAAAGACAGCATGGTAATTGCAAGTGAAAAGACATATATCGGCCGGGCTCGGTGGCTCAGCCTGTAATCCCATATTTTGGGAGGCCGAGGTGAGTGGATTGCCCAAGCCCACGGGTTCGAGACCTGCCTGGGCAACTTGGCAAGACCTCATCTCTACATGAATCAAAAATTTAGCCGGGCGTGGTAGTGCGTGCCTGTAGTTCCAGCTACTTGGAAGGCTGAGGCAGAAGGATCGCCGGAGCCTAGCAGGTTGAGGCTGCAGTGGCCGGGAGCAGCCACTGCACTCCAGTCTGGGAAACAGAGTGAGACTCCAACTCAAAAAAAAAAAAAAGAAAAAAGAAAAGACATATATCAGTGAAACACAAGATGAGAAATAGCCTCCATGTATGGAAATTTAGTTATCTGATTCAAAAGAAAAAATAATTGGATTTTTCAACTAAATGATAATTGACAACTTTATAACCATCTCAAGAGGAAAAACTCAGACCTAGACCACACCAAAACAAATTCTAGATAGATCAAAAGATTCAAACGTAAATGCATTAAAAAAAAAACTTACTATAAAAATGCCATGGAAAGGCCAGGTGCGGTGGCTCAGCCTGTAATCCCCAGCACTTTGGGAGGCCGAGGTGAGAGAACTGTCTGAGCCCGCAAGTTCGAAACCAGCCTGGGCAACCTGATGAGACCTCGTCTCTACAATAAATCACAAAAACCAGCCGGGAGTGGTGGCATGCGTCTGCTCCAGCTACCTGGAAGGCTGAGGCAGAAGGATCGCCTAAGCCCAGCAGGTTGAGGCTGCAGACTGGGCCATGAGCGTGCCACTGCACTCCAGCCCGGGCAACAAGAGTGAGACTCCCACTCAAAAAAAAAAAAAAGCCATGGGAAAAATATTTTTATAATCCAGGATGGAGGATAGGACAGGGTATATTTTAAAACTACTTGAAAGCCAGAAGCCATAAAGAAAAAGATTGGCAAATTCATCTACACAAAAATTTAAAATATTTGCATGGAAAAAACCACCATATACAAAAAAGATAAATTGACATGCACGGGGGAAAAATTTGCACCCTATATCACAAAGGGCTCTTTTCCCTTAATATAACAGGAACTTCACATCAACATGAAAATGACCTATGGCCGGGCACAGTGGCTCACGCCTATAATCCCAGCATTTTGGGAGGCTGGGGTGAGAGGACTGTCTGAGCCCATGGATTCTAGACCAGTCTAGGCAACTTGGTGAGACCTCATCTCTACAATAAAAACTAGCCGGGTGTGGTAGCGCGCGCCTGTAGTTCCAGCTACTTGGAAGGCTGAGGTGGAAGGATCGCTGGAGCCCAGCAGGTCGAGGCTGCAGTGGCTGGGAGTGGCCACTGCACCACAGCCTGGGCGACAGAGTGAGACTCCAATTAAAAAAAAAAAGAAAAAGACCTATAACCCAGTTTTTTTTTAAAAAGTCAAATGATATGAACAGACATTTTACAGAAAATAAAGCATAAATGACTCAAACACACGAAGAAATGTTCAACCTCACTCAATAAAGAATATGTGCTCATTAAATCTATTAAAAAGGTGTCTAGGCGCATGACTGTAGTTCCAGCTACTTGGAGGGCTGAGGTGGAAGGAACACCTGAGCCCAGTAGGTTGAGGCTGTAGTGGCCGGGAACGTGCCACAGCCCTCCAGCCTGGGTGACAGTGTTAGATTCCACCTCAGAAAAAAAAGAACTGAAACTGAATTAATCCCTATGGATGATAAATCAGGAAGTACCTATCAAAAGAATAATCATTCCTTTTGACCAGCAATTCTGGTCAAATTCTGGTCACGTGACGCAGTATAAGTTAACTATTACCATGTTGTTTTAAATAGCAAACAATTAGAAACAACCTAAATACCTACCAGTATAAGAATGACTTAAAACCTTTGTAACTTATAAAATCTTGGTCTCAGAAAATAATACTAGGAAATAATATGAAATCTTTTGAACAGTTTAAAGATGTTATTTACAAAAGTACACCTTTCAAAGGCTCATTACTACTCAATAGATGATCATCAGCCTTTTCTCTGTTGAGCTCTTAAGTTACTCCAATATATATATTTTTTCAGGAGTTCCACTCCGTCGCCCAGACTTGAGTGCAGGGGCATGCTCATGGCCACCCCAGCCTTGACCTGCTGGGCTCAGACGATCCTTCTGCCTCAGACTTCCAAGTTGCCGGAACTACAGACGTGTGCTACCTATGCCTGGCTAATTTTTTTCATTTATAGTAGAGATGAGGTCTTGCCAAGTTGCCCAGGCTGGTCTCGAACCCGTGGACTCAGGCAATCCTCTCACCTCGGCCTCCCAAAGTGCTGGCATTACAGGCTTGAGCCACCACACCCGGTTATTCTTTTTTTTTTTTTTTTTGAGTTGGAGTCTCACTCCATCGCCCAGGATGGATTGCAGTGGCTCGCTCACAGCCACCCCAGTGTCGACTTGCTGGGTTCCGGTGATCCTTCCGCCTCAGTCTTCCAAGTAGTCAGAACTACAGGCATGTGCTACCATGCCCGGCTCATTTTTTATTTATTGTAGAGACGCAGTCTAGTCAAGTTGCCCGGGCTGGTCTCTAACCCACGGGCTCAGGCAATCCACTCACCTTGGCATCCCAAAGTGCTGGAATTACAGGCTGAGCCACCGAGCCCAGCCATACTCCAATATTTTTACAGTCTTTGATACAGGCTTAGGTTTTTCCATTCCGGTACTTGCCACTGAACAGCTTCAGAATACATAGAATAAAATGACAAACAAATCCTAGTTTTAGTTAGTTCCTTGAGTTCTTATAGCTGTCAGGACATTTCTCCTAAGGGTAATAGAACACAAGCACTCTTCGTTTTGCTTCCACAAGTCAGAAGGAATGGTAATTCAGTGCCCAGTTCTGGCTAGTTCAACAGCTCTGTACTAAACTAACTTTAAAATAATGTCTGATATTCAAATAAAAATAACAATTATCATATTTTCTTTAGTTCAATCTGATATTCAGCTCATTTCATATAAACAAAATACTGTAGCTATCACATACCTGAGCTGCTGAACTGCCAGTATTCTCAGACTGAGTATTAATAACACTTGGAGATGCAGGCAGATCAGAGGACTCTCGATTTTTTTTCTGGCTTTCATTGACTGGATTGGATCTTTTCAATTTCTGTCTTG
The DNA here is from genome assembly GCA_027257055.1 of Cephalopachus bancanus. Taxonomy (NCBI): domain Eukaryota; kingdom Metazoa; phylum Chordata; class Mammalia; order Primates; family Tarsiidae; genus Cephalopachus; species Cephalopachus bancanus. Next base: position 332,258 of record JAPVLO010000112.1, on the reverse strand, counting down.
ACGCAGGTATAAGAGGTTTTAGACGCTTCTTACTATGGACCTGAGCAGGTTCATCAGACTCCAAACTACTTTTTGAACATATTAAAGACAAAAATCCCAGGGGCCTTCTGCCAGGTCTAGAAATGCAAATATAAACACATTCAGAAATATCCAGATGAACACATTTCTTTTTTTTGAGTTGGAGTCTCACTCTGTTGCCCAGGCTGGAGTGCAGTGGCATGCTCACGGCCACCGCAGCCTCAACCTGCTTGGGCTCAGGCGATCCTTCCACCTCAGGCTTCCAAGTCGCTGGAACTACAGGCACGCACCACCACACCCAGTTAATTTTTTTGATTGCAGAGATGAGGTCTTGTCAAGTTGCCCAGGCTGGTCTCAAACCCCTAGGCACAGACAATCCTCCCACAGTGCTGAGATTATAGGCGTGAGTAACCACACCCAGTCAGACACATTCTTAATATCAACTTATGCGTTGGGAGGCCAAAACAGGAGGAATGCTTAAGATTGGGAGTTCAAGACCAGCCTGGGCAACACAGTCAGACCCTGTCTCTACAAAAAATAGAAAAATTAGCCAGGCACAGTAGTACATGACTGCAGTCCCAGATACTCAGGAGGCTCAGGCAGGAGGATCACTGGAGCCCAGGAATTTGAGTTCCAATTGCACCACTGCACTCTGGCCTGGGCGATGGAGCGAGAATTCAACTCAAAAAGAAAAGCAAACAAACAAAAAATCCCCCCAAAACCAACTTCTTTCCATTAATGCTAAATGTCACACCCTACTAAGTACTGACACCTCTATGCCATGACATGTATTTGTGGTAAAGGTCAAGAGAGGCTTACTCTAGATCAGTGTTTCCCAAGCTTAAAAGTGAGTACAAATCACCTGGAGATCTTATTAAAATGAAGATTCTGACTGAGCTTGGTGGAAGAAGTGGACTGAGTCTGCATTTCCAAAAGGTTCTCAAATGATGTCCATACTACTGGCTCCAGGACCACACAAGGCTTTGGGGCAGTCGTCAGCAAGCTATGGTCCACAGGCCAAATGCAGCCCACTACCAATTTTGTAAGTTTTGCTAGAACACACGTTCATCTGTTCACATACAGTTTATGGTCGCTTTGGTGCTATAGCTGCAGAGCTGAATAACTGTAAGAGAGACCATCTGGCCCACCAAACCTAAAATGTATACTCTATGCCATTTTACAAGGAAAATTTGCTGACTTCTCTTCTAGAACTCTGCTTTTCAACCTGTTTAAATCCAAACCCTCATGATACTGCCTTCACTCTATTTTCTTTTCAGAGACAAGGTCTCATTATGTTGCCGAAGCTGGAGAGCAATGGCTATTCACAGGCGAGATCACAGGTCACTGCAGCCCTGAACTTCTGTTTAAGTGACATTCCTGAGTAGCTAGGATCACAAGGGTGTCTGGTTGTCATTCTGTATTACCCAAGAAAAGATATTGCTGAGCTTTACTTTCTGTAATTTAGATGACAAAAACAGATTTTTATTAAATATGCCTTTTTAAGCTAGACACGTCCTTTCCCCCTTTCCCTTAGTGGAGGCTAGTGCATGCCTCTCTTCAACTCAGCAGCACCATGTTGAGTTTTTTTTTTTTTTTTTTTTTTGACTTGGAGTCTCACTCTGTTGCTCAGACTGGAGTGCAGTGGCCGCTCCCGGCCATCGCAGCCTCGACCTGCTGGGCTCCAGTGATCCTTCCTCCTCAGCCTTCCGAGTAGCCAGAATTACAGGCATGCGCAACCACGCCCGGCTGATTTTTTGATTTATTGTAGAGATGAGGTCTCGCTGCCCAGGCGGGTCTCGAACCCGCAGGCTCAGGCAATCCACTCACCTCAGCCTCCCAAAGGCGCGGGATTACAGGCTGAGCCACCGAGCCCGGCTTGAGTTTTTAAATGGTGCTGATAAGCCAATAACTATTGATAACCCAGAAGACATCCTTTTAGAACACCAGGAAAAACAACAGGGAGGAGTTGGCTTTCGGCTTAAATTGCAACACTTACTCTTATAGGAAGAAAAGTCATGGTTTATCTCTTTGGTATGCCACAAAAGAGAAATATGACACATGATTTGAGACTTCAGACAACTTCTAAACTTACCTCTGATAGAGCCCTGTCTCATATCATATACATATGTATTAGTAGCTACTGTATACGGTAGAATGTGTAATGATCAAAATAACCATACACAATCTGAAAAAATAAGCATACAATACATTCTAAAGATTTTTCTATCTAAAATAGTCAAAATTTTGGCACTGAAATTTAAGCTCTCATCGTATAGAATAAATATTTGTCTAGAACATTACTGTATTTCCTTTGCTGCAACTTCTTTCCTTTACACTACTGATGGAAGTGTATGTTTATTAAATACCAGTCTTAGTCCTAGATTTAACCTTTACATATATGTTACATCTTTCCATATAGGTTGTATTTACTGAAAAAGAGCAAGAAAGAGAGAATGCGCATGCAACATTTATTAAAGGCTCTCCTTGATACCTGGATAGTGGGGTTTTTGAAGATGACGTTCTGCTACTCATTTGTTCAGACTTAGGAGCTGCATCAGTTCTTTCTTCCTGCTCAGACACAGTCATGGCATCCTGAGGTAACTGAGGCATATTGTTTTCTACATGTGTATCAAGAGATCTAGATCCTATATTCTGAAAAATTGATTCAACTTGCTCCTTTTGAGGTGCTGGAGTTGTATGTGTGTTTCCTGAGGTAGGAAAAACATCTTGTCCCTTATAAGACTCCCCTTCAAAAAAGAGAGCAAATGGAAAGCACACATATTAAAAACAACACATTCAACATAATCCCAATATTTGAAATAAAAACTCATGGTATTCTGTAATAAACCTACCCAAGTAAGGATAAGCTAAATTATCATTAGTGCAGCTTCTTGGACTGTTAAAAATATTCTAACTGGTCAAAAGATATGGTAACAGCTTCTGCACACAGATACAAAATAGCTGTATCAAAATATTTTGACGTAGGAAATCTTTTGTCAGAAATACTTCTTGAACTATCAAAAGGAAGGGTAATCACTTTCTAAAAATCTAAGGTTTCTTAAAATGTAGACGCTAAACCAATCCAAAATACAGGTGGTAACTCTTGGGTATCTGTGGTCTCCTGGAGAGCAAAACCCTCAGACTCTCAAACATTCAAGTTTAGCTAAAGGGTTCTCTTTCCTTATTATTTAAGTAAACAAAAGTCAAAGTGGCATTAATTAGGACAAAATGATGAAATTTTTTTGTTAAATAAAAAACCTATTTTGCCTCAGGATAATTGTTTCTAAGGCCTTGTTCCTGTGAGAATACTACAGTTCCATGAAGAACGAAATTGGTAAGAACACTGCTAAAACAATCCTGTTAAAGATCGTATAAAACATATTCACTAACACTTCAATGTGCTGTGATTTATTCCCTGTTCTTATCAGAAAGAAGACGACGCATGCGAGCAAGCTCAGGGCGTATCTGGAGGCTGGAAACGAACCATACTACAGTTTCCAGTTAACCCTGGGACAATTCAGATGAAACCGATGCCTCTGTATTCGCACTGTTGGTGTTCTACAGAACCAGAACCACCAGAGGTTATCAAGCCCCTCCATTCTGTAACTCTGACTCTATAAGATGCCATCAGCAACATTTTTTATTCTTAAGTGCCATTACCATGGTTAATTAATAGCTAAAAATGTAACTGATAAGCCTAAGACACAGTAAGTTTGAAAGAAAAGATAAATACTACCATAAAAGAAATGAAAAACAAAGAACTGTATAAATGTAGGATAAATGCAGTAGTAATGAGGGAAATAAATCCTAAATGATTTACTACCCTGTAGAAATTTTGGATTTTAAGATCTTTTGAGCCTCCATAGGTGGCTTACACCTGACACAATCCCTAGTACTAAACTAACTCTCAGAGTAAAGTTAAGAACAACAGAAAAAAATTCCTTCATATTCAGTTTTCTAACTCCTAAAATGTACTTGTGGAGCTTTTACAGAAAATCCTTGTAGCCACATAGCTTTCTATTGATGGCAGGATGAAAGGAGCTAACTCCTTTTGAATACAAAGTGTCAACTCAGAGGCCTTAGCAGGAAAGATGTGCTGATAATAAAAGTATTACTCTTAGAGAGAGTGCTTCAATTTCGTATTTAAACAAGGTACATCAAAAATAATCAGGAGTAGGCCAGGCGCAGTGGCTCAGACCTATAATTCCAGCACTTTGGAAGGCCAAGACGAGAGGATTGCCTGAGTCCACAAGTTCGAGACCAGTCTAGGCAACTTGGCAAAACCTCATCTCTACAATAAAACACAAAAATAGCCAGGCGCAGTGGCATGCACCTGTAGTTCCAGTTACTTGGAAAGATGAGGCAGAAGGATCACCTAAGCCCAGCAGGTGGAGGCAGAGGTAGCCATGAGTATGCCACTGCACTCCAGCCTAAGTCACAGAGTGACTCCTAGTCAAAAAAAAAAAAGAAATTAATAATAAGAATAATCAGGGGTACTTAGTAAAATGCAATCATGTTAAAATTTATTTCACTTACCTGTGCCCTCAAAAACATTTATTAATTCCTTTGAATACACCTGTTTTAAGAAAATTTACAAAAAAAGAATTTAGAAATCCATTTATCAAGTAAAACGAAAATTAATTATATTTCCTTCTTTCTTTAAGTAACAAAAGTATGTATCTCCCAGAAAATTCTAGGGTCAGACATGTCTCATAGGAATTCTACCAAACATTTACGGAAAATATATTGCTACTGTTATATAAACTCTTCCAGTGCCCATTAGAAGACAAAAAGCTATCAAATGCCTTTATAAACCAGGTGTAATACTGATACCAACTAACCAAAAATACAAAATAAATAGAACAAACAGCACATCAAAAGACTCCTACATCACAATCAAATAGAATTTGTGTTTTAGGAATGCAAAGATGGTTCAACATTATAAAATCGGACAGGCATAGTGGCTCATGACTGTAATCCCAGCACTTTGGGAGGCTGAGGTGAATGAAATGCTTGAGGCCAAGGAGTTCAAGACCAGCTTGGGCAACAAAGTGAGACTCCATCTCTACAAAAAAAAATTGGAAAATTAGCTGGGTATGGTGGTACATGCCTGTAGTTCCAGCAACTTAGGAGGCTGAGTCAGGATAATCGCTTGAGCTAGGAAGGTCAAGGATGCGGTGTACCATGATTGTGCCACCACACTCTAGCCTAGGCAATAGCGTGAAACCTATCTCAAAAAAAACCCCAAAAAAACTCTATTTGCAAAACAGGTATCCAATAATACTCATCCTTGAAAAAAACTTAATAAAATACAACAGAGGGACATTTTCTAAACACCACAAAATGTAACTAGTGCAATCAAGAATCCAGTATCCCACATAATAAACACTGGAAGTACTCTCATTAAAATCAAAAGTAAGAAAAAGGATGTGTATTATTAGGACTACTTTTTTTTTTTTTTTTTTTTTGAGACAGGGTCCAGGCTGGAGTGCAGTGGCAATCATAACTCACCACAGCCTCAACCTTCTGGACTCAAGCAGTTCTCCCACCTCAGCCTCCCAGGTAGCTAGGACTATATAGGTGTGTGCCACCATGCCTGGCTAATTGAAAATTTTTTTTTTTTTTTGTAGAGACATGGTCTTGCTATGTTGCCCAAGGTGGCCTTGAACTCTTGACCTCAAGTAATTCTCCCACCTCAATCTACTGAAGAACTGGGATTATAAGCCTGAGCTACCATGCCTGGCCCAAATCAGTACTATAAACCAGAAAATGTATTTTAAGTCTCAAAGGACTTTCAATGTAAACATACTCTCCAGAATTCAAACACAAATAAAGACTGATACATCTGATTAGAGAAAATTAACCCTTTGTACTTGGAGACATCTCGCAGATCACCTACCAGCAGCTCAGTCATATTTCTTTATGAAATAGTAAAGAATAAACCTCATATTAAATAGTATAGTGTTGGAACCAATTATTTTATTGTAATGATATTTGACTTATACTGGAATTTTGGATATTGAGGAATTTATATATGACAAAAAAATCAAAATTTTCTATCATATATTTTTCTAACATGTGACATGTGAAACAGTCACCAACATGCAGTACAGGTTCATGGATCGATGTTGTGCAACAGTAATTTGTTTGACGTCTTCCACCTGGTATTTTTCTACTCAAGCAGACAAAGCAACAGTCACGTTTGCTTCCTTCCTCATTAATAATATGCAATTTACCATCCTGCTGTTTTTCAAAGAAGATGTGGAAGGGTACACTCATGATTCCTGAAAACCACTTCTCAACTAATCACTCATATCTCAGTATAAATTTCATCTCTTTGTTTTCCGTGCAATTTGAATGAAAAACTTCAAGGAAACCTAAATTTTTGAAAAATTTTCACTTGCATAAATTTGTCCTGTATAATCACCAGCAATCTCTTTACGTTTTCCTGAGAGGGGCCATCCAAGTGTAAAGAGTTAAAAAATGTTTACAAGTCTATCTGAATACAGTATGTGTGCATTCCAGAATTCTGTAAACACTGAGTATCAGAAAACTGAAAATCTGAAATCTGAAATGTTTCAAGCTCTGAAACTTTTTGAGTGCTGACATGCATTCAAAGAAAATGCTCATTGGAGCCTTCATATTTTGGATTTGGGATGCTGAATCTGTACGGATAATGCAAATAAGTATAATGATAATGTTCCAAAATCCAAAAAAATCTGAAATCTGAAACACTTCTGGTCCCAAGCATTTTGGATAAAGGATATTCAATTTTTCTTTACTGTTAAAATGCTAAAAACAAAGTTTAGAAAATAAAAACTACAAACAAGCCCAAGGGACATTCTGTTTCCCTGACATATTCTCGCCATTGTAGATCTATCCTTTCTTTAATGGCACATTATAATCTGGCAACCTAATTTTGCATTTAGTAAAGTACTATGGTCTTTTGTCCAAATCATTAAACATACATTTAAAACAAAACAAAACAATATCTGCATGGGATGCTGATACACTGTTGAAACTGGGTGACTGGTACATGGGTATATTATACTGTTCACCTTTAAATATATTTGAAAATGTTCACATTAAAAAGCTAATTGCTGGGTATGGTGGTTCACACCTATAATCTCAGTACTTTGGGAGGACTGTTTGAGCCCAGGAGTTTGAGATCAGCTTGGGCAACATACAAAAAAAATTCTAAAAAATTAGCTGGGTGTGGTGGGCTTGCCTATAGTCCCAGCTTCTCGGGACATTCAGGCAGGAGGATTGCCTGAGCCCAGGAGGTAAAGGCTGTGGCGAGCTGTGATCATGCCACCACACTCCGGCCTACAGAGCTGAAATCCTGGCTCAAAAAAAAAGTTAATCAAAGAAATCTGCATGAAGGAAAAAAGGCAGTCAAAAGACAAATGGCAAACTGGGAAAAAATATTGATTTGCATCCCATTATCACAGGCATACCAGAGTTCCTCCAGATCTGTAAGAAAAAGATCAACAAACCAACTGAAAAAAATGGGCAAAGAAATTTTTTTTTTTTTTGAGTTGGAGTCTCACTCTGTCGCCCAGACTGGAGTGCAGTGGCTGCTCCCGGCCACCGCAGCCTCAGTCTGCTGGGATCCGGTGGTCCTTCCACCTCAGCCTTCCAAGTAGCCGGAATTACAGGCGCATGCTACCACGCCCGGCTAATTTTTTGATTTATTGTAGAGATGAGGTCTCACCAAGTTGCCCAGGCAGGTCTCGAAGCTGCGGGCTCAGGCAATCCACTCACCTCAGCCTCCCAAAGGCGTGGGATTACAGGCTGAGCCACCGAGCCCGGCTAGGAATTTTTTTTTTAAAAGTCATTTCACAGGAAAGGAAATAGACATGGCTCTTAACCATACGAAAAGGAGTTCAATTTTACCCCTAACAGGATAAATTAAAACTATTCCAGAATATCCCATTTTAAAATGACCAAACATATGAAAGTATACTTGACCTGTTTCTACTATAATTCAAGAACTACTGGTCTTTAACTTTACCTTTGAAAATATAGATTCTAAGCCGGGCTCGGTGGCTCAGCCTGTAATCCCGCGCCTTTGGGAGGCTGAGGTGAGTGGATTGCCTGAGCCCGCGGCTATGCCGAGTACCAGAAACCAAAACAAGAGGGTATTAGAAAACCTACAACACAGTGGCTGGTGCTCACATGTGGATGGCCTGGTCAGATTTCCCTGAGGCAGTGATGACAGCTGAAAAAATGTGTCGCTCTTGCAAGGGAAGTTTCACACAGAAGAGACATCAAATGAAATACTCTGGGACATAAAGGATGACAGAGCACCCAAGGAACTGAAAGATGGCCAGTGAGGTCAGAAAGTGAGGCACAGACTAGCATAACATGTGATTCGAATCCAAAAGAGGACAGACCACGCAGGGTCTCAGAGGCTCTGATTTTATGCCTAATACCACGGGTGGCTTTACGCGCCATCTGACACATCAGGAAACCTGTTCCAAGAGGTGAAGTGTTTTGTTAAAGGTCCCGCAGACAGTAGGTGGCACAGTCAAGATATAATGCTTTGGGCCTTATTGTTAGTTGCTGCCACAGAGCTGGGGGCGAGTTATCTGAGTAACATCCACCAGTTTTCATCTAGAACTGGTTGAAAGTGATAACCCAAAACCAGGTCTACCTGGATTACTTACGATGAAAAGTGTCAAATGTATCTTAATATGCATCTAGTAAGTTTAAAGAATCTAAAGAGAAAAATAGACACAGATCTGCTGCAATATGGTCGTCATACTTGCTTAGTGATTCTATCTTACCTCAGATGTATATTCTTGACAATCATCTCTCAAAGTGAGTGAACGTTTTTTGGCAGAAGGAACATGATTATTTTCATCAAGCCTGCAATACAATCTCTTCCTAGGTATAAAATCCCAATTATCAGGAGGCTTTTCAGAATCAACTCTTCCAGAATTAGATAAACACATGGCATCTTGACCACCTGAAGTTACTGGTAAACAAATACTGTATAGAAAATAAATACAAATTAAATCAGTGAATTAGAAGTTTCTTAGTGAGGTTAAAGGTCAAGCTATTCCAATTAAAATTCCAATAAAACTAAAAAACTCCAGACTGACTAATATATACATGGGCATGGCCATAAAAATGCTAGTTTTCTGCACCTTGAGAGGCTGAGGTGAGTGGATTGCCTGAGCCCGCGGGTTTGAGACCCGCCTGGGCAACTCGGTGAGACTTCATCTCTACAATAAATCAAAAAATTAGCCGGGCGTGGTAGCGCGTGCCTGTAGTTCCAGCTACTTGGAAGGCTGAGCGGAAGGATCACTGGAGCCCAGCAGGTCGAGACTGCAGTGGCCGGGAGCAGCCACTGCACTCCAGTCTGGGCGACAGAGTGAAACTCCAACTCAAAAAAAAAAAAAAAAGCTAGTTTTGAGTTCCATTCATACTTAAAGGTTCATGAATCAAATTCCATAATATTTAATTAAACCTGAGGTATATAAATAGTGTTTTTCATCTATGTAAAATTAAACTTTTCACCCAAAATGTCCCTTCCCGAGATACCAATATAAAAGGCATCTATTTCTGGGCTGGACGTGATGGCTCGTGCCTGTAATCCCAGTACTTTGGGAGGCTAAGGCGAGAGGATGTCTGAGTGCAGGGGCTCAAAACCAGCCTGGGCAACTTGGTGAGACCTCGCCTCTACAATAAATCAAAGAATTGGCCAGGCATGGTGTTGCATGCCTGTAGTTCCAGCTACTTGGGAGGCTGAGGCAGAAGGATCTCCTGAGCCCAGCAGGTCGAGGCTGCTCTGACCAGCCTGGGCAACAGAGTGAGACTCCAACTCAAAAAAAAAAAAAGAGGCTTCTATTTCTAATGTTCCTTGATAGACAATTAACTGTTTTAATGAACATAGGTTAAGGTACAACTTCACACTTATACAATAAAGAATTACAATAAGAGCATTAAAGATATATAAAGATGCTAGCTATCTCTGTACTATTTTTTGCAACTTTCTGTGCATGTACATTTCAGAGTTTTATATGTATATATGCACGTGTACAAAGCAAACACACTTTTAACAGTGTCATTTTATGATCCAGACCACCAAATACATTAGCTTTCAAAATAAAATATCAAACAAGTTTCATACAAAAGTATTATATGAAACATTTAAATGACATCTTTATCAGATATAAAATCAACCACATTATACAGTACAATAAATACTAAATAAGATCTCCACAACAATAACAATTTTGGTGAATGGCTTGTTCAATCACCACTAGTAAACGTATAAAGCACTTTTCCTCCTAGCAAAAACAGTCAGGCTTCTTCATTACCTCATGTCATTCCTTTCTTCGTTATTCACTGATTTGACCAATATGGGTGCTGGCAGTAAAGGGTTTGGTATTAACTGTTCATTGGCATCAGTAAATTCTTCCACTGCACTGGTTGGGATTTCCACCAGCGTTAAAATGAATGCCTGTTCATCTTCTCCATCTTGAGGTACATTCACAACTAAATTCACAATCCAAGTTTAAAAGTTAGTAAAAGAAAACTGAACCATCAAATAGCAGAAAATCAGTAATTTATTTCATTTCTAAAAAGAGTTTCTGTCAACTTATCATCAAGACTAAATAAATAAGTTACACCCAAAAAAGTAATTTCATAAAGTATAAAGATGATATACAATGAAAAGATTTTATAACTCTGAATAACAAAACTGAAATAAAAAATGTGTCAAGGTTGTTTGTTTTAAATCTAAGGCTACCACAGACTAAAATAAAACTGTTTTGTGTTTTTCTATAGTTAAATAAGAGGTAAAAATCAAACTATTAGGTTCTGTGACCCTTCACTGAAGTAGATTATCATACCTGCTGGGTCCTGAGGAATGATTCCATTCTCTTGTTGAATTTCTGGAATACTAGCAGTTGGTATACACTGCCAAAAAATTAAAATGAAAGAGTGAGGTTGGTCAAATTTTAGATTTAAAAAGTTTTCCTGCCAGTATGATACGGTGAAGAGATTAACTCAATGGCATCTAATCATACACATTCTTCCAAGTACATACATTTTTCCGAGCCTTTTGGCTATGCCAATCAAACTTTCAATTCACTTAAATAATCATAAATACAAAGTATCCTAATTAAATTTATGTGTATTCCACAAAATAATTTTTGAAGTGATGCCTCATCACCAACTTTCTACTGCCATCACAGTCTTTGTACTCTTAGTAGGTGACATCTAGCAGAGGCAAACTACTCTCTTCCAGTATGGTCCCTCCAATATGTTTTCCACAAAATGCAATCCTGGGCCAGGCAGGTTGGCTCTCACCTGTAATCCCAGCACTTTGGGGACTGAGGGGGGAGACCGCTTGAGCCTAGGAGTTCAAGACCAGTCTGGGCAACACAGCGAGATCTGTCTCTACAAAATTTTTTTTTTAAAATTAGCCAGGCATGTTAGTACCACAAGCCTATAGTCCCAGCTACTCAGAGGCTGAGGTTGAAGGACTGCCTGAGCTCAGGGGATTGAGACTGCAAAGAGCCATAATCACGCCACTGTACTCCAACCTAGGAGACAGAGTGAGATCCCCAACTCAAACATACATACATACATACACACATAAAATACAATCCTGATTGTTATTCTCTACTGCTTAAAATCTTAAAATTTCTGTTTTGTAACCAAGTCAATAATTGATCCAGGCAAGAATCATCAGTGGATACTAGAACTATGGGTGACAGACTACTGGGGTCTCATGTGACAAATTATTTAATAATACAAAGTGAAAAAGATGCCTTTATAAAGGAGGCAGCACTCTAGCCTGGTGACCAGTCAGTATTACCAATAATGGGACAAACTGATTCATATAACGTGTCTCTTGATGTAATGTAAAAGGAAGAACATATCATTACCTATGTATGGATTTTGCCCAAATATGTTTAAGCTGAATCCAATAACGAGGAAGCAATTAAAAAATAAAAAAAAAAAATTCCAGACTGTGGGCCAGCCTAGACTCACTCATCTAAACAATCAAATCCACAAAAGAGGAGAAAATATGAAAGAAATACTCTTGATTAATGGAAAGTAAAGAGAAGAACTAAATGCAATGTAAGACCCTTAATTAGCTCCTGAATTAACAACAACAAAAAAAAAACAAATAATAATGGACATGATTGGAACAACTGGGGAGATCTGAATGGGAACTGTATACAGTATCATATTATATTATTGAAACAATATTAAACAGTATGGTAATATTGAGTCTGACAGTAGTACTGTCCCTTCTCTGTAAGAGAATGTCCTTGTTCTTATTAGATACAAGACGGAATATTTAGGTGTGATGGCTCACGTCTGCCTCTTACTTTCAAATAGGTCCGTTTTTAATAGTTCAGAGATGACGGGAGAGCGAGAGAGAGAGAACAAATGAGGCAAAGTGTTAACAAATTAATGCATACAACTAACATGCACAGAAGAATTCTTTGTAACCATCTTGTAACTTTCGCTAAGTTTGAAATTATTTCAAATAAAAAGTAAAAAGTTGGGAGTGGGGGATCTCACAACTTTAGATGGAACCAAACTCCTAGGAAGGCATAAAAATCTTTTTATTACTTATTATGACCATATACAGGCTACCTTTCTAGCTTCATCTCTAACCACTTTCTCCATTACTATTCCACTCATATTACATGTAGCCCCTGAACATGTCACGCTGTTTCACACCTGTCCTTGACAATACTACTCTCTTCTCCTCCCTTCCTTCCTAATCCTCCCTTCCTTCCCTACCTACCTACCTACCTACCTACCTACCTACCTACCTACCTATGTGTTATCTATCTGACTGAGACAGGATCTTGCTACGTTGCCAGAATGGTCTTAAACTCTTGCTTGGCCTCAAGCAATTCTCCTGCCTCAAACTCCCAAGGTGCTGGGGTTATAGGTGAGAAGCACTGGTCTGGCTTTTCTCTCCCTTTTATTGGCTAATATATACTTGTTCTTCAAGTTCAAGGATTTTTTCACCTGAGGAACTTTTTAGAGAAAATGCTAATACCTGGGTCCCATTATCAGAGACTGATTTGACTGGACTTGTTTGAGGATGACTCTTCTTTTGTGCAAATCTCTCCCCTAACACCTACAAACTGAGAGTAACCATTCATGTACTCATCTGTTTCCCACAAATTTGTATCCCCGGTACCTAACACAGTGTTAGACCTGAAGTAGCAACACCTGAATAAATACTTGCTCTATGAATTAACTCCTCAGATTCAGAGGCTAAAGAGCGAGTAATGAATTCTCTGTGGAGAAAATACTTTCTTTTTCAAAGCCTTTATGACAAAGCTGAGTATTAGCTGTTTTACCTGGTACAGAGACTGAAACCACACTCAGTTAAAATCCTACTGGAATATATGCTCACAAAGGTAAAATTACAGGGAGAGAAAATGGACCATTGGTTGTCAGGGGCTATGGGCAGAGAAAGGGTAGCTACAAAAGGGCACCAGGGAATTTGTGGGGTGATGGAACTGTTCATGTATTGGTTACATGACTATATATATTTATAAAAATTGATAGAACTGTACACTAAAAAGGGTCGAGTTTCTCGTATATAAATTATACCTTAGTTTAAAAAATTTTTTTATTTTTTTATTTTTTTGTTGAGACAGTGTCTCACTATATTGCCCTGGCTGGTCTCAAACCGCCTCAGCCTCCCAAAGTGCTGGGATTACAGGAGTGAGCCACTGCACCTGGACTAATTTTTTTTTTTTTAATGGAGAAAAAAACACCTATCCATCCCTTGTTTTTTGTGTTTCGGCGGTTGTTTTTGAGTTGGGATCTCATTCTGTCACCCAGGCTGGGGTGCAGTGGCATATCACGGCTCGCGGCAGCACTGACTTTCCGAGCTCCAGCGATGCTCCTGCTTGGGCCTCCTCCGTTGCCGGGACTACAGCCGTGAGCCACCACGCCCAGCCCCCTTGTTACAGTGTAGACTCTTTTACCTCTGGCACATGAAGTGCAAGCATACTGTCTCCTTCCGAGTTTTCTGGTTGGGGCTCTTCAACAGAACTCTCACCAAGACCCCTACCCAAGCCAGGTGTCCGGGGCCCTGTTTCAGAGGAAGCAGTTGGAGCAACTGACAATATATGAATCTCTTGAGACCCCTCTTCTTGGTGTTCATTTCTGGAAGAGGGTTTTATAGTATGTTATTTGACATCGGACAAATAACCAAAGAATTATTTTTAGAGTGAGGTATGCCAGAGAGCATCTAATTCAAAGGTTTTCAAACTTTTCTAATATATTTAACGCAACAGAACTCTTTTTTCAATCAAATTCTTACAGCTACAACTAATAGCTATAGCTGAAACAATATATAAGGGGGGACTCCCCCAAAAAACCAGAATGTATTTATTAAAGTGTATTTATTCTTACATGTTTAAACTTTAGTCACCTTCAAAGTATCTCCATCTGATGCAATACACCTATCAAGATGCTTTTTCCTGCTGAAAACAGTTTTTTGAACGTGTCGGTTTTGATGCCTATTAGTGTTTGTTTTCATCCCCCCACCCCACCCCAACCACTCAGGCAAAATGCTTCCCTTTGAAGACTTTTTCATCCCGGGAAACAAAACAAAAAAGTCACTTGGAGTGAGATTGGGTGAACAGAGAAGGTGTAGCACAGAAGTTATGCTGTTTTTGATCAAAAACTGCTGAACACTCAGTGCACTGGAGGCAGGTGCACTGTCATGGTGAACCAGTCACCTGTTTGCCACAACTCAGGATGTTTCTTCTACAATGCGGCCTCTCACAACAGGGATGGCTGGTACACTAATGCCAATGGATTCCTAGAACACATACCCAGCGGGGTAGGCCTATATTACAAAGGGCCTGCCCTCCAAAAAATAATTCCAGGGTTTCTTGGGTCCCCGCTCATAAACTAAAGCCCAGAATCTCTTTCTTCTTTTACCTTTTGGTTAGGTTTACTTCTTGAGAAACACTGGTCCCTTTGATACCATGTACACATGCCAATGAGGTCTGCTCCTTACTCTCTGCTGTTGTAACTGGTCCGAGGTTTTTATCTTCCAATTCTGTTGGTCTGGAAGCATTTTTCTCAGTTTCTTAAATGAACAACATATTGAAGATATAGTCAAAATTAGTACAGGCAAGTCTCTATAACAGAAACATGTTCTCTTATTATTTATTTATTTATTTTTAAAAACAGAGACAGAGTTTAACTACGTTGCCCAGCTGGTTTCAAACTCCTGGGCTAAGTAACCCTCCTACCTCAGCCTCCTAAACTGCAGAGGTTACAGGTGTGAGCCACTGTGCCCAGTCACATTTTCTCTTAAAAGACAGATCACCAAATAGTGACTCTCCCAAACTTCTCTTAATCCAAAAATCATGTCGATTCAAATGGCAGAAGGGTGGTCCTGATTCACAGGTTTTTTTGAACAGTAAAGCAAATGATTAATAAATCCTGTACTCGCCACTGCTTTACCAAGCTCTGGTCTAGCCATGTGGCTTTTTGAGCTACGGCTGCCATGTTTTCCTAAGCTTTGGCCCCCTCTCCTATCTTGGGGTGGTGAATCTCACCTCTTTCTCTCTCTAATTTACTTTCTAAAAAACTATATTTTCCAGTCTAAAAAAATAAAAGATAAATCCTGCACTGCAAATACTTCACTTCTGGTGGTCACAGTAATCGTATCCCCATTTTATGGTGAGCACTATTAAAAAGCCTTCTATATAGAAAAGGTAATTTGAGCCTGCATGCTGAGAGAGCTTCTGGAAAAATTAATCTCTCATGGTTTTCGTGTATCTTTCATTGTGTTTGGTGCAAGACTATAAACCTTGAATAACACCACAGGACTCATCCAAAGTGCCAATACGATGCTGGAAGCACTCCCCCAAGAAGGAGAGAAGTCATAACAGCACAAGAAAAAGCTGAACTGCTTGAAATGTACCGTACACAGAGGCGTGCAGCTACAGTTGCTGCAATTTCACAGATGTTTCACCTTGTGAAAAGACGGCACTTAAACTTTTGGTACTGATAAATACAGTACAGTACTGTAAATATATTTTATCTTCCTTATGGTTTTCTTAATTACATTTTCCTTTCTCTAGCTTGCTTTATTTTAAGAATACAGTACATAAATAACATACAAAATATGTGTTAATCAACTGTTTATGTTGTCAGTAAAGCTTTGGGTCAACAGTAGGCTACTAGTATTTAAGTCTTGGGGGAGTCAAAAGCTATACGTAAATTTCTGACTGCCTGGGAGGTCAGCACACTACAATACATACAATATATATATATAAATGTATATATATGTAGAAGAACAAAACAGATTAAACAAATCTAGTAAAATGGTGCTAATCAGAAAAACCAGTGGGTAGGTTTATGAACATTTATTTTATAGCTCATTTTATCTTTAGATGCTTGAAACTCTTTCTTTTTTTTGAGTTGGGGTCTCACTCTGTCGCCCAGACTGGAATGCAGGGGCATAATCATGGCTCACTGCATGCTCAGTCTCTTGAGCTCAGGCGATCCTGCCACCTCAGCCTCTCAAGTCATTGGGACTACAGGCTTAATTTTTTATTTTTGTCGAGATGAGGTCTCACTATGTTGTCTATGCTGGTTTCCAACGCCTGGACTCAAGAGATCCTTCCGCCTTGGCCTCCCAAAGTGCTAGGATTATAGGAGTAAGCCACTGTTTCCAGCCTGAAACGTTTTTATAATTGGTTAAAACAATTTTAATGACTGAGTATTCCCCTGAAGTACTAATGCTATTTCTTGTGTCAAAGTAACTTGTAAGAGACAATAAAATTTACCTCTTTGAGCCTGGGCGTGGTAGCTCATGCCTGTAATCCCAGCACTTTGGGAGGCCAAGGCAGGGGGACTGCTTGAGCCCAGGAGTAAGAGATCAACCTGGATAATGGGCAAGACTTCATCTCTACCTAAAAATTAAAAGCTAGCCAGCTGTGGTGACATGTGCCTGTAGTCTCAGCTACTCAGGAGGCAGATACAAAAGGATCATGTAAGCCTGGGAGTTCAAGG
Organism: Cephalopachus bancanus; assembly: GCA_027257055.1. Lineage (NCBI taxonomy): Eukaryota > Metazoa > Chordata > Mammalia > Primates > Tarsiidae > Cephalopachus > Cephalopachus bancanus. Next base: position 315,206 of record JAPVLO010000112.1, on the reverse strand, counting down.
ATGTAGTGAGCTGTGATTGTGCCACAATGAAACATGGGCAACAGAGTGAGACTCTGACTCAAAAAAAAAAAAGAACAAGATACAAAATAACAAAACATACCTCTTTGAGTTTCCAGTTCTTCCCCTTTGGTTACACACAAACTAGGAACTTCTTGATGATCATGAAACCTGTTGGTCCCTAAAATTTTCCTAAGATTTGGTTTAGGCTTGGAAAATCTATTTCTCATTCTCAAATTATTGGTCACTCTAGAACCTGTAGTCCTAGAAACAGAAGATAAGGAGAGAAATGTATCAACCATGTTAGATCTTGATCTCTCGCATCGATACATTCTGTCTAGCCCTGATACAGTTAATGTGCACCTGTTAGCTATCAACACAGTATACAAGTGTCCTGTCTTAATACCAAAATTACAAAGTAGTGATTTTACTAAAGGTCTTGAGAAGAGAATCTAGACTATGTTTGTGAAACAGACTATATTTACACAGATCTTAGGTCTCATTAAAGATTCAAAGACATACAACATGTACTGCTATAATTTTAATATGCAAACCATTAAAGTAAAATCAGAATCAGCTAATCTTTACATTAGAGGATAAGAAATTAGCATCGCCTATTCTACATTTACAAGCATTACTTACAGCTATAACTAAATTGGTGGGTTTAGTCATGTTTAATAATTGAATACCTGGTTAGTGAAGAATTCTCTTCTATGCTCTCCATTAAAGTAACTTCTTCTCTGATACTTTGTTCCTCCAACACAATCTTGTTTTCTTCCAATGATGCAGAAAACATACCAATGACAGGTGAAGAAAGCTCCTGATATTCATGAACAATTTTGTGATTTACATTATCTGGGTTAAAAGGAATATGGCTTTTATCCTCTGAATGGACATGAGGAAGTACACATATTCCTACTGCAGGAAAAAACAGAAAATTTTAAAAACTCCAGTATAAATACATGTTCAAATGAAACAAACTCTTTAATATTCAGGAATTACAAAATTCGATATTGTTACTGAAGTTTGCTTTTTTGGGCTGCAAACTTACATTTGTGATCTTATATTTCATGCCAGGGATTTGACCTGTTGTGAGCTTAATAATTCTTACAGACTGAAACTTCATGCTACTACAAGTAAAAACAATTTCTTCTGTTAGTTCCAGTAACCACATAACCTCAGAGGAATTTCAAGATAGGACTGCTTTCATTTATAACTGTTTGAAACCTCTATCTTATGTCCTATAAATTTGTGACTGGCTCCACTGCAATACTATGCCATTGAGAAAAGAGACCTACGGATCATAAATCCTGATAAATATATAGTTACAAGCCTAAAAATATCTCTTTAAAAATTTATATATATATATTTTAATATATAGTAGAGTCTAACTCTGCCACCCAGGCTGGAGTGCAGTGGCATGCTCACAGCCACTGTAGCCTCAGCCTGCTGGGATCAGGTGATCCTTCCACTTCAGCCTTCCAAGTAGCTGGAACCACAGGTGTATGCCACCATACCCAGCTGATTTTTTTATTAATCGTAGAGACGAGGTCTTGACAAGTTGCCCAGGCTGGTCTTGAACCCCTAGACTCAAGTAATCCTCTCGCCTCAGCCTCCCAAAATGCTGGGATTACAGGCGTGGGTCATCGCGCCCAGCTTAAAAGTGTCTAACACTTAAAATGACTACTCATGACCGGTCATAATTATAGGAATATAATTAGCATAATATAATTAGCATACGTATCCAATTAACATAGATAAAAGACACTGAAACAGTAAAGACCATAGCTATTCTATAAATTCAGCCTAATATTTTAAAAATCTGGGTTGACATATCTTTTGGCTCTGTCCATATGAGAACGGTTTAAGCTAAACTGTCTGAATAACTGCTACTGTCCCTTCTTACTGTGTCACCTAATTGTGAAGACCATCCCCAGCAGCAGCTCCTTTGCTAAAGAAACATGTATAAAGTAATCAGTGACCAATGAGCTCAGTTAACCAATAATGCTTATGAAGGCAAAGGCAGAGGATGCACCAGACCAACTATCCCATGAATAAAAATTATTCTTAAACCAAGTAAACCATCTTGAATTAGATGCCACGACAACTAATGGGGTTAAGTAAAATAGTGGATGCATCAATCCACACATATTTTCTAGAAACAAGTGAAGACAACTTCAAATGTAAAAGACTTGTTACTCAATTGCAGGTATAATTTCTTAAAAGTTAGATTTTAAAAGTTTCTACTTTTGGTAGGCTTGTCTTTCATTCTTACCATCACCCTGTTCGGTACTGATCTCGGACTGCAGTACTAGATCTCCCATTGTAAGTAAAGTTATGGCAGCTTCAGTGCTTCCATCACTGGTACCTGGTAAGGTCAACATTAAAACAGAAGAATGAATCTGGAAATCTGTTAACTTAAAAAATCTTAAAATTCAGGTGTCTATCTTCCAGTAACAAGTGTCAACCTTCTCTGTACCCGCTATTTTCTTCCTAGGGTAGTGCTTTGTTCAGGTTATATGCTACAAATAAAGAAATCACCATTGTTGGTTTTTACATTGAACACATTCCTCCCATTAAATAATACCTTCAAAGAAAATGCTCTCATCTGTGCAGATCCATAGGAAATGCTCAAGAGATATTTCTATTAAACATTTAAATCTTAACTCATTTTCCAAAGTAACATTTCAATAATCCACGTTTCTCATAGAGACAATCAACAGTTGAATCTTTTTGTTCAACTTTCCAGCAAACTGACTCATTTACTATCTCCACTACTGCATGACTGGACTAGTGTTAATCAAGTAGATTTAGCAGTTTCCTTGTTAACAGTTACCTGGTTCATTCTGGGTATGTTCATCTGTGGCCATTTCCTAAAAAAGGAAAAGATAAGTCACATCTTAAATTTTTCTTCAAATACATGTTCTGTTTCTCAAAAAGCACTACATTTTACAGGTCTTTCCATACTTCTAGTTATAATAGTGAAACTGTTTTTTTCTTAACTTATAACTATTCATAAAATTTCCTAAGAACAGAAATAACTTAAAAGCCAAATTCCTTTGTCTCTTGCTCCTGATTTTACCTTTTTCTGGCATTATATATAAATCTTAACTTTGATTATATTGCTGTGTACATTTACGATTCTTATTTTACTTCTTCACTTTCATTATCATTCAATTTTAGCCATATTTAATGCCATTTTTAAACCCAACAAAAGTATATTATAAATGTTTTGCCCTAGTAGACAGCTTAAGACTTAAATGAATTTTAACAAATTAATAAGTTACAGAATGGATGGCCAGAACAACAGCTTGAGGCGCTCACTAACCCACTCCCCAGTGAAACTGATTTACAAAAAACAAAACAAGTCATAAATAACAATCGCTGGAGAAAAAAGACCATATTTAGCAAATGGGGGTGGGAAAACTGGCTAGCCATATGCAGAAGAAATCAACTGGATCCCTACCTATCACCATATACAAAAGTCAACTAAAAATAGATAACCTCAAACCATAAGAATCCTAGAAGAAAAAGTAGGAAACACCCTTATGCATATTGGAATAGGCAACAAATTCTTGACCAAGTCCCCAAAAGCAAATACCATAAAAGCTAAGATGGACAAGTGGGAGCTCATCAAACTGAAAAGTTTTTGCATAGCAAAAGAAACCATTAAGAGAGTAAAGAGATAACCCACAGAAGGGGGAAAAAATCCTTGCAAATTATGCATCTGAAAAAGGCCTAACATTCAGGACTTACAAGGAACTCAAACGAAGTGAAAGGAAAAAAACAACCCCATTAAAAAGCAGACAAAGAACACGAACAGACACTTCTAAAAAGATGACATATAAGCACCAAACAGAAACAAGAAAAAATGCTCAGCCTCACTAATCTTCAGATAAATGCAAATCAAAACTACAATGAGATACCACCTAACTCCGGCAAAGATGGCTATCATTAAAAAGTCAAAACAACAGTTGCTGGCATGGGTGCAGAGAAAAAGGAACACTTCTACACTGTTGGTGGGAGTGCAAGCTAGTTCAACCACTATGAAAAGCAGTGTGGCATTTCCTAAAAGAACTAAAAATTGACCTTCCATATGATCCAGCAATCCCTCTCCTGGGATTATACCCAGAATATTAAGTCGTTCTACAAAAGACACCTGCACACACGTTTATTACTGCACTATTCACAATAGTAAAAACATGGAACCAACCCTACTGCTCAGTGAAAGTGAAATGGATAAAGAAAATGTGGTACATATATACAACAGAGTATTATGCAAACATGAAGAACAAAATCTGGACTTTGCAGCAAATTGAATGGAGTTGGAGACCATCACACTTAGTGAACTCTCACAGCAACAAAGAACTGAATACCACATGCTCTCAGTCATTAAGTGGGCCTTGAACACTAGTCACACTAGCACAAGGGAGGGATCAGCAGTCACTGGGCACTGCTAGTGGAGGGAGGGCGGGAGTCATGTGACAATCACAAAGGTGCTTGGTCATTTTCAGAGGGAGTGAGGGCCAGTTAGAAGCCCAAACTCCACCTGCATGCAGCCTGCTTATAGTTAATCCTCACTTGTACCCCAGATTCCTATAATCAAATAAAACTTAAAAATAAAAAACATTTGAAACTTCTGGATATGGTCATAAGGGCAAAAAGCAAATGTAGAAATGTCTACAAGAAATTCCATGCCAGTTTGCTAGCAAAGATAAGAGTCTATGTGAACCAAGTCTGTTCTCTCCCTCCTTCCTCCCAGGTGAGCACAGCAGGACTCCGCTTCAGCCTGCTGCAGTCAAGAAACCAGGATCTCTCCCCCACAGGCCCCAGCTGAGGAGCATTCCTCCCTAGGGAAGCAGGACTTCAGCTCCTGACATCACAGGAAAACTACAAACCAATATCTATTATGCATATGGACACCAAAATCATCCATAAAATACTAGCAAATCAAATTCAACAAGATATAAAAATTATAAATCATGACCAAGTAGAATTTATTCCAGGGATGAAGTGACTTAACAGACAAAAATCAAGATGATAAAAACAAAAATCGTGTCTCAATAGCTGCAGAAAAAACATGACAAAGTCCAACACTCTTCCATGACAAAAACACTCAGTAAACTAGGAATAGAAATGAACTTTCTCAATCTGATAAAGATCATCTAAGGGCTCCTTTTGTAGCTCATTTAGCATGATGACTGGGCATTCACACATGCATGTGTGAGATGCACCACCCTTAGACCCTGTTATGACATGGGCACATTATCTGTTTGACAATGAAAAAAAAAGACACCTTTGAAAAACCCACACCTAACATCATACTTAGTGATGAAAGATTGGATACTTTATACCTAAGACCAGGAAAAAGACAAACATGTCCACTATCACCACTTCTATTAAACCTGGAACTGCAGGTTCTGGCCAGGGCAACTAGGCAACAAAAAGAAACAAAAACATTTAGATTTGAAAGTATCATAAGCTGAATTTGTCCCCTAGAAAGATATGTAGAAGCCCTAATCCCCAATACTGTGAATGTGACCTTATTTAAACGTAGGGTATTTGTAGATATAATCAGTTTCAGATGAGGTCATATTAGATTAGGATTGGTTCTATCCAGTATGTCTGGAGCTCCGGCAAGAAGAAGAAGAGACACAGACATACACAAAGGGAAAACGCCATGTGGCAATGAAGGCAGAGTTTCGAATGATGCTACTGTATGCCAAGAAATGGCAAAGACTGCCAGCAACCACCATAAGGTAAGAAAAAGGCACAGGATGGTTCTTCCTCAGAGTCTCCAGAAGGAACAAACAATCCTGACACACTGATTTTGGACTTATGACTCCAGAAGTACGAAATAATAAATTTCTGTGGTGCTTTTTGTTTGTCTGTTTGTTTTTGAGTTGGAGTCTCAATCTGTTGTGCAGGCTGGAGTGCAATGGCATGATCAGGACTCACTAAAGCCTCAGTTCTTAGGCTTAAGCAATCTTCCTGCCTCAGCCTCCTGAGCAGCTGAGACTACAGGCATAAGCCACCACACCTGGCTAATTTTTTTTTTTGAGTCAGTCTCACTCCAGGCTGGAGTGCAGTGGCGTGCTCATGGCCAACGTAGCCTCAACCTACTGCGCTCAGGCAATCCTCTTGCCTCAACCTCCCAAAGTGCTGGCATTACAGGCTTGAACCACTGAGCCCAGCCTAATTTTTTTATTTTTTGTAGAGATGAGGTCTTACTATGTTGTCTACACTGGTCTCCAACTCCTGGGCTCAAGTTATCCTCCTGCCTCAGTCTCCTAAAGTGCTGGGATTACAGGTGTGAACCACCACCATGCCCAGCTCCAACTTATAATTTTTTTTAACTTTATGATGGTTGTATCAGGATGTAACTTGATCAAAAACTGAGAAGCAGCTGTAGTTTGTTACAACTGTCCTAGGAAACTACTCCAGAAAGCAAGAGGTAAAACTATCTCTATTTGCAGATGACATTATTTGCATATAGAAAATACTAAGGAATCCACTAAAAAAAATTCTTAGAACTAATAAACGAGCAGCAAAGTTGCAGAATACAAGACTAATAAAAAAAAAAGTGTGGTCGGATGCAGTGGTTCATGCCTGTAATCCCAGAAACTTGGGAGGCTGAGGCAGGAGAATAGCTTGATTGAGGCTGGAGTTCAAGATCAGCCTGGGCAACATAGCAAAACCCCATCACTAACAAAAAAACTTTTTTTTTTTTTTTTTTAGTTGGAATCTCACTGTCACCCAGGCTGGAGTGCAGTGGCCAGGCGCAGTGGCTCATGCCTATATTCCAGTACTTTGGGAGGCCGAGGTAAGAGGATTGCCTGAGCCCATGGGTTCAAGCCCAGCCTGGGCAACTTGACGAGACCTCATCTCTACCATAAATCAAAAAATTAGCCAAGCATGATAGCACGTGCCTGTGGTTCTGGTTACACGGAAGACAGAAGCAGGAGAATCACCTGAGCCCAGTGGGTCGACGCTGGGGTGGCCGTGAGTGTGCCACTGCACTCCAGCCTGGGACTCCAACTCAAAACAAAAAAACAAACAAAAATTACAAAACATCGCTAAAAGTAAAGAAGATCTATATAGGCCAGGCTTGGTGACTCAGCCTGTTATCCCAGCACTTTGGGAGGCTGAGGCGAGTGGACTGCCCGAGCCCGCGGGTTCGAAACCAGTCAGGCAACTTGGCAAGACGTTGTCTCTACAATAAATCAAAAATAAGCCAGGCATGGTAGCGCGCGCCTGTAGTTCCAGCGACTTGGAAGGCTGAGGCGGAAGGATCGCCAGAGTCCAGCAGGTCAAGGCTGCGGAGGCCAAGAGCATGCCACTGTACTCCAGCCTGGATGACAAAAGGAGACTCCAACTCAAAAAAAAAAAAAAAAAAGAAAAGAAAAAGAAAACAATTTTGCAGTTCCTCAAATGATTAAACCTAGTTACCATATGACCCAACACTTATAATTCTAGAAATATACCCAAGATAAATGAAAACATATATCCACACAAACATGTGAGTGTTTATAGTGGCATTATTTATAATAGACAAAAAACAAAAACAGCCCAAATGTTGATTAATAGATGAACAAATAAACAAAATAGAATCTATCCATATGGAATATTATTTGGCTACAAAAAGTAATTAAGTACCAATACAAGCTACAACATGGGTGAACACTGAAAACATTATGTTAAGTTAAAGAAGCCAGATACAAAAAGTCAGATTTTACAACTTCAATTCTATGAAATGTCCAGAACAGGCAAATCCATAAAGACAAAAAGTAGATTTATTGGTTCCTTAGGCTGGAGAAATGAGAAATTACTGCTAATGGGCATAAGGTTTCTTTTTGAGATTATGAAAATGTCTTAAAATTGACTGTAATGATATTTGAGAATACTAAAAATCACTGAAGTATCCATTTTAAATAGGGAAATTATATGGTGTAAGAATTATATCTTAATAAAGCTGTTTTTTAAAAAATTACAATTTCAGCCGGGCTCAGTGGCTCAGCCTGTAATCCCGCGCCTTTGGGAGGCTGAGGTGAGTGGATTGCCTGAGCCCGCAGGTTGGAGACCCGCCTGGGCAGCGAGACCTCATCTCTACAATAAATCAAAAAATCAGCTGGGCGTGGTAGCGCGTGCCTGTAATTCCGGCTACTCGGAAGGCTGAGGCGGAAGGATCGCCGGAGCCCAGCAGGTCGCGGCTGCGGTGGCCGGGAGCGGCCACTGCATTCCAGTCTGGGCGACAGAGTGAGACTCCAACTCGGGAAAAAAAAAAAAATTACAATTTCTAGTCTTCACTTGCAAAAGCAAAATCAATACCAAATTTAAGTGCCAAATATAATGCAACTAAATATATTTTGAGAAGTTTACACTTAGTACAGATTTAATGGAGCGGTATATAGTGTAAAAGCCTATGAAGACATTAAAAGCTGTACCCTCAAAAAAAAAAAGTCAATGCTTCTCAAATCAAATATAAAATCTATGGATGATTCACTAGTTTTTACTATTCATACTAATGGCTTCTTACATAAGAGGAATTAGCTAGAAGTATTTGTAAAACTGATCCTATAAAAATAAACCTCCAGTCTTTTGAAAGAAGACAAAGAACAAAAGGCCAAACAAATCATATTAAAATGGATGCTTACAAATAAGGATGCATGCAAACTTTCTTCTTGTTTCACTTCCTGAGTCGTCACAACATCTGTGTTTGGGAACTGATGTTCAACAACAGCTATGCATCCTACATCTGGGACATTCACGGTTATTTCAAGCTGTCAAAATAAAGTTTTATTACTTCATTTCAACACACTATAAATAGCAAAACCTCATTTTCCTTCGTTTTCCATTTTCCCAATTTTGCCTTTATTTTCCTCTAATTTCTCTCTTCAGTCTGTTTACATTTATGGAGCATTTCCTAAAAATTAGAGTGCTACGGGCACAGGGATACAAAGTCAAAGATAAGTTTGGTCCCTGTCCTTAAGGAACTCACAAGCTAAGAGAAAAGCAGACATGTAATCAACTAACCATACCCTGTCATAAATGCTAAAACAGAGATGAACAAAAAGCCCTTAAAAAGATTTAACATCCCATCCTCCCTACCACAATTGCCCTCTCCCACAATCCCACAGCCTGGTTGGTCCTTGATACCCAGGGCAATAGCCATGTAAAATAGTAAGTTCACGCATATTTACTTTTTTTTAAAAAATACATCTGTAGCAGCCAGATCATATTTATTCTTCACTTGGCAGTTCTACTGGTTAAAGAGCCCTATAATCTGGGCATAAAAAGATATTGATCTATTTCCTAGAATATATACAATACAGTCTGGCTCCTATTCTCTTATTAACTGAAAAAAAAAAAGAGCATAAAAGGTTGCATGATTCAGTAAAAACTGGGAACAAAGAGTTAAGTATGAGAGTATGTCTTCAAGCTATACTTCTTATAGTAACACTTGTGTTTTCTATGTCTGTTTCCTATAATGAAAAATTTACAGAAAAATATCTGATAATATTTGAGAGAACTGGGATGAATTCAAAAATGCAAGTGGGCACAATGGTGTGCATCTGAGTTCTTGCAACTCAGGAGGCTTTACTTTGAACTTGAGCCCAGGAGTTTGAAGTCAGCCTGAGCAATATAGCAAGAGCATGTCTATAAAAAAAAATTAATTAGGACCAGGCTCGGTGGCTCAGTCTATAATTCCAGCACTTTGGGAGGCCGAGGTGAGTGGACTGACTGAGCTTGCAGGTTCGAGAGCAGCCCAGGCAACTTGGCGAGACCTCATCTCTACAATAAATCAAAAAAATTAGCCAGGCGTGGTAGCGCGCACCTGTAGTTCCTGTTACTTGGAAGGCTGAGGTGGAAGGATCGCCGGAGCCCAGCACGTCAATATTGGGGTGGCCATGAGTGTGCCACTGCACTCCAGCATGGGCAACAGAGTGAGACTCCAACTCAAAAAAAATAAAAATAAAAATAAAAACTGATAATAAAAAAATTTTTTTAAGTTCAAGCGACCTGAGAAGTTAAAATGATATTTGAATAGATGGGATTGGATAAAAGAATATTCTAGAAACTGAAAGCTGGTTCTTTAAGCACCGCATAGTTTCAGTGTTTTATATCGTAAAAGCTTTATAAGTCACATAACATAAAATTCACCCACTTAAAGTGTACAATTCAATGTATTTTGGAATATTCACAGGTATGTGCAATCATCGCCACATTCGAATGTAGAAAATTTTTATCACTTCAAAAACAGACCCTATACCCAGTAGGTTCCATTCCGTTAACCTCTCTCCTCCCCATCTCCAAATCCCTAAGCAATCACTAATCTACTTTCTATCTCTATATTAATTCCCTATTGTGGATGTTTCATGTGAATGAAATCATATAGTATATGATAGTTTGTGACCAGCTTCTCTCACTTAGCATGTTTTCAAGGTTCATCCACGTTGTGGCACATCAATATTTTATACTTCTTTATGGCTGAAAAACATTCCATTGTGTTTCAATGCCTTCTAGAAAAAAACTTTTTTTTTTTGAGACAAGATCTTGCTCTGTTGCCCAGGCTGTATTACAATGGCACAATCATGGCTCACTTGACCTCCTGTACTCAAGTGATTCCCCCACCTCAGTCTCTCAAGTAGCTGGGACTTCACGTGTGTGTCACCATGCCAGTCAATTACATATTTATTTTTTGTAGAGACAGGATCTGTATTAGCCAAGCTAGTCTCAAACTCATGACCTCAAGTGATCTCCCTACCTCAGACTTCCAAAATGCTGAGATTACAGGCACTGTACCTGCCTGGCCTTTCTCTCTTGCTTTTTTGAGAGACAAGGTACGGCTCTGTCACCTAGGCTGGAATGCAATGGAGTGACCATAGCTCACTGCAGCCTCGAACTCCTGGGCTGAAGCAATCCTCCTCCACTCAGCCTTGCAAGTAGCTGGGACGACTACAGGCATGCGCCACCATATCCAGCAAACATTTTTGTTTTTTGTAGAGACAAGGTCTCACCATGTTGCTCAGGGTGACCTCAAACTCCTGGGCTCAAGCAATCCTCCTGCCTCCATCTGCTAAAGTGCTGGGAGTACAGGTGGGAGCCACTGTGCCCAGCCTCATTTACTTTACAACATTTACCACGTTATTATCGAGAGTGAATAAAGCCAGGCACAGTGGTTCATGCCTGTCATCCCAGCACTTTGGGAGGCCGAGGTGAGTGGATTGCCTGAGCCCGCGGGTTCGAGACCCGCCTGGGAAACCTGGCAAGACCTCATCTCTACAATAAAACCAAACCAAACCTGTGGCTCCAGCTAGTTGGAAGGCTGAGGCGGAAGGACCGCCTGAGCCCAGCTGGTGGAGGCTGTGGTGGCCATGGGTGTGGCACTGCACTTCAGCGTGGGTGACAGAATAAGACTCCAAGTCAAAAAAAAAAGAGAGAGAGAGAGAGTTAATAAAATAAAGGTTTTGACTTCCATTAATAAATGTGACTTTAGGCCGGGCTCGGTGGCTCAGCCTGTAATCCCAGCACTTTGGGAGGCCGAGGTGAGTGGATTGCCTGAGCCCGCAGGTTCGAGACCCGCCTGGGCAATTTGGCGAGACCTCATCTCTACAATAAATCAAAATAAATAAATAAATAAATAAATGTGACTTTATAGATTCAGGCAGTCCATTAATTCTTAATAGATTTACTTTAATAATTAAGGTTTACTTTAATTACCTTAAACATTACTTGGATCGTTTCATGGTTCCTACTGCTTCTTTTATTGTCACCACTTCTATCGTAGTTACTCTCTGATTCATAAGACTCAGAAACTATCATGAATGTTTATACAAAACTGATCCAGATATGCTGCTCTATATGTCATACAAGTGACTAAAAACTGAGGCAGAGCAGAAAACTTGGAAGTTACAGAGCTGGAATGCTAGACTAAGAAGCAAATGAGTAAGGAAGCTAAATGTGTTCCTCCACCCCATACCCATTAGGATGGTTACTACCAAAAAAATCAAAAATAACAACTGTTGGTGAGGATGTGGAGATACTGGAACACTTGTTCACTACTGGTGAGAACACAAAATGACACTGGTCACTATAAAAACAGTATGGCAGTTGCTAAAAAAATTAAATATAGAACTACCATATGATCCACCATGTCTACTTCTGGGTAACCTGTATAACCCAAAAAATTAAAAGCAGGAATAAAAAGAGATATTTGTATACCCAAGCACATAGCAGCATTTGCAATAGCCAAAAGGTGGAAGCAACCCAAGTTAAGTGTCCATTGATGAATGAATAAACAAAATGGGATATATGCACACACAATGGAGTATTATTCAGTCTTAACAATGAAGGACATTCTGACATATGCTACAACATAGACAAACCTTGAAAACATTATGCTAAATAAGACGGTCACAAACAAAAATACTGTATGATACCACTTGTATGAGGTTTCTAGGTAGTCAAATTCATAGAAACAGAATGCAGAATGGTAGTTGCCAAAGGCTATGGGGTGAGAGAAATGGAGAGTTATTGTTTGATGGGTACAGAATTTCAGTTTTAAAAGAAGAAGAGTTCTGTGGATGGATGGTGGTGATGGTAACACAATGATATGTACCAGTGAATGTTAACACCACTGACGTGTACACTTAAAAAGTGGTTAAGATGGCAAATTTTATGTTATATGTACTTAGCCAAATTTTTTTTTTAAAGAAAAAAAAACACGTCCCTTCTACCTTCTCTACCAACCAGAACTCAGCCTGAGCCCATTACAAAGAGTGAAGAGAAAACACCTGCCAAAATGTTTTTAAAATTACAGAAAATAGATCAAGCAGCTTCCAGGTCCAAGTGTTAGCAGGTTTTCTATCATTATTGTTACACTGACTTCCTCGCTGGGCCTGAGCCATACAGGCTGAGCAATCATAAGAGATCACACAAGCCTACTTCTACTGATTCCCGAAGCTGTTCACTAGGCCCTAGAGAAATTATATTTGGTAGAGGTTATTCAGAGAATGAACTCTTCAAATCCTAATAATCACCAAGAGAAGAAATAATGCTCTACTGAGAGAAAAAAGAGGAAAAGCCCAAGTAAGATAAAGTGCCAAGGAGTCAAAAAAACCACCTCTTCCATTGTTTCCTCAATCTGAGCAGAAACAGGTTCGGGAGATCTGAGGCCAACAGGCACAAACACTGGAGCTTTGTTCACTTCTTCTGGAGCAAGGTGATAGTTTTCTTCTTCATAGTCAGACTCAAAATCTTCAGCATCATCTTCTTCTTCTTCCTGGGAAGCTCGAAGAGTCACCAGCATGGCCTTGGAAGCTCTAGGTTCCTTCTTAGAAGTCTTACCCCGAATTCGTTTTGATCCACGCCCTTTGGTGACACTCGGCTTGATCTTTCTATGTATTCTCCTTTCACTATGATCTATCTCACATTCAGATGCAGAAAAGAGACTTGTTCTTCTATCAGGAGCAGCTTTAGAGTGATTTGGTTCTTTTAACAGTTGTGGGGAGCTGGATGTTTAATCAAAATAATATGGTTATAAATGCACAAGGAAAATTTTAATGAAAACCAAACTTTCAGAGTAAAATTCAAGTTCCAGTCATAAAAATAAAAATTTGCACCACCCATTCTTTTTTTTTTTGGAGTTGGAGTCTCACTCTGTTACCCAGACTGGAGTGCAGTGGCCGCTCCCGGCCACTGCAGCCTTGACCTGCTGGGCTCCGGCGATCCTTCCGCCTCAGCCTTCCGAGTATCCGGAATTACAGGCATGCGCTACCACGCCCGGCTGATTTTTCTGATTTATTGTAGAGATGAGGTCTCGCTGCCCAGGCGGGTCTCGAACCCGTGGGCTCAGGCAATCCACTCACCTCAGCCTCCCAAGGCGTGGGATTACAGGCTGAGCCACCGAGCCCGGCTGCACCACCCATTCTTTTAAAATCTTAAGCTATGAAAATAAAAAAGAATTAACTACTACTTAGTTTCTCATTCAGAGTTAATTCTTAGTCATCTACCTACAAGGTTTTCACAGTAAGTTTTTAGATCTGGACCATTTTTTCATGTAATACAAAAGTGGACAGAAAACACAAAACTGGAAATTATTAGAAGAAAAAGGGATAAAAGGCAGAGAACAGGCAGCAGACACTCTTGCTGTTGTCCTGCCCACTGTGCCCTTTACAATGTTTCTTTTCTTTAATAAATCTACCTTTCTTTTTTTGTTTTGAGTCGGAGTCTCACTCGGTCGCCCAGACTGGAGTGCAGTGGCCGCTCCCGGCCACCGCAGCCTCGACCCGCTGGGCTCCGGCGATCCTTCCGCCTCAGCCTTCTGAGTAGCCGAAATTACAGGCGCGCGCTACCACGCCCGGCTGATTTTTTGATTTATTGTAGAGCTGAGGTCTCGCCTGCCCAGGTGGGTCTCAAACCCGCGGGCTCAGGCAATCCATTCACCTCAGCCTCCCAAAGGCGCGGGATTACAGGCTGAGCCACTGAGCCCAGCGAATCTACCTTTCTTAATTGCAAAAAAAAAAAAGACACAGAAGCAATAATCACAGAATATGGGCTCAAAAAGTGAATATGGGCTGGGCACGGTGGCTCACACCTGTAATCCCAGCAATTTGGGAAACCGAGGCAGAAGGAAGGCTTGAGCCCAGGAGTTCAAGACTAGCCTGGGCAATACAGCAAAACCTTGTCTCTACAAAAAATAAAAGATAAAATTAGTCAGGCTTGGTGTTGCACATCTACACACCCAGCTACTCGAGAGGCTGAAGTGGAAGGATCGCCTAGGCCCAAGAAGTCGAGGCTGTGGTGAGCCGTGACTGTGCCACTGACTTCAGCCTGGGCAACAGAGTGAGACCCCAACTCAAAAAATAAAAAATTAAAAAGTGATACAGATTTATCCCACCGAGTAAACAGATTTGGTTAAAAGAAAAAGGAGGAGACAGGAATCCACTAGAGCTTAAATTCCTTTCCATTTTCTTTGACAACTATGAAAGCAGGGTACTCTTCATTTGTGTTTGTGGCCCCAACTGAATTAACACCCTAATTAGTGTATATTACCTGCATTAATATACACTAATACTAGGGAATATACACTATTACTCTAGCTAATAGACATTAATATCAGTGTATATTACCTTACGTAGTGTATATTGCCCCAGGTAATATGTTACCCTAGGTAATATATACTGCTCTTTGATCAGACTTCTGCTATGTCTCATAAACTCAACACCCAGAAATTCTCAACTTGGGGAAAAAAAGATATTCCTAAGAAGACCAGAAAAAAATACATTGTGGCCAATAAAATCAAAAGTAGGAAAGAAACAGATTTATCAATAAAAACCACCTCTACTTTTATTAACAAGCCATCTTTTTGTTCTATCAGTAAGTTAAGGTACGACAACCATAAAGAATAAGTGATTTTTATTTCCTGTAGTGAAAGTATTTGTAAATAAAATATTACCTTGCTAGCTTACTGAGATCCTGCTCTTCAGCAATTAAAGACATTGAATTGTCTCCCACAGCTTCCTCTCCAACCCTTCCTGATGGTCCAACTTCTTCTAATTCAGCATTTTTTTTTGCCAAACCAGACTCTTTGGAATCTACACAATCTCTTCTTGATAAAACCTCCAGAGATGTCATAAGCTCAGACTTTTCCTTAAATTTAAGAAGAAATTAGTTAATATTACTATAGAAACAATCTCTGTTAATTTGGTTAGAGAGTCTGGCCCAAACATCTAAGCTTACACATGTACACAAGAAAACAGTTGCTAATTTTATATTACACTGCAAAGTCATTCATTTTTCATGAAAACAGTTACCATACAAAAGTCAAAACTATATTTTACTAATGCTCTTCTTCAGATCCTGACACTGACACAAAAAATTGTTTTCCCCAAACCTACTTTTGGAAGGAGCTGGGTGTCAAGACTTCCTTGCTGCAGTAAATTATCTTCAGGCTTGCTTGCCTTGCTCTGCATTGATGTGCCTTTTTCTATAGCTTGATACCCTTTTTTACCATGTGCTCTTCCCAAATTTGGTTTAGCCTTTTGGAATTTCCTTCTTATCAACTGTGCTGGACTAGGAACACATGGTTTATTTTCATGCCTAGAATGATGTACAGATCATGTTGAAGAACAAAAATCAGAATTTCTTGTTGATGCCACAGTTGTTAAATCAAACAGTTCTGAATGCAAACCAATTCGATGTTCTAAGAACTACATATAAATTATCTATAAAACCAAGCGCATAAAATGAAACCACACATTGATATGAAAGGAAGAACATAAAAGCTTTTATAGGTTCCATTTTCTACATAGCCTGGGAAACAGTTTTATAATATTAATCTTTTAAAACTTTCAATGATTCTGATATGTGATTTCATGCTACCTTAAATATTTTCAGAGAAATAACTAGATACCAAAAGCATGCCAGTAATGAAGAAAATTTCTAATGGTACTTTTTTTTTTTTTTTTTTTTTTAGAGTTGGAGTCTCTCACTCCGTCACCCAGACTGGAGTGAAGTGGCACGCTCCCGGCCACCACAGCCTCAACCTGCTGGGCTCCGGCGATCCTTCCACCTCAGCCTTCCAAGTAGCCAGAATTACAGACACGCACTACCATGCCCGGCTGATTTTTTTTTATTTATTGTAGAGATGAGGTCTCGCCAAGTTGCCCGGGCGGGTCTCGAACCCATGGGTTCAGGCAATCCACTCACCTCGCCCTCCCAAAGCGCTGAGATTACAGGCTGAGCCACCGAGCCCGGCCTCTAATGGTACTTTAAACAAATGCCTTCAACTGAGCTCTAAAGCATGAACAAATACAAAATGGTAATAGCCACTTTGGCCCCTCTAGATCAAGAAGGCTTGAGGGCTACAGTCTATTCTCCAGCCATATGCCTGAAAGCTCACCAAAAAGGGCTTGCTGCTGAAACCATCCTGAGTAAAAAAAAAATAATAAGACTTTGTCTCTTAAAAACAAAAACTGGCCGGGCTCAGTGGCTCAGCCTGTAATCCTGCACTTTGGGAGGCCGAGGTGAGTGAACTGCCCGAACCCACGGGTTCGAGACCCGCCTGGGCAACTTGGCGAGACCTCATCTCTACAATAAATAAAAAAACTTAGCCAGGCGTGGTAGCACGCGCCTGTAGTTCCAGCAACTTGGAAGGCTGAGGGGGAAGGATCACCGGAGCCCAGCAGTTCGAGGCTGCGGTGCCCCTCTGGGCGACAGAGTGAGACTCCAACTCAAAAAAAATAAAAATTAGCTGGGCGTGGTGGTGCGTACTTGTAGTCCCAGCTGCTCAAGAGGCTAACGCCAAAGGATCACATGAGTCCAGGAAGGCAAGGCTGTGTAAACCATGATCATGTCCCTGCACTCCAGTCTGAGCAACAGAGTGAGACCTCGACTCAAAATCAATAAAATAAATGAACAAAAATAAAAGATAAGAAGAATGTAAGATTTGTCGATGCACGTTTCATTTTAATATAAAAAATGAGGGCTGCTTGCTGAACTTTTCAGGGAAATTACAAATTAAGAGAACGTCAGTCATGCAATTCTCACAGTATTTGAGAAGCATATTTAAAATACTCTAGTTTCAAAAATATCTATTACTTTATTCTTTCATAAAATTTTCAGAATGTTAAGTCATGAAATCAATTATGCAAAAATTCAACCTTTATCTTTGAAAAGTTTTATGCGCTTCTCATTAAAAGCAAACTCACCTCATTTTTTCATCTAACACATCTGTTTTGTTAACATGAAGGTTTTCTACAACCACTTGATGTTGATTTTCATATATTCTGCATTCTGAAACTTTGGAGGATGCAACTTCAATTTCAGTTCCAGTTTGAGAATTTGGCTGCAAATACAAAAATCATATTTATTAGGTTTTTTTTGGGGGGGGGTCAGAGTCTCACTTGTAGCCCAGGCTGAACTACAGTGGCATGCTCACAGTCAACTGCAGCCTCAACCTGCTGGGCTCAGGTGAGTTTTCTGCCTCAGCCTTCCATGTAGCTGGAACTACAGGCGTGTGCCACCACGCCTGGCTAATTTTATGATTTACTGTAGAGACGAGGTCTCGCCAAGTTACCCAGGCTGGTCTCAAACCCCTGGGCTTAGGCAATCCTCTCACCTCTACTTCCCAAAGTGTTTGGATTACAGGTGTGAACCACTGAATCTGGCTTTTTTTTTTTTTTAAGGAAAACACACTTTTATTTCCATGAAGAAAGATACTTAGTTTTTAAAAATTCTTTATTAAATTTTTATTTATTTTTTGAGAGGAAGTTTTATTTTGCTGCCAAGGCAGGTCTTGAATTCCTGAGGTCAAGGGATCCTTCCACCTCAATCTCCTAAATAACTGGAATTACAGGTGCACACCATCACACCAGGCTACATTTTTAAAATTAAGATTCACATGAGGTGTATAATGCTTATAATCTGCTGCCAAAACAAGAATGCCTAGTTCAGAGAGAAGGTTTCAAAGATTGTATAATATGTTTACATAATCTTTAAAAGCTACAACAGTCACCTGCTGTGAAATAAAAAATTCAAGAAAATTTAATGGTTTGTGTTTTTTCCGCTCTGTTGCCCAGGCTAGAGTGCAGTAGCGCGATCATAGGTAATTACAGTTGTGAGTAACTAGGTTTAAGTGAATCTCCCACCTCAGACTCTCAAGTAGCTGGGACTACAGGCAGGTGTCACCGTACCCAGTTAAATTTTTTTTTTTTGGTAGAGACAAAAGTTCTTGCAATCCTCCTTCTCCCAAAGTGCTGGAATTACAGTTGTGAGCTACCATTCTTAGATGAGTTTATTTACTTTGTTTTTCTTTTTTTTTTTTTGAGTTGGAGTCTCACTCTGTCGCTCAGACTGGAGTGCAGTGGCCGCTCCTGGCCACCGTAGCCTTGACCTGCTGGGCTCCGGTGATCCTTCTGCCTCAGCCTTCTAAGTAGCCGGAATTACAGGCATGCACTACCACGCCCGGCTGATTTTTTTGATTTATTGTAGAGATGAGGTCTCGCTGCCCAGGCAGGTCTCGAAGCTGTGGGCTCAGGCAATCCACTCACCTCAGCCTCCCAAAGGCGCGGGATTATAGGCTGAGCCACCAAGCCCAGCGCTTTGCTTTTCTTAATAGCTTTATGGTTCAAATAAGGAACACGTTAAATCTAGACTTTGCCTTGGCAGAGAAAAGAACAGAACAAAAACTAGCTAAATGGACACTTCTAGGCATTACTCTACTTAGACATCTTTTTCTAACATCAAAAAATCCATCAATAAGAAGTTGGGCTGGCCGGGCTCGGTGGCTCAGCCTGCAATCCCGCGCCTTGGGAGGCTGAGGTGAGTCAACTGCCTGAGCCCGCAGGTTCAAGACCCGCCTGGGCAACTTGGTAAGACCTCATTTCTACAATAAATCAAAAAAGCAGCCAGGTGTGGTAGCTCGCACCTGTTAATTCTGGCTACTCAGAAGGCTGTGGCGGAAGGATCGCCAGAGCCCAGCAGGTCGAGGCTGCGGTGGCCGGGAGCGGCCACTGCACTCCAGTCTGGGTGACAGAGTGAGACTCCAACTCAAAAAAAAAAAAAAAAAAAAAAAAGAAGTTGGGCTGGGCACAGTGGCTCCCACTTGTAATCTCAGTACTTTGGGAGGCGAAGGCAGGAGGATTGAGCTCGGGAGGCTTGAGCCCAGAAGTTTGAGACTAGCATGGGCAACATAGTGAGAACCTGTCTCACATGGTGATGCATTCCTTTAATCTCAGCTACTCAGGAGGCTAAGGTGGGATAACAGCTTCAGCTTAGGCGTCTGAGGCAGCAGTGAGCCAAGATCATGCCACTGCACTCCAGCCTGGGTGACAAAGTGACACCTTGTCTCAAAAAAAATAACAATAAGAGATTGGTTAAACTGTTAATCAAAACAGAATATTAGGTAGCAAAACTGATGTACCTCCATGTTTCCTGGTACATAAAGCCAGTTAATATACTATTTAGTGAAAACAGAAAGTTATAAAATACCATGTACATAATTATATTCTTAATGTTTTTAAGAGATGAGTATCACTTTGTTGCTCAGGCAGGATTGCGATGACAAGACCGTAGCTCACTGCAGGCTGAGTTCAGGCAATCCTCTCACCTCAGTCGCCTAAATAGCTACGACTGCAAGTGAGCACTACTACACCTGGATAACTTTTTAATATTTGTAGAGATGAGGTCTTGCTATGTTGCCCAGGCTGGTCTCAAACTCCTGGCCTCAAGCAATCAACCTGTCTCAACCTCTCAAAGTGCTGAGATGACAGGTGTGAGTGACTACACCCCACTGATATGACTGTTTTATTTAAATTTACATAAGTATGCACATATGTGTACATACAAATAGATCTAGTAAGATATGTCAAAAGGTTATTGGTGGTTATCTCAGGGTAGAGAGATTTGCGGTAGTTATTATATATATTATTTTGTGTTAACTGACCATTTCACAATGAACAGCTTCATTAGTTAAGAAGAAAAAATAAGCCTAGTTTCAGTTTTAAAAAATCCAGAATAGCAAATCTGAAATAGAACTGGATACTGTATTCACTGGGTAGAGTAAGTGTCAAATGCAAATATTCTAAGCCAAGTCCTAGTTGGCACTTGATAGTTTAATATGCATTAAAAAGCTCAATTCAATTATATAATAAAACTTACCATAGTCAGGACTTTCTTTTTAGTTTCATCTTTTTGAAATACTGTCTTTTCTTCCTTAATTATGGCTTTGGCTTCACCTTTTTCTACAGCTGGTCTCTGTCCAGCCTTTCTTACATTTGGTCTGGGTCTCTGTAGTCGGCCCCTTAGTGGTCGAGCAGTTTGGGTAACACTTTCCTTCATTTCTTGTTGTAAAGTGTTTATATTACGAGTCCTAGAAAAGGTGACAGAAAAAAAGAAACAGAGCTTGACTGTAAAAAGTTGAAAAATACAGTAAAAATATAAAATTTGGATCTTCTCCAATAAATTCTCTATAAAAATATTTTTGACCACTAAAGGAAAATTACTTTCTAATTATAAATGCATCCTATTTTACAAAAGAAAATAGTTATTTCAGCCAGGTATGGTAGCTCACCACTATAATTCCAGCACTCTGAGAGGTCAAGGCAGGAGGACTACTTGAGCCCAGGAGTTGGAGACTAGCCTGGGCAACATGTGAGATCCTGTCTCCACAAAAAAATTAAGCTGGGATACTGAGTTGGGAGGACTGCCTGAGCCCCGGAAGTTGAGGCTGCAGTGAGCCGTGATCAGACCACTGCATTCCATCCTGGGTAACAGAGTGAGACCCTAACACACACACACAAAAAAGTTATTTCAATTCTCAAAAGGCAATAAATTTACATGATGTATCTGAAAGTAAAATGGTGGTTTCCAGGAACTGAAAGAAGGAGGGAAAAGAAAATCAGTATTGCACGGTTACAGAGTTTCAGTTTAAAAACAAAACAAAACTCTAGAGGTCAGGCTCAGTGACTCTCACCTATAATTCCAGCACTTTAGGAGGTGGGAGGACTGTTTGAGCCCAGGGGTTCATGACCAGTCTGGGACCTCATCTCTATAAAATTTAAAAAATAAGCTAGGCATGGTGGTACACACCTATGATCACAGCTACTTGGGAGGCTGAGGCAGAAGGATCACCTGAGCCCTGGAGATTGAGGCTGTGATGAGCCGTGATCATGTCAGTGCATTCCCACCTGGGCAACAGAGTGAGACCCCCAAATAAAAAAAAAACCCAAAAAACACCAACTCTGGAGACGAATGACGGTGGTGAATTGTACAATAATTTGAATATACTTAATGCTACTGGATTGGACACTTAAAAATAGTTCAGGTAAATTTTGTTATATATACTTTACCAGTTTTTTAGAGGGTAATGAATACAAAGCTTATATACATACAAGCTGAGTGTCCTTTATCCAAAATGCTTAGGACCAGACATGTTTTAGACTTTAGATTTCTTTGGATTTTGGAATATCTGCCAGCTGAGCATCCCTAATTCACGCATGTTCCAGTGCACAGTTCCTTTCAGCCTTACATCAGCACTCAAAAAGTCTCCAATTTTGGAATATTTCAGATTTTGGATTTTTAAATTACAGATGCTCAACCGGTACTTTTTTAATGCATTGCTTTGTATAGGAGTTTATGCAAGTGACAATGAAGAGAAACAGGCAAGTATGAAAAGGTTTTGAATTCAGACTGATTTTACATTTTAGGCAGTTTGCTATACAAGTGAAATTAAGCCATGTACTCTTTATGCCCATTTTAAAAACATATTAACAGGTCGGGCTCGGTGGCTCAGCCTGTAATCCCAGCACTCTGGGAGGCTGAGATGAATGGATTACCTGAGCCCGTGGGTTCAAGACACACCCAGGCAACTTGGTGAGACCTCGTCTCTACAATAAATCAAAAATTAGCCAAGCATGGTAGCACACGCCTGTAGTTCCGGCTACTTGGAAGGATTGCCTGAGCCCAGCAGGTCGATGCTGGGGTGGCCGTGAGAGTGCCACTGCACTCCAGCCTGGGCGACAGAGTGAAAATCCAACTCAAAAATAAATAAACAAACAAAAATATATTAACAGATCTTAATAAAAATGAAAACATACTTCAAGGGAATGTCTCTCTCATCTGAGATTTTTCAAAGAAATATCCCTGTTTACATTACCCCGCGGACATAATTAAGTCGTTTTCCTGGACTTGTGGAAGCGGTGACTGCCCTCGAGGTTCACAAGAATCTGAAGGTGAAAGGCCCTTTTCAGTCTGTACACACGGGAATAGCGCAGCCTCCTGATTCTCATGACCTGATTTGTCTTTTTCTCTTGATGTCATTAGAGAAGCATCATCCTAAAAGACAGGGAAAAAAATTTCATTCAAGGTGGGTGAAAGTATAGGAAAATAAGAACATTCTTATACTATTAGTAGAGGAAAAACCGGCTTAGTCTTTGTAGAGAATAAGAGGGCAGTTACCTACCAAAATATTAAATTCCCAGCAAATTCCACTTCTAGATATTTCTTATAAAAGTACTCAAACAGATGTATACACACAAGAATATTTATTATAGCAATTTAAGAGCCCCTACCCCAAAAGAAAACAATAAACAAACAAAAAACTGAAAATAAGACCAATCCATCAACAGAGGATATGAATCCAAAATAAGTAGGGGGAATACATCTTAATTTATTTACAATGCAATAGTATACAGTCACTCAAAATATATTTCTGTGTACTGATCCCAAAAAAATGTCCACACTATTGTGTTAAAAGGAAAAATTGAAAGGCAAGGTATGATGCAATTTTTGGAAAACAAAAAGATCTCCAAATTTTATTATTTCATAAATAAGTATACAGAAAAGTCATGGTAGGTATATTCAAAATTGCTACACAATTAACTTGGGAAGAGGGACATGACATGATAAAGGACTCTCACTTTCTAAGATACAGGTATGTTTTTCCAAACTGGAAAAAAATTTTTTTGAGTTCAGGTCTCATTTTATAGCCCAGTCAAGGTCTCACTCTGTCACTCTGTGGCAGTGGCATGAGCACGGCTCACTGCAGTCTCAGTCTCCTGGGCTCAGGCAATCCTTCCACCTCAGCCTCCTCAGTAGCTAGGACTATAGGCATACGCCACCACACCTGGCTAACTTTTTTGATTTTACATAGAGACGAGGTTGCCCAGTCTGGTCTTGAACTCCTAGACTCAAACAATCCTCCTACTTAGCCTCCCAAAGTGCAGGGATTATGGTGGGAGCCTATCAAATTAAAATTCTTATAATTGGAAAACATAATTAAAAAGCACTTATGAGCAGGGCACGGTGTTTTATGCCTGTAATCCCAGCACTTTGGGAGTCAGCGGCAAGAGGATTGCCTGAGCCCAGAAGTTCAAGACCAGCCTGGGCAACACAGCAAGACCTCGTCTACATGCCCAGCTAATTAATCAAAAAATTAGCTGGGCATGGTGGCATGCACCTGTAGTCCCAACTGCTTGGAAGGCTGAGAAAGAAGGATCTCCTGAGTCCAGGAGATGTCAATACAAATTTTAATTCTAAAAAGTAGTTGAAGCTGGGCTCGGAGGCTCATCCTGTAATCCCGCGCCTTTGGGAGGCTGAGGTGAGTGGATTGCCTGAGCCCACGGGTTCGAGATCCGCCTGGGCAGGCGAGACCTCATCTCTACAATAAATCAAAAAGTCAGTCGGGCGTGGTAGCGCGCGCCTGTAGTTCCTGCTGCTTGGAAGGCTGAAGCGGAAGGATCGCCGGAGCCCAGCAGGTCGAGGCTGTGGTGGCCGGGAGCGGCCACTACACTCCAGTCTGGGCGACAGAGTGAGACTCCAACTCAAAAAATAAATAAATAAATAAAAAGTAGTTGATATGTGGAAAACACTCAATTTATGAGTATTAACATTTCATTTCAAAGTTTTTGATGGTATATCACAAAATCTTAATCTGTTCTGGACCAAGTTAATGAAGTAAATAAAATATCTTTTTTAACTCTTATCAAGCTTTCCATTTCACCTTCACCACAGAAATAAAAGCTTGTTATTCCCATTTTCCCTACACAGAAACCTGTTATATCTTTTAATTATGGACACACAGCCAGAACTTAAGTTAAAGCACAGACCTTCTAAACGCTTTCCCATGACACATTTGCCCATCATGAAATATATGAGACTCGTACACAAACTATGTAGAAGCATGAGGAAAATTAAGCAAGGGAACAATATAACACACAGTAAAAAAATTACATAAAGAAGTATTTGTAAAATTTTAAATCCAAGTGTTTTACACATTTAGTAGCCACAGTTACTAAAAAAACAGCCCCCACAGAACCTCCATCCTAAATGTCACTCACATGCTGAGAAGGGAGAGAGTCAGCTTGCTCACTATTGGGTTGTATCACAATAGGCTCCATTTTATCAGTTTCTGATTTCTTCCCAGATAAGTGTTTTGCTGTGTCTGTAGTATCTCTCTTTAAAGCTGCTCTTGTTAAATTTGGTTTTGGCCTTTTGAATCGACTTCTCACAAAAGGTGCTGATTTCATTTCAAGTGGCTTCTGTTCTTGAGGAAGAGATTTGCTTTTGGAACAAGGATTATCAAGCTTTAGAATGAACTGAAGGGGCAGTGGGAACAGAGTCTTAGGACAACCTTAAAGATTGGCAGGAAACATTTCATTCTAATTCTTAAAAGAAAACAAATAGAACTACTAGGGATCCTGAAAAACATGCGCACTACAATCCGGAAATGGGCCTTGGAATTACACCATCTCTGCACAGAGAAAATTTGAGTCTGTCAAACCTGCAATGGTTTAGGAGTACATGACACACACAATATTGTACGTGTTCGTAATTCTCACAACCGACTGTCGGAATAACCTCAACCCTCTCTCCCAGGCTCCCCAAACCTATATTACGATCTCGAACACTATCCTGTGTATGGCATGACTTGAAGCTTCACTTAGGGTAACACAATCTGTATTATAACTTGATATGTTTTTCCTTTCACTTGTACCTTATATCTGAAAACTGTTCTGGAACATCTGGAGGTGGCATCCCATGGTCTTCTGTTTTACCAAATTCATAAGTCTGTGAAGAAGTCTTGAAATGGTTCAAGTGACATGATAGTTCTTGTTCAGAATTTATTTTTTCTTCTACAGATGTATGCATCATCGATTGTACTTCACTGCTAAAGTTCTGAAGGAATAGTCACAGTAAGTCGGCACAAAAGATTCTTTAAACATTTCATACCTCTCAAACAAAAGCCTACTATACTCTAAACACTTTCCTTTAAAATTTTAGAAGTGTGTTTTCAATTTTAAAATAAAATTTAACTTGCAAATGTTAAAACCTGGAATTCAGAAAATGCTTCCTTTTATACTGCATATTTTCCAAACCACAAATGCTATTACATATCCCAGAAAGGTCAGAAAAAGACATTCTTGAAAATGTTAGAAGATTGTGAGCTTCAAGTCTGAAAACTTTTAACAAAAAGAACTTTTAGAAATGGGGTGGGGCCTAAAAGAAAAAGAAAAGCGGATACAGACATGACTGAAAGAAATTCCAATGTCTGCTCATACTACCGTTAATAAAAATTCAGTCCAATTTCCTATACTCCTTTTACCTAGAAAAGTAACTTCAAACTGACATGAAAAATAGTAACCTAGGCCGGGATCAGTGGCTCAGCCCGTAATCCCAGCACTTAGAAGGTCGAGGCAAGTGGATTGCCTAAACCCATGGGTTCAAGATCAGCCCAGGCAACTTAGGGAGACCTCGTCTCTACAATAAATAAAAAATTAGTCGGGTGTGGTAGCGTGCACTTGTAATTCCAGCTACTTGGAAGGCTGAGGTGGAAGGCTCACCGGAGCTCAGCGGGTCGACGTCAGGGTGGCCGTGAGTGTCACTCTGCACTTCAGCCTGGGTGATGGAATGAGACTCCAACTCAAAAAAAAAAAAAAGGAATAGTAGCATATGGCAGGCTAGGCATGGTGGCCCACGGCTATTATCCCAGCACTTGGGAGGCCAAGGCAGGAGTATCGCTTCAGCCCAAGAGTTGGAGGTCAGCCTAGACAACACAGCAAGACCTTGTCTCTACAAAAAATTTAAAAATAAGCTGGGCACGGTGGCATGCACTTGTAGTCCCAGCTACTTGGGCTGAGTTGGAATGACTGCCCGAGTCTAAGAAGCAGAAGGTGCCACACTCCAGCCTGGGCAACAGAGGAAGACCCAACTCAAAAAAAAAAGGGGAAAAAAAAAAAGAACTGTAACTTTTCTACAATTAGAAATGTTTTAAGTCATTTTTTAAAAAAAGAACATTCAGTTTCTTCAAGGCCCTGAAACACAGAATTTAGAAAATTCTGGAAAAGATTTAGAGTTTTTAGAAAGTTTAAGTATTGCTGAACTTAAGGGCAATCAACAATCATGGAATTATTTCGGTAAATTTTCTCTGAAAAAAGTACCCAAAAAATTTTTAAAGGACAGAAAAACACATACTTTTGTATCTAGTGAAGACGGAGCTCTGCAGTCACCACTACTGCTCTGCATTAAATCTGTCTCAGTTTGGCCCGAAGTACGGGTCACCTCTGGCTCATTTTTCCTTAGAGCAATGTCTAGCTTTCCAGCTTTCAAATCTGCCACCGTTTCCTCGGTAACACAGATCTCGCCAAAGTGTGCACCCCCCAAGGAGACTTCGCTTCCCGTGTCTGCGGAACCAGCTGCCATTTCCTCAGTGCAAGTCGTCCTTCCTGATAAGCTCTCCATCGGGGAAACATCTCCTTTTCCAGTTCCCTTCAAGTCACTCTCTCTTTCCACCATGGCACTGACTTCCACTGGTGCCTTTTCCCTTTGAGGAATTTCTCCTGCAAGTTCTTTAAAATCTGTTTCTATTTCACCCATGGTTTTGGCTTCCTCTGAGACTACTACCAATGCAGTTATTTCTCTTCTTTCAGTTTCTTCCAAATCTTCTTCTCTTTCTTCAGTGACATCAATCACTTCTGGTATCTTCTCTCTTACTAGCATCTCCCTGTCAGTTTCTTTCAACCCCGTCCCCATTTCACCTACAGGCTTGGCCTCTTCTGGGTCATTTTCCTGTGGGGATATTTCTCTTCCAGTTTCTTCCAAATCTGAGTCTACTGCCTCAGTAGAAATCACCTCTGTTGTTTTTTCCCTTGGGGATGTCTCTCTTCCAGTTGCTTTCAAACCTGTCACCATTTCCAGGGTGAAGTCAAGAGCTTCTAGAACCTTCTCCTTGGGAGAAATTTCTCTTTCTCCAGTTTCTTTGAAATTAGATTCAATTTCCTTAGTCATATTAAACTCTACTGATACTGTCTCCCTTGGTGAAATGTCTAGTCTTACAGTTTCTTTCAAAGATGTTGTCATTTCCCCAGAGGCAACAACCTTCTCTGGTATCTCTTCCTTTGAGGAAATTTCTTTTCTGACAGTTCTTCCTATATTTGGCTTTGGTTTCTGAAATCGAGTCCTTAAAATTGGGACCTGGTTGCATATATTTGCTTTTTTATCCTTGTGAATGCTGTTTAAAAAAAGACACACAATAAATTTTAAACCAGACCGCCGGCTAAAGAGATGATGGTTGAGAAATCACTTCAGAAATAGCAGAAACTCTCAAATTAAAAAAATAAAATAAAAATAAGAAAGCCCTATAGCACGCGCCTGTAGTTCCAGCTACTTGGAAGGCTGAGGGGGAAGGATCGCCAGAGCCCAGCAGGTTGAGGCTGCGGTGGCCGGGAGCAGCCATTGCACTCCAGTCTGGGCGACTGAGTGAGACTCCAACTCAGAAAAAAAAAAAAAAAAAAAAAAAGCCGGGCTCGGTGGCTCAGCCTGTAATCCCGCGCCTTTGGGAGGCTGAGGTGAGTGGATTGCCTGAGCCCGCGGGTTCGAGACCCGCCTGGGCAGCGAGACCTCATCTCTACAATAAATCAAAAAATCAGCTGGGCGTGGTAGCGCATGCCTATAATTCTGGCTACTTGGAAGGCTGAGGCGGAAGGGTCGCCGGAGCCCAGCAGGTCGAGGCTGCGGTGGCCGGGAGCGGCCACTGCACTCCAGTCTGGGCGACAGAGTGAGACTCCAACTCAAAAAAAAAAAAAAAAAAAAAGGAAGCCCTAGAAATCTCTGTATAAATTTTTAAAATTAAATTTAAAAATTCCATCTTTTGAAATTATAGTAAAAGTTTAAAATAATTAAATATATCTCCTTCTGTATAGAGAGCTATCTGCTAATAAGAACAATCAGTGTAGAAGCTATTTGGCCCTAATTTACCCCTTTTCAATGTATACATCCATCATATGTAAATACTGACTGGGAAAGACTCTCCATACTCTTCAGCAGCGTTAGATCAAGGCACGTCTGCTATTTCCACCTCTTTGCCCCGACTATCTTTACCTAGACATGTGCTTTGCCATAATAGACTGGACTATCTCAAAGAGCTGGATAAAAGTATGACTTGGGTAAGATTAAATCTTATGACTAAAAAGGAGGTCTGCTCTCCCCAATTTCTAAAAACACTGGAAATGAGACTTCCTGTATAGACATTTCTCTAAGAGCTTGTGATTTCATAATATAAATTGGGAATAAAAGGATAGATTATATACAAAACATTTTTGCTGCATACTGTTGGACATATAATCACTATCCAGAACAAGCACCTTGCTCTGCAGAAAAGGCACAACACTCTTTGCTTTGTGTTTTATGATAACAGATGGTAAAACCAATAAAAACCTATAAATAAATGAAAGAGCTCTTAAAGACCAATTAGGAAAGGGTATTAATATTCAAAAAAGTTAGATAAAATGAAACACTAGATTTATTTAGCCATATTAGGTTAAACGAGTATATAACTATAAATTTAACAGCTTTTAAAAAAGATTTACTAAAAAAAAAAAAAAAAAAATAGGCTTGGTCGGGCAAGGTGGCTCAAGCCTGTAATCCCAGCACTTTGAGAGGCCAAGGTGAGAGGACTGCCTGAGACCAGGAGTTCGAGACCAGCCTGAGTGACTTGGTGAGACCTCGTCTCTACAATAAATCAAAAAATTAGCCAGGTGTGGTGGTGTATGCCTATAGTTCCAGCTACTTGGAAGGCTGAGACAGAAGGATCACCTGAGCCCAGCATGTCAAGGTTACAGAGGCCATGAGGGTGCCACCGCACTCCAGCCTAGGCAACTGACTAAGATTCCAACTTAAAAAAAAGGGATTTAAACTTTTCTATGTCCTAACCTGAGCCCAGCATGTCAAGGTTGCAGTGGCCATGAGGGTGCCACCGCACTCCAGCCTAGGCAACTGACTAAGATTCCAACTTAAAAAAAAAATTATGTCCTAATTTATCTTTCTTCACTGAAATAACTATTTTTCATAATGCAATAGATTCTTTGGAATAAGATTGCTTTTCAAATTGTACTTGTTTATATAATTGAAGTGTTTATATCTATCATTAACTTTAGTAATTGATAACATAAATGCAAAATTAATAGCAATCAATAAAGGAAAGTTAGGCAGGGAGTGGTGGCTCATGTCTATAACTGAAGCACTTTGGGAGGTTGAGGAGCTTGAAACCAGCCTGGGTAACATAATCTTTCTATCTCTGTAAAGGAAAAAAAATGTTAAATCAGCCAGGCATGGTGGCATGCATCTATAGTCCTAGCTACTCAAGAAGCTGAGGACGGGAGGATCACTTGAACCCAGGAGTTTGAGGCTACAGTAATCTATAATCATGCCACTGCACTCCAGCTTGGTGACAGAGTGAGAAATTGTTTCTCTTTAAAAAAAATTTTTTTTAAAGCTGGCTCACATCTGTATTCCCAGCACTTTGGGAGGCTGAGGAGAAAGGATTTCTTGAGCCCAGGAGTTCAAGACAACGCCGAGACTGCATCTCTACCAAAAAATTTTAAAAATAGCTGGGAGTGGTGGTACGTGCCTATGGTCCCAGCTACTGGGGAGGCTGAGGCAGAAGGACAACCTGAGTCCAGGAGGTCGAGGTTGCAGTGAGCCATGATCTGTGCCACTACACTCTTGCCTGGGCGACAGAGTGAGACCCCGACTCAAAAAAATAAATTTTATTTTTTTTTTTGAGTCAGGGTCTCACTCTGTCGCCCAGGCTGGAAAACAGAGTGACACAGATAAAGGAAATGTACCCAGGCTGGAGGAAATCTAGTTTGATTAGTCCTAGATGGATAGTATTACATTCTTTGATTTATGATACTTTTTTAGTTCCATCTGAAAACATCTGGCGTTTAGTGAGTTTTTATTTTATTTTTTTGAGTTGGGGGGATCTCACTCTGTCACTTAGGCTGCAGTGCAGTGGCTCTATCACAGCCCACCACAACTTGGATCTCCTGGGCTTCAGACCCACCACCTCAGTCTGAGTAGCTGGGACTATATGTTTGTATGACCATGCCTGACTAATTTTTTTATTTTTTGTAGAGACAAGGTCTCACTATGTTGCCTAGGCTGGTCTTGAACTCCTGGGCTCAAGCAATCCTCCTACCTCGGCCTCCCAAAGTGCTGGGATTACAGGCGAGGACCACTGCACCTGGCCTATTTTTGTTTGTTTATTTGGGTTTTTTAAAATTTTTTGTAGAGACAAGGTCTCACTATGTTGCCCAGGCTAGTTTCAAACTCCTGGCCTCAAGCAACTCTCCTGCCTCAGCCTCCCAAAGTGCTGGGATTACAGGTGTGAGCACCCTGCATCCATTCTTAGTGAGATTATTGTGCTGACAATCTTGGTTTGGGTATCATGTAAACTATCTTTATAAAGTCACATTTTGAAAACTGACATATTGCTTAAATATATATATATGCTTTAAACAAAGACATTATTAATAATTTCAGGGCTGGGCATGGTGGTACTTTGGGAGGTCAAGGAAAGAGGATTACTTGAAGCCAGGCGTTTGAGACCAGCCTGGGCAACATAGTGAGATCCTCATCTCTACAAAATAAAAAAATTAGCTGGATGTGGTGATATGCGTTTGTGGTCCTAGCTACTCAGGAAGTGGAGGAAAGATAGCCCTGAGCCCAGGAGTTCCAAGTAGCAGTAAGCTTTTGATTGCACTACTGCCTGAGCAACAGAGTGAGACTCTGTCTCTTAAAAAAAGTAAGTAAAATATAATCATTTCATTATTTCAATCTCAGTTCAGATTATAAAACACAAATATGCAATATTACATTTGTATTCTATTTGCTTAAATTGCTTCTAAGTAACAAAAGGACTTTAATAAGCTTGAGAGAGAGAGAGAGAGAGAGAGAGAGAGAGAGAGAGAGAGAGAGAGAGACAGGGTATCACATTGTTGTTCACGCTGGTCTCAAACTCCCAGGCTCAAGCAATTCTCCTACCTTGGCCTCCCAAAGTGCTGGTATTACAGGTGAGAACCACCACACCCAGCCTTAATAAGCTTATCTTTACAGATAAAAATAAACATCACACCACTCGGAGTTCACCAACAGTAAGTCAACAAGCATTTCTAAGCCCCTATTACATGCCAGGAAGGCAGGTGCTGAGAACTAGAGCTACCACAGTGAGCACGGCAGACCTTCTCTCACAGAGCTCATTATCAAGTACATAATTAACTTAAGGGCAGTATCTGAAACTGGAAATCAGATATGTAGTTGAATTAAGTAATTCCTCAACTTAAAACATGCAGTGGATCCATAAATTCTCTTCTCAGATCACATCATTTAAGGAGAAAAGCAAAGAAAGACAATTGGAGAAACTAAGAGAAGGAATGGGCACAAAATCTAAACCTGCTTCAAGGTCTGCATACACAGAGTTTAAGAATCTATAAGTATTTATAAACCTCCATAAGATAAATCACCAATCATAACACAAACCTCAAGATGTTTATATGAAACAGATAAGGTACACAATTAGCCTAGATGATTAAGTTTCAAAGAAGGACTAATGGAACAGAATTGTTAATGCATTCTTCAAAAGACTCCCTGTCACCTCCTTCTCCCACACAGCATCTTGAAAAGGCTGGAATGTTGGGATCATGGGAAGGGCAAAACTGCCTTACCGAGATAGAAAGGCATGTGAGATGATAAAACACAGAATCTGAGAATTGTTTTTAAGGACCTTGGAGATTCAAAGGCAAGTAAGGTCACATGATAAATCAGAAAGGACACTGCCCACTGACGAGGAAAGCTGCTGAGAGCAGACGGGATAGCAATTGCAAACAGGATCCACCAATGCTCTAAAACCCAGAGACCATTCAAGAAAAACTTAATTTTCTACTCAGCCATATCAACTATTAAATAGATTCTGGTTTAAATTGAAAAAGTATATAATTTTTTTAAAATTGTAAGCTATCTGTAATTAAAACCTGTATCAGAGACAAGTAACAAGTCATGTAGTTCCACAGGCTCCTACTCAGAGATTCTGGGACACAGCAATAAAATAGCTGGGGTAAAAGGGTGGGAGGTAGAAGGAATGAGAAGGAAAGAAAGACTGATGGAAACAAAAAATAACAGACGTGTCTTCTAATAAAGATTTTTAAAGTAGTTTAAGAAACCTTGCACTCTCGGGTTAGGATTTTTTTTGGTTGTTTTTTGAGTCAAGAGTCTCACTCTGTCTCCCAGGCTGGAGTGCAGTGGCACACTACTCACGGCCACCGAAGCCTCAACTTGCTGGGCTAAGGAGATCCTCCCACTTCAGCCTTCCAAGTAGCTGAACTATAGGCATTTGCCACCACACCCAGCTAATTTTTTATTTATTGTAGACACAAGGTCTCACCACGCTGCCCAGGCTGGTCTCAAACCTGCAGGCTCAGACAATCCTCTCTCGCCTTTGCCTCCCAAAGTGCTGGGATTATAGGCATGAGCTACTGTGCCCAGCAAGGAACCATTTTTTTTTTTCTTTTAAGAGTTGGAATCTTGCTTCGTCACCCAGGCTGGAATACAATGGAAAGGCCTGGGCTCAAGAATCATCCTCCCGCCTCAGCTTCCCAAGATCCTGGGAATACATTCACATGCTACATTGCCTGGTCAATTAAAAAAAAAATTTTTAGAGGAGAAGTTTCACTATTTTATCCAGAACTCAAGTAATCCTCTTGTCTTGGCCTCCCAAAGTGCTAGAATTACAGGCGTGAGCCACCGTATTTGCCCCCCATAATGAAATTTTTAAAAGTATACCAATAATTCTATCAATCTGGCTTGGTACCCTTCAAAGGGTAAATAAAAAAATATAAAAAGCTTTGGCTATAAGAAGTATGGGTTTTATTTTTTATTTTTGTGAGTTGGAGTCTCACTCTGTCGCCCAGACTGGAGTGCAGTGGCCGCTCCCGGCCACCGCAGCCTCGACCTGCTGGGCACCGGCGAGCCTTCCGCCTCAGCCTTCCAAGTAGCCGGAACTACAGGCACGTGCTACCACGCCCGGCTAATTTTTTGATTTTTATTGTAGAGATGAGGTCTCGCCAAGTTGCTCAGGCGGTTCTCGAACCTGCAGGCTCGGGCAATTCACTCACCTCAGCCTCCCAAAGCGTGGGATTACAGGCTAAGCCACCAAGCCCGGCAAGAAGTATGGGTTTTAAATAAAATTTATAAATCTTAATAAAGGCAATTTGATCAATCTAGTTGAAAAGAAACAAATATTGAAAACATAAGTAGCATTTTCACATTTGAACACAAATATATAATTTAATACACATGTTAAGTAATAAGGCTATTCATGGTAATGCAGGTTCTATTTTCAAGCCAACTATAACTGATAAATCAATACAAAGACTATAACATAAACTTCCTTGAAAGATGAAGTTAGCGAGACCTCATCTCTACAATAAATCAAAAAATCAGCCGGGTGTGGTAGTGCGCGCCTGTAATTCCGGCTACTCGAAAGGCTGAGGCAGAAGGATCGCCGGAGCCCAGCAGGTCGAGGCTGCGATGGCCGGGAGCGGCCACTGCGCTCCAGTCTGGGTGACAGAGTGAGACTCCAACTCAAAAAGAAAAAACACACACACACACACACACACACACACACACACACACACACACACAAAGAAAGATGAAGTTAGCTGAGCTCGGTGGCTCAGCCTGTAATCCCAGTGCTTTGGGGGCTGAGATGAGTGGATTGCCTGAAACCGTGGGTTCGAGATCCGCCTGGGCAACTTGGCGAGACCTCATCTCTACAATAAATCAAAAATCAGCTGGGCGTGGAGGCGTACACCTGTAGTTCCAGCTACTTGGAAGGCTGAGGCGGAAGAATTGCCGGAGCCCAGCAGGTTGAGGCTGCAGTGGCTGGAAGCGGCCACTGCAGTCCAGTCTGGGTGACAGAGTGAGACTCCAACTCAAAAAAAAAAAAAAAAGAAAAAGAAAGATGAAGTTAGATTTTTAAATATTATACAAGTAGATACATATATAACAAATTCATCTGATTTGCTTTTTTAAAAAAACTGATTAATTTTAAAACTTTATACAAAATTCAAAGATTATATAATCAATAAAATGTTGTTTACCTTAGACTTTCCTTAAGAGCCTTGGGTTCATCTAGCTGCACATTTTGTAAGGCATCTTTTTTTTCATGCTGTGATGTGACATCTTCATGTTCAAAATTTTTACACGATTGATCATCCATTTGTTGGGAAGTCTTAATAACAAACAATTTTTCAATGTTTTAGGTTTCACAATGAAACAAAGTTTAAATGATTTCACTGAAAAATCTGCCCAACTGAGTATAAGGAAAATTCAAAATTATAAAACTCAAAATTTTATAATTCAAAAGTATAAAACCTCAAAATTATAAAATGATATTCAAAGGTGGCTTTCTAATGCTTTTCTTCTTTAGATACCTTAGAAAATATCATAAGCCACATTCTTTAGCATACATCAAAGTTCCACTCTTTTTCTCCCAACCAGAAAGCAAGTAACTGCTTCTGTCTCATCTGTTAGAATTACCCCATGGGCTCAATCTTTCTGAATCCAACCATGGGAATTATAAAAGAAGAAATTCAAATCTCAAATCATTCAACTTTTATCCTTATCATGAAGACTATTTAAGTATCTGTTGAATGACAGAGAAATGCAAGTCCAAATATAAGGAAGATGAAAAAGCAGATTATCTATTATGTAAATGCTCAAAATCTACAAGGTTTTACATTTAGCAAGGCTGCAAGCTATGAGATTTTGACTATAAATTTAAAAACCGATACACACAACTTGTGCTGCACCGCAGTTTTAAAAAAGAAGTGAAGGGAAGCTAGTTTAAGGCTTACGTACTTTTTAAACAAAAATGCGAAGAGGAGTCAGAGTACTTACATCTCTATCAACACAGGATTCACTGTCACTCTTTTCTACATTGACCTCAGCATTTCTCTCGGGCACAAGAATTTCTGTTCTTTCAGCAGCTTTACCGACACTTGGCTTTGGCCTTTGCAGTCGGCCCCTCATTACTCGTGCAGGTCTAAAAGGCTTTGGCTGATCATTTTCCCGTAGACACATTTTTTCACTCAAACTAGAACAACCACAACGGAATAAAATCAATATTTATTCTTTAGTCACAAATGTCCTTCTCCCTGGTATAAATAAGTAAACCATTTGGAACATACAATAATTCTCAAATGTCTTCAACAGACATAATTCCAGAGGCCTGACTGAAATCAAGTTGTATTACAAAATTAGAAAAATCTATTATCTGACAAGCATATGATACTACTCCTCTGAGGAAACGACTGTATATTATATAACTCCAGGGGACCCGGCCGGGCTCAGTGGCTCAGTCTGTAATGCCAGTACTTGGGGAGGCCGAGGTGAGTGGATTGCCTGAGCCCATGGGTTCGAGACCCGCCTGGGCAACTTGGCGGGACTTCATCTCTACAATAAATCAAAAATCAGCCAGGCATGGTAGCTCATGCCTGTAATTCCGGCTACTCGGAAGGCTGAGGCGAAAGGATCACCGGAGCCCAGCGGGTCGAGGCTGCAGTGGCCGGGAGCAGCCACTGCACTCCAGTCTGGGTGACAGAGTGAGACTCCAACTCAAAAAAAAAAAAGAAATCTCTTGCCATAAATAAAATTATCCAAAAACACATATCTTAACCATTCAGTTATTTAGCAAGACTTTCTTAAAGTCTTATTAATAAATTGAGGGGAAAATGTAATTGCTAAATCAACAATTCATACCATTATTTATGCGAACAATATCAAGCACAGAGGAAAACTGAACTTAAAGTACACTAGTGGAAAAGAAAATTCAGACCTTATCAAGTAGAAATCAAGTTATTACAATCATTCCTAATAATTACTATTTTTAGGCTCGGCGTAAAAGCTCACATCTGTAATCCCAGCACTTTGGGGGGCCGAGGCAGGTGGATTACTTAAGCACGGGATTTTGAGACCAGCTTGAGCAACATAGCAAAACCTCGTTTCTACAAAAATTTTAAAAATTAGCCAAGCATGGTGGTGTGCGCCTGTAGTCCCAGCAACTCAGGATGCTGAGGTGGAAGGATCACCTGAGGCCAGGAGGTCGAGGCTGCTGTGAGCCATAATTGTTGTGACCATGCCACTGCACTCCAGCCTGGGCAACAGGGTGAGAGCGCCAACTCAAAAAAAAAAACAGTTACTATTTTATACTATTTCCTAAATACTTACTTAGATACAGTTTCAGTTTCCGGGTTCTCTAGCTCTGCATTCTCCATTCCATAAATATCTAATGTATTCGTTTTATCTTCTTCCATGTGATTCTATGAATTTAATTTTTTTTTAGTTAATCTAATTACCATAAAAAGGTAACTTTGTAATAAGTGAAAATTAAAACAATGGAATTTCATTTTTTTGTACTTCTAATTAGAAGAGATTTTCTTAAAATATCAAATGCAGATGAGATGATAAAACATGAATTACTAGAAGGCCTTTTGCAAATATGAATCAAGAGTCTTTAAAATGTTCATACTGGCCAGGCACGTGGCTCATACCAATAATCCCAACACTTTGGGAGACCAAGGCAAGGTGACTATTTGAGCCCAGGAGTTCAAGACTAGCCTGGGCAACATAAGGAGACCTTGTCTCTACAAAAAATAAAAAAAGAAGCCAGGTGTGATGGTACGTGTCTGTAGTCACAACTACTTGAGAGGTTGAGGTGGGAGGATCGCCTGAACCCAGGAGGTGGAGGCTGTAGTGAACCCTGATCATGCCACTGCATTCCAGTCTGGGCAAGAGAGTGAGACCCTGACTCGAAAAAAAAAAAGTTCATATTCATTGATTCAGTAATATCAGTTCAAAGTCTCTATTTTAAGAAAATAATTGGAAAAAGAACTGAGTATAGTCACCAGAATATATAAAATAGCAAACTTTTAAAAATTAAAAGAATGTATAACAAGAGTCATAAAATTATTTAAAATACTCTTTGACCCAAGAATTTCCACTTCTGGAAATATTTATCCTTTGTCTGTTTCCTTAAGAAAGATTCGTTCACACCTCATCAACAAGGGTACCTGCATAACCAATGTTTGTATACCTAATCTCGAATTGTACCCCACATCTTAAAAATAAAAAAGAAAAGGAAAAAAAAGAAAGATTTGTTGCCAGGTGCAGTGGCTCATGCCTGTAATCCCAGCACTTTGGGAGGTGGAGGCAAGAGGACTGCCTGAGCCCAGCAAGTCAAGGTTGTGGTGGCTATGACCATGCCTCTGCACTCCAGCCTGGGTGACAGAGTGAGACTGAACTTAAGAGAAAAAAAAAACGAAGACTTGTTTACAAAATGGTTTGCTTCTATCTAAAAGAGTTTAAAAAAAAAAAAAAAAAGGAGCTGGGCACAGTGGTTCAAGCCTGTAACTCCAGCACTTTGGGAGTGGAGGCGAGAGAATTACCTGACCTCAGGGGTTTAAACCCAGCCTGAGCAATATGGCAAGACCTCATCTTTACAACAAATCAAAAAATTAGCTGGGCATGCTGGCGCATGCCTGTGGTTCCAGCTACCTAGAAGGTTGAGGCTGAAGGATCGCCTGAGCCCAGCAGATCGAGTCTGCAGTGGACATGAGCAGCGTACCACTGCACTCCGGCAGTGGTGACAGAGTGAGACTCTGACTCAAAAAAAAAAAAAGAAAAAAAGAAATAACATAAACATCTACCATTAAAGGAATGATTAGGTAAATCAATCATATACTAACCTGATATAGCTACTAAAAAGATCATTTAGACACAAAAAAGTATACACGAATAGTTAAAGAGGAAAAGATTTTAAATGTTATACACATTGAAAGTGTATTATTATAAGTAAGCAAAAAACAGATTGATTACTATCAAGGATATTTGAAATGATATGTCCCAAGTTACAGAAAATGTGTAAACAAGAGACTAATAAGATAAAAACAAATATAATGCTAATGTTTAAGACCTTGTATCTGTTTTAATATCAGTAAGCTAAACATTTTTGTTCCCAACTACTTAGAAAAATTTTTTACAATTTTAATTTTCATACAGTCTCTTCTCTTACTCCATACCTTTTCAACTGAAGTTTCTGAGCATGAATTCTTGCTCTCTCCATCTTCTGTTCTGCCTTGTGAAAGAACTGATTTCTTCCCAACTGCCCTTGATAAATTGGGTTTAGGTTTCCGGAATCGACCTCTCAAGATCGGTTTAATGTTTTCTGTTTGATCAGTTTCCCTAGAAAAATAACATTTTTAAAAATTGCATCGAACATACAGTCATGTCCAAATGATTTTTTTTTTTTTTTTGAGTTGAAGTCTCACTCTGTCGCCCAGACTGGAGTGCAGTGGCCGCTCCGGCCACCACAGCCTCGACCTGCTGGGCTCTGGCAATCCTTCCGCCTCAGCCTTCCAAGTAGCTGGAACTACAGGCACGCACTACCACACCCAGCTAATTTTTTTATTTATTGTAGAAATGAGGTCTTGCCTGCCCAGGCGGGTCTCGAACCCATGGGTTCAGGCAATTTACTCACCTCAGCCTCCCAAAGACGCGGGATTACAGGCTGAGCCACTGAGCCCGGCCCAAAAGGTATTTTTAAAAATTCTGAAAAAACCCACTCATAACCAGAAGAACTATGTTAGAAGCTCACTTACAATAACAGTGGCAAAGAAAACTGAAAAAGAACTCATCTGTTCTGCCAGATGTTAAAAATATACTATTTATTATCTGAGATAAAAATCATGTGAATAACCCCCTAAGGTCCCCTCCCACTGTGGGAACTTTTCTGTCCTCTCAATAAATCCTGCTTACATACACACACACACACACACACACACACACACTGTACATACATACAACAACTATGTGGCACTAATATATGAATAAACAGATAAATGGAAAGCCAAGGTGAGAAGCCTGCTGCAGGCCAGGAGTTTGACATCAGCCTGGGCAACATGATGAGACTCTGCCTCTAAATGAATCAGCAAATAAATAAATAAACAATTTTTTTTTAATTCCAGAAATGATTACAAAACACATGATTTTAGCACATAATAAAGGTAGTAGCTCAAGAGAGAAGGATAAGATGAAATACAATGCAGTGAGGATAAGATTTAAGAACTATTAAACACAGTTTAAAAAATAGTGATGAGGCCGGGCTCTGTGGCTCAGCCTGTAATCCCACGCTTTGGGAGGCTGAGGTGAGTGGACTGCCTGAGCCCATGGGTTCGAGACCAGCCTGGGCAAGCGAGACCTCATCTCTACAATAAATAAAAAAATTAGCTGGGTGTGGTAGCATGCGCCTGTAGTTCCAGCTACTTAGAAGGCTAAGGCGGAAGGATCGCCAGAGCCCAGCAGGTTGAGGCTGCGGTGGCCGGGAGCGGCCACTGCACTCCAGTCTGGGTGACAGAGTGAGACTCCAACTCAAAAATAAATAAATAAATAAAAATAAAAAATAGTGATGGGAAAACTGGATAACACTAAGAAAAAAAATAAAATTAGCTTCTCGCCTTGCAGTGCACTAACAGTATATTCCAAGTGAATCAAAGATTTAAATGAAACCCTAGAGAAAACACAGATAAGTTATTTTATAACAATGAAATTTTAGAAAGGTAGGCCTTTCTAAAATATGATAAAAGCTATAAGAGAAAGAGATTTAGAAACTTTTACATGGCCAAAACGTCAAAATCTAAGTCAGAAGCCAAATTAAAAGCCAAGAAACTCATACCACAAAGCTAACCTCCCTAAAATATAAGGACCTCCTACAAAACAGTTTCGTCAATAACTCATTGAAAAACTGGGCAAAAGATATGAAATCACAAAAAATAAAATGAGTCTTAAATTTGAAGAAATATTCCATTTCACTCTCAATGAAAAAAGTACAAATTAAAATTAGCTGATCCAGGCTGAGTGTGGTGGCTCACACTTGTAATCCCAGCACTTTGAGAAGCCGAGGAGGAAGGACTGCTTGAGGCCAGGAGTTAAAAGTCCATCCTGGCACACACAGCAAGACCCCATCTCTAGAGAAAAAAAAGAAAGAAAACTTTTGAGCCAGGTGTGGTGGCACACACTTATAATCCTAGCACTTTGGGAGGCCAAGACAGGAGGATTGCTTGAGGCTAGGAGTTCAAGGTCAGCCTGAGCAACATAGCGAGGCTCCAACTATACACAAAATAAAAAAATTAGCCAGACATGGTGGCATACCTGTAGTCCCAGCTATAAATATATGTTCAAGTTTGTAAGTATGTATACACCTTCTTTGAGCAAGCAATTCCATTTTTAGGAATTTACCCCACAAATATATTTGCACACAGGCAAAAAGACAGAAATACAAGACTGTAAGTATTATTTAGAAAAACAACCTATACAGCAATTACTAGGATACTGAAAAAACAAACTGTGATGTACTGATACAAAGAACACTCTTAACTTGTAAAAGGAACAATGAAAGTCTAGAAAGTTCTATAAAAAGAACAGCAAAGCATATGAAAAGATAGGCTGGGCTCGGTGGCTCAGTCTGTAACCCCAGCACTTCGGGAGGCCGAGGTGAGTGGATTGCCTGAGCCCGCGGGTTCGAGACCCATCTGGGCAACTTGACAAGACCTCATCTCTACAATAAATCAAAAATTATTTTTTGATACCGGGCGTGGTAGCGCGCATCTGTAGTTCCAGCTCCTTGGAAGGCTGAGGCAGAAGGATCACCAGAGCCCAGCAGGTCGAGGCTGTGGTGGCCAGGAGCGGCCACTGCACTCCAGTCTGGGCGACAGAGTGAAATTCCGACTCAAAGAAGAAAAAAAAAAAGAAAGAAAAGACAGACAGAGTCAGGTGTGGTGGCTCAAGCCTGTAATCCCAGCACTTTGCGAGGCCGAGGCTAGAGGACTGCCTGACTCCAGGGAATTGAGATCAGCCTGGGCAACTTGAGACCTCATCTCTGCAATAAATTTTTTAAAAATTAGCCGGTGTGGTGGGTGTGTGCCTTTAGTTTCAACTAGTTGGAAGGCTGAGGCAGAAGGATCACCTGAGCCCAGCAGGTCAGGGCCGCAGTGGCCGTAAGCGTGCCACTGCACTCCAGCCTGGCGACAGAGTTAGACTCCAACTCAAAAAAAAAAAAAGGAAAAGACAGAAGGACAGACACAGTGGCTCATGCCTGTCATCTTAGCACTTTGGGAGGCCAAGGCGGGAGGATTGGTTGAGTCCAAAAGTTCAAGATCGGCCTGAGCAATTCAGCAAGACCTTGTTTCTACCAAAAAAAACAAAAAAAAAAATTAAAAATCAGCCAGGTGTGGTGTGTGCACTCGCAGTCTACTCAAGAGGCTAAGGCGGAAGGCTCATCTGAGCACAGGAGGTCAAGGCCACCGTAGCTGTGACTCCACTGCATTTCCAGCCTATGCAACAGAGTGAGACCCTGACTCAAAAAAAAACTTTATCAAAATTTTGGAATAAATAAATAAATCCTACCATGCAAAATACTTACAATGATTTTTTCTTTAAGTCAACATTTCTTTCTTCTGTACAACTACTCTTGGCATTATTCTCCTCACACAGTGCTCTACTTCTAACTTCCAATGAAGGCAAATCTGGAGTGCTTGATTCTGAAGACTCAATTGGTCCTGGCATGGCATCATGTTGCTTACTAAGGAAATGAAAATACATCGGGAAGAAAAAAATTCCTAGTAATATATACTTTTATACTAATTATTTAAAAGATTTTTTTAAATACACAAAAATACCACTTTGGAATAATGCTTCATATGATGGAATAATCAAAACTGTTATGTTGGCTTTTCTATTATGCTTCTTGCATCATGTTATAAAGAACTATACCTTCAGAGAAAGTAGCAGTCACAAGTTTACAGGCCTAGGAAAGAGTTCCAGAAGTTTCAAAATGAAAAATTGTTAAATGAGGTTCACAAATCAAATACATGTATAAAAATCATAGCAATACTTAGGAATTAATTTTCTTAAAATTTTATCTAGGCAGTCCTTGCTTTGCATGGTATTCTGGTTGGTAAGCAAAAACCACATAAAATGAGGACACAGTTCCAATAAGCTCAACTGCAGTTCACACTGTCCTATGCAAAGTGAGAACTACTATATTAAATATTTCAGCTGGCTGGGCGCAATGGCTCACACACTTTGAGAGGCCGAGGTGAGAGTACTGCCTGAGCCCTCGAGTTCGAGATCAGCCTGGGCAGCTTGGTGAGCCCTCATCTCTACAATAAATAAAAAAAAATTAGCCAGGCATGATGGTACATGCCTGTAGTTCCAGCTACTTGGAAGGCTGAGGCAGAAGGATCGCCTGAGGCCAGCAGGTCAAGGCTGCGGTGGCTGTGAGCATGCCACTGCACTCCAGCCTGGGTGAGAGTGAGACTCCAACTCCAAAAAAAAAGAAAATTTCTACTGACAATATAACTGAAGGTCATGCACTATCAAGTACCATTTCAATGCATAATCACATATAGCCATACTTTTTTTTCTACTGGGTGTTTTTCCCCTAACTATATCAACAAGAGTTCTCTATATTTTACTGGCTAGATGTTACACATAAAACCTCTGAATCAGTAACTTGCCCTTTACTTTTTTTTAATGGAGTCTTTGTTAACAAAAGTACCTAATTTTACTGCAGTCAAACTTAGCAATCTTATCTTTTAAAAATAATTTTATTTTTTGCAGAAATGGTGTCTTGTTCTGTTGTACAGGCTGATCTCCAACTCCTGGCTCCAGGTGATCCTCCCTCCTTGGCCTTCCAAAGTGCCATGAGCTACTAAACCAGACCTCAGTCTTATCTTTCAAAGTCTGTGCTTTTTGTGTCTCAATAAATTCTTGACACCACAATTTTTCTATATTTCTTCTAAAAGTTGTAAAGATTTGTTTAATACATGTCTTCTTCAATCCAACAAGAAGTTAGTGGAAGCCGGGCTCGGTGGCTCAGCCTGTCATCCCGCGCCTTTGGGAGGCTGAGGTGAGTGGATTGCCTGAGCCCGCAGGTTCGAGATCCGCCTGGGCAGCAAGACCTCATCTCTACAATAAATCAAAAAATCAGCCGGGCATGGTAGCGCATGCCTGTGATTCCGGCTAC
The DNA here is from genome assembly GCA_027257055.1 of Cephalopachus bancanus. NCBI lineage: Eukaryota > Metazoa > Chordata > Mammalia > Primates > Tarsiidae > Cephalopachus > Cephalopachus bancanus. The sequence goes on along the minus strand of JAPVLO010000112.1, from coordinate 271,294 downwards.
TTGGAAGGCTGAGGCGGAAGGATCGCCGGAGCCCAGCTGGTCGAGGCTGCAGTGGCCAGGAACGGCCACTGCACTCCAGTCTGGGCGACAGTGAGACTCCAAATCAAAAAAAAAAAAAAAGAAAAAAAGTTAATGGATAGGGTAAAATGGGTTCCTATTTTTCAAGCCTCAACACAACCTAATGAATACTTGGCTCGATCTTTGTCCACTGATATCCACAGCTGCCTTTGTCATGTAACAGACTCGTACATGTCTCTTCCTAAACTTTCGCTGAATCAGTTTGTCTATCCCCGTACCCGTACCACAAGCTTTAATTACTCTAGCTTTAAGGTAAGTCTTAATGCATTAAAAAAACCCTGCGGTGTTCTTCAAAACTGACCTTCCACTCTTGACTCTTTGCTCTTGTGTATATGACAATTACCAACTCTCTGTTTTCCAAAACTAATTTAACAGTGATTACAGAATTGTTTTCCCTTAAATTGGAAAAAGTCACGACACGAAAAACACAGACAACAAAAGCAAAATTAGACAAGCAGGGCTCCATCAAACTAAAAAGCTTCTCTGTATAGCAAAGGAAACAATAAGCAGAGTGAAAAGGCAACCCACAGAACGGGAGAAAACATGTGAACCATGTATCTGATAAGGGGTTAATATCTGAAACATATAATACTCACAACTCACAAAAAAAGGAATAACCCAATTTAAAAATGGGCAAAAAAACTTGAATAGACATTTCTCCAAAGAAGAAATAATATAAATGGCTAATAGGTATATGAAAAGATATTTGACCTCACTAATCAATGGGAAAACGCAAATCAAACAACCATGTGATATTACCTTCTACCTGTTAGAATGGTCAATATCATTATTATTTTTTTGGAGTCAGGGTCTCATTCTGTTGCTCAAACTGGAGTGCAGTGGCACAATCATGGTCTCGACCTGCTGGGCTCAGGCTATCCTTCCACCTCAGCCTCCCGAGTAGCTGGGACTACAGATGTGCACCACCACATCTAGCTAACCTTTTGACTTTTTGTAGAGGTAATGTCTCACTATGTTGCCCAGGCTGGTTTCAAACTCCTAGGCTCAAGCAATCCTCCTGAGGATAGCCATTATCAATAAAAGATAACAAGTATAACAAGTATTGGCAAGGATGCAGAAAAACTGGAACTCTTATACAATGTTGGTGGAAATGTGAACTGGTATACTGCTATTGAAAACAGTAGGGAGGCTCCTCAAAAAATGAAAAATAGAAATACCATATTATTCAGTAATTTCACTTCTGGGTATTTATCCAAAAACATTGAAATCAGGATCTCAAAGAGATATTTAACTCCCATGTTCAGTAAAGCATTATTCACAACAGCCAAGAGACAGAATCTGGGCCAGGCATGGTGGATCATGTCTATAATCCCAACATCAGGAGGCTGAGGCAGGAGGACTGCTTGAAGCCAGAAGTTCAAGACCAGCCTGGGCACCACAGCAAGAAAATTAGCCAAGTGTGGTGGTACATGCCTATAGTTCTAGCTACTTAGGAGGCTCTGAGGTGGAAGGCTCTTCTGAGCCCAAGAGGTTGAGGCTATAGTAGTCATGATCATGCCTCTGTACTCCAGCCTGGGCAACAGAGACCCCAGCTCAAAAAAACAAAAAGGAGACAGGATTAACGCAATCGTTCTTCAACCAATGAATGGATAAAGAAAACAGAAAATGCAGCATATACATACAATGGAATATTATTTAGCCATAAAAAAAAAAAGGAAATCGGGTCATATGCTGAGTATAAAACTTGAGGACATTACACAAAGTGAAATAAGCCAGTCACAGAAGGAAAATATGCATGACTCCTCTTATATATACAAGGTATCTAAAGTAGTCAAACTCATAGAAACAGAAAGCTGAGTGGCAGCTGAAGGGGGAGAGGGGAGGAGGAAATAAGAACTGCTGTTCAATGGGTATAGAGTTACAGTCATGTAAGATTTAAAAATTCCAGAGATCCGCTATATAACACTGTTCATAACAGTGTGCAGTACACTTAAAACATGTTGGCAGTAGATCTTATGTGTTTTTAATAATGATAAATAAATAATAAAATTTTAAAGCACACACACACAGCAGGACACACCATCTTCAAACTAATGAAAATCAAAGATAAAAGAGAAAACCACTACAGAAAATGATAAACCTATGCAAACACTAATCAAAAGAAAGCCATGGTGGCAGAGTAAACATCAGAACCAAAAGCAACACCAGGATAGTACACAATGATAAAGGAGATTTCACCAAAAAGATACAACAGTCTTAGACATGCACACACCTAACAGAGCTTCAAATACATGAAGCAGAGCCAAACAGAACTGGAAAATCAGGCAAATCCATAGTTACAGTTGGAAACTTTGACATGTGTCAGTAATCAAGAGAAAATATAGACAAAGCCAGAAAAGACAGAAAATACCTTGATGAAAGGATAGGGTCTGTTCGCTTCTCAGATTTTTCATTGTTGGTAACAACCACAATATCACCAATATTTTGTACGCAGGAAAGCTTCTGTTCCTTACTGCATTCATCTTCATTTACCTCAGTGCTTGTAGGCTGACATTTATCTGTGAAAATAAAATGCATGCTATTCTTAAAAAATGACAGCAGCCGGGATCATTGGCTCAGCCTGTAAGCCCGCACCTTTGGGAGGCTGAGGTGAGTTGATTGCCTGAGCCTGAGGGTTCAAGACCCGCCTGGGCAACTTGACGAGACATCATCTCTACAATAAATCAAAAATGGGCCGGGCGTGGTAGCACGTGCCTGTAGTTCCAGCTACTTGGAAGGCTGAGGCAGAAGGATCACCAGAGCCCAGCAGGTCGAGGCTGCAGTGGCCGGGAGCGGCCACTGCACTCCAGTCTGGGTGACAGAGTGAGACTCCAACTCAAAAATAAATAAATAAATAAAACTTTTTTTAAAATGACAGCAAAAAACATCTATTTTTCTGAAAGCACCAAGGAAGGCCAGGTTCGGTGGCTTAGCCTATGATCTCAGCATTTTGGGAGGCCAAGGAGAGTGGATTGCCTGACCCGCAGGTTCGAGACTAGCCTTGGCAACCTGGCAAGACCTTGTCTCTACAATAAAATAAAAAATAGCTGGGTGTGGTAGCGCATGGCTGTAATTCCGGCTACTCGGAAGGCTAAGGCAGAAGGATCGCTGGAGCCCAGGTCGATGCAGGGGTGGCCGTGAGTGTGTGTGCCACTGCACTCCAGCCTGGGCAAAGGAGTGAGACTCCAACTCAAAAAAACAAAATTAAATTTAAAAAAAAAAAGCACCAAGAAATATACATATAACATTGTCTTTTCCTACAAAACATTAATCCATTCCTATTTGCAAGACATGTATCTTATCTTCAGATAACAGTGAAAATGTAATCAACTTAGATGATCAGCTCAACCTTCCTCGGCAGTTTGTATCATCTTCCTTTTGTTTTACTTAAATTTTAAGTGGTTAAATTGACTTACTTTATATGTCAAGTAAGGAAACTAACAGTGGGTTTGGCTACTCTTTTCCTATTTCAGAAGTGTAATACTTAATAACAAAGTAATAGCTATCATTTACTGAGAACTTGCTAAGTGGCAGGAACTCTTAAATCCATCAGATGCATTATCTCATTTAATACTGGAAACAATTCTATTAAAGATAATATTAACTCCACCATAGAGAAGAACCATCTGAGTTCAGAGATCTTAAGTGACTTTCCCAATACAACAGCAAATAAAAAAGTTAGAATGTAAAGCAGTCTGTTTGATTTCTATAATCTGAATTTTGAATCATTAAGCTAGTCTATTCCACATGTAATGACTGTAATAGTGAGAGAGAAAAGGGTATAACACTGGGATGCCTATAAATCATACTATGTTAACTACCAGAACTCATTTATTAAAATAATACTAGTGAAGCTGCACTACACAAAATGTGAAGTCTACAGAAAGGTTGTTCTGGTTGTTCTGCTACTACCTTTTCCTCTTCTCTTTACTTGATTATTTGCTTTAAATAATCTATATATAGGCTGGGCGCAGTGCCTCATGCTTGTAATCCTAGCACTTTGGAAGGTGGAGGCAAGAGAATTGTCCAAATCCAGGGGTTCGAACCAGCCAGGGCAACTTGGTGAGACCTCATCTCTACAATAAATCAAAAAATTAGCCAGGTATGGTAGTATGCACTTATGTTCCGGATACTAGGAAGACTGAGGCAGAAGGATCACTTGAGCCCAGCTGGTCGAGTCTGCAATGGCCATGAGTGTGCCACTGCACTTCAGCCTGGGCAACAAAGTGAGACTCTAATTCAAAAGAAAAAAAAATCTATATATGAACTCGTAAAGAAAGGCAAGATTCCCCTTATCCTAAACTCTGAGTCCTCCTCCCCTAGCAACTCAGTCAATATGTTTGTATTCTAAAAGTAAAAAAGAAAGTGGAAGAAATATTTATTTTACTAGCTCTTTCACAAAACTAAACAATCCACTGTAGGTTCTCAGAGGTGCTCTATACAGTTATAACATGAAAACTTGTCATTTGTTAACAGATATAAGCAACATATATTTAAATATACATCGGATTTATAATCATTGTTAATGGAAATACACAAGAGGTGATACATTGTAGAAATAAACTTAAAAGACATCTCCTCGCTTTAATTTTGGTTAATTTTTTTAACAATAAATTTCTTTCTGATAATTAAAAATGAAAGGATTTAACACAGTACCATGAGTACAGAACCAACTAATAAGCAATATTAATTGCTGCTATCAAGAAGGAGAGTATTTAAGTTACACACCATATTACTATACATGTCTTCTAAAGTAACATAGAGGCCATTAAAACATGGAAGAAACTTACTCTTGTGTTTTTCTCCTTTAGAAGGGCCCAAATGAACAGTGGCATTTCCTAAAACACCATTTACTTCCTGTTGATCAGCTTCATCTTGATTTTTACTTCTCCTTTTTTTTTGATCTAGGCCTTGTTCTAATACAACCTGTTCTGAATCCTGCCCTGATAAAGTCAGAGACTCTTCTTCTTCCACTGTCTGAGCATCCTTCTGAGATATTTCTGTGTCTGAGATTCTACTACTCACAGACTCATCTGGATCATCATTCGCTCCTTCACAAGCAATTTTTTTCACTGAAAACCAGAGAAATGGTTATAAAGATATAGACAACCTACAGAAAAATGTGTAAAGATAAAGATGATAAATACTACTGTCCTCTGTAGTACTAATCTGTATAAGCAAAAAAATTGACAACAACCTAAAATGACTAATAAGAAATGATTAAATAAGTTATAACACATTCATGCTATAAAAATCCATGCAATCAATAACAAGGTAAGTTTACATGTAGTAATGTGAAAAATTTCAAAACATATTGCTGCATTAAAAACTCAAGTGGGTCTGGGCATGGAGGCTCACACCCATAATCCCAGCACTCTGGGAGGCTGAGGTGAGAGGACTGCCTGAGCCCATGGGTTGGAGATCAGCCTGGGCAACTTGGTGAGACCTCATCTCTACAATAAATCAAAAAACTAGACGGGTGTGGTGGCACATGCCTGTAGTTCCAGCTACTTGGAAGGCTGAGGCAGAAGGATCACCTGAGCCCAGCAGGTCAAGGCTGCCGTGGCTATGAGCAGGCCACTGCACTCCAGCTTGGGTGACAGAGTGAGACTCCAACTAAAAAAAAAAAAAAAAAAATCAAGTGGAGTCAGGCACAGTGGCTCATGCCTATAATCTCAGTACTTTGGCAGGCCGAAGCAAGAGGACTGCCTGGGCTCAGGGGTTCGAGGCCAGCAAGGGTAACTTAGTGAGACCTCGTCTCTACAAAATATCAACAACAAAAAAAAGTCGGGGTATTGGCTCAAGCCTGTAGTCCCAGCGACTAGGGAAGCTGAGGCAGAAGGATCACCTGAGTCCAGAAGGTCGAGGCTGTGGTAGCCATGACCGCACCACTGCATGACAGCCTGGGTGACAGAGATTCTGACTCCAAAACAAACAAAAATTAAAAGTAAAAGCTGTTATTTTTGGCAGATAACTGGTAGAACGAAGAACAACCAACTCTCTACAATTTGGATGCCTTGATGATCTTAACTACCTGCTACATGTGAACTCTCAAAGACCAGAGGGACAATATTATAAGTCTATTATTACTAAACAGTGTAGCACTTTTTCTTTTAAAATCAATACCTTTTAGGCTTTTCTGTGGTTTGGAGGATTTCTTCTCCTTTAAACTCTGGTTTTTAACAGATTTTTGTTTTCTCTTCTCTTCTTCAGCAAGAACTTTCTGAAGCAAATGAGCAAAAAAATCGAAGTCAAAAGGGCGCTTTTCCTCTGTTTAAAAAAAGAAAAAGAACTTTCAAGTTTTTGTTTTTTAAAAAACTATTTCTAGTTTTTTTTTTCTTTTTCTAAAAGTATAACATCAAAAACAAATGGGCTTGTCTATAAGCAGGAAAATGAAAAAATAAGTACATAACAGAACACCACAGCAATAAAAGGAATAAACTAGTTTAAAACCAAAAAAGAACTACTGATTTAAGCAACAATATGGGTGAATCTTAAAAACATGGTCAAAGAAACCACATACAAAAGAATACATACTATATGATTCCATGGATAAGATATTCCAGAACATACTAAACTAATCTATAGCGATTCAAGTAAAAACACTGGTTGCCTTAGGAAGATAGCATTTGATTGACTGGAAAGGGAAATGAGAGACCTTCTAAAGTGATAAATTTGATCTCTCTGTTTTGGGGGGTAGTGGCTATACTGGTATATTCTTTATCAAAATTCAAACTACACTTTGAACTGTGTGTAAATACAAATCAGTATTTTAAATGGCAAAAATGACTAAGAAGTCCTCAAAATACCTATCTACCACCACATGCCCTACCTCTATCACAACCATTTATTTAACTATTTACTCTTCCAAATGCCAGCCAAGTGGGAAGTAGCTGAATACTAATCAGGAACATTCCCACTAAATACACATCAACTGCACTACATCAGCAAAAGCCATCAGGGAACAAACCAGGAATAAATCCAGTACAGGATCAAATCCTTGCCTAAGCACTACATCCAAACTTGTGAATGTGGAGAAAACGGTGCTCTATATACATACCATAAAAATATGGAAGAAACTTACTCTTCTGTTTTTCACCTTCACATAAGCTGAAGATTGGTTAGATTACAAGATGGCCTCCGAAAAAGAGGTATATAGTTAGATACAGTGGCTCTTGCCTATAATTCCAGCACTTTGGGAGGCCAAGCTAAGAGGAATGCTTGAGACCAGGAGTTTGAGACCAGTCTAGACAACACAGCAAGATCTCGGCTTGACAAAAATAAAAAATAAAAAAAATAGCCAGGCAAGGTGGCAATTGCCTGTAGTCCCAGCTACTCAGAGGCAGAGGCAGGATCACCTGAGCCCAGGAGGCAGAGGCTGCAGTGAGCAATTACTGTGCCACTGTACTCCAGACTGGGCAATAAAGTGAGACTCCAGCTCAAAAACAAAAGAGAGAAAAAGGCACTACTAAATAAAAATAGTCTTAGGAAACTAATTCCAAATCTGGGGTCCCTAAAGGCCCTGCTTTACGGATGACCCACAGTGAATCTGTTCTGACACTCCACAACAATGATACTGAAAGACACAGCACTCAAAAGAAGCCATAAAGGATCTCCATCCACATAGTTTCCAGAGAAATTAAAAATATAAGTGTCCCCAAAAAACCCTATGAGAGTTTAACTTTTTTTAAAAATTGCTCAATACAAAGCACCGAAATCAGTGAGGTTTTTTTGTTTTTGTTTTGAAATGGGGTGTTGTTACGTTGCTCAGGGTGGCCTCAAATTCCTGGGCTCAAGAGCTTCTCCCGCTTCAACCTAAGTAGCTGGTATTACAGGCACACAGCACTATGCTCAAAATCAGTGAGTTTTAAAGACAGCTATTAAAATGTTCTTTGAAAAGACTTCACACTCCAAATAGATTTTTTTTTGAGTCGGAGTCTCACTCTGTCGCCCAGGCCGGAATGCAGTGGCACGCTGCTCACAGTCACCACAGCCTCGACCTGTGACCCTTCCGCCTCAGTCTTCCAAGTAGCTAGAACTACAGGCGTGTGCCACCACAGCCGGTTAATATTTTTATTTATTGTAGAGACAAGGTCTCGCCATGTTGCCCAGACTGGTCTCAAACCAGCAAGCTCAGGCAATCCTCTGGCATCCACCTCCCAAAGTGCTGGGATTACAGGCATGAGCCACTCCACCAGGTTTCTTTTTTTTTTTTTTTTTTGAGTCAAAGTCTCACTGTTGCCCAGGCTAGAGTGCAGTGGCATGCTCACAGCTACCACAGCCTCAATCTGCTGGGCTCAGGCGATCCTTCTACTCCAGCCTTCCAAGTAGCTGGGATCACAGGCACACAACACCACACCCGGCTAATTTTTTGATTTATTGTAGAGATGAGGTCCCGCCATGTTGCCCAGGCTAGTCTCGAAGTCCTGGGCTCAGGCAATCCTCCTGCCTCCACATCCCAAAATGCTGGGATTACAGAAGTGAGTCACTGCACCTGGCTTGTTTTATTTTCTGATTATAATGTGTAAACCTAATGAAAAGTTTCAGGACCACTTCTCTAACATGGAGTGGGTTGAGGCCCACAGTATTTCAGATCTTCTAGGAGCCATTTCTGGAAGTGGTCTCACTGAAGATCCAATACAACATTGGGTGTAGGTTCTACCCACCTACCTCAGTGTCTACTCATAAAATAAATGTACATGCTACACAACCTAAATTCTTGCTATATTTGGATTTTTTTCTAAAATTAGCACTATGGCTAATCTTATAGCTAAATGGACACTGAATATACTTATTAATCATAAATTACTGATTATTATAGCTCCATGAAAAACACATTTCCTCCAAACAAAGAATACAGGAACTACCTAATTTTTTTTTTTTTTTTTTTTTTTTTTGAGTTGGAGTCTCACTCTGTCGCCAGGCTAGAGGGCAGTAGCATGTTCACAGCCACCACAGCCTCAACCTGCCTCAGCTTCCAAGTAGCTGAACTACAGGCATGTGCCACCACGCCCGGCTAATTTTTTTGATTTATTGTAGAGATGAGTTCTCACCAAGCTGCCCAGGCTGGTCTCGAACCCGTGGGCTCAGACAATCCTCTCACCTCAGTCTCCCAAAGTGCTGGGATTATAGGCATGAGCCACCTTCCCAGGCCAGGAACTATTTTAAACAGTAAATTTAATTACACCTCATTACAGATCCCTTGATGTCTTTCTCTAGACTTAAAAATAAGAAAAAGTTGGCCAGGCATGATGGCTCATGCCTATAATCCCAGCACTTTGGGAGGCAGAGGTGAGATGATTGCCTGAGCCCACAGGTTCAAGACCAGCTTGGGAAATATGGAGAGATCTCATATCTACAATAAATCAAAACAACTAGCCAGGCATGGTGGTACATGCCTGTAGTCCCAGTTACTTGGAAGGCTAAAGCGGAAGGATCGCCTAAGCCCAGCAGATCAAGGCTGCGTTGGCCATGAGTATGCCACTGCACTCCAGTCTGAGCAAACGAGACCCCAACTCAAAAAAAAAAAAAAAAGTTAATTTTAATGAAGACATTAGAAGCTGAAATATATCTATCATTCCTTTAAATCATATCTAAATTCAAATGCTACCTCTTTAGACAGATCTTTCCTGATGACCCAATCCAAACATGTATCCCCCCAACTCCCTCTATTTTCTTCTTCTTCGACATTAATCATCTAAAATTGTGTTAACCAACTATATTTCTTCCCTCATCCAATTAGACTTAAGAATTTTCATCTGCCATGTTCATCAGTATATCCTTGATATCAAAAATAGAACAGTAACTAGCATTCAGTAGGTGATCAGTGTTGCTGACTGAATGACTGACTACTGGAAATAAACATCTATAGTACTCTATCTTTCAGAAATAATTATCTCCTTGACTACAGTTCCTTTAGAATAAAGAATATTTAGAAGTGGTACCATCGGTCCCTCTATAACCTCTTGGACTTAGAATTAGAACTGTTTACTTGTATCTAGCTGTGTTAACTAATCCTTTACCTATAGATTTGTAGCAACTGCCAGACCCATACTGCTAAATAGAAAATTTTGCAGTCATATTCTAGCTATGCCAACACAGGAACAAAACAAATTTAAAATGCACTGAAGCCAAAGACAAAAGATTGGTTCTTTTTTTTTTTCTTCTTTTTTTTTTCGAGTTGGAGTCTCACTCTGTCACTCAGACTGGAGTGCAGTGGCCATTCCCAGCCACTGCAGCCTCGACCTGCTGGGCTCCAGAGATCCTTCTGCCTCAGCCTTCCAAGTAGCTGGAACTACAGGTGCATGCTACCACGCTCAGCTAGTTTTTGATTTATTGTAGAGATAAGGTCTCACCAAGTTGCCCAGGTGGGTCTCGAACCCTTGGGCTCAGGCAATCCACTCACCTCGGCCTCCCAAAGCACGGGATTACAGGCTGAGTCACCATGCCCGGCCAAGATTGGTTCTTTTTTAGGCTCTTCAAGTAATACTTTGTAAAAGAGGTCTTGATACTTACGGAATGCTTTGTCTATTCTCCATCCATTTGTTTTCTCTTCACGTTTAAATTTATTCTGTTAACAACAACAAAAAAAACCCATTAAACAAGATTTTTTAAAAACAATAAACATTGACCATCTAACTGGCGCTCATTTGACCCTTGTCCTGCCAGAAAAAAACAAAAAACAACAGTAAACATTAAAATGAAACTCTTATGAATAACATACTATTCTCTACTAAATATGTCTTTGCCAACAGGCAAGTTAAACCTTTAGCTTTTTAAAAATAAAGAGGAAAGATTTTCACTGAGCTTCCTGATGCTCATTATTTACAGTAAGAATCAGCAATGGAAGCTGGATTTACAGAAGACACAAAAAAATAAAGTCAAACATGGAAGCAGATCAAACCTATAATCAATTAAGCTAACTAGTATTAACGTTTAAAGAATTAAATACTCATATCGAGTTAAACGTCTCACATTATTGTTCTAATTATGTTTCCAGTGGCATGGAAGAGAGACAGTAGAGAAATAACTAAGCAAAATTTTGAAGCAGGCCAAGATGACCTTGAGAACCTTCTCTACATTAAGACACATTTCCTCATGCTTTTCTCAACACCAAAGATCTCCCTCCTTAGTTTCACAACAGATGACCTCCATTAAGATGCAGATGCTAAGGCTTAAGGTGCAATCCATCCTAAGGTTACAGGAAAGACTGAGGGCATAAGTCTATGTCTGAGAATGTCTAATCATGGACACACAATCTCAGAGGAGAAAAAGTCAGCCAAGATGATCTACAAGCTTCAATTAAAAACACAAAATAAAACTTTTTATTGCAAAAAATATACAGACAGAGAAAACACACAAAACAAAGGAAATGCTTCATGGTCCCTCTCCTCCCTTCAAAAGAACTTAACCACTAATCTGACTTTGAAAGCAATCACTCTCTCGTATGTCTTTATTGTTTATGACCCAAGTGTGCATCCTTAGGCGCTACAGTTTAGTCTTGCTCATATTTTTAAAATTTGATATACCTTTAATATCTTTTAATCTTCAGGTTACCCTCTTTTCCATTCTTTATTTTTCAACATGACAAGTTTGCCATGTGATACAGAATTTTCAAGGATGATCGTGTTTCTGCCTTAAAAGATCATACTGTTCTTTAAAAATTTCCTCAAAAGTTAACAAAAGTTATCTCCACAGAAAGTGGCAGGTTATAATCATTAAATTAGATGTCCTGAGAGAATGTTAAAGGCTTCAGGCATTATTCAATTCTAAAACACTGCTACATCATATTTTCCCTATTTAGCAATATAAGTCAGAACAATGTAAAGCTTTTATGAAGAATATATATTGGTCAATGATTTCACAGGCAGGAATCATTATAGGCCAAATTCCAAGATCATAATATAAATTCCCTAATTTCCACTTCTGGCCCTGAGAAAGTAAGTGGTTATGGACATGTCCCACACATCCAACTCCACCATAAATAATCTTCATACTAAACAAAATGTATGCATCTATTTTCAAGCACTGGATAACAGAGCAAGACCACAATCCCGAAGAAAAGACGGACCCAATTCTTTGCTTATACTCAAATTTTTTTGAGTTGGAGTCTCACTCCATCGCCGAAGAGGGAGTGCAGTGGCACGCTCACAGCCACCCCAGTGTCGACCTGCTGGGCTCCAGCGATCCTTCTGCCTCATACTTCCAAGTAGCCGGAACTACAGGCGGGCACTACCACGCCCGGCTAATTTTTTTATTTATTGTAGAGACGAGGTTTCACCATGTTGCCTAGGCTGGTCTCGTAATCCTCTCACCTCAACCTCCCAAAGTGCTAGGATTACAGGCTTGAGTCATCTTGCCCAGTCTTATGCTCAATTTTCTAACCAAGGAAAGGAGGTAAAGGCCAAACAGAACACGGCAATCCAACTGAGCTAGGGAGGTAGAGAATCTTCAGGAGCATGGTTCTAGAAAGGAACTGTGTAGAGGGGAACCTCAACAGCCTGGTGGAAATGCCCCATGGGTCCTTGGCCTAAGTATGGGTTGCACATATCCAGATCATAAGGCCTAAAAGACAGAAGCGGCTATAGGAATGAGAGCAGAAGGAAGATACTAAAGTTATATAACACGGCAAGATGATAGACTCTGGCCCATCCTAATGGAAAGACCTCGTTAACATTTTCCTTTTTCATATATACTTTATCTGTATTTATCTTTGTTCCTAGGTTTTCTAATGCTAAATCATTTCTTTTTCCTTAGTTCTAAACCCTAACGATTATTTACTTTTTATTTATTTATTTATTTTTTAGAGACAGAGTCTTGCTATGTTGCCCAGGGTAGTGTGGAACTCCTGGACTCAAGCAAATCCTTCCACCTGGCCTCCCAAAGTGCTGGGATTACAGACATGAGCCACTAAGCCAGGCCTAATGTTATTTCTTAAAAAATAATGAGATACGGAGTAAAATGACACTTTTGGGATAATGTTTAATGATAATTAAAATAGCTCTTTCTGGGGAAAAAAAGGCATAGATTTTTTAAAAAAGCATGGTCCTCCATTTGGCATCAATACTAAAAAATTGGAACAATACAAAGATGAGCCTGCCCCTGTGCAAAGTTAAAAAAAAAAAAAAAAAGCATGACCCAACTATATGCAGTCTATAAAATGCCTACTTAAAATATAAAGACACAGACAGGTTAAAGCAAAAGAGTACATACACACAAAAATGGAGGAGTCAGGCACAGTAACATGCACCTCAGCTAACTGGGAGGCTGAGGCCAAAAACCTGCTTGAGCCCAGGAGTTTGAGGATGCAGTGTGCTATGACTGCACCTGTGAAAAACCACTGTACTCCAACCCAATCAACACAGCAAGACCCCACTTCAAAATAAATAAAAATAAACACGTCCTAATGATGAAAGGATCAATTATCTGCATCTTAAATGTAAATACATTGAACAAAAGAGCTTCAAACTACATGAAGTAAAAATTTATAGATCTAGGCCAGACATAGTAAGTCATGCCTATAATTCCAACACTTTGGGAGACTGAGAAGAGGATCTCTGGAGGCCAGGCGGAAGTTTTGAGACTAGCCTGGGCAAAATAGTGAGACTCTGTCTCTCCAAAAAAAAAAATTAACAGGGCCTGGTAGCCAGCACCTACAGCCCTAGCTCTTTGGAGGGTTAAGATGGAAGGATCACGCTGGGCTCAGTGGCTCAGACTATAAATCCCAGCACTCTGGAAGCACTTTCCCCCCAGTCTAATTCTAGGGGGGAAAAGAAATCTGTCTTTTCTAATGGCTCCTTTTATTTATGTAATGAAACTGAGAGGGATGGGAAATGAAGGAAAAAGCCCACAGTTGGGTAAACATCTCACTACGAATTGAGAATGCATTATGGCAAAATAGCATGAGAGCACTCAAATGCACTCCAACCCAGAAAACTTGTAAAAAGTTTCTCAGCAAAGAAACTTAAAAAACAGAGAAAGCTCATTCTTCTGTTAATAGTGCCACACTGATTTGTTAATAGTCCCACTGAGTTAAGGTGGCCTAGGAAAGCAATACTTAGATCAGATAAGTACTAAATAAACTCAAAATTCTTCTCTTCATGCGTTCCTAGGAAATTCTGAAGGGAGATTTCGTGTTCAAAAAGCTATAAGCAACCTAAGTATTCTGGTAGATTTACTTTTCCTCTTCATTATCTAACTCTTCTTTTATCTTAGTTTCAGTACCTTTTTGGTATCCCTCAAATTCATTTTCGATGTGGACAATATAAGTAAAAAAATATACTAAAATTAAGGAGATTTGTACCCATAGCAAAACTGAGAAATATTACACTGCATTACTTTTCAAGCAGTAAAGAAGGATAAATGAAACACAAACATAATACTGAAAAAAGATGCACTGAGATTTAAACCAAAAGAAAAAAAATGACAACATTTGTAATTTTTGGTCTCTTTCCAATAAACAAATATGACAGTATACTTTACCTTAATTTCTATTCTTGCTCTGTGAGGAAAAAGTTGTCCAATCATAGAGAAGTCAGTTCCTACCATGCTGATGGCTAAAAAAAACATATCTGTTTCTGTAAAAATAAAAGATTTAGAATGACTGCAAATTAATCTTCTCGATAAATCAGAAAAAAGAAATCTTAGATATATATTCTGAGTTAAAAATAAGTCTGATATTTGACACAATGGCTCAAGCCTGCAATCCCAGAACTTTGGGAGGCTAAGGTGAGAGGATTGCCTGAGACCAGGGGTTCGAGGCCAGACAGGGCAACTTAGCGAGACCTTGTCTCTACAATAAATTGAAAAATTAACTGGATGTGGTGGTCCACCCACTTAGAGGGCTAAAGCGGAAGGATCACCTGTGCAACAGAGTGAGACTCCAACTAAAAAAGGAAAAAAAAAAAGAAGTTGACACAGGCCAGGCATGGTGGCTCATGCCTGTGATCCCAGCACTTTAGGAGGCAGATGCAAAAGGATTACCTGAGCCCAAGGGTTCAAGATCAGTCTGGGTAACATGGGAGACCTAGTCTCTACAGTAAATCAAAAAAATGAGCCAAGTGTAGTGGTACACTCTCGTAGTTCCAGCTACTTGGAAGGCGGAGGTGGAAGGATCGTCTGAGCCCAGCAGGTCAAGGCTGCGGTGGACGTGAGCGTGGCACTGCACTCCAGCCTGCTCAATAGTGAGACTCTGACTCAAAAAAAAAAAGTCTGACAGTACTTAATTTTACTGGAAAGATCCTCACAGAATATCTAAAAATGCCTTCTTTAAATTTTTTTTTTAATGCAGTATAAGAAATGTGCATGCTTATAGCAAAGCAGCTGGAATCAAAATATTTTTTAAAAAGGCATTTTGCCTATCTTGGTCTCATTCAAAGTTATTTATTTTTTTCTATACTGTCAGTCATAGCCAGTATAAGGTTACACGATGCAAGCAACTAATACATACTAAGTAGTATTAAAGAAAGTAGAGTCAGGTATGGTGGCTCGCACCTGTAATCCCAGCACTTTGAGAGGCTGAGGTGACAGATCACTTGAGTTCAGGAGTTTGAGACTAGCTAGGGTAATACAGTGAGATCTTATCCCTACAAAAAATCAAAAATTAGCTGGTTATAGTAGAGCATGCCATAGTCCTAGCTACTCAGGAGGCTGAGGTGGGAGGATCACTCAAGCCTAGGAGTCTGAGGCTGCAGTGAGTCATCACCATCAAAAGAATAAAGAAAGTGCTAGAAAAATACATGAGAAATTGTTAATACAAGTTACTTCAGGGAGGGGCGCAGTGGCTCATGCCCAGGACTTTGGGTGGTGGAGGCAAGATAACTGCCTGATCAAGACCAGCCTAGGAAACTTGGCAAGACCTCGTCTCTCCAATTTAAAAAGAAAAATCTAGCCAGGCATGATGGTGTACACCTGTAGTTCCAGGTACTTGGAAGGCTGGGGTGGAAAGATCATCTGAGTCCAGCAGGTCAAGGCTGCAGTACCCATGATTGCAGCACTGCACTCCAGCCTGGGCAACAGAGTGAAACTCGGACCCCCAAAAAAAGAAGTTATCTCAGGAGAGTGGGAACGGGGAAGTCAGCGAAGAGAAATACAGAATCTCTCTTTTCATTCTATATTCTACTGTGTTTACATTTTTTCCCAAAACAAACTTGCTTTTTAAAGTAAAAAGTAAATAATAAGCACCACCATGCAACATACAGTGTACTTTTTTTAACAGCATAATTTTTACCTATAGAAACTTTTTACATAATACTATGTGAGATAAAACATTTTGAGTGTCAGAAATATTGCACTGTTAATTTGCACTTCAATGGTATTGTCGTACAAGGATTTTACAGAGACGAAAATTTCAGACAAAATGACTATAAACCGCATTCGTTAAAAGATTTCTAAGAGCCGGGCTTGGTGGTTCAGCCTGTAATCCCGCACCTTTGGGAGGCTGAGGTGAGTGGATTGCCTGAGCCCACGGGTTCGAGACCCACCTGGGCAGCGAGACCTCATCTCTACAATAAATCAAAAAATCAGGTGGGCGTGGTAGCGCATGCCTGTAATTCCGGCTACTTGGAAGGCTGAGGCGGAAGGATCGCCAGAGCCCAGCAGTTCGAGGCTGCGGTGGCCAGAAGCGGCCACTGCACTCCAGTCTGGGCGACAGAGTGAGACTCCAACTCAAAAAAAAAAGATTTCTAAGATGAAGTCAGAGATACAGTTCCACAGAGGGGTAGTGGGAGGTGCCAGTAAAATCAGCCTGAGAGAAAACAACATGGTCATTTGCATTTTCTTTACTTAGGGAGACCTGATTTAATTCCGAAATATTAATTCAGAAATATAAGTTCACTTCATTTCATATAAATAACTTACATACTTCTAAATGAAAGTCAGTTACCTTTATTTGACCAAGGTTTAGAGTAATAGTTTTTCCTAAAACTGGAATACGTAGTTGTAGAACCACGCTCAAATATGGGGTCATTTTCTTCAACAACACAGGGGCCTTTTGTTCGTAAAACTTCTACAGTTAAACTGAAAGAAACACATTTTCAAATAGAGTAACACTAAAAACAAGTAAGGAAAAAATAAATGAGATTTAAATAATTAAATGGCAGTCTTATTAAAGGTATAATAATACATGTTTGAAATATGGGTATTTTCCAAGCATCTGCTAATTTTTATTTAAAATGTGACTCCTAGGGTAGAAATAAGTGCCAACTGATTTCCAAAATCTGTAACAGCAATATTTACAAAACAGCTTTGGGCCACCTAAAAAAGTTATTTTTATCAACTTCTGTATGCCTCTTATACTCAATGCATATTACAGTGCTAGGCCCAATGGAAAGATTTAGAAATATAAGCATTGCTTTATATTTATATTTAGGTATGTATATTTTACATTTCTGCAGAGAAAGCAGCTAAATATGCTTTTAACTAGTCAATGACCACTAAAATCATCATCACAAATTAAAGGGAAACAGCATGCAAAAATAATTAGCAGTATTACATTTTCGCTTAATTATAAAATGTAAATGCTATTATTTTTCTCCTAAATAAACTGCCAAAATTTTCCATTGCTCTTTTTTATTTACTTACTAAGTTATCCTAAATAATACACTTAAGGCAACTAAATTCCACAATGCCAAACATGAGAAATTTAGTATAATAACTGAGAAACCAGATGGTGAATTAAGCCTCACCATAACAAAAATCATAAAATGTGTTAAGCCTGGGTCTCATTGCATATCCATTAGCTAACCACACACCAGAATATGATGTTAGTTAATAATATGAAAACTCAAATACTGACTTCAAGACTGAGTCAATCTTAGAAATCTAGCCTCTGTGGAAAACAGCATGTGGTTAGTTCAGCAGCTCGACTCAATTGCCAGTAAAGTTAGTAAACAACGGTGTTAGGTTAATGGATGTCAGCGCGGCAGTACTATCTTCTCAAACAAAACACAGCATTATCAAAATTGCTAAAAATTATAATTAATCTAACCCATCTTTCTATTTGCAATATTCATTATGTAAATATTAACAGCAGGGTCGAAATGACAATGACAGAGAAAAAGGATCTCTCTCAATAGACCAAGCATGCTTGTTCTCATAAAACCACGCTCTCTTGCTCTTTCTAAACCAACCTTTCTTCATCCAAAATAATAGAACCGTCTTCTGCCACTTTTACTCGAGGAACAAGTAAGGGCCCATCATCTCTTTCTTCTTCCATTTCTTCATTATCTTCAGCATCAGGAGTACTCTTACTCTCCTGCCTATCAAATATAAGATAGGTTAATTCATATTTCCTTAAGAAGTGTTTCCTGAATATTACACACTTTATTTTTTTTTTTTTTGAGTTGGAGTCTCACTCTGTCACCCAGTAGCCACTCCTGGCCACCGCAGTCTCGACCTGCTGCGCTCCAGCGATCCTTCCGCCTCAGCCTTCCAAGCAGCTGGAACTACAGGCACACGCTACCACACCCAGCTAATTTTTGATTTATTGTAGAGATGAAGTCTCGCCAAATTGCCCAGGTGGGTCTCGAACCCGCGGGCTCAGGCAATCCACTCACCTCGGCCTCCCAAAGGCACAGGATTACAGGCTGAGCCACCGAGCCCAGTTCAGTGTACACACATTCAAAGTCAACCTTCTAGCTACATCCACTTTGCCCCAGAACCTAACTGAAAACACTGTGTTAGTGAAGATGTAATTATAGGATTTTCTCAAATTTTATCTGGAAGTATTTAGTAAGAAGCCTTTACTCTCTTTTAATATAAAAGGAAATAAATGCTCATTTTCTCTATCTCAATACAATATCAGAATAAGCCATCTACTTTTTAATGAATTAACAACAATAATCCAACAGGTAAGGTGATTCCTGCTGTCCCAGCTACTCGGGAGGCTGAGGCATGATTGCTTGAGCCCACGAGTTTGAGGGTACAGTGAGCTATGATGGCACCATTGTACTCCAGCCTGGGCAACAGAGCAAGAGTCTAATTTAATAATAATCATCACCACCATCCCTATAGTCAAATAGCATTAGTTTCCAGATCATTTTATTAACTCATCAGAATAATCCTTCAGGGTTACTATATTCGCACCCATTTTTTTTTTTTTTTAATTGGAGTCTCACTCTGTTGCCCAGATTGGAGTGCAGTGGCTGCTCCCAGCCACCGCAGCCTCAACCTGCTGGGCTCCGGCGATCCTTCCGCCTTAGCCTTCCAAGTAGCCGGAATTACAGGCGCGCACTACCACGCCCGCTGATTTTTTGATTTATTGTAGAGATGAGGTCTCGCTGCCCAGGCGGGTCTCGAACCCGCGGGCTCAGGCAATCCACTCACCTCAGCCTCCCAAAGGCGCGGGATTACAGGCTGAGCCACCAAGCCCAGCTTATTCACATCCATTTTAACCTCACAGATTAGGATAGAGTAAGAAGTCAAACACAGTTTTACAAATAATGACTCCAAATCTCACTGTCTACTACACTGTCTTCTCAAGATTATATTGAAACAAATATAACCTATAAGCCTGAAAAGCATAATTTACTTTTAAAGCTTCAGAGTTCTACTTTAAAACAACGTGGAAAGCCGGGCTCGGTGTCTAAACCTGTAATCCCGCACCTTTGGGAGGCTGAGGTGAGTGGATTGCCTGAGCCCGCGGGTTCGAGACCCGCCCGGGCAGCAAGACCTCATCTATACAATAAATCAAAAAATCAGCCGGGCGTGGTAGCGCGCGCCTGTAATTCCAGCTACTCGGAAGGCTGAGGCAGAAGGATCACCGGAGCCCAGCAGGTCGAGGCTGCGGTGGCCGGAAGCGGCCACTTCACTCCAGTCTGGGCGACAGAGTGAGACTCCAACTGAAAAAAAAAAAAAAAAACAACGTGGAGCCCAGAAAAAGTCGTAATCATTAATAAAAGCTTGAAGTGACAACTAGAAAACTCCCAATGTTTCTGCTAATTTCCCACCACCTCCCACGTTCAATTACAGGGCTACAATAACTTCCTTAAAAGTCTGTTGGTCAGCCTGTAATCCCACGCCTTGGGAGGCTGAGGTGAGTGGATTGCCTTGAGCCCACGGGTTCAAGACCCGCCTGGGCAACTTGGCGAGACCTCATCTCTACAATAAATCAAAAATCAGCCAGACGTGGTAGCGTGCGCCTGTAGTTCCAGCTACTTGGAAGGCTGAGGCGGCAGGATCGCCGGAGTCCAGCAGGTCGAGGCTGCGGTGGCCGGGAGCGGCCACTGCACTCCAGTCTGGGCGACAGAGTGAGACTCCGACTCAAAAAAAAAAAAAGTCTGTTGGTAAGATTTTCTGGGACTAAGTTAACATGTAACAATTATGAACATGGAAGGCAAACAGCTTGTACAAAAAATAGACTATATCTAGTGGCATCAAAGCTAGAGTTACTGTAAGACAGTGTATGAACCATGCTACCTTGTTGTACAAAAGAAGAAAAGATGTACATGTTTGTTTGGACATGCACAGACTAGAACTGGAATGATAAATTAAAAACTTGGTAACATTTGTTGCCTACAGGGAAGGAAACTAAAGGCAGAAAAGCAAAAGCTGGAAGACTTCTCAGTATTCTCTTTTGTTCCCCTTGAATTTTATACCATGTGAATATATTGTTATCCTAAAACAAAACAAAATGATTATTATTTTTTTTTTGAGTTGGAGTCTCACTCTGTCACCCAGGCTGGAGCAGTCACCACAGCCTCGACCCGCTGGGCTCCGGTGATCCTTCCGCCTCAGCCTTCCAAGTAGCCGGAATTCCAGGCGCGCGCTACCATACCCGGTTGATTTTTTGATTTATTGTAGAGATGAGGTCTCGCCAAGTTGCCCAGGCAGGTCTCGAACCCGCGGGCTCAGGCAATCAACTCACCTCAGCCTCCCAAAGTGTGGGATTACAGGCTGAGCCACCGAGCCCGGCTGAAACAAAATTTTTTGAGTCAGGGTTTACTCTGTCACCCAGGCTGGAGTGCAGTGGTATAATCATGGCTCACTGCAGCCTCAAACTCCTGAACTCAAGCAATCATCCCACTTTAGCCTCCTCAGTAGCTAAGACTACAGGCATGCACCAACATACCCAGCTAAAAAATTCTTAATTCTAAAAGCTTTAACTAAAAATCATATTAGCCAGTTATATATGTAAAGTACAAACAGTGTAAAGCTTTCATAGATTTAAATAGGGTGGTAGCTTTTATTCTTAAGTGAGTCTATTTTAAAACTCCAGATGTAATTTGACTCTATCAGGAAGCACTATTTGATTTCTTTTTTTGTTTTAATATACTCACTAAAAAAATATTTAAGCCGGGCTCGGTGGCTCAGCCTGTAATCCCGTGCCTTTGGGAGGCTGAGGTGAGTGGATTGCCTGAGCCCGTGGGTTCGAGACCCGCCTGGGCAGTGAGACCTCATCTCTACAATAAATCAAAAAATCAGCCGGGCATGGTAGCGCATACCTGTAATTCCAGCTACTTGGAAGGCTGAGGCAGAAGGATCGCCGGAGCCCAGCAGATCAAGGCTGTGGTGGCCGGGAGCGGCCACTGCAGTCCAGTTCGGGTGACAGAGTGAGACTCCAACTCAAAAAAATAAAAATAAAAAAAATTTTTTTAAAATAAAAAGATGAGATGCTTACTCTCTTGTCTGGACTGAAGTCAATGGTTTTTCAGTTTTCTTTTCTTGTTCCAACGAAGACCTATCCAACAAATAACAGAACACATTTTAATAAATTATTAATGTACATCTTGTCAATTCTATCTGTAGATAGAAACAAATTATTCTAACTTCTATTTCGTTAACATACCATAGCATTTCACTAATGATGATGCATTACAACAAACAATTTTTCAGTTAGAAACCTGTTATGTATAAATAATTTGTTAGGCCCTAAGTAGAGAATGCTCTTACCCTATAACTCCTCAGTGAAAGGAGGCTCCCAGTCTCGAAGCATGAAGCGACCTAGGTGGCTTGTCTCCAACTCAAATGTCAAACTCAAAACCTAGGATTCTGGCCTGCCCTTCAATGGGGCCAAAGACCTGATGAACCTGAAAAAGGTCTATGCTGAAGTATATGACACTACTTCTAACTCCACCAACTAAACCATCAACAACACAATACTGATTTGCATGAGTTAGATAAGTTGAGATGGAACTCATAAAATCCAATTCCCAGGCCTGCAAAGCTAAAGACAAGAAGAGGGACTTTCCATGGTGGTAATAACTTTCTTGGCCACCCTAATCCCATTACCTGGAACTCTGCTTAGCATTTAGATGAATGCTCAATGGGTATTACCATTATTATTACCAAAAAAATCCTATTTATTTATCTGTTGATTTATTTTTATGGCCAAGGGAATTTTTTTTTTTTTTTTTAGTTGGAGTCTCACACTGCTGCCCAAGCTGGAGTGCAGTGGCACGCTCACGGCCACTGCAGCTTCTACCTGCTGGGTTCAGGTGATCCTTCTGTCTCAGCCTTCCAAGTAGCTGGAACTACACACACACACCACCACATCTAATTTTGTGATTTATTGTAGAGACGAAGTCTCACCAAGTTGTCCAGGCTGATCTCAAACCTGTGGGCTCAGGCACTCCTCTCACCTAGGCCTCCCAAAGTGCTAGGATTATAGGCGTGTGCCACTGCGCCTGGCCCAGTCAAGGGAATTTTAAACAGAATTGTCTGCACATGTTTAGAATATGTGTCTGTATATTCCTGCAAAGCAGCATGTCCCTTGAAGGCAGAGGACTGACCACGGAATGTCCTGCACATAAAAGTGCTCCATGACTATTTGCTGTTGATGAATAGACTATCGGTACTCAAAGCTGCTAACTTGTGAAAGAGGAGACTTTCACAAGTTTTTTTATAAACTTTCTGCCTCTCAACACCCCAGACTAACTTTGATAAAGAAGCTTTGTTCTTGGAGGATTTTTTAATCAAATAGTCACAGTATTCATTAAGACTTAGGGCTGGCCAGGCTCGGTGGCTCAGCCTGTAATCCCGTGCCTTGGGAGGCCGAGGTGAGTGGACTGCCTGAGCCCATGGGTTCGAGACCCGCCTGGGCAACTTGGCGAGACCTCATCTCTACAATAAATCAAAAAAGATTAGCCGGGCCTGAGAGCGCGCACCTGTAGTTCCAGCTACTCGGAAGGCGGAGGCGGAAGGATCGCCGGAGCCCAGCGCGTCGAGGCTGCAGTGACCGGGAGCGGCCACTGCATTCCAGTCTGGGCGACAGAGTGAGACTTCAACTCAAAAAAAAAAAAAAAAAAAAAAGACTTAGGGCTTCTCGATAGTTCACGCCTATAATTCCAGCACTTCAGGAGGCAGAGACGAGAGGACTTCCCAAGCCCATGGGCTCAAAACCAACCTGAGCCACGTGGCGAGACCTCGTCTCCACAATAAGTAAAAGAAATTAACTGGACATGATGGCGCATGCCTGTAGCTCCAGCCACTCGGAAGGCTGAGGCAGAAGGGTCACCTAAGTCCAGGCCGAGGCCGCGGTGGCCACAGCGCTGCACTGCACTCCAGCCCGGGCGGCAGAGTCGGGCTCTGACTCAAGAACAGGCTTAGGGACCGACAATCGGACCACCTGCTCGGACCGGGCCTGGTCTTGACTGCACGAGAGGCGCTCAGGTGGCTGTGCCGCCTCTCGGTGACTGGCACAGCAAAGGAAGTCTGCTTGGAAAACCAGAGATAAAGGGCGTCATTTACCATCCCCCGAAAGCAGTCCCCTAAAAACTACTAATTTTTGTTATAAAGCTCTATCTAAAAAACATCGACTATGTTACAAATTTTGTCGACGTGCCTTTGGAAATCATTGAACGGCACTCTAAAACTGACATCTAAACCACTACAAGCCGGGAGCGGTGGCTCATGCCTGTAACCCCAGTACTTTGGGAGGCTGAGGTGAGAGGATAGCCTGAGTCCAGGGAATCGAGATCAGCCTGGGCAAAATGGCGAGACCTCGTCTCTACAATAAACGAAAAAATTAGCAGGGCGTGGTGGTGCGTTCCTGTGGTTCCAGCTACTTGGAAGACTGAGCCCAGTAGGTTGAGGCTGCAGTGGCCGTGAGCATGTCACTACACTCCAGCCTGGGTAACAGAATGAGAATTCAACAAAAAACTAAAAACTAAAACTAAAAATAAATAAATTGTTACATGCCCAAAGAAAGTCAAACAAATAAATTTTACTTACGTCATTGGATTGTTATCTGGAAGGTAATATATGAAGTCTCTCATTGTCATTTTTGAACGATCTGGTGGCCTCTGACTTTCATTTATAGCATATTTGTTTTTCCATTGTTTCTATATATACAAACACATACACAGATGCACTTTTATTTTATAAGTACGAAAGAATTTCATACATATTATATTCAAATACATAGGTCCACTGTTACCCTCATCGCGAGTGCTTTCATATTACCCCTACCCTAATTATACAATTTTATAAACTAAATATTTAAAATTGTAGCACACTATCCTTGTGTTTAGTTTTTACTTTATTTTATTTTTTATTTTTTGAGTCAGAGTCTCACTCTGTCACCCAGGCTGGAGTGCAGTGGCATGCTCATGGCCATAGCAGCCTCGACCCGCTAAACTCAGGTGATCCTTTTGCCCCAGCCTTCCAAGTAGCTGGAACCACAGGCATGCGCCTCCATGCCAAGCTAATTTTTTTTATTTACTGTAGAGATGAGGTCTCGCCATGTTGCTCAGGCTGGTCTCGAACCCCGGAGCTCAGGCAATTCTCTCACCTCTGCCTCCCAAAGTACCGGGATTATAGGCATGAGCTACTATGCCCGGCTTTGTTTTTAGTTTTCAAAAATTAAAGTGGGGCCAGGCATGGTGGCTCATGTCTGTAATACCAAAACTTTGGGAGGCCGAGGTGAGAGGATTGCCTGAGCCCACGGGTTCAAGACCAGCCAGGGCAACTTGGTGAGAGCTCAGCTCTACAATAAATCAAAAATTTAGCTGGACGTTGTGATGCACACCTGTAGTTACAGCTACTTGGAGGCTAAAGCAGAAGGATCGCCTGAGTCCAGCAGGTCAAGGCTGGGGTGGCCGTAAGCGTGCCACTGCACTCCAGCCTGCATGACAAGAGTGAGATTCTGACTCCAAAAAAAAAAAAAAAAGACATAGAAAGATTGATAAAAAGTAGAAAAGAATATATGAGGCCAGGTGCAATGGTTCACGCTGGTAATCTCAGTACTTTGGGAGGCCAAGGTGAGAGGACTACCTGAGCCCACAGGTTTGAGACCAGCCTCGCAACTTGGTGAGACTTCATTTCTACAATAAATAAAAATTTAGCTGGGTGTTGTGGTACATGCCTATAGTTCCAGCTACTTGGAAGGCTGAGGCAGAAGGATCACCTGAGCCCAGCAGGTGGTGCTACGTGGCCGTGAGTGTGCCACTGCACTCCAGCCTGGGTGAGAGTGAGACTCCAACTCAAAAAAATAAAAAAATAAAGAATATATGAGGGGGACCCCCCCAAAAAATAAATAAATAAGTAAATAAAAATTAAAGTGAGGGAACAGTGGCTCATACCTGTAATCCCATTACTTTGGGAGGCTGAGGCAAGATGATTGCTTAAGCCCGGTAGTTCAAGTTCGAAACCAGCCTAGACAACATAGTGAAACCTGGTCTCTAGACCAAAAAAATAAAAATAAAAATAAAAAAATTAACTAGGTGTGGTGACTGGCACGCTCACGGCCACCGCAGCCTCAACCCGCTGGGCTCAGGTAATCCTTCCAAGTACCTGGAACTACAGGCATGTGCCAACACGCTAATTTTTTGATTTATTGTAGAGATAGGGTCTTGCCAAGTTGCCCAGGCTGGTCTCAAACCCGTGGGCTAGCCAATCCTCTCGCCTGGGCCTCCCAAAGTGATGGGTTGGTCTAGGCTTAGATTTTAAAGGATATATATTCAAATTCCATATTCTACACTTGTGTTTGACACAAAGCAAAAAATCAGAGTTTCCCTCCATGTGAAACAGTGACATCTACCTCACACAGCTGAGAGAATTAAATGCAATAAGATACAAAGCACAAAGCAAAATGTTTTCCTCTTACTTTAAAAAAAAAAAGGCATTCCATAATTCATAACATGAGCTGACACAGGTTGGACATTTACTATTCGCAAGACACTACTTTAAATGTGTTTTACATGTATTAATTAATTTAATTTTCACAATTTTCTGAAACGTATGCAAACTAAAGTGTTTCACATTTTGGATTTTGGAATATTTGCAGAATACAGACTAGCTGAGCATCCCTAATCTGAAAATCTGAAATCCAAAATGTTCCGATGGGCATTTCCTTTGAGTGTCATGTTGGTGCTCAGAAATTTCAGATTTTAGGCCAGGCAAAGTGGCTCAAGCCTGCAATCCCAGCACTTTGGGAGGCCGAGGCGAGAGGATTACCTGAGCTCAGGGGTTCAGATTAGCCTGGGCAAATAGGTGACACCTCATCTTTACAATAAATCAAAAAATTAGCCAGACGTGGTAGCACACGCCTGTAGTTCCAGCTACTTGGAAGGCTGAGGCAGAAGGATCACCTGAGCCCAACAGGTCGAGGCTGCGGTGGCAGTGAGCATGCCACTGCATTCCAGCCTAGGCAACAGAGTGAGACTCTAACTCAAAAATAAAGTTTACTTTATAAATATGCTTGTGTGTGTACCTATGTGAATGTGTATAAAAATTTTATTCGTGGTCTTCACTAAAAACAATAAATAATATAAATGACTAAAATATGTAAAGATTACTATCAGTAGAAAAGTTTATTAAGTCCATAGTGCTTCTCAATCATTCTGTTAACAAAAGGGGATATTCTATGAACATGAGCGATATTATGTGGTTTTGTTCCCCCATCAAAATGCTACAGACGTTTATTTTTCTTCCAAATGATGCCTTACTAACATAAAAACATTACTTACAGAACATAAGAGCAGAAATCTAGCAGTCAACATCAAAATTCTGATTTTTTTTCCCCTTACCTTTTCTTTTCTCAACTCTTCTCTCAACATTTCCCTCAGTTTCTGGGCTTTATATATTCGGTATCTGTCTGAGCATGGCTGTTTCTCTCTTCCCGGAATAGAGTTTGGCTGTGGTGCTTCCTGATTAACTGTAGATGAGGGATGAGGTTCTGAAGGAACACTCACTCTAGGTTTAACCAGACTAGAAGTACTTGATATTCGCTTTCTCCTCTGTGATACAGTAGAGGAAGATTTACTGGATTCTTCAACATCATTCTCACAACCAGTCTTTTCATCACTGTTGAAATTTTAAAAAGAAGGAAAAGGGCACCATGAATCTTCATTCCCATATGCTAGTTTCAAAACTTAGTCTGGTGAAAATCTAAAACAAGCCAGGCTAGGTGGCTCAGCCTGTAATCCCAGCGCTTTGGGAGGCTGAGGTGAGTGGATTGCCTGAGCCCGTGGGTTCGAGACCCGCCTGGGCAACTTGGCAAGACCTCATCTCTACCATAAATCAAAAATGAGCCGGGTGTGGTAGCGCACACCTGTAGTTCCAGCTACTTGGAAGGCTGAGGCAGAAGGATCGCCGGAGCCCAGCACGTTGAGGCTGTGGTGGCCGGAAGCAGCCACTGCACTCCAGTCTGGGTGACCGAGTGAAACTCCAACTCAAAAAAAAAAAAGAAAAGAAAATCTAAAACAGTAAAGTCTCATTATTTTAAAAAAATCAATTACTAGAGAATTATGCTAATGACAGAGGTTGTTCATTAGTAAATCATTTTAAAAATATGTAAATTCAAGTCCTTAAGCACATTAGAGCACATAATTATAGGCTTGGCTCCCTCAAAAAAAGTGAACAAAAAAAACAACCAAATTAAAGAACAAAGCTTGATTAGCCTAATTTGAATTACTAGATAGCTGAGTTTTCTAAATTAATTTACAATTAAAATTACTAATTTACATATAAAATTAAAAATTTATCATTCACTCTGATATCTTAAACTGCTCTTAAACTACTGGCAGTTTACTTATCAACCTGAAATCAGTCAAATTAAATATGCAGGCTGGGCTCAGCGGCTCACACCTGTAATCTCAGAACTTTGAGAGGCTGAGGCAGTAGGACTGCTTGAGCCCAGGAGTTCAAGACCAGCCTAGGCTACATGGTGAGACCTCATCTCTACAAAAAATAAAACATTAGCCAGGCATGGTGGTGGACACCTGTAGTCCGAGCTACTCAGGAAGCTGAGTCATAAGGTCAAGGTTGCAGAGAGCTGTGATCGTGCCACTACACTCCACCCCGACAGAGACCCCGACACACGCTCACACACAAAATATAGAATATGCAAAACCTCAAACCTTGAAATATTGTAGTATTGATAATATATTTTTAGTTACATTAGTCAAACCAAACTGTTTGAGACAGAAGTCATGTATATTTTGTCTGGCACAACTCATACAGTCATTAGAATAAATTCTTTGGTCAAAAAAAACACTCAGTCACCCCCAAATTACATACCAAATATGATACAGCTTAGATATAAAAATTTCAAGAATGGCCTAAAAGTAAATTAAGAGCCAGATGCAGAGGCTCAAGCCTGTAATCCCAGCACTTTGGGAGGTCAAGGTGAGAGGATTGCCTGAGCTCAGGGATTCGAGACCAGCCTGGGCTACTTGGTGACACCTCGTCTCTACAATAAATCAAAAAATAAGCTGGGTGTGGTAGCACACGCCTGTAGTTCCAACTACTTGGAAGGCTGAGGTTGAAGGATCACCTGAGCCCAGCAGGTTGAGGCTGCAGTGGCCGTGAGCATGCCACTGCACTCCAGCCTAGGCAACAGAGTAAGAGACCAACTCAATTTAAAAAAGCAAATTAAGTCCAGAAAAGAGGTGGTTTAGGTAAGGAATTAAAAACTACTTTTTGCTGGCCGTTTTAACGCACGCCTGCAATCCCAGCAATTTGGGAGGCGAGAAGATTGCCTTAGTCCAGGGGTTCGAGACCAGTCTGAGCAACTTGGGAAGACCTCATCTCTACAATAAATCAAAAAATTAGCTGGGCATGGTGGCATGTGCCTGTAGTTCCAGCTACTTGGAAGGCTGAGGTGGAAGGATCGCCTGACCCAGCAGATCAGGGTTGCAGTGGCTGTGAGCATGCCACTGCACTCCAGTCTGGGTGGCAGACTGAGACTCTGACTCAAAACAAACAAACAAAGTTATACTTTTAAAATATTTTACAATTAGCTTTATATAAAAATGCTCTAGGTGGCTGGGCTCGGTGGCTCAGCCTGTAATCCCAGTGCTTTGGGAGGCCAAGGTGAGTGGATTGCCTGAGTCTGAGAGTTCGAGACCCGCCCAGGCAACTTGGTGAGACCTCATCTCTACAATAAATAAAAAATTACCCGGGTGTGGTAGCGCACACCTAAAGTTCCAGCTACTTGGAAGGCTGAGATGGAAGGATCGCCAGAACCCAGTAGGTCGAGGCTGCGGTGGCCGGGAGTGTTCCACTGCACCCCAGTCTGGGCGACAGAGCGAGACTCCAACTCAAAAAAAAAAAAAAGTGCTCTAGGCTACAGAATAACCTTCCCAGGTAGTCTCCAGTTTAAATTCTTATCTTTGCCCTTATAACAAAGTGATACATGCATTACCTGCATTTTACTCTACTAAGTTGAATGTATAAGGAGAAAACATAAACCTGCAGATTTTTTACTATATCTAGCAAAGACCCACAAAATAAAAGAGTGAAAATACATGTTTAGAAAACAAGGTATACTCTAAATATCAACTCTAAGAAAACAAACATCCTTGAGCTTAAAGGACTCAAGACTATAGCCGCTAGGCAATTTATTATCGACCATTCACACTCACACATAGTTTACAAAATCTTTGAGAACTTATTAACTTAACAGCAACTGGTATTGGTATCTCTATTTGTGTAAAAATCCTAAAAGAGATTCCTAGAAGAAACCTGGAAAATACTAAGCATCATTGAGCTATCAAAATAAGCTCCTATACCAGTTCAGGCCAACAGAGAAAGATGTGCCAAAAAGAAGGAAATTGTTCACCTTTTTGTCACAGCATAAACAGACCTGTACCATCTCACTTAACAAGGCTGGTTGTAGGGCCAAGTGCAGTGGCTCCTGTCTATAATCCTAGCACTTTAGGAAGCCGAGGTGAGAGGACTGCCTGAATCCACAGGTTCGAGACCAGCCTGGGCAACTTGATGAGATCTCATCTCTACAACAAAAATTTTTTTTAAAAAATTGGCCAGGCATGGTGGCGCGTGCCTGTAATTCCGGCTACTTGAAAAGCTGAGGCAGAAGGCTCACCTAAGCCCAGCAGGTGGAGGCTGCAGTGGCCAGGTGCGTGCCACTGCCCTCCAGTCTGGGTGACAAAGTGAGACTCCAACTCAAAAAAAAAAAAAAAGGCTGGTTGTTTTCTGATTTCCTCATACATAAACAGAGACCATTTTAATCCAATGTGTCTTAAGTGTAATTACTCCACTGTTTGTTTTTGCTTTTTGAATTTGGAGACAAGATTTCACTATGTGCAATACAGACACTTTTTTTTTTTAAAAGACAAGGTGTCACGTGACACCAATCACTTCTCGCTGCTCCCTCCAACTCCAGGACACAAGCAATCCTCCCACATCAGCCTCCCAAAGTGTTGGGATTACAGGCGTGAGCACAACACCCAACCCATCATCTTTTGAAAAACTAGTAACTTTTTGTCGGCAACTATTCTGCCATGTCCTGTGCAAGACGTCTGTGTGAGTTATTTTTAATCTCCACAATAACGCTCCAAGTAAGTAACAACATCCTCATTTTAAGTTGAATAAATTTTTCTGGGAAAACTCGACTTAATTTGCTAAATGACGTAAACGAGTCCTGAATCCAAATGTGGTACATGACGCTAAAACGACGCTGCTTCTCTGTTTGGGAAACAAGGTCACCTCGCCATAGTTAAAGCAGCACAACCTCGATCATGTAACCAGAACTCCTTCCCATGTCATAAATCAGCAGAATCAAAGCAATACACTGTACTGACCCCCTCCTTTGGGAAATAAATACTTTGAAAATTAAAAACTACTTTCCCTGCAAAGCACTTCAGAAGAATGAAACCTATGGTCATCTAGATAGTCAAATGAATAGCGCGGATATTCCTCACTTAAGGATTGCTATACCTGGAGTTCCCCCCATCACCCCTTGAAGACACGATCCCCTCTGGGAATCCACAGACGGGAGCAAAATCTACACAGGCCACACCCTGCGGGTGAGAGGGACAAACTGCAATGTGGAGTGGTTTCATCGAGCCTCAGCTGAAAGGCTATTTGCAAGCGACAGAGTACGCCCATGGCTAAGTTCAACTACTCAGCTTCCAGGTGACAGGCCCGGAGAGGCGGGACAAATGAACTTACCCCCCCCCCCAGCCCTTACCTGCCCCGAGAAGCCTTTTCTTGGGGCTCCGCTCCACGGAAATCCACCGCGGGCACATCCGTGGGCTCCGCCGGCTCGGAAGCGGAGTCCGCGGCGGGCTCCGGCGGCCTCGGAGACTCCCGGCCACGCTGGGGGTTGGGGGCAGCGGAGCCCCTGGCGCCGACACCAGGTCTGACATTGGGCTTCACGCTCAGGCGCGCCCTGCGGAACATGGCGGAGCCGGGGGGCCCGGGGAGGCGGCCCCGCGGCCGCCCTCAGCCCCGAGCCCCGGCGGCTGCCCGGAGAGGCGGCTGGGAGCGACTCCCGCCCCCAAGGCCACACCACCAGCCCGGGAGGCGGCTACCGCAGTTCCACTGCCCCACCGCCGCCGCCTCTCTCCCGCCACCGCCGCTTTCTCATGACCCTGCCACACCAATAGCTAAATTTTTCTCTCCTCCCTGCGCCCCCGCCCTCGGAGGGCGCCGGAGCCTGTGCGTCATCAGCCCGCGCCGCGGCATGACGTCAGACGCACGGCGTCCAAAACCATGGTAACCGGCGAGCTGCGGACCCCGGGTTATATGGGAATCAAAAATTGAGGCGCAGGGTTGTGTGCTCTTCCTTCTCCAGGGGTCCTTAGGAATGGCTGAAAGGAGGGAAGGGAGAAAGCCTACTCCTCCACTCAAGCCTCTTAGGGGACCTGTTAAAATCGCTGGCCGATTTTGTTTTTAGAAGGTCTTGAAGAGCAATTAGCCAGTACGAATGCAGGGCCTGCTCGCCAGTGTAACTCGGGGCTTAGACGTTCTCAATTGAGTAGAACACAGAAATTCTAATGTGAAGAAGCTGATCATGGTTGCCGCCTAAGAGGGGAACGGGGTTTCTGAGAAACATATGTCGGGTAGGAAGCCCGTTCACCATATGCCCTTCTGTACTTCTTCTTGCTCTACCTTGAGAATCAGACCTTGTGTGCTTTCTCACGTAAAAATATTACCCATCCAAAAATTATTATAGCTGAAGCTTTGTAAACTATTGTGCGTATTCTTAATCGGCTTCAAGAGCCGGTAGTAAGCAAGACATTCTAGGTTTGGGAGGAGGAAATACAACGAACAAATGAACAAGATAATTTAAAAATGTATTCAATGCAGTGGCGCCTGCCTGAATTCCCAGATACTCGGGGGACTGAGCCGAGAAGTAGAGGTTACAGCGAATAATGATCACACCACTGCACTTCAGCCTGGGCAACAGAATGAGACCTTGTCTCTCAAAAATAGAAAAGTAGAAGAAAAATTTACAGGGAAATATGATAGAGAGTAATGGGAGGCTGGTTACTGGGTAGTTAGGGAAGTCCTCTATGATAAAAGGGAAAATAGCTAGAGATGAGGTTGACCCTGAAGGTATGGGCCAGTGTTTGGTCCTGTGATATAAATTCCCTGACTCATGGAAACAGAAAGGTCTGGCTTCCTTCTTAAAAGGAAAAATTCTACAAAAACTCCTGCTTTGTTAATAACAAAATGTCAAAGGAATAAAATCCTAAACTGATTGAAGAAATCGATCATCCAAAGGAAGAAAGAAAAGAAAAGTGTTTCTGAAAGTAGGAAGGCAAAGCTGAAAGCAGAAAATAGAAAAAGAGATTCCTCTAAGTCTGGGAAGAACACAGAAATCTGTGAGTTCTGTAAGCCCCTCCAGTACTCTGGAAAAATAACAGGATTTCAGTTGAATCAAAAAAGAACTCAGCTGGGCTCGGTGGCTCAGCCTGTAATCTCGCGCCTTTGGGAGGCTGAGGTGAGTGGATTGCCTGAGCCTGCGGGTTCGAGACCCGCCTGGGCAGCGAGACCTCATCTCTACAATTAATCAAAAAATCAGCCGGGTGTGGTAGCGCAGGCCTGTAGTTCCAGCTACTCGGAAGGCTGAGGCGGAAGGATCGCCGGAGCCCAGCAGGTCGAGGCTGTGGTGGCCGGGAGCGGCCACTGCACTCCAGTCTGGGCAACAGAGTGAGACTCCAACTCAAAAAAAAGAAAAGAACTCAAAAAAGAACCCCCTGCTGAAGATGTCTCAGGAATCTTGGAGCCAGGACATATGCTCTGGACAGAGCATTCTTATATAAACTAAAGACTTTCCCCAAATGTTCTGTCCCATCTACGAGGCTAGAACATTCCCATAACTTTGTAGGTAAGAAAGTCAGTGATAACCGGACTCGGTGGCTCAGCCTGTAATCCCGCGCCTTTGGGAGGCTGAGGTGAGTGAATTGCCTGAGCCCGCGGGTTCGAGACCCGCCTGGGCAGCGAGACCTCATCTCTACAGTAAATCAAAAAATTAGCTGGGCGTGGTAGCGCGAGCCTGTAGTTCCAGCTATTTGGAAGGTTGAAGCGAAAGGATCGCCAGAGCCCAGCAGGCAAGGCTGCAGTGGCTGGGAGCGGCCACTTCACTCCAGTCTGGGCAACCGAGTGAGACTCCAACTCAAAAAAAAAAAAAAAAGTCAGTGATAACTAAGATTTAATTTCCCACTATTAAAAGAGTGGGAACAGAATCAAATTAAATTTTATTACTAAAATCATAAGATATATGTTACACACTCAAATTTGTGGAGTAAATTATTAGTGGCATCATAGTAATTTTGAAAATTTCTAGTTTTTCCAAGTGTAGTTGTTCATGCCTGTAATCCCAGCACTTTGGGATTACAAAGTGGTAGAAGGATCACTTGATGCCACGAGTTTGAGTCCAGTCTGGGCAACATAGCAATACTCTGTCTCCACACACAGAAAAATTGTTTATATTAGCCAGACACGTTGGTGCACCCTGTATCTTTAGATTCCCAGGACACTAAGGTGGGAGGATCACTTGAGCTCAGGAGTCTGAGGCTGCAGTGAGCAAGGATTATACCACTGCCCTCCAGCCTGGGTAAGTGAGACCCTGTCTCTAAAAAACTAAAAATCTCCAGTTTTTTCTGGCAGACACACCCACCATATCTCTTGTACATGAGGTACATCATGTGTACCCATACAACTAGAAAACTATGTTTAGCTGCAAAAATCTCAGAGTAAATTGAGAGCACATACAGAAACAACTCTACCA
The DNA here is from genome assembly GCA_027257055.1 of Cephalopachus bancanus. Taxonomy (NCBI): domain Eukaryota; kingdom Metazoa; phylum Chordata; class Mammalia; order Primates; family Tarsiidae; genus Cephalopachus; species Cephalopachus bancanus. The sequence goes on along the minus strand of JAPVLO010000112.1, from coordinate 236,799 downwards.
CTCACCTCCCAATCCCAAATTCCTTCCCTCTTTAGATTATCTCTTTGTAAAGAAAGACAATCATTTCCCCTTGCTTAAGTTATTCAAGACGAGGTTCACTAAGTGGAAACAGCCCCTTGACCCGTTAGCAGTATTGAGGGTGGAATGTGAGGATGGTGACAAGCATGCAAGGCTTCTCTGAGGCTGAAAGAACAATGACAATAAGAGTTAATATATTGAGTGTTACCATGTGCTGGGTGGCCACTCAGTACTTCACATATGTTAATCCAGTTAACCAAAGAGATATATATGTCTTCATTTACAGGTAAGAAAGTTTTAACACAATGAAATAATGTGTCCAAGTTGACACAGTTACTAATTGGTGGCTGTGCTTTCAACTCATGCATTCCATCTCCAAAGCCCTGTCTTCACCACTTTCTCCCACCTTCTCTAAAATGGGAGATTTTATGAGGTAATAGTTATTGAAAATTGGTCATATGTACCTGAGGGTTCATGATAGTATTTTCTATACTTTTGTACTGTAAAAATTTTTGTATTGTAAAGATCTTTTTAATTGCTTTAAAAAATGCAGAGCAATCTTAGGGTATCTAAACCCTCTCCGTTTAGAAGAAAATATATGTCAAATTAACCATAGGAGCATCTTTACACGTCTGTTTCTAGCAATGACAGCTTGTCCAGAGCTTTTAGTAGGTTCCAAGGTTATCCTGGGCTATTCTGAATCGTGGTAAGACTGCATTCTCTGCCATCTTCTACGCATCACACAACCCAAGCACAGAGCCTGTAACCTAAAACTCCTAAAGCATGTCGATCGTGGCAAGGGCACTGGGATAAACTGGAAAATAATCAGGCTTCAGAATCCGTCTAAACATAAGTGTCACTTCTACCAACGCCTACCTGTAAGGACAATCTCCCCTGTAAAATGAGAACACGAAGCCCACCTTGCTAGGTTGTTGCTAGAATAAGGAAGGAAACTATGTAAAGGAAGGACACTACCTTTTGCAGAGTTAACCCTCAACCTGATCAGTGCCCATTCTCCCGCCTCTGCAAGGTGATGAATGAAAGCGAATGTTCTTGGTCAGAGAGATACTGTAGTGTTTATTGTCGTTTGCTATCGAAAAGGGGGTACTGCTTAAGCCCCCGTGCCCTCCGATAGAGAACCCGCCTCTCGGCTCACCCAGATGCCGGCGGCGGCAGGGCAAGGGTCTCAGGCCATTCTTTCGGAGCTGCGGGTGTCCGCCCGCGCACGCGCAGTGAGTGACTCCCCAGCCACGCCGGGACTTGCCAGCCCGCCCCGCCCCGCTCCGGTCGCGCACGCGCAGTGGCTCGCCGGCCACGCCGGGACTGGCCTGCCCGCCCCGCCCCGGTCGCGCACGCGCATTGGCTCGCCGGCCACGCCGGCGGCTGTTGTCGGGTCTCCGTGGGCGGGGCCGCGACGGAGAGGAGGCGTCACCCGGCGAAGTGCCCACGCGGGCTCGGCCCTCCAGGTGGACGGGTGGCGACGGCTGCGGAGCTGGCCGCGAGCTGTTGCTCTTTCTAGTTGCTCCCTTCCAGGCTCCGTCCGGTGGTCGGCATGGCCCGTGAGTGTGCGGACGGGCGTGGGGGGCGGGAACGTCCGGCGAGGGAGCCTTGCACTGAACCCAGCGCGGGGGCGCGGCCTGCGGGGGGTGGGGGCTGGCTGGAGGCCGGTCTGGGGTCCGGCAGGGCGGGGACCCCAGCTTCCATCAGCTGGGGAGGTCACGGTTGCGACGGTTCCGCCTCTCAGGCCAAACAGGTGCCGGCCGCTCAGGTGCGAGTTTGCACGTAAAGGACACACCCCCGGGAGAGGCCCTTGTTTGGGGGCGGTTTATGGCTGGTCCCTAAAGTTTCAAGGCCTAATGAGGACCCGGAGTTCCTCTGAATCCCCTCCCTAGTTCCTTTTGTTTGGCCCTCGGAGGTCATGATCGAATCGTGCTGAGCCGAACTTGTGACCTGCGTGTATCTAGCTTCCTCTTCCACCCACAACCCTCAAAAGCCAGGACGTATTTTGGAATATTGGCCCAGGTAGATGGCTGGAATACCTGTTAAAATATCTGGTGTTCATAGCTAGCGAATCTAGGTAGATTGGTATGATAATACTCTTAAGTCTTTAAGTGTTTGTGTTTAAGCTTCCTCTCCTTGTCCACAGATCTGGGACCACCAATGCAGTACTCTGCTGCCTTATCTATTCAAATGCAAACTTCAGATGCTTTTAAAGAAGGCCCCTTTAACAGAATTTTTAATAATTTTGAAGATGGGAAAAGAGTGTGACTGTTTGTTGTTGTAGGTGGAAATCAACGAGAACTTGCCCGCCAGAAAAACATGAAGAAAACCCAAGAAATTAGCAAAGGAAAAAGAAAAGAGGATAGCTTGACTACCTCTCAGAGAAAGCAGAGGTAAGTAGTACTAGTAGAATTCTCAACTCACTGACATTATGATTGCAGCCACATTTTGGAGAATGACAAGCTTTTTTAAAACCACTTATAGAATTGGGCCTAACCTGCAGAAAGGGGTACCAGTTATGAATATGTTTTGTGTTGGGCATACTGAAACCATATGGTGTAGTTATTATCCTAACCAATGGATGAAAAATTGAAAGCTCAAAACTTATGTTTTGCAGAGAATGTCATGCAGCTGCTCTACAACCATAAGAACTTTGCTCAGCAAAGTAATTTAACACACCACTGTGCCTGGCTAATTTTTTTATTTATTGTAGATTCAGAGTCTCACCAAGTTGCCCAGACTGGTTTCAGGCAATTCTCTCACCTCCACCTCCCAAAGTGCTGGGATTACAGGTGTGAGCCACCACATCCAACTGAGATACATTTTCTTTCTTTCTTCTTTTTTTTTTTGAGTTGGAATCTCACTGTCACCCAGGTTAGAATGCAGTGGCATGCTCACAGCCACCACAGCCTCCACCTGCTGGGCTCAGGCAATCTTTCTGCCTCAGCCTTCCAAGTAGCTGAAACTACAGGCTTGTACCACCACGCCCAACTAATTATTTTATTTATTGTAAAGACAGGGTCTCGCCATGTTGCTCAGGCTGGTCTCGAACCCCTGGGCTTAGGCAGTCCTCTCTTCTCTGCCTCTCAAAGTGCTGGGATTACAGGATGAGCCACCACACCCAGCTGAGATACATTTTCTTTTTTTTTTTTTTTTTTTTTTTTTTTTGAGTTGGAGTCTCACTCTGTCACTCAGGCTGGAATGCAGTGGCACGCTCATGGCCACCGCAGCCTCAACCTCCTGGGTTCAGGCAATCCTTTTTCCTCAGCCTTCCAAGTAACTGGAACAACAGGCATGCACCACTATTTTTTTACTTATTGCAGAGACGAGGTCTCGCCATGTTACTGAAACTGGTCTCGAACACCTGAGCTCAGGCAGTCCTCTCGCCTCCACCTCCCAAAGTGTTGGGGTTATTGATGTGAGCCACTGCACCCAGCCGAGATACATTTTCTTTTTTTTTTTTTTTTTTTTTTTTGGTTGGAGTCTCACTCTGCCACCCAGACTGGAGTGCAGTGGCCACTCCCAGCCACCGCAGCCTCGACCCACTGGGCTCCGGCGATCCTTCTGCCTTAGCCTTCCGAGTAGCTGGAACTACAGGCGCACGCTACCACCTCCGGCTAATTTTTTTATTTACTGTAGAGACGAGGTCTTGCCAAGTTGCTCAGGTGGGTCTCGAACCCACGGGCTCAGGCAATCCACTCACCTCAGCCTCCCAAAGCTCTGGGATTACAGGGTGAGCCACCAAGCCTGGCTGATACATTTTCAAAACAGGCAGCCTACCCAGATTAATCTGGATGACTAAGCAACTCAATTATAGTGATAACAGTTCTGAAGGAGATACAAAAACAGTATATGTAGCTAGCTATACTGATTTCTGAAGATCCACTGGGTTGAAGAGAATGCATGGACACAGCCTTAATATAAGACTATATGTGTGGAAGGCTGAGGCGGAAGGTTCGCTGGAGCCCAGTAGGTTGAGGCTGCGGTGGCCGGGAGCAGCCACTGCACTCCAGTCTGGGTGACAGAGTGAGACTCCAACACAAAAAAAAAAGACTATATGTGGCTGGGCTTGGTAGCTCAGCCTGTAATCCCAGCACTTTGGGAAGCCAAGGCTAGTGGATTACCTGAGCCCACGGGTTCAAGACCACCCTGCGCAACTTGGTGAGACCTCGTCTCTACAATAAAATAAAAAATAGCCAGACGTGGTAGCACACGTCTATAGTTCCAGCTACTCAGAAGGCTGAGGCGGAAGGATCGCGGAGCCCAGCAGCTCAATGCTGGGATGGCTGTGAGCCTGCTTGCCACTGCTCTCCAGCCTGGGCAAAGGAATGAGACCCCAATTCAAAAAAAAAAAAAAAAAAAAAAAAAGACCATATGTGATAGGCTGGATGCAGTGGCTCACACCTATATAATCCCAGCACTTTGGGAGGCTGAGGTGAGAGGATTGTCTGAGTCCACGAGTTCGAGACCAACCTGGGCAACTTGTCGAGACCGCATCTCCACAATGAAATCAAAAAACAAGCTAGACTGGTGGCATGTGCCTGTAGTTCCAGCTACTTGGAAGGCTCAAGCAGATGTATCACCTGAGCCCAGCAGGTCAAACCTGTAGTGCCGTGAGCATGTCACGGCACTCTAGCCTGGGCAACAGAGTGAGACTCCAACTCAAAAAAAAAAAAAAAAAAAAAGGACTATATGTGGCAATGCAAAGCTGTTGCAGAAATACCTTAGTGACACTGCAGCTTAAGTTAAAAATAGGTGCAATCACATGTCTAAAAACTAATTAAAGGTTAATTTTACTCTGAAATGATGTTTTACTATCTGTATGGAACTTGGAGTTTCGATGAACAACTGACTGCACATGCTTCCATGTGGCCCATCAGGAGTTCTCAATCATGGCTGCACATCAGAATCACCTGGGAAACCTTGACAGCTACACAGCCTCTGCCCTACCTCCAGCTCTGATTTTTTTGTTTGACTTTGTTTTAATTGATATATAACAGTTGTACACATTTGGGGGGGGGGTGCATGTGATATTGTGATACCTATACACAATATGTAATGATTAATTTGTGGTAATTGGGATATTCATCACCTGAAACATTTATCTTCCACTCAATTCTGACTTAATTTGTTTTGGGTTGGGCATTAAAAAGCACCCTAGGGAAATTTTATTGTATCTAGGTTATACTTTAAACCTGACTGTAAAAAAAAAAAAAAAAACTCCCCAGGTGATTCTGATGTCAGCCACTGTAGAATAAATTGTTACTGAGGTCAAAGCACTTAATTTAAGGCAAAGCTCATCACTTTAGTAATTTTATTATATTGTAGAAACAGGGACTTGCTCTGTTGCCCAGACTAATCACAAGCTCCTGGCCTCAAGCAGTCGGTCCTCTGTGTTAGCCTCCCAAAGAGCTGGAACTACAGGCGTGAACCACTGCACCCATCCAAAATTTGTTCTTAAAGTGACGAGCTTTGTCTTAAATGTTTGTTTACTCACAATGGAGTAAAAGTAAAAGTGATATGGATCAGTGACCTTGATAGAGTATTTTTATCGGAAAACCTAGTCGAGCTTGAGTCAGAAATAGCCTTGGTTTACTGAATCCCCACTCCTTATAAAGCTCTGGGCTAGATGCTCTGTATGTAATATCTCTAGTCCTCACAGCTCTAAAAAGTGGATTAGGGCTAATGTGTGGAATAGGGAACTAAGGCTCTGAACTTCGGTAACATGACTAAGGTCATGCAGCAAGCACGGCAGACCTGGGCTTCAAAGAATAAAGTAACTGTTTGAAGGAACTGCTAGAACCCAAGAGTTCAACACCAAGACCTTGTCGATACAAAACGAAAATCGAAAAAGTAACCAGGTGTGATGGCGTGCACCTGTCCTCCCAGCCACTTAGGACACAGCAGGATCGTCTGAGCCCAAGAGGTTAAGGCTACAGTGACCTGTGATTGTGCCACTGCTTTCCCACTTATGTGGCAGAGTAAGACCCTGACTCTAAAACAAAACAAAATAAGACCTGATCAGAACCATAGGAAGGGGAAAAAACAAAATAAGATTTGACCTCAAAGCTTCTCCAGTCTCAGTCTTTCCATTCTGCCTCCCCAGGAAAATGGAAAGATAAAATTTATTTATTTGTTTATTTTTGAATCAGTCTCACTCTCTCGCCCAGGCTGGAGTGCAATGGCACACTCACCGCTACCACAGCCTCCACCTGCTGGGCTCAGGGGAGCCTTCTGCCTCAGCCTCCCAAGTAGCTGGAACTACAGGTGCAGGCCACCATGCCCAGCTAATGTTTTGACTTATTGTAAAGACAAGGTCTCACCAAGTTGCCCAGGCTGGTCAGGAACCCCTAGACTCAAGCAGTCTTCTCACCTCTGCCTCCCAAAGTGCTGGGATTACAGGCATGAGCCACCACACCCCGCCAGATGAAAATGTTTATATCTTCTTTTAAATTGTCTTCTAATATATGGAATGGGTTATGTGTAGAAAATAAGTGAGAATATGAAATTAGTTTTTTTATAACAACTTACTGCTTGTCCCCCATTATAGGGACTCTGAGATCATGCAGCAAAAGCAGAAGGCAGCTAATGAGAAGAAGTCTATGCAGACAAGAGAAAAATGATGACTGTCTATTCAGAAAACCTGGGTGCTACTGCCAACTGTGTATCATAAGCTCGAAGATCAAGATTTTGTAGCATGAACAGTCATTACGTATGTTATAACTTATCCTTGTAAAACTGTCTATTTTAAACTTTACCTTTCAACTTGACTTTATGTGATGTTTTAGAGCCTTTCTTCAAAGAATAAAATACTAACCATACATGTGACTTATTGGTGAATTTTATTGTTGTTAGCAGTGAACATTGATATAATTTATTAGGTAAGTAATGTGATCATTCAAATAAATCTAGAATTTTTTGTCATCAATTCTGTTAAGATAAATCTTTTTTTCTCACAGTTTCTAATTATAAAGTTTATCTTCTTCCTGCCTCTTTTTTTTTTTTTAGTTGGAGTCTTATTCTGTCACCCAGGTTGGAGTTCAATGACACGCTCACAGCCACTGCAGCCTTGACCTGCTGGGCTCAGGTGATCCTTCCGCCTCAGTCTTCCAAGTTGCTGGAACTACAGGCATGCACCACCAAGCCCGGCTAATTTTTTTATTTACTGTAAAGACAAGATCTCTCCAAGTTGCCCAGGCTGGTCTCAAACCCCTAGGCTCAGGCGATCCTCTCACCTCTGCCTCCCAAAGTACTGGGATTTCAGGCATAAAATCCCACCTGGCCAAGGGGGGTGGATTTTTATTTTTATTTTTTTTGAGTTGGAGTCTCACTCTGTCACCCAGACTGGAGTGCAGTGGCACGCTCCCGGCCACCGCAGCCTCGACCTGCTGGGCTCTGGCGATCCTTCCGCCTCAGCCTTCCAAGTAGCTGGAACTACAGGCGTGTGCTACCACGCCCAGCTAATTTTTTGATTTATTGTAGAGATGAGGTCTACTAAGTTGGTGGGTCTCGAACCTGCAGGCTCAGGCAATCCACTCACCTCAGCCTCCCAAAGCACTGGGATTACAGGCTGAGCCACCGAGCCTGGCTGGAGGTGGTTTTTTAACCTCAATATGACCAAATACTTCATCAAGGCCAGCAAAAAAATTATCTGAGAGGAAGAAAATTAGGTCTAATTGTTGACACCTGTCATGTGGTATATTTAAGTAAGGTGACTAAAAATAGCTAAACTTCTAAAGAGGGAAACTGGTCAATTACAGGATACTAAGGGGAAATGCAGGTGAATAATTTTGATCAGTAAAGTTAAGTCATGTACTAACTTTATTTAGTTTGGATATTTCTTTTTTTTTTTTTTGAGTTGGAGTCTCACTCTGTCACCCAGACTGGAGTGCAGTGGCCGCTCCCGGCCACCACAGCCTCGACCTGCTGGGCTCCGGCGATCCCTCCGCCTCAGCCTTCCAAGCAGCCGGAATTACAGGCATGTGCTACCATGCCCAGCTGATTTTTTGATTTATTGTAGAGATGAGGTCTCACTGCCCAGGCGGGTCTCGAACTCGCGGGTTCAGGCAATTCACTCACCTCAGCCTCCCAAAGGTGCTGGATTACAGGCTGAGCCACCGAGCCCGGCTAGTTTGGATATTTCTTTGTACTTGTTACCAAAACAGGATAAAATTATTTAGATGAGTTAGCATCAAAGTTAGAATGACCAAACTCCATGAAAAGCCTTGTAGACATTAAAAATACGATCTTGCATCATTTTCAAGAGGAGATAGTGCATTACTATTAGCAACTTTAAGTTCTACCAAAGGCCGAGTGTGGTGGCTCAGCCTGTAATCCCAGCATTTTGGGAGGCCAAGGCAAGAGGATTGCCTGAGCCCAGGGCTTCAAGGCCAGCCTGGGCAACTTGGCGAGACCTTGTCTCTACATTAAGACACAAAAACTAGCCGGGTGGGGTGGCGTGCATTAGTAGCTCCAGCTACTTGGAAGTCTGAGTGGAAGGATTGCCTGAGCCCAGCAGGTCGAGGTTACGGTAGCCATGAGTGTGCCACTGCACTCCAGCCTGGGTGACAAGAGTGAGACTCCAACTAAAAAAAAAAAAAAAGTTCTGAAAATAAGAGGTAGCTTCTATTGCCCAATAGAGACTCAGGTCAGTTTTACTGGTTACCTGATTCTTTTTTAATGCTTTTCCTATTCGTGGCATGTGTAAGAAATTGTGATTAACTTATCAAACTCTAGCCTGTTTTTGAAAAATAGGGCCAAAGCGGAACATTGATTATTGACATTATTTTCCATAACTTAAAAAATACTATTTCCTAACTTTTTCTTAATTTTGAGTCGGAGTCTCACCCTGTCACCCAGGCTGGAGTGCAGAGGCACACTTCTGGCCACTGCAGCCTCGACCTGCTGGGCTCAGGCAATCCTTCCACCTCAGCCTTCCAAGTAGCTGGAACAACAGTCATGTGCCACCATGCCCAGCTAATGTTTTGATTTGAGACAAGGTCTCATCAAGTTGCCTAGTCTGGTCTTGAACCCCTGGACTCAGGTAATCCTGTCTCCTCTGCCTCCCAAAGTGCTGGGATTACAGACGAGAGCCACCGTGCCCAGCCAGACGTTATTCTTTACCCCATGCCTTTATAGATGGGAAGAGTTTATTCACTTCCAGAAAGTCATTTACTCTTTTTTTTTTTTTTTTTGAGTTGGAGTCTCACTCTGTTGCCCAGGCTGGAGGGCAGTGGTATGCTCATGGTCACCCCAACGTCGACCTGCTGGCCTCCGGCAATCCTGCCTCAGCTTTCCACATAGCCGAAACTACAGGCGTGCCCTACCATGCCTGACTAATTTTTTATTTCTTGTAGAGACAAGGTCTCACCAAGTTGCCTGGGCTGGTCTCGAACCCACAGGCTCAGGCAATCAATTCGACTTGGCCTCCCAAAGTGCTGGGATTACAGACTGAGCCACCGAGCCTGGCACACTTACTCTTTTGTGTATAAGATTAAGTTCCACCTTGTAAAGAAAGCTTTCCTATTGAAGGCAGGAGTCATATTACTACCTTTAGCTTTAAGTCTACAAACTGTTTCAAAACTGTTGAACTTCAAAAAACATATCCTTAGGCCAGGTGTGGTGGCTTATGCCTATAATTCTAGCAGTTTGGGAGGTGGAGGCAAGCGGATTACCTGAGCCCAGGGGTTAAAGACCAGCCTGAGCAACTTGGCAAGACCTCATCTCTACAATAAATAAATAAATAAATTAGCCAGGTGTGGTAGCGCATGCCTTTAGTTCTGCACTCCAACCTGAGTGACGGAGTGAGACTCCAACTCAAAAAAAAAAAAAAAAAAAAAACTGCAAAACTAAGTGTAGGCAACTTGTTTATAAAAACACAAAAAATCATTTTAAAAATAGTCTGTTAATTTTTATGAAATTGTCAGTAATAATTATCCATTAGATAAAAACTAAGAATATTACACCATCTCCTACAACTTTGTCTGCTAATGTATTTTCTGTAGACTAATAACATATGGGAACAGCCGGGCTCGGCGGCTCAGCGTGTAATCCCATGCTTTGGGAGGCCTAGGTGAGTAAATTGCCTGAGCCCACGGATTCAAGACCCGCCTAGGCAACTTGGCGAGACCTCACCTCTACAATAAATAAAAAAAATTAGCTGGGCAGGGTAGCACGTGCCTGTAGTTCCAGCTATTTGGAAGGCTGAGGCAGAAGGATCATTAGAGCCCACCAAGTCGAGGCTGTGGTGGCCGGGAGCGTGCCACTGCACTCCAGTCTCGGCAACAGAAAGAGACTCCGACTCAAAAAAAGAAAAAAAAAACATACAGGAACATGTTATTTTTAGAGATGACCAAGTCATAAAACTGTCACTGAAGTCGGGCTCGGTGGCTCAGCCTGTAATCCCGCGTCTTTGGGAGGCTGAGGTGAGTGGGTTGCCTGAGACTGCGGGTTTGAGACCCACCTGGGCAACTAGGTGAGACCTCATCACTACAATAAATCAAAAATTAGCCAGGTGTGGTAGCGCGTGCCTGTAATTCCGGCTACTCGGAAGGTTGAGGTGGAAGGATCGCTGGAGCCCAGCAGGTCGAGGCTGCGGTGGCCGGGAGCGGCCACTGCACTCCAGTCTGGGCGACAGAGTGAGACTCCAACTCAAAAAAAAAAATAGCTATTTCTTCTATTATTTCTTTCAGTGCTCATGCAAACACACAGAAATAAGGGGTGTGAGGAGTGTATTTGATTACCTCAAAGTTGGTGGCTTAAAACAACAGCAATGTCTTTTCTCATACTTCTGGAGGCCGGAAGTCTGAAGGCAAGGTGTCAGCAGGGCCACACTTCCTCTGAAAGCCCTGGGGAGAATCTTTGCCTCTTCTAGCAAGGATGGCTCCAGGCATCACTTAGTTTTGACAGCATAACTCCTATTTCTGCCTTTGTCTTTAAGGCCTTCTTTTCTCTGTCTTCCCTTCTCTTATGAGGACATTTGTTACTGGATTTAGGTTCCATTCTAACCCATGATTATTTCATCTGGAGATTTTCCATTGCATTACAAAAACTCTTTCCCCAAATAATATCACATTCACAGATACCAAGTGGACATACCATTTTGGGGTCCATTATTCAACCCACTACCAGGAGTTTTGTTTTGTTTTGTTTTGAGTAAGGGTCTCACCTCCTCCCCTAGACTGAAGTGCCATGGCATGATCATAGCTTATTGCAGCCTTGAACTTCTGAGCTCAGATGATCCTTCCGTCACAGCCTTCCCGAGAATATGGGACTACTGGCCAGAGCCACAGTGGCTGATTGAGTGATTATTTGTTCACTCATTTGTTTAAATGAGGTCTTTCTCTATTGCCCATGCTAGTCTTGAAATCCTGGGCTCAAGTGACACTCTCACCTTGGCCTCCCAAAGTGTAGGGATTACAGGCATGAGTCATGGCATCCAGCCTTACCAGGAGTTTTTTAGATAAAAATAGACACTTTGACATAACTTGGCACTTTTTTCCCTTTCTTTCTTTTTTTCTGTTTAAATCATTTATCTTGTCACAATTTAACTTTTAATGTAACAATGTATATATACCAATGTAACAATTGTATCTATATAAGGGGTACAACTTAAGCTTTAATCCACATTGTGAAATAATCACCCTATTCCAGGTAAATAATATCTAATATCTCTACATAATTACCATTTCTGTACCCTTGACCCACTTCACCCCATTCTCCCCTCCCTCCCATATATTTCTTTTTTGAGCTGGAGTCTCACTCTGTCGCCCAGACTGGAGTGCAGTGGCCGCTCCTGGCCACCGCAGCCTCGGCCTGCTGGGCTCCGGCGGTCCTTCCGCCTCAGCCTTCCTAGTAGCCGGAATTACAGGCGCGCGCTACCACGCCCGGCTAATTTTTTGATTTTTATTGTAGAGATGAGGTCTCACTGCCCAGGCAGTCTCGAACCCGCGGGCTTAGGCAATGTACTCACCTCAGCCTCCCAAAGGCATGGGATTATAGGCTGAGCCACCGAGCCCGGCTCATATTTCTTATACACTGTATAGAAGCCAAGGATATGGGGCCCTCAAACTTCCTTTGATGGGTCTTGCAAAAAAAATCCTAGGGTGCCAAAAAAATGTATACACAAGCCGGGCTCAGTGGCTCAGCCTGTAATCCCGCGCCTTTGGGAGGCTGAGGTGAGTGGATTGCCTGAGCCCGCGGGTTCGAGACCCGCCTGGGCAGCGAGACCTCATCTCTCTACAATAAATCAAAAAATCAGCTGGGCGTGGTAGCACATGCCTGTAATTCCGGCTACTCGGAAGGCTGAGGTGGAAGGATCGCGGAGCCCAGCAGGTTGAGGCTGCGGTGGCCGGGAGGGCCACTGCACTCCAGTCTGGGTGACAGAGTGAGACTCCAACTCAAAAAAAAAAAATGTATACACATTTTAAGCAATGTTAAGAGATCTTCACTGTAATCAAAAGTGTTTTGAGCAGCTCTTGTAATTGCAGAGATCAAATGTCACTTGTATTCATCTTATTGAATAGCATCATTTTATTTTGTTTTTGTTTTGAGTTGGAGTCTCACTCTGTCATCTAGACTGCAGTGCAGTGGCCACTCCCAGCCACTGCAACCTCAACCTGCTGGGCTCCGGCGATCCTTCCGCCTCAGCCTTCCAAGTAGCTGGAACTACAGGCACCCGCTATCACGCCTGGCTAATTTTTTGATTTATCGTAGAGATGAGGTCTCGCCAAGTTGCCCGGGTAGGTCTCGAAACCACTCAGGCAATCTACTCACCTCAGCCTCCCCAAGCAAGGATTACAGGCTGAGCCACTGAGCCCGACTGAGGAGCACAATTTTAACAGTTTTTTCCTTTCTTAAAATGAATACACTTTTTTGGTACCCTCTGTGTATATATAAGATATACACGGAAGCCATTTGGCAACCTTAGATGTTCAATAAAAAATACTGGGAAAAGGCTGGGTGCAATAGCTCTTGCTTGTAACCCCAGCAGTTAGGGAGACCGAGGTGAGAGGATTGCCTGAGCCCAGGAGCTTGAGTCCAGCCTGGGCAACATAGTGAGACCTCGTCTCTACAATAAAATAAAAACATTAGCTGGGTGTGGTGGTGTGTGCCTGTAGTCCCAGTTACTTGGGAGGCAGAGGTGGAAGGATTGCCTGAGCCCAGCAGGTCAGGGCTGTGGTGGCCAGGATTGTGTCACTGCACTCCAGTCTGGGCAACAGAGTGACCTGACTCAAAACAAAAACAAAAACAAACTGGAAAAGTAATATGGTAAACTCCCACTAAGCATACATATTTTTTTAGTTGGGATCTTACACTGTTGCCCAGACTTGAGTGAAGTGGCATGATCACAACTTTCTGCAGCTTGACCTCCTGGGCTCAAAACACTCCTACTAGGAACTTAAAATCTGCTTAATCCATGGAAAGACAAATATTGGAGAGGACGAGGTTGCAGATCCTTAAGCAGTATACAACTTGACCCCATTTTTTAATGTTCACATATTTACTACAAAAGATTTGGAAGAACAGATATTAACCTAAATGTTATTCAGAAGAGTCTAAAGCCATGAACTCTGCTGCATGGATTCCAGGTAGTTGTGTAAACGCTCAGTGTCTCAGTTTCCTCATCTTTAAAACTGAAATAGCCTCTAATTTATAGGGTTGGCGTAAATAAATGAAAACAAAACAAGCCGGGCTCACGCCTGTCATCTCAGCACTTTGGGAGGTGGAGGAGAGAGGACTGCTTCAGCCCAGGGTTTCGAGACCCGCCTGGGCAACTTGGTGAGACCTCGACTCTACAATAAATCAAAAAATTAACCGGGCATGGTGTTGCACACCTGTGGTACCAGCTACTTGAAAGCCTGATGCGGTAGGAGTGCTGAGCTCAGCAGGTCGAAGCTGCGGTGGCTGTGAGCAGTGTGCCACTGAACTCCAGCCTGGGTGACAGAGGGAGACTATGACTCAAAACCAAAACACAAAAAACCTACATAACACTCTTAGGAACTAGCTATATTCCTGGTTACCTGTAGACTGTTGTTTATTGTATCGCTTACCCTTGCTTTCTATATTACCTTCCATTAACACTGTATGCTAAGAAAACTTATGTTTTTTTCTTTCTTTCTTTTTGTTTCTAGAGACAGGGTCTCCTTACGCTGCTGGAGTGCAGTGGTTATCCACCGGCAATCCCACGACTGATCAGTGTGCAAATTCCAACTCCATTTCCAACCTGGGCCGTTCATCCCTCCTTAGGCAGCCTGATGGTCCCCTGCTCGCTCTGTAATATTGATGCTGAACTTAGTGCGGACACCCCATCCGCATAGCATGAGCATAGAACTCTTGGGTGCCAGCAATCCTCCTGCCTCAGCCTCCCGAGTAACTGGGACTACAGGCACTCGACACCGCGCAAAACAAAATTTATTGAAGGAAACAAGGACATAAACTTGTCAAGGTCCTTGTGTTTCTGGCCTGGCTCCAACAAGAGTTTGGCCAGTGTTTTCTTCTCTCGGGATTGTTGATTTAGTAGAATTCAGGTGGTGTGACCTCCAGTCTGCGTAGGCTGGATGTAGCCTGCTCGATAATAACTTTACTCAGAACTTCAGAGAACACAGATGTTAATGGTTTTGCTTAGACTCACAGAAAACAAAGATGTTAGTGCTATAGTAAGTTTGCCAAAAAAGTCACAACCTTTTTTCCAGCTGATGCTAGCATTAAGATATTTGTTTGTGTAGTTTTGCCCTAGATAAAAAACATACTGTGAGAATAAACTTGCTCTCACCTATTGAGGAGAGAGACCTCCCAATCCCGCTGTTCTTTCTTTCTCTTTCTTTCTTTTTTTTTGAGTTGGCATCTCACTCTGTTGCCCAGACTGCAGTGCAGCGGCCGCTCCCGGCCACCACAGCCTCGACCTGCTGGGCTCCGGCGATCCTTCCGCTTCAGCCTTCCAAGTAGCTGGAATTACAGGCATGCGCTACCACGCCCGGCTGATTTTTTGATTTATTGTAGAGATGAGGTCTCGCTGCCCAGGCGGGTCTCGAACCCGCGGGCTCAGGCAATCCACTCACCTCAGCCTCCCAAAGGCGTGGGATTACAGGCTGAGCCACCGAGCCCGGCTTGTTCTTTCTCTTTCTTTTCTCATTCCCTCCCCCCACCTCAGGCCCTGCTCCACGGAGGCTGGACCTCCGCAATTTATTATTATTGTTATGATTTTTTTTTTTTTTAGTCGGAGTCTCACTCCGTCGCCCAGCCTGGAGGGCAGTGGCACGCTCCCGGCCAACGCAGCCTCGACCTGCTGGGCTCCGGCGATCCTTCCGCCTCAGCCTTCCAAGTAGCTGGAACTACAGGCGTGCGCTACCACTGCCGGCTAATTTTTAAAATTTATTTATTGTAGAGACGAGGTCTCGCCATGTTGCCCGGGCTGGTCTCGAACCTGTGGGCTCAGGCAGTCCTCTCGCCTCGGCCTCCCAAAGTGCTGGGATTGTAGGCTTGAGCCACCGCGCCCGAGCAAAAATTGATTATTTTTTACAAAACAAGCCGGGCATGGTGCCTCGCGCCTGGAATCCCAGCACTTTGGGAGGCTGAGGCGGGAGAATCCCTGGAGCCCAGGAGTTGGAGCCCGGCCTAAGCAACTTGGGGAGACCTCGTCTCTGCAAAACCAAACCAACAAACAAACAAAAATTAATTAGCCGGGCGTGGTGGCGTAGGCTTGTACTCCCAGCCCTCTGGGAGGCCGAGGCGGGAGGATCGCTTGAGCCCAGGAGTTCCAGACTAGCCTAAGTAACACAGCGAGATCCCCGTCTCTACAAAAGAAACGAAAGAAAAGAAGAAGAAAAAAAAAGACACCCTGATGGAATCATGCTATGAAAACACAACACAGAGAAATAAAAGGATTGAGAGAGACAGCGAAATCCACACGACCACGTGGGAAGGGCGGGACCCACAAGCCTTCCGCCTCGCCGCCCTCCAGGCCACCGTCTCTTCCGCTCCCAGAAGCCTCCGGGGCCGGAAGTCGTCACTCGGCAGGGACGGAGCCCACGCCGCGCATCCGCAGTAGGCTCGCCATGGCGATGGGCAGCGGCGGCGTCTCGGAGCAGGAGGACTCGGTGCTGTTCCGTCGCGGCACGGGCCAGGTGAGGGCGCGGCCGGTGCAGCCTCCATACGGGCGCTCGCGGCCCCCTCCCCCGCTCCCCGCGCTCGCTCCCCAGCCACGGGCGGGACCTGGCCAGTCCCGCGCCCTGGGGGTGGTGGTCCGCGTGCTTCTGCGTTTTTCCCCCTATTCCCCTTTCTGTGAACTTGATCTGCAGGCTCCTTTCTCGCGCGCTTGTGCGCCCTGAGGGCTTTGAACTGAGGCCCTACTGCAACTTGACAGTGCCCTGGTTTGTCCACCCTTCTCTGGCCGTGGGGGGGGGTGTGGAGGGACGGGGGGGCAAGGCGAGGATGAAGCAGGGAAACCAGGTAGGAGTTTATTGAAATGATCCAAACTTAGATCGGTATGTCAGCGTGGTTTTAGACGAACGTTTTTGGATTCTGGATGTATTTTGGAGTCAGATGCAGCAGGTCTTGCAGGTGGATTCGATAACGGAGGTTTCAGAGGAAAATTAGGGATAACTTCCAGGCTGTCCTGAACATGAAGTTGCTTTGTGCCCAGGTGGAGATGAAGGAAGATTGTAAGTAGAGCAGGATTATAAGGTGGACTATCAGGAAGAGTTCAGTCTTGGGGGTGAATCTGATTGGAGTGAGCTGAAGAGTGGGAGAAGAGAAATTCAAGGCAGCATTTACAGACAAGTAGTTCAGAGTTTTATTGTGAATAGAAGGTGGAGAAATTGGACAATAGATGGAGGGGGGAGTGAGCAAAAGAGGGATTTTAGTTGTGTTTTTTGTTTTTAAGGTGGAAATAACATTTCGGCATGATTATGTGCTGATAGGAAAGAAGGATGGAGACACTGACAATGCGAGAAAAGGAAATTGGTGAAGCAGTGTCCTGGAGTCTTAAGAAGGGGTGAATTTGGCCTGACAATTATATGGATACGGATCTGTGTGAATAGGATGGCAGGAACTTGTGACAATTCTCTGAATTTTTATTGTTTCCTCAGTGTAAGAAGCAAAGTCATCAGCTAGGCTAGGAGTGGGTGGAGGTGGTGGAGGTTTGAGTAGAGGGAAGGTAGAAAATAGTCGTCTGGAAGAGTGAGTGAGTGGACTAGAGAAATTTAGTAGAAATGTTGCTGGGTGACATGAAGGTCTGCTTCAGATCTGTGGTCAAGAACTTAAGGAGACCAGACAGCAACAGAAAGTTGAAATCTATGGGGCTGTAGTTTTACCACATGGGATGAAGTGGGAGACAGAGGTACAGATGAGTTATCTTTTTTTTTGAGTTGGTGTCTCACTCTGTTGCCCATACTGGAGTGCAGTGGCACACTCCCAGCCACTGCAACCTCGACCTGCTGGGCTCAGGTGATCCTTCTGCCTTAGCCTTCCAAGTAGCTGAAACCACAGTCATCTGTGTGGGTGTCTAAGTCACCAAAAATGGTGACAGGAGTAGTGCTGGGGAGAGAGTGGGGGTGTAGGCTTTAAGGAATAAGGGAGAGTGAGCCAGGAGGCTGTAGCAGATCGCATAAGAAAGGATAGTAGATACTAGAGTCTGGTGACAGGATTTTCAAAGCTGGGAATTTTTAGAGAGCAAGGAGGAAGAATCTGCAAGTGGAAATGAGGGCACGGAAGATTTCTTCCCCCACCTCTGGTACACTGATACAGAGATTGTGGAGGAGAAGGTGTCCTTTGAGATTGCTGTGAGGGAAAGGGCATTCACCAGGAGAGCTAGATTTTAGATAGGGCAAGAGGATGAAGGAATTTCCAGAGATGAAGTTAAGGATTGAGTTTTGCTAATGACTCAAGAGAGCACAATGGAAGTTTGAGGAGTGGAGGAGTGGTAGAAGATGGCAGGACATGAGGAATGATTTTAGAAACCTGAGCTACTGGGGGTGACTGAGAATCAGATATAAAGATAGTCCTGATGATGTAGTCTGGCTGCTGTTGCTGTGTAAGAAATCCTCCAAAAGTTAGTAACATGAAATGGCAGTGAGCATTTTATTATCTCTCCTAGTTTCTGTGGGTCAGGAATTGTGAGGGCCTTGCAGGGCAGTTCTTGTTCAGCTGTCTATTGTGGTTGTTTCCACAGAGTTCCAGGAGCTACTATAGCTGTAGACTGAGCAATTAATTGGCAGGCCATCTCTTCTTCCTGTAATATCAGAAATTCTCTGTGGGGTCTCAGTGTATGGGCTGAACTGGTTTGGATTTTCTGAGAGCGCTGGCGGCCTCGGTTGGCCTGGCCCTTGGTGATCCTTTCCCAGACTACCACTGATCCATTAGGTCTTCATTAATTGGTCTGCATTTTCAAGAGTTGCGTAAACAGTACCGTACCTTTTTTGTTTGGTTTCGTTTACTTAGCATAGCTGTTTTGCATTTCGTCCATTTTGTTGTGTGTGTCAGTTCCTCCTTTTTTTTTTTTTGAGTTGGAGTCTCACTCTGTCGCCCAGACTGGAGTGCAGTGGCCACTCCCGGCCACCGCAGCCTCAACCGGCTCCGGCGATCCTTCCTCCTCAGCCTTCTGAGTAGCCGGAATTACAGGCATGCGCTACCACGCCCGGCTGATGTTTTGATTTATTGTAGAGATGAGGTCTCGCTGCCCAGGCGGGTCTCGAACCCGCGGGCTCGGGCAATCCACTCACTTCAGCCTTCCAAAGGCGCGGGATTGCAGGCTGAGCCACCGAGCCCGGCAGTTCCTCCATTTTATTTTTATTTTTTTTTATTTTTTATTTTTTTTGAGTTGGAGTCTCATTCCGTCACCCAGACTGGAGTGCAGTGGCCGCTCCCGGCCACCACAGCCTTGACCTGCTGGGCTCCGGCGATCCTTCCGTCTCAGCCTTCCAAGTAGCCAGAATTACAGGCACGCGCTACCACACCCGGCTGATTTTTTGATTTGTTGTAGAGATGAGGTCTCGCTGCCCAGGCGGGTCTCGAACCCGCGGGCTCGGGCAATCCACTCACCTCTCAGCCTCCCAAAGGTGTGGGATTACAGGCTGAGCCACCGAACCCGGCGCCCCCATTTTATTACTGAGCAGTATCCTACTGCATGTATATACTTAACTGTATCCATTTGCTTGTTCATTGTTCATGGATGTTTTGGTTTTTTTCCTGGTTGGGCTCTTACAGAAGGAGCTGCTATATATAAATATTGGTGTATAAGACTTTGCATAGACATACACTTCTTTTTTTTTTTGAGTTGGAGTCTCACTATGTCGCCCAGACTGGAGTGCAGTGGCCGCTTCCGGCCACCGCAGCCTCGACCTGCTGGGCTCCGGCGATCCTTCCACCCCAGCCTTCCGAGTAGCTGGAACTACAGGCGCGCGCTACCATGCCCGGCTCATTTTGATTTATTGTAGAGATGAGGTCTCGCCAAGTTGCCCAGGCGGGTCTCAAACCCACGAGCTCAGGCAATCCACTCACCTCAGCCGGACAGATGTATTTTAAGTCCTCAGAAAACTGCCAAACTCTTCCTCAGAGTGATTGTACTATAATACTTTTTTAAAAAGTTAAACAGAGTTCATTGAACAAAGAACAATTTGAGAATTGGGCCGTCTCCAGAACCAGAATATGTTCAGAGTGACTTCTCCATCTTACGTTTTGACCAGCTGTGTATGAAAGTTCTGTTTGCTCCACCTCCTTGCAAACAAACAATAAGTAAATTTTTATTTTATTTTATTTTTTTGAGTTGGAGTCTCACACTGGAGTGCAGTGGCCGCTTCCGGCCACTGCAGCCTCCACCTGCTGGGCTCCGGCGATACTTCCGCCTCAGCCTTACAAGTAGCCGGAATTACGGGCGTGCACTACCACGCCTGGCTGATTTTTTGATTTATTGTAGAGATGAGGTCTCGCTGCCCAGGCAGGTCTTGAACCCGCAGGCTCAGGCAGTCCACTCACCTCAGCCTCCCAAAGGCGCAGGATTACAGGCTGAGCCACTGAGCCTGGCAGTAAATATTTATTTATTTATTTATTTATTTATTTATTTATTGGTAGAGACAGGGTCACACTACATTGCCCAGGCTGACCTTGAGCTCCTGGGCTCAAGCAGTCCTCCCAGGTTCTAGGATTAAAGGCATGAGCCACTGAACCCAGTCTGGTCAGTCTTTTTTTGGGGGGAGGGGGGGTCGAAGTCTTGTTCTGTTACCCAGACTAGAGTGTAGTGACACTCGCAGCCACCTCAGCCTCGACCTGCTGGGCTCGGGTGTTTCTTCTGCCTCAGCCTTCCAATTAGCTGGAACCATAGATGTGCGCCACCACTCCCGGCTGATTTTTTTATTTATTGTAGAGACGCGGTCTCGCCATGTTGCTCAGACTGGTCTTGAACCCCTGAGCTCAGGCAGTCCTCTCACCTCTGCCTCCCAAAGTGTTGGGATGATAGGTATGAGCCACCGTGCCTTACCCTGGTCAGTCTTTTTCATCGTAGGCATTGTAATAGGTGTGTAGTGGGTCTTCTGTTTTCTTTTGAGTTGGGGTCTCTCTGTGTTGCCCAGGCTGGAGTGCAGTGATGTGATCCCTGCTTACCACAGCCTCAACCTCCTGGGCTCAAGCAGTCCTATCAACTCAGCTTCCTGACTAGCTGAGACTATAGGTGTGTTCTAACATACCCCTCAATTTTTTTGTATTTTTTGTTGAGGTGAGTTCTCGATATGTTGCCCAAGCTGGTCTCGAGCTTCTGGCTCACGCAATTTTCCCACCTCAGCCTCCCAAAGTGCTGGTATTCTAGGCATGAGCCACCATGCCCAGCCACATTTTTAACTTTTCTTAGTCTTGCTACTTGAAGGACAGCTGGGCTGTATATAAAATATTTGGTTCATGTTTGTTGCCCAAGAATTTCTATGAGAAATTCTAGTGATAACCGATTTTCCTTATTTTGTAAATGACTTGGTCTTTTTTTTTTTTTTTTTTTTAGTTGGAGTCTCACTCTGTCACAGGCTAGAGTGCAGTGTGACCTACTGGTCTCGGGTGATCCTTCTGCCTCAGCCTTCCAGTAACTGGAAATAAGGCACATGCCACCATGCCCGGCTAATTTTTTGATTTATTGTAGTGTTGAGGTCTTGCCAAGTTGCCCAGACTGGTCCTGAACCCCTGGGCTCAGGCTGCCCTCTCACCTCAGCCTCCCAAGGTGCTGGGATTACAGGTGTGAGCCACCACGCTGGCCTTATGTATCTTACTTTAAGAGAATGTTTTCATCTTGCAGACTGAAACTCTGTCCGTTGAACAACAGTCCCCCCCTTCCCTTTTCTCTAGCCCCTTGTAATCGCCATTCTTTTTGTGTCCATGAATCTGACTACTTGGATACGTCATACAGGTGAAATCATCTAGTCAGTGTGTTTGTTTTGCTTTTGTGGGGTTTTTTGGCTCATGCTAGTCCTGGAGTGCTTTCTGTTTTCTTTACCTTTCCATATCCTGTTGGTTTTCATTTCCTAGGCCTGTTTTCTCTGTATGATCATTCAATATAGATTTCTTTCTTAATTAAAGTATTTATTGTTTTTATCTGACATTTGAGGATTTTATCATATTTTACATTGTGTGTGTGTGTGTGTGACAATGGGTCTTAAATTCCTCTTTAGATCACATCTCTTGAGTAGACAGCATATTTTCATATACCTGTCAATGATGTGCATAGTGCTTAGTAGATAGTAGGCACTAAAAATATTTCTTTTTAAATTGAATTAAATAAAAATACAAGTAATTAATGATTTCTTAGGTCTTTTCCAGATTATGTAATTTCATTCTCATATAAAATAAAAATTGATTAGTTACTATTAAAATCTCGACACGTTTATAAGGTCAAGAGAAAATATATTCTTTGGACCACGGGGCTATGGTCAGATTAACAGTACCATAGTCTATATAAAGTCATGTTAATGGCCTGACTTTTTTCCACTCTGCCAAGAAGCTAACCCTTTTATCTGATCTTCATTGAAATGTAGCTATCTTGAACATGTCTGCTCATTGTCAGTGGAGAGGAAGTAAATTGTGGAGACATTCAGGTTTTGACGTGCCTCTTAGAACGTTCACCTGTGTCCGTCGTTGGGGTTAAAGTCACACAACCTCCAAGCAGGTGGGCTTCCTGTGCTTCACCTGGGATGTAAAGTAGACATTTTCAGTGTGATGTGGTCATGTCTGGAGTAAGATGACTCTTGGTACTGGCAAACATACGTTTTTGGAAGATACCTACCTGAACGTTAACTGTGTTTATTCCTTACCGTTTCCAGAGTGATGATTCTGACATTTGGGATGATACAGCATTGATAAAAGCTTATGATAAAGCTGTGGCTTCATTTAAGGTATGAAATGTTTATTTGCTCCTTTTCTTGTTTTCTGATGTTACTCATTGGGAAAGAAATGATAACTTGTTAAAGTGCATGTTTAGTTTTCATTTTGAAGACTGGATGACAAGACAGATTCGTTAAATCAGATTCCTTCAGCAGTTGATGGCCTACTTATATATCATCTCTTTTGCAGAGGCAATTTAAATATAGTTTTGTTTTGTTTTGTTTTGTTTGAGTTGGAGTCTCACTCTGTCACCCAGACTGGAGTGCAGTGGCCGCTCCCAGCCACCGCCTCGACCTGCTGGGCTCCGGCGATCCTTCCGCCTAAGCCTTCAGCCTTCCGAGTAGCCGGAATTACAGGGATGCGCTACCACGCCCGGCAGATTTTTTTGATTTATTGTAGAGATGAAGTCTCGCCAAGTTGCCCAGGCGGGTCTCAAACTCGCGGGCTCAGGTCATCTGCTCACCTTGGGTTCCCAAAGCGTGGGATTACAGGCTGAGCCACCGAGCCGTGCCAATTCTGGATTCTTTTTTTTTTTTTTTTTTCCAGTTGGAGTCTCACTCTGTCACCCAGACTGGAGTGCAGTGGCCACTCCCGGCCACCACAGCCTCGACCTGCTGGGCTCCGGCGATCCTTCCGCCTCAGCCTTCCGAATGGCCGGAATTACAGGCGCACGCTACCACGCCCAGCTGATTTTTTGATTTACTGTAGAGATGAGGTCTCACTGCCCAGGCGGGTCTCGAACCCGCGGGCTCAGGCAATCCACTCACCTCAGCCTCCCAAAGGCACGGGATTACAGGTTGAGCCACGAGCCCGGCTAATTCTGGATTCTTAAATAGACTTTCCAGTATATACTGAGACTAGAAGTGGACCAAGGGAGAGTTACTAAGAGAGTTTTTTAAACTACAAATTGAGAGGGGGCTCAGTATGGGATTGCAGAGGGAAGTAGTCTGAGTAAAGGAGGAAAATAACTGATTTGGGAAAATGACAGTAAAAGTAATACACACATTGGGGCCCTACATCGCCGTTATCTAGGGTGCCATGAACATTCAGAAGAGATGATTAACAGGGTTTAATGTTACAGAGAGATTGAGCACAAAGGAACTTGATTAAAAGGGTCTTTAGAGCTGATAATCAGTTGTTTGATACCTTTGAGAACATTTATGTAATGTGTGAGACAGTGAAAAAAGGAAGTAGAGACTTTCTGAGGTGATGGGGCCTTAAGACCAGCTTATAGTGGTACCTGAATTATGTTGTAACTTTTTGTTATTGTATCACCCTTTTACATGTACATTTCTATTCCTGTTTTCATAGCATGCTCTAAAGAATGGTGACATTTGTGAAACTTCAGATAAGCCAAAAACCACACCTAAAAGAAAACCTGCTAAGAAGAATAAAAGCCAAAAAAGGAATACTGCAACTCCCCTGAAACAGGTTATTTTGAAAGTGACATTTGACTTTGAAGGATTTCTTGTTACTGTCCTTATTAACTAGTGCAAAACATCTTCAACTTACGTGATTTGCACTGTTTTCTATTTTCATGTAATCATCACATTTCAAAAATGATGACACTTTCTGTTGTTTAGGAACATGTATGTCAGTAATGAAAGTATGAGAAATTAGATGGGAATGATACATGCTAAAATCAAGATGGTATTTATTTTGCGTGTTGGGGGAGAAGAAGGCAGTGCTGTTTGGAGGAGTATCTGCTATCTGACAGCCATAAACTGGATTGTGCTTTACTTTTTTTATTTTTGAGGTAGAGTCTCTGTTGCCCAGGCTGGAGTACAGTGGCATGCTCACGGCCACCACAGCCTCAACCTGCTGGGTTCAGGATATCCTTCTGCCTCAGCCTTCCAAGTAGCTGGAACTACAGGCATGTGCCACCACGCCCGGCTAATTTTTTGTTTTATTGTAGAGATGAGGTCTCGCCAGGTTGCCCAGCCTGGTCTCAAACCCCTGGGCTCAGGCGGTCCTCTCACCTCAGGCTCCCAAAGTCCTGGGATTATAGGCGTGAACCACCACGCCCGGCCTGTGCTTTACCTCTTAAGCTGAGAGATGGGTATCTTTTTTTCTTTTTTCCTCAAAAAGCCTAAAACTGTTAATTCTAGGGAGCCCAAAAGTCTAGGTAGAATCATTTCTGCTTGTTAAAAACAGTAGACCCAGAAGCTAAATATTTTAGTATCTCGTAATTTCATTGTTGCCAAGGGGGATGAGAGCTAACGGTTGGTGAGCACTTGTTCTGTGCTAGTACACTTTATGTACTTCCAGCAAATATGGGAAGTTGATTATATTATACTCATTTAACAGATGGGAAGAATAAAACTCAGAGAGATTAAGAAACTTGTCCATGATTATATAAATGGGAGAGTTGGAAATCGAACTTATGTAAATCCTTTTTCATTCTCTTTACTCTGCCATCAAAACAGTTAATTATCCTCTCCACTCCTCCACCCTCAAAACCCAAACAAGATGATCATTTTTCCTCTTCAAAAGAAATGTGTGTGTCTATATTTTTGATTTCTTTTATAGTGGAAAGTTGGTGACCGATGTTCTGCCATTTGGTCAGAAGACGGCTGCATTTACCCAGCTACCATTATTTCCATTGATTTCAAGAGAGAAACCTGTGTGGTGGTTTACACTGGATACGGAAATAGGGAGGAGCAAAATCTGTCTGATATACTTTCCCCAACCTCTGAAGCAACTAATAACGTTGAACAGAATGCTCAAGAGGTAAGGATACAACAAATTCAATTTCTGGAAGCAGAGACTAGATGGGAAACTAAACAACATCACTAGTCATCAGTTTGATCCATAGAAGCAGTAAAGTTTTCTTACTGACATCTTTGTGAGAAAAATATGTATATTTTTTCTATTTAAAGAATGAAAATGAAAGTCAGATTTCAACAGATGAAAGTGAGAACTCCAAGTCTCCTGGAAATAAGCCAAATAACACCAAGTCCAAAGCTGTCCCATGGAACTCTTTTCTCCCTCCACCGCCCCCCATGCCTGGGTCAGGACTGGGACCAGGAAAGGTAAACCTTCTAAAGGTAGCCCAGTCTAGTTAATATTGGGAGTTTTAACCCCTCCATTAAGTGATTGTTTCTTCCTCGTGAAACTTTTTTTTTTCTTAGTTGGAGTCTCATTCTGTTGCCAAGGCTAGAGTATAGTGGCCATTTACAGCTTCCACAGTCTTGACCTGCGGGCTCTGGCGATCTTTTTGAGTCAGTCTTCCAGGGAACTGGAACTACAGGCATGTGCCACCAGACACGGCTAATTTTTATTTATTGTAGAGATGAGGTCTCACCAAGTTGCCCAGGCTGGTCTTGAACCCCTGGACTCAGGCAGTCCTCTTGCCTCCATCTCTCAAAGCGTTGGTATTATAGGTGTGAGCCATCATACTCAGCCTCTCATAAAACTTTGGTCGTTCTCTTTAGATGTTACACACACTTGAGAATTTTTGAAAAGGAAATGTGATAGCACAACATAGTCTATACTGAGGGACTTACTCAACTACTTTTGTGGAGTATTAGTATTCGACTAATGATTTAGCAAATTTGCTTAAGTTAGAAAGAATAGTAATACTTTATAATAACTGGATAATATGCTGTAGTTCCCCATGTCACCTGTATAAGATTTGTCAACAGATAAAATCCTGAGGAACTCCCAGATTGTTTTGTAGAATCAAGTGTAAATTAAAATGTAAATACTGTTTTTACTGATGGTTTTTTTATTATAAGTAACAAACCATGGGTTAGGTTATGTCATCAAATCCAAGGGTATGTCCTTTTCCTTTTATTTTTTTTTTTGAGTTGGAGTCTTACTCTGTCACCCAGGCATGCTCAAGCCACCGCAGACTTGACCTGCTGGGCTCAGGTGATCCTTCTGCCTCAGCCTTTCAAGTAGCTGAAACTACAGGCATGCACCGCCATGCCCAGTTAATTAATTTCTTTATTTATTGCAGAGACGAGGTCTCACCAAGTTGCCCAGGCTGGTCTCAAACCCCTGGGCTTAGGCAGTTCTCTTGCCTTGGCCTCCCAAAATGTTGGGATTACAGACTTGAGCCACCATGCCTGGCCTGTCCCTTTCTTATTCTTCTGTGTAAAGCAGTGATTTCTTTCCCAGAAGGTAAAAAGCCTTTATTTTGAACCCTTTGCACTTGGATGTCCCCTCTGAGGGGACATCATAAATTTAGCAAACCACTCAGATGTCCCCTCTCAGTAGACATAAGGAGATTGCTGGTGATTATGCAGGACAAGCTTATGCCAATGCATATTTTTTTTAAAAATGTATGTTTCCTTGAAGTTTTCCATGTAAATTGCACAAAAAAAGTAAATAAAGAGATGACATACATACTGAGATATGATCGATCAGTTGAGAAGTGATTTTCAGGAATCACAAGTGCTTCCTTCCACATCTTCAGACAACAGACTGGATAATAAATTACATGTAATTAATGTAGGAGGAAGAAAACGAGATTGCACAGACTGCATTGTCTGCTTGAATAGAAAATCACCAGGTGGAAGAAATCCAACAAATTACTGTTGCACAACATGTCTCAGTGAACCAGAAAGGCATATAAGATAGAAAATTTTGATTTTTTTTGGTCATAGATAAGTGCTTCTATCCAAAATTTCATTATAAGCCAAATATCACTACAATAAAAAAATTGGTTCCAACACTGTATTATTTAATATGTAAGTCATTTGTTTTCACTGTTTTGTAAAAAAGTGTGGTCACATTGCTGGTGGATGGTCCACGAGATGTCTCTGAATGCAAAGGGTTAATGTGTACAAAGAAAGGAAATGAGAAAGATCTAGAGGTTTTCATTTGACTTGAGTCTTTTTGACTTTAGAAATTGATATGTGAAATTCCATTTCATCTTTTTGATGTGTATAATGCAGATATTCTGAGTAATTATTTTTATCCTTTTGGTATCATATCCTCTTTCTTCCTTTCAGATTGAAATTAAATTAATTTTTCTCTGAAATATTTTTTATAGTCAGGTTTAAAATTCAATGGCCCACCACCACCACCACCACCTCCCTTCCTGTCATGCTGGCTGCCTCCATTTCCCTCGGGACCACCAGTAAGTACAAAAGAATTTAGACTCAAATTTGCTTTCACATGTAGTTTGGAATTTAGCAGAATATAGGGACTTAGAAGATGTCATTTTTAGCCCGGCTCGGTGGCTCAGCCTGTAATATCGCACTTTGGGAGGCCAAAGTGAGTGGATTGCCTAAGCCCGCGGGTTCGAGACCCGCCTGGGCAACTTGGCGAGACCTCATCTCTACAATAAATCAAAAAAATTAACCGGGTGTGGTAGCGCGTGCCTGTAGTTCCAGCTACTTGGAAGGCTGAGGCGGAAGGATCACCGGAGCCCAGCGGGTCGAGGCTGTGGTGGTCAGAAGCGGCCACTGTACTCCAGTCTGAATGACAGAGACAGAGTGAGACTCCAACTCAAAAAAAAAAAAAACAAAAAAACAAAGGTGTCATTTTAGATCATCCCTGGGGCCAGTTGTTTGCTTATTTGTTTGTTTTGTTTTTGAGTCAAGGGTCTCTGTCACACTCACAGCTACCACAGCCTCAACCTGCTGGACTCAGGCAATTTTTCTGCTTCAGCCTTCCAGGTAGTTGGAATTATGGGTGCACGCCACCATGCCTGGCTAATTTTTTTATTTTATTGTAGGGATGAGGTCTTGCTAAGCTGTCCAGGCTGATCTTGACTCCTGGGCTCAGGCAATCCTCTGGCATCTTTCTCCCAAAGTGCTGGGATTACAGGCGTAAGCCACCACGCTCAGCACCCAAAGCCAGTTTCTAGTGAGTAAAACTTTGAACTAATCTGCTAGTATCTTGTTTTTAATGCCCTCATGTTACCCAGATGCAGTGCTCTTACACTGAGCTCTCTATCCTTTGCTGCTTTGCAGGCAGAAGTTGATATCTGTTCTATAGGAAGGTAGTTCTGTTAGAATGGATTTTTTGTTTGTTTGTTTGTTTGAGTTGGAGTCTCACTCTGTTGCCCAGACTGGAGTGCAGTAGCCACTCCCGGCCACCGCAGCCTCGACCTGTTGGGCTCTAGCGATCCTTCCGCCTCAGCCTTCCCGTAGCTGGAACTACAGGCACACACTACCATGCCCAGCTAATTTTTTTTGATTTATTGTAGAGATGAGGTCTTACCAAGTTGCCCAGGCGGGTCTCGAACCCGTGGGCTCAGGCAATCCACTCACCTCAGCCTCCCAAGGTGCGGGATTACAGGCTGAGCCACTGAGCCCGGCTTAGAAAGGATTTAATTATACCATATATCAGGGATTAATGTTTGCTCTTCCAGGTATACTTGGATATTAACTTCTGATCATGTAAACTGGATTTCTAATGGTAGAGTTTTAGGTACTGTATTAACAATAGATACCCAGACACTTTTTGGCAGATTGTGTGTATTGGGAGTAGGGCAGGTGCTCTACATAAGACCTTTTACTTAAAATGACCTTTCAAATGCTGTGTGGGTTTTTTTGTGTGTGTATGCTTGTGTTTTGAGGAAAAACATAAAAGAACTTATGCTTACTTTTTTTTTTAACTCATTACTCCATAATGAAACTGATATATTGTCTAACTAAATCAAATTGTTTAAATATTTTATGGTACCTATTGTCTTTTGATCCTTGTTAAATTGAATTTTGTTGGTATTTTGTTACTATTGTCTTTCTCCAAATGTTAGATTTTTTTTTTTTAATGGAAGATGATATGGAATGTAGGAAAAACCCAATTAATATCCAGCATTCTCTGTGTAGTGTGAGCCTCCAGCTGTCACAATCTTGTTTACTGACTATAAGATAAATCTTTTCATTTCCAGATAATTCCCCCACCACCTCCCATATGTCCAGATTCTCTTGATGATGCCGATGCTTTGGGAAGTATGTTAATCTCTTGGTACATGAGTGGCTATCATACTGGCTATTATATGGTAAGTAATCACTCAGCATCCTTTCCTGACAATTATTTGTAACTATGTGACTTTGTTGTGTAAGTTTAATAATACAACTATTTGTCCCAGGCACAGTGGCTCACGCCAGAAATCCCAGCACTTTGGGAGGGTGAGGCGAGAGGATTGCTTGAGCCAAGTAGTTTGAGACCAGCCTGGGCGCCACAGTGAGACCCATCTCTACAAAAAATTTAAAAATTAGCCGGGTGTGGTGGTGTGTGCCTGTAGTCTCAAGTACTCAGGAGACTGAGGCATAAGGATTGCCTGAGCTCAGGAGGTCTAGGCTGCAGTGAGCTGTGATTGTGCCACTGTACTCCAGCCTGGGCGACAGAGTAAGACCCTGACTCAAAATATATATAGAGAGAGAGCTATAAGTTAACCTTGCATTGTTCCTAAGTGTAATTGTAATTCATTAAAAAATTTTTTTTTTGAGTTGGAGTCTCACTCTGTCACCCAGGCTGGAGTGCAGTGGCCACTTCCAGCCACCGCAACCTCGACCTGCTGGGCTCCGGCAGTCCTTCCGCCTCAGCCTTCCAAGTAGCTGGAATTACAGGCATGTGCTACCATACCCGGCTGATTTTTTGATTTATTGTAGAGATGAGGTCTTGCTGCCCAGGTGGGTCTCAAACCTGCAGGCTCAGGCAATCCACTTGCCTCAGCCTCCCAAAGGTGCAGGATTACAGGCTGAGCCACCCAGCCCAGCTTCATTTAAAATTTTTTTATACTGTTAGATTATTTTGATGATACATTTTTATTTTATTTATTTTATTTATTTATTTTTTTTGAGTAGGAGTCTCACTCTGTCACCCAGGCTGGAGTACAGTTGCACATCCACAGCCACTGCGGCCTAGACCTGCTGAGCTCAGGTGATCCTTCCACCTCAGCCTTCCAAGTAGCTGGAACTATGGGCATGCACCACCACGCCCAGCTAATTTTTCTTGACTTATTGTAGAGACAGGTCTCGCCAAGTTGCCCAGGCTGGTCTTAAACTCCTGACTTCAAGTGAAAGCTTTAAAGTGTAATCCTGTTGCTAGAATTATAGGCATGAGCCACCATGCCCAGTCCCTAAGTTTTTTTTAAATCTCTGCTTTGATTTAAAGTAAAAAGAATTTTAGGAGACAAAAAAAGAAGAGAGAATCTTTTGCAAAAGAGAAATGAAATTATTTTCGTGTATAGAAAAGGGCCTGGGATAACATATACTAAACTGTATCTTGGGGACCGGGTCTTCAAACTTGTCATTTTATACGTTAGTCTACTACAGAGATGTGCTATTATGTTTTAGCAGGAATGCTTTTAATTGTCCTACAAAGGAAGTTCCTGTGCCATGCTAAAATGATGTGATGTTGTAGACGCTTGAATTGTTAGTAAATACTCCTAACTCAAAAGAAAACAAAGAAACTATAAAGTATTTGAAAGTTATATACATAATGCATTTCTAGATTTGATATAATGGCCGGGCACAGTGGCTCAAGCCTGTGATCCCAGCATTTTGGGAGGCCAAGGCAGGAGCCCAGGGATTCGAGACCAGCCTGTGCAACTTGGTGAGACCTCATCTCTACAGAAAAAGAATTGCATCATTTATGTTCATTAGAAATTTTTTTTTTGAGTCGGCATCTCATTCTGTCACTCAGGCTACCTCAGCCTTCCAAGTAGCTGGAACCAAAGGCCTGCGCCACCACGCCCGGCTAGTTTTTTTATTTATTGTGGAGACGAGGTCTTGCCAGTTGACTAGGCTGGTCTCAAATTCCTGAGCTCAGGCAACCCTGTCGCCTCCGCCTCCCAGAGTGCTGGGATTAAGGCATGAGTCACCGCGCCCAGCTGTCAGAAGTTTTTTACACAAGGAAAAAAGTTTCTTCGTAACTCTCTTACCCAGTGTACTATTTTTCCACTTGTTTTCGGCTTCATATTGCTTGCAGTTT
This sequence comes from Cephalopachus bancanus, assembly GCA_027257055.1. Classification (NCBI taxonomy): domain Eukaryota; kingdom Metazoa; phylum Chordata; class Mammalia; order Primates; family Tarsiidae; genus Cephalopachus; species Cephalopachus bancanus. The sequence continues at coordinate 205,533 of JAPVLO010000112.1, read as the reverse complement.
CATGGTTTTTGTCTTTGTTTTTCCCTTTTTGCTTGCAGTTTCATGGTTTTTGTCTTTGTTTTTTTCCCCTTTTTTTGAATTGGAGTCTCACTCTGTTGCCCAGGTTGGAGTGCAGTGGTATGCTCATGGTCACTGCAGTCTCGACCTGCTAGTTTCAGACGATCCTTCCACCTCAGCCTTCCAGGCAGCTGGAACTACAGGTGTGTGCCACCATGCCTAGCTAATTTTTTAATTTATTGTAGAGACGAGGTCTCGCCAAGTTGCCCAGGCTGGTCTCGAACCCGTAGGCTCAGGCAGTCCTCTCACCTCAGCCTCCCAAAGTGCTGGGATTATAGGCATGAGCCACCTCGTCTGGCAAGTGCACATGTTAAAAGTAAACAGCCTAGTGAATTTTTACAAAGTGATCACAACTGTGTTACCAGCACCAATATCAAGGGGAAAAAATTGTTATAACCCTAGAAACCTTTGTATTCTACTCCTTACCTAGTCTTTTCCTAAGAGTAACCATTTTCATGACTTGTAACATCATAGTTTAGTTTTGCCCATGCTTGAACTTTTATGGCTAGAATCATACATTTATTCCTGTGTGACTGACTTTTCAAAACTTTTTTTCGACATCGTTTGTGAGATTAATTGACATTGTCTTGTGCAGTTGTAACTGTATTCCATCGTGTGAATATACTTTTTTTCCTTGTTTTTAATCTTTTTGTAGAGACAGGGTCTTACTCTCTTTTTTTTTTTTTTTTTTATTTTTTGAGTTGGAGTGTCACTCTGTCGCCCAGACTGGAGTGCAGCGGCCACTCCCGGCCACCGCAGCCTCGACCTGCTGGGCTCCGTTGATCCTTCTGCCTTTTACAGGCGGAATTACAGGCATGCACTACCACGCCCGGCTGATTTTTGATTTATCGTAGAGATGAGGTCTCGCTGCCCAGGCGAGTCTCAAACCCGCGGGCTCAGGCAATCCACTCACCTCAGCCTCCCAAAGGCGCGGGATTACAGGCTGAGCCACCGAGCCCGGCTAGGGTCTTACTCTCTTGCTTAGGGTAGTGTGCAGTGGCACCATCCTAGCTCACTGTAACTTTGAAATCCTGGACTAAAGGGATTCTTCCACCTCAGGCTTCTGAGTACCTAGGACTACAGTTGCTCACTAGCATGTCTGAATAATTTTTTTTATTTTTGTAGAGATGAGGTCTCCCTGTGTTGCCCAAGTTGGTCTTGAACTTCTAGCCTCAGTAAGTTGTCCTGACTCAGCCTCCCCAAGTGCAGGAGTTACAGGTGTGAGCTGTTACACTCAGCTGAATATTTATGTGGTTTTTTTTGTTTGGTTTTTTTGTTTGTTTGTTTGTTTTTGAGTTGGAGTCTCACTCGGTCGCCCAGACTGGAGTGCAGTGGCCGTTCCCGGCCACCGCAGCCTCAACCTGCTGGGCTCCGGCGATCCTTCCGCTTCAGCCTTCCGAGTAGCCAGAACTACAGGTATGCGCTACCATGCCCGGCTGATTTTTTGATTTACTGAAGAGATGAGGTTTCGCTGCCCAGGTGGGTCTCGAACCCGCGGGCTTAGGCAGTCCGCTCACCTCGGCCTCCCAAAGGCGCGGGATTACAGGCTGAGCCACCGAGCCCGGCGTCAGCTGAATATTTAATAGCTTTATTGAGCTTTAATTCAGATGGCATGCAGTTCATCCTTTTTTTTTTTTTTTTTTTTTTGAGTTGATGTCTCACTCTGTCGCCCAGGCTGTAGTGCAGTGGCACGCTCCCAGCCACTGCAGTCTCGACCTGCTGGGCTCTGGCGATCCTTCTACCTCAGCCTTCCAAGTAGCTGGAACTACAGGTGGGCACTACCACATCCAGCTGATTTCTTTAGATTTTTATTGTAGAGATGAGGTCTCGCCAAGTTGCCCAGGCAGGTCTCAAACCCACAAGCTCAGGCAATCTACTCACCTCATCTCCCAAAGCGCAGGATTACAGGCTGAGCCACCGAGCCTGGCTAGTTCACCTTTTAAAGTATACAAATCAATGGTTTTGACTTTTAGTATATTTACAAGTATGCAGCTTCTGCTGCAGTCAATTTTAGGACAGTATCGACTGTTTACCTCTTTTGGTTTCCTTATTGGTTTAGCTCATTCATATCCTTTTCTCTCTCTTTTGTATGTGTGTGTATTTTTCCTCCAAACACTTGAGAAGCAGGTACAGAACCTTTACATCTCAGTATATTATGTATTTCTGAAAAATAAGAACATTATTTTGCATAATCATAGTACAGTTATCAAACCAGAGCTCCCAGTCCCCTACAATCAATTACTTTCTGTGGATTTATGTGTTCTGGAAATTTCACACAGATGGAATCATACAATATACATGGCCATTTGTGTCTGGATTCTTTTACTTAGCATACGTTTCCCAAGGCTCATCCATGTGGAAGTATATATAAGCACTTTGTATCTTTTTTTTCCCCTTTTTTTTTTTGAGTTGGAGTCTCACTCTGTCACCCAGGCTGAAGGGCAGTGGCGTGCCCACAGCCACCGCAGCCTCAACCTGCTGGGCTCCGGCGATCCTTCTGCCTCAGCCATCCAAGTAGCTAGAACTACAGGTGCGCGCTACCACGCCCAGCTAATTTATTGATTTTGTAGAGACGAGGTCTCGCCAAGTTGCCCAGGCTGGTCTCAAACCTGTAGGCTCAGGCAGTCCTCTCACGTCAGCCTCCCAAAGTGCTCAGATTATAGGCTTGAGTCACCATGCCTGGCCTGCACTTCATATCTTTTATTGCTGAGTAATATTTTATCATATGGATGTGCTACATTTTGGTAATCCAGATGGACATTTGGGTTGTTTCCTCCTCGGGGAAGTATCGGTAATGCTTTTATGAATATGTATATGTAGAATTTTGAATGGACCTGTTTTCAGTTTTCTTGGATGTTTGTTGTCTCTCATGGTAACTCTTTAACTCTTTGAGAAACTGCCAAACTGTTTCCCAGCACTATTTTATTTTCCTACCAACACCGTGTGAGCATCCTTATTTCTCTACATTCTCTACACTTTCTGCTGTCTCTCTGATAACAGCCATCCTAGTGGGTATTAAGTGGCATCTCACTGGGGTTTAGATTTGCATTTCCTAGTGAATCAGTGTTGTCATGCATCTTTCTTTTTCTTTTTTTTTTGAGTCGGAGTCTCACTCTGTCGCCCAGACCGGAGTGCAGTGGCCACTCCCGGCCACCACAGCCTTGACACGCTGGGCTCCGGCGATCCTTCTGCCTCACCCTTCCGAGTAACTGGAACTACAGGCACGCGCTACCACGCCCGGCTAATTTTTTGATTTATTGTAGAGATGAGGTCTCGCCAAGTTGCCCAGGCAGGTCTCGAACCCGTGGGCTCAGGCAATCCACTCACCTCAGCCTTCCAAAGGCGCGGGATTACAGGCTGAGCCACCGAGCCCGGCTAGTTGTGCATCTTTCATAAACTTTATAAATCATCTTTGGAAAATGTCTATTCAAATCTCTTAAATTTTTTTTTGAGTCTGGATCTCGCACTGTTACCCAGGTTGGAGTGCAGTGGCACAATCATGGCACACCACAGCATCCACCTCCTGGGCACACATGATCCTCCCTCCTCAGCCTCTCAAGTAACTGGGACAACGGGCGCACGCCATATGCCCAGCCATTTTTTTATGTTCTGTAGAGATAAGGTCTTGCTGTGTTGCCTAGGCTGGTCTTGAACTTGAGCAGTCCTCCCGCCTCAACCGCCCAAAGTTCTGGGATTACAGGCGTGAGCCACCACACCCGACCTACAAAATCATTTTTTCTATTGCACTGCCACAGGACAGTTTGAAAATGCTTATTTTCTCAAAGTCTTAGATAGTTATGGATCTTAGTGTTTTCTACTTTGGTCGTTCTAGCAGCAGTTTAAAAGTATGAATGCAGCCAGGCCCAGTGGCTCATGCCTATAATCCCAGCACTTTGGGAGGCAGAGGCTAGAGGATTGCCTGAACTCTGGGATTCGAAACCAGCCTGAGCAGCATGGCAAGACCTCATCTCTACAATAAATCAAAAAATTAGCCAGGTGTGGTGACGCATGCCTGTAGTTTCAACTACTTGGAAGGCTGAGGTGAAAGGATCACTTGAGCCTAGCATGTCAAGGCTGCGGTGGCCATGAGCAGCGTGCCATTGCACCCCAGCTTGGGCAACAGAGTTAAACTCCAACTCTGGAAAAAAAAAAACATGAATGCACTTACATATTAAGAGTATACTTAACCGGGCTTGGTGGCTCAGCCTGGAATCCCGCGCCTTTGGGAGGCCAAGATGAGTGGATTGCCTGAGCCCACAGGTTCGAGACCTGCCTGGGCAGCGAGACCTCATCTCTACGATAAATCAAAAAATCAGCCGGGCGTGGTAGCACACGCCTGTAATTCCGGCTACTCGGAAGGCCGAGGCGGAAGGATCGCCGGAGCCCAGCAGGTTGAGGCTGCGGTGGCCGGGAGCGGCCACTGTACTCCAGTCTGGGTGACAGAGTGAGACTCCAACTCAAAAACAAAACAAAACAAAAAACAAAAAAGAGTATACTTGAAGCCAGGGTTGGTGGCTTAGCCTGTAATCCCGCGCTTTGGGAGACTGAGGTGAGTGGATTGCCTGAGCCCGCAGTTTCAAGATCCGCCCAGGCAACTTGGCGAGACCTCGTCTCTACAATAAATCAAAAAATTAGCCGGGTGTGGTAGCGTGCTTGTAGTTCCAGCTACTTGGAAGGCTGAGGCAGAAGGATCGTCGGAGCCCAGCAGGTCGAGGCTGCGGTGGCTGGGAGCATGCCACTGCACTCCAGTCTGGGAGACAGAGTGAGACTCCAATTCAAAATATATATATATACTTGATTTAAAGAATGACATGGATGAAAAATTGTAGTTAAATTGTACTTAAACATTCCCATTTCTTTGTATTGGTTTTGTTTTTGAGTTGGAGTCTCACTGTTGTCCAGGCTGCAGTGCAGTGGCACACTCAGACCACTGCAGCCTTGACCTGTTAGGCTCAAGAAAACTTTCTGCCTCAGCCTTCCAAGGTAACTGAGACTACAAGCTTGTGCCACCCCACCTGGCTAATTTTTTTTTGAGTTGGAGTCTCACTCTGTCGCCCAGACTGGAGTTGCAGTGGCATGCTCACGGCCACCGCAGCCTTGACCTGCTGGGCTCTGGCGATCCTTCCGCCTCAGCCTTCCACGTAGCTGGAACTACAGGCACGCCTGGCTAATTTTGGATTTATTGTAGAGATAAAGTCTCGCCAAGTTGCCCAGGCTGGTCTTGAACCCCTGGGTTCAAGTAATCTCACCTCCACCTCCCAAAGTGCTGGGATTACAGGTGTGTGCCATTGCGCCTGGCCTTAGGTTAGCAGTTTTTGTTTGTTTGTTTGTTTGTTTTTTGAGTCGGAGTCTCACTCTGTCGTCCAGGCTGGAGTGGAGTGGCACGCTCCCAACCACCACAGCCTCGACCTGCTGGGCTCCAGCGATCCTTCCGCCTCAGCCTTCCAAGTAGCTGGAACTACAGGCGTGCGCTACCACGCCTGGCTAGTTTTTGATTTATTATAGAGACGAGGTCTCACCAAGTTGCCCGGGGGGTCTCGAACCCTCAGGCTCAGGCAACCCTCTCGCCTCAGCCACCCAAAGTGCTGGGATTACAGGCTGAGCCACCAAGCCCGGCCAGGTTAGCAGTTTTTAACCTGTGTTCCATAGAAGCCACGTGGTTGATGACTTTTCCGGTATCATCCTTGCTCTCCCCTCACGCCATAAGACCAGTCAGATAGGCTTTGAGTCAGCTCTTAACCTCTCTCTTTTCTCCTAGACATTCAAGCAGAATGCAAATGACTATGTAATGTTATTGAAATAACAAAATAGGTTATAACTTTGTTCCTCATCAGTAACAAATTACTTTCAATATGTCTTACGGGTCTCTTGGGTATAGATTAGTAGAGAAGTGGAAGACATGTTGGATCATGCTTGTAATCCCAGTACTTTGGGATGCCAAGGCAGGAGGAGAGCCTGAGCCCAGGAGTTCAAGACCAGCCTGGGCAATACAGAGAGGCCTCCTCTCTATGATTAATCAAAAAAATTAGCCAAGTGTGGTGGTTCACCCCTGTAATCCCAGGACTTTGGGAGGTGGACATGAGAGGATTGCCTGAGCCCAGAGGTTTGAGACTAGCCTGGACCACTTGGTGAGACCTTGTTTTTAAAGTAAATCAAAAAAATTAGCTGAGTATGGTGATGCATGCCTGTAGTTCCAGCTACTTGGGAGACTTAGGTGGAGGGATCACTTGTTCTCAGCAGGTTGAGCCTGTGGTGGCCATTAGCATGCCACTGCGAGTGGGACCCCCGACTCAAAAGAAAAAAGTCGAGGAGAAGTGGACAGCCTTACACGCTGGTGGACATGTAGGGAGAGAGGAGGCATTGAACTGGAAGAGAAAGATGGGACGTTGGGGCCAGAGCGGACCAGGAAAACCAATAAGTATTTAGTATTGGGGTTTTCCCAACCTTTTAAAATGTGTGTTTTTTTTAAATCTAGTGAGTATTGGTCTTTAATGGTTTTCTAACAAATAAGTATGACACGTGATTTTAGGTCATGGTATGTTTTATTTGACAAAAATAAAGTGAAAGTGGGCACAGGAGCATCGTATGACTTAGTCAAAGAAGAAAGATTTCTTGATTGAATCCAATAATTGCCAACTTTTAAAGCACATTAGAAGGCTATGAACTTGTCTTGTGATCATATTTTGTCACATAAAATTAGCAAAATGTTACATGCAACAGCGTTTCTTAGTATCTGTGTCCAGTGTGTATGCTATTCTTTTCACGTTCTCTTCCTTACAGGGTTTCAGACAAAGTCAGAAAGGAGGAAGGTGCTCACATTCCAGCTGAGGAGTGAGTGTGCTGTCATCAGCCAGTGGATCTTGCTTTCGTATAAACCTTATGGTTTGGGAAAAACAATGATTCTGGACATTAAAAAAACTGAAATGTTAAAAAGTTGAATTGTTAATGTAAAGCAATATAAAGGCATTTTGATTCCAGAACTATTAGATAAAAGGTTGATCTGCATTTGTATTAGAGTTCTTATGGTGTCATAGTATTGTCTCAGCAGATATTTACTGGTTGGTTATGTGGAAACACATACTTTTGCAGTAAGGAGATCCTTAGGTTCTGATGACACACGTGTTTTGGTTTGTAACGCAGTGTGACCTGTGCATACTGTGCTGCACACTGTATAACCTGTGAAGTGTTGTGGTCAAGAAAGTGTAACTTGAATTTAGCTCTTTAGATCTAATTTGCTATTTGCAGGAAATACAGGGGCTAGAGCAACAACTTAAATGATGCCACTAACGAAACAAAGTAAGCAGACATACCCAGACTATGGAATGTGGTAGAAGATAACTGGCCTCATTTCTTCAAAATATCGGTGTTGGGGAAGAAGCAGGGAGGTGGAGGCGGAATGGGTCGCTATGCTAGACTGAAAGTTATGTTAAGAGAAGAATAGCCGAATGCCGTGTGGAATCTTTGATTGGACCCTCGTTGGAAAAGCCATTTGTGAAAGACGTGGCGGGGTGGGGCTGAGAAAATTTGAATGTGGACTGGACTTTGAATGATGTTAGATAAGTAGTGCTAATTTTGTGAGTTCTGCCAAGGGTGTTGTCGCTTATAAGAGAATGGCTTAATTTGCATACCGAAGTATTTAGGAATGAAGTGTCTCTTAAAATGGTTTAGCAGGATATATGTGTGTGAAGCATAGATGGCAAAATGTTCATGAATCTAACTGGTGTATATATGGATGTTTATTGTGCTATTTTTTCTATTTACTGTATGCTTAAGAGAATATAATAAAATATTTAATATTTTCATAAAATTAGCTGTGTGTCTCTCATTGTATTCCTTTTTGCATCTGATTTTACACTTTTTTGGCCACGTTCTGCGTTTTGATGTGGATGCCACCATAGCATTTTGTGTGTGTGTTTGTGCAGCCTACTTACCGTCACATTTTTCGTGTTCTCACATATTCTTTCTGTCAGTTGTTTGCCTGTATGGGATGCCTCTCTTCCTTTCGTGTAGTTTTTGCCATTCTGGATAACATTACAGTGAATACCTTCATGTATGTAATTTGATTCTTTTTTGGGGGGGGGTTGGAGTCTCACTCTAACGCCCAGGCTGGAGTGCACTGGCACGCTCACGGTCACTGCAGCTCCACCTCCTGGGCTTGGGCGATCCCTCTGCCTCAGCCTCCCAGGTAGCTGGAACTACAGGCGCATGCCACCACGTCTGGCTAATTTTTGTGACTTATTGTAGAGATGAGGTCTCACCAAGTTACCCAGGCTGGTCTCCAACCCCAGGCTCAGGCAGTCCTCTTACCTCGGCCTCCCAAAGTGCTGGGATTACAGGCTGAGCCACCATGCCCAGCCTTCTTTTCTACTTTCAGATTTGGAGATACGGTCCTAGGAAGAGGTCTTGTTTTTGTTTTTGTTTTTGTTTCTTTTAGGTTTTCAAATAACGTTTATTAGAGAAGGAAAAGAGGAGTGATAGAGAGACATGCCAGAACTGGCATGGGTGAGAGAAACCGTGGAAGAGTGTTTTTATTTTTATGTATTTATTTATTTTTGAGTCAGAGTCTCACTGTGTCGCCCAGACTGGAGTGCAGTGGCCGCTCCCGGCCACCGCAGCCTCGACCTGCTGGGCTCCGGCGATCCTTCCGCCTCAACCTTCCGAGTAGCTGGAACTACAGGCATGGGCTACCACGCCCGGCTGATTTTTTGATTTATTGTAGAGATGAGGTCTGGGATTATAGGCTGAGCCACCAAGCCTGGCCGGAAAAGTGTTTTTAATATTAAATGATCATCACATTTAAAAGTGCTGTTACCAGGCCAGGTGAGTGGCTCACGCCTGTAATTCCAGCACATTGAGAGGCTGAGGCGAGAGGACTGCCTGAGCCCAGGGTTCGAGACCGCCTGGGTAACTTGGCGAGACCTGTCTCTACAAAAAAATCAAAAAATTAGCTGGGCATGTGTCCCTTCCCTATCGTCCCAGCTACTCAGGAGGCTGAGATGGAAGGATCACGCGAGCCCAGAGGTCAAAGCTGCAGTGAGCCGAGATCATGCCACTGCTCTCCAAAAAACAAGTGCAGTTATCCATGCTTTATTCTTTGGTAAAAGTCGTCTTCATTCATTTGAGGTTCTTTACCTGGGTTATTCAGCCAAGTCTGAAAGGATAAGTAGAAAAATTAGGCAGAGCATAGAATGAATTAGACTGTTGCAGGCAGAGAATGTGGGAAGCCTGAAGCATTAGCGCGGTTTGTTTAGAGGCATCGGTGGCTTGAATTGTCATATCACAGCCAGGCATGGTGACTCCGGTCTGTAATTCCAGCACTTTGGGGGGCCGAGGTGAAAGAATTGCCTGAGACCAGGGGTTTGACATCAGCCTGGGCAGCATGGCAAGTCCTCATCTCTACAATAGATAAACAAATTAGCCAGGCCTGGTTGCATGTGCCTGTTGTCCCAGCACTTGGGGGGGCTGAGGCACAAGGATTGCCTGAGCCCAGCGTGTCGAGACTGCGGTGGCTGTGAGCGTGCCACTGCACTCCAGCCTGGGTGGCAGAGGGAGACTCCGACTCAAAAAAATAAAAATTGTCCTTCCACCATTCATAATGCCAGCCAACCTTATCCACGACCCTGATCCGTGTAATCTCCCCTCTTTGAATCTACTCTGCTTCTGCTACACAGCTTTTCGCATATTGTCTTTATTATTTATATCTGTCTTTCCTCACTCATTAAAGGAAAGATGCATCTTGTTCTTTACTGCGTCTACAGTATCTGGCAGTTCTTTGAAGCCAAGGGTGAGCTTAGAACATGGACTGCAGGGATTGTTAAAGAAAATGGTAAATGAAAGGAATTTTAGAGTTGTTTTTGGATCCGTTTTTCATCATAAAGGGTGGGGAATTAGTTCCATTTCTTGCTAGTTTTGAAGAAGACTTTCAGCAAATCCTGCATTAGGTAAATAGCTTTGGACATTGAGTTAAGGGTGTTTAACTAGGGTTAGGGCTGGAGGGCAGTGGCACGGTCAAGGCTTCCACGGCCCCAACCTGCCAGGCTCAGGCAATTCATCCAACTCAGCCTTTCAAGTAGCTCGTGGCATGTGTGACCACACCTGGCTAATCTGTTTGTTTGTAGAGATGTGGTCTTGCCATGTTGTGCACACTGCCTCAAACTCCTGGACACAGTCCTCTTGCCTGGGCCTTCCAGAGTGCTGGGATCACAAGCGCGAGCCATTGCGCCTAGCCTAGGCACTATTTATTTTCTTCTTTTTTTTTGAGTTGGAGCCTCCCTCTGTCGCCCAGACTGGAGTGCAGTGGCCGCTCCCGGCCACCGCAGCCTCGACCCGCTGGGTTCCGTCGATCCTTCCGCCTCAGCCTTCCAAGTAGCTGGAACTACAGGCACGCACCACCACACCCAGCTAATTTTTGATTTATTGTAGAGACCAGGTCTCACCAAGTTGCCCAGGCGGGTCTCGAACCCACGGACTCAGGCAGTCCACTCACTTCAGCCTCCCAAAGTGCTGGGATTACAGGCTGAGCCACCGAGCCCGACTGGCACTATTTATTTTAACTTAAGTATTGAATAAGGAAGCAGCTTTCCCCTTAAGTATAGACAGAAAAAACAACAAAGCCACCACACTATATTCTAGACTAATCCTAGTAGTAATGTCAGAACACCTAGCTCTCTAGCTTTTGCTGTAATAATTATACCTGTGGTTGGGCTCGGTGACTCAGCCTGTAATCCCGCGCCTTTGGGTGGTGAGTGGATTGCCTGAGCCCGCGGGTTCGAGACCCGCCTGGGCAGCGAGACCTCATCTCTACAATAAATCAAAAATGAGCGGGCGTGGTAGCGCGCGCCTGTAGTTCCGGCTCCTCGGAAGGCTGAGGCGGAAGGATCGCCGGGGCCCAGCGGGTCGAGGCTGCGGTGGCCGGGAGCGGCCGCTGCCCTCCAGTCTGGGCGACCGAGTGAGACTCCAACTCAAAAAAAAAAAGAAAATTCCATGCTGTGTTTTATAGCTCCCGCAGTAATGACATTCAGAAGAGCGACAAACAAGGTGTCATATTTGATTAAGGGATCAGGCAGAGATTATGTTGTTGGAGACGTATTCTAAGTTCAGCTTTTCTGCGTGGGTTGCCATTAACAAAAATGAACTACAGGTTCATGACTTGTTTTTGTTTTTAATATTTTTGTGGAGTGTGAAACAGTGAATTCAATTCAGAAATCAAATTCCAAAAATTGACAAAAGCAACTCCTACCTCTGCAGAAATCCATGTTTTAAATCAGTGGAAGACATTCAGTGTTTTGTTACCTCACTGAGTACTCAGGCATTCGGTTATTTTAATGTATGAATCGTGACCTTTCACGAGAATGGGAGATTTGTGCACAGCTCTCGTTTTTATTTCCTTTTTTATTGTTTTGAGTAGGAATCTCACTCTTTTGAGGAGGGCTCTCCTTTTGAGGAGGAGTCTTGCTATTTTGCCCAGGCTGGATACATTCCACTTTAAATCTAGTTCTTGGCGGGCTTGGTGGCTCTAGCCTGTAATCCCTGCTCTTTGGGAGGCCGAGGTGAGAGGATTGCCCGAGACCAGGGGTTCGAGACCAGCCTGGGCAGCTTCGCAAGACCTTGTCTCTACAATAAACCCCAAAAGTAGCCGGATGCAGTGGCACATGCCTGTGGTTCCAGCTACTTGGAAGGCTGAGGCGGAAGGATCACCTGGACCCAGCAGGTCGAAGCTGCAGTGAGCATGCCGCTGCACTCCAGCCGAGGTGGTAGAATGAGATTCCAACTCAAAAACAAAACAAGTTCTTGATTACTACATAGAAGAAGAAAAATGTGGAGCAGTATACTGGCGCATTAATGTACCTTTGAGTAAAGACTTCTGGTTAAGAATACAATCTTATTTTTGAACTTTTAGTAGACTCGTAGGTATACATTAGCAGATTGGGGGTTTGATTTATGTATAAACTAGAACTGCCGCATGAAATTTTTCTTCCCATTATGATTAATTAATATGAACTAGACTGTGAATGATGACTGTATCTTAGGCATAGTTGTTTCATTTAATCTCTATAACACTCAGGTTAGCTACTGTTATCCCCGTTTTGCAGATGAGCAAACAGACACACGTGAAATGACTTCCCTGGGCCACATAGTGCCTTGCGGACTCTGTGCAACCTATGAACCCCCCAGCTCTCAGCTCCCAGCAGCTCCTTTTGCCCTTTCCCCCCCGTGGAGTCTTGTCCTCCACATGTGTGGTTTAGGATCTGGGCAAGGACCTAAGTGCAAGTCCACACAAATTTCTGAAGCTGCTCTTCAAATCCCTCCTCTTCAAACCCGGCATCCTCCAATTCCAGTGGCCTCGTCCCAAGGCCTGAACTCCAGTCTCTGTTTCTTCCACTCAGAAAGACCAAAGAATCCCAGGAGGGCTTCCTCTTCCGTGCTGCAGATTGGAAATTGTGTCCAGCCAGAAAGGGTGAATGCGTGGGCTTCCTCTCTCCAGGCTCAGTCCATTCATTGCCCAGTGCCGAAAACTGCTTTCTCAGATATTGGGCCCGGTTTTGTAGCCTAGGGCAGGAAAACAAGTCCAATACCAGCTATTTCCCCGCCTTTTCTTTTTCAAACTGAGTCTCACTCTGTTGCCCAGGCTGGTGACTGCGCAGTGGCACAAACACAGCTCACCGCCGCCTCGCCCTGCTGGGCTCAGGCGATCCTTCCGCCTCAGCCTCCCACATAGCTGGGACTACAGGCGCATGTACTGGCTTATTTTTGTATTTTTGTGTAGAGACAAGGTCTTGCCATGTGGCCTAGGCTGGTCTCGAACCCCTCGGCTCAAGCAGTCCTCCTGCCTCAGCCTCCCAAAGTGCTGGGATTACAGACTTGAGCCACCATGCGCGGCATATTCCCCCATTTCATAATCTCATAAGAGCAGACGTTGCACAAATCTTAGGCAAGAGGCCTAGAAGTGATATTCTCACTTTTTTTTTCAGTTGGAGTCTCACTGTGTCGCCCAGGCTGGAGTATAGTGGCACACTCGCAGCCACTGCAGCCTCGACCTCCTGGGTTCAGGCGGTCCGTCTGCCTCAGCCTTCCGAGTAGGGGGAACTAGAGGCATGCAAAATCACGCTGGGCCTCCCACTTTTTTTGGGGGGGACTTGAATATCCCACTTTTTTTAAAAAAAGAGGTGGGTACAATTCAGAATTAGGTATACAGGTGGTAACGTTTGGGCCTCCCTTTGGTCCCCACTTGGCCTGGTTTGAGATCAGATGCCCTGATAGAAGTTGTGACCCCACCCCCGCCCTGGCAGTATCCCACCACTGCCAATCCCTTTCTTATAGTATTATGGTAATTTTCCAGGGTCCGCTTATGAGTGAGATAGTCCTACTTTTTTTTTTTTTTGAGCTGGAGTCTCACTCTGTCGCCCAGACTGGAGGGCAGTGGCCGCTCCCGGCCACCGCAGCCTCGACCTGCTGGGCTCCGCCTCAGCCTTCCGAGTAGCCGGAACTACAGGCGCGCGCTACCACACCCAGCTGATTTTTTGATTTATTGTAGAGAGGAGGTCTCGCTGCCCAGGCGGGTCTCGAACCCGCAGGCTCAGGCAATCCACTCACCTCAGCCTCCCAAAGGCACGGGATGACAGGCTGAGCCACCGAGCCCAGCTTATTATTATGATTAAGACAAAACAGCCTGAGCGATATTATGCTGTATGCCTCCCAAGTACATAAGGTCTAGATGTCAGGTCTAAGATTGATACACATTTTACATGGTGATAATAAATCTATTATTTCATGCTCTCATGCTTAACATAGTTTCATGGAAGTTTTTTGTGTATTGATGATTAATTTTGTATGGTGCTTCCTAGAATTTAAATAGTTAGACATCATCACATGTCATATTGCTTTTCCCAAAAGAATAAGCTAGTTAGTAATGCCCTCATTTTCACAGTTATCTAATTATTATAGCTTCTTAGCTTCTACTTATTAATATTTTTTAAAGAATTATTTGCTTACTGTTATTCTTGGTTTTTGTTTTCAAAAAAAAAAGAGAGAAAGAAATGGTTAGTATTTTAATTCCTAGGCGTTAGGTTTAATTTCCGGTTTCAGTGTACTGTAGTTGGAGAATTTTATTTGGACTGTTGTAATCACTAAAAGTTTCATTTTTTTAACACATGATTTTGATAATTGTTTTGTAATATGCTAGTAGGATAGATCAAATACCAGTAGTCTTTAACGGTTTTTTGAATTAGTGTTCACGTTGTCTTTTTTTCTTTTTCTTTTTCTGAGTGGGAATCTCATTCCGTTGCCCAGGTTGGAGTGCAGTGGCACTGTCACGGCCACCACAACATCAGCCTACTGAGCTCAGGCGATCCTTCTGCCTCAACTTTCCAAGTAGCTGGAACTACAGGCATAGGCCACCACGCCCAGCTGATTTTTTGATGTATCGTAGAGATGAGGTCTTACCAAGTTGCCCAGGCTGGTCTCGAACCCCTGGGCTCAGGCAATCCTCTCACCTCTGCCTCCCAAAGTGCTGGGATTACAGGCTTGAGCCACCGTGCCCGACTTGTGTTAGCATATTTTGAGTCCTTGTATTGTATACAAAAATATTACATATATTTAAAATCGTATTCTAGTTTATTTACCACAATGAATAAATTTTCTGTCTCTTTATGATTTTATAAGAAAGTCTGTTTTTATATTTTGTAATGATATCCAGACCTTTTTCCTTTCAAATTCAGGTACAGCTTTCTTCCAAGGAGAATGGTATTTTGATGTTCCCTTGTCGATACGAACAAAATGTTTCGTCATTTTCTTCATGGGCATTTGATTGGGAGGCACAGTCATCAGCATTTTTTCCCTTGTTGCATGTGTTCCATGCCTAAATGCCAGCAAAGAGATTCTAGGGAATAATCAGTTTGAGTAACTGAACAGTAGAAATGTGAGTGATTAAAAGAAACTCAATAGGATATAAAAGCCAATGTGTCAAAATTACGATTGAGCACCTTTATATATTTAACTTTCCTACTAAGTATGTGAAGCTTTTTATTAATGCTTTCAAAAGAAATTGAAAAAAATGTCGAAACGTTCACTATATGAATATTTTTCTTTGGGACGTATGGGATGAGGTTGACTGTGTTTAAAGATGTAGACAGAAAACTACTCAGGCTAGTTTAGCCAGTGTGGTGGCTCATGCCTATAATCCCAGCCCTTTGGGAAGCCAAGGCAGGAGGATTGCTTGAGGCCAGGAGTTTAAGACCAGCCTCGGCAACACAGCAGGACCCCATCTTTCCAAAAATCTTTAAAAATGTGTCGGCTATGCTGGCGCACACCTGTACTCCTGGCTACTCAGGAGGCTGAGGAGGGAAGATCCCTCCATCCCCGAGGTTATGGTGAGCTATGATTGTGCTGCTGCATTCCAGCCTGGGTAACAGAGCAAGACCCTCTAAAAAAAAAAAAAAAAAAAACGGAAAAAAGAAAACTACTCTGGCTTACCTGCATAAAGGGTAGTACTGTAAAGACAGCCACATCATGCCGCAGTCTTCCATAATCCAAGCTTTGGGAAGAAAGACTCCCTGAGGCTGAGTGACACGAGATCTGGACTGGCCAGTCAGGAAGCGAGGCTTTGTTCTGGTTTTTAGGAGTCATGCCATTCCCTCTTTCCCCTGTCTGTCTATACCCCGCTTTCTGCTTCTCCCTCTCTTTCTTCCAGCATCTTCTATGGCCTCATCACTCACACTGCCTGACACCGTTGCCCAAGCCATTCTT
Source organism: Cephalopachus bancanus (assembly GCA_027257055.1). Taxonomy (NCBI): domain Eukaryota; kingdom Metazoa; phylum Chordata; class Mammalia; order Primates; family Tarsiidae; genus Cephalopachus; species Cephalopachus bancanus. The sequence goes on along the minus strand of JAPVLO010000112.1, from coordinate 189,732 downwards.
TCGACATCATGACCTTCCAGTTCCATCCGCCATCGTTGCTTGATTATTGCTTCAGTTTAGTCTCAGGAATGTCGTCCATCACCTCATCCCTTTAGCTGTGGGCAAGGTTAATATGATAAGTGCTGCTCCCTCCCGAAGTTTTGGCTGGGCAGGCTAGCCTGATTTAAGCTCCTTATGCGCCTAGCTCTTAGTAGCTGCCCAGTACATATTTGTTGAATAAATGAATATTCAATGCCTGGTAAAGAAGCTTTGCAGAGGAGGATGCTTTTTGGCTCAAACATTCTTTCTTTCTTTTTCTTTCTCTTTTTGAGTTGGAGTCCCACTCTGTCACCCAGACTGGAGGGCAGTGGCACGCTCCGGGCCACCGCAGCCTCGACCTGCTGGGCTCCGGCGATCCTTCCGCCTCAGCCTCCCAAGGAACCGGAACTACAGGGCGCGCTACCACGCCCGGCTGATTTTTTGATGTATTGTAGAGATGAGGTCTCGCCATGTTGCCCCGGGCGGGTCTCGAACCCACGGGCTCAGGCAATCCACTCACCTCAGCCTCCCAAGGCGCAGGATTGCAGGCTGAGCCACCGAGCCCGGTGGAACTCTACTTCTGAGTCTTGATCTGGGTGTTACTAAAGTCGTATTCAATATAGTTTCAGTAAGAGTTATTTTGTATGAAACTTGTTTCAGTTGTGTCTATGTATCTAAATGTGTGTGTACTGTAAAAGTTACTTCTTATTATGAATCATGGCTAAAAAAATTAAAAAGGCCGGGTGAGGTGGCTCACGCCTATAATCCCAGCAGTTTGGGAGGCCTAGGTGAGAGGATTGCAACTTGGCGAGACCTCCTCTCTACAAGAAGTCAAAAAATTAGCTGGGCGTGGTGGCGTGTGCCTGTAGTCCGGCTACTTGGAAGGCTGAACTGGAAGGATCACCTGAGCCCAGCAGGTCAAGGCTGTGGTGGCGGGAACGTGCCATTGCACTCCAGCTTGGGCCACAGAGTGAGATTCCAACTCAAAAAAAAAAGTGCAGGAAATGTTCAGCAAAGAGGTTGAGAGCACAGGATTTTGCCCGCGTGGACACAGGGAAGGATTTTTGGGGCCTTGGAGTGGGCTGGGATGTGTGATCCGAGAGAGGAGCGTTTCAGACCACAAGGGTGGGTGTCGGGGCACGGAGGACAACCCAGGAATCCCGCAGAGACTGGCACGAACCAGAACGGACTCGGTGAGCTTGCGATTCCCCAGAAATACCTTTCTGTAGAAGGTCAAGCTAAGGGTTTTAGTTTTGTGGGCCGCTGGTAATCCATCCCATATATATATATTTTGTGTGTGTGTGTGTGTGTGTGTGTGTGTGTCGGAGTCTCACTCTGTCGCCCAGACTGGAGGGCAGTGGCCGCTCCCGGCCACCGCAGCCTCGACCTGCCGGGCTCCGGCGATCCTCCCGCCTCAGCCTTCCGAGTAGCTGGAACTACAGGCGCACACTGCCACACCCAGCCAGTTTTTTGGTTTATTGTAGAGATGAGGTCTCGCCAAGTTGCCCAGGCGGGTCGCGAACCTGCGGGCTCAGGCAATTCACTCACCTCGGCCTTCCAAAGTGCTGGGATTACAGGCTGAGCCACCGAACCAGGCCAACATATATATTTTTTAAACCTTTAAAAATGTGAATGTCATTCTTAGCTCGAGGGCTGTACAGGTCATGGCCATACTTTGCTGACTCCTGCTTTATACTAAAAGACTTTAGCAGAAGGAAAAATGTTTGCATGGAGTCCTATGAGTTTTAAAAGTATTATGATTTAGCCGGGCTCAGTGGCTCAGCCTGTAATCCCGCGCCTTTGGGAGGCTGAGGTGAGTGGATTCACTGAGCTCCTGGGCTCGAGACCCGCCTGGGCAACTTGGCGAGACCTCATCTCTACAATAAATAAAAAACTAGCCGGGCATGGTAGCACGCTCCTGTAGTTCCAGCTACTTGGAAGGCTGAGGCGGAAGGATCGCTGGAGCCCAGCAGGTCGAGGCTGCGGTGACTGGGAGCGGCCACTGCACTCAGGTCTGGGCGACAGAGTGAGACTCCAACTCAAAAAAAAAATTATGATTTTGCCAGGCACGGTGGTCCACACCTGCAATGCCAGCATTTTGGGAGGTGGAGGCGAGAGAATTGCCTGAGCCCAGGGATTCAAGAGCATCCTGGGCAACTTGGCGAGGCCTCAGGCCTACAATAAATTCAGAAGTTAACCTGGTGTGGTGGTGCACGCCTGTAGTTCCAGTTACCTGGAAGGCTGAGGGGAAGCATCGCCGGAACCCAGCAGGTGGAGACTGCAGTGACCATGACTGTGCCCTTGCACTCTGGCCTGGGTGACAGAGTGAGACTCCAACTCAATAAGAACATAGAACATAAAAGCATTATGATTTGTATTAGGATATGCACATGGGACACAATTCAACGGCACAAAAGGGTCTGTGGAGGGAAAAAAAGCCAACAGACCTCCTACTGCCCGCCATTTCCCCTCCGCCCTGAAGTCAGTCATTGTTACCCATTTCTTGTGTGTCATTTATACGAAGTTTCCTATGACTGTATTGCCATATCACATGTGCATGGACCCTGTCAGCGATTTTTTTTTGAGTGGGAGTCTCTCTTAGTCGCCCAGCGTGGAGTGCAGTGGCACGCTCAGGGCCACCCCAGCGTGGACCTGCTGGGCTCCGGCGATCCTCCCGCCTCAGCCTTCCAAGGAGCCAGAACGACAGGCGTGGGCCACCAAGCCTGGCTAATTTTTTTTTTTGGAGTCGGAGTCTCACTCTGTCGCCCACACGGGAGTGTAGTGGCCACTCCCGGCCACCGCAGCCTCGACCTGCTGGGCTCCGGCGATCCTCCTGCCTCAGCCTTCCCAGTAGCCGGAATTACAGGCTTCTGCTACCACGCCCGGCTGATTTTTTTATTTATTGTAGAGATGAGGTCTCGCTGCCCAGGCGGGTCTCGAACCCGCGGGCTCAGGCCATCCACTCACCTCGGCCTCCCAAAGGCGATGGATTACAGGCTGAGCCACCGAGCCCAGTCATGATTTTTTTGATTTATTGTAGAGATGCGGTCTCGCCACGTTGCCCGGGCGGGTCTCGAACCCACGGGCTCAGGCCATCCACTCACCTCGGCCTCCCAAGGCACGGGATGACAGGCTGAGCCACCGAGCCCGGCAGCCTGGCTAAGTTTTGACCCATTGTCGAGACGAGGGCTCGCCAGGTTGCCCGGGCTGATCTCGAACCCGTGGACTCAGAACGGCCGCCGGCCTCAGCCTCCCAGAGGGCTGGGAGGACTGGCTGAGCCGCGAGTCCGGCCCCCTCAGCAGCTCTTAAGCAATCAACTGGGCCCTCTGCGTCCAGGTGTGCGCCGTGACATTTCACGGTCACCCCCTTGTCGTCGACGTGTCTCCCCGCCAGGTGGGGCCTTCGCGGTGGTTTGGCCCGCCAGTGTCGGAGACTGGCTCCGACCTGAGGGAGGGATGGACCCGCACCGGAGAGTCAAGACGGCGAGAAGAAACCACTCAGAGGCAGTTCTTCTGGGATCAGTCTGATCAGGACTGAGTCCAAATTTTATTCAAACTCCTTCCAGCTTATATACCATTTTCTATACCCTCCAGCAGTATCATAATTACTTGCTGGGAGCGTACAAGTTCCATGAGGTGTAATGTGCTTTACAAACTATGCATCACAAGATCATCACAAGACCAACAAGTTTCCAGCAAACAATTCAAATTTCATGATGCATGACGTGCTTACATCAAGATGATAAATGCATACCTTTTACAATAGCTTCACAAACTGTTCCCCAAAATTCAATGCACAATTCATGTTTCATAAGTTTATTTTTATTTCTACCTAATATAAAATCTTGAACTTCTATTAACCTTCTATGATTTGACAAAATATAGTGCTATGTAATTCTTTAACATTAATCCAAAACCAATTGTTCTTATCTATAAAACCTCACAATGACTCATATGAGTCTTTTAACCACATCTAAACTTAACAATATTATTTCGTCTAATGATTAAACTTTAACACTATGCTATATCTTATAAACTTATACTTATTAATTTTTCTTTAATCTTTATTATCATAACTATCATCAAAGTATGATTTTTATTATTATAAAATTATAAACTTATTCTTAAACTACAAAACCTTACCATGATTTATATGAATATTATATGTCTAAACTTTTCTAATGATTAAACTATAATACTAAGCTATATTCTGTTAAGCTAATACCTAATCTTACTTTTATATTTTTTATAGTAGTTGTCATGCTTTAAAACACAAAAATGTGTGGTTCCTGCTAGAAAGTCTGCTCTAATAAATCAAATAGTAGCTGTCACACTCTTGGACAATGAAATGCACGGTTGCCACGACGATGGCCAGGGGCGGGGGTAGGCCAAGAGTTTCCGCACGTAATGAAACTAAGAGCGTTTACCTGGCTAGAGGCAGGACAACAAAACTATTACAGTAATTTAGTTTCTAATCTTAGCTATCAGGAGAAACTGCTTACGGGCACAAAAGCTGCATGACTTGTATACCAGGAAACAGAAACTTAAAACTGTCTTCGAAAGAAATGAAACTTAGAAAGACAGGGAGACACAAAATAATTCTACTGTAAAGCTTTCCAAAAGGTATATTCTAACCTGATTAAGAGATTTATATCCCAATATTATAAGTTTTGCTGCCATATATGCACACTGGTCACTGTTCATGTGCTAGCACTGTAGATGTTGCTGATGTCCTTGTGTCAGAGGCGCTCTTCCAGACGGGCCTTCATAGGCCTCAGCCGGGTAGCTGTGGATGTTGGCTCCCAGCACGCCAGGGTCCGGTCCCGCGCGCGCCCTCCCTGCGGAATCCGCTCCATCCCCGCCGCCGGCCCGGCGCCCGGCGGCCGTCCTCCCCGGGCCGGCCTCGGGGGCGCTCGGGGCGGGGGCGCAGGCCCGGGAAGGGCCCGAGAGTGGACGCGGCCTCCCAAGACGGCCCGACGCGAGGCCGCGGGAGGGTCCTGCGCGGCTCAAGGTGGGCCGGCCGGGCCACGGTGGCCCTGCCCCCTCCCCGCGCGACTTCTGTGCGGCTTCCGCCTCCCGGCCGGACTCTGGCGCGGAGCGGACCACCCTCCTGATGACAGCGCCGAGAGCAGCGGAGCCAGAAGACAGCCCGTCTCCCGGGGGCCCTTCCTCTCCGGCGGGAGCCCCCGCGCGCGCGTGAGTGCTGCCGAGCGCCGCTTCTTGTTCTGGGCACAGAAGGAAGACCGTGGCTCGTGATCCAGAAAACAGGACGGGGAAGCAGAGACGAAAGTCGCAGCGCCCTCCCGGCCACGTCCGTGGGAACCTCTAATCACAGTTTCAACTCGATCCTTCCAGAAATGATGATTTTTCCAGCTTTAGTGGGGTATAATCAGCAAATAAAAATCACATGGATTTGAGGGGTACAGTTGATGTTTTGATAGGCATATGCATGCTGAGAGGACAAATGATTACACCATCAAGCTAATTAGCATAGGCAGACATTTTTAATGCATCCAGCAATGTGAAGAGTGTTTTTGTTGAATTTTGTTTTGCTTTGAGTCGGAGTCTCTCTGTCGCTCAGGATGGAGTGCAGTGGCACGCTCACAGCCACCGCAGCCTCAACCTGCTGGGCTCAGGCGAGCCTTCAGCCTCAGCCTCCCAAGTAGCTGGAACTACAGGTGTGTACCACCGTGCCCGGCTGATTTCTTGATTTATTGTAGAGACAAGGTCTCACCAAGTTGCCCAGGCTGTATCAAACCCCTGGACTCAGGCAATCTCTCTCACCTCCACCTCCCAAAGTGCTAGGATCACAGGTGTGAGCCACCACACCCAATCTGAATATTATTTTGCATGCCATATTTCATAAAATGTTTTGGGATAATTGCAATTTTACAATTGTTGATCAAAAATTTCTTGATTCAGCAGTTTTTCGCTGAATCTTTTATTTCTGTATGATTGGAGAGAACGGCAGTATCCATTTCCAGAGAATAAGCAAGTGCTTAGACTGAGGATGTCTTTCTTTCGTGACCTCAAGCAATCCAATATCATCTGCATCGAGGAGCCAACCTAGCATGCTGAGGCTGGTGAGGCTGGGCAGTCGCAACACACACTGACTCAAAGCCTTGACGGTCACGGCCTGAGCTTTGGTACATTCCGTGAAATGCCTGGAGATACTCAACTCCTGCAGGTTTGGCAGATTGTCCAGTATTTGAAAGAAATTTTTGTATCCTTCCTCTGTAATCTTGTGATTGAGCGAAAGATTTAACTTCTCCAGTTTCTGGAAGTCTCCACGGACTGCTGCCTTGGCTACGAACAACATCCATCGAAAGAGAATCGTAAGGACTTCTGTTGAAATCATGGTAGACTAGGTTATCCGAACCGAACACCACCATGACCACTGAAACTAGGACATGCGGAGCCATAAAGGACCACATCGTGAGCTTCGCAGCCACTCGAGTGGACTGAGAGTCTGTAATACGAGGGATCTATCCCGGAAACAAAGGGCAGAGTACCACATGTTCTCGCTCAGAAGCGGACCCTGAACAATTTCAACGCTATAAGAAAGTCTGCCTGGGGAAGGAGGGGCACACCTCATCAGCAAGGGTCCCTGCATCATGAACCTTTGGATTCCTAACCCTGAACTTTTACCCCACATCCTTAAAATTAGAAATAAAAAAAAAGGAAAGTAGGAATGCCCAGTGTAATTTCCTTTTTGAGACTGGGTCTTGCTGTGTTTCCTGGTCTGGTCTTGAACTTCTGGGCACAAGTGATCCTCCTGCCTCAGCCTCCCGAGTAAGTGGGAGTACAGGCATGTGCCACTGTACTTGGCGCAAGATAAAATGTTAAAAGCATCTCCTGAAAAGCCCCAAAGAGCTGATGAGTTAGCCTGGGCAACATAGGGAGATCCCATCTCTCCAAAAAAAAATAAAATAAAAAACTTAGCTCGTTGTGATGGTGCTACTTAGTCCTAGCTACTTAGGAGGCTAAGGCGGGAGGATTGCTTGAGCCTGGGGGGTCACGGCTACAGTGAGCTATGATCACACCACTGCACTCCAGCCTGGACAGCAGAGTGAGACTCCAACTCAAAAAATAATAATTGTCATTATAACTGTTAATAGACATAAGAGCAGAAATAAATGAAAAAATGGAGACTAGAAAAAACTTTAAAATAAATATAACTTTTTAAAATAGTTATTTTTTTATTTTTTTAGAGGCAGAGTCTCACTGTGTTACCCAGGCTAGAGTGCAGTGGCGTGATCATAGCACTGCAGCCTCGACCTCTGGGGCTCAAGCCATCTTCCCACCCCTCCTCCCAAGAAGCTGGGCTATGGTTGCAAACCACCACGCCCTGTGGTCATGGTCGATTTTTTTTTTTTTTTTATTTGAGTTGGAGTCTCACTCTGTTGCCCAGACTGGACTGCAGTGGCCGGGCAGCCTCGACCTGCTGGGCTCCAGCAATCCTTCCGCCTCAGCCTTCCAAGGAGCTGGAACTACAGGCGCACGCTACCATGCCCGGCTGATTTTTTGATTTATTGTAGAGATGAGGTCTCGCCAAGTTGCCCAGGCGGGTCTCAAGCCCGCGGGCTCAGGCCAGCCACTCACCTCAGCCTCCCAAAGGCGCGGGATGACAGGGTGAGCCACCGAGCCAGGCCATGGTCAATATTTTAATCTGGGTCATTGTTACCCAGGTCTGCGTAACAAAATGTTCCAGTATGTTCACTTGAAAATTCATTGACCCATACACTTAGGATTTTTGTACTTGTCAGTATGTATATTAACCTTCCATTTTAAAAAGGAGGAATTTGTGGCCAGCTGTCTGAAACACAGGTGTCAAGAACACAAGATCTGGGTGCTGGTGTAGCCTCAAGTGGGGACTTTTTTGTGCTTCCAAATCTGACCAGAATGAACCTAAACCCACAGGACACTAGAAAGGAACATTATGATAGGAAAAATGAGGAAGAATGTTGAACATTTTTGGAGGGGCAAATTTTTTTTTTATGACTTCTTAAAAATCGTGTAGAAATGATGTCTTATGTTGCCCAGGCTAGTTTTGAACTCCTGCCCTCAAGCGATCCTCCCACCTCGGCCTCCCAAAGTGCTAGGATTACAGACATGGGTCACTGCACCCAGCCAGAGGGACAACTGTTTTTCAAAGACAGTTTGTAGCAGAGAGCTTGACTAATACCACCGGCTTCCATGCAAGCGGCAACGCTTGAGCTCACCAATTTCCATCAGGCTGTCATCAGTCAAAGTCCTGATGAATGAGAAGACTCGGAGACACGGAAGCTGGTGACACTGCTGGATGATCAGTCTGGCCACGCGATGGATTCCTTCCCCTGAAGGAAGGCTCAGTTCTTCCAGGTTATGAAGGGAACCTAAAATGTGGGCTGTCAGAAAAGACCAAAAAGCTATTCTCTCTGTGCCTTTTTTGTTCCCACACAACAGTAATCTATGGCCCCCCAAATCCTGCACAGTCCAGGAAGGCCTGTGTGTCATGAAGGCCACCTTCCTCCTCCTCTCCGCGGGCAGGAGCAGGGTCCGCACACACCTCGGTGCTCATCTGCCCTCTCTGACCAATCTCTCCCGCACTGGAGTCCAGGCTGCCTGTAAAACTCCATTTCCAGGCTGGGCACAGCGGTTCACGCCTGTAATCCCAGCACTTGGGGAAGTGGAGACAAGAGACTTGCCTGAGCTCAGGGGTGCGAGACCCGCCTGGCCAACTTGCTGAGACCCCATCTATACAAGAAATCAAAAAATTAATCGGGCGTGGTGGCGCACGCCTCTAGTTCTGGCTACTTGGAAGGCTGAGGCGGGAGGATCTCCCGAGCCCAGCAGCTCGAGGCCGCGGAGGCCCTGAGTGTGCCACTGCGCTCCAGCCTGGGCGACAGAGTGCGACTCCGACTGGGGTCGGGGTCTGGGGTCGGGGCTGGGGGTGCAGGTATTGTTTCAGAGAGTTCTGTTCCAATCAGTCCGCGCCCAGGACCAACTACCTACCGGAAGGAGCCACTCTGAGGATATTGCTTTGCATGAGATCAAGTATAATGAGCGTTGAAGACAATCGTTCTGGCGTTTGGGGGGCAGAAATGGAGGGCCACTGTGCCTCCCGCCCAGCGAGAAAGGGAAGCCAAGGAACATCTTGCTTTATTGTGGGTGATTCAAAACAGAAGAAAAAGGCAGGAAGAGAATAAAGAAAAAGTAAGAAGCACCGTTTCGTAAACATACCAAATTTTTCAGCTGTTTCCTCACCAGGAATGTATTGGTATTCAAGATTTAAGACCTTCAGAGAAATGAAATTTGGCAAAACGGCAACTGTGAAAGGGAAGATGAAAATGTAGTCATGTCACTGCATCTCTTACAGTAAAGAGTGACAGCTTTAAAATAAAGAGTATTTATAAAGTGATAGAAACTAATATAAAAATTCTGATTGAATTTATGACTAAGTAGATATAACCAAACTTTGCTCAGAAAGTAATTCTGATAACTGGAAATATTTAAAATTCTGGAAACAAATACACTTTACGAATTGAGAAATTCATTTGAGATCAGATATCGGTAACCACTGTTTTGTTCTTTGACATCAATTGCATTTTTAAAATGAGGCTTGATGTGACTGTCTGCAGAAGCATCTTAAACCACAATTTTAAGATTATAACTCTCACCGAATGGGTTGGCGTCAAAACAAAGTCCAGAAAAATTAAGTTCTTTGAGTTTTTTGCAGGAGGCAAGTACAGTCATGAGAGACTTAAAATCCGCAAAGAAATTACATTCCAGATGGAAGGTATGAAGGTTTGGAGAATTCTGAATCAATTTGACTGTAAAATATCAAGGATTTTCAGAAGTTAGAAAATACTGCCATTTGCTATCAGAATCAGCCATGTAATTTATTATTCTGTTTCAATAACGCTGAATTAAAACACGGCACCACCATGTAATGATCTAAGAATCAGGCCACTCTGGGCTTAGGTTCAGATTCGGCAACTGACCAGCAAGCAACATGAACTTGGGCATATCATTGACCCCCTGGGGACTGGTTCTCTCATCTATAAAATATGGACATTGATTTAATAAAGTCACCCGGAACTTTAGCACCCTGATATCTCTAAGTTTGTACATGACACTTGCACAGTAAGAATCCTATGCAAAGAAACAGAAAAGGAACGACAACTCTGAAGCAAAATCTAAATTCGATGCAAAAATTGCTGACAAATATTACCACCGCCAGCTTCAGTGTCAGCAAATATTTTGTGTGCAACTCTGCCTGTCAATTTCTTCAAGTTTTACTTGACTGTTTCTTTTTAACTTAAAAACAAAATAAATTTATTCTCACACAGTTTTGGAGGCCAGAGTCTGAAATCAAGTTGTCGGCAGGGTTGCACTCCCTCTAAAAGCTCTATGAAAAAAATGCCTTTTTTGCCTCTTCCGGCTTCTGGTAGGTGCTGGCGTTCCTTGATTTGTGACTATATTTCTTTAACCATCGTCTCTGTGTCACATTGCTTCCTTCTCTTCTTCTGTGTCCTGTCTTCTGTCTGTTTCAAATCTCTCTCTGCCTTTTAATTTATTTTTTATTTTAAAGATGTGGGGTAGAGTTTTACATTTCTCCAGTCTTTAGTGTTCCGTGTTTACTAAACGAAGGAATCGATGGAGCCTGAGTCATTTTGCTGAATGCTGTATGTAAGGAAGATGGCTGCACAAGATCCCATCAACCACAAGGATAAGCTGCTGAGAGACATGAGTAGTTTCCAAGGGCTACCTATCAGCGCGTTTCTTTCTACTTAGCTGGCAGGGCTGTAAATTCCAATACAAGAGAAACTTAAACAAAAACAGAAAAAGGCAACTCTCCAAATTATTCTGGAGAGTCAGCATAACAAGGGTAAAGAGCTCGGATGTTGGAGCAAAATTCCTGGGTCTGAGTCACAGATCTACATTTCCTTAGCTGGTTGACTTGAGCAAATGACTTAACCTCTTTCTGCCTCGATTTTCCCAGTAGTAATAGTACCTTATCTCATAGCCTGGGTGTGAAGATTAAATAAGTTGATTTTTGTGACATGCTTAGGACAATTCCTAGCATGCGGTAAGGGGTCAAACATCAGATAGCTCTCTGTTTCCTTAAGGAGAAAGAGTGCTATTCTGGCCAAGCATGATGGCTCACATCTGTAATCTCAGCATTCTGGGATGCCAAGGCAGGAGGATTGCTTGTGCCCGAGGGTTTGAGATCAGCTTGGACAACACAGTGAGATCTCATGTCTTTTTTTTTTTTTTGAGTTGGAGTCTCACTCTGTTGCCCAGGCTGGAGTGCAATGGCACGCTCACGACCACTGCTGCCTCAACCTGCTGGGCTCAGGCAATCCTTCTGCCTCAGCCTTCCAAGTAGCTGAACCACAGGCATGCGCCACCACAGCCAGGTAATTTTTAAATTTTTATTGTAGATATGAGGTCTCGCCTTGTTGTTCAGGCTGGTCTCAAACCCGTGAGCTCAGGCAATCCTCCCGCCTCCACCTCTCAAAGTGAGAGATCTCATCTCTTAAGAGCCATCGTGGCTAGTCTGGAACTTTAACTCTTAAATAATTTATTGAAGGCCAACCCCCTCACGTCCCCTCCCACTGTGGGAGCTTTTCTGCCCTCTCAATAAATCCTGCTTTTAAAAAAAATTTTAATACATAAATAAATAATTGAAAAATAAACAAACAAGCAAATAAATAAATTATTGGCCAAGTCGCTTTTCCAATGGATACAAATACAAGTAAATCAAAGTGGTGTTCTTACCTAATTTGGAAGAATCATACTTGGATTTAATATTGATTAATAATTTCTCCATACGGTGGAAGTTTGGAAATCCTTCAGGAAGGACTAAATAATCATTTACTTGGTCATACAAAGTCACAGACAGTTCTCTCAGGCACAGGAACTTATCCAAATTAGGAAAGAGTTGGTCTGTAAAGCAGCATAGTTACACATTAATAATCTAAAGGGTTCCAAATGAAAAGTCTAAAACTGTTACTTTAATGCATGCAGGTATTTCTACCTTTTTTTTTTTTTTTCTCGAGTCAGGATGTTACTCTGTTGCCTAGGCTGGAGCACACCGGGGCACACGGCAGCCTCAAGCTCACAGCTCAGCACAGCCTCAACCTCCTGAACTCAGGCAACCCTTCCATTTCAGCCTTCCAGGTAGCTGGGACTACAGGTGAATGTCACCAGACCCAGCTAATTTTTTTTTAAGACAAAGTCTCACTACGAGGTCCAACAATTAGGTTCACGAGCCATCCTAGAAAAGGTGCTACGTAACCCATCGCTAAATATCACTACAATCACCTTCAAAGTACTCTCCTTGGGGAGCTATGCACTGACGCCAGCACCTAGTCCACCCGTCCAAGCAATATGGTAACTCTTTTTCTGGAATGGCCAGACAAACTGCTGTCACTATATATGGAGGACTGTCAATTAAGTTTGCGAATTTGCCACTGTGCACTCACGTTGGCAGCACTGTAAAATGACTGTATCGAGACACCCTCCCTACTCACCTGATCTGGCCCCATTGACTTTTTTCTTTACCTGAAGATAAAGGAAAGAGCGAAAGAAAACATTTGAGGACATTCAGGACATCAAGGGTAATACAAGGACAGCGCTGATGCCATTCCAGAAAAAGAGTTCCAATATTGCTTTGATGAGTAGGTCAGGTGCTGGCATCGGTACGTAGCTTCTCAAGGGGGGGTCCTTCGAAGATGACCATAGTGGTATTCAGCAATGAGGTGTATAGCACTTTTTCCAGGATGAGTTTTCAAATTTAGTTGTTGGACACATATGTTGCCCAGGCTAGTCGTCGTTTGTTTGTTTGTTTTTGAGTCAGAGTTTCACTCTGTTACCCAGGCTGGAGTGCAGTGGCGTGATCAGGGTCACTGCAGCCTCGACCTGCTGGGCTCAGGTGATCCTTCCACTCCAGCCTTCCAAGTAGCTTGAACTACAGGCATGCACCATCATGCCCAGCTGATTTTTAAAATTTTATTGTAGAGATCAGGCTCACCAAGTTACCCGGGCTGGTCTCGAACCCATGGGCTCAGGCAATCCCTCACTTCCACCTCCCAAAGTGCTAGGATTACAGGCGTGAGCCACCATGCCTGGCCCCATGATCTTAAACTCCTGGGCTCGAGCAGTCCTCCCACCTCAGCCTCTGGAAGTGCTGGATTACAGGTGTGAGACTCTTCGCCCTGACCAATTTCCACATTTTCAAATGAAAACCTTCCACATACCATAAAACGTTCTTTAGAAAGTGCATATTTGAAGATATTGCTATTTGCAGCTTTTAACTGAGTATGTATACATGGAAAGCTCTGTGCTACTCTCTGGACTCACAGAAATAAATAAGTGATCTCGTCAACAAATGGTGTGGGAACAACTGCATTTGCACTTGAAAAATAATGAAGTTAGCCGGGCTTGGTGGCTCAGTCTGTAATCCCAGCACTTTGGGAGGCTGAGGTGAGTGGATTGCCTGAGACTGCGGGTTCAAGACCCGCCTGGGCAACTTGGCAAGACCTCATCTCTACAAGAAATCAAAAAATCAGCCGGGCGTGGTAGTGCATGCCTGTAATTCCGGCTCCTCGGAAGGCTGAGGCGGAAGGATCGCCGGAGCCCAGCAGGTCGAGGCTGCGGTGGCCGGGAGCGGCCACTGCACTCCAGTCTGGGCGACAGAGTGAGACTCCAACTCAAATAATAATAATAATAATAATAATAATAATAATAATGAAGTTGAACTCTTATCTCCCATGACATAAAAAATCTACTCAAAATGGATCAACAACATGAATATAAGAACTAAAATAATATAAAAGGGGTAAATCTTTATGACTGGATTTGGAAATGGATTATTAGGTATGAAATAAAAACCTAGCAAAAAAGAAAAAACAAATATATTAGATTTCATCGAAATGACACCCGGGCGCAGTGACTCACGCCTATAATCCCAGCACTTTGGGAAGCTGAGGCAAGAGGATTGCCTGAGCCCATGGGTTCAAGACCAGCCTGGGCAACATAGCGAGACCTCATCTCTACAAAAAATAAAGAAACTAGCTGTGCATGGCGGCACACCCTTGAAGTCCCAGCTACTCAAGAGGCTGGGGATCATCTGAGCCCAGGAAGTCAAGGCTGTGGTGAGCTATGATTGTACCACTGCACTCCAGTCTGGGCAACAGAGGGAGACCCAGACTAAAAAAAAATGTATATAAAAATCATCTGCGGGGCTGATGCATATGTTCGTAGCATTTCCCACTTGCCCGTGGAAGGCGAATGTCGCACGGTGGTTGACAGGTCACAGTCCCTCACATTTGCTCATTCTCGGGTTGATTGAGGCGGAGCATCATGGCTTAAGGCATTTAAACAATCAACAAGGGCACCTGCACGATCAATGTTTCTATACCTACCCCTGAAATGTACCCCACATCTTATAATAAAAATTAAAGTAAAAAAATTAAAAATAAAATAAAGCATTTAGACAGTCTTCATCAAAGCCCAAAGGTCTTCCTGAACACGGGGGATCACGCAGGTCAAAGTGGCCCTCTTCCGAAACGACAAAACCATCTTCTTGCCATGCTTTCCCCAGTGGCATTCTCCCCGGGGCCCTGCACACATGCTTCCAGCCGTCTCCGCTGCCTTGACTCCCTGTCACACTCAAACAGAAGGATATGTCGGAAATGTTCGTTTTCTCCACTTGACACTCCAACTTCCTTAGCCCACAAATAGCCCTAACTTTCTTCAAGTCGTCAAAACGCAAAAGCACAACACTCACACCAAATGACAAACTCCCAACAGCGCAGGCTTGCCATGCCAAAAACAAACGCTACAAACGTATGCATCAACCTAGTGTGTGTGTGTGTGTGTGTGTGTGTGTGTGTGTGTGTGTGTGTGTGTGTGTGTGTGGTGCAGGTATACCTTGTGACTGAAGTCTCCCTGAGATTTCAAGAGATTCCAAGGAAGACAGGGTGACAAGCAATTCGTGCTCTGAGACACTGAGTTCTTCAAATGTGTGTATGGAGCACTTGGTGACAGAGGCCTTACACAACTCCAGAGCCGGACGAATGCTTTCAAGAAAGCCTCCGCTGGAGAATAAATGGAGTTCGATGTGCTGTGAAGCTGAGAAAACTGCCGTGAGAACCCTGAGCATCTCCTGGTCGACACCGTTCACATGAGACACGTGCACTTCCAGGCAGGGAAGCTTGTGCGGCTTTGGAGAGAGTCTCCAGTAGCCAGTACTGATGTCCGGTGGTGCCCGGCGTTCAATGTTGTGAAACCTCTGATTCATAGCCTCTTTTTCGGCTAAATTTTGCTCCCATTCATTCATAGACACAAAGGCAGAAGCATAATCCTGATCCACGGTGGGCGCCGGTGATATGTCCCAACCTGCTGCCTCTGATAAACGTTGCATGTGTGGTATTTTACTTCCTCTTATCAAGACTTTGATGCTTTTCAGCAGGAGCAGGCTTTCTGGGTGGTCAAAAAAGTACTGGGATTGAAGTATCTTCAAAGGCAGTGTTCTCCCTTGAAGGAAGTGCAAAATAAACGGAGAGCATGCAGGAGTGCTGTTGCTTCGATAAGCAATTTTTAGGGCCAGAGCCAGGATTTCTTCTGAAACCAAGGAAAAGCAAGCTTGTGGAGCCATTTCCCACAATACTCGAATTGCTTCCGTGTTCAGGGAACTTCCCAGATGGTTCTTTAGGGGGTCATCCTTCTCAGACATACTCTCCAACGGCCCTTTCTCCTCCGCCAGACGGAGCAAGTGAGATACAATGTGGGGCCCTGACTTTGCCGAAGGGTAGCGGGAGACATAAGTCAAAAAATCCTCACAGGCGCTCATAGCCACTATGGATGAGTTGATCCGTCTCAAGTAAGACAGTCCCAGATCTTGGTCTTCCTGCCCATCCGAATCCAGGAGCTCAATCAGCCTCATCCCAGCGAGAAATTCTTGGAATGCAGGATTTAAGAACCGGTAGACTGGTCTCAGTCTCTGGGCTGTGAATTTGCTCATCAAGTACATGGTTAGTTCTTCATCTTCGTCAACCCCTGCGTTTGTGAGGTCATCACCACTGAACTCAAAGCAAGACGAGAAAAGCCCTTTCAAGGCCAGCGCCCCACAGGAGGACACCGTTGCTCTGAGCAGTTCCGCTGTCGTTTGGTGCCTTAAGAAAAGGCATTGAATGTACGACCGGAAAACGGCCACATGGTCCAAGGACAGGTCGAACGGACACTGACACCAGTGAGCACAGACGGCTGCCACAAAGAGGGGCGTTTTCTGAATTCCTTGCAAGTGTTCGTTCTTTCCAAAGTGAACCATAAACTTGCGCAGACGGGTTACATTATCTGAAAAGAGCTTTCGTAATATATAGACAGTATTGTAGAAAGGAAATGCTTGGATCTCTAGGACTGTATTTAGGTATCGGCGGACGTCCCTGGTCCTGTTTGTTCGAACAGCAATCAACAAGCAGGTCCGCGACGAGTGGTTTTTTTGAATCAGTTTTCCTATGACTTGGGGAACTAAACACATTTCTTTGTAGTCATCTACGAGGAACAACACCTGATTCTTTAATTCCTGGAGGATATTCCTCATGCAGGTTTCGGTGACAGATCCCTCTTTCTCTAGGAGTTGGTCACAAATGAGGCTGGCCAGTCCCTGGTCCGGGCTGGTGGAACTGAGAGAGAGGTAGAAGACCAGCTGGAACCTGTTTAACAAGGGACAGCATCCCGAGGCCCATAAAAAGGCGATTTTCTTCAGGAAGACTGTCTTTCCGCTACCAGCCTCGCCCTCCACACACATGACAGAGTTCAAGGCGGCAAAGACTTCGGGCAACACCAGGGGCTCTTGCCCAGGGTGGC
The DNA here is from genome assembly GCA_027257055.1 of Cephalopachus bancanus. Classification (NCBI taxonomy): domain Eukaryota; kingdom Metazoa; phylum Chordata; class Mammalia; order Primates; family Tarsiidae; genus Cephalopachus; species Cephalopachus bancanus. The sequence continues at coordinate 172,857 of JAPVLO010000112.1, read as the reverse complement.
CGATGTTCTTGGAAGCCATGGACAGATCACAGCCCAGCAAGTGGGCTGTGGGTCGATCGGAAGAGAGCTCGAGCAGAGACATGTGGCAGAAGCGGCTGCTGGTGTAGGCTGCTCTCAGTCGCTCACTCAGGCTCTTGGCCTCTGGAAGCCACTGGGCTTCGCTCTGGGCCGTCTCTGCGAAGAGAAGAAAGGGCCCGGTGGAATCCACAGTCACCTCTCTCTCGGGCCTCACTCCATGCCCTCTTCGCTGTGTGGTTCTGCCTATCTGCTGGGAGGTTTTCGGGCCTCCCACAGCCGTCTACGCTTCCCACATGGGGGCCCTCTCATGGCTTTTGCCACCAAGTGAGCACGTGGGGAGCACGTGTCCAAAGGGCCCTACTTGCCACGGAGACCCAGAAACCACGTGTGCTTCTGAGAAGCGCCACAGAATCCCATAATTCCCCATTTTAATTTGTCTCTGAGTCAGGGTCTCACCCTGTCATCCAGGCTGGAGGGCAGCAGCAGGACCATGGCTCCCTGCAGCCCTCGACCTCCTGAGCTCAGGTGATCCTTCTGTCTCGGCCTCCCGAGGGGCTGGGACTAGAGGCACACGCCACCACGCCCAGCTAATTTTTTTGCAGAGGGGAGGTCTCACCATGTTGCCTAGGCTGGTCTGGAACGCCTGGACTCAAGCGATCCTCCTGCCTCGACCTCCCAAAGAGCTGGGATTCCAGATGTGAGCCACGGTGCCTGGCCTTATAATTTCCCATTTTAAAATCTCAGGAAGGGAGCTTGCTGAATGGGGCCTTGAAACACTGTTTGTGTGTAGTTGAGCCATGCTGGCTACTATCATTTTGTTCCCTCACACACGCTGGAGATGGAATCCTATGATTTCCCTTGCGATGGTGCTCCTCTGTGGGAACTCTTTGGACAATCATAAACACTCTTTCTTTTCAAATCCCCTGCATACAAATGTATTGACACATGCATTCGATACCTGGTGCTAAAGTTCTTACCTGGCACTGCAGAACTCATTGCTACTGAATCTTCAAGATTGCTTTCACTTGTGATTTCCTTTGAAAAATAAAATCCTTTGTTAAGTCAAAACATGCATAAAAGGGTGAGGCATCATGCTGAAATGGGGGACCCAACATCTTCTAAACACAGCCCACCCTCCAATACTTATGCTGAGTGAGGGGAGAAGTGCTCCAAATATGAAACAATAAATAATCTGCAAACATCCGCAAGAGTATGTGATCCCAAGTGATTTATAGACGACACAATTCATGAGTGAGTACTCTTCAGGCGATCAAAATTACGGTGTCTAGGGCAAGAAGGACCCTTCAAAAAATCATTTGGGGCTGGGCTTGGTGGCTCAGCCTGTAATCCCAGCACTTTGGGAGGCCAAGACGAGTGGATTGCCTGAGCCCGTGGGTTCGAGACCAGCCTGGGCAACTTGGTGAGACCTCATCTCTACAATAATTTTTTAAAAATTAGCTGGGCGTGGTGGTGCGTGCCTGTAGTTCCAGCTACCTAGAAGGCTGAGGCAGAAGGATCACCTGAGCCCAGCAGGTTAAGGTTGCGGTGGCCAGGAACGTACCACTGCCCTCCAGCCTGGGTGACATTAGGGGCAGCCTCTGGAGTTAGTTAACTACACTTTTAATATTACACATCTGGGATATGGAAGGGCTATGTGTCATCCTTTAAAAAATGCGCTGGTTATATATTCCCAAACTCTTTTCTTCAGTGTCACTTATTAATTCACAAATATGAAAGGTGAATGAAGTGAGAAAGCAAGTTGCTTTGGGTTCTTGCTGTGGGATGACACACATAACATCCTTAGCATCTGGCCTCAAAATAATGTTGTATGCGTGTTGGGGCTTATATCCCAGAGAACCATGCTGGATTACTCAGCTTGAAGGGGTCAACCTGTCATCTGGTTTATGATTTTTGTGGGGCATTTGCTTTTACTAAAGAACATCATCCCAGGCCTGGAAAAGGCCAAGTAGTAAGTCTGGCCTTACGGCCCTCCAAATGAAGCCATAGATAGGATCCATTTAGCCTGAATGCTAGTCAGCTCTGAGAGTCTGAGCCCAAAAGCAGAAGGGATTGGCTACACATTTCATGAAGCTGGGTACTGGGTTATACTGGCTTAGTGTGGGATACCCATCTGCACCTAGAACACGATAGAGGTGCTTAGTTGGTTTTTGCAGAGTTTATTTATTGACTTATTTATGATGAGAAATCCCTGTTCAAAACAGTTTTCAATCACATGAAACATACTGCTGAAACAAAGCGGTGGTGTGCATCATTACCGGCAATTCACAGAGTTTGCTATGGCTCTGAAGGTCTGGCATCGCTTCTGCAAAGGACTTCATATTTTGGAGAAACTGACAGCTAAGCATAAAAGTTGAAAGTTACCAAAAGAGTTGTACGCAATTAAGTATTTGCATTAGGTTTCTAAAAACACAGAAATTTTAGTGATAAGAATTAAGTATAAAAGTATAATTTCCAGTGATTCTGTCAGGATCATCATCAGGCAAGACATGTGGATTGTGATAGTCTCTGCAAAATAAATGTAAATGGTTTATAAAGTGATAGAGAAGATGGCAGGGGAAGTTGGTAGAATGAGCGAATATTTACCACTCATCCATGGAGAAGACTAAAATGAACTTAAAGAATCAAAAATAGAGAAGAAAACTCTACGGATTCTGGAACAGCCTGGGCGACAGAGTGAGACTCCAACTCAAAAGCACATTAGTGGAAAAACTAGTAAAATCCAAATAAAGTCTGGCGTTTAGTTAACACTAGTGTACCATGAATCCCTACCTCTCGTCATACACAAAAATTAACTCAAGATGAATCTAAGAATTAAATGTAAGACCTGAGACTATAAAAGTCCTAGAAGAAAACCTAGGAAACACTCTTCTGGATGTCAGCATAGGTGAAGAATTTATGATGAAGACTCCAAAACCAATTGTGACAAAACCAAAAATAGACAAATGCAACTTAACTAAACTAAAAAGCTTCTGCTTGGCAAAAGAAATAATCAACAGAGTGAACAGAAACTCCATGGAATGGGAAAAAAAGGTTTGCAAATTATGCCTCAGACAAAGGACTAATAGCCAGAATCTACAAGGAACTCAAAGACAACTCAACATGAAAAAGCCAAACAATCCCATCGAAAAGTGGGCAAAGGACATGAAGACAGTTCTCAAAGGAAGACATCTAAGCAGCCAATAAACATGAAAAACGCTCAACATCACTAATCACCAGAGAAATGCAAATTAAAACCACAATGAGATATCACCTTACACCAGTTAGAATGGCTAAATTATTAAAAAGTCAAAGAACAACAACAAAAAAAAAAGGAAATAAAAAGCCAAAGAACGACAGATGTTGGCTTGATTGTGAAGACAAGGAGCACTCACTCACTGTTGGTGGAATTGGAAAGTAGTTCGGCCTCTGTGAACAACAGCAGAGAGATTTCTCAAAGAACTAAAAATTGAAAAACAATTTAATCCTGCTACCAGGGATCTACCCGAAGGAAAAGAAATCATTATATAAGAAAGATACCAAAGGCTGGGCATGGTGGCTCACACCTATAATCCCAGCACTTTGGGAGGCCAAGGTGAGAGGATTGCCTAAGCCCACGAGTTCGAGACCAGCCTGGGCAACTGGGCAAGACCTCATCTCTACAATAAATCAAGAAAAATTAACCCGGTGTGATGGTGCGCACCTGTAGTTCCAGCTACTTGGAAGGCGGAAGGATCGCCTGAGCCCAGCAGGTCAAGGCTGCAGTGGCCGTGTTGAGCGTGCCACTGCCCTCCATCCTGGGCGACAGAGTGAGATTTCGACTCAAAAAAAAAAAAAGGAAGAAAAGAAAGATACCTGTCCTCATAGGTTCCTTGCAGCAGTATTCACGATAGCAAAATCATGGAACCAACCTGTGCCCACCAACGATTAGCTGAATAAATACAAATGTGGTATCTATACGCCATGGAATACTATGAAGCCATAAAAAAGAATGAAATCATGTCTTCTGCAGCAACATGGTGGAAGCTTGAGGTCATCATCCTAAGTGAATGGAATCAGAAAGAGAAAACCAAACCTGTTCTCACTTACAGGTGGGAACTAGATATGCATAAAGGTGGGCATAAAAGACACTGGGAACATCAATAAGGGGAGAGGTGGGAAAAGGGGTAAAGGTTCACAGGTTTCCTGTCGAGTAGAATGTTTCCTACCTGGGCAATGGGCCACCTGAGACCCCCTCCACCTCATTGCACGATATGTCCATAAAACAAACATGCACTTAAACCTACTGATTCTAAAAGAAAACAAAATGCAGTGTACCAATGTAACAATTCTTAATTTTGATAAGTGTATCATGATAGTGTAAGAGGTGAGCATTGGGGTAAACTAGGTATGGTAATACATAGGAACTCTTTGTATTACTTTGTACTTTTTCTATATTATTAAAAATCTTCAGGCCGGGGTCGGTGGCTCAGCCTGTAATCCCAGCATATTGGGTTGCCAAGGCAAGAGGACTGCCTGAGTCCAGGGGTTCGAGACCAGCCTGGACAAATTGGTGAGATCTCGGCTCTACAATAAATCAAAGATTTGCCGGGCATGTTGGCGCATGCCGGTAGTTCCAGCTACTTGGAAGACTGAGGCAGAAAGATCACCTGAGTCCAGTAGATCGAAACTGCGGTGGCTGTGAGCGTGCCACTGCACTCCAGCATGAGCAACAGATTGAGACTCCAAATTAAAATAAAAAAAGGCAAGCCGGGTTCGGTGGCTCAGCCTGTAATCCCGCACCTTTGGGAGGCTGAGGAGAGTGGATTGCCTGAGCCCGCGGGTTCAAGACCCGCCTGAGCAACTTGGTGAGCCCTCATCTCTACAATAAATCAAAAAATCAGCCGGGCGTGGTAGCGCACACCTGTAATTCCAGCTCCTTGGAAGGCTGAGGTAGAAGGATCGCCGGAGCCCAGCAGGTCGAGGCTGCGGTGGCCGGGAGGGGCCACTGCACTCCAGTTTGGGCGACAGAGTGACACTCCAACTCAAAAAAAAAAAAAAAAAAAAAGACAAAAAAAACCTTTAATCCTGGGCAATATAGTGAGGACCTGTCTTTCAAAAAATAAAAATTTAGCTGGGTGTGGTGGTGCCCACCTGTAGTTTACTCAAGAGTCTGAGATGGAGGATTACTTGAGCCCAGGAGGTCAAGGCTGCAGTGAGCTATGGACCTCACCACTGCAACTAGCCTGGGCGAGAGAGTGAGACTCCAACTAAAAAAATAAAATTTAAAAAAAAATCTTAAAAAAATCTATCTATCTATCCATCCATTTAGAGTTGGAGTCTCACTCCGTCGCCCAGGTTGGAGTGCAGTGGCACACTCACGGCCACCCCAGTGTCGACCTGCTGGGCTCAGGTGATCCTTCCACCTCAGCCTTCCAAGTAGCTGGAACTACAGGCACGCGCCACCATGCCCGGCTAATTTCTGACTTATTGTGGAGACAAGGTCTTTCCAAGGTGCCGGGGCTGGTTCGAACCCACGGACTCAGGCAACCCACTAGACTTGCCTCCAAAGTGCTGGGATTACGTTACAGGCTGAACCACTGAGCCCGGCCAATAATTGACTATTTAAAGCAAAAATATAAGACTACACTGTAAGATTTATAATGTACATGGAAACAAAAGGTTTGAAAACAATAGCATGCCGGGCTCGGTGGCTCAGCCTGTAATCCCGCGCCTTTGGGAGGCTGAGGTGAGTGGATTGCCTGAGTCCGCGGGTTCGAGATCCGCCTGGGCAGGCGAGACCTCATCTCTACAACAAATCAAAAAATCAGCCGGGTGTGGTAGCGCATGCCTATAATTCTGGCTACTTGGAAGGCTGAGGCGGAAGGATCGCCGGAGCCCAGCACGTCGAGGCTGTGGTGGCTGGGAGCGGCCACTGCACTCCAGTCTGGGTGACAGAGTGAGACTCCAACTCAAAAAAAAAAAAATTTGTTCATACTCACCACTATACAAACAAGGAGAGAGCATTCATTTAAAAATCTGGATATGTTGACTGAGTGCGGTAACTCATGCCTGTAATACCAGCACTTAGGGAAGTAGAGGCAAGAGTATTGCCTGAGCCCAGGGGTTAAAGACCAACCTGGGCAACTTGGCGAGACCTCAACTCTACAATAAAAAATAAAAAAACTATCCAGGCATAGTGGCTCATGCCTGTAGTTCCAGCTGCTTGAAAGGCTGAAGTGGAAGGATGGCCTAAGCCCAGCAGGTCAAGGCTGTAGTGGCCACAAGTTTGCCACTGCACTCCAGCCTGGGTGACGGTGAGACTCTAATTTAAAAAAAAATCTGGATATGTTAATATTTTATTCTGAAAAAAACTCGAACTACTTACATAGTGAAAACAGCAAATCTCTTTTTACAATTGAACATTTCTGAAGAGTTTGATGGGTAAAAAATTATTTGTAAGTTTAAGATTCTTAGAAAATAAATATTAAAGAAATATTTCTTCATACAATTTTTAGAGCCAAAATAGAAAATTCTAAAGTTTCAGAGCAGGAAAAAAACTAACATTCAATTTAAGGACTGAGAAGCTGACTAGCATGGAGCTTCTCACCAATAACATTAGAAGCTAGTAGATTCTTCACCATCACTCAATTGCCAAAGTTAGAAAAAAAAGAAGGAAGTAGAAATGTAGCAATGGCTCTATAACGTAGAACTAAAATGACTTTCAACCTATAACTCTATACCCAGCTAAACTACTAAATAAGTGTGAGTAGGAGGGGAAAAAAAAATATATATATATACACACATATATATATAAACATATACATACATATATGTATATATGTAAATATATGTATGTATTATATGTATATACATACATATATATATATATGTAATACACACACACACGCACACATATGCATTATATGCAAACTAAAAACATGTATCTCTTATGCAATCTTTCCCAGGAAACTCTGGCAAAGTGTTCCATCCAAGTGAGTGAGTGAACCGAGAAGAGGATGACATTAGATCCAGGAAACAGGAAATACAACGCAGGAGAGAAATCACAGGACTCTCCAGAATGATGGTGAAGAAAGAGCTCAGGATCCCAGGGTGACTCTAGGACAAGCAGTTCATATTAGAGCAGGTCACAGTTCAGGACAGACTTCTTCAAGAAGATGAAAATGATGAGATATTTGGTAGGTCTGAATGACTTGAGAGGAGATTTAAACATTGGGGACAATTTGAAGATGAACTGGTGCTATGTACATAAAATATTAGCAGATGGCTATATGTGTTTTGTTTTATTTTGTTTTATTTTATTAGACTCAGGGAGTACAACTCTCTCTCTGACTCTTCTCGCTTGTTTCTTCTGATTATGTCCCATGGTAATCTGCTCTCTGGAAAGGCCCACACGGCAACATCCAGTTTAAGAACTGAGTCCCTCAATCCAGCAGTCTGTGAGGAATCCCATCAGCAGCCCCACGAGTGTGCCTGGAGACAGACCCTTCCCCAAGCAAGTCCAAGATGACTGCAGTTCTGGCTGGCCCCCTGCTGACAGCATTCAAAGATGGTTTGAGTCAGAGGACCTAGTTAAGCCACTCCTATATTTCTGACCCTGAGAAGCTGAGTTAATATACACTGTTTTAGTTACTAAACAACAACAACAAGATTCACTAAACAACAAACAAGTGAATGTTTGTTACATGGACAAATTGCATACTGGTGGGGTTGGACTTCATGTGGCCCATTCACCAGATAGTGAACATCATACCTGATAGGAAACTTTTTTTTTTTGAGTTGGGTGTCTGTCACTCAGGCAGGAGTGCAGCGGCACATTCACAGCTCACCACAATCTCAAACTCCTGGGCTCAAGCGATCCTCCTGCCTCAACCTCCCAAGTAGCTGGGATGATGCGCATGCACCAATATACCTAGCTATTTTTTTTAAGAGACGAGGTCTCACTATGTTGCCAAGGCTGATCTCAAACTCCTGGGTGCAGGCAGTCCTCCCACCTTGGCCTCCCAAAATGCTGGGATTACAGGCATGAGCCACCACACCCAGCCCCAACAGGTAATTTTCAATCCCCCCACGTCCCAGATGGCTATATATTAAAAAAAAACCAAAAAAAACCCAGAACTTAACATTGTACAAACATTGTGGAACACAGTTTGACAGTTCCTAAAAAGGTTAAACATAGCCGGACTAGGTGGCTCAGCCTGTAATCCCGTGCTTTGGGAGGCCGAGGTGAGTGGATTGCCTGAGCCCACGGGTTCGAGACCCACCTGGGCAACTTGGCGAGACCTCATCTCTACAATAAATCAAAAATTAGCCGGGCGTGGTAGCACGCACCTGTAGTTCCAACTACTTGGAAGGCTGAGGCGGAAGGATCGCCAGAGCCCAGCAGGTCGAGGCTGCAGTGGCCGGGAGCGGCCACTGTACTCCAGTCTGGGCAACCGAGTGAGACTCCAACTCAAAAAAAGAAAACAAAAAAGTTAAACATAGAATGACTATATAACCTAGCAATTCTACTATTAGGTAAATATCTCCAAAGAGTTGAATAAAGGTAAGCACTGCAATAGATACCTGTACACAAATACTCCTATCAGCACTGTTCATAATAACCAAAAGGCAGAAACAACCCAAATGTCCATGAACAGATAAAAGGATAAATAAAATGCAGTATAACCATATGGAATATTATGTGGCCACAAAAAGGAATGAAGTACTTATACAAGTTATAACATGATAAACCTCAAAACAGTATGCCAAGTGAAAGAATCCAAATGCAAAAGGTCATGTTGCATGTTTCCGTGTATGTGAAATATCTAGAATAGGTAAATCCATAGACACAAATTAGGTTGGTGTCTCCCAGGGGCGGGGCATGGATTGGGGTGGAGAGATAAGGAGTGACTGCTTAATGGATGCAGTTTTCTTTTGAAAATCCTTTGGAACTAGAGAGAAGGAGTGGCTGCACAGCATTGTGAGACTGCAAAATTGTGTACTTTCAAGTGGCTCATGTGCAAATTTTATTTTTTAAAGAGTGAAAAATAAGCAAATCTACTAACAAGATGATTATTTCTTCCTAGAAAAATAAAAAGATGTATAGGAAGGGAAAATAAATCAAAACTTACCGTAAGCTTCAGCTCTGCATAGCATTCGATAGCTCTCTGTAAAAAGATGGCTCTAACAAAACTGTGATATAACCGTAACAAGAGGAAGGCTAGACAAGAAGTATGCCGGGCTCGGTGGCTCAGCCTGTAATCCCGTGCCTTTGGGAGGCTGAGGTGAGTGGATTGCCTGAGCCCGCGGGTTCGAGACCCGCCTGGGCAGCGAGACCTCATCTCTACAATAAATCAAAAAATCAGCTGGGCGTGGTAGTGCATGCCTGTAATTCCAGCTACTCGGAAGGCTGAGGCGGAAGGATTGCCAGAGCCCAGCAGGCGAGGCTGCGGTAGCCGGGAGCGGCCACTGCACTCCAGTCTGGGCGACAGAGTGAGACTCCAACTCAAAAAAAAAAAAAAAAAGAAAAGAAGTATGTCATGGGAGCAAAGGGAAAAAAGGCATAAAGGCACATTCCTCGTGGTGCGAGTCAGAGGGTGGGTAAAGCCTTCATCGAAAGAGAACACGAGGGAAGAAATGAGGAAACAGTTGTCAAAGTGCATCCAAAGTCACAGACACTAAACATTCATTCCACCCACTTGGGAAAAAACTTGGTGTGATCTTCTAATGGGTCATCGCCTTCCTTCCACTTCTCCAGACATCCCCCACAGGAGAAACACTGGACAATGTCCTGTATACCTAGAATGAAGGACATCTGATCAGTGCCCTGGCGTGTGCAATTGTCACTTGACAAGCAGATCATGACCACCAGACCCTTAGGAGCGAGATTCTAGTTGCATCTCCCATGGGATTTTGTGACAAAGTCATAAGTTGGGTCGACAGTGTGGCAATAATCGATAGAGGGTTCTTGGTCCACAGTGGGGTAATCAGCAAATCGTAATCCAAGGCTCCTATGCCCCAGGCATGTTGATGGACACCCTCCCCTGCCCATTCTCCTCCTAGCCACAGAGAGATTTGAAGAGGGATGTGGGGGGCCAGCCCCTGCAGGTTTGGGGGAGTCCCTTGGACGGTGTGGCCGTGTTGGTGAATATTCTGGAGAAATAAAGAGAAAGAAAGAGACTGGACTCTGTCTAGTGCAGAAGCCGATTTAATGGGGCAAACTGTAAGCCTTTTATCCTAAAGTTTTACAGGCAAGATCACAAGATTTTCACGTGAACACAAAGCCAGGTGGATGAGGGGCGTCCCCCAACCAGGTGTTTCCTCAAGCATGAGGAAGGACAATCCCAATATTATTTCACTGTTCCTTATGCTTGGTTAATGCTCCTCACAAACAATATAACAATTCTAACATCATAATATTCTAATAATCAATAACTTCTAAAATGTATGCATTCCCAACACCTAATGACTAACTTAAATCCTAATACCTTTCTATTCTGTGCTAATTTTACCTGTACTATAAAGCAACTCTTAATTAAGCTCAAACCGGTTCCTAAAGAATGTGGCCCAGTCCAAAGATCACGCTGGGCCGTTTCCAGGAACAATTGATTATAATCTCTTAACAAAATGGCTATTCTAAAATCCTATGTATCTATCTTAATTTGTATAAAAGTTTCTAATTCCTAATCCTGATATATAAGGCTGATCATCAGCAATAAAACTTCTAAAATAAAACCCAAATACAAACTGTAATTGTACTAAAGCCAAAACAGCAATTAGTAGAAAGTGGGAACAATGAAATTTCTAAAGTTAACTGTATACTTATAAAACCTCAAAATATCATGTTTGATCATGCTTGAACTAACATAATTCCCTGATGTAGCATGACCTATTCTACAATATTTTCTATGAATAAAATAAATTCAACTTCCATAATAAGTAGAAAAAACATACACTAATTGTAGCTAAAGAACTGGTTTAAAAGAATGCAGCCCAGCCCGAGTGGACGCTGGGCCCTTAGGAATGTGGCCCAGTCCAAAGTTCAGGCTGGGCCATTTCTGGTAACTCCAGATAATCATCTATACCATCTAAAGCTGGAAACAGCTCTCTAAATGTATATGCTAATTCTACAAATATACTTTTAAATCTTATAAAGGAGCTTGTACCATATTAAAGGCTCCCAAATGTGACCTGAGTTTGAACTGTGTTAAGTTTAAAGCCGAAACCGCCGTCTGTGAGAAACGGGAACAGTGGATCCCTAGAGTCAGCCATGCCTGTCGTACTCTCAGAACTTCATGCTTAGGTCATCAAAGTCCCTGCTAGTGGGTCACGCCAAACAACAAAGAAGGGAGGAGGGAATAGGCCTTCAGCTCCTGAACTCAACCTGGTGGTCTCAGGGTCCGCAGCCTGCCTGGATCCCTAACGCTCAGGCGGGCCTCCATGGCAGGCTCCCAACAGAGGGAAGGGATTTGTGTCTGTTTTGCTCAGGGATGAATGTCATGAATCTAAAAGAGTGCCTAGCACTGGCCAGGCACAGTGGCTCAAAGATGAAATCCCAGCACTTTGAGAGGCAGAGGCAAGAGGATTGCTTTAGCTCAGGAGTTAGAGATCAGCCTGGGCGACATGGTGAGACCTCGTGTCTACAATAAATAAAAAAAATCGCTGGGTGTGATGGCACATGCCTGTTCCAGCTACTTGGAAGGCTGAGGCGGGAGAATCACCTGAACCCAGCAGATTGAGGCTGTGGTGGCCATGAGCATGCCACTGCACTCCAGCCTGAACGACAGAGTGAGACTCCGTCAAAAAAAAAAAAAAAAGCCTAGCACTTATTAGGCTAGGGGGAAAAAAACATAAGAACAAATCTAGCAGCCCTTATGTAAGCAAATTCCTGAAGAATCAATTGCCTCTTACCCCATTATAGCCAGGTTTATTCCCTTACAAGTACGTTCAAGTTTCCTTGTAAGACTACCTTTCTTTGGAAAGAAACTGCTATTTGGCTCTTCCTGATCTTCTCCTTTGAGCGGGTGCTGCCAAGATTACTATCCATACTCCTAGTATCTCCCAGCCCTCCATCGTAATAGAAACCTCCATTTTTAGTTGGGCACATGGCCGCCCAGGAAAAAGATTACGTTTCCCAGTTCCTCTTATCGCTGGAGGCCATCTTCCATAAGTTCTGGTGAAGGAAGCACACACAGAAGTGTCCTGGGACCGTTTCTGGTAAACTTCCCGAAAGGACAGGGGGTGGGGGCAGTGATGTGGAGAAAGAAAAGACAAGGTAAGATCCCAAACAGAATATGTGTGTCCGTTGTTAGTCCAGACCTTAGGTTTTCAGCTCGAACCTTCACCCCCTGAGGAAGGCTTGGAAAACTGGGAGAGGATTTAGGGTGCAGCAAAGAAAAGGAATCCATCACCGATGCCGAGAAGAGTGGAGAGGTTGAGTGCAGACGATGCCAACCCGGGATCAGAAAGCCTATGTGGGACTGAGATGGTCAAACAAGCAAGTGGGTGCCAACTACTGACTCACCTGTATAGAAAAGACCTGCTCTGGCCAGAGCGGCCGCTCCCGGGGTGATTTGTGGGGCCAGTTCTTAAAAGAGTCCAGCCGGAGTCCTTCATGAGCAAAGACGCTGTCATTGCAGTAAGCTGGAAAACAAGACATAGGCTGAGACCAGCAGGCTTTGAGGTCGCGGGCCTCGGGATTGGTTACGCCTTCCTATGGACAGACAAGGTGGAAGATGATGGAGTTTGCGTCAAGGGAACTGGAGGTGTGCGTAAGAAAGGAAGGAAAGGCCCCTCCCAAAACGGATAAATACAGACCTCTCTCTCGCCCTCTCTCTCACTCCCCTTTTCCCACCAGGCGGTTACAGACCTCCTTCCCTCTCCCTGTAGCCGCTGCTCTCATAAATCTCTTGGCCTCCAAAAAAAAAAAAAAAAGAGAAGGGAAGGAAGGGGCACAGACAAGGCAAGACTGACCACGTGTTAGGACTGGGGACGCAGCATTGTGGACACATCGTGGGGATATACTATGGCAAACATATTTTTCAATTCTCTCTTTCTAATTTAGCATCAAAAAGAAACAAGAACAAGCTAGAGACGATCCCCCTTCTCCCAAAGCCAATGTCGACAATTAAGAAAGGCCATTTCCCTTGTAGCTCCCGTCGGACCAGGCAGGTTTATTTCTTGCCCTTTGGGATGTCCACTCCGGGGGTCTCCATTGGACTTTCCACCTTTGGCTGACCCTGGGCTTTGGTTTCTGTCTTCTGCCTTCTATGAGGATTTGAAAATGAAACTTCCATGAACTTTGGTCTGCAGATTTTCTCCAGAGGAAAGCTTGCTTCCTCATTCTGCTTGACCCCAGGATTCTTGCTGTCACTTTATTTTTACTGTGAATATTCTTGAATTTCTTAGCAGAATGCAGACCCATTGAAGGATGCTTTCAGAAACATTTTATCCAGAAGTTTTCGTTGTTTTAAGGAAAGTGTCAGTGAAGGAATCGACCCTGCCATATTTCCCTATGCTCATCCGTGCTAAAAAACTGTCATTCCATAAGATGAAAAATCTCTTCTGAAAATTATTTTTACAAAAAGACACAAAACACCATAAAATAAGGAGAGAAAAGAAGAGCAAAAATGGTGAGGACCAAAAAAAGCAAAAGAGGAACGAGCAGAGTCTTTGGAATGTGTTTGAGTTTTTACCTGAAGCCATAGGTAATTCTCTCTTGACCCAGGAATTCACAAAATGGTCTCCCTGAGGAGAATTAAAATCCAAGTTATTGTTTGCTTCACCTGTAGAGTATACGCCTATCTACGCACAAGAACTGAAATAACTCCCCTCCCCCAATACGCTTCATTGGATGGAGTGGCAGAGGTTTGGAGACTCAGTCTCAGGGTCCCTTCTACCAGAGACCCATCTCAGAAACAGAACTACAGTTAAATATCACAGCCACACTTTGAGGAGGAAGTAACAGACAGAGGGCGGAAACTCCATTCCGTTTCCGGAATTATATCATACATTGCATTAGATCATAATGCAATGGCATCATATCATACATTGAGCAACTGATCCTTCGGCAATCGCTGTGTCCGGATTTCTTTCTTGAGAAAACACCTCCCTTCCTCCACTCTTAGGCCGCATTTTCTGGAGAGTCTGGTCTTCTGGGTCATGTTAGTCGATACATTCTCATTGCTAAGCTCATTTGGGTTGGATTTCTGTCACTTGCCACCAGGAAATGCTTCCTGATGCAGAATAAGTTACCAGCTGGGAGGAGCCAGCTCTTTGCTGCTGTGGGTGATGGTAGCTAAGTCAAAAGCTCTTAAGCAAACCTTCAGATGAGGGCGCGAGAGGAAGTCAGGGAAGGTGGCTTGGTCAAAGGGAGAAAGACTATGAGGAAAGCAGTCTTCTAGAACCCATCGAAAGCCATTTTAAACCAGGCGTGGTGGCTCATTCCTGTAATCCCAGCACTTTGGGAGGCTGAGGCAGACGGATCGCTTGAGCCCAGGAGTTCATGATCAGCCTGAGCAACATAGTGAGAATTCGTCTCTACAAAAAGTAAAATATAAAACAAAATAAATTGGTGGTGTGCGCTTATAATTCCAGCTACTTGGGAGGTTGAGGCGGAAGTAGCACCTGAGCTGAGGAGGTCAAGACTGTGGTCAGCTGTGATCACGTCACTGCACTACAGCCTGGGTGACTCCAACTCAAAAACAAACTCTGAAACAAACCAAAAAAGTCATTCCTGGAAAAACGAATTCAAAGTTTAGCAAGTAAAGGTGATATGTTTTCACTTTGCAGATGAACGGTAGGGAAATCAAAGAAGAGGAGAAGAAAGAAACTGAACACATGACAAAAAAGAATGCCTCTTCTGCTTCAGATATTATTAGGTAATCAAAACTTGAGGGAAAAATATGGTGTTATACATTACCGTTACATCAACGAACCCCTTGTAGCTTTGAATATATTGGGCAATTTCCGCTGAGGATTTCTTACTTTGAAGAAATTCACATCTATAATTAAGAAATATAATTAAAATGTATCCCAATACTGTGATAGAGGTGTCCTGTATTACAATGAACATTTATTAAAACTTGTTGAGGCTGGTGTGGTGGCTCACGCCTGTAATCCCGGCACTTTAGGAGGCCAAGGCAGGAGGACTGCTTGAGCCCAGGAGCTTGAGACCAACCTGGACCACCTAATGAGACCCCATCACTACAAAAAAAAATTAGCCAGGCATGGTGGCTCACACCTGTCGTGGCAGTAACTCAAGAGACTGAGAGGAGGATCACCTGAGCCCAGGAGGTTGAGGCTGCGGTGAACCATGATCATGCCATTACACTGCTGCCTGGGTAACAGAGTGACATTCCAACTAAAAAAAAATGAATGTTGACTTGTGGAATTTTATTATACTTCGATAAGGCTGTCCAAAAATTTACCCCAAGACTTACTTATTAGAATTGTCATTGTTTTCATATAATTATTCTTTACTTCCATTAGCAACAACATCTGTAATTATTTAAAATTAAAACTTCAGACCGGGCGCTGTGGCTCACACCTGTAACCTCAGCACTTTGGGTGGCAGTTGTGAGAGGATTGCTTGAGTCTTGGGGTTTGAGACCAGTCTGGGCAATTTGGCGAGATTTCGTCTCTACAGTAAATCAAAAAATTAGCCAGGTGTGGAGGTGGATGCCTGTGGTTCCAGTTACTTGGAAGGCTGAAGCAGAAGGATCACCTGAGCTCAGCAGGTCCAGGCTGTGGTGGCTATGAGTGTGCCACTGTACTTCAGACTGGGAGACAGAGTAAGATTCTAACTCAAAAAAAAAAAAAAATTAAATCTTCAGATATCTTTCTCTTGAAACAAAATATACGACATAATTGCTGGGCATGGTGGCTCATACCTGTAATCCCAGCACTTTGGGAAGCAGAGGCGAGAGGATTACCTGAACTCATGGGTTCAAGACCAGCCTGGGCAACATGGCAAGACCTTGTCTCTACAATAAATTAAAAAATTAGTGACCCACACCTGATCACCAAAAAATTGGTGATCCACACCTGTAATTCCGGCTATGTGGAATGCTGAGGCAGAAGGATTGCCTGAGCCCAGCAGGTCAAGGCTGTGGTGGCTGCAAGCATGCCACTGCACTCCAGCCTGGGTGACAGACTCCAACTCAGAGCAAAACAATATAATCAGAGACTGATTTACAGTAAGTATACGATGGAATTTTTGTTTTTTAAATTAAGCTGCAGTGACTAAATCTAGTTCCTGTGGTCATTTGAAAGCTATTTGCAAGCCGGGCTCGGTGGCTCAGCATTTGGGAGGCTGAGGTGAGTGGATTGCCTGAGCCGGCAGGTTCAAGACCTGCCTGGGCAACTTGGCAAGACCTCATCCCTGCAATAAATCAAAAATGAGCCGGGCGTGGTAGCGCGCGCCTGTAGTTCCAGCTACTTGGAAGGCAGAGGCGGAAGGATCGCCGGAGCCCAGCGAGTTGAGGCTGCGGTGGCCGGGAGCGGCCACTGCCCTCCAGTCTGGGCGACAGAGTGAGACTCCAAAGAAAGCTATTTGCAGGAAAGAGAACTATATTTTTAAAATAACAATACATTTTATTTACTCAACAAAAAATGACCAATAGACTTAAAAAGTAATGGATATTAATTTATAAGTTTTGAATTTTAGAAAAGTATCTTAAATACCCTTTTAAAAAACATGCCTTTTCCATAAAATAGAAGCAGTCTTAAAATTAACTTTAGGCCGGGCATGATGGCTTATGCCTGTAATCCCAGTGCTTTGGGAGACTGAAGGAAGAGAATAAGCCTCAGTGTTCGAGAACAGTCTGGACAACATAACAAGATTCCATTTCTACAAAAAAGTTTTAAAAATTAACCAGCCATGGTGGCATGCTCCTGTGATCCCAGCTACTCAGGAGGCTGAGGCAGAAGGATCGTCTGAGCTCAGGAGGTCATGATGAGTTGTGATCATGCCATTGCACTCCAGCCTGGGCGACAGAGTGAGACCCTGACTCAAAAAAATAAATAAATAAAAACAAGAAGAAGAAATAACAAAGCCATCCTATAAAAGTGTAGTCTAGCTGAACATGGCGGCCGACGCCTGTAACCTCAGCACTTTGGGAGGTGGAGGCAAGAGGATTGCCTGAGTCCAGGGGTTCGAGACCAGCCTGGGCAACTTGGCGAGACCTTCTCTCTACAATAAATCAAAAAGCAAGCTGGGTGTGGTAGCATGCATTTAGTCCCAGCTAATCGGGAGGCTAAGGCCCAAGGATCACCTGAGCCCAGCAGGTAGAGGCTACAGTGGCTGTGAGCATGCCACTGGATTCCAGCCTGGGCAACAGAGTGAGACCCTGATTCAAAAAAAAAAAAAATGGAAGTCCAAGAAGCAAAAGATAAAGTAATCAACAAGAGACTTGGGGATTCTCAGTTCTTAAATTTATTCATTCTAGTCCTTATATTTATTGGTCAACCCTGTACTTATGATGACAGATGGATTAAAGGTAAAACAGTCATCTTCACACAATGCATGGTATGTACCGGGCATCGGCTCCATTTACTTTCTTTCTAATCCTCACAACCACCCTGCAAGCTATGTATTGTTGTCTGCTGTGAAAGGTGCAGATACCAGGATGAGATCACTTTTGTCAGATTCACACAAAACGGGCCTGGGAAAGCACAAAGCAGGGTGAGGCTCATGCTTACATGTCTGAGATTGGAGCCTTCTAAAAGTTCTTCCCACAAGAAACCCCTTCCCGCAGCTCCTGCTTTGCATGGCTCACACGGTTTGCACCTAGATGCCTCCTTCCCCGAAGTCAATCCCTCCCCGTTCCTTAGGACAGCGGCAATTCCAACAGGGTAAGATTTAGCTGGAAAGAACACTTGCCCTGTAAGGACATTTCTCCACCCATGAACTGACAACTCCGGCTTCTAGTTTTCAGAACCAATGAACTCTGTTTCATTTATTTATTTAGAGACAGGGTCTCGTTCTGTCACACAGGCTGGAGTGCAGTGATGGGATCTGGGCTCACTGTGGTCTCCACTCCCTGAGCCCCAGCCGTTCTGCATGAGCCTCCCAAGTAGCTGGGACTACAGGCACACAGCCACTCTTTTGATTTTTTGTACACATGGGGTCTTGCTGTGTTGCCCAGGTTGGTCTAAAACTCCTGGCCTCAAGTAATCCTCCTGCCTCAATCTCCTAAAGTACTAGAATTACAAGCATAAGTCGCCATGCCTGGCCAATGAACTCTGATTCTAAGATGCTTATGCGACCTTCTCCCTTTGGCCAGTAAAAGTTTCCCTTTACCTTTACTGATTTATTCTTTACCCACATCTGATTTATCATTAGATAAATCTGTTTATAAAACAGATACATTTGCCAAAGAGCATCCCAAATTCTAGTCCTCTTTCTTTTAGTCTCAAATAAATTTGGCGTATTCGGAGATATTTTTCTCTAACATCTTTTGTCTTAGGTTGGCACTGAGTTTTACATACAGACTCGAGCAGGGGCAGTAACTTGGTAAGGGTCTGGTGGTCAGGGAGCCGCAGGTTCAAGCCTGGCTCTGGCTATCTCCTTGTGTGTATCAGCAGGCCTGAGTTCCTGCCCACTCTAGGGCTGGTTGCTGGACTGAGGCCTCCTCTCCCTGTGCTCAGGGCCTTACCCTCTGCCCTACGTCAAAGAAGGTAGAGCAGGCCGTTCCGGACAGGATGTGCAGCTCTAGTTGGTGCCAGTCATGTGATAACGTGCGACTGTGTCTAACCCAGCCACATTAACCACGTGGCCCTGAGGCAGTGAAACCTGAGCTGAGACCAGGAGCTTGTGTTCCAGCCAGGGCTGATGTTCGGCGGGTATATACACGCAGGGGGCATGGTCAGCACCGTGTGGGACTGGCTGGGTGTCTGTTTTAGTGGGTTGAGGAGACAACTGTCAAATGATTGAACAATTCTGACTTCGAACATCCCTATGCCTATCTCATCTGTTTGTCAGGAAGAAGCTCTTTCTCTCTTCTCTTCCTCCGTCACTACTTTCTCCCCTCCTACTTCCTCCCTCTCAACCTCTCACTTTTTCTTTTCAGCTACAAAAGTCATATGTATTTGGCTGCAAAAATTTAAACAAGATAGCAATGAACAAAATAAATGTGAAAATCCTTCTCCTCTTTACTCCCTGACAAACCCAGATCCAGAGGTATCTGTTGTTTGGGTTATATCTTTTCATAAGTTTTTCTTTTTTTTTTTTTTGAGTTGGCGTTTCACTCCGTCGCTCAGACTGGAGTGCAGTGGCCGCTCCCGGCCACCGCAGCCTCGACCTGCTGGGCTCCGGCGATCCTTCCGCCTCAGCCTTCCAACTAGCTGGAACTACAGGCACGCGCTACCACACCCCGCTAATTTTTTGATTTATTGTAGAGATGAGGTCTTACCAAGTTGCCCAGGCGGGTCTCAAACCCACGGACTCAGGCAATCCACTCACCTCAGCCTCCCAAGGCGCGGGCATGAGTTTTTCTATGTATTTTCAAACAAGTCCATATATTTTGGGTAGTTTTAAGCTTTTTTTGGTGGGGGGTGGTCAGCCTCATCCTGACGCCCAGGCTAGAGTGCAGTGGCACGATCACGGCTACCGTAGCCTCGACCTGCTGGGCTCAGGTGATCCTTCCGCCTCAGCCTTCCAAGTAGCTGGAGCTACAGGCGTGTACCACCATACTTGGTTAATTTTTTTTAATATATTGTGAAGATGAGGTCGTGCTATATTGCCCAGACTGGTCTCAAACCCGCAGGCTCAGGCAATCCCCCCAAAGTGCTAGGATTACAAGCGTGAGCCACCACACCCAGCTGGTTTTAAACATTTTTAAACGTCTACACTACACTTGTTATTGTGCATATATTTTTCCACTGAACATATCCTAGATACAGAAGTTACAGGAACATGGCTCCACGGAAACACACTCTGCCAAATCTAGCGTGTAGGGACATTGGCAGGACGGATCACAGGTCTCCTCAACGAATACATGACAATAAAAAAAGAGATGGAGAAGGAGAAGTTAAAAATCTTAAGAGACACATCAGTTAAGTGTAATAATTCACAGATCTTGTTTGGATCTTGATTCAAATTAACCACCAGTCAAGAAAGGCAGGAATATGGACATCTGAACACTCATTAGGATATTTGACGACACTAAGGGGTTATTGTTCGTCTTTTTTCAGAGAGGCGATGATATTGTAGTTGTTTTTAAAATACTTTTTGTTTTTTTGAGTTGGAGTCTCACTTTGTCGCCCAGGCTGGAGTGCAGTGGCATACTCACGGACACCCCAGCGTCGACCTGCTGTGTTCAGATGATCCTTCCGCCTCAGCCTTTCAAGTAGCTGGGAGTACAGGCACGTACCACCACGCCCGGCTAATTTTTTGATTTATTTTGGAGATGAGGTCTTGCCAAGTTGCCCAGGCTGGTCTTGAACCCGTGAGCTCAGGCAATCCTCTCACCTCAGCCTCCCAAAGTGCTGGGATTAGAGGCGTAGGCCATCACACCTGGCCTAAAATACATTCTTAATTCAGAGTTATATTTCAAACTACTAACAAATGATATTATCTGATATCTGGGATTTGCTTTTAAATAATCTGGTTATTATTATTATTTCCGGGAGGAAATGTGGGCACAAGATATGTGAAATGTAACTTGGCCATGTGTTGCCAAGTGGTCATCATACTATTCTCTCTTTGTGTGAAATTTTCCACAGTGAAAGTTTAAAACCGTGTTAAAGGAATGACTCTGTATTCAGTAGAAACAGAGAAAGTCAGGTCGAAGATGATAGTAAACATAGCACTGAAAATAATTAAAATACACCTCCTTTTCTAAGCAGGGAGCTAAAGCCTGCTGCAATAATAAAAACTCTTTCTGAGGTTCTAGAATAAGACATTTGTGTTTGGTAGATAACTAGCAGTCCACGAAATTATTTGTAATAACATTTCGAACATTGACATTTACTTTCCAACTTCCTTCCTGTACCCTTTTACACCATCCCTATGCAAATTATACTTACTTATTAATTGAGGCAGATCGTGAAAATGCTACTTGGCAAAACATATCTTAGTATTTGGGATCATAAACCAACACTATTGTTTTACATTTGCAGAATTCAAACTTTTCACAATGTAATCAGGCCTTTCCCGCTTGAATAAATTCTGGAGTGGTCCAATTTTGGCTAGCGAATGATCACGTGCTACCTCAGACACGTGGCCCTTCGGGGTGCAGTGGCTCAGGCCTGGAATCCCAGCGACTGAGGAGCTGAGGCGGGAGGATCACTTGAGCCCAGGAGGTCCAGGCTGCAGTGAGCTATGATCGCACCACTGCCACCAGTCTGGAAAACAGAGTGAGACCCTGTCTCTAACTTAAAAAAAAAAAAAAAGAGTGACTCTTTTGCCTTTACAGAAACTGCGTCAGGTACTGTATGGAGTTCATGCCCGTCATCCTAGCACTTTGGGAAGCCAAAACAGAAGGACCTCTTGAGGCCAGGAGTTCAAGACTCGCCGGGGCAACATAGACTCTGTCTCTACAAAAAACCAAAAACAAATAAACAAAAAGAAACTGAAAATTTGAAGCAGAAAATATTTATCTACTTACTTGGGGAACCACTTGGCATGTTCCTTCCAAGGATCATCACCTTCTTCCCAGTTTCCTAAACACCCACCGCAGGAAAAACACCACACAGTGTCCCTGTTACCTACATGGGAAGGAAAACATTGAGATTGCCCAGAAATGGCACCTGAGGGTGTGGCTTGGCGTTGACGTTTTGTGCAGGACCAAGACGCGTGGTTCGCTCGTGACCTCATCTGGCTGCGTCTCCACCCACAGTCCCGCTGCCCCAGATGACCACTTCCTGCGCCCCATGTCTCAGCCATGGCCACGCTTACAGACACAAGCCCAGGCTGTGGAACTCCACACGCCTCCCTCAGTGGCTTCCAGAGCTGGCATTTTGCTCCTGGAGCTCTCAGGGCCAAAGTGATGGGAAGCAAACGCCAGGACCAGCTGAAGTCTGCACAAGAAGACCTGCATTTCTGCTTTGCCGTGACATTTTGGTAAGCACACAGGCACATTTCTTAACTCTTTGAGCCTCGTGACCTCAGGTGTGTAATGGGGGAAAGGGGGAAAACTTGTTGGATTAGAATGAGTATTCAATCTATGCCTAGCACAAAGTTGGCACAGTACTCAGCAAATGGTAGCTGTTGCAATTCTCATTCACGTCACATCTATGGCATAGCTAGCGTAACTCAAACAAAGTGCAACTTTCTGAAGTGCAGTTTGCCCTACATAGAGGAGTCTGATCTAAGATTAAAACAAGCAGTGCTGGGTGCGGTGGCTCACACCTGCAGTGCCAGCACTTTGGGAGGCTGAGGTGAGAGGATTGCTTGAAGCCAGGAGTTTGAGACCAGCCTGGGCAACAAAGTGAGCCTCATCTCTACAAAATACAAAAAAAGGGCAAAACCCAATACCGTAGCAATTAAAAGAAGAATCAAACGGGGCGCAATGATTTACTCCTGTAATCCCAGCACTTTGGGAGGCCGAGGCGGGAAGATCACTTGAGCCCAGGAGTTAGAACCAGCCTGGGCAATGCGGCAGGATTTCATCTCTACTTCAGCCCCCCAAAATTAGCTGGGCATGGTGGCACAGGCCTGTAGTCTCAGCTACTCAGGAGGCTGAGGCAGGAGGTAGTGAATTGTGATCATGCCACTGCACTCCAGCCTGGGTGACAGAATGAGACCCCAACTTAAAAAGAAGAATCAAAGATTATGTAAGCACAGTAGCAGGGGCGGGTGTCAGGAGACTGGGATCAGACTGACCTCAGAATTTATGTTCAGGCCTTCAGAATACAGTCGGTGGCTCAGCCTGTCATCCCAGCACTTTGGGAGGCCGAGGCGAGTGGATTGCCTGAGCCCGCGGGTTCGAGCCCAGCCCGGGCGACTTGGTGAGACCTCGTCACTTCAATAAATTAAAAAAAAAATTAGTTGGGCCTGGTAGTGCGCACCTATAGTTACAGCTACTTGGGTGGCTGAGGCAGAAGGATCGCCAGAGCCCAGCAGGTCGGCGCTGGGTGGCCGTGAGCATGCCTGCATTCCAGCCTGGGCGAAGGAGTGAGACTCCAACTCAAAAATAAATAAATTAATTAATTAAATAAGCCAGTATTTCCAAAAGTCCAAGTTGAAAGAAAAGCAACTTTCTCATTTTTTACACATTTGGCAAATGAACATGGGCTGTACGAAACAAAAATACAGCAAAAATAAAATGACTGAGGTGGAATTTTAGTAAAATAGGCCTTGGAGCTAACATAACACATTTAACAACTGCAGAAAGGGGAACAAGACGCGGCACAAGCAACTGGCAAATGGAACCTCCGCCTGAAGCTCCAGAGAGATGCTCCCGAGAGCGATTCCCAGTTACCTGTGAAGACAAAGCCGGCTGCTGAGAGCGCATGTGGGGATACTCCTTGGGCATAAAACGGCCAGTTTCTGAAGGAGTCGAGTCTGGCCCGCTCCTCCTGGTACTGTCCTCGGTCCCGTGTCAGCTTGCTCTCCGGGTCCTTCACCCTGATGTCGTATTTGGCGATGTTGCCGACATCCTTATTCAGAAGGAACTCACAGTCGGGCTGCAGCTTCTCGTGGTCTTCCACGGGGAGCTGCTTGAGCTTGGTGGCAAAGAGGATCAAGCTGCAGCAGAAGCACTGAACCCCAGATTTCACCCCCGTGAAGTAAAACCCAGCTGCCGCCATCTCCTGCGGGGTCCACGAGCCGTAGGGCTTGTAGGCCACGAAGGTCTTCAGCCTTTGGGCTTCGCTGCGCATCCGTGAGTTGTAGCCTTTCTGCATCTTGGCTCGGTCTCTCTCCTCCTCTTCTTCCTTGTCTTTTTGAAACCGAGCCATATCTACGCCCAGAAGAGCAGACATCTCTGAGTGGAGAGCAGGGTCAGGGTCATACTGGGAAATCCTCGCGTCAGAGGCCTTCCCCTGGGTGGCCATGTTCTGAAAAGGGAAAGCAAAGCGGGTTGATCCGTTTTACGGTCGTATTTTTCTCAGAAAGAGGATTTCCTTCGGTTCCTGAAGATGGCAAGAATTGAAGGAAAGCCTGGATTTTCAAAGCAAAGGAGGACATTTTGTAGGAAATTATGAAACATCGGTATTCATCCACTTCATCAAGCTACAGATATTTACTAAGCACCTACTGTCTGTCAAGCACCCCGCGAGGCACAGAGGATCAAGCAACACACAGGACATACGCGGACCGGACTCCATTCGTGAAGCTTCCAAATATCAATTATGGAGACCGTGTGGTAGCATGGACTTATATTTACCATTTATGTTAAGGAGAAATATATATAAAAAATATAAAGCCTGGCGCAATGATTTGATACAATCACTCAGTTTTAAAAATCTTCATTTGGCCAGGTGTGATGGCTCACGTCTGTAGTCCTAGCACTTTGGGAGGCTGAGGCGAGAGGATAGATTGATCCCAGGAGTTTGAGACCAGCCTGGGCAACATAGCAAGACTCATTTCTACAAAAAAAAAAAAAAAAATCAGTTGAGTGTGGTGGTGCACCCCTGTAGTTCCAGCTATTCGGGAGACTGGCAGAAGGACTACCTGAACCCAGGAGGTTGAGGCTGCGATGAGCCGTGATCGTGCCACCGCAATCCAGCCTGGGTGACAGGGTGAGATACCAACTCAACAAATAAACAAACCAATAAAAATCATTATTTTAACTGTGTTTACTGTCTAGACTTGCTCCATGTCAAAGTTCCAGATGGTCCACCATAATTATAGCTATGGGTGCTATACACTTTATTTTAAAAAGTCGTTTCTCTTAACTTAAAATTGTAAGACATTGTCCCATTAATACAGGTATTACTACAATGTACTCCTTTTTGGGGGGTGCGATTAGGGTCTTACGCTGTCACCCAGGCTAGAATGTAGTGACACAATCACAGCTTGCTGCAGCTTTGACTCCCTGGGCTCAGGCAATCCTTCCACCTCAGCCTTCTGAGCAGCTTGGACAACCAGTGTGTGCCACAGTACCCTGCTACTTTTTACATTTTTGTAGAGAAAAGGTCTCGCTATGTTGCCCAGGCTGGTCTCAAACTCCTGAGCTCAAGCAATCCTCCTACCTCAGCCTCCCAAAGTGCTGGGATTACAGGTGTCAACCACCATACCCAGACAGCAGTGTACTCCCTCTTGGCCTCATTACTCCCCTAACATAGGACACTCAGACTGTTAACTATTTTTCTCTTCAGGAACAAAGATGAATTGAGTATCCTGAAACAAAGGCTTTTTTCCAGTCTTTATTGTTTCCTAAGGATAAAATCTGAAAAAACAAAGCACTGAGTCAAACTGTATTCATCTTTCTAAGGATTTTTATGTGTGTCACCAAATTGCTTTAGAAAATGGTTATATAAATCCCTTTTGCCTTTAATATTGCCAGGGTCCTGGTTCTCCCCCAGAATGTTCCCTGTCTTGAGTTTTCAGATCTCAAAATAATTTTATGCCTTTCCATAACAGAAGCAGTCTGATATTAAAGCCCAGTAGCGGTCAATGATTGTTTTTCAAAGGACATGGACCTGTCAGAAGCCTCAGGAAAATTTCTAGTCCAAAATTCCCATGGTCATCCCTGTGTGGCAGTTGCGGGCTTTGGCAGGAATTTACAGTCAGCACAAGCAGGTTGCTGAAGCCTCTACCGTCACCTGAGTATCATACGACCCCAAAGGAATCAGCTAGACAATGACTCTTTGAGGTTACCAAAGAGTCTGCTATTATTCAAAATCCTATTTTTTTTTAAGGGGAGTTGTTTTTTAAAGGTAGGGTCTCCTTCTGTTGCTGGGACTGGAGTGCCGTGGCCCAGTCGTGGCTACTGCAATCTTGACCTCCTGGGCTCAAGAGATCTTCCCACCTCAGCCTTCTGAGTAGCTGGAACTACAGGCACACACCAGCAAGTCTGGATTTTTTTTTTGGTAGAGACAGGGTCTTATTATGCTGCCTAGGCTAAAATTCCATGCAAATTTAGCTTTCTCCCTAATTATAACTTTGAGAATACAGGTTTAAAAAGTGGTATATGATTTTGATTAGCCAGCATTTAAAATTCTGTCTTAGCTGGATATTTGGATTGAGAGGGCCACACGATATCATCAATGTAATGAAACACAGTACTTTTCAGTTAAATCAGATCTGGGGTTTTTTCGTTATGTTGTAGGAAAAAGAACTTACATGTCCTTGTGGGAATACCTTGGATGTACATTGGTGCCCTTTCCACACAAATACAAACTGGCTTTTATTTTCTTCTGAAATAGGAATCAAAAAGAAAGAAAGCATCTGTGTGACAGTGCACTCCTGTAGCCCCATCTATTTGGGGGGCTGAGGAGAGGAGACCCCTTGAGTCCAAGAGTTGAGGCCAGCTGAGGAAACTCAGTGATTTACCTGTCTCTCAAAAAAAAACAGAAAAACAAAAAAAAACAACCGTATCAGGTATGACCGAAGCTATTGGAGACGCCACTTTATCACATCCTCTGTCGTTTTCAATTAACTACCTGTATCCATCAACTTTCATCACAAGGCCATACCAGACTTTTAAACAAAGAAATCATCATCACTAGAACATCTGCATCTAACCAGTCTTTAATTAGGGCTGAATCGCTTGACATCTCGCAAATATCCCCTATCGTTTTAAAGTAAATATTCGAATAGGCTTAGGTAATCTTAAAGGTTACCACCAGGCATCTCCAATTAAAAGAAAAGAAAAGAACAGATTTTCATGCAGTGTCTTTCCTCAGATATGACATCCGCTCCAAAAAGACATCAGGGAGAGATGACAGCCATTGAAAGGGGAAAGTCAAAATGGAGTCACTTCAGCTAAAGAACAGCCATTTTCGCGTTGCTTAAGCTTTGTCACGCTCTGCTAACTGTTTGTCCTACTCCCCACCTCCTAGTCATTAGCCAAGGACAGAACCAGCTTTCTGGAGGTAGCTACTGATAATTGCTTTCTAACTCCCTAAGCATGTCCTGTACTGATGACCTCTCTGTTCTAGGCATTTGCTTTCCAGCTGTACAAGACCAAGCTGACCTAATCTATCGTATTCAGCCTTCCATGACAACCCGCCAGCCCGCCACCTGGAGTCACAAGACTGATTGCCCTGACAGCGCCAAGGACACGAGACCGGTGTTACCAAAACTCAGGCATGCAGCTGCTGGAAATGTTTTTGGACCCTGCCTCCTTGTTAAAACTTTAAAAGCCCTCCTTTCTCAACCCCCATGCCACACTGCTCTTAGCCCCGTCGGCCCCATTTAGAGCCTGTTCTAAGTGTGAATAAACTCTTTTTCTTTGCCTTTGCAAATATTTGCTTTATTCACACGGCACCAGCTCACCCTGCCTCGGTTTGCCCTAAGAGCCATTATGCAAAGTTTTCTCTCATAAATTCCTACTTGAAGTCATCTTTTGCTTTTTAAATAATACCTTTATTGAAACATACTTTACACACCATAACATCAGCCCATTTAAAATGTACAACTCAGTGGACCTTGGCATATTCATAGCCTTGTGCAACTTTCACCGTGATCCGTTTTAGAACATTTTCATCACCCCAGAAGGAAACACTCTGCTCATCAGCAACTGCTGTTTCTCCTAATCCTCCGAACCCTAGGAAACCACTATGTGACTTTCTGTTTCTGTAGATGATTTGCTTATTCTGGACATTTCTTGTAAATTGAATCATACAATAGGTGGTTCTTTGTGTCTGGCGGTTTTCACGTAGCAAAATGTTTTCAAGGTTCATCTGTGTTATGGCATGTATGGCACTTGATATTCCTTCTCATTGTCAGGTAATATTCTGCTATACAGACATACCACATTTTATTACCATATACCATATTTTATCGATCCATTCATCAAACTAGTTGATGGGCATTTGGGTTGACACTTAGGCTTTATGGATAATGCTGCCAAGGACATTCATGTACGAGTTTTTGCATGGATATTTTTCACTCTTTTTTTTTTTTGAGTTGGAGTCTCACTCTGTCGCCAGGTTGGAGTGCAGAGGCACGCTCATGGCCACTGCAGCCTCGACCTGCTGGGCTCAGGCCATCCTTGTACCTCAGCCTTCCAAGTAGCCAGAACTACAGGTATGCGCACCACACCCGGCTCATTTTTTGATTTATGGTAGAGATGAGGTCTCACCATGTTGCCTAGGCTGGTCTCGAACTCCTGGGCTCAGGTAGTTCTCTTGCCTCGGTCTCCCAATGTGCTGGCATTACAGGCTTGAGCCACAGAGCCCGGCCTTGGCTGTCCCTTTCTTTACATCACACTGCTTCAAAGCAGCTACTGTGCATTCTGCTTTCCTGTCATCGTGAAGATTTGTTCACGTTCATTCAGCAAGGCTAGTTTGCATCAAAACCTACTGTGACCATTTCACCACTGGGAGAAGAAGACAGACCACGTAACCATTACAACGGATCATCTTACAGTGCTACATTGCCATTTTGGTAGTCATTTCACTTATTTTCTCACACCATTTCTTTTTTTTTTTTTTTTGAGTTGGAGTCTCACTGTGTCGCCCAGACTGGAGTGCAGTGGCTGCTCCCGGCCACCGCAGCCTCGACCTGCTGGGCTGTGGCGATCCTTCCGCCTCAGCCTTCCGAGTAGCTGGAATTACAGGTGCGCACTACCTCGCCCGGCTAATTTTTGATTGATTGTAGAGATGAGGTCTCGCCAAGTTGCCCAGGCGGGTCTCGAACCCACGGGCTCAGGCAATCCGCTCACCGCAGCCTCCCAAAGGCGCGGGATTACAGGCTGAGCCACCGAGCCCGGCTGTTCTCACACCATTTCTAGTTATCCATCTGAACGTTTCTAGCTGGTTTACTAGTCCTGAGGTTTCTCGTCCCTTTATTCTCATTGCTTCCTTTTTCTTAAACGATATGAATTTCCTGGTCATCATCCAGCACAATCTGGAGCAAACGAAGTAGTAAGTCTCTGACAGCCTCTCTCACTCCACCCTGCTCTCCCAAGACTAGGGTCACATAAGGAGCCCAGGGAGGTGGAGGCCATCTTGTCACGGCTTCAATGATCGCACAGGTCAAAGGCGCTAAGTCACGGAACGCCTGAGTTTCATCACCTACCCGGGCCAGAGGTGCTTGCCTGCGTTCTCAGCGTGGCAGCAACCTCGAAGCAGTGCTCCATTTCATACTTAGGAGTGAAGACGGGCAGTTCCCCTTTGCAATATGTCTCCCGTACCCCCACCTGTGCAGCTCGTCTGATTGGATTTGCTCCTCTACCCACATTTCTGCCAAAGTTGCAGTTCACTCCTTGCGTTGCCCAAGCACACCCTTTCATCTGAAGGTCTCTCTGACAGCTGATGCAAGGGATAGAGCTCCCCTGCCCGGCCCAGATTGCAGAATTCTGGCTGACTTTCCCGTGTCTAAATTTCAAAATTCATTTAGCTATTTGCTCTTCTCTGGAGCTACCACCTTCAAGTGCCATTGACATGCTTTTTCTCCTATCAAGAGTGTGACAGGCTGGGCGTGGTGGCTCATACCTATAATCCCAGCACTTTGGAAGGCTGAGGTGAGAGGATTGCCTGAGTCCACGGGTTCAAGTCCAGCCTGGGCAACTTGGTGAGACCTCATCTCTACAATACATCAAAAAATTAGCCAGCTGTCGTGGCACACGTCTATAGTTCCACCTTCTTGAAAGGTTGAGGCAGAAGGATCGCCTGAGCCCAGCAGGTTGAGGCTGCAGAGGCCGTGAGCATGCCACTGCACTCCAGCTTGGGCGACAGAGTAAGACTCTGACTCAAAAAAAAAAAAAGAGTTGTGACATTTGAGCAAATTCACACAGGCATGCCTCAGCAACCAGCCTGGCACCAGTGCCTCTGAATCCTTTCCCACTTTTCATTTTTATTTCTCCCAAACAAAACCTTAACTCTCATTTAAATTATAAAGTAGGCTGGGCGCAGTGACTCATGCCTGTAATTCCAGCACTTGAGTGTAATAGTTCAAGAACAGCCTGAGTAACATAGTGAGACCCTGTCTTTACAAAAAATATATATATATTTTTTCTGAGTTGGAGTCTCACTCGGTCGCCCAGACTGGAGTGCAGTGGCCACTCCCGGCCACCGCAGCCTCGACCTGCTGGGCTCTGGCGATCCTTCCGCCTCAGTCTTCCGAGTAGCTGGAACTACAGGCACACGCTACCACGCCCGGCTGATTTTTTGATTTATTGTAGAGATGAGGTCTCGTCAAGCTGCCCAGGTGGGTCTCGAACACGCGGGCTCAGGCAATCCACTCACCTCAGCCTCCGAAGGTGCGAGATTACAGGCTGAGCCACTGAGCTCATCTCAAAAAGTTTTTAAAAACTAGTCAGGTGTGGTAGTGCATGCCAGTAGTCCCAGCTACTCGGGAGGCTGGGGCGGAAGGATCACCTGAGCCCAGGAGGTAAAGGGTGCAGCGAGCCGTGATCGTGCACTGCCCTCTAGCCTGGGCAATAGAGTGAGGCCCTGACTCAAAAAAAAAAAGTATAGGGCAGTTCCTTTGGATCCCCTCCCACTGTGGGAGGCTCTCTGTCCTCTCAATTAATGCTGCTTTATCACTAAAAAAAAAGAAAAAAAATTATAAAGTAATTGCACAGCTTAGATAACTGAAGCAACTCAGATTTCACATAGTATACTTACATAATAAGGCTTTAATAAAGATAAAGGCTAAGACACAAAAAATAAAATAAAGACACAGAGAAGCGCCGGGCCTAGTTACTAGGTGCCTTCCTCAGTTGCAAAGGATGTGTTTCATCCTCTAAGTGGCAATGAACCTATGTCAGATATTTTGGTTTCAGGGAAACCATAACCTCATCTGCAGAGAGGGCTTTTTTACCCCTCTGGTCAGGTAGCCCAAACCAGCACGCATAACCAAGTTCAAAAGCAGAAACACCTTGGAAGCGGGGCACACCTCATCAACAAGGGCACCTGCACAATGAATATTTGTATGCCTAACCCTGTATCACACCCAACAATCTTAAAGTAAAAATTAAAAAACCAAAGCCAGAAACAAGCGCAGCGGTGTGCTACTTGGAGGCTGAAGTGCGAGACTCATTTGAGCCCAGGATTCTGAGGCCAGCCAAGGCAACAGAGCAAAATCCCATCTCTGAAAAAAAGAAAGAGAAGAAAGAAACGGGTATAGGCTGCCCCCAAGTCTGTCTCACCCCCCAGTACAGGACTATATTAGTCACTCGTGAGTAGATTGCATTCGGGTTTGGCCAATGAACAGCAAGCACCGAGGCTCCAGGCCTCCCAAGAGGTAAACAAGCGCAGGGTTGCAGAGACCAGCTGAGCTCAACCCTGGACTGACACAACGAAATTCAGGGGTCAATCTGGCTGGTCCCAAGGCCACTTCTGGGGAGGAGAGATGATTTCCAAGGGCCCCTTCAGGTCTGACGTTCTTGGACTCCAAGTGCGGAGTGCCTCTGCGTCTACCCGGCCACGGGGCTAGGATTTAAGTCCAAACCTGTGGGACCGAGCGTCTGTCCTCTGGCCTTCAGTCCAGCTTTCAAAGAGAAAAACACAAGCAGAGAAAGAGGTGGCTGTAAGTAGCCGTGGAGGAACCGCACCTTTGCCAGAGACGGTGATTTACTTACCTAGAGATGTATGCAGTTCCAGCCAAGGGCAAGGAGAATGCCGGCCAGTGGAAGGAGGACGTGCGGCTCTGTGTTTGCCCTTTAGTGGGAAGCGGTGAGAAGATATATGAGGAACTCACTGAAACTGAAAACAAGTTGCACATTAGAGAAGTCACCAGTAATGCTCTAAGGTCAACAGGGTTCAGTCAGGACACAAAAGAAATAACAAAATGTACCAAGTGTCACAACAGGAAGAATGTTATTCTGAATCAGTTTCTTTTTCTTTTCTTTTTTTTTTGGTTGTTGTTTTTTTTTTTTTTTTAGGTGGAGTCTCACTCTGTGGCCCAGACTGGAGTGCAGTGGCCGCTCCCGGCCACTGCAGCCTCGACCTGCTGGGCTCCGGCGATCCTTCCGCCTCAGCCTTCCGAGTAGCCAGAATTACAGACATGCGCTACCACACATTTTTTGATTTATTGTAGAGATGAGGTCTCACTGCCCAGGCGGGTGTCGAACCCGCGGGCTCAGGCCATCCACTCACCTCGGCCTCCCAGTTTCTTAATATTGGTTAACCGGGGTCATTGCCTTGTGGTGTGGCCGTGTGCTCTTTGAGCTATGGCTGTTGTCACGCTTCCTGGCTTTGGCCCAGAAGGTGAATCTTCTCTTTCTCTCTCCCTCTCTCTAATTTACTTTTAAATAAACTATATTTTCTAATCTAAAAAAAAAAAAACTGCGGGTTCGAGACCCGCCTGGGCAGCGAGACCTCATCTCTACAATAAATCAAAAATCAGCCGGGCGAGGTAGCATGCGCCTGTAGTTCCAGCTACTCGGAAGGCTGAGGCGGAAGGATCGCCGGAGCCCAGCGGGTCGAGGCTGCGGTGGCCGGGAGCGGCCACTGCACTCCAGTCTGGGCGACCGAGCGAGACTCCGACTCAAAAAAAAAAAAAAAAAAAAAAAGGTTAGACAGGCACAGTGACTCACACCTGTAATCCCAGCACTTTGCAAGGCTGAGGTGAGTGAGAGGATTGCCTGAGCTCAGAGGTTCAAGACCAGCCCAGGCAACTTGGTGAGACCCTGCCTCTACAATAAATCAAAATATTAGCCAGGCGTGGTGGTGTGTGCCTGTAGTTCCAGGTACTTGGAAGACTGAGGTGGAAGGATCGCCAGAGCCGCGAGCATGCCACTGCACTCCAGCCTGGGTGACTGAGTGAGACTCCAACTCAAAATATTTATATATTTGTTCTCATAAATTACTAGTTATGGTGCTAGTGTAAATCTTGTTTCTTTGACGGTTGACAGTTTCTATCTTTCCGGTACCCTTAGGATCTTTTCATTTATCCTTGAGGTTATAAAATTTCAAAGTATTATGTCTAGGTGTGGATCCTTCTACCTTCATTGTCCTGCATATTCAGAGGAGCTTTTCAATCTGAGCCCTTGGGCGTCCCATCAGGCCTGGAAAATCATCTCCTACTATTTTTTGATAATTTCCTATTCTTTTCACTTTCTGGGACGCCCATTATTCACGTAGGAATTGAATTAACCACTTAAGTTTTATCTTTTTTTCTCTCTTTCTACTTTCTAGGAGATTTCTCCCTTCATCTTTCAGCTCTCCAATAGCATTTTTTTGTTGTTGTTTTGGTTCGTTATTGTTTTTCAGTCAAGGTCTCACTCTGTCGCTCGGGCTTGAGTACAGTGGCACAATCACGGCTCACCACAGTCTCAAACTCCTGGCCTCGGGCGACCCTTCCGCCTCAGTCTCTCGAGCAGCTGGGGCTACAACAGGTGCGTGCTGCCACCCCTGGATAATCTTTTTTTTAACTTTTAATAAAGACAAGGTCTCACTATGTTACCCAGGCGGGTCTTTGAACTGCTGGGCTCAAGCAATTCTCCCACGTTGGCCTCCCAAAGTGCTGGGATTACAGGTGTGAACCACTGTGCCCAGCCTCCAATAGTATTTAACAACTTTGGCACTTATAATTACCTACAGCTCATTGTTGTTCTCTGACTATTCCGTCTTTTCATGGCATCTAGTTCTTTTTTAACCAGTGCAATTTTCTGGAACCTCTCCTATGATACTATTTAAGTTGACCTGTTTACTGAATTCTGTTTCCTCCCAGATTATCATCGTGTACCTTGGTGTTTATTTTTTACATTATCATGGTTCTTCAAATGCGTAGATCCTTCGTTTCCTAATTCTTATGGAAAAATCAGGCAATTTTAAAGTAAATTGGTCAAAATAATAGTTAAGAGATCAAAGCAAAAGCCGTATGAGTGTGACTGGACCCTCAGTGCATGGAGAACAGATTGGAGAGCCAAGATTTACTCTGGAGAAACCCTAAGGGTCAGAGAGAGAGCCCAGAAAACGACTTCGTGTTACTTGTAGAGACAAGGCTGGCAGCTGAAAACTCACTCGGAATGCTCCTTGGGCATCGAGATCACCATTTCTCAGAGGATTGTTTGTTTTGGGGTGCCGGTGCCCACACTCGTTCTCTTGGGTGGCTGAAGCAGTGTTTTCGACTTTGGGGGAAGACTCCTGTAATTTTTCTCCTCAAGGTTAACACCTGCGTCTCCAAGATTCTGGTGGGGCGGAGGGAGCGGCCTGCTCTGTGCAGACTTTCTAGCAGTTCCTCCAGGGCCAGGCCTTCGTGGCACCCTTCTGAATTCCGCAGCTCCAGTCTCTCTCAGGGTGGGGTCCCTGCAGGAGACGACATAGCCAAGCTGTGGCTTCCTTGGGTCTGCTTCCTTGGTAACTGCTATTCCTCTGCGTTTCCACTTACAAAAAAGTGTTAAAATATTCTATGTGCTGATGGTCTCCTTCTTGTTTTCTTAAGTGTCCTGGGTTTGTACTTTTAAAAAATCACTTCAGTCATGTGTGTTTCTCTCCAATAATATGAACTAACATTGACCTACAGCCTATTAAAGAAAAACCATTTCTCGACTCACAACACTTCTGACATCAAATGTGTATTCTCCACACCGATCAACTCTCCAGTTCTCTGTGGACACCAACTGGGTGCCCTACAGTTTAATTCAATTCTGACAATAACGATCCAGAGTTAGCAGAGATCTCACAAGACTGCCCCTACCTTAGATATGTCGTGCCAGGCTTCCAAAGACCCAGCCCCCCAAAGGGAAGACACTGTGTCCAAGAGGCTGAAGAAATGACCCAGAGACAATGGACGACACATGGGCTTTATTCAGGAACTTACTTACAAGGAAGGTTGTCTTGGAACACCTGGCTGGACGGGAAAAAAAAAAACCGTTCCTGATTGCCAAAGGCACACAGGTTAACAGCATTTCACGTAGGGAGGAGTGCAGGGTTAAGCATGAAAAGAGTAGGATTTCTAGTGCGCAGGCATAGTGTAAGAAGGCACTTAGACAAATGTCGCATGTTCACACGATGGCTGTGCATTCTCTCTAGGGGTGGGATTTGCAGTATTATAATGAAACAAAGGTGCACTAAAAGTAGCAAAAGTTATCTAGGTGTGTCCAACCTAGTCAAACCAGCCAAGGAGGTCGACAGCCTCAAAGAAGAGTGCATGAGAACATTCGCTACGCACAGTCGCAAGATGTGGTCAGCAGTCACAGAGGACACGGCCCCTGTGGCTTCAGCATGACCTGCATGCTCAGGCTGGAGACTGAGGGCAAGGGGACATGCTGAGTTGGCTACTCCCAGGACCTCTCCTAGGCTCCAAACCCCTGCTCGGGGCCATATCCGGGGTGTGGCCTGTTTGGCATTGAGTGCAGGTTGCCCTACAAGATGCCAGCTGCAAGTATTAAGTCCCTAGGATACCCATACTTCTGACTCGGCTGCAGAGCAGGGGTTTCTACAACCCCCTCTTCAAGTTTGATACCTTCCTACAATGGCTCGTAGGATTTGTGTGTCCTGCTTTGTTATAAAGGATACAGATAACCATCAGATGAAGAGGAACCCTACAGGGCAGGCCCGGAGGGCCTTGAGCAAGCACAGGAGTTACTCTCCCCCAGGAGTTTGGGGGATACCACCATCCCGGCTTGTGGAGGGGTTTGCCAACCCAGAGTCTCTCCACATCTGCGGCTTAGAGATTTTAAAAAGTGAAGGCTCCGTTATTTTGGCATGATTGATTAAATCGTTGGCCACTGGTGTAAGCCAATCTTTAGCCTCTTCCCTTTGGAGGCTGGAAATCTGAACCCTCTAATCATGCCTTGGTCTTTTGGGTGACCAGCCCCCATCCCAAAGCTGTCTAAGGCGGAGGGTCCTCAACCCCAGGCGGCCAACCACTACCATCTGTGGCTTGTTAGGAACTGGGCCACACAGCAAGAGGCGAGGCGGCGGGATCTGCCTCCTGTCAGATCGGAGGAGGCATTAGATTCTCATAGAAGCCCAAGCCCTGCTGTGAACTGTGCAGACGAGGGATCTAGGTGGCATGCTCCTTAGGTGAATGTGACACCTGGTCATGATCCCCAACCCATCTGTGGAAAATTGTCTCACACAAAACTGGTCCCTGAAGCCACAGATGTTGGGGACCGCTGGTCTCAGGGCTCCCAGTCACACATCTCATTAGCATAATAGTTATCTTGTTAGCACGCACGCATTGCTGGGCCAACCCAAGGGTCTTAGACGTTCTCGTGTCAGGAAACAGGAACTAAGATCAAATGGTATAATAAGAGATGTTCCCATCACCTTTATGCTCAGGAAATGCAAGTTTTCAGAGCTCTGTTCCAGGAACCAGGTGAAGACCAAATATATCCTCATTGTATTACAGTATCACAGCCTACTATTTATCAGGCCAACAACTTTACGTGATCCACTCATACCTTTGACAGTCCAAATGAATTAGGCACTGCACATTACACATAAGGAAACTCAGACACATAGGGGTTAAGATCAGCCAGGCCGTGGCTCCTGGTCAGTTGGCCGCCGGGGTGCAGGACTCAATCCCAGTCCGCGCCGGCTGCAGGTGGTGTGCAGCCATGGAGGGGCGGAAGGGTGGTGCGCCTCGTTCACTCGAAGTCCTGCTGGCAGCTGACTTCCTGCCACCAGGCCACCACGGGGAGGGAGATCGGAGAGGACCATGACAGGCACGTAGGGTTGGGCGGTGGGGACGGTGTGATGCTCGCGTGCACCTGTTCCTGGCCCGCGTTGGGCGGGTTCGCCTCCCCCATCCTGGAGTCTTCTCCCCAGCACCCGGGTCCCTCCAGAGCACCGGCCGCTCAGCCCAGGGCTCACCTGCTTCCTAAGCCGCTGTGGGGTCGGGGCTGAGGCCCCAGACACCGCCCAGGTGACGCTGCCCTCGCCCTCTCCAGCCGGAGCCCTGTGCAGCCGCTTTGGGAGAAATCCCCCGCCAGACCTCACCCCAGCTTCAAGGCTTTGCCAGCTTATCGTGGGATGCGGCTTCCTGGAAATGTCACCCTCACTGGTTCCTTTGTCGTGGGTGGCTTTTGAGGCATGAGGGAGCGGAATTTTGGGTCACTCTGGATCTGCTGAGAGCAAAGGAGAAACCCCACTGCCAGGCACGTGTCCAGTGGACCATTTTTACCAACCCGTTTCCATGGAGGTGATACCAGCCGGAAGCTGATTGCGGTTCAGACATTTTATGCCATTTTACACTTAACATCATCGGGCTCATCTCAACTGAGACCTGACTGGACAGTGTCTCAGAGACACAGATGGGGACCTGACCCCTCAGGAAGAGGGTGGTTCGGTTTTGGGGCAGGGACTTCCAAAGTGAGAGGCACTTAGGGGACGTCGGAAACCCGTTGGTTTGCATCTCTGCTTTGGATGGAAGGCTTCTCACCCACAGCTGGAGCCCATCTGTAGAGCTGTCTACAAACTTGTCTACAATGGAACCTCCGGGAGCACTTCTGCCTCCATATGATCTTCTAGTAATTGATGCCCCTACATTCCCATGACCTCAGAGGCAATTCTTTTATTTCCTGAAGAACCAGCTTTCATGTTGCTAGATCTAAGGTGTAAAAACCTGGCTGCTGATGACATTTTTCATGTCACATGTTCCAAGGGGTTTATTTATGATTCTCAAATATGAGAGACAATGAAGAAACTGAAAAACATCATCGTGGAAATGAGACCCTATTACTGGACTTTGTGAAAAATGTACCCCTTTAGGATCAATTACATGTGCGGTCATCAGCACCTTTGTCAGTAAAGAAGAAAATGTGGCATCCATGAAGATGCCAAGATGCGGAATGATAAGGAGACCGCAGGTCAACCCTAGGGCTCTTCCCCTTTTAAGTAACGTTTGTGGGGACAGGCTTGTGGTCAAGGGCACGCATCCCTTCTCCCTTACCCAGTATTCTCGTTCTTCTCCTTCCCGTTTCCTCTTTAAGTGATGGTTTCTGATTACACTTGCCCAGAGGTCATGTACATCCTTCTTGGTTTGGAAGGAAGAAATGTCTGAGTCAGTAAGGTTTCCAGCAGTTACCAGAAGCATGGTTTCTATGTGAATGCCTCTGGCTAAGCTCCAGTTCAGCAAGGCCATTTCTCCAACCAAGAAGCAATTGTTGTTAAACCGCTGACCAAGTATTCGCTGGCCCCCTCCTATCCCTTGTCTTAACGTGTGCATTCACCACAGTGCAAATATTCTTTCAAAGCACTTTCCATGTGTGTCCAGCTGTTCCTAGGCCAGGAGTTCTTTACACAGGCGGCCCAGGGATCAGGAAAACCTCTTCACATTCCTGGCCCTTCTCTACCTACAAATTGTCCCCAACATACCTTACTATTAATCTGTAATGTTGCTATATCTGTACCCTATGTATATTCATCTATTTTAGCACCTTGTCGATGTAGCTGGATTTTTTTTTGGTGTTTTTTGGTTTTTTTTGAGTTGGAGTCTCACTCTGTCACCCAGACTGGAGTGCAGTGGCCACTTCCAGCCACCGCGGCCTCGACCCACTGGGCTCCGGCGATCCTTCCGCCTCAGCCTTCCGAGTAGCTGGAATTACAGGCGCGCGCACTACCACGCCCGGCTGATTTTTTGATTTATGGTAGAGATGAGGTCTCACCAGGTTGCCGGCGGGTCTGTTGGATTTTTTTTCTTTACTATTCTATTTTCTAGTTTATTGATGACATGTAGTACTCCTAATTTTTGTTGTTGTTATTCATAGCTCACTGCAGTCTCGAATTCCAGGGCTCAAGTGAACCTCCCAACTCAGTCTCTCAAGTAGCGTGTACAGGAACGTGACACCATGCCCAACTATTTTTATACATGATTATAAATCCTCTTGAATTATATCATGTGAGTATTATCACAGTTTTATCTTTTACATTATTTCATTTTGTCTTGTTGCATTGATTATATCCTCTAATAGAATGCTGCTTAATAATAATGGTAATAGATATCCTATCTTATCCTTGACTTTGGTATGAATTCTAAAGTTTGACCATTAAATATGATGTTATGCTTTTAGTGAATACCTTTCATAAACTGAAGGAGCTTCACTTTTGCACCTACTGACACTGAAAACTTCTACATAGCCTTATTTGGAAATATCCAAATAGCATACCTATATGGCTGAAAGGGGAGAAAAATGTCCCCAAAGGAAGGGAATTAAAATACTGGACAGCCAAAAACAAGCAAGCAAACACTGACAAATGTCCACTACTCAACCTGAAGAAAGGATGTGGTGTTTTGAGTTTCAAAGTAATACTGTTTTCAACCACTTTTTGGCCAAAAAGTACACATACACAGCAGTATTTTAAATTTAAGCATTTAAGGACATATGTATCTCATCTGGTTTAGTTAAGTGGCTTATTGGATATATAACATTCTTTTTCCTTTTCATCAGAGTCTCACTCTGTCATCCAGGCCGGAGTGCAGTGGCACCATCATGGCCACCGCAGCCTCGACCTCCTGCCTCAGCCTTCCAAGTAGGCTGGAAACACAGGTACATGGCACCACACCCGGCTTTTTTATTTACTGTAGAGACGACATCTTGCCAAGTTGCCCAGGCTAGTCTCAAACTCCTGAACTCAGACAATCCTCACCTTGGCCTCATGAAGTGCTGAAATGACAGGCATGAGCCGCCGTGCCCAGCTCACTCATACATCTTTTCTGGTAATTAAATCAGCTGCCCACTTTTAAAGTAAGTTGTTTACTTTTTTATATATGAAAATTATTTAGGCCAGGCTCGGTGGCCCAGCCTATAATCCCATCACTTTGGGAGGCCGAGGCGAGTGGACTGCCTGAGCCCGTGGGTTTGAGACCAGCCCAGGCAACTTGGCAAGACCGCGTCTCTATAATAAATAAAAAATTAGCCAGGCATGGTAGTGTATGACTGTTGTTCCGGCTACCTGGAAGGCTGAGGCAGAAGGATTGCCGGAGCCCAGCAGGTCAAGGCTGCGGTGGCCGGGAGCATGCCCCTGCCCTCCAGCCTGAGCAACGGAGTGAGCCTACAACTGAAAAAAAAAAAGAAAAAAAATTATTTAGTTTAATTATATTTTAATTTTAGAGGCAGGGTCTCACTATGTTGCCCAGGCTGGTCTTGAACTCCTGGTCTCAAGCAATCCTCCCACCTCAGCCTCCCAAAGGTTAGGATTCCAGGTGTAAGCTTCCATACCCAGGCTGTTTGCCTTTTTATTACTGAATTACAAGAACCCTTTCTATACTTTGGATACCAATCCCTTGCTATTTACATTGCAAAAATATTCTCTTAGTCTGTGACTTTTCTCATTTTCTAATAGCGTCTTTCCAAAGCAGATGTTTTTAAAGTCCAATTTTAACTTTTCCTTTATGGTTGATGCCTTTTGGGTCTTAAGAAACCACTGCCTAAAGTTGTGAAGATGTTAACATTTGACCAGGAGCAGCGGCTCACACCTATAATCCCAGCACTCGGGGAGGCTGAAGTGGCAGGCCTGCTTGAGGCCAGAAGTGCGAGACAAGCCTGAGCAGAAAAGCCAAACCCTGTCGCTACCAAAAGTAGAAAAATCAGCTGGGAGTGGTGATGTGTGTCTGTAGTCCCAGCTACTCAGGAGACTGAGGCAGGGGATTAATTGAGCCCGGATGTCAGGGTTGTGGTGAGTCAGGATCGTGTCACACTGGATTCCAACCTGAGTGGCAGAATACAACTCTGTCTCAAAAAAAAAATTAAACCCATCCAGGGTTTTGTAGAGACCCAGACCTTGTCTCTACAAAAACATTTTGAAATTACCCAGGCAGGTCACAGTGGTTAATGCCTATAATCTTAGCACTTTGAAAGGCCAAATGGGGAGAACTGCTTGAGCCCAGAAGTTCAAGACCAGATTGGGCAACATAGGGAAATTTCGTCTCTATAAAGAAATAATTTTTTTAAAAATAGCCAGGCATGGTGGTGCACAGCTATAGTACCAACTACTCAGGAGGCTGAGGCAGAAAGATCGCCTGAGCCCAGGAGGTTGAGGCTGTAGTCAGCTGTGATTGTGCCGCCGTACTCCAGCCTGGACAACAGAGTGAGACCCAGACTTAATTTTTTTAAAAAAATGCCAGGTGCAGTGGCTTCAAGCCTGTAATCCTAGAATTTTGGGTGGCAGAGGTGAGAGAATGGCCTGAGCCCAGGGGTTCAAGACCAGCCTGGGCAACTTGTAAGACCTTGTCTCTACAGAATCAAAAAATTAGCCAGGCATGGTGACGCGTGTCTGTGGTTCCAGCTATTTGGAAGGATGAGGTGGAAGGATCACCTGATCCCCGCAGGTCGAGGCTGTGGTAGCCATGAGCGTGCCACTGCACTCCAGCCTGGGTGACAGAGTGATATACTGACTCAAAATAAATACAATAAGTAAATAAATAAATAAATAAATAAATAAAAGTTAACATTTGCATTGTACAACATCACCTGTTGGCTGAGGATGTGGAGCAACCAGAACACTCATATATTGTGAAAATGTAAAATGATAGAATGTCTCTGGAAGAACAGTTCAGCAGTGTCATGTCAAGTTAAGTACACACTTACCATTTGGTCTAGTATTTTCATTTCTACCCATTTACCCAAAAAAATCAAAACATATGAACACACAAAGGTTTCTATAGGAATGTTCAGAGCAACTT
This sequence comes from Cephalopachus bancanus, assembly GCA_027257055.1. Classification (NCBI taxonomy): domain Eukaryota; kingdom Metazoa; phylum Chordata; class Mammalia; order Primates; family Tarsiidae; genus Cephalopachus; species Cephalopachus bancanus. The sequence continues at coordinate 131,228 of JAPVLO010000112.1, read as the reverse complement.
TATTCACAATCACCAAAAAGTCAGAAATAACCCCAAGGTCCACAGGACAAACCAAGTATTCCACACAACGAATACAGGCAATAAAAAGGAGCAAACTATTGACATGTGCAACAACACAAACACATTTCAAAAACATTATGTTGCTGAGAAAAGAAGCCATGCATACGGTGCGATTTAATTGAAAAGCAATGCTGTACAGCAGGCAAAACTAATCCAGAGTGACAGAAAACAGATGGGTGTTACCTGGTGCTGGAAATCCTGGCGAGGACTGACCACAAAGGAAGCCTTCTGGAGTGACAGAAACATTCTCTCTCAATTGTGAGGTGGTCGCATGGTTAGATATATTTGCCAAAAAGCGTGGAATTACTCAAAACGGGAGCATTTTTATGTTAATTATAATTTGGCAAAATTAATAAAGATTTTAAGTACATATACAAATATACTAATATTTGGGCTGGGCTTGGTGGCTCAGCACTTTGGGAGGCCAAAGCAAGTGGATTGCCTGAGCCTGCGGGCTCAAGACTAGCCCGGGCAACTTGGCAAAACCTCGTCTCCACAATAAAATAAAATAAAAAATTAGCCAGGCGTGGTAGCGCGTGCCTGTAGTTCTGGCTACTTGGAAGGCTGAGGCGGAAGGATAGCTGGAGCCCAGCAGGTCGAGGCTGTGGTGGCCATGAGTGTGCCACTACACTCCAGCCTGGATGACAGAGTGAGACTCCAACTCAAAAAGAAATAAAAAAAAGAACGAATACACTAGTGTTTGGAGAATCTCGAGAAATGAACCAGCGCATCTATGTTTGGGATTTGTTTTCTGTAAAGTTACCCAAGTTATTTTTTTTCTTTACCTTGTCTCCTGTGGTCTCGTCTGAATACTTTAGCATTTATCATAACCACCCGGAGGATTTGTTAGAGTCACTATTGTCAGCCTCTCCCCTGATTCAACAGGCCTGTGATGGGGCCCAGGAATTTGATTTGTATTTCCCTTTTTTTTTTGAGTCAGAGTCTCACTCTGTCACCCAGGTTGGAGTGCACTGCCATGCTCATGCCACCGCAGCCTCGACCTGCTGGGCTCAGGCGATCCTTCCACATCGGCCTTCCAAGTAGCTGGAACTACAGGCATGCGCCACCACATCTGACTAATTTTTTTGATTTATTGTAGAGATGAGGTCTCACCATGCTGCCCAGGCTGGTCTTGAACATGTGGGCGCAGGCAATCCTCTCGCCTCTGCCTCCCAAAGTGCTGGGATTACAGGCATGAGCCACTGCTCCCGGCAAGGAATTTGCATTTCGTGTGTGTGTGTGTCTGTGTGTGTGTGTGTGTGTGTGTGTGTGTATTTTGAGTTGGAGTCTCACTCTGTCGCCCGGCAAGGAATTTGCATTTCGTGTGTGTGTGTGCGTGTGTGTGCGTGTGTGTGTGTGTGTGTGTGTGTGTGTGTGTATTCTGAGTTGGAGTCTCACTCTGTCGCCCAGAATGGAGCGCAGTGGCCGCTCCCGGCCACGCAGCCTGCTGGGCTCCAGAGATCCTTCCGCCTCAGCTTTCCGAGTAGCTGGAACTACAGGCATGCGCTACCACGCCCGGCTCATTTTTGATTTATTGTAGAGAGGAGGTCTCGCTGAGTTGCCCAGGCAGGTCTCGAACCCGCGGGCTCAGACAATCCACTCACCTCAGCCTCCCAAAGGCGCAGGATTATGGGCTGAGCCACGAGCTCGGCTAAGGGAATTTGCATTTCTAATGAGTTCTCATGTGATGCTGACGCTACTGGTCCAAGCATCACATGCAGAATCACTGATTATAGAGATCCTTAAAACATCACTCTTCCTCCAGAGAGCCAGATCTTAATGCCTAAGGCTTGAACTGAATTACCCCTAAGAAGGGTATATCCCAGGTAAATGTAATACCTGAAAATTAAAAGATCATCTGTCCTGAGAATAAGGAATAAAATAGAGACCAGGCTAGAGTTTGTCAACTGGGGGCCTGAAGATAAGTTTTATTTAGCCTGTGTGTTTTTTAAAATCAGATGCCAACATTTAGAACTTGGAGGAATTCATTTGAAAAACCCACTTTTTAGGTTTCTCTCCGAATGTCAGGCAGACGGCACCAGAGTGCTGCTGTTGTCAGAAGAAAAACATAAGGCTGGGGCTGAGAAATGGCTACCTCCTTTAACATTTTTAATTTGGGGGGACTAAGTAACAAACGTGTGCGTATAAAAGCCAAAAGGCACAAAACGATGTCCACGGCAAACTGCATCTCCCTTCTGTCCCTGAGCCCCGCCTCCCAGAGGCGCCTCCTTTAGAAGGGAGAAGCGCTTTCCCGATGTCTCCACACGCATAACCCTGCCACTCATCGGCATCACCTGCCTGGCCCTTCAGACACCTGAGTTGCCTCCAACCCATTTGACGGCTCCTCCTCACCACTTGGCATATAGTGAGCACTTTCACGTCAACTTTTTTGCAGTTCTGTGTTTTTTTAGACTGGGGGGTTCACAGGTCCATGAGGTAAGGGTTTACGAGCTCTTTTTAGTATCTATCCCTAATCACCAGGACCCTGTCAGACTTTTAGCAGATGTACAGGGTTTGTTGAGCAAATTAATAAATTTATGAGCAAACAAGTCCGGCGTGGTGACTCACGCCTGTAATCCCAGCACTTTGGGAGGCTGAGGAGGGAGGACTGCTCAAGCACAGAAACTTGAGACCAGACTAGGCGATACACTGAGACCTCATCTCTAAAAAAAAAAAAATCACAAAAATTAGCCAGTTGTGGTGGCGCTCACATGTAATCTCAGCTACTCAGGAGGCTGAAGTGGGAGGACCACTTGAGCCCACTTGGAGGCTGCAGCGAGCTATGATCGCACCATGGCACTCCAGCCTGGGAGACAGAGTTTCCCTGTCTGTAGCAGAGACTCTGACTCAAATAAACAAATAAGAAATTTAAAAAAAAAAATTTAAATCCCATCAGGGCCCCAGCAGAGTACCCAGTCCATCTCGTAAAGCCTCTTCCCAGAACAGAACTAGAAAGCTGGAAGCGAGGAAGCCCCTGGCCTTGCAGGACGGGCCCCAGCTGGGCGCCCGGGCCCTTCGGAGACCCCGCCCGAGTCAGGCCGCCTCTTGCACCCTTCGCGTCTTTCCCGTGGGCCCCAGGACTCGGGCTCCTTGCTCTTTCTTCTCGTTTGCTCCCCACCGACGGCCCGTTTCCCAAGGACTGACTGCACGCCTTCTTCCTTGCCACTCATGAAATCCTGCCATTTTATGAACACGCCAACCATCACAGAGACACAGGCAACTGAACAGAGCCAGGACCACAAGCAAGGGGAAGTTACAAAGTATAGAGAAGTCTTACAAAATGCTTTCAGTTCTTCTTTCCTACTGCCATTCTGGGCAGGAGAAGCCCTGCTTACCCCTGCCTCTTACAAAATAGATAACACTTTGAGAGATAAGGCAGGAGGATTACGTGAGCCCCGGGGTTCGAGAACAGCCTGTACCACACAGTGAGATCCTTTCTCCACAAATAAGTTTTAAAAACTAGCTAAGCGAGCCGGGCTCTGTGGCTCAGCCTGCAATCCTGCGTCATTGGGAGGCTGAGGTGAGTGGATTGCCTGAGCCCACGGGTTCGAGACCTGCCTGGGCAGCAACACCTCATCTCTCCAATAAATCAAAAAATCAGCCGGGCGTGGTAGCGCGTGCCTGTGATTCCAGCTACTTGGAAGGCTGAGGCGGAAGGATTGCCGGAGCCCAGCAAGTTGAGGCTGCAGTGGCCGGGAGCGGCCACTGCACTCCAGTTTGGGCGACAGAGTGAGACTCCAACTCAAACAAAACAAAACAAAACAAAACAAAAAAACTAGCTAAGCATGGTGGCATACACTTGTAGTCCCAGCTACTCGGGAGGCTGAGGGGGAAGGGTCACCTGAGCCTAAGCAGTGGAGGCTATGGTGAGTCCTGATCGTGCCACAGCACTCCAACCTGGGCGACAGAGTGAGACCCCGACTCAAAAAATAAATGAATACAGAAAGCTAATTTTCATTATGAGTTTTAGGTACTAAGGAGTCTTCTAAGTAACTGAACAGCAGAACTCAGAAAGACATACTATTCAGAAAGATCTCCCATATTAGTTTCATTCACAATTGTAGTATACCGTGGGGGTCCAAGAAGAAAATTAAAGGCCAGAACTGTGTCTTACATGACCATCTCTATTTCTGCAATCTTAAACAAACCGAGATTTTCTCCAGTATTGTGAAAAAGGAAATTCCTCCTCAGGCATAACTACATTATTCACCTTAATTTCATCAAATATGCAAATGAAACAAAACACTGTAGAAAGAGATAACACTGTTAAAACGGACACTGGCTATCCCTTTTAAATCATAGGGAGAGTGAACTCTAAGAGTTCTGGCAACCCTTCAGTAGGTGACTCCTGAAAGCCTTCCTTCTAAACCAGATAGGCAGAGGGAGAACACTCTAGCAGTGTTCAAGGCATCCCCTGCAAGCCACTGATACCTCTGTTGATGAAGAAGAAAGAAGTTAGCACGTTACCTATAGCTGAAGTTTGCTTCCATATAAAAAACCACTGGGTCTAGGCTCAAGGAGTATAACTGGTCCTAGTGAACATGAATTTATTTACAAATGCATATTCCTAGGTGCCACTCATGATTTACTGAATAGACTCTCCAGGGTGGGATTACATTATCTTTACTGATAATGTCCTTCCCCAAAAATTCTTATTAATAGAATCACAAATTTCATAGTGAAACTCAACCCAGAGCGACTAAAGTTTACAGATATAAAACACACATGCCTTTGCTATGGAAGTCTGACTTACTCTTAACAGGGTATATCCAGAAAAGAGTTCTGCCTATAATACATCTGCATTAAACCTAAAACATACATTGCATCGTGCACTCTAGCCTAAGTTTCTCTGATGATCCAGAGTGAGAAAATGGAAGTCGTGGTCTAAGTTAAACCGTCTCTGGGCATAAAACTCAGTGAAGCTAACAGCAGCAGACACAACTGTGGCTTCACTAACCTAAACTATACAATAAATCGGTCTCAGATATCAAATAACCAAGATGTTGGTATCAAACATAATCCATTAAGCAAAGTACCTTACCAATTTATTACAGAATAAGCTTTAAGGCAAAAGGCTTAGCATTGGAGCGTGAAAGGACTGAAACTCACCTTCAGTTGAGCTTTAGGAGCTCTATAACCATGGTAACTGATAACAGTAAGAATGCCAACGATGCTTCCAAACAACTCAGTTTACAGTAAAAATGACTCCTGATGGCTAAACTGTATCTGGACTGGGATGTACTACAAATAATCTGATGGACACTTCATGCTTTCGGCTTTCCTGAGTGTGGTAAATTTTTTTAGTTTTTGAGTTGAAGTCTTACTCCATCGCTCAGGCTGGAGTGCAGTGACACACTCACTCACAGCCACCCCAGTGTCTACCTGCTGGGCTCCGGCGATCCTTCCGTCTCAGCCTTCCACATAGCCGGAACTACAGGTGCATGCTACCATGTCCAGCTCATTTTTGATTTATTGTAGAGACGAGGTTTCGCCAAGTTGCCCAGATGGGTCTCGAACCCGCGGGTTCAGGCAATCCACTCGCCTCGGCCTCCCAAAGTGCTGGGATTACAGGCAGAGCCGCCAAGCCCGGACCCAGGGCAACTCTTGAAATTGACACATCCCTTGTGTACATGGAACTGATAGAGGAGATACTGCTCCCTGACGCCTGAGGAGGACTTCATCTCCTTGCACCTAAACTGTGCTAGGCGACTGCTACATGGACTTCCACAGCTCACAAGGACTTAAAAAGATCCCTAATTGGTCACAGCCATAAAATAGTTTCAGATGTATTAACTTTATAATGATATTCCAAATGCTTAGCTAAACCTAAAAAGACCCTTTGGTATGCCATTTCATATGTATTAATTTCATAACTGCTGATTGATTTTCATCTTACACTGAATAAACATTTATAATTAACTTGATCTTCTTTCACTAAATGAAGTAAACTAAATCATAAAGATTCTGTATTTACTTTAATTATAAAACAAAATTACACATCAATTTAATCATAAGTACTTTACATACAGTATTGCATAATGACTGAGCATCTTATAACTCAAAATAATACAAAACAAAATTAATTGAATGAAGTACTACTAAATTTCAGGCAATTCTGTGATGGGACACAAATTAAAAATCTAATAAATATTTTCTTAGCAAAAAGTTTCTTAAAGCAAATTTTCCTTTCAATTGTTCTTCAGGTTTTAAACGGGGCTTCTTCTAAAGAATCACTTTAAATATTTACAGTTACAAATTTCTTTTAACACATACAATGTGTAGTGCGTGCTGTAATCAAATACCTGAAGGGCCTGGAATCTTATGAATACAGCCAGGGCAACAGTGTAGAGAGTCGTGAACAAAAACATCACAGTCCACACAGAAAACATTTTGGCACACAGCGCAAACATAAACCTGCAGTGAAAAGAAGAAAAGAAAACAAAGTAGTTTCCAAAAGTTAAGTACAGCATAGCTAGAACACATTCAAGTTGCTTTTTTTTTTTTTTTTTTTGAGTCAGAGTCTCACTCTCACTCAGGCTGGAGTGCAGTGGCAGGTTCACGGCCACCAAAGCCTCAACCTGCTGGGCCCAGGAGATCCTTCCACCTCAGCCTTCCAAGTAGCTGGAACCACAGGCGTGTGCCATCACACCTGGCTAATATTTCATGATTTATTGTAGAGATGAGATCTTGCCAAATTGCTCAGGCTGGTCTCTAACTCATGAGCTTAGACAATCTTCTCACCTCAGCCTCCCCATTTTTTTTTTTTTTTAGTAGGAGTCTCATTCTGTTGTCCAGGCTGGAGTGCAGTGGCATGCTATTGACCACTGCAGCCTCAACCTGCTGGGCTCAGGTGATCCTTCAGTCTTCCAAGTACCTGGAACTACAGGTACATGCCACCACATCTGGTGAATTTTTTGATTTATTGTAAAGACGAGGTCTTGTCATGTTGCCCAGACTGGTCTCAAACTCCCGGGTTCGGTCAATCCTCTCACCTTGACCTCCCAAAGTGCTAGGATTACAGGCATGTGCCACTACACCCAGCCTCAAGTTGCTTTTTCTTTAATATCCCTATCAATTTTTCCCCAGTCACCTTTCTACTTTATTATTTCCAGTATACTCTATATTCTGAATTCTAAGGTGATCTTTCTCCCCAAAACTATCCCTTAGAAATGAGGGTATGGCCGGGCATGGTGGCTCATGCCTATAATTCCAGCACTTTGAGAGGCCGAGGTGAGAGGACTGCCTGAGCCCACAGGTTCGAGACCAGCCGCTGCAACTTGGCAAGACCTCATTTACGTTTTTTTTTTTGAGTTGGAGTCTCACTCTGTCGCTCAGACTGGAGTGCAGTGGCCGCTCCCGGCCACCGCAGCCTCGACCTGCTGGGCTCCGGCCATCCTTCTGCTTCAGCCTTCCAAGTAGCCAGAATTGCAGGCATGTGCTACCACACCCGGCTGAGTTTTTGATTTATTGTAGAGATGAGGTCTTCCTGCCCAGGCGGGTCTCGAACCCGCGGGCTCAGGCAATCCACTCACCTCAGCCTCCCAAGGCATGGGATTACAGGCTGAGCCACAGAGCCCAGCTAAGACCTCATTTCTACAATAAATGTAAAAAAAAATTAGCTGGGTGCAGTGGCGTGCCTGTAGTTCCAGCTACTTGGAAGGCTGAGGCTGAGGAAGAAGGATCACCGTAGCCCACCCAGCAGGTCGGGGCTGCGGTGCCGAGAGCATGCCGCTACACTTCAGCCCGGGCGACAGAGTGAGATTCCAACTCAAAAAAAAGAAATGAGGGTATGACTTTGTTTTTTAGTCTTTTTTTGACTCAAGGTCTCACTTTGTCACCCAGGCTTGAGTGCCTGAAGTATAATGACACAATCATGGCTCACCGCAGCCTCAACCTTCTGGGCTCAGGTGATCCTTCCGCCTCAGCCTCCCAAGTAGTATGTTTTTTTAAGAGAGACAAGATCTTGCTATGTTGCCCAGGCTGGTCTCAAACTTCTGGGCTCAAGCAACCCTCCCATCTAGGCCTCTCAAAGTTCCAGGATTACAGGCATGAGTCACTACACCCAGTCTGTTTTTTAGTCTCTAAAGTCTATTTTATTAGAGTTCACTCTCAATTACTTTATTTAAGTAACTATTTGGAGAAGACATATGAGGCTCAAACCAATGCTAGTTTCAAATGTTTAGTGAGGTCACCTGATTGACTCAATTAAAAACAAGTATAGCTGGGCTCGGTGGCTCAGCCTATAATCCCGTGCCTTTGAGAGGCTGAGGTGAGTGGATTGCCTGAGCCTGAGGGTTCGAGACCCGCCTGGGCAACTTGACGAGACCTCATCTCTACAATAAAGCAAAAATTAGCCGGGTGTAGTAGCACGCGCCTGTAGTTCCAGCTACTTGGAAGGCTGAGGCGGAAGGATCCCTGGAGCCCAGCAGGTCGAGGCTGCGGTGGCCGGGAGTGGCCACTGCACTCCAGTCTGGGTGACAGAGTGAGACTCCAACTCACAAAAAAAAAAACAAGTATAAAAATTTAACATATATGATTTAGTTATTCTTAGGAAATAACTTTACAATTGCAAAAGGTGTATTCCCCTTTCAATTAACTCCTGGCGTGCACCTATAGTTCCAGCTACCTGGAAGGCTGAAGCAGAAGAATCATCTGAACCCAGCAGGTCGAGGCTGTGGTGGCCGTGAGGGTGCCACTGCATTCCAGCCTGGGCAACAGAGTGAGACTCAGCTCAAAAAATAAAATCAATTAATTCTTTAAAGAAAATTTTGCCGGGCGCAGTAGCTCAAGCCTGTAATCCTAGCATTTTGGGAGGCCAAGTTGGGAGAATTGCCGGAGCCCGGGGGTTTGAGACTGGCCTGGGTAACTTGGTGAGACCTCGTCTCTACAATAAAAATCTAAAAACTAGCTGGGTGTGGTAGCAAGTGCCTGTAGTTCCAGCTACTTGAAAGGCTGAGGTGGAAGGATCACCTGAGGCCAGCAGGTCGAGGCTATGGTGGCTGTGAGTGTGCTACTGCACTCTAGTCTGTGCAACAGTGAGACTCCAACTCAAAAAAACAAAAAAAGTATATTTCAAGTAGCACACATAAGACAAAAGGAGAAAATTCGTTGCTCTTTCAGGATTACAGGAGGGGGAAGCCCCAAAACCCAAAATTATCTTTTGGAGGGTGGACCCCTGTAGTACAGCCTTCCCCCACTAGCTCAGTGTGCTAGGAACCCATTGGCATCACAGTCCCAGCTAGAGTTCTTGTGAGGGCTGCATGCAGCTGTAGAGAATATCTTTCAAAGTGTTTGATCATTTCGCGATGGGTGACGTATGAGCATACCTGCCCACACCACGCTGAGAGTTTAGCAGTTTTTGACCAAAGATGGCATGACCCCCATACCTCACCCTCCTTATTCACCTGATCTCTCCCTGAGCGACCTTTTGGTTTCCCAGGATGAAAAAAGTCCTCAAAGGGAAACATTTTGCTGATTTGGAAGAGGTGAAAAAAGACCAGAAGCACTAAAAGGCATCAAAATTGATGAGTCTAAAAACTGTTTGGAGCAGTGGAAAAGCATCTCAATGGGTGTGTTTCACCGAATGGAGAGCACTTACAAGGTGACTGGAGTTTAAACATGTGAGAATAAATACAAAACTTTTTATAAATAAATTCTGGGGCTTTTTGGGTGCCGCCTTCATATATATATAGGTACTTGTGCCTTGGGTTAAAATTTCCAGGGCAGCTTCATAACAAATTCAAAACCCAGTAAAGGTCAGACAGCACAGAGGTAAAGATGTTGTGGCCTTAAAAACTGTCAAATGATTCGAAAAGCAGTTCTAGCAAAGGTGGAGCTACTGACGTCAGAGACATGTAAAATGTAGTAAAACCGTTTTATAAAATGTGAAAGTGGAATAAATGAGCAATATTTCTAATTAATATTTTATATAGTTTATAGGCTGGGTGCAATGGCTCAAGTCTGTAATCCAGCACTCTGCGAGGACAAGGCAGGGGGATTGCTTGAGTCAACGAGTTCGAGACCAGCCTGGACAACATAGCAAGACCCCATCTCTACAAAAAATTAAAAAATATATTAGACAGGTGTGGTGGTGTGTACCTGTAGTTCCAGCTACTCGAGAGGACTGCCTGAACTCAGGCTGCAGTGAACCATGCCATGCCATTGCACTCCGACCTGGGTGAGAGTAAGGCTCTGGCTCAAAATAAGTAAACAAATAAATATACAGTAAGTCCCCTACATACAAATGAGTTCCATTCCAAGAGTATTTTTTTTTTTTTTTGAGTTGGAGTCTCACTCTGTCGCCCAGACTGGAGTGCAGTGGCCGCTCCCGGCCACCGCAGCCTCGACCTGCTGGGCTCCGGCGATCCTTCTGCCTCAGCCTTCCGAGTAGCCGGAATTACAGGCATGCGCTACCACGCCTGGCTGATTTTTTGACTTATTGTAGAGATGAGGTCTCGCTGCCCAGGCGGGTCTCGAGCCCGCAGGCTCAGGCAATCCACTCACCTCAGCCTCCCAAGGCGCGGGATTACAGGCTGAGCCACCGAGCCCGGCTAAGAGTATGTTTTTAAGTCCAATTTGTTCTCAAGTCCAACAAAGTTAGCCCAGGTCCCCATCTAACACAATCAGTTACCTAGCACCAGCTATATTTGATGCTTGCTTCCAGACATCCTAGGCTTGAAATAAAGATACAGGACTCCTGTATTCTATGCAGCACTGTAAAGTATATCAAAGCACAACCACTTGTAGATGATACATACTCGTGACAATGTATGCCAGATAATATATGACAGTCACTGGACATGTGAATGCACATTCGCATCTTTGAAAGTTCATATCTTGAAAGTTTGTATGTAGGGGACTTGCTGTAGTTTATAAAGTATAGTTTCAAATATAGACATGTAACTTAATTAACACAAAATTAAAACTAAACAGTGACCTAGAGTATTTGCATCTATACAAGCACATATATTCAAATTGGCCCCCTTCAAACTATTGCATAAACTATTTTGTTTCCCTGTTATCTCTACATACTGCTATTATCTTTTGGGAGAATAACCTGATATGCAACTGGTCTTTAACAACCTTGAAAACTTATTATAGTACCATTTTCTCAGTATTTCTTGTACATCACTTAATATCAAGGAAGCCAATGAACTTACATGTTGGTCTTTCAATTCCCCCTGACATCCGTAACAAAATCTGGAAAAAAAAAGTTTAAAAATACTTTTTTAGAATTCACTCACTAAAATAGTTGAGCAAAAATATCAATAACTAGAATCCTTTAATTAATAAGTAACTGTCTTTGCACATGACTTTTAAGAGAAAAAGTTAAGAATACCAATAATTCTTTTAAAATTCATATGGGCCAGGCACAGTGGCTCACACCTGTAATCCCAGCACTTTGGGAGGCTGAGGCATGAAGATTGCTTGAGTTCAGGAGTTCAAAACCATCCTGGGCAAGTAGCAAACCATGTCTCTACTGAAAAAAAATTTAAAAATTAGCTGAGCATCGTGGTGTATGCCAGTAGTTTCAGCAAATGGGAATGCTGAGGTAGAAGAAACACCTGAGCTCAGCAGGCCAAAGCTACCATGAGCCAGGATTGTTGTGATCATGCCACTGCACTCCAATCTGAGCAACAAAGTGAGACACCCAACTCTAAAAATTAAAATTAAAATTAAAAAATTCCACAATATGTACTAAGGTTATCCAACAGCTCAGAATTTAGTTGCTTTTTTTTTTTGAGTTGGGATCTCACTGTCACCCAGGTCGGAGAGCAGTGGCATATTCACGGCTCACTGAAGCTTCAACCTCCTGGGATCAGGCACTCCTTCCACCTCAGCATCTCAAGTTGCTGGAACTATAGGCATGTGCCAACAGGCCCATCTAATTTTTTAATTTTTTGTAGAGATGAGGTCTTGCTATGTTGCCCAGGCTGGTCTTGAACTCCTGAGCTCCATCAATCCTCCACCTTGGCCTTCCAAAGTGCTGGGATTACAGGTGTGAGCCACCATGCCCAGCTAAATATGAGCACGTTTTTATATGTTTGTTTGTTTGAGTTCGAGTCTCACTCAGTCACCCAGGTTGGAGTGCAATAGCACGCTCATGGCCACTGCAGCCTCGACCCGCTGGACTCAAGTGATCCTTCTGCCTCAGCCTTCCAAGTAGCTGGGATCATAGGCACGCGCCACCACACATGGCTAATTTTTTTATTTACTGTAGAGATGAGGTCTTGCCAAGGTGCCCAGGCTGGTCTCGAATTCGTGGTCTCAGGCAGTCCCCTCACCTCAGCCTCCCACAGTGCTGGGATTACAGGTGTGAGCCACCACACCCTCCCACACATGTTTTTTTAAACTGAGATTCTGTGACAGAATTAAAGTCTACAGCAAATTATTTGAGTTACCACTTTTTCAATTCTCCCCAAAATGGCAGACATCTGGTACAATTCTAGATGGACAGGACAGAGCTTAAATTACTCCAGACAAAGGATGCCTAAAAGCTTAGTTTTCAAGGGATCATTTAAAGAGCTACAAGTTCTCAGAACTTACCACAAAAAATCGCGCTTTCCTGCCTACGCTCCTCCACTCCATATCCAGTGAGTCCCCAGAAGCAGGGTCGACACTTTTAACTGTCCGCCCGTTACGCTAACAAGTGCTACCATTCTGACCTTCTCCAAACTGGACTGACTGTTCTCCATGTCTGACACACAGGTATCTTTCTGTGGTCTCTCCTCATCATCCTAGGGCTTTCCTTAGCCTGTTTTGAACTAGATGCATATTCCTAGATCCCAGGTCATTCTCCTTCTCAGTTCCTTCAAACTGCCCACCTCTTTCAGAGCTTCCCCAGAAAATCTCTTGAAGAGGCCTTACACGCCCGGAGATGTTTTTATTCTACTCACACTTAATTGATAGCTTGGCTGGATAGATAATTGAAGTTGGTAATAATTCTCACCCTAAACTTTCAAAGTGATTGCTCCTTGTCTGCATCCCGTGTGGCTGATGAGGAACCAAACAATCTTAATTCCAGATCCTTTGCATGTGACCTAATTTTCCCTCTCCAGAAACGTTTAGGGTATTTTGCTGTGCGTTCTGAAATGTCACAATTATGTATGTTTATGTGAGCCTGGTTTTCTTCAATGTTTGGCACTTGACAGTCCCTTTCAATCGAAAAAATTTTGTCCTTCAATTATAGAAAATTTCCTTGAATTATTTATTTGACAATTTGCTACTCTACATTTTGTTTTTTTTTTAATTGGAGTCTCACTCCGTCGCCCAGGCTGGAGTGCAGTGGCATGCTCACGGCCACTGTAGTCTTGACCTGCTGGGCTCAGGTGATCCTTCTGTCTCAGCCTTCCAAATAGCTGGAACCACAGGCATGTGCCACTAAGCTACTCTGCATTTTATCTTTTTTCTTTCTCATATTTTTCTGATATGGGACCTTTTGGATAAATCCACCTATCTTGTACCTCTTTATTTTGTACCTTTTATTGTACTTTCTGAAATATTTCTTCAACTCTATTTACCAGTCCAACTATAATACTGAGTTTTTCATTTCTACTATATTTCATCTCAACCATAAGTAAATAAATACAAGCTAAAACAATAAGATATTTTTTACTTGTCAGCTTTGGCCATTATCAAAAATTTCACAATACCTAATGATGGCTGAGTGTGGGAAAAAAATAAATGAAAGCTCTTTGAAGGACAACTTTACAATATCTATCAAAATTCACAAAACATTCCTAACTTGAGACTCAGCAATTTCACCTCTAAGAATTTACTATGCATTTGTATGTGCACAAACGTTCAAAGATATAAATATAAGCATTATTTGTTAATAGAAAAGAAATAATCATGAATATTTAACTGGAGGTATTAACTATATAAACCATGATATATCTAGGAAATATATATAGCACGGTGGTTCACGCCTGTAATCCCAGCACTTTGGGAGGCCGAGGCAAGAGGATTGCTTAAGCCCAGGGGTTCAAGACCAGCCTGGGCAAAATGGTGAGACCTTGTCTCTACAATAAATCAAAAAATTAGCCAGGCGTGGAAGCGCACGCCTGTAGTTCCAGTTACTTGGAAGGTTGAGGTGGAAGGACTGCCTGAGCACAGCAGATTGAGGCTTGCAGTAGCTGTGAGCGTGCCACTGCACTCCGGTGTGGGCAACACAGTGAGATTCCAACTCAAAAAAAAAGCAACAATTTCAAAAACAAGATGATTGATCTAGATATTCTAATATGAAACTACTTTCAAAGATTTATTTATTTGTTTTTTAGAGTTGGGCCTTATCTGTTGCCAGGCTGGAGTGCAGTGGTGTACTAACGGCTCACCGCAGTCTCCACCTCCGGGTTCAGGCAATCCTTCTGCCTCAGCCTCTTGAGTAGCTGGGATTATATGGACATACCACCATGCTCAGCTAATTTTTAAATTTTTTTGTAGAGACATGGTCTCGCTATGCTGCCTAGGGTGACATCAAGCAATCCTCCCACTTCAGCCTTTCAAAGTGCTGGGATTACAGGTGTGAGCCACCATACCTGACCCCAGATGATTTTTTAAGTGTGAAAAGAAAAGGGATGAATGGAGAAATAATTGTCTGCTAGTCAGTAAGTGTTTAATGCGGCTCCTAAATCTTGGATGTTCTTAAAAGTAGTATATCTTTATTTTCTGAAAACTATTCTATAAAGGGTTGACAACCTCTACTTCAGACTTCACTAGAGAGATTTTACTTTAATAGCACTAGTAAAAATACATACAGGTTTCAGATTAATTATGCCGGCCTCTTATGTTTAGTAGTGTGCTAGGGATTGATGATACTGCCTCAAGAGGATCAATCATTAAATATGTACTGTTCGGGAATTTGAGAGCTGGTTGTTAATTGATAGCTAAAACTGGTCATGTGTATTTAAGTCACAGAAATCAGCACATACTACCAATCAGGGCTTTTTGTCCTTTAGGAGAGCTGATTTACTAGGATACCATCATTCTTATTATGCATAGGTGGGTTTAGGGAAATTGATACATTTCTGGAGATTCAGATCTATTTAATAATGAGTCATTGCAATCATAACCAAGGCATTCTTCATCTTAGTTTTCTTATTAGAAATACTCTTGGCTGGGCTCGGTGGCTCAGCCTGTAATCCCGCGCCTTTGGGAGGCTGAGGTGAGTGGCTTGCCTGAGCCCGCGGGTTCGAGACTCGCCTGGGCAGCGAGACCTCATCTCTACAAGAAATCAAAAAAATCAGCCGGGCATGGTAGCGCATGCCTGTAATTCCGGCTACTCGGAAGGCTGAGGCGGAAGGATCGCCGGAGCCCAGAAGGTCAAGGCTGCGGTGGCCGGGAGTGGCCACTGCACTCCAGTCTGGGCGACAGAGTGAGACTCCAACTCAAAAAAAAAAAAAAAAAGAAAGAAAAAAAGAAATACTCTTACCCAAGTTAATATGACTATCTTTTTTAAGGTAGTAACAACAACCTATTCAAATATTAGCTTACCACTTATTACAGATGTAAGTTAATCAAAACTCATATACCTTTCTCCATTATATTCTTCTAAGGGAATTTCTTGGAATGGATCCAAAGGAAATAAATGATGATAAGACCGGGCCAGATGGGGAGCAGACACCAAAGTAAGACCTATACATAAAGCAGGGAGATATGTTTATACCAGAACCTCATAAAGACAATGGCTGAAAAGCCAAAAGATACAACTTAGGCTAAATATTTTCAAGTTCTTTTAGGATGGCAGGTAATCATTACTTCAGTTTACCTGAGGCCATAAAAGGAAATTCCAGGATGGAGCCTTAGTTCTGTCACTAATTATATGCCTGACCTGTCTTGATCTACTTGCTTACTTATAAATGAAACAAAATTGTACAACTCTATGACTTTAATTCCTCATTCTACTTATATATATATGTTCTTTATAAGTAAGAGATAAAAAAAAGTCTTCTAGATCTATTGCATTGCCTTTAAAGAATACATTTTTTCCAGAAGAAGATCAGGAAATTCTAGAATGCCATGTTTATACTTGGAAGTAGGGTGCTGAGCACTCAATGAAAAAACTAATTCACTTGGCACAGATTAAATCCAGAAACATAGGCAAAACTCCACATTTACATTTATCTCAGCAGCAATATAGTTCAGCAGTTATTCAAGATTAGTTTACTGAATAAAGAATAGTTGGTTTCTTACCACAGATTTTACATTCAACTGGCAGCTCACAGTACTTTGCCCGACACTGTGGGCAAAAATAGCCTCCTAATGTGAGCCCTGGCTCGCTGTTGCTATCCAAATGCCTATAGGGGGAAAACATTGATTAAAAACCTGTTTAAAAGACTATTTTAAAATCTGTGAGTATGTTACATATAGCTCATTTATGCGATGTCCATTATTTCCACTCTTTATTTTTATTCTAAAGTTTCCATTACTGTCTTTGAATTCACAGATCTCTTCTTCCACCATGATTAATCTACTGCTAACCCCAGCCAATGTATTCTCTATTTCCTGAACATGTATGTATACTTATGATTGCTGTCTTAACATCTTTGCCGCCTAATTCTATCAACTGTGTTATTTCCAAGTATTATTTCTATGCTATAATTTTCCTCTGTGTTATGGGTCATATTTTCCTTTGCATCTTTGATTGGCTGCCAGACATGGTGAACTTTGCTTTGTTTTGGGTGCGGGATTTCTTTTGTATTCCCTTAACTTCTAGGCTTTGTTCTGGAATATCCTTAAGTAACTTGGAAATAGTTTGATTGGTTCAAAACTTGCTTTTAAGCTTTGTTAGGCTGATTCAAAACAGTCATTAGTCTAGGATTAATTTAGCTCCACTACTGTGAACTCTATTCAGTGCCAGTGAGAACATGAGCCTGCCCTGTGTGAGTTCTGGGAATTGTTGTCTGCTGTTTTCTAGTGGTTCTTTTCCTGACTTCCAGTAGTTTCTTCACATGAACGTGCTGATCAATACACAGCTGATGACTTATAGGAAAGTCTCTACAGATATCCAGAGAGTTCTCTCTGTGCAGCTCTTTCCTTCCTGGTACTCTGATCTGCAAAATTATAGTCATCTCAGCCTCCCTGAATGCTGAACTTTGTTTCTCTAACTCAGGAATACCCTTAGGCTCTGTACTGTGGCCTGGAAATTCTGTCTAAGTAGTAAGCTGGAGCACTCAAGACTCACCTCATTTGTGGGTCCCTTCTTTCAGGGACCATTATCTACACTGCCTGTTGTGCAGTGTCTGAAAACTATTGTATTATATATTTTGTCTGTTTTTTCCAGCAGCAGGGTAAATCTAGTCCCTGTCACACCTTTTAAGCTAGAGACAGAAGTCTTGTTTGTAATTTTTTAAAATTATCTTCTTGAATTTAATTTCATCTTATAATTCTGTAAGATATAAAGCTCTAAAGTTAAAGTACAGTCATGTGCTGTATGACATTTCAATGATGGATCACATATATGACAGCGGTTCCATAAGATTATAATGCTGTACTTGTACTGTACCTTTTCTATGTTAAAATTTTTTTTTTAAGGGAGATGGGGCCTCACTGTCACTCAGGCTGGAGAGCAGTGGCATAATCATCACTCACTGTAACTGCTAACTCCTGGACTCACGTGATCCTCCTGCCTTAGCCGCCTGAGTCGCTAGGCTTATAGGCGTGCAGCACCATGCCCAGCTAACTTTTCTTTTTTGTATTTTTTTGGTAGAAATGAGGGTCTTGCTATATTGCCCAGGCTGGTCTCAAACACCTGAGCTCACGCAATCCTCCTGCCTCAGCCTCCCCAAAACACTGGGATTACAGGTGTGAGCCATCACACCTGGTCTAAATACATTCAGATACACAAATACTGACCACTGTGTCACAACTGCCTGCAGCATTCAGTACTGTCACATGCTGCACAGGTTTGCAGCCTAGGAGCAACAGGATACATCATAGAGCCTAGGTGTGTAGCAGGCTCTACCAGCTGGCTTGCGTAAGCACACCATGGGATGTTCGCACGACATTGCCTAACATATCCCCGTCATTAAGTGGTGCGTGACTGTGTGCTCACAAGTCCAGGGTCTGTTCCTTTCCCCTTCCCCACACATCCAAAAATGTTTGCTTTCTATCTCTGTTGCTATTGTTTTGATTACTGTTGTAAACAAGCGTGCATCTCTACGCAATCACCGCCTTCTTCTTAGGTGATTAGTAGTATCCTACAAACTTCTAACTCACTGTTTCACTGAGTAACGTATCCTGAAGATTGCTCCATACGTATATAGAGATAGTCCTCCTTCCTTTTTACAGCTACATAAAAGGAAATCTTTAATGAAACCATTACGTTTCAAGTGCATTTTTAATTTAAAATTTAGAGGAAGGAATTAAAAATGGAAAAACATTATGACCGACAATTTCAAGGTCTTTACTTACGCCATGCTGAAAGAGGGTTTTGCATCTTGATCAGACAAAGAAGAAATGGTGTGCTGAGGAAATCCTTCATAGAAGAAATTGTATTACTTTCTTTTTCCAAGCAAAGACTAGGAACCTAAAAATGCTCCTATCAAAAAGTCAATAAAATTGTACAGAAGATCTCCTTCCTGCCTCTTAAATATGCTTATTACAATATGATGAAACTCACTGTAATTCCAAGCTACAAGTAAATAAGGAAAAGACCTGCTTATACATACAACCTGAGATTCTGAAGTTCATATCTACATTTTCTAATTAATAACAATTAGCATTGCTTTTTAATTTTTTAATTTTTATTTTGTTTGAGTTGGTGTCTCATTGTTGCCCAGGCTGGAGTGCAGTGGTATGCTCACGGCCAGCGCAGCCTCAACCTGCTGGGCTCAGACAATCCTTCCGCCTCAGCCTTACAAGTAGCTGAACTACAGGTACGCATAACCAAACCCAGTTAATTTTTTGATTTATTGTAGAGACAAGGTCTCACCAAGTTTCTCAGGCTGGTCTTGAGCCCCTGAACTCAGGCAATCCCCTCGCCTCGGCCTCCCAAAGCGCTGGGATTACAGGCTCGAGTCACTGCACCCAGTCAGCATTGCTTTTTTTTTTAAAAGAAAAATGTTGTTCCTCATTAGTATAGTGGGGAGAAAAAAAATTAAAGAACGAAAAAAAAAGAAAAATGCTGTGATTTTTACAAAGTCTACAAATGTTTATATTACATAGTTTACCCTGAACTCTATCAAACTATATATTTCTATGCTTAATTATGAAATGCCCAAATCTTTCATAAAATTTGTTTTCTACATGTAACTTTAAATTCTTTTTTTTTTTTTGAGTTGGAGTCTCACTCTGTCACTCAGACTGGAGTGCAGTGGCCGCTCCCGGCCACTGCAGCCTCAACCCGCTGGGCTCTGGTGATCCTTCCACTTCAGCCTTCCAAGTAGCTGGAACTACAGGTGCGCGCTACCACACCCGGTTAATTTATTTATTTATTTATTGTAGAGATGAGGTCTCACCAAGTTGCCCAGGCAGGTCTTGAACCCGCAGGCAATCCACTCACCTCAGCCTCCCAAGGCATGGGATCAAAGGCTGAGCCACCAAGCCCGGCTTGTAACTTTAAATTCTGAAAGCATGTTCAGAAAAAGCAGAAGCCATTAAAAAAAAGATATTATGTTACATAAAAATTTTTCTTTTCTTTTTGAGTTGGAGTCTCACTCTGTTGCCCAGCCTAGAGTACAGTGGCATGCTCACGACCACCACAGCCTCAACCTGCTGGGTTTAGGCAATCCTTCCACCTCAGCCTTCCAA
This sequence comes from Cephalopachus bancanus, assembly GCA_027257055.1. Lineage (NCBI taxonomy): Eukaryota > Metazoa > Chordata > Mammalia > Primates > Tarsiidae > Cephalopachus > Cephalopachus bancanus. Next base: position 111,419 of record JAPVLO010000112.1, on the reverse strand, counting down.
GTAGCTGGGACTACAAGCATGAGCCATCACACTTGACTAATTTTTTGATTTGTTGTAGAGATGAGGTCTTGCCAAGTTGCCCAAGCTGGTCTCGAACCTCTGGGCTCAGGCAATTCTCGTGTCTCGGCCTCCCAAAGTGCTGGGATGACAGGCTTCAGCCACTGCACCTGGCCTACATAAAAATTTTAAATCTATTTGCATATCAAAAGAAATAAATAAAAGTAAAGGCAAACAACTAATTAGAAAAAATATGTGCATCAAGTAACTGAGCAAGGGTTGATATTCCTAAAGAATTCTAACAAATCAATTTGAAAAATAAATTATAAATTTAAATTATAATTTTAAAATGAACTAAGAAAATACATAAGTAAATAAAAAAGATTAGCCAACATAACATTTAAAATGTGTTGAAGGTTTATACCAAGTGTTATTCTACATGCTTCATCTGTATTATTTCAATCCTTGCAACACACAATAAGGATACTGACATCATTTTACAAATGAGAAAACAGAGGCAAGGTCAGTCGGTAATATAATTGGCAAAAACATGGTAGAAAAGCATTCCATCTCATTCACTTTTTAAAAACGCATATTAAATAGATTCTCTTTATACTTAAAAAGCTATACATAAAAAAAAAAGTTCCGGCTACTCGGAAGGCTGAGGCGGAAGGATCGCCGGAGCCCAGCAGGTCGAGGCTGCAGTGGCCGGGAGCGGCCACTGCACTCCAGTCTGGGAGACAGAGTGAGACTCCAACTCAAAAAAAAAAAAAAAAAGTTAGACTCTTTTTCAACAGAAAAGTAATACATTAAGCCGGGCATGGTAGTGCGTGCCTGTAGTTCCAGCTACTTGGAAGATTGAAGCGGAAGGACTGCCTGAGCTCAGCGGGTCACTGGGGTGCCTGTAAGCATGCCACTGCACTCCAGCCTGGGCGACCGAGTGAGACCCCGACACATACACAAAAAGAAAAAGTAATAAATGTTCATTATAAAATGTTTGGAAAATAAAGGAATACAAGATTTTTTTTTAAATGAGCCAAAACTGGCTGGGTATGCTGGCACGTGCCTATAGTCTCAGTTACTTGGGAGGCTGAGGTGGAACAGTGGCTTGAGTCCAGCAGTGGTACAGTGAGCCATGATCGTGCCTCTGCACTCCAGCATGGGCAACAGAGTGAGATCCCAACTCAGAAAAAGAAAAAAAATTCCAAAACCAATCATTCTCCCTCTGAAAAAAAATCACTTTGAGAAATTTGGTGTACTTCTCTGCAACAGCTGTCTTCATGCAGTTTGTATTACACAGCTTTAATCACACAGTACAGAGGATTTTTGTAGCTTATTTTTAAAATTTCTTAATTCAAGAATTTATCTACAAAAACAGTGTATTTATACCTAATGTTAACAATAAAGAAAGTTTGTAGTGTTGTTGGGGTAACAAGACTACCAGAAGTCTTAATTTTTTTTTAACTTTTCTATTTTCCAAAATTGCTTCAACAAGAATATTTTTTCTAATTATAAAACATTTAAGCCAGGTGCACTGGCTCACCCCATAATACCAGCACTTTTGAGCCCAGGAGTTCAAGGAGAGCCTGGACAACATAGCAAGACCTCTAGGACAGCCTGGGCAATGTAGCAGGACCTCATCTCTACAAAAGATTAAAAAAAAAAATCAGAAACTCTCTTTGGGTCCCCTCCCACTGTGGGAGTTTCTCTGTTCTCTCTACTTTCTCACTTTAAAAAAATAAAATAAAATCAGCCAGGTGTGGTGCATGCACCTGTAGTCCTAGCTCCTTAGGAGGCTGAGACGGAAGGATCGCCTGAGACCAGAAGGCCAAGGATGTGGTGAGCTGTAATCATACCACTGCATTCCAGCCTGGGTGACAGAGTGAGGCTCTGACTCAAAAAAAATTTAGGTTTAAAAAAATTCTTAAATGTTAAAATAACTTGTACAAATGAAAACATAGAGCCTAATTTGAGACAAAAATATGTTTTCTTTTTTTTTTTTTGAGTAAAAGTCTTACTCTGTCATCCAGGCTAGAGTGCAGTGGCACGCTCACAGCTACTGCAGCCTCAACCTGCTGGGCTCAGGCAATCCTTCTGCCTCAGCCTTCCAAGTAGTTGGAACTACAGGCATGTGCCACCATGACTGACTACTTTTTTATTTATTGTAGAGATGAGGTCTCGCCATGTTGCCCAGGCTGGTCTCAAAACCCTAGACTCAGGCAATCCTCTCGCCTTCACCTTCCAAAGTGCTGGGATTACAGGTGTGAGTTACCATGCATGGTTCAAAACATATATTTATTAAAAACATAAAAAAACACTTACCCATACGAATAAGTGAGCATTCAGAACTTGAGGTCGCAGGAGGAGGACTAACATGATGTGTTAGCAATTCTTTGTAATGGCTTTCATCCAAAATAACATGGTATGTGCCTAACAAGAAGTTAAAAAAAATATATCAGTTTTTCAGACCTAAGAACAAAGCACAGCTTCTATGTAATCCTGTAAAAGTTTTATCAACTGAAAATGCACATTTTCAAAACAATGATTTTAGCTAAACTGTTTTTTAAAACCTATTTAAGTAACATCTCAAAATCAGCTTCTCTAGGAATAACTGTAATTACAATTAAAACATAAGTTATAGGCCAGGTGCAGTGGTTCACACCTACAACCAGCACTTTGGGAGGCCGAGGCGAGAGAACTGCCTGAGCCCAGGGGTTCGAGACTAGCAAGGGTAATTTGGCAAGATTTCGTCTCTACAATAAATCAAAACATTAGCTGGGTCTGGTGGCACACGCCTGTGGTTTCAGCCACTTGGAAGGCTGAGGTTGAAGGATTGCCTGAGCCCAGGAAGTTGAGGCTGCAGTGGCCGTGAGCATGCCACTGCACTCCAGCCTGGGCAACTGTGAGACTCCGACTCAAAAAAACAAAAACAACAGAAAAAGAAAAAACCATAAGTTATAAAATTCTTACAAAGTACTATATAGAGTGAAATTTCTAGCTTTCCAAGAGTTATAATACTTTTTCTAAACACAGACATAACTACTGAAATTCCATGCATTTTGAGATGATTTCTTATAGAATCAGCAATATATTTAAGATGACTGCCCATAATTTGGACTACCAGATATCGACCAATTCAAGTTAAGTAGCTTAAAACATATTAAAACATCTTCAATTAATTACTTATTACACAGTATTTATGATAAATACTGAAGAGTTTAGATACATACCACCCGTTTCACGAGCAAGTACGGTGCAAACCCGAACCTCTGCAGATAACCCAATGACAGACACCCTAATTTTAGCTGCCTTTAGAGTCTTCATAACATCCAAGATAATGGGCAATTTTAGGGAAAGAAGAAAATAATAATTACTGTCTTTGAAAATAAAGAATGTCCTGAAAACTAGTGATAAAGTCACTGCATCTACAACAATCTATAACAAGGATGAACCATAAACATAAATTCACTACACAATACTCTTTAGAGCTGTAACTTTGGTTTTGATTTACTGGTTCTACCTTGATTAGATCATAAATATTAGATGGATCACAGGTTGTAAGGCTGCTAAAGATGATTAGAACTTCTCTACTTGTATGTCCAGGCATGTGTCTAAAAAAAGATAAAATATACTCCAGTTAGGTAACACAAATTATACTAGCAAAAAATTTACCCAGAAAGAATAGTACACACAGGTTTACACATTTAGACCATAAAATATCTCATCTGTTTCAACATTGCAAGGAAAATTTGTGAGCGTACTTTACATGCTTTAATATTAATTTTTCTAAAATGAGTTATATACTTTTAAAAAAGTATAAATTGGTTCATTTAATCCATATGTATTCAGTATTCTCTTAAGATCTGGGGATGGAGTGATAAGACCAACAAAGTAAGCTGGGCTCGGTGGCTCAGCCTGCAATCCCACACCTTGGGAGGCTGAGGTGAGTGGATTGCCTGAGCCCGTGGGTTCGAGACCCGCCTGGGCAACTTAGTGAGCCCTCATCTCTACAATAAATCAAAAAATTAGCCGAGCGTGGTAGCACGCGCCTGTAGTTCCAGCTACTTGGAAGGCTGAGGCGGAAGGATCGCAGGAGCCCAGCAGGTCGAGGGTGTGGTGGCCGGGAGCAGCCACTGCACTCCAGTCTGGGCAACGGAGTGAGACTCCAACTCAAAAAATAAAAAAATAAAAAAAGACCAACAAAGTTCCTGAAACCACGAAGCTTACATTCTAGTAGGTTTGTTTCATACAAAGATTAAAGTATACATTGAGAAATATGACAATACCATATGGATCAATTTTAAAGGGTATAGATACGGCTTAACAACGGCAACATACTTCTTTCTCAAAGACCATAAAGTCGTCCCCCTTATCTGCAGAAAATACATTCTAAGACACCCAGAGGATACACGAAACCACAGATCATACTGAACCCTGTAGAGTCATCCCTCCAGATCCCTGCGAGATTGGTTTCAGGACCTCCTGAGGATACCCATATCCACAGATGCTCAAGTCCCAAATATAAAATGCTGAAGTATTTCATATAACCTATGTACATCCTCCCATATACCTTAAGTCATCTCTAGATTACTGATAATACCTAATACAATATATGCTATGTAAATAATTATCCTGTATTGGTTAAGGGATGACAAGAAAAAAAGTTGTACCAATTACAGATGCATTCTTTTCCCCAAATATTTTCAGTCTGTGACTGCTTGGATACATAGATGCAGAATTCATGGATAAAAAGGGCCAACAGTACTGTTTTTTCTATATAAGCATCCCTCAGAGATATTGCAAGGTTGGTTGTGCTATTTTATCAACCGCAATAAAGCGAACATCACAATAAAGCAAGTCACACGAAATTTTTTGGTTTCCTACTGCATAGTAAAAGTTATGTTTACATTATGCTGTGGTCTAAGTGTACAACAGCACTATGGCCACAAAAACAATGTACATACCTTAAATTACAAATACCTTCATGCTAAAAATGCCAACGACTGTCTAAGCCTTCAGCAAGTCATAATCCTTTTTGCTGGTAGAGCATCTTCCTCAAAGATAATGGCTGCTGACTAACCAGGGTGGTGGTTGCTGAAGGTGGGGGTGGCTGTGGCAATTTCTTAAAATAAGACAATGTAGTATGCTACATCAATCAACCTTCCTTTCATGAAAGATTTCTCTGGAACATGCTATGCTGTTTGATAGCACTTGCCCACAGTAAACTTCTTTCAAAATGAGAGTCAATTCTCTCAAACCTTGCCAGTATTTTATCAATTTAAGTTCATGTAATATTCTAAATTCTTAGTTGTCATTTCAACAATGTTTATAAAGTCTTCACCAGGAGTAGAGGCCATCTCGTAAAATCACTTTCTTTGCTCACCCATTGATACCGTTATCATGAGATGGCAGCAATTCAGTTACATCTTAAGGCTCCACTTCTAATTCCAGTTCTTTTGCTATTTCTTCCACATCTGTAGCAACTTCCTCCACGAAGTCTTGACCCCTCAGTCACCCATGAGAACTGGAATCAATTTCTTCCAAATTGTTGTTAATGTCGCTATTTTGACCTCCTTCCATGAGTCATGAATGCTCTTTTTTTCCAGTCAGGGTCTCACTCTGCGGCCCAGGCTGGAGTGCAGTGGCACGATCGTGGCTCACTGCAGTATCCAGCTCCTGAGATCCAGCAGTTCTCTCGTGTCAGCCTCCTGTGTAGCAGGACTACAGGCATCAGATACCACACTTCGCCACTTTCTTTTGTAGGGAGTGAGGGGAGCTAGAGACAAGGTCTTGCTATGTTGCCCAGTCTGGTCTTGAACTCCTAGACTCAAGCAGTCCAAGCAATCCTCCCGCCTCTACCTCCCAAAGTGCTAGGATTACATGTGTGAGTCCCTGCACCACGCCTCATGAATGTTATTTTTAAATTGTATTTATGTTACTGTATTTTAAAGATGTGGGGTACAATTCAGGATTAGGTAGATAAGTGGTCACTATACAGGTAAGGTTTGGGCCTCCCTTGGGTCCCTGCTTCGCCTGGTTTGAGATCAGGTACGCTTATTGATGTTATATGCCTCCCACCTCCCCGGCAGCATTCCACTACTGCCAAACGTTTTCTCTATTTTTTGAGTTGGAGTCTCACTGTCGCCCAGACTGGAGTGCAGTGGCCACTCCCGGCCACCGCAGTCTCGACCTGCTGGGCTCCAGTGATCCTTCCGCCTCAGCCTTCCAAGTAGTTGGAACTACAGGCACGCCAAACCTTTTCTTACAGTGTTATGATAAATGCTCAGGGTCTACTTATGAGTGAGAACATGTGGTATTCAGTTTTTTGTTTCTATGATAGATCACTGAGTACAATAGACTTTCAATCCAGGTTGCTGCAAAGACCATAATTTTGTCCTTTTTAAAAATTATTTATTTAATTATTTATTTACTTATTTATTTATTTTTTTGAGTTGGAGTCTCACTCTGTCGCCCAGACTGGAGTGCAGTGGCCGCTCCCGGCCACCGCAGCCTCGACCCGCTGGGCTCTGGCGATCCTTCCGTCTCAGCCTTCCAAATAGCCAGAATCACAGGCATGCCCTACCATGCCCGGCTGATTTTTTGATTCATTGGAGAGATGAGGTCTCACCAAGTTGCCCAGGCGGGTCTTGAACCCGCAGGCTCAGGCAATCCACTTACCTCAGCCTCCCAAAGGCACGGGATTACAGGCTGAGCCACCGAGCCCGGCTTATTTTTTATTTTTATAGTAGAGACAAGGTCTTGCCAAGTTGCCCACGCTGGTATCCAACTCCTGAGCTCAGATAATCCTCTTGCCTCAACCATGCCCAGCCTTAATTTTGTCCTCCTTTATGGCTGCACAATATTCCACCGTGTATATGTACCACATTTTTAAATTTAGTCCACTTTTGATGGGCAGCACAGTTGATTTCATGTTTTTGCTACTGTAAATAATGTTGCAATAAACATGCGTGTGCAGGAATCTTTTTTTTTTCAGTTGGAGTCTCACTGTGCCGCCCAAGTTGGAGTGCAGTGGCACGCTCACAGCCACCGCAACCTTGACTTGCTGGGCTCATGTGATCCTTCCGCCTCAGTCTTTCTAGGAACTGGAACTACAAGCACGCGCCACCACACATGACTAATTGATTTATTGTAGAGACAAGGTCTCACCAAGTTGTTCAGGCTGATCTTGAACCCCGGGGTTCAGGCAATCCTCTCGCCTCAGCCTCCCAAAGTGTTGGGATTACAGGCAAGAGCCACTACACCCAGGTTATCTTTTTTTATAGAATGATTTGAGTTCCTCCTCTGGGTATATTCGTAGAAGGGGAACTGCTGGGTCACATGGAAGGTCGATTTTTAGATCTTTTAGGAATTGCCACATTGTTTTCCACAGAGGGTGTATTACTTGACATTCCCACCAACCAGTAATCTAGAAGTATTGCCTTTTCCTGGCAGCCTCTCTAGCAGCTGTTGTTTTTTGAGTTATTAATGATGGCCACCCTGATTGGAGTTAGGTGATATCAGTGTGATTTTAATTTGCATTTCTTTGATGATTAGTGAGGTTAAGCATTTTTTCATGTATCTGTTGGTTGCTCGTATGTCTTTTTTTGAGAAGTGTATGAATGCCACTGCACTCCAGTCTGGGCAACAGAGTGAGACCCTATGCAGAAAAAAAAAAAAAAAGACTGGAAAGTCAAAATTATTTCTTGATCCATGGGCTACAGAATGGATGTGAGTTAGTAGACACGAAAATAACATTTGTCAGCCAGGCTCGGTGGCTCAGCCTGTAATCCCGTGCCTTGGGAGGCTGAGGTGAGTGGATTGCCTGAGCCCGTGGGTTCGAGACCCGCCTGGGCAACTTGGTGAGACCTCATCTCTACAATAAATTAAAAAATTAGCTGGGCGTGGTAGCACGCACCTGTAGTTCCAGCTACTTGGAAGGCTGAGGTGGAAGAATGGCCAGACTCCAGCAGGTCGAGCCTGCAAGTGGCCGGAGCGGCCACTGCACTCCAGTCTGGGCGACAGAGTGAGACTCCAACTCAAAAAAAAAAAAAAAGAAAAGAAAAAAGAAAATAACATTTGTCTCCCTGTATACCTCTATCAGAGTTCTTAGGTAACTATCAACGAGCAGAAAATTTCAAAAGGAATCTTAGATAGAGCTCAACAGTGGACTTAAATATTTAGTAAACCATGCTGTAAACAGATATGCTATCATATGTGCTGTCATACAGGGTTTGCTGTTCCACTTACAGAGCACAGGCAGCGTAGAATTAGTGTAATTCGTAAGGGCCCTATGATTTGGGGATTGGTAATAAACACTGGCTTCAACTTCAAGTCACCAGCTACATTAGCTCCTAAGAGCCAGCCTATCCCATGAAGCTTTGAAACTAGGCATTGACTGCTCTAGCCGAAGTCCTAGGATGGCATCTTCTTTCAACAGAAGGCTGATTCATCTATGTTAAAAATTTTTTGTTTAGTGTAGCTACCATCATCAATTATCTTAGCTAGATCTCTGGATAACTTGTTGCAGCTTCTCCATCAGCACTTGCTGCTCCACCTTGCACTTTTTTTTTGAGTTGGAGTCTCACTCTGTCCCCCAGACTGGAGTGCAGTGGCCACTCCCGGCCACCGCAGCCTCGACCTGCTGGGCTCCAGCGATCCTTCCGCCTCAGCCTTCCAAGTAGCCAGAATTACAGGCATGTGCTACCACGCCCGGCTGATTTTTTGATTTCTTGTAGAGATGAGGTCTCGCTGCCTAGGAGGGTCTCGAACCCGCGGGCTCAGGCACTTTATGATACACAAATGGCTTTTTCCTTAAACCACACAAGCCTCTGCTAGCTTCCAACTTTTCTTATGCAGCTTCTTCACCACTCTCAGGCTTCACAGAATCAGAGAGTTAGTACCTTGCTCTGGATTAGGTTTTGGCTCAAGGGAATGTTGTAGCTGGTTTGATCTTCTATCCAGACCATTAAAACTTTCTTCATATCAGAAATAAGGCTATTTTGTTTTTGTTTTTGTTTTTTTTTTTTCCTTTAGAGATGAGGTCTCACCAAGTTGCCCAGGCTGGTCTCAAACCCATGGACTCAGGCAATCCTCTCACCTAGGCCTCCCATAGTGCTGGGATTATGGCGTGAGCCACCGCACCTGGCCTATTTTGCATTCTTATCATTCATGTGTTCACTAGAGTAGCACTTTTAATTTCCTCCAGTAATTTTTCCTTTGCATTCACAACTTGGCTATTGAGGACAAGAGGGCTGTCTCAGCTTTTAACATGCCTTCCTCACTAAGCTCAAACTTTGTTAGCTTTTGATTTAAAGTAAGATATATAACTCCTCCTTTTACTGGAACATTTAGAGGCCACTGTAGGGTTACTAGTTGGCCTAATTTCAGCATTGTTGCAGCTCAGGGATGGAGAGGCACGGGGAGAGGGACAGAGACCAGGGAACGGTGGGTTAGTGGAGCAGGCAGAACACACACAATATTTCTCCATTAAGCTCACCAACTTACATGGGCATGATTTCAGAGGCCTCGAGACAATTACAATAGTAACACCAAAGATCGCTTATCACAGGTCACCCTAACAGATATAAAAACAACAAAAAAGCTTGAAGTATGGAGAGAACTACCAAAAGGTGACACAGAGGCATGAAGTGAGCATGGGTTGTTGATATGAATTGTTTTTACAAATTGAAAAATCAGGGTCTCGAACCCCTGAGCAATTCTCTCATGCCTGTAGTTTCAGTTACTTGGAAGCTGACACGGAAAGATTCCCCGAGTCTAGCAGGTGGAGGCTGCGGTGGCTGTGAACGTGCCACTACACTCCAGCCTGGGGAACAGAGTGAGACTGACTCAAAAAAAAAAAAAAAAGAAAGAAAGAAAAACATCTATTCTATAAAGGTACAAAGTCTGAGCCAGGGCAAACTATCCAGAGATAAAACAAATGAGCTCTAACTATATTGACTATTTCCTTTGGGGTCTTAGCTATATTCTACACCACTGAACTTCCTGGAAAAATGTGCTATTAATTTACAGATGTATTACAAAATAAATTAGTAAATATCAATAAAAGCACAACCAACTCACAATTATTTTACAACACTAAATTCTATATACAATCCATTTCAATAAAATATTTTTTCAACAACATATTTCCTTTGTGCTGATACTGCCTACAGTTTTAAATATTATTTTTCTAAAGTCTCTGAAACACCTCACCAGCTAAAATGTAAAATAACAATGATTAACCAACACCACACAAAACATCATAAGCAACTCTAGTTTTTCGTACTTAACAATTTTGATATAGCTGGGTTTATAGAGACCCATATTAAGGTATGATCATTTCAACTGAACTCATTCAAAAGCTTCTACATCAATTATAACTCATAAATGCAAAATACTAACTTGAGAGTTTGCATAGCCATGCTTAAGGAATTATAAAGAGATGGTTCTCCATGGCAGGTCATGTCTACAGCTTTCTTCAAAGACATTATATGTTTTCTTGGGTTTCCTAAAACGGAAATAAAATAATGTTCTCTTAATAAAATCCTATAAATACATTATTAAAAGTTATGCTTCTCCCAAAATTTACATATCTATGTTAAGAACAGAATCCCTTCAATTTATATTTCTGTTGCACTTTTATTGGAAATATTTGGTTGTTTTACTTCATATGAAAAACAAAATACATATAATCTTTTTATTCATTAACATACACATTTTAAAGTAATATTAACTAGAGTGCATAACTTTTTATTCTTAATATTTTCATATTTCTTCACTGTTAAGACCAATATGCTTTCACATTTTAACATCTTTGAAAGCCACATGTGACTTACAGTCCCTGGTAGACAGGCAGCATTTGTGACATAGCTGTCATTGCCTGCTAACATGCAAACCTATGAATAACTCTTCATATGTTGTTGCTTCAATTGCATCATGTACATTGTACCATTCATGGTGAGTCTGCCATTTAAAATCTTTTTATAAATGCTACTTTCTTCTCTCATAATATTTCCTAAGTATAATTTCAGGGAATAACCATTTCTATATTTTTCCAAAAAATGTTAAACTAACTTATGAAACTGTAGCACTATAAATACTAGTTTCTCCACGTTTCAGCAAACAGTGTATTGCTTTCAAAACTTAATTTTCCACATTTAAAATATATGAAATAAAACGAATTTTTAACCACTAGGTTTGTTTTTTTTTTTTGAGTTGGAGTCTCACTCTGTCGCCCAGACTGGAGTGCAGTGGCTGCTACTGGCCACCGCAGCCTCGACCTGCTGGGCTCCGGCGATCCTTCCGCCTCAGCCTTCCAAGTAGCCGGAATTACAGGCAGGTGCTACCATAGCCCAGCTGATTTTTTGATTTATTGTAGAGATGAGGTCTCGCTGCCCAGGCGGGTCTCGAACCCGCGGGCTCAGGCAATCCACTCACCTCAGCCTCCCAAAGGCGCGGGATTACAGGCTGAGCCACCGAGCCCGGCTACCACTAGGTTTTTTTAATCACTAGTTTGTATACTCTTATTATTATTATTATTTTTGAGTTGGAGTCTCACTCTGTCACCCAGGTTGGAGTGCAGTAGCACGCTCAGGGCCACCCCAGCGTCGACCTGTTGGGCTCCAGCAATCCTTCCACCTCAGCTTTCCAAGTAGCTGGACCTACAGGCGCATGCTACCATGCCTGGCTAATTTTTGATTTATGGTAGAGACAAGGTCTCGTCAAGTTGCCCAGGCTGGTCTTGAACACATGGGCTCAGGCAATCCACTCACCTTGGCCTCCTAAAGTGCTGGGATTACAGGCTGAGACACCGAGCCCAACCTGTATATTCTTTTTAAAAATCAGTTATTTAGTTTCTGGGTTTTTTTTTTTTTTCCTGGTGTGAATTATTCATCTTCTTCATCTATTCGTCTATCTGGAGCTCCCTAGATTTTTATTATCTAAATTAGTTTAAAAATACTAACCATTTGAAATACTGCAGGTACTTATAGACAGAAAATTTTAGAAATGAAAAGTACCTCACTGATACCAAATCTCTCATTTCATAAGGGAAAAATCTAAACAAGTAAATTGATTTGCCCAAAGACACATGCCCACTTCACTGTAAGACCAGCAGCACCCAAACCTTGATCTTCTGGCTCTTGACCCACTTCTCTTTCTACCATGTCATACAAATGGTTTTTCATCTCCCATTGTGTGGTGAGTACAGGGAAAGAGTATGCTATGTTAAGAAGGTTATGACAGTCGTCTGACCAGAGAAAAGGTGCCTTCAAGAGGCCTCCCAGAATCTTTGATCTTTCTTTTTTTTTGGACAGGGATTCATTCTGTTAGCCAGACTGGAGTACAGCAGCACGATGATAGCTCACCACAGCCTCTAATCCTAGGCTTAAGCAATCTTAATGCCTCAGCCTCATGAACAGCTGGGACCACAGGCATACACCATCACACCTGGCTAATCTTTCTTTTTTTTTTTTGTATAAACGGGGTGTCACTCCATTGCCCAGGCTGGTCTCAAATTCCCAGGTTCAAGCAATCCTCCCGCCTCAGCCTCCCAAAGTGCTGGCATGAGCCACCACCACGTCTGGCCATTGTTCATCTTTATACATATAACTCCACTAGCATCCAAAGAAAACTGCTATTAATTTAGGGCAGGGCGCCTTGGGAGGCTGAGGTGAGTGGATTGCCTGAGCCTGCGGGTTCGAGACCCGCCTGGGCAACTTGGCGAGACCTCATCTCTACAATAAATAAAAAATTAGCCAGGCGTGGTAGCGTGCACCTGTAGTTCCAGCTACTTGGAAGGCTGAGACAGAAGGATCGCCGGATCCCCAGCAGATCAAGGTTGCAGTGGCCGGGAGCGGCCACTGCCCTCCAGTCTGCGCGACAGAGTGAGATTCCAACTCAAAAAAAAAAAATTAGGGCAGGGGAAGGCAAGAGGAAGGAAGGTTGACTTGACATCCCTTCCTTGGAGCAACTATCCTTTCCCAACTGAATAATAATCCTGCTTAGTCCATTGAGGCTGACCCTGCTTCCATGCTGCTCTGGGCACAGGCGCATAATCCAGGCCTACCAACAAAACACTTCACACGCCCTTGGCCATTTGGCTCATGAAAGAGCAGATGGAAGCAGGGATGATAAGAGTCCTCCCTAGATTTTTGTTGAGGCTATAGACTCTGAGGACCACATAGACCTGGCGCTGTCAATAGACATCTTTTCGCCTCCCAGAAAACGTACCAGAAAATGAAGCCAAAGATAGGAATCCTGGAACCAACTATACATAAAATCAGTCCACCTTTGAACATAAGTCAATAATTTTCCTTTTGGCACTTGAGCTAGTTTGAGTTATTATTATTATTTTTTTTGGTCTACACAACTGAGTTTCATGGATCACTCCAGGCTAATGTACATTTCACACCTTACTGCCATAACGAAAAACTGTTAATGAAGAAAGTATGTCATTTCCCTTATGTGTGTTGGCAAGAATAAAAGGTTAGAGTACTCTAGAATAAAGGACTAGAGTATTTCACAGAAAATAGAATAGAATCAGTGATGTAAGTCTGCAACAGCACATAAATCAAAGCAAATTAAAACTAACACTACTATCTTTTGAGACTAAAATTCAGTTAGGCTTATCATGCAAGCAAAAAAGATTCATTAACAATAATTACAACTTGATTTCATACTTTTTGCTTTTTAAATTACATGTCTAACTTTTTTTTTTTTTTTTTTGAGTTGGAGTCTCCCTCTGTCCCCCAGACTGGAGTGCATTGGCCGCTTCCGGCCACCGCAGCCTCGCCTGCTGGGCTCCGGTGATCCTTCCGCCTCAGCCTTCCAAGTAGCTGGAATTATAGGCACGCGCTACCACCCCGGCTGAATTTTTGATTTATTGTAGAGATGAGGTCTTGCTGCCCAGGCGGGTCTCGAACCCGCGGGCTCAGGCAATTCACTCACCTCAGCCTCCCAAAGGCGCAGGATTACAGGCTGAGCCACCGAGCCCGGCTCACATGTCTAACTTTTTAAGAATTTAAATATTCACTGGGTTTTATGTATGGTTACAATAATTTTATCTTAATCTTTTCAGGATAAACATTTACAGATCTTAAACAAATACATTTGTGTTCAATGTAACACTATTCATCATATGCAGAACTCAACTTAAGAACAGTTACCTTAGATCCCAAGAGTTTAATGGTGAGGGAGGTGTTATTAAGTTGTTTCACCTAGAGAGCACAGAAGAAGCTTGCACTTTACTTATTAAACAGCCATATAAACGGGGTTACAAGGCTGGGTAAATAAAGCAAAGTCCTTGAGTCATGTAAAGGTAATTTTATGCATACCTGAGAGTTCAGTCAGCTTTTCAGCTCTTTTACTCTTAGTTACAATTATTCCAATCTCAAAATAAAAACAAAAATTATTATTAATTAAATATAACAAATTATTTCCTCTTGATAAGAATTTATATAACTATTCCTGCAGATCATACTGGGACAGGAAAAAGGGAATTTATATAACAATAAATTAATAACTACCAAAGAAAGACGCAACATGCGAGAAGTATTTTCCCAAGGTGTGGTTTTGTATTTGTTTTTGTTTTGACTCGAGGTCACACTCTGTCACCCAGGTTGGAGTGCACGGCATGATCATGGCTTACCACAGCCTCAAACACCTGGGCTCAAGCAATCCTCCCACTTCAGCCTCCCGAGTAGCTGGACTACAGGGGCACACCACCACACCTAGCTAATTTTTTGATCTTATGTAGAGACAAGGTCTCACTATTTAGCCTAGGCTGGTCTCAAACTCCTGGGCTCAAGCTACCCTCCTGCCTCAACCTCCCAAAGTGCTGGGATTACAGGCATGAGCCACTGCTCCCAGTCTTAAGGTGTTTTTCACAAATAAATTTACCTGTGAGTTCACTGCACACTGTTTAAGTTTTAGAGCTCATATGCTCATACACAATCTAGATCACTAAGTCGCAAAATATATGCCCAATTTAAAAAAAACAGAGAATCAGCAAAACAGAAATCTAATTCTGAATGCTATCACTTATATACGTACCTGACTAATAGGATTTTGATCAAAATATTCCTCTACGAAGTATTCCAACAACTTTAAAGAAAAAAAAAATACTAGATAAGGGCAAAATATCAACCATATACACATCCAATTTTGTGAAATGTATTTATTTATTTATTTATTTATTTTTGAGTTGGAGTCTCACTCTGTCATCCAGGCTGGAGTGCAGTTGCCGTTCCCGGCCACCGCAGCCTCGACCCGCTGGGCTCCAGTGATCCTTCTGCCTCAGCCTTCCAAGTAGCTGGAACTACAGGTGCGCGCTACTACGCCCGGCTAATTTTTGATTTATTGTAGAGATGAGGTCTCGTCAAGTTGCCCAGGCGGGTCTCGAACCCACGGGCTCAGGCAATCCACTCACCTTGGCCTCCCAAAGTGCTGGGATTATAGGCTGAGCCACCGAGCCCGGCCATGAAATCTATTTATTAAGCAACACTCATCATAATTTTTAAGCTTATACATCTCAAAAAAATGAAGCAGTAAAAATATTAAACAGTAAAAACCTTAATTTTAAATAGTGAGTGATGAGATAGATTTGGTCTAGGTTTTAAAAGATGGAGCCATTTGGATATGTCAGAAAAAAATCTAAACAAGGAGAAGATCCAATGAAGAGAGAAATGAAGGAATGAGCAGAACGGAGGATAGGTTTTAATAAATTAAGGATAATATGAATGTGTTTATAAGCTGAGGATACGAACTTAAGTAAGTCAAAAAAGAATGAGGCTTCAATAAAGAAGAGGGATAAGTGACAAAACAAGATCATGACATGGCGTGGGAGGGCGGAAATCAAAGACACAAATAATTAGCTACATGGGTCTATCATTTCCCTAAATGATGTGGCTGTATTTCTACTTGGCTATCATTTATATTAAAACACAGAGTGTTCGAGACCTGGGCAGCGAGACCTCATCTCTACAATAAATAAAAAAATCAGCCGGGTGTGGTAGCGCATGCTGGTAATTCCGGTTACTCGGAAGGCTGAGGCGGAAGGATTGTTGGAGCCCAGCAGGCGAAGCTGCGGTGGCCGGGAGCGGCCACTGTACTCCAGTCTGGGCGTCCGAGTGAGACACCAACTCAAAAAAAAAAACCACAGAGTGAAACAAAACCTACTTCAGTCTTACAAAAATGTTCTTTAGAATTCAGTGTTTTTCCCCATATTTAATAAAACTTCAAATGATTTTAGTATACACTTAAATGACTTAGCATAAATTTAAATGATACCTTTAAAGTACACGTCAGTCTGTTAGGCTTTAAGTCTTGGTCTTCCATTGTTCTCGATCCATCTACTACCACATACAGGTGTCGCATCTACCAGAAAAAAAGGGGACAATTTTCAAGTACCTTTTTCACTAAGAAGCAAAAATGGCATTTAATAGTTACATGTTCTATGCATCTATTTTGAGCACATTCTTTTTTAAAGTCTGTTATTTATTATTGTTTATTCTATCAAGCCAGAATGTTTCTCTAATCCAAACTAGTCTGTGCCAGTAAAAGAAAAAACAAGAACATACCATTCCAAGTCGAACTTGTCCATGGTGCTCAAATACTCTGTTAAAATTATACAAATATTTTAGTGGAATACCATATACAGTTCTCAAAAAAAATCAACACAGCTTTCCAATTAACCTGTACCTTTTAGTGAAATCAATTATTAACTTATAAAACACACATAATTATAGGCCTTGTGGATAATCCCTGCAGACCATTCCCCGCTGAGGCAAGGATTGGTGGCTAGTTCTTTCCCCACATTCAGAACACTACAGGACAGTTTCCCTGAAACATAGCTGAAGTGAAGTACTGAGGAGTCCTTCTAGATGGACAGAAAGATTTAAAGGGATATATTTTATCTTTTAATACACATAGGAAGAGGTTGCATACCTTTTTCTTTTTGCCTTGAACAGAATGTCTTCTATTGTAGCTTTCAGTGATCCAGATTCATCTTCTTTAAGAATCTCCCTATACACAATAATTATTTGTTTGAAAAGATAGACTAAAATGATTATGATCACAAACAAAATGAAAACATGTCCACACAAAGATCTGCATGTGAGTGTTCAAGGGAGCATTAATCCTAATAGCAAAAAAATTGCAGACATACACTTGTCTAGAGATACCTGGAAATGTATAAAATTGAACTACATTTCTTTTTTTTGAGTTGGAGTCTCACTCTGTTGCCCCAACTGGAGTGCGGTGGCATGCTCCCGGCCACCGCAGCCTCGACTTGCTGGGCTCAAGTGATCCTTCCGCCTCAGCCTTCCAAGTAGCCGGAACTACAGGCACGCGCTACCACACCCGGCTCATTTTTGATTTATTGTAGAGATGAGGTCTCGCCAAGTGGCCCGGGCGGGTCTCGAACACACGGGCTCAGTCAATCCACTCACCTCGGCCTCCCAAAGTGCTGGGATTACAGGCTGAGCCACCTAGCCCAGCTGAACTACATTTCTTAGAGTGTTTTACTATAGATCAGTCTCATGGGCCATCTTTCCCTCAGATGCAAATGATATCTGGTTACGCTACATGGAATAAAGTGAACATTTTAAAACTAAAAACAAAAAAAATTGTAAACAACCTAAATGTCCATCAATTGGTGAATAGATAAACAAAAATGTAGTAAAACCATATACTGGAATACAAGTCAGCAGCAAAAAAAGGAAAGAAGTATTAATACACACTACAACATGGATGAGAGTTGAGAACAATTAAGTGAAAGCCAGACAAAACAGACTACATATTACAGTCATGCATTACTTAACGAGATATGCATCATTAGGCAATTTCATTACTGTGCAAACATCTTGGAGTGTATTTACATAAACCCAGATGGTATAGTCTACCACACATCTTGACTATAAGCCTGTACAGCATGTTAATATACTGAACATATCAGGCAACTGTAACACAATGGTCAGTATTTGCATATCAAAACATAAGTAAACACAGAAATTGTAACACAATGGTCAGTATTTGCATATCAAAACATAAGTAAGCACAGAAAAGGCACAATCAAAATATGGTATTATAATCTTCTGGAACCACATCACATATATGTCTAGTTGTTGACTCAAACATCATTGTGTGGCACAGAACTGTATATGACTGCATTTACATGAAATATCCAGAAAAGGCAAATCTACACAGACGGAAAGTAGACTAATGGTTGTCCCTGGATGGAGGTAGAATGAAATTAATTGTAAATGGCCATGAAGGATCTTCCTGGAATGGTTAGACGGTTCTAAAACTGGTTTATGGTGATGACTGCACAGCTCAGCAAACCTTCTAAAAAATCACTGAATTGTAAGTTGGAAATGGGTGAATTTCAACAAATGTATACTTCAATAAAGGTGCAAAAAAATCAATGACTTAAAGAAAAGAGAACAACAGTGATCTCCTTACCATGTTCTTTCATAGCCTCCTTCCCATCGCTTGGTTCTTTCAGGTTCTTCATCCATTTTTACAAAATGTATTTTATTATTCAATAATCTGTGGAAACCATTAGATCATACATTTTCTAAATATATTTGCTACAAAATGCATCCAATTAAATTTGAAAATTAAAAAATAAACATATAAAGTTTCAAAAACAATGCTAGTTCATGTTATTCTATGTAGTTTATTCAATAATTGTTGTTAAATAAAAATACAAACACCTCATAGAACTCTTCTTCCCATTTCCAAGAAGGAATATAAATATGTATGAGCTTGGCACCAACAAAGATAAGCATTTTTTATTACAATTTGTAAAAAAAAAACACAAAAATGTGGCCAGGCTCGGTGGCTCAGCCTGTCATCCCAGCACTTTGGGAGGCCAAGGCGAGTGGATTGCCTGAGCCCACGGGTTTGAGACCCGCCCAGGCAACTTGGTGAGACTCGTCTCTACAATAAATCAAAAATTAGCCGGGCATGGTAACGAATGCCTGTAGTTCCAACTACTTGGAAGACTGAGGCGGAAGGATCGCCGGAGCCCAGCAGGTTGAGGCTGCGGTGGCCGGGAGCGTGCCACTGCACTTCAACCTGGGCAACAGAGTGAGACTCCAACTCAAAAAAAAATCAACAACAACAAAAAACAAACAAAAACGCTTTATAAATGTATCACAGCGCAGACCACAGAATTATAGGAAGTGAATATAGGTGAAGCTAAAACAAGGTTAGCCACTATTGATGACTATACAGCTGAGTGATACATATATGGCGAATCTCGACTTGCTGGGCTCAAGTGTACGTCTTTGTGTACGTCTGAATTTTCTCATAAACAAGTTTTTCAATGACATTTATTATTTTAAAATGTGTAAATGCATTTGCCTCACGATTCAAAAACAAGACGCTATAAAAAAGATACCTGCACACGTATGTTTATCACAGCATTGTTCACAATAGCAAGAACCTGGAATCAACCATACTGTCCATCAAAAGAGGACTGGATTAAAAAAATGTGGTACACGGGGAGACACCCCTTATCAACAAGGGTGCCTGAACGAAGCTTATTTGTATACCTGACCCTAAACTGTACCCCACAATATTAAAATAAAAAATACTGATAAAAAATAAATAAAAATTTTAAAATAATAAATAAATAAATAAATGTGGTACATATACATGATGGAATACTACGCAGCCATAAAAAAAGAACAAAATCATGAACTTCGCAGCAACCTGGATGGAACTAGAGTCTATAACACTGAGTGACATCTCACTGAAACAAAGATCTGAATATCACATGTTCTCACTCATATAGTGGACCTTGAACATCCAAGGTAATACCATAAGAAAAGGACTGGCCGTGGTGGGAAACTATGGGGGAGGGGAGGGGAGGGAGGTGGGATTAACGGTAGTCAATATCTGTCTGGGGACGGGGAGACACCCCTTATCAACAAGGGTGCCTGAACGAAGCATATTTGTATACCTAACCCTTAACTGTACCCCACAATATCAAAATTTAAAAATTGATACATTAAAAAAAACCAGGACGCAAAATTAAGCATACTGTATGAACTCAACTATCCAAAGAAAAAGACAAAGGAAATCTTCATTCAGTCTTTCCATAAATACCACCAACCGTTTGACCCGAATGACAGAATTAAGAATGACTGGGTTTTTGCTTTTCTGTTGATCTGCTTTTGGTCGGAGTCTGCCTCTGCCAGCCAGACGGGCTCAGCGCAGCCTCGACCTCCGGGGCTCGGGCGAGCCACGCCACGAGCTGTCACAGGCCCGCAAACGCGAGCTGCACGGAGACTCTCCTCGGCCCGCGCCCCGCCGGCCGCCGCGGGACAGGCCGGGGGGGCTCCTGTGGCTGCTCTTCAGATGTGGCACTCGGGGCTCAGAGGCCGGCCACCTCGCTCGAGGCCGGCGCACCCGCGAACCCCGAAGCCCGAAGCCCTGCAGCCCTCCATGCCGTTCCCTGTGGCCCCCCGGGCGGAAGCTGCCCTCCTCCCTCGTCACCAGCTCCCTCGCCCCCTCCTTCCCTACGGCAGCGGCCGGGGCGACGCAGCGTCCGTCCCCCGCCGCTGTCACGCCGCTCCCGGCCACGCTGCCCGGCCCGCCCCGGCGCGACGCCGACCTCCACCCGCGGACTCACCGGGCCCGGCCTGTCGCCGCCGTGCCGGAAGTCCCGCCCCGCCGCTGGGGGCGCGCCGCCGAAGTTCTTCCGCCGCGCGCCGCGGCCGCGCAGAAACGTACCGGGAGCTGCGGGCGGCGGCTGCCAGGGCGGGGCGCTAGGGAGCCGGCATCGCCGGAACTGTCGGGGTGCCGGGAGGCGCCGCCTGCCACCTGGCATTGACCGAGAACCGGGAAGCTCAGCGGTCATCGACCTGGGCTCCGAGGAGCTTGACTTTGTTTTTCTGTTTCTCGATTTTGTGTTTCTGTTTCTAGAGGGTCGGGATGAAGGACTCTGACCAGGACTCCCATTGCTCTCGCTGTTCATTCAGCAAATGCTTATTGAGCACCTACTTTGGGCCTGATGCAGTTCTAAGCATTGAAGCCACAGCAGTGGACAACTGACAGAGCAGGGCGCGGTGGCGCACGCCTGGAATCCCAACACTTTGGCAGGTGGTGGCGAGGGATTGCCTGAGCCCAGGGGTTCGAGACCAGCCTGGGCAACTTGGTGAAACCTCGTCTCTACAATAAATCAAAAACTTAGCCAAGTGGACCCTGAACATGTATCCTAATACTGTAAGAAAGGGATTGGCCGTGGTGGGACACTGCCAGGGGGTGGGGAGCACATAACATCAATAAGGGTACCCACACCTTACTTGTAAGATGACCATGTATGTACCTAACCCTGAACTGTACCCAAAATTTAAAAAAAAAATAGCCGGGTGTGGTGGCACACGCCTGGAGCTACTTGGAAGGCTAAGGCAGAAGGATTGCCTGAGACCAGCAGGTCAGGCTGCGGTGGCCGTGAGCGTGTCTCTGCACTCCAACCTGGGCTACCAAGTGAGACTCCAACTCAAAAACACAAAACAAAACAATTCCTTGCTCTCGTGTAGTTTTCCTCCTACGAGCTGTGAAGAGCATAGACGCTATCAAATGATGGTAGTGCTATGGAGAAAAAATTAGCTTTGAAGGGCAAAAGGTTGCAGTTTAAAATAAGGTGGTCAAAGGAATCCTCGCTGAGAAAACAGTTGAGCCATGACCCAGGTGTGGGAGGGAGTTAACCCTGCTGATCCCTAGGGGAAGAGCCCTCCAGGCAAAGGGAGCTGCAGTGCAAAGACCCTGAGGTAGCAGCGCTTTGGTGTGCTTGAGGGACTGCAGGAGTGAGCAGGGGACGAGTGCTGGCAACTGAAATCGGGAGGGTATGGTGGGGGTAAGGAGCTGTGAGCATTGTAAGAACTTAGGAGAAAGCACGATGGCTTGGAACAGTAATAAGGGAGTGCAGCTAGTGAGAAGTGATCGGATTCTGAGTCTTGCAGATGGGGCCAGCGCGTGTTATGAGAAGAGAATGGCTCCAAAGTTTTTAACTGACCCTCTGAAAGGTGGGAGTTGCAACCACTGAGAGACTGGGAGGTAAGATCAGTTCCGTTTTGGTCAAGTTGTTCCGATGCCTATCAGTACAAGTGGAAAGGGAGAGACAAGGCACGCCCGGGGGGATCAGAAAAGCGTTGGGCACAGCACAAAGGAGCTGCAGAAGCTGGGACCTCTTTTTCTCCCATCAGCATATTCATCCCCTGTCCCCCCCCCCCACATATACAGTTTGTTTGCTTGTTTCTGTTTGTTTTTTGAGTCAGAATCTCACTTTGTCACCCAGGCTAGAGTGTAGGGCCATGATGCCATGATCAGGGCTCACTGCTGCCTCGGCCTTCCTGGCTCAAGCGATCCTCCCACCTCAGCCTCCCAAGTAGCTGGGACTACTGGCCCGCACCACCACGCCTAGATGTTGAATTTTTTGTAGAGACGAGGTCTCGCGGTTGCTCAGGCTGGTCTTAACTTCCTAGGCTCAAGCAGTCCTCCTGCCTCAGCCTCCCAAAGTGCCGGGATTTCAGATGTGAGCCACTGTACAAGGCCTGATTTTTTTTAACAGATGGGCTCTTACTGTGTTGCCCACTCTGGTCTTGAACTCCTGGGCTCAAGCAGTCGTCATGCCTCAGCCTCTCAAAGTGCTGAGATTACAGGCGTAATCTATATTATTTTGTTGGTATCAAATTCTTCCCAGCTGTGTTGTGCCTCCTTCAAAAATACAAACAGAAGATATCCTCCACAGTAGTGGGAAGAACAGACCTGGATTTAAAAATCAGACTGCATCAGGAATTAGTTGCCAGTTCCAATTTCCACAAGGGTAAAAAAGAAAAATTTAAAAATTAAAATAAAAAAATAAAATCAGACGGCAGCAAACTAGCTGGGCGACCGTAAGCAAGCCACAACCCAAGTATACGATCTAATATATAAAACGGGGTATTCCCTGGAAGGGAATGTGGGCCCCACCTCTTTTTGTACATGTGGCACCTCCTTTCTCTCTTGTACATAAACCCCAGACCTCCTCTCTCTCAGCAAAGACTTGAAGCACCAAAATAAATAAATAAATAACAAAATGGGTGCCGGACTCAGTGGCTCAGCCTGTAATCCCAGCGCTTTGGGAGGCCGAGGTGAGAGGATTGCCTGAGCCCGCGGGTTCGAGACCCGCCTGGGCAACTTGACGAGACCTCATCTCTACAACAAATCAAAAACTAGCCGGGCGTGGTAGCGCGCGCCTGTAGTTCCAGCTACTCAGAAGGCTGAGGCGGAAGGATCGCCAGAGCTCAGCGGGTCGAGGCTGCGGTGGCTGGGAGCGGCCTCTGCACTCCAGTCTGGGTGACAGAGTGAGACTCCAACTCCAAAAATAATAATAATAATAATAAAACGGGGTGTCTCTACCTACCCTACAGGTCTTCGTGGCTAATCCATAACCAGCATCATTTTCTCCCAGAGGACAGGGTCTTTAATTTAGTTTTTGTGTTGCCTTTGCATGAACAAAATTTTACAAGGGAGAGGAGAAATTATTGCTGATCGTCTCCCAGTGCCAGGTTTCCCTCCTGGCATTCCTCACACCTTTGACCTCTTTACAGTCTCACACACAAACTCCACACTTTTCCTTTACTATTTTGTTTTTCCTTTTCCTTCCATTCTAGTTGGCTATCACATCCAAAGATGAGATATATCCCTATTGGACAAACAGCCACAATCCCAAGTCCCAAGCTTCTCACATTTATATTTGTTGTCCATCAGTCTGTGATGACTTTTTTAAGGAAAACCAGAAACAGGACAGAGGACTCTCCAATAAATTTAAATTAAAGCGTATCTGGGAAGAGGAATCTTGAAAGGGTAAACTGAGGCAAGGTGGGCCAGTACCACGGGAATAACGCAAGATTGCAACAGAGAAAGAAGTAAAGTATATAATCCACTTTCCACAAACAGAAAGGGGCCAGCACTCAATGGGCGAATATGGCCTCGAAGGGCTGAGAACTGGGCATAATTAAGGGCCCTTGGGACAGCGGGGATTTGAGCTTAGAGGGGTCTGGGCCAAAAGTTATGTCCAGGGCTGTATTCTTTGATGTTGATAGCAGCCACATAACTTGGATCTTGACATCACTAGGCACCGGCATCTCATGACCTTGGGTGGTGTGCTGGAGGTCGTGGTGGACGGCTGGTAACAATGTACCAATATGAATGCCTGGAAGAGAAATTATTAGAAGGACTGGACACGCTTAAGGGGTTTTGAATAATCACTGAGTTCTAAATCTAAGGCCTTACGAGGTAAGAAGAAAATGCAGGCTGCTGAGCAAAGCATGTCAGGGGTAAAGCTAAGCAAAATGGCTACACTAAAGCAAAGTTCTACTGAGTTTTGGGAGTTCCTTCCTTTCAAAGCTGAAATGTTTAGACTTTTCCCAACTGTAATGTTTGCACTGTATAGATTTTCGACATGGATCTTGAGACTCAACTAAGAATGGTACTAAAGCAAGATAAAATACATATAAATCCATGGTAATCTCTTGGCATTAATTATGACTCAATATTTTAATCATGTCCAAGTGGTAGAATAAAGAAGTTATCTAACCCAGTCAATGGTTTTGTAAACGTGCAAAACTAACAGACAAGTGTAAAGAATGGAACAGGCCGGGTGTGGTGGCTCACACGTATAATCCCAGCACTCTGGGAGGCCGAGGTGAAAGGACTGCCTGAGCTCACAGGCTCGAGACCAGCCTGGGCAACTCGGTGAGACCTCATCTCTCCAATAAAACAAAAAATCAGCTGGGTGTGGTGGTGCATGCCTGTAGTCCCAGCTACTTGGAAGGCTGAGGTGGAAGGATTGCCTGAGCTCAGCAGTGCGAGGCTGCGGTGGCCGTGAGTGTGCCACTACACTCCAGCCTGGGCAACAGAGTGAGTCTAACTCAAAAATTTTTAAAAAGGGGTGGAACAATCTGTTTTTTGCCCACGGGTAACCAGACACAATCACAGGGTTAGGACATTCATGAACAGCACACCCTATAGAATCAAACTGAAATACACAAAAAGGCAGAGCCGTGGCGGCTCATGACTATAATCCCAGCACTTTGGGAGGCAGAGGCGAGAGGATCGCCTGAGCCTACAGGTTTGAGAACAGCCTGGGCAACACAGGAAGACCTTGTCTCTACAGCTCATCAAAAATTAGCTGGGTGTGGTGGTG
The DNA here is from genome assembly GCA_027257055.1 of Cephalopachus bancanus. Classification (NCBI taxonomy): domain Eukaryota; kingdom Metazoa; phylum Chordata; class Mammalia; order Primates; family Tarsiidae; genus Cephalopachus; species Cephalopachus bancanus. The sequence continues at coordinate 86,224 of JAPVLO010000112.1, read as the reverse complement.
TGCGCTTGTAGTTCCAGCTACGCGGAAGGCTGAGAAGGTTGAGGTTGTGGATGCCGTAAGCGTGCCATTTTACTCCAGCCTGGTGACAGTGTGAGACTCTGACTCAAAAAAATAAATAAATACACAAAAAGCATGCAACATAAAAACTGTGAGAGACAGAGTGTAGCGGCTCATGCCTGTGATCCCAGCACTTCGGGAGGGCGAGGTAGGAGAATCGCTTGAGCCCAGGAGTTCCAGACCAACCAGGGCAGCATAAGACTCCTGTGTCTACAAAAAAAAATTTTTTTTTTTTTTTTTTTTTGAGTTGGAGTCTCACTCTGTCGCCCAGACTGGAGTGCAGTGGCTGCTCCCGGCCACCGCAGCCTCGACCCGCTGGGCTCCGGCGATCCTTCCGCCTCAGCCTTCCGAGTAGCTGGAATTACAGGCGTGCGCTACCACGCCCGGCTGATTTTTTTTTTTTTTTTAATTGTAGAGATGAGGTCTCGCTGCCCAGGCGGGTCTCGAACCCACGGGCTCAGGCAATCCACTCACCTCAGCCTCCCAAAGGTGCAGGATTACAGGCTGAGCCACCGAGCCTGCCTCAAAAAAATTTTTTAAATTAGCCAGGTGTGGTGGCGCATTCCTGTAGTCCCAGCTACTCGGGAGGCTGAGGCAAAAGGACTGCCTGAGCCCAGGAGCTGTTGGTAAGTCGCGATCGTGGCACCGCACTCCGGCTTAGGTGACAGACTGAGACCTCGACTCAAAAAAAAAGACCAGGAGAGGTAAATCTATTACAGTACCTTTAGGGAGATACAAAATCATTCCACAAAGACTCATTTAAAATCACCATTAATTGACTACAACATCAAATCATTGTGATCTTGATAAATAAACGATTCCATCCTAAAAAGCATTTGTTCATCATGTATGAATGGTTGAAATGCCAAGCCTAGTGCATCATCTACCTAGAATTCAAAAGAGTTTACATCCAAAAGCTGACCAAACATATAGGATTGGGTGATACACACACTTTTAAAAACACAATTTGCATTTTTTTTTAAGTCAGAGTCTCACTCTGTTGCCCAGGCTGGAGTGCAGTGTCACGCTCACGGCCAACGCAGCCTCCATCTGCTGGGCTCAGGTGATCCTTCCACCTCAGCCTTCCAAGTAGCTGGAACTGCAGGCGCATGCTACCACGCCCGGCTAATTTTTTGACTTATTGTAGAGACGAGGTGTCAGCAAGTTGCTCAGGCTGGTCTTGAACCCCCAGACTCAGGCAGTCCTCTCGCCTCAGCCTCCCAAAGTGTTGGGATTATAGACTTGAGCCACCGTGCCCGGCCACAATTTGCTTTTTAAGAACTTGTTAAAGTTTTACCTTCTGGCTTTGGGAGATGGGGGTATCTGTACATATTTACTTTCAGACAAGGACTAAGTCACACATTAACTACCTTAACTATGAGATTATTACAAATATCTCTCACAGATATGAAAAACTGAGGTACGGGGAGGCTAAGTAATTTTCCAAGGTCCCACAGTCAACAAGTCACTGCTGAAGAGCAAACCAAGAATAGGCCCACACATGCAGGCAACACAAGCCAGTCCTGTGGCAGTAAAACCTTTTGAGACACCCTTCCATATTTTGTTACACACACACACACACAGAAATCCTAGTTATGTATCCATGTTCTTTTCCTGACTCCAAAGTGGCATTATTTCTAACTTACTAACACAGTGTTTTCTAAAAACCACCCAAGGTATTGAGGCATTTTTTGGCTCACTCCTTCCTATTAGAAGTGCTAACAACATGAAACACATGAGGGATGATACAGTTCTTCAACAAATTTGTCTTCACACAAGAGATGACATGGTGCAGTGAGAAAGATCACAAGCTGCCAGGAGATGGTGGATTCTTTTTTTTTTTGAGTTGGAGTCTCACTCCGTCACCCAGACTGGAGCGCAGTGGCCGCTCCATGCCGCCGCAGCCCCCACCGCTGGGCTCTGGCGATCCTTCCGCCTCAGCCTTCCGAGTAGCTGGAACTACAGGCACGTGCTACCACACCCGGCTAATTTTTTACTTACTGTAGAGATGCGGTCTCGCCAAGTTGCCCAGGCGGGTCTCGAACCCGCGGGCTCAGGCGATCCACTCACCTCAGCCTCCCAAAGGCGTGGGATTACAGGCTGAGCCACCGAGCCCGGCTGAGATGGTGGATTCTGAAGCCCCCAGCTGAGCCTGTGGAAAAGTCCACATGGGAAACACTTCCATCGTGACCCTGAAGCGAGGAGGACGACTCTGCGTGGGGAGCTCCCTCAACCCCAACTGCAGCTGAAGTCCCTGGCGCCATGACGAGAGCCCAGACCCTTCTTCACACACACACACACACCTCAGGGCCGTACAGAGAGCGCAGCTAGTTCATATGAAGCATTTAGGCTAAGAGTACTTACAATGCACTCAACATTCAAATGGGATACTTTCTGTAAACATCAGGGTGATCCCACCTCATCCAATCCATTAATTCACAAAGTCAGCCTAGGATGGAAGGATAGAAGCTAACAGTCCAACAGAACAAGATCCCGAACCTTGGCTTTGCCACTTGCCAGTATGAGAAGGCCTAATGAATCCATCAAGTTGTCAGTTTCCTTGTATATAAGAAATGACTACATGTCAAGGTTGTCGTGAGGTAATTAACTGAAATGTCATGTATGCATGTATAATATTAACTATTTTTTACCATAAGTACTAGAAGATTTCACTTTATTTCAAAAAATGCAAAGCATGTATGACAAAACATTGACACCTGTTCTCTCTGGGTGGTATGGACGTGTATTTTCTACTCTTCTGTATTTCTTCAAATGTTTCAAAATAAGAATCAGGATATCGATCCTATCTACTTTTAAGAAAAAAAAATCACACATGTGGGGCATCGCTTCATGCAGGGAACATTTAGAAGATGGACCACATGCTTTCACAACAAACTCCTTGCAACAAGAGTCTATAGCAGGAGGCAGAATTATAGACATAAGAACCACAGATGGTCAGGCCAGGCATGGTGGCATACGCCTATAATCCCAGCACTTTGGGAGGCTGAGATGAAAGGATTACCTGAGCCCAGAGGTTCCAGACCAGCCTGGGCAACCTGGCGAGACCTCGTCTCTACAATAAATTAAAAAATTAGCCAGGTGTGGTGGTGCACACCTGTAGTTCCAGCTTCTTGGGAGGCTGACATGGAAGGATAGCCTGAGCCCAGAAGTTTGAGGTTACAGTGGGTATGAGTACGTGAATATGCCAGGGTGAGACTCCAACTCAAAAAAAAAAAAGAACCACAGAAAGTCAAAAGTGGAAGAGATGTCTACGTTCTAATCTAATCCCTTATTTTCTAGACTAGAAACCAAGTGGCTTTGCAAAGTTACAACCACCTACTTAATGCCAGCACCAACAGAAACACTTTGATCCTGGCTATCTGAAGTGGTCTTTGGTATAAATACCACATTTGAAAACTTATTTTCTCATTTCATTTTTTATTTCAAAGTCCAATTTCATGGCACAACGTTACAATCAAACTCTTGCTATTTCATTTTCTGAATTTAGCAGAATAGTTTTCTCTTGAGAACACTTGCAAATTTGCCTTCATAAACTAAGGTCATTGACTAACAAGTACAAATTGTCAAAAATTTAAAACACAAAAAAATCAGTTAAGATGCTTAAGAGAGTCCTTTTCATTTAGTGTAAATCCAAAATTTATGAAAATGCCTTTTGCATTATATATGTATGGCATATAGAAAATTAAGAATTTCTTTAGTTTGAAGAAATGAATCAGTGCTATAATGGAAACATGTTTTAAAATTTTATCTTTGGAAAATAATTCAGAATTGCATGCAGAAAATTATATACTTAATTGTTTGAATTGCATACTAAAGATCAGTTTATAGATTATTCTAAAAAATATTTTTGGCCAGGCATGGTGCCTTATACCTGTAATTTTAGCACTTTGGGAGGCAGAGGCGAGAGAATTGCCTGAGCCCAGGGGTTTGAGACCAGCCTGGCCAAAGTGGCAAGACCTCATGTCTACAATAAATCAAAAAACTAGGTGGGCACGGTGGCATGTGCCTATAGTTCCAGCTACTTGGAAGGCTAAGGCGGAAGAATCACCTGAGCCCAGCAGCTCAAGGCTGCAGTAACCCCGGGTATGCCACTGCACTCCAGCCAGGGCGACAAAGTGAGATTCTGACTCTGGAGGAAAGAAAAAAGATTCTTAGAAAAATAGTCTAAAATCAACTTGGTTAACACAGTGTTATCAACTAATTTTACTTTACTAATAAGAATCTGAATTTTAGGAAATTGACAAGATTTAAGGGCACCATTTGAAATAATTCAGTATTTTATGTATAGCATTATACTTCCAGACACATCAGCTTTCTTACGTCCACAGGATTGGGAAACTACCAACCAGCACCAGAACGTTTAAAACAACAGCATATATAACCCCTGAGTGTAGTTTTCCATAGCTTTATATTAACAGGCACTAATGAAACCAAACAGGTGTATTATAGAAAGAAAACACCAGGTTTAATACCTTATAAAATAGGTACAGAACTTGAACATTCCTGTAAGATACAATTCAAGTCACAAATTATAAATGTAATTGGATATTCTGATATAATGAAAAGGTCTAGTAGGTTAAAAAAAATGCATGTAAACCATAAAAGATAAAAAGTATTTAAAAATACACAAATTCTAACTACTAGGTTTAAATTTTGATTTAAAAAAGTAAATATATATTTACAGTCTTTAAATTTCACATATTTGTTATTTTTACATGATCTTTATTATCAGGGTAACTAAAACAAGAAAAACCTCTTTTAACCATTTATATAACAGAAAAAAAATCAATAGGCAGGCTGGTAGAATACAGTGTACATAGTCACTAAAATATAAAAGGTCATTCTTATTAATGGAGTCAGAAAACAGACTTAACCAAAACTGGGTACCAGGACACGGGCAGTTTCAGTTCAGAGACTTTTCTATGGAGACCCAGTTTCTTTATCTGAAAAGAATTGATCATAAATAACAGTTACCTGAAGGGCTGTTGGAAGAATTAAGAGATCACCTATGCTCATGAACACAGGTAGGTATTAAGACATCGTTGTCAGCCGGGCTCGGTGGCTCAGCCTGTAATCCCATCACTTTGGGAGGCTGAGGTGAGTGGATTGCCTGAGCCCGCGGGTTCGAGACCCATCTGGGCAACTTGGCGAGACCTCATCTCTACAATAAATCAAAAAATTAGCCGGGCGTGGTAGTGCGCGCCTGTAGTTCCAGCTACTTGGAAGGCTGAGGCGGAAGGATTGCCGGAGCCCAGTAGGTCGAGGCTGCGGTGGCCGGGAGCGGCCAGTGCACTCCAGTCTGGGTGACAGTGAGACTCCAACTCAAAAAAAAAAAAAAAAAAAGACATCGTTGTCTCAGTGTGAAGTTAACCGCACAGTACGCACCAGGATCTTCCTTTAAGGTTTAAAAACCTCAATTGCTATTTCGCTAAGACAAGGACCAGTGTTTAAAGCTTAAATCCTTACTTGGAGTGCTCAGTCCAGTTGATTATCAAAAGCTATCTATAAATACTTCAATACTGATGATATTAAAGCTATCCACACTTTGTAATGATCACAAAGGTTTGGCTTCCCAGGCTATGGTCCAAAGTCATGTGCCTTCTGAGAAGACTGCAGAGACATCAGACAGATATTTCTGAACTTCTCAAAACAATGCAAAATCTGTCTTCTATGTTTTCCGCCTATCATAGTCTCCAACCATCTTCTTGATGTGTGACAATTTGCTCTTTAACTGCTTGCAGTAATTCCTTTTGCTTTTGTAATCTGCAGACTAAAAACAGGAAAAATGAATCACATACATTCTACATAACACAAACAGGTCTGCTGGGAAGGCAGAGGTGAACAAAAAAGGGAACGTGTAGTCATAGGGATTTGGGAATGTTAAATGAAATGTCATTTAACTAGGAAATATATTTCTTGATCTGGGAGCCAGGTACACAGGTGTTTGGCCACTTTGTGAAAATTTACAAAGTTGTACGTTTTGATTGGCGTACTTTTCTGTATGTATACTTCAACTTTTAAAAAGGTACTGGTTTGTTTTTATTTTATATATAGACAGGATCTCACTATGTTGCCCAGGCTGGTGTCAAACTCTTGGCCTCAAGCAATTATCCTGCCTAGGCCTCCCAAAGTGCTGGGATTACAGGTGTGAGCCACTGAGTCCGGCCAACATTTTGAAAAGTTTTTTTAAAAATGAGCTTTTCAGCCGGGCTCGGTGGCTCAGCCTGTAATCCTGTGCCTTTGGGAGGCTGAGGTGAGTGGATTGCCTGAGCCCGTGGGTTCGAGACCCGCCTGGGCAGTGAGACCTCATCTCTACAATAAATCAAAAAATCAGCCGGGCGTGGTAGCGCATGCCTGTAATTCCGGCTACTCGGAAGGCTGAGGCGGAAGGATCGCCGGAGCCCAGCAGGTCAAGGCTGCGGTGGCCGGGAGCGGCCACTGCACTCCAGTCTGGGCGACAGAGTGAGACTCCAACTCAAAAAAAAAAAAATAAAAATAAATCAGCATTTCCAGGCTGGGTATGGTGGCTCACACCTGTAATCCCAGCACTTCGGGAGGCAGAAGAAAGACGACTGCCTGAGCCCAGGGGTTTGAGACCAGCCTGGGCAACTTGTTGAGATCTCATCTCTACAATAAATAAAAAAATTAGCTGGGCATGGTGGTGCATGCCTCAAGTTCCAGCTAGTCAGAAGGCAGAAGCAGAAGGATCGCCCTGAGCCCAGGAGGTCAAGGTTGCAGTGAGCTGTGACTGTGCAACAGAGTAAGACCCTGATTGCACAACAGAGTAAGACCCTGACTAAAAAAAATAAAATTAAAAAAAAAAATCAGTATTGGTTATAGCTGCAAACAACTGAAATGAAGGTTCCAACTTTTCAGTTGCTGTTTTCACCTTGAAATTAAGGGCCTTTTGTCTATAATCAGTGCATGTGTGACAAGGTGTTCAGTCACTCTAAGGGTCACATGAAAAACACTTAGTAGAGAAGTTCTTCCTAAAAGCATCTTCGCATCCTGGATACTTACTCCCTTTACTTGCTTCAGTCTATTGTATTCATCAGCAGCAGCCTATTAATGAGAGAACGAAAAATATGTTTACTGGGGCATTTTCTCTTTCAAGAGTAACATTCCTGGTGTTATACTTTGGAGGTAAAAATGACAGCTTATGACAAAAATATACGCAATTAAAATAATAACGTCTTAAAACGCGTAATACTCTCATACGATCAGCAGGAAGGCCTGAAGAAATCCAGTGAAGAGGCATTGATGACACTACATCTATCACGCGCCATTCACACAGGCAGGTCACTATTCTGCTACTTTTCATCGTCCCCCACACCAGTCTACGTGCCACACTGACACCACCGATGTCTTTTATGAAGCCCAGCTCTGATCAGGTTATATCCCACTGTGAAACTGATCAGACAGGCACAGTGGCTCATGCCTGTAATCTCAGCACTTTGGAAGGCTGAGGCAAGAGTGCGGCTTGAGTCCAGGAGTTTGAGACCAGCCTGGACAACACAGTGAGACCTTGTCACGACAAAAAAAAAAAAACAACAAAAATTAGCCAGGCGTGGTGGCATGCACCTGCAGTCCCAGCTACTTAGGAGGCTGAGGCAAAAAGATCACCTGAGCCCTAGAGGTCAAGGTGGTGGTGAGCCAGGATCATGCCACTGCACACCAGCCTGAGCAACAGAGTGAGAGTCCAACTCAAAACAAACAAAAACATGTTCTGAGCTTCCCATTACATTTTCCAATCATCCAGTGGCCTACCTTTCCAATCTCAGTGTCAATCATTAGCAATTTCTTTAACAGATTGGGCATGCTAACGCTTCAAGATCTATCACTTTTTGTTTTTTTTTTTGAGTTGGAGTCTCACTCTGTCGCCCAGACTGGAGCGCAGTGGCCACTCCCGACCACCGCAGCCTCCACCTGCCGGGCTCCGGTGATCCTTCCGCCTCAGCCTTCCGAGTAGCCGGAATTACAGCAGGCTCTACCACACCCGGCTGATTTTTTGATTTATTGCAGAGATGCGGTCTCGCTGTCCAGGCGGGTCTCGAAACTGCGGGCTCAGGCCATCCGCTCACCTCGGCCTCCCAAGGCGTGGGATTACAGGCTGAGCCAGCGAGCCCAGCAAATATTAAGTTTTAATAAACATAAGAAGTAATGGAAACGTTTAATTTTAAATACTAATATCTAAGACACAAGTAGGCAATTTTTCAGGAATAAGTGGGATCTGGGTCAAACAAGCCCTGCACTGCTTTACCAGGGGATATGTAGCTGGTATAATCTTTCTGGAGGGCAACTTTGCCTCCAGTTTACAGTTTAAATGTACATGCTCTCTGACTCAGCAGTTTCACATTCTGGAATTTGCTCTAGCTAGATAAACAGGTAAGAGTGCAAAACTGGGGAGGGTCACCAGGTATACTAGAACTACTGGAATGGGGGGAGACGTACAGAGATGTCTATCCACAGAGGATGACTCTTAAGCACATTATGATGCAACCAGAAAATTGTATAGCTAGTTTTGCACATAAAATTTTTAAAAAACAAGTAAATATTATTTATACGAAACAATAATCATAAATTGCTGTCAGTAAGAAGAACTGGAAATAAGCAGTGTCAGAAAGTCTGTTTTTTTTTTTTAAGAAAAAAAGAGAAGCGTAGTTTTTCCTTTTTTTTTTTTTTTTTTTTTTGAGTTCGAGTCTCCCTCTGTCGCCCAGACTGGAGTGCAGTGGCCGCTCCCGGCCACCGCAGCCTCGACCTGCTGGGCTCCGGCGATCCTTCCACCTCAGCCTTCCGAGTAGCCGGAACTACAGGCGCGTGCTACCACGCCCGGCTGATTTTTTGATTTATTGTAGAGATGAGGTCTCGCTGCCCAGGCGGGGCTCGAACCCGCGGGCTCAGGCAGTTCACTCACCTCAGCCTCCCGAAGGCGCGGGATGACAGGCTGAGCCACCGAGCCCGGCTGGTTTTTCCTTTTTGAGAAACTTGCCCATGGCAGATCTTTCTGCCACGAATCCTCCTTTCTCCTTCTCTTCTTCTCACTAATAAACTCTGTTTTAAAACTTAAAAAAGCCGGTGGCTCAGCCTGTAATCCCACCACTTTGGGAGGCTGAGGCGAGTGGACTGCCTGAGCCCGCGGGTTCAAGACCCACCCGGGAAACTTGGCAAGACCTCGTCTCTACAATAAATCACAAGTTAGCCAGGTGTGGTGGCGCGCACCTGTATCTCCAGCTTCTTGGAAGGCTGAGGCGGAAGGATCACTAGAGCCCAGCAGGACGAGGCTGTGGTGGCTGTGAGCGTGCCACTGCACTCCGTCTGGGCCACAGAGTGAGACTCCAGTTAAAAAAAAAAAAAAAAAAGTAACATCACATGGACAAATACCATTGCAGCTAGGTGATCAAGGGGCAGGGGGGAGGGGAAAGGAAGATAATAAAAAGTGATTGTTGATTTAAAAGCAGGAAGGAAATCAATGAAACATGAAAAAATGATTAGTTATCAAAGACTGCATGTGCCCGGTGCACTTCTGCATGGAGAGGATATTGTGACAACTAATATTTTAGTGACAAGGATTTTTTGGTGGGAGGGTTTAAGGTGATTTCTTTTGCTATATACAATTCTGGACTGCTAGAGTTCAAGGGTTTTTTTTTTTGAAGAACGAATTGGGTTTATAAACAGAACGAGTAATACGGCTATTTCCTTGTAAATAAGAAGGACTACACAGAATGTTGCTTTATAACTCTTACCATTAGTACACACTTCAATTTGGAAAGATTCGTCCAAAATCCAATTTCAACTAAGCGTCAATGAAATTACGGTTTGAGATTCACTAGCAAATTGTTACCAACCACAGTATAAAGGATGCTGCCTCTCCACAGATTAAACGCAAATTCTATGTCATGTACAAGTGTCAGGTTTGAATTTACCATGTACTCTTCACTGTCTTCTCGATAGTCATCCAGTTCTTTATCTAGACGGGACAGTTCTTTATTGATCTCATCAAGTTCTGCTTGTAAACTCTTGTATTCCTGCAGACCCGTGTCAAAATTTCTCTTGTAGAGTTGCCGTTGTTGATCTGAAGTGATAGGTGGATACTCCCTACAAATTGAGAGGGAAAATGACTGCATACTCCTAGCAGACATAAATCCAGTGTTTCTTCTACAAAGTTAATAAAGCTGGCAGGGTGTGCAGAATGACATTTTGTTTTCTTTTGGTTTCTGATGGGGAAAGGGAGGTAATACAAATAAGTTCTATTAACAAAGGTTCTAGGCTGGGTGAAGTGACTCATGCCTGTAACCCCAGCAATTTGGGAGGCTAAGGTGGGAGGATTGCTTGAACCTGGGAATTCAAGACCAGCCTTGGCAACAGGATGAATACCAACCCCCCCACCCCCATCTCTACAAAAAGTAAAACAAGCCGGGCTTGGTGGCTCAGCCTGTCATCCCGCGCCTTTGGGAGGCTGAGGTGAGTGGATTGCCTGAGCCTGCGGGTTCGAGACCCGCCTGGGCAACCTGGCGAGACCTCATCTCTACAGTCAATCAAAAAATCAGCCGGGTGTGGTAGCGCGCGCCTGTGATTCCGGCTACTCGGAAGGCTGAGGCGGAAGGATCGCCGGAGCCCAGCAGGTCGAGGCTGCAGTAGCCGGGAGCGGCCACTGCACTCCAGTCTGGGTGACAGAGTGAGACTCCGACTCAAAAAAAAAAAAAAAAAAGAAAAGTAAAAGAAAATTAGGAAACTAGCCAGGTACGGTGTCACGTGCCTGTAGTCTCTGCTACTTGAGAGGCTGATGCAGGAGGATCACTTGGTCCCAGGAGTTAGAAACTGCAGAGAGATATGATCACGCCACTGCACTCCAGCCAGAGCAAAAGAGCAAGACCTCATCTCTTTAAAAAAAAAAATCATTCTTTTAGAAATAAGCTTGAAAATCATTTATGAAAATAAAGAACAGGGGTGGGGTGTGGAAAAAAATGTTTAAAAAATAGAAAGAAGAAAATCATCTATAAAATTTGCGGTACAAGTCATAGGAACTTGTTTGCTCTCCATACACGATACTGACATAGAGTAGTGGTAATGGGCTGCTCCTGTTTAAAGTCTAAAACTGGAATTCTGAAACACAAGGCCTGTTTTGCTCACTGTGGCAAAGGAACAGCTGACTGGAAGTGGCTGTTTCCTGCTGCCACCCGTAGGTTTCAGACTAATTTATTTATTTTTTGGGTCTTGTTCTTCCTAAGTGGAAATGGCTTATCTAGTCCTTTCATCATAAAAATAGACATTGAAAACGTACACATATAAAAAAAAATGTGCTCACTGTAAAAATAATCTGGCACTTCATCAAAGTATGAAGTAGAAAAACTGAAATCGTGTATCACTTGTACCTCTCACGATACCAGCTATTCCTTATATAGGAGGATGACGTTATTCACCCACAATCCAATGAGAAAATACTCTGAAACCCTTCACAGCACTTAAGGAGCTTCAAAGCAGTATGAAATTTCACATTTTAGATCTAACAGTCTAATATCGTCATTTTACAGAGGGAGAAATTAAAATGATTTAATAGAAAGAGAAACACCCAGGTGCAGTGGCTCAAGCCTGTAATCCCAGCATTTTGGGAGGCCGAGGCAAGAGGACTGCCTGAGCTCAGGGGTTTCGAGAGCAGCCTGGGCAACTTGGTGAGACCTTGTCTCTATAATAAATTGAAAAATAAGCCGGGCATGTTAGCATGCGCCTATAGTTCCAGCTACTTGGATGGCTGAGGTAGAAGGACTGCCTGAACCCAGCAGGCCACATAGAGAGAATTGGCCGCTACAAACAAAAAATGAGCCAGGCATGGTGGCACATGCCTATAATCCCAGCTACTCGGGAGGCTGAGGTGGAAGGATCACCTGAACCCAGGAGGCTGAGGCTCCAGCCTGCACTCCATCCTGGGTGACAGAGTGAGACCTTGACTCAGTGGCTGTGAGAATGCCACCGTACTCCAGCCTAGGCGACAGAGTGAGACTTCAACTTAAAAAGAAAGAGAGAAACAAGAATTCAGAATTTTGACGATTTTCTAGTTAAATCTTCTGTGATACAAGTTAGGCAAATATCATTCAGCTAGATGGCTACAGCAGGCCAAAAACTCCTGGGGGAAGAGGAAGGTGACGTATGAAAATCATCAATGGGTGCATGGTGCACACCTGTAATACTGGCACTTTGGGAGGCTGAGGCAGGAAGATTGCTTGAGCCCAGGACCTCAAGATCAGCATGGCAACATAGAGAGAACTGGTCGCTACAAACAAAAAATCAGCCGGGCGTGGCAGCGCGCGCCTGTAGTTCCGGCTACTTGGAAGGCTGAGGCGGAAGGATTGCCGGAGCCAGCAGGTCGAGGCTGCGGTGGCCGGGAGCGGCCACTGCACTCCGGTCTGGGAGACAGAGTGAGACTCTGACTCAAAAAAAAAAAAAAATGAGCCAGGCATGGTGGCACATGCCTGTAATCCCAGCCACTCGGGAGGCTGAGGTGGAAGGATCACCCGAACCCAGGAGGCTGAGGCTCCCGCCTGCACCCCAGCCTGGGTGAGAGTGAGACCCTGACTCAGAGGGAGAAAAAAAATCATCAATGAATAGGGGATTTCATGCCATCCACGCCCCACCCATCCTTCCCAAAACCCTAAGAAGCAATGTTTTGATTAACCATCATTCACACCGCAAATGCTTCTGATGTGTGGCCTAGTCCACAAACTACTCCGGCATAAAAAGGCTCCACATCGTACACGAGTATATTTGGTGATGGTGGACGAGAAAAAGCTCAGGAACTTAACCACAACCTTGGGCTGAACACTGAATTGCCAAAGTTCTTCGGATTAAACTTTAAAAGAAACTCTGGTCTTATCACGAAAGCCTAACTTAAAAGTAACTGGTGGCCAGGCGCAGTGGCTCAGCCTGTAATCCCAGCACTGTGGGAGGCCGAGGTGAGAGGACTGCCTGAGCCCGGGGGTTCGAGACCAGCCTGGACGACTTGGTGAAACCTGTCTCTACAATACAATCAGAAAAACTAGCTGGACGTGGCAGCGTGCGTCTGTAGTTGCAGCTACTTGGAAGGCTACAGCGGAAGGATCACCTGAGCCCAGCCAGTCGAGGCTGCAGTGGCCACGAGTGTGCCACTGCACTCCAGCCTGGGCGATAGAGCGAGGCTCTAACACAAAAAGCAAAAACAAAAAAAGGAACTGCTAAAAGAAAGTCACTGCATTGGTCTGGGAATTTTACAGTCAGGAAGACAAAGTTCCTCGATACTTGCATTTTATTTACTCGAAAGACCCTTCTGGGTGACTGCTGGTACAAGTCAGAGCCCTGGCCAAGCCCACCAGCTACCTGTGGGAAGCTGCAAGGGTTAGGACAGGGTGAGTGCCAAACACCCTCCCTGCTTCAGGCCACCAAGCAAAGGCAGCAAGAAGAAAGCCAACATGAGCAAAAGCCTGTCTCCAGGCCTGGTTGGCAAAGAACAGGGTGACACCGCTGACTGCTGGCACCATGATCACTCCGTACCTGACCCAGTCGTCCTCAAGCTCATCACAGGACTCGCCGCCGGTCGTGTAGTCTGTTTCGTAGTGGTCTTGCTCCGTTCTCTTGGCCTTTCCAGCTCTTCCCTTCACAGGCGCCCGCTTGGACGGCGTCTCAAAGTTACCACTGTCGCTGTAGCGAGGTTGCCTGAAGTCGTCCGCAGGAGACATCACTGGAAGCTCTCGAAGCACTTCTGGCACCCTGAAGAAAACAGGTGTCATTGTCCAGTGACAACTAGGTCCGCTGCAGCTCTTTGCCAGCGAACTGCAGACACAGGCGGCAGCAGTAGCACACGCTGAGACATCCACATGCAGGGGCACTCACACAAGGATGCCATTTGCTCAACATAGAGCAGATGGCTCATTTCCTGCATTCGGTTCGGCAGCATTTCAGAATCTTCTAGCACACATGAATAGTTTTAGGTTTCCAATTTAAGGGGGGCCCCTTTTGAAACCTAAGTAGGGCCTGGCTCGGAGGCTCAGCCTGTCATCCCAGCACTTCGGGAGGCCGAGGTGAGTGGATTGCCTGAGTCTGCGGGTTCGGTATCAGCCTGGGCAACTTGGCGAGTCCTCGTCTCTACGATAAATCAAAAATGTGGTAGTGCGCACCTGTAGTTCTGGCTACTTAGAAGGGTGAGATGCAAGGATCGCCAGAGCCCAGTAGGTCGGTGCTGGGGTGGCTGTGAGTGTGCCACTGCGCTCCAGTCTGGGCAACAGAGTAAGACTCCAACTCAAAAAAAAAAAAGAAAAAAGAAAAAGAAAAAAAAAACCTAAGTAGGCCAGGCGTGGTGGCTCACACCTATAATCCCAGTGCCTTGGGAGACTGAATCGGGAGGCTTGCCTGAGCCCAGAATTTGGAGACCAGCCTGGGAAACATAAAGAGGCCCTGTCTCTATTTATTGGGGGAGGGGGGAACCTTCTAAGTAAACTGGATCTCAGATTTCATTTTAGGAAGTACAGGCTGATCTGTAAGAGGTGTTTACCTGGCCTGTGCCAGGTACTGACTCTACAAAAGGCTGTCAGGAAAAGAAGGATGATGGCTTTAAGCTACAGGTTCTTCCAGTTTCGTGGCATGCTGCGTGGGAAGGAGAAAGCACACACACAGTTACTTTTGGAAGCTGACTCTCAGAGATAAGCTCTCAGTAATCTCATACTACCATGTGTCGATTCTCTTATCAGGATAAAACCCTGTAAAACTAGAAAACGAAGCTAGACTAAAGCATGTATTCAGGAGAATTTTGGAGGCTGTTAATCTCAAAGCCATGTAGAATGAATGGAAGGGCCACCATGACACTTATTGTTTTCTAATGCAATTATTTAATGTTGCAGATTTTAAAGTATGATATTCCTGCCGTAAGTGAAAACGGAGCCTAATAGAGAAATAAAATACCAAGAGCTGTGGCACGTGGAGACGACTTCTGAGTAACAGAAATACAGAGTTTCACCTTCCTCTGTAGTCCAAGGGCAATTTCTTTCCAAGTATCAGCCCTGCAGTCCAAATCAACTACTAAACATGTCTGAAGCTGTTTTTAATTGCTACCAACTACAGAAACTATAATCTTGAGCTTTATCTGCCAGGTTTACTGTTTTCCAGGTGACCCAGAGCGGCTTTATTCTAACTGTGGTCAGAGTCTCAGAATTCTACTAACACGTAACTTCTTGTAGACCCCTAAAGCTTAGGGGTAGGTGTGTGTAGCTGGGGGAGGTGGTGGTACGTATTTCTTCCTTCAAAATTTATTCAGGTAATGTGGCTTTGTGTGCTGCGCTAATGCAACATCTAGCGGAGGGAAAATGTGAAATTTTTTTGTGAGTCAATGATTAACATGTTCCTAGACACTCTGCCAAAAGTGCCAGGTACGATACCTCTGGCTTTGAGGTAGCAAAACAAAACCTTTAGAATGCAGTGAGTGGGTCTTTTTGAGGGGTGGGGCCAGAGAGGGGGGAAGCTAAAAGGCCAAATAAATCAGAATGCATGCATCAGTAAATAAAGTGAGCAGGTCTCCTGCCATAATTGCATGATACTCCTATCACTGATATTACACGTCTACCATGGAAGTTTCCCAGCACCCCTCCTCCCACACCTTTTAAAAACTAAACAGAGCCAGGCTCGGTGGCTCAGCCTGTAATCCCGCACCTTTGGGAGGCTGAGGTGAGTTGACTGCCTGAGCCCGCGGGTTCAAGACCTGCCTGGGCAACTTGGCGAGACCTCATCTCTACAATTAATCAAAATGAGCCAGGTGTGGTAGCTCACGCCTGTGGTTCTGGCTACTCGGAAGGCGGAGGTGGAAGGATTGCCGGAGCCCAGCAGGTCGAGGCTGCGGTGGCCGGTAGGGACACTGCACTCCAGTCTGGGCGACAGAGTGAGACTCGAACTCAAAAAAAAAAAAAAAAAACTAAACAGTAACACACTTGATCTAGTAGGAAAGTTAAAACAAAACGATTAGCATGAAAAGTATTTCTAAATTAAGATTTAGGGAATTCATGTAGTCCCAATAACCATCGAACCTGCTTTTATTTTTTATTTTTTTTGAGTTGGAGTCTCACTCCGTCGCCCAGAGTGGAGTGCAGTGGCCGCTCCCGGCCACCGCAGCCTCGACCTGCTGGGCTCCAGCGATCCTTCCGCCTCAGCCTTCCGAGTAGCCGGAATTACAGGCACGCGCTACCACGCCCGGCTGATTTTTTGATTTACTGTAGAGATGAGGTCTCGCTGCCCAGGGGGGTCTCCAACCCACGAGCTCAGGCAATCCACTCACCTCAGCCTCCCAAGGCACGGGATTGCAGGCTGAGCCACCGAGCCCGGCTCAAACCTGCTTTTAGATACAAGTCCTATTAGGTTCAAATACACTCAACCCAGAAGAGGTAACTAGGCCTGCAAGCCTTCACTCATGGACGGACATCATTGAAAGCTCAATGTCTTCCATTTGTTTCATGTTTATGGTATTAATGTCTAAGCATTGTGCTGAGATGGCCAAGTGTTGTGTTAAGATGCCTTATATAGAGCTATGTCTTATACTGTGTTAAAATTTGCTGTGGAAGCTGGGCTCCTGTTGTAGAATGAGAATATTGCTTCCTTGGCCTCCCGCGTCTGGAAGTTCACCCTTCTGTAACGTTTGAATTCATTCTGTTTATTCTTTAGTTATCTGTCTGACCCCCACGCACATTCCTTCACATGGCTTTTGCTGCTTCGGTCTTGCCTTGACTCTCTGTGTGGCTGTGCGCTTTCTTCCACCCTGTTTCGCAATCTCCATGAGAACATGGGCCTGGAATTCCCAGGGGCACCTTGTTTAGTACTGTACACACAGCAGGTGTTTAAGACAATTACTGAGTTGAAAACATATTCTTGGGGCCGGGCGCAGTGGCTCAGGCTGTAATCCCAGCACTTTGGGAGGTCGAGGCGAGAGGATTGCCTGAGCCTGGGGGTTTGGGACCAGCCTGGCAACTTGGTGAGATCTTGTCTCTACAATAAATCACAAAAAACTAGCAGGGTGTGGTGGCGTGCGTCTGTAGTTCCAGCTACTCAAAAGGCTGAAGCAGAAGGATTGCCTAAGCCCAGCAGGTTGAGGCTGCAGTGGCCATGAGCATGCCACTGCACTCCAGCCTGGGCAACAAAGAGTGAGACTCCAACTCAAAAAAAAAAAGAAAACACATTCTTAAGAATTCTCCTTTTCTGATGGCACACAGTATTCATGATCTACATCAGACCCATGACTGACAGAATGAAGTTCATTATATACATTATATTTCAGAGCTGCCACCACTGTTGGAAGGCACATCTAACTAAGCCTGACCAATTAGTCATCCAGGCTGGAGTATAGTGGCACAGCCTGTCTTGAAGGTTCTACATTGTGGCAACATGCAACTTCCTTGATTTATAAAGGTTAATCCACCCTGCGTGCGGACAGGATAGTAGGGAGTATACCTAATCAGGTTCACCCATACTCACCTAGTAAGGGTGAGGAGACTAGACGTTTTTTGAGTCAGAGTCTCACTCTGTCACCCAGGTTGGAGTGCAGTAGCACACTCACAGCCACCGCAGCCTCAACCTGCTGGGCTCAGGCAGATCCTTCACCTCAGATTTCCAAGCTGGAATCATTGGCACACGCCACCATACCCAGCTAACTTTTTGGTTTATTGTAGAGATGAGGTCTCACCATGTTGCCCAGGCTGGTTTCGAGCCCCTGGACTCAGGCAATCCTCTCGCCTTCGTCTCCCAAAGTGCTGCGATTACAGGTGTGAGCCACTGTGCCTGGCTGAGGCTAGATTCTAATGTCGCTGATGCAGGATTAATTCTAATTAGCAGACTGCTATGAAATTCTAAGGTACAGGACATTGAGGTATGCAAAAGAAACCAGAGAGGGACATTTGAGGGTGCTCAAAACATCTATATAAATATAGGCCAGGCAGACTGGCTCATGACTGTAATCCTAGCACTTTGGGAGGACAAGGCAGGAGGTTCACTTGAGCCCAGAAGTCTGAGACCAGCCAGGGCAACACAGTGAGACTATGGC
Source organism: Cephalopachus bancanus (assembly GCA_027257055.1). NCBI lineage: Eukaryota > Metazoa > Chordata > Mammalia > Primates > Tarsiidae > Cephalopachus > Cephalopachus bancanus. Next base: position 68,103 of record JAPVLO010000112.1, on the reverse strand, counting down.
TCTACAAAAAAATAAAAATTAGCCTGGAATGGTGGCACGTGCCTGTCATCCCAGCGACTTGGGAGGCTGAGGTGGAAGGATTGCCTGAGCCCAGGAGGTTGAGGATACAGTTAGCCACGGTCATGTGTGCCACTGCACTCCAGCCTGGGTGACAATAAGACCACAACCAAGCCAGGCTCAGTGGCTCAGCCTGTAATCCCGCGCCTTTGGGAGGCTGAGGTGAGTGGGTTGTCTGAGCCCGTGGGTTCGAGACCCGCCTGGGCAACTTGGTGAGACCTCATCTCTACAATAAATCAAAAAAATTAGCCAGGTGTGGTGGCGTGTGCCTGTAGTTCCAGCTACTTGGAAGGCTGAGGCAGAAGGATCCCTGGAGCTCAGCAGGTCGAGGCTGCGGTAGCCGGGAGCGGCCGCTGCACTCCAGTCTGGGCAACAGAGTGAGACTCCAACTCAAAAAAAAAAAAGAATTAGCTGGGCATGGTGGCACACACCTATAGTCCCATTTACTTGGGAAGCTGAGGCAGGAAGATCACTTACTTGCGCTTAGGAGGTCCAGGCTGCAGTAAGTCATGAGCATGCCACTGCACTCCAGTCTGGGCAACAAAGTGAGACCCTAACTTAGAAAAAAAAAAGGAAAAACTCAGGCTCACACCTGTAATCCCAGCATTTGGAGAGGTAGAAGTGAGAGGACTACCTGAGCCCAGGGGATCGAGAAGCAGCCTGGGCAACTCGGTGACACCTTGTCTCTACAATAAATCAAAAAATGCCGGGCTCGGTGGCTCAGCCTGTAATCCCGCGCCTTTGGGAGGCTGAGGTGAGCGGATTGCCTGAGCCCGCGGGTTCGAGACCCGCCTGGGCAGTGAGACCTCATCTCTACAATAAATCAAAAAAACCAGCCGGGCATGGTAGCGCATGCCTGTAGTTCCAGCTACTCGGAAGGCTGAGGCGGAAGGATCGCCGGAGCCCAGCAGGCCGAGGCTGCGGTGGCCGGGAGCGGCCACTACACTCCAGTCTGGGCGACAGAGTGAGACTCCAACTCAAAAAAAAAAAAAAAAAAAAGAAATCAAAAAATTAGCCAGGCATGGTGGCATGGGTCTGTGGTTCCAGCTACTTGGAAGGCTGAGGTGGAAGGATTGCCTGAGCCCAGCAGGATGAGGCTGAGGTGGCTGTGAGCGTGCCCCTGCACTCCAGCCTGGACGACAGAGTGAGACACCGACTCAAAAATAAAGGGAAAATGGAAACAAATGATCCATGAAAAATATATTAAGGTAAAAAAAATTTCAGTAAAGTTTATTTATTGCTGTGGTGGGCGTTAAGTGTTCACTGATATGAAAACTCATCAGGCCGTATACTCAAGATGAGTGCTCTTTTTACTGAATGTATGTTATGCTTTGGGAGGAAAAAACTCTTAACATTGAGTTACCTTACCATGCTGACACGGACCTTAGACCCAGTGTTCCCCATCTGTGCCTTGTTTATCCACTATGGTGGCAAAGAAGAGAGGTACTTTGCGGAGCACCTTCTAGAAAACCTGAGGAAAGACAGGTTCTGACTTCTTGTGTGTTCTTTTCTCCCCCCAAGTGGACATCCCCTGAATCCTCCAGAGCACTCAGTGCACTGCCCTGAAAACAACACCTGACAATTTCTACAACTCCCCAGAGACTGCGAAATCCTGCTGTCATGACACCAGGCTCTGCGGGAGACGTCGCCGCACTGGTATCTCTCAGTACCGTTCCCATTCTCCCCTTCATCTGGGTGCTAGGATGAAGCATCATATTTGCATTTTCTAGACCTTCAAAAAAAGTTCTGGGATGTGGGTTGGGAGAAAAAACTGGGAGGACCCTTATGGAATACAATTTTACCACGTCTATCAGAATGAAAAAATGCACATTTCCTTCAGCCCAGCAATTCGGCTTCTAGTACTTATCCTCCAGATACATTACATATATGCAAACTGATAAATGTGTAAGGTTATTCCTTCAAGCAGTTTATAATAACAAAACGTGGGGAAAAGTATGCATCACGTGGAACTCAAAAAGGATGCCTATTTGATAGAATATGATACAGCGATAAAACAGAATCATCAGTGCTTCCTCTTTGTTGGTAGTTTACAAAAAAGCAGAATCAGTAAACTCTTTGCACAAGAGGGGCCCCCCAAAAACTCCGGAATTATTTTTTGGAAGGTGGGCCCCTTATAGTACATGCTTCTTCTCTAGGTAAGTGTTCTAGGAACCCATCCATCAGCATCAGTGTACCAGCTAGTGCTGTTGTAAGAGGCTGCGTTTGGCTTCAGTGAATTTTTTGGGGAGAATCTTTCAACGCATTTGATCATTTTGTGATGGGTGATTTATGAGTACATCTGCCCACACTGTGCTAAGAATTCAGCAGTTTTGGGCCAAAAACGGCATGACTCGCATGCCCTACCCTATTCACCTGATCTTATCCTGAGCAACTTGGTTTTTGTGTCCTCAACGAAAAAAGTCCTCACGGAAACGTTTTGCCCATGTGGAAGAGGTGAAACAGAAAACGGCAGAAGCACTCAAAGACATCAAAATTAACAACTTCAAAAACTGTTTTGAGTGGTGAAAAAAGTATCTTGATAGTTGTAGTGCATCAAACGGAGCGTCCTTTGTAGGTGACTGAAGTTTATACATGTAAGAATAAATACACAAATGTTTACAAATAAATTCCGGTTTTTTGGGGCCTCCTCTCATACACTGATATGGACAATATCCAAGATAAGACACATCGCTAACAATGCATTTAGTATGCCCGTATTTTTAAGGGGAAAAAAAAATCAATATACATATTTGGCCTGCACATCTATTTTTTAAACTCTCTGGAGGAACATAAAAGAAACTGATGATATTAGCTGCCTGCGGGGAAAGAAACTAGGTAGCTGGTACCTTTTGTCCCTTTTAAGTTTTATACTACGTGAATGTACTGATTTCGATAATAAGAAAGATGACTACTGACACAAGAATAAACAAGATGTGCAAATTGTTCCAAATGAATTTGGGGACATTTCTGTATTTAGATACACAAAGATCACTGTGCTACGTGTTCATTACAGTAATGTGCTGTACATCTTTGGAGCCCAGGAATGATACGCTGCACCATCTAGGCTTGTGGAAGTACACTCTGTGTTGTTTGTGCAAGGATGAAATTGCCAAACACATCTCTCAGAACGTACCCCCATTAACGCTGATCCATCATCCATCGTCAAAAATGACATCCAAGTCTGTACCATTACCTCCAACATCCTTCTTCCACTAGTCATCAGGCTGACTTAGCCTTGGGCTTTAGGTGCCATTTTATTTTTTTACTTTTTATTTTTTATTTTTTTTGCTTTGGAGTCTCACTCTGTCGCCCAAACTGGAGTGCAGTGGCCGCTCCCGGCCACCGCAGCCTCGAGCTGCTGGGCTCCGGCGATCTTTCTGCCTCAGCCTTCCGAGTAGCCGGAATTACAGGCACACACTGCCACGCCCGACTGATTTTTGATTTATTGTAGAGATGAGGTCTCGCTGCCCAGGCGGGTCTCGAACCCGCGGTCTCAGGCAATCCACTCACCTCAGCCTCCCAAAGGCGTGGGATGGCAGGCTGAGCCACTGAGCCCGGCTTAAGTACCATTTTCATAACCACATAACCACAAAGATACTACTACAGATACTACTACAAAAAACCTACTCTAAGACAGACACTCATGAGGTTTTGCATCTCCCAGTAATAGGGAGTAATGGCAAAGGGGATGTCAAAATTCCCGAATCCGAATTCAGATGAAGTCTTCTAGTTTAACAGACATGTTCGTGAATGGGGCTGAGCACATGCCTTCTTTCCCTTCTTCTCCTAAGACCTCACAATTATTGGCAAGAGGACAGACCGAGCACACCCTGACCTCTGCTCAGTAACGCCCTCTCTGCCTCACCTACACTTCAACACCAGAAATAGGAAAGAGCAAGCAGAACCGCATTCCTAGCATGAAAGAGCCCAACCCAGCCTTTCAATTAAGCCAGTGAAAGGAGGCATTTTCAGCTTGCAGAGAGAGGACCCTACCTTCCTCCCCCTGCTTTTCCGAGTGGCCCCAGGCCTCTAATAACAAAGCAGAGATCGCTCATTCTCCAGCTTGTGTGCGGCCTTGGGTGGTTTTTAAAGGAGAATGGCACCAAACAACCACTGGCTCCAAACACGTGCAAATACTCGCTTTTTAGACTCAGTCTATCACATGGAGAGAGCTGCTACTTACGGGGTGGATTTATAGGAAGACTCTGGGTACGACCGCTTGTCATTCACTTTGCCATTGGAGGAGTAGGCGACGGGACTGTCAACCCTCTCCACATAGTCAGATGGCGGTGGAGGCATGTCTTGTGTGCCTGCAGACACATTTTTAACCTAAAAAAAAAATCCCCAAGAGATGTAGTTATTATTTAGCTCCTAATGTTTTTTTTTTTTTTTTGAGTCGGCGTCTCACTCTGTCGCCCAGACTGAAGTGCAGTGGCCGCTCCCGGCCACTGCAGCCTCGACCCGCTGGGCTCCGGCGATCCTTCGGCCTCAGCCTTCCGAGTAGCCGGAACTACAGGCACGCACTGCCACGCCCGGCTGCTTTTTTGATTTATTATAGAGATGAGGACTTGCTGCCCAGGCGGGTCTCGAACCCGCGGGCTCAAGCAATCCACTCACCTCAGCCTCCCAAAGGCGCAGGATTCCAGGCTGAGTCACCGAGCCTGGCATTTATCTCATAATTTAAAGGATAATTCTTAAGAGGGTAAGAGATGAAAGAAACTTACCTTATGTAAAGTATGTGATATTTATGAGGCTCATTAAATACTATTAACACCAATAATAAAAAGGCAATTATGATAGGTTAATAGCTAAATCAGTGTTGTTATCAGCACATAAACAGTGTTAGCACTAGTTTGACATGACCAGAATGATTAAGAAGGTAAATCCAATTACCTGATTCTCACCCCAATGTGATTAGGTGGAATAATGACACAGTAACTGTCACACCCCTCACCACCCTCACCCCACCTCCACATTAAGAAGACTGGTCTCTGGTCGGGCTCAGTGGCTCAGCCTGTAATCCCAGCACTTTGGGAGGCCTGAGCCCGCGGGTTCGAGACCCGCCTGGGCAACTTGGCGAGACCTCATCTCCACAATAAATCAAAAATTAGCCGGGTGTGATAGCGCGCGCCTGTAGTTCCAGCTACTCGGAAGGCTGAGGCGGAAGGATCGCCAGAGCCCAGCAGGTCGAGGCTGCGGTAGCCGGGAGCGGCCACTGCACTCCAGTCTGGGCGACAGAGTGAGACTCCAACTCAAAAAAAAGAAGACTGGTATCATTTCATCTCATGCCCGCATTAGAAAGACCAGACTCATTTAGTCTAGGTGGTCTAGGACAAGGTTAGGGGAATTTTCATTTCTTTTCTTTTCTTTCTTTTGAGTCAGGGTCTCACTGTCGCCAAGACTGAAGTGCAGTGGCATGATCACTGCTCACTGCAGCCTTGAACTGGACTCAGGCGATCCTTCTGCCTCAGCCTCTCAAGTAGCTGGAAATACAGGCATGTGCCAACATGCCCAGCTAATTTTTACATTTTTTTGTAGAACTGACTTTTATTTCTGCTGTCCAGGCTGGTCTCGAACTCCTAGGCTCAAGCATCCGCCCGCCTCAGCCTCCCAAAGTGCTGGTACTAAAGGCATGAGCCACCGCACCTGGCAGAATTTTTATTTCCAACAGTTCTCAGGTAATGGCTAATGTTGCTGCCTGGACACCACACTTGGAAAAGCACTAATCTACAACAAAGCACAGTCGTTCTTCTCAGTCCATTCATCCTTAGACATGGAATGTCAAAACCACAGCTAAGGCCAGGCGCAGTGGATCACGCCTATAATCCCAGCACTTTGGGAGGCCAAGGTGAGAGGATCGCCTGAACCCAGGGGTTCGAGACCCACCCGGGCAACTTGGCGAGACCTCATCTCTACAACAAATCAAAAAATTAGCTGGGCATGGTGACATGTGCCTGTAGCGTCAGTTACTTGGAAGGCTGAGGCGGAAGGATCGCCAGAGCCCAGCAGGTGGAGGCTGAGGTGGCCGGGAACATGCCACTGCACTCCAGCCTGGGCGACAGTGAGACTCCAACTCAAAAATAAAATAAAATAAGATAAAAATAAAATGCAACAGCAATCACATACTACCTCCGCCCTTAAGCTATATAATCGTCTCTTGAAACTGTTTAACTTAATGATGTCCACACCAGACACCAGAATCCAATGCTCAACCGTGGATCAAAGCTATTTCTATAAACCAGTGAAAATTTCTGAGGAATAAATTTTTATCAATCCCCTCACCCCCTTTCTTTTTATGCCTTTAAAAACCTGCTTGTCACAAAGGCCAAATAGAGCAGTCCCCAAGGCAACTTGGAAGAGTGCCCCAGCAGCTGATCTCAACCTTGGCCCAAATAAACAATATTAAGCAGCTTCTTCCTTTAGGTCGACAGTAATATGAAAGGCTTGCCACAGGCCAGTTGGGATTAAAAAAAAAGATTTACATATAAAAAGCATAGCCAATTAGATTCCCAACATTGTTAGGTTTCATGCGGCCGCTCCAACACTTTTGAAATTTCATCTAAAAGTCTTTAAATTATTATGCAATGTACTTTGTACTTGATTTTGTCTATTTACTTATTTTTCTTTTTTTTTCGAGTTGGAGTCTCACTCTGACACCCAGGTTGGAGTGCAGCGTCACACTCATGGCCACCCACAGCCTCGACCTGCTGGGCTCAGGCGATCCTTCTGCCTCAGCCTTCCAAGCAGCTGGAACTACATGTGTGCACCTCCACACCCAGCTAATTTTTTGACTTATTGTAAACACGAGATCTCGCTATGTTACCCAGGCTGGATTTTTTTAAAAATGAAAACAAACAGACAAATAAAAATCAAAGACCCACAAACAAGTGATAACCCCAGACAAATCATTTAGTTGTTTTAACATAAAGGAATAGAAATACCTGATTCTCATCCCAATGGGATTAGTTAGGATAATTATCTATGGGAAAAGAATCAAAAGAAATCTACAGAATATTTCTGGGAAAAACAGCAAATTTTCAAAAACAGTGGGGTGGGACCACTTTAGCTGGGTGATAAGAACAATGACATTAGCCGGCCTCGGTGGCTCAGCCTGTAATCCCGCGCCTGTGGGAGGCAGAGGTGAGTGGATTGCCTGAGCCCACGGGTTCGAGACCCGCCTGGGCAACTTGGCGAGACCTCATCTCTACAATAAATCAAAAATGAGCCGGGCGTGGTAGCGTGTGCCTGTAGTTCCAGCTACTTGGAAAGCTGAGGCGAAGGATCGCTGGAGCCCAGCAGGTTGAGGCTGCGGTGGCCAGGAGCGGCCACCACACTCCAGTCTGGGTGATAGAGTGAGACTCCAACTCAAAAAAAAAGAACAATGACATCAGGTTATCTGGGTTCACCCAGAGTCTGCTAACCACAAATTTTATAAAGTCTCAGTCTCATTTGCAAAAAAACAAATCAAAACACAACTACCTACTTTATGAAGCTGTCACGATGATGAAATGAAATGCCAAGATACCACATCTAGCCAATGCCTTTTTTTTTTCCCTCAGTTGGGGTCTTACTCTGTTGTCCAGGTTGGAGTGTAGTGTCATGATCACAAGCTCACTGCAGCTTCAAACTTATGGTCCTCCCTTGACCTCCTTCTGCCTCAGCCCCCCAAGTAGCTGGGACTATAGACATGTGCCACCATGGCCAGCTAATTTTTTTGATTTTTTTTGCAGAGATGAGGTCTTGCTACATTGCCTAGGCTGGTCTCAAACTCCGGGGGCTCAAGGGATCCTCTTGCCTCAGCCTCCCAGAGTGCTGGCATTACAGGTGTGAGTCACCATGCACAGCTCACCTCGTGCTTTTAAACGAAGTAAAAACTCAGATGTGGGATTTTGGAATGAAGGCCACTGGATCTGATCAAACGATTTTAATGAGAATCTGGAGGTGACGGCAGACCTTTAATTGGATTATCTTGCTGTTATAAAGCCTTGCGATTGGCTTCCACATCCACACAGTGTATTTCACACCTTGCGTCTTAAGTTTCCCATTCTTAGTAGCATTCAGACATGACATGCGTTTTCAGGATATCGCTGCTGTATCACATACCGCAAGACACTGACCTGGCCCTCCAAGGGCACCGCCGTACCCTTGATTGTTTAATATTCAGAACTGGAAAGGAATGGAATCATTTCCCTCTGCCAGTGGAATTTGGCAGTAACCAGGAAACCAGTGGGTGGGTTGCCGTGGAGTGCACTTAGATCCCACCGCAGGGGGCAGGGTGGGAACCATTCTTGGCTCCTCCAGAATTCCTTACAACAGACGTTGTCAAGCTCACAGTCAAATGTTCCACCAAACCAAAGGCCTCTTCTTATTCTGGGGACTTTGTACAAATTTTAAAAGACTTCCTGTCTTTTTTTTTTTTTTTGAGTCTGAGTCTCACTGCGTCTCCCAGACTGGAGTGCGAGTGGCACGCTCACGGCCACCGCAGTCTCGACCTGCTGGGCTCAGACGATCCTTCCTCCTCAGCCTTCCAAGTAGCTGGAACTACAGGTACGCGCCACCACGCCTGGCTAATTTTTTGATTTATTGTAGAGACAAGGTCTGATCAAGTTGCCCAGCCTGGTCTTGGATCCCCGGGCTCAGGCAATCCTCTCCCCTCCACCTCCCAGAGTGCAGGGATTACAGGCGTGAGCCACCACGCACAGCCAGACTTCCTTTCCTTAAAAACTCATTTTATACTTCTCCAGGTCTCTCTCCCTCCCCCCAAGCATGAACTTGCGCAGAGTCTGGGCATCCTTTTAGAGATTTCTAGAATGTCCTTCCCCCTTTCTTGGCCAGCTATTCTTTCAATTGGGTTTCAATGCTTGGCTCATAAGCCACCACTTCCTAGAAGCCCACAGGTCCCTCCTCACACCTGTGCATACACACCTCCCACCAGAACACCCATGCACGGGAAAACAATCACTTACTCACGGTATGCTGGCTTGCTCACCTGCCTCTCACCGCAGCAGGCAGTGGACTGTGCTTAAGCCACTACTGGCTGCTTACAGTGAGTCACATACTGAATGGCCAGGTTCTTGAACAGGTACAGCGTTACAGGTGAGGATCATCCCTTTTCAGAAATGAGGAAGTTGTGGCTCAGGCCATCAGGCAGCTTTCCCAAGGGCCCAGACCTAGTGGACGCTAAGAGGGGGGTGGTCTCCTTCGGTCCCCTTTGAGTCTTCTCAGCCCCTCACAGTTCCTGGAACAAATTAGGAGCCCAGAATCTGCTGCATAAAAGTCACCTCATGGATTCACACTGGGCTGACCTTTATCTCCTAGTGTCCACATGCCTGGACTAGCTGGACCACTGACTCCACCCTTCTGCCACGGATCTTGGATCAGACTTTTCGTACGCATGCATAAGAAATCCCAAGGCGGAGCTCGCCTCAGCAGCTCACGTGCTGACACTGGAACAGTACAGAGATGGGAAGCCAAGCTCCCATGCAAGGATGGCACCAAATTCGCAAAGTGTTCCTTTATTTTTATTTTTTTAAATCAAGACAGGGGCTCACTCTGTCTTCCAGGCTGGAGTGCGGTGGCATCATCACAGCTCACGACAGCTTCAAACTCCTGGCCTCAAGCAATCCCCCTGCCTTGGCCTCTCGCAGTGCTGGGATTATAGGTATGAGCCACCATGCCTAGCCAAGGGATTAAAAAAAAAAAAAAAAAAAATATATATATATATATATATGGAATGCACTATACATGCTCACGCCTGTAATCCCAGTGCTTTGGGAGGCCAAGGAGGGAGAGTCACTTGAGCCCAGGAGTTTGAGACTAGCCTGGACAACATGGGAAGACCCCATGTCTTATATTTAAAAATAAAAATATCCCACCAGACTCAAAGATGAAGAAGCAGCAGCCTTTGGCCTCAAAAGAAGCTTAAGAGTCCAGAGGCAAAGGCAAAATATATTTGGGAAACAAGAAGTAATGTCCTTTGTTTCCTTTCTATGCTGTGCTTTTCCTGAAGGAAAAAAAAGCTAAATTATTACTTTTTCTGTAATCCACTTCCTGGTATCAATGCAAAGTGAGTATAAACCCAGGAACTGCTGTTTTGAAGGACAGTAGAAGGAAGGAGTGTGGGGGTGGGGAGTGACTAGGTAACAGTAACTTATACAAGGGGAGACCCAGAAGAAACCCAGAATTTATTTCTAAAAAATGATGTATCTATTCTTACATGTTTAAACCTCAGTCACCTTTCAAGTATTCTCCGTTTGACGTAATACATCTATCGAGAGACACTTTTTCCACTGCTCAAAACAATTTTTGAACTCGTCCATTTTGATGACTTTTAGAGTTTCTGCTATTTTTTTTTTGTTTTGTTTGTGTTTTTGTTTCGGATTCACTCTGTCACCCAGGCTGGAATGCAGTGGCATCCTCCCGGCCACCACAGCCTCGATGTGCTGGGCTCAGACGATCGATCCTTCCACCTCAGCCTTCCAAACAGCTGGAACCACAGGCATGCACTACCTTGCCCAGCTAATTTTTTGAGGCCAAATGCGCCTTCTCACAACGACACCAGCTGGGACACTGATGCCGACGAGTTCCTAGCACACTTACCTAGCAGGGGAAACCCGTACTACAAGGTGCTCCCCCTCCGAAAGAATTCTGGGTTTTGGGGGAGGTTCCCCCTTCATACAAGGAGTCCCCAGTCTGTATTTCATATCATGGGAAAAAGGACTTCTTAGGTTCACCGTTATTATTGATAGGATCCCCAGCAGCCCAGCTCATAAAACTTGATGATGTATCTAAAGTTCTTTTTTATTTTATTTTATTTGTTTTGGGGTAGGAGTCTCACTCTGTCACCTAGGCTGAAGCGCAATGGCATGCTCGCAGCCACTGTGCGCCACCATGCCCAGCTAATTTTCTGATTTATTGTAGAGACGGGGTCTCGTCAAGTTGCCCAGGTTGGTCTTGAACCCCTGGGCTCAGACGATCCTCTCGCCTCCGCCTCCCAAAGTGTGAGCCACCACGTCCAGCCTGAAGTTCTTTCTTAAAAGACCATTTTAATTATCACAGTTGTTTTTTGCGGTTTTTTTTTTTTTTTTTTGAGTTGGAGTCTCACTCTGTCGCCCAGCCACTGCAGCCTCAACCCACTGGGCTCCGGCGATCCTTCCGCCTCAGCCTTCCAAGTAGCTGGAATTACAGGCACGCGCTACCACGCCCGGCTGATTTTTTGATTTATTGTAGAGATGAGGTCTCGCTGCCCAGGCGGGTCTCGAACCCGCGGGCTCAGGCAATCCACTCACCTCAGCCTCCCAAAGGCGCGGGATTACAGGCTGAGCCACCGAGCCCGGCTGCGGTTTTTTTTTTAATTAAGAGATGAGGTCTCACAATGCTTCCCAGGCTGGTCAAACTCTTGGGTTCAAGTGATCCTCCCGTGAGACACTGAGCCCAGCCTTTAAAGACTGAGAACGTGAGGAAAACAACTAGGCATAATTCTAAACAACAAATGGTAAACAATGTTCCCTTAAGTAACGTGTAAACAATTAGGGGCAGAAGAGAGGAGGGAGAAAACTCAATTTAAAGAAGTTGTGTCTTAAAGCAGTGAGGGAAAGGTAAAATTTGCTCGTCAAGCATTGCGAACACCAAATGCTAGGCCTGCTGCTCTGAAGCACAGGGAAGATCCAGGCCAGGTGGGCTGAGCCAACGTTCCAACCCCAGGTGTGGAAAAGCCTCAGGTGGGAAGGGCTCCCTGCTGACCTCTCATGACTGGGATCTGCTTAAGAAGTTCCTGGCTGTGGTGTCCCCAATCCACATTTAGATTCGTAAGAGGAAGGACATGCTGAGGCTGTCAGGGAGAATAATACACCTAACCTGACAAACAATGACGCCAACTCACTCTTGAAATGAAATTTAAAGAGGACAAGGACTCACACTGACCACGTTTCATAAACGTAATCATTAATTTACGGGACAGGGAAGTTTTACTAAGATTCATATTCCAATAAAGAAAGAGCGTAAGGCCAGGCATGGTGGCTCACACCTGGAGTCCCAGCACTTTGGGAGGCTCAAGTGGGAACACTGCTTGAGTTCAGGAGTTTGAGACCAGCCTGGGAAAAATAGTGAGACCTCATCTCTACCACCCAAAAAAATGTTTCTAAATTAACCAGGTGAGCCGGGCTCGGTGGCTCAGCCTGTCATCCTGCACCTTTGAGAGGCTGAGGTGAGTGGATTGCCTGAGCCCGCGGGTTTGAGACCCACCTGGGCAACTTTGCGAAACCTTATCTCTACAATAAATCAAAAAATCCGCCGGGCGTGGTAGCGCGCGCCTGTAGTTCCAGCTACTTGGAAGGCTGAGGCGGAAGGATCGCCGGAGCCCAGCAGGTTGAGGCTGCAGTGGCCAGGAGCGGCCACTGCACTCCAGTCTAGGCGACAGAGTAAGACTCCCACTCAAAAAAAAAAAAAAAAAATTAACCAGGTGTGGTGGCACATGCTTGTAATCCCAGCTACTCGGGAGGCTGAGATGGGAGAATCACTTGAGCCCAGAAGTTTTAAGCTCCAGTAAGCCATGATCGTGCCGCTGGACTCCAGCCTGGGCAACAGAGTGAGACCCTGCTAAGAAAGTAGAAAAGAAAGAATGAACGAACTTAAGTTTCTGAAACAGCAAGATGAAATAAATGATTCCAAAAAATCTTCACAAGAGATAATTATGTTGAGGGCAAATTTTTATTCAACTTGAACTGTGCTCATCAGAAATGTTCTGAATATGTCACTGGTGAAAAAAAACCTCTTTGTAACGCGTAACATCTGACACTCCTTGGAGAGTCGCACAAACATCCTAAGCCCCTGTGGGATGCCAACAGGAAAACAGAGGGCGGTGCTCCTATAGAGCTGTTCAGATGCCCACTGCGAAATAAGCCATGATTCTGCTCCCCCTCCGCCCCACTGGGACCAAGATGGGTCTTACACCAGCAGTCCTCAACCTTTTTAGCATCAGGGACCGCTTTTGTGGGGAAAGAAATATTTTTCCATGGTGGAGGGGGTGGGAAACCACCGGGCATCGGAGTCTCACAAGGAGTGTGCCACCAGGAGCCCTCGTGCACACAGCTCACGGTAGGGCTCGTGCTTCCATGAGAACCGAATGCCAGCGCTGACGTGACAGCAGCGGAGCTCCCTCGCTCACCGCTCACCTTACCAGGCTGTGCAGCCTGGCTCCTGGCAGCAGCACGCAACCAGCGGCCCCAGAGGTTGGGCCCACCTTCACCGCCACGCTGAGTCCCGAAAGTCAGAGCGGAATAAAAAGGCCAGAAGTCATTCTGAAAGAAAATCTCTCCCCCAAGAAACAGTTTGGGGCAAAGGCTTTTCCTCACTTAAATTGATTTCATGTCTTCATATTTTCTTTCTTTTTTTCTATCTTTCTTTTTTGAGTTGCCCAGGCTGGCTCATGGCCACCCCAGGGTCAACCTGCTGGGCTCCGGCGATCCTCCCGCCTCAGTCTTCCAAGTAGCCGGAACTACAGGAGCACGCTACCACGCCCAGCTAATTTTTGATTTATTGTAGAGATAAGGTCTCGACAAGTTGCCCAGGCGGGTCTCGAACTCACGGGCTCGGGCAATTCACTCGCCTCGGCCTCCCAAAGTGCTGGGATGACAGGCTGAGCCACCAAGCCTGGCCTGATTTCATATTTTCATTTGGAATTAGTAAAAGCAAAGAGCTGCAGTGATAGCCATTCCCCATTTTCCTCTTCACCCTGCTTCATTCCTAGTTCACGCGTGGGAGAAAGAGTCTGGCTAGACCTGCACCCAGTCAGTCAAGATGGCAAAAGTCATCTTCCTCCAAGAAGGAAAGGAAAGCTCACCTGTAGAGTATTATGTGCCAGGCATAACCTGACCTTGTTGATTCCTCACTGCCACCTGGTGAGATAAAATTATCTCTATCTTCAGATGAGGAAATGGAGCCTCCAAGGTTTCATTAACTCGTTCAAGGTCACACAGAAGGTGAACTGGCAGAGGGAAGAGTTGAGCCCTGGTCCACCTAGCCCCAAAGCCCAGCTCTCTCTGGCATAACCGAGAGCCACCTCCAAAACTCAAACATCATGGCTGGGTCTCTGTAACAAAGGACACCATTCTCACTGCCTCAGACTCCTCACCACACCTTAATGAGATATGAAGTGAAAACATGAAGTGAGAACATGTTGAAAAGTTTTATCTGCCAATGAGTTTAATTCGTAAGGGTGGCTGTTGACACAAATGTATCACGAATGTGTGTTTCAGTCACCAGGTGCCCTTGTTTAGGTCGGCGTGTAGGAATACCACCCTTCTCAGGGAAGCCGAAAGGCTTTTCCAGACTGGTCGTTCCAGTGGGGAAACATTTCAGGCCTCAGAGGGAGGTACACCTTAAAATCCCAGAACCAGTTCCAGGTTTACAATCTGCCACTCCACCTGCCCAGCCTCCTGCCCTTGTACTTGAGACTCCAAGCAGCAAAGTGCTCCAACCCGTTTTTCCCGTTTTCTGATATTTTACACCCTGGCATACTCCCCCAGCGAAAGCTTCAAAATTACCTCTGGAAAGTACTCTTAGCCCTTTCCCCACCTCTGCTCACTTGAAGACATATGCTCCCACGTCTAGCCATCACACAAATGAAGAGCTCATAGACCAGGTTTGAGCAAGCCTGAGTCATTTACGTAGCTCAGATGGCACTGAGGATTTAACAAACACACAGTCCTCTGCCCGACTGCACGTTGCCCAGAGAAGCCGTAATATACACCAGTGAGAACCGAAAAGAAAATCCTAAGCCCCACAGTTGACTGAACAGACTCCCTCGTGGCCAAGGAGACCCCGGAGAAAGCTTTAAAACTAGTTCCTGGTCATAAAGGGAGGGGCGCTCAGACACAGCTCATTATACCTTCTTCTTTTTGCAGTTTAGACTGACCAGGATTAATGTTAAAATTCAGATACTAAGACTAACAGAACAGATTCTTTGGGGCAACAAGATACCAAATTATAAACAAGACCAAGGGCCATGCCAGGCAAGGCACCCCTACCCTTAGAGAATAAACTACGTTCTAATTGCCACAAGGTTTTTCTTTTTCTCTGGCAACTAAACAAGCAGTGGCCTCCAGATGAGCAATAATGAAACAACTGCAGCTCATCCAGACACTGACTAATTGACCACTCTGCTCCACCAACCATAACTACAGCTTTGACTGGACAAGAGACTGATCTCAGTAGCTTCCCCAACTGGACTGGTGCTGGCCAATTCACAGAGGCTGCACACTTGAGTGACTTTGTGTCCACACTTCATCTTTTGATGTATAGGGCCTAATCATAATATATTTAAATGTTAAATCTCTACCCCAAGGTAAACACGGGGCGTGCTTAATATGCATGTTTGTTCAGTATGAATGTGTCAGGATTCCATTCATGAATATTTGTAGCTCCTCCAATAAGCTGTTGAATATGTACATTGAGCTAACTGGTTCAGAATAAAGCTTCTGCCCCAAACCTTCCTTCTTTAAGGTGCTAGCCTTAGGCTGGGCACGGGAGTCCCAGCCTATAATCCCAGCACTTTGGAGATGATTGCCCGAGTCCAGGGGTTTGAGACCAGCCTGGGTAACTTGGTGAGACTTTATCTCTACAATAAATCAAAAAATTAGCCAGCCACAGTAATGCGTGCCTGTAGTTCCAGCTACCTGGAAAGCTGAGGTTGAAGGATCACCTGAGCCCAGTAGGTTGTGGTGGCCATGAGCGTGCCACTGCTCTCCAGCCATGATGTAGAAAAGGCCTTCTGTATTACATTAATGCAAATGCTAGGCCCTCCTTGGGCCTGCAGTGCAACAGTTGCAGTTTGAATCTATAAAACAGTGGTTTTCAGGGTTCGGTGCCCAAACCAGCTATATCGATATTACCTGCTAAGGCCCCACCCAGGCCTACGAATCAGAAACTCCAGGGGTAGGGCCCAGTAAGCTACTTTAAGGAGCCCTCCAAGGCTCCTTAAACGCTTGCCAAGGTTTGAGAACCACTTATGTAAACACAATTCTCCACGTTGGGGCAACTGGCTTGTGTTAGGACCTACAAGTGGCCAGGCGCAGTGGCACACGCCTGTAATCCCAACACTTTGGGAGGCCAAGGCGAGAAGACTGCCTGAGCCCAGGGGTTTGAGACCAGTCTGGGCAACTTGGTGAGATCTCATCTCTACAATAAATCAAAAATTTAGCCAAATGGATCATGATCATTTATCACATAGTACTATAAGAAAGGGTTTGGCAGTAGTGGGACACTGCCGGGGAGGGGGGGTAGCACATAACATCGATAAGGGTACCCACACTTTACCTGTATAACCATGCATATACCTAACCCCGAATTGTACCCCACATTTTTAAAAAATTAGCCTGCATGGTGGTGCACGCCTGTAGTTCCAGCTACTCGGAAGAATGAGGCGGAAAGATCATCTGAGCCCAGCAGGACGAGGCTGCAATGGCTGTGAGTGTGCCACTGCACTCCAGCCTGGGCGAGTGAGACTCTGACACACACACACACACACACAACACATAAAAGACCTACAAGTGAAGGGTCTCTTTGCCTGCAGTGATGCACAAACCCAGCAGTGCCTGTGTGTTATGTGTGTAATAACATGACCTAGAGCAATGGTGAGGATGTTCACGCAGCATGAGAACATCTCAGGACATCTACTCTTTGCACAACGAGGCAATCAGTTGAGTCTCAGCACTGAGAAACATCTCCATCAATGAATCAAGGAAAAGGTAGGCAACATACCTTTCCTATCCGAAGTGAGGAAGGCGATTGGGTTTGTTCTACCTGTGATGGGTTAGTCATTTGTGAAAAGAACACCAATGACCACGTGACAGACTATACTCCCACAGAATTATGCCTCATAAAAGTTGACCTTCACCCCATCAAAACTCTTGTAAGAATCAAGAGTATCAGAGAAACTGGTTGGGTTTTGCCACCTCAGCAGTTGCCAGAAGGTCAAAAGTAGAAAACACATTAGGCCAATAAACATGACACATTCAGAAAAAAACACAAATCAAGACAATAGTGAGATACTTTTACGCATGTCTGATTGGCAAATATTATAAAGTCTAACAACACCAAGAGTTGCCGGGTAAGATTATATATAGATAACTTCAGACAATAATATGGCATTGTCTTAAAGAGAGATACATTCAACACAAAATTTTCACCCCAGGATTTCCACTCTTAGGTGCATATCCAAGAGAAATTTGCCCAAATACAGTGGCATAATTTTTTTTTTTTTGAGTCAGAGTCTCACTCCGTCACACAGGCTGGAGGGCAATGGCATGCTCACAGCCACCACAGCCTCGACCTGCTGGGCTCAGACAATTCTTTTGCCTCAGCTTTCCAAGTAGCTGGAACTACAGGTGTGTGCCACCACACCTGGCTAATTTTTTTAATTTATTGTAGAGATGAGGCCTCGCCACATTGCCCAGGCTGGTTTCGAACTCCTGGACTCAGGCAATCCTCTTGCCTCTGCCTCACAAAGTGCTGGGAGTACAGGCTTGAGCCACTGCGCCCAACCAATACAGTGATTTTTAAATGTTCATAGTATTTTTAAAATGTGCTTGGTATTATTTCAGCCTGGGCAATATAGTGAAACCTCATCTTTACAAAAAATTTAAAAATTAGCCAGGCATGGTGGTACGAACCTGTAGTCCCAGCTTCTTGGGACGCTGAGGAAGGAGAATCACCTGAGCCCAGGAGATTGAGGCTGCAGTAAGCCATGATCATGCCACTGCACACCAGCCTGGGCAACAGAGTGAGACCCCCAACTCAAAAATAAACAAATGTTCATGGTATTTTTAATGTTCTTAATCCAATGGTAGCATCAGATGGACTCCAGCTACATACAACAGCATGGATGAATTTTTCTAAGGATAGGCAGGGTATGGTGGCTCACACCTGTAATTCCAGCACTTTGGGAGGCCAAAATGGGAGGATTGCTTGAGCCCAGGAGTTTGAGACCTGTCTCCACAAAAAGTAAAAAATGGCTGGACACAGTGTCGCAAGCCTGTAATCCCAGCACTTTGGGAGGCCGAGGCTAGCAGATTACCTGAGCCCGCGGTTCGAGAACAGCCTGGGCAACTTGGCGAGACCTCATCTCTACAATACAATTTAAAAAATTAGCTGAGTGTGGTAGCGCACACCTGTAGTTCCAGCTACTTGGAAGGCTGAGACGGAAGGATTGCCGGAGCCTAGCAGATTGATTACTTACATTTTCCCATCTGTTACTTTATAGCTTCTTCATTTCTTTGTTCCTAAAAAGTCTTATATCCACTTCAAGTTTAAATAATACTCTTCTGTAGTTTCTTTGGTATTTTAAAGTTTTGTTTTATTTTATACTCTTTGTTGATTAAATGTGTACAGACGGTTGAATTAAACAAATCTGTCAGTTGATGGCACAGTTAACAAATTTGATTGATGTAAAGTTCCTCTCTCATATTTCTTTTTTAAAAATCTAGACCTTTAGACTACCAGAACCTTTTAAAAACTGCTTTGCTGAGGTTCAATTTACATACCATAAAAATTACTCATTATAAAGTTACAGTGAAATGATATTTCTTTTTTTCCTTTTTAAATTATTTTTGGTAAACTTAGTGTTGTGCATCCATCAACACAACCCAGTTTTGTTTTGTTTTGTTTGGTTTTGAGTCGGAGTCTCAGTCTGTCGCTCAGACTAGAGTGCAGTGGCACGCTCCTGGCCACCACTGCCTCGACCTGCTGGGCTCCGGTGATCCTTCCGCCTCAGCTTTCCAGGTAGCTGGAACTACAGGCGTGAGCTACCACGCCCGGCTCATTTTTTGATTTCTTGTAGAGATGAGGTCTCGCCAAGTTGCCCAGGCTGGTCTTGAACTCGTGGGCTCAGGCAATCCTCTCACCTCAGCCTCCCAAAATGCTAGGATTATAGGCGTGAGCCAGTGCTCCTGGCCACAACCCTGTTTTAAAAAATAAACTTTTATCTCAGGGTGCAGTGGCTTACAAATTTAATCCCAATACTTTGGGAGGTGGAGTGAAAAGACTGCCAGGGCCTAGGGGTCCAAGACCAGACTGGCAACTTGGTAAGATCTCGTCTCTGCAATAAATAAAAAAGTTAGCCAGGTATGACAGTGCACACCTGCGGTTCCAGCTACTTGGAAGGCTGAGGTGAAAGGATCACTTGAATTCAGCAGGTTGAGGCTACAGTAGCCAAGAGCTACTCCAGCCTAGGGGACAGACTCCACTCCAAATGGAAAATTAAAAAAAAAAAGAGTCTAAAATGGAAAAAAAAAACCATAAGTAATAGCGGGTGTTAGCCGAATACATTTCTTTCTTTCTTTTCTTTTTTTTTTTGAGTCAGAGTCTCACTCTGTTGCCCAGGTTAGATAGACTGCAGTGGCATGACAAGACTCATCACAGCCTCAACCCCCTGAGCTCAGGCGATCCTCCTGCCTCAGCCTCCTGAGTAGCTGGGACTACAGGCACATGTCACACGCTCAGCTAAATTTTTTTTTTTTATTTGAAGCCTTACTCTGTCGCCCAGGCTGAAGTACAGTGGCCCGTTCACAGCCACCACAGCCTCGACTTACTGGACTCAGGTGATCCTTCCACCTCAGCCTTCCAAGTAGCTGGAACTACAGGGATGCACCACCATGTCCAGCTAATTTTTAAAAATTTATTGTAGAGATGAGGTCTCACCAAGCTGCCCAGGCTGATCTCAAACTCCTGAACTGAAGCAATTCTCCCTCCTCTTCGGCTTCCCAAAGTGCTGGGATTACAGGCATGAGCCGCCATGCCTACCCTATCAAATACATTTCTACAGTGGAATGCTATCAGCAAAGATGTGTGACAACACAATTCCTTTAAGTTATTATTTATTTATTTACTTTAAGATAGGGTCTCAGCTGGGTTCGGTGGCTCAGCCTGTAATCCCGCGCCTTGGGAGGCTCATGGGTTTGAGACCCGCCTGGGCAACTTGGCATGACCCCATCTCTACAATAAATCAAAAATGAGCCAGGCGTGGTAGCACGTGCCTGTAGTTCCAGCTACTGGGAAGGCTGAGGCGGAAGGATCGCCGGAGCCCAGCGGGTCGAGGCTGCGGTGGCCGGGAGCGGCTACTGTCCTCCAGTCTGGGCGACAGAGCGAGACTCCAACTCAAAAAAAAAAAAAAAAAGAGATAGGGTCTCACTGTGTCACCCAGGCTGGAGTGCAGTAGCATTATCATAGTCCACTGCAGCCTTGGACGTCTAGGCTGAAGCAATCCTCCCACCTCGGCCTCCAGAGTAGCTGGGACTATCGGCACATTACCACCATGCCCGGCTAGAACAGAATTTCACATGTTGATAGTTGTGTAAGCTGCTACAACCCCTATGAAAAGCAATCTCTCAATACCGATCAAAGTTAGAGATCCATACACCCTCTGACCAGTAGTACAATGGAGAATCTACTCTATAGATGTATATACATAGAGATTTTTATAAAAGGTAGACAGTTGTTGCTGTTGTTGTTTTTGAGTTGGAATCTCACTCTGTTGCCCAGAGTAGAGTGCCGTGGCCGCTCCCGGCCACCGCAGCCTCGACCTGCTGGGCTCCGGCGATCCTTCCGCCACCGCCTTCCGAGTAGCTGGAACTACAGACGCGTGCTACCACACCCGGCTGATTTTTGATTTACTGTGGAGATGAGGTCTCGCCAAGTTGCCCAGGCGGGTCTCGAGCCCGCGGGCTCCGGCAATCCACTCGCCTCAGCCTCTCAAGGTGCGGGATTACAGGCTGAGCCACCGAGTCCGGCTGGTTTTATTTTCACAACGTAAAAAGGATCATAATAAACTAAAAAGGGTATGTATGAGCATAGGAGAGGGAAGGGAACCATACCCAGCAGCAGGCGAATAGGAAGACAATCACGGCAAGGAGCGTTTGCTCTGAAAACCTTCTGATCAGGGGCTTTTCAGAAGGAATTCAAGCCTAGCACAGTGGCTCGCTGACACTTGAACTACACAGGTCTGAACCGCATGGGTCGACGAATGCGCGGACGGAAAACACAGTGCTGCTTGGATGACAGACGCAGACACACAGAAGACCAACTTTTCACATACACAGGCTCCACAGGGCAGACCACAGGACTTGAGTATGTACGAATCTGCGTCCCGAAGCCCTCCTCCAAGCATGCCGTGGGACGACTGCACTTCACTGCATTTTCAAAATTACCCATACTTACATTTGGATAAAACATTCAATTCACAAAAAGTAACAATCAGACCTGAGGTTTGAGGGGATAACAAAACAAAGAGCTGCAAACTCTACGAAAAGAACCTTGAAAAGTATTTAAAGTACAACAATGTCGGTCCACACCTATGTGAGTAACCACAAAGGACCAGGTTAATAACAGTATGGTGCGCAAACATGGCCTGTTTATTTTACAAAGAACATGATATCCAGCAAGAGGAAGGGGGCGGGGAACCTAAAAATCCCTAAGAAGGCAGAGAAAACACTGTGCTGGGAAAACCTGGGACAGAAAATTAGAAAACTGTAAGTTTTCTCACAGATAATACAATTGGGCTAAAACCTGTTTAAAACTCTGAAGGCTCAGTTTTTGGCCCACCTCTGCTCTGGGGGGTTATAATCCCAAAGGTGTGAAAAATCCAAGAAGAAAGGCAGTAAGATGTAAGGAGATAATCCACCTCTAGGCCCACCCCAATTGGGAGGGAGAAATAAACAGATATTGCGCAGCTAATTAATTGGTACTTTAGGAAGTTTTTCTTTTCCTCCCAACCAAGCATTATTAGCCACGTGCTCCCCACAAGCGACAGAACCCAACTTTTTTTTCCATGAGCCAATTTCACTTGATCTTAGCCAAAAGGCTGCGAAGCGATCCATGAGCCAATTTCTAGAATATAAAACCCAAATGCTAATCCTCACTTAGCACAAATAGCTAATTCTAGATTCTCTTCCATCATTTTAAATGGAGATTATTTGGATAATATTAATTTCTAACGGCCAAAAGTAAGAAAAAGCATCCCTAACCCACTCCACGATGGGCACCTTAGATGCCAGGTGACACAATTCCACGGTGCGAGCCGCATTTTCAGGGCAGAAACATTTCAAGCAGAAAGGCAGGCACAGAAGAGCAGAGAACAAGAGTAAGGGTTGCATCTGGTTGTTGCAGTCAGTCGAGGAAAGAATGAGAACGTGGTATTGAGTTCAGCGACATGAACTCAATAGGCAGGTGAGAGGAGAATGGAAGGAAAAGCAAAATACCAGTGGCTAAAACCACCTCCGAATAACCTATTTCAGATAGGCTTTCTTAGGCATCTCGGTCAGGGAAACTGGAGGGAAGGGCAAAAGAAAGGAGGAATTTGCATATTAAGTATCACGTAGAACATTAGTGTGGGCAAAATCCCCCATCTGCTATTCAGCAAATAATAAGCTTTCAGTTTCATACAATGAAAACATTTGTTACTGGAGAGAAAACAATGAAGTCCATGTGAAACAACCTATGAGATTCCAGAGATTCAAGGAGGAATTCTACTAAAATAACGCCTCCTAAAAATTAAGTATTCCTGAGGGGAATCTAAGTTAGCAAAAAACATAATCATTTTTTTTTTAAAGTTAAGTAGTCTTTTCAGCTTAATCATCATCACCTCCCTACGTTACTAGGGCCGTCTTCTGCCAAATTATCAAATGCAATGAGAACTGATTAAACCTTCATGACAGTAAAATCAGCTGAGAGGCCAAAGTTCACTGGGACTCTAATATTATGAGCACTGGTCTCCCTTGAGTCAGGTTTGTTGTGTTTTTTTAAGCCTCTCGAAACCTTAAGCAAATAAACCTAACAGCCAGGGAAAACTGACACACCCAGAAACTCTCAGCGAAACATTTACTTCATCGCTCATAAGAGACGGCCCTATTCCGTCTACAGGTGGCCTTGCCTGGAGGTAAACGTCGAGAGAGAACACTCGCTGACGCCTTCACACTTCATAGGAAGGAAAATGGAACCAGGTCTTCAAGCTGAAGGCAAAGCCCTAAGAACTAGCATTTCGGTGGCAAATACATGCCCCACCCTTCAGTTTTACATCTTAAGTGAAAAGAAAAAGAATCTATCTATGGTCCTAGACGTCCTTGAAAACAGACATACAGAACGCGAAAGGAGCCTCAAGAAGACACCAATGTCTTTGCCCTAGACCCGAACGGGAGGCATCCGTCCTTGGCCTGCCCCGCTCCATGCCGTCCCACTGGCCACCAGGACCTCCCTGGGAGCCAGGGGCCAGTATTCGCCACTGACCTTCCTGGCGAGAGATCAATCTGCGCAAAGCAACCCGTGACAGCAGTTTCTGAGGCAGCTCCCAACAGCCTCCTCCCAGAGGATTTCTGAGCCACAGGCCCTCCTCGCTCCAAATATTTTAAAAGACAGTTTAGAAACACTCGCTGGGGGTGTCTTTGGAGAGAGGGACTTTTCAGACTTTCGGGAAGACGAGGATATATAGGAAGCCTGGTCAGGTTAACAGCATATGAATGAAATTTTCTCAGCTCTTTCTCTGTCTCACTAAAGTATTTCATAGGTAAATGTTGGTGCGGATCAGTCGCTGTGGTTTGTCATGCTGTTATCTACATAGAAAGTTAAAAGGGCCGGCCACTTGGTAGTCCAAAAACAGCCCTGCCCGTCCATCCTAGACAGCACCCTGGGCAGCAGTGTTTCCTCCAGAATGGTAAGCAGAAAAATAAAAGGGGGGAGAGGGAAGGAGCTGTTTCTGTTTTGCAAAGGCCAAATTCTTTCTGCGTGATTTTTTAGGAGCCATTTCTTTTCAGATCCTAGAGCCATCCCTTCAAAACGGAAATCTGATATGTACCGTTTAGTAAAACAATTTCCACTTATTCCACCCTCTTACATTTCTGAGTAAAAACAACACAGCAACTTTTACAACATACGCAGACAATAATTCTAAGAGCAAAGTTTAATAAAGCACTAAAAATTTAGACAGAAACTTGGAGCTTTAATAAAAGATTGAAAGTTGTTTTTGTCTTTTTAACACTTACCCACTCCTCGACATTGGGAGGTTGCTCATCATAAATGCGTTCCTTGTCCCACAAAATATTGGACTTGTCATACCGATCCATCTTTCTACGCGTTCTCACAGCAAAGAAAATTATTAAAGCAAAAGCCACGATAACCATGAACCCCAGTACAATGGCAATGGCCTAAAAAGAGACGAAAGACATTGGCATAGTTAGACTTTAATGGCTTAATCACAATTCACCCTCTACAAATTATTAAAACCCTTATGTCCCGCAGGCCCTACAACTGATACAAAATTGAAGCAAATAGGTACATTTTAGACACATCATGAAATCTAATCCGGGTCCCTAACCCCCCAGCCACGGACGGGTCTTGGTCTGTGGAACTTGGCCTCACAGCAGGAGGTCGGATCAGCCTCGGCATTAGATGGTCAGAGGAGCAGGAACTTTATGGTGAACTGTGCATGGGGGGGAGATTGAGGTTGTGTGCTCCTTATGAGAGTCTAATGCTGCTAACCCAACTCCCCCAACCACACCCCCAACCCCCACATCCGTGGAAAAAAATCACCTTCCACGAAACCAGTACCTGATTCCAAAAAGACAGGACTGCTGACACTAACTGAGCTAAGGCCAGCAAAACACATGCATCCATCCACATTACTTGACTCAGTCCTCAGAAAATGCTTCAAGTTAGGTACTATCTTTCCCATTCTGGAGCTGTAGAAAACAAGTTCCAAGCCAGGTTCGGTGGCTCAGCCTGTAATCCTGCGCCCTTGGGAGGCTGAGGTGGGTGGGTTGCCTGAGCCCGCGGGTTCGAGACCCGCCTGGGCAGCGAGACCTCATCTCTACAATAAATCAAAAAATCAGCCGGGCGTGGTAGCAGCGCCTGTAATTCCGGCCACTTGGAAGGCTGAGGCGGAAGGATCGCCGGAGCCCAGCGGGTCGATGCTGCGGTGGCCGGGAGCGGCCACTGCACTCCAGTCTGGGTGACAGTAAGACTCCAACTCAAAAAAAAAAAAAGAAAAGAAAAGAAAACGAGTTCCAAAGCTTGTGCACCTAGGGAACATATTTTTATAAACAAAGGAGAATGGCCAGTAAATCAATCATCGGTTTACTTTGAAAGGGCTTGAGAATCACTATTCTCAGAATAGCTTTATTTATTTTTTATTTTTTGAGTTGGAGTCTCTGTCGCCCAGACTGGAGTGCAGCGGCCGCTCCCGGCCACCGCAGCCTCGACCTGCTGGGCTCCAGCGATCCTTCCGCCTCAGCCTTCCAAGTAGCCGGAACTACAGGCATGTGCTACCACGCCCAGCTGATTTTTTTATTTATTGTAGAGATGAGGTCTCGCCAAGTCGCCCAGGCGGGTCTTGAACCCGCGGGCTCAGGCAATCTACTCACCTCTGCCTCCCAAAGCGTGGGATTACAGACTGAGCCACCGAGCCCAGCCCAGAATCGCTTTAACATAGCCAATCAAGGGCCGGGCACAATGGCTCACACCTGCAATCCCAGTGCTTTGGAGACTGACATGGAAGCATCGATTGAGACCTGGAGTTTGAGACCAACCTGGGCAACATAGTGAGACAACGTCTCTATAAATTAAAAAAAAAAAGCCAGTCATGCTTGTTATCTTGTTCATAACACATGCTTGGCAAATCTTTTTAGCTGAATGCAAATTTCATCCACAGATATTTATCTTATAAATGATGAAGACATGAACTAACCAAACTATAAATAAATTAGAGCACACGGACTAATGATTCATTTGGTCTGGCAGGTTTCTCTGTTTTAAGAGTCTTGCATGCTTGCCCTGTGACAAGGGAACTTCCCACTGTGACAGTTCTCCTGGCGCCTGATAGGATATTAAGTAGAAGTTCAGGCAGGTACCAGGCCTTTGCCCTGGATGTCTGCTAATGGGTAACAGGAGGTTCTCATTCCAGCTGTCTGACAGTGACATCCTTTCTCAAAGAATAATGTTCCAAATACTCAGAGGACTAAGAGGGATGGAGAAACTGGTGAGAGAAGAGGACCAACCCTCAGTCCCTATTTACCCTGGCTCTGCCCAAATGGCGACAGCAAGCATTCTGAAAACCTATATCTGCAGGGAAAACCTGCAGTCTTTGGAACAGTGGTAGAGAGTCACGGGAGATTTAACCCCAAAGGACTGACTCACTCAGGTAAGAGAAGGGGAATTTGTGAGTCAATGAAAGAAAGGGGAAAAAAGGGAAAAAGGATTAGTAACTCAGGAACATTTCACCTCTCAAGGTAATTAGAATGAGTCATGGTTACTAAGGCAGATTTTTCAACCCCAGTCTGCACATTTGAATCACTTAATACTCTGAAAACTAAAAAATATTTTTATTTTTATTTTTTGAGTCAGAGTCTCACTCTGTCACCCATGCTGGAGGGCAATGGCACGCTCCCGGCCACCGCAGCCTCAACTGCTGGGCTCAGGCGATCGATCCTTCCTCCTCAGTCTTGCATGTAGCTGGAACTACAGGCACGTGCCACCATGCCTGGCTAATTTTTTTTATTTATTTATTGTAGAGATGAGGTCTCGCCAAGTTGCCCAGGCTGGTCTCAAACCTGCAGGCTCAGGCCATCTTCTCACCTTGGTCTCCCAAAGTGCTGGGGTTATAGGCAGGAGCCACCATACCCAGCACAAAATACTTTTAAAAGAAGTTTAAAAAGACCTGTATCAATTGAGAGACATCTTGTGTTCATGGATCAAAAGACTTTTAATTGTAAAGATGACAATACATTCCAAATTGACCTATAGATTCAACAAAACTCTTCAAAGTCCAGCTGGCCTTTTCTTCTGAAATTGACAAATTGACCCTAAAAATCATAAGGAAATGCAAGGAACCCAGAATCTAGCCAAAACAGTCACAAAGCTGAACTCCCACTTCACTATTTCAAAACTTACTACAAAGCTACAGATGATATTGGCACCTTTGGGAGGCTGAGTTGAGTGGATTGCCTGAGCCCACGGGTTCAAGACCCGCCTGGGCAACTTGGCGAGACCTCATCTCTACAATAAATCAAAAAAAAATTTGCTGGGCATGGTTGCACGCGCCTGTAGTTTTGGAATGATGAGGCGAAAAGATCGCCGGAGCACAGCAGGTCGAGGCTGCGGTGGCCAGGAGCGGCCACTGCACTCCATTCTGGGTGACAGAGTGAGACTCCAACTCAAAAAAAAAAAAAGTACTATGACAACCGCATATAAATATGCAAAAATCTTCATACCCCTTCCTTGCACCATGCCCAAAATTGACACAAATAGGATCATAGATCTAAGAGCAAAAATTATTAAATTCTGGCTGGGCGCAGTGACTCACGCCTGGAATTCCAGCACTTTGGGAAGCCAAGGTGAGAGGATTGCCTGAGCTCACGGGTTCAAGACCAGCTTGGGCAACTTGGCGAGACTTCATCTCTATAATAAATCAAAAATTAGGCTGGGCTCGGTAGCTCAGCCTGTAATCCCAGCACTTTGGGAGGTCGAAGCGAGTGGATTGCCTGAGCCTGTGGGTTCGAGATCCACCCAGGCAACCTGGTGAGACCTCGTCTCTACAATAAATCAAAAATTAGCCGGGAGTGGTAGTGCACACCTATATAGTTCCGGCTACTTGGAAGGCTGAGGCGGAAGGATCTCAGGAGCACAGCAGGACGAGGCTGCAGTGGCCGGGATCATGCCACTGCACTCGAGTCTGGGCAACAGAGTGAGACTCCAAATCAAAAAAAAAAGAGAAAAATTAGCCAGGCATGGTAGCGCGCACCTGTAGTTCCAGCTACTTGGAAAGCTGAGGCAGAAGGCTCACCCGAGCCCAGTAGGTCGAGGTTGCCGTGACCGGGAGCCTGAGCAGCAGAGTGAGACTTCAACTAAAAAAATTATAAAATTCTTAGAAGAAAACATGGGAGTAAATCTTTGTGACCTTGAATTAGACAAGGCATTATTGAATTGGATGTCAAAAGCACAAGCAATAAAAGAAAAATTAAACAGCCAGGCTCGGTGGCTCAGCCTGTCATCCCGCGCCTTTGGGAGGCTGAGGTGAGTGGATGGCCTGAGCCCATGGGTTCGAGACCCGCCTGGGCAGCGAGACCTCATCTCTACAATAAATCAAAAAAATCAGCTGGGCGTGGTAGCGCTTGCCTGTAATTCCGGCTACTCGGAAGGCTGAGGCGGAAGGATCGCCGGAGCCCAGCGGGTCGAGGCTGCGGTGGCCGGGAGCGGCCGCTGCACTCCAGTCTGGGCGACAGAGTGAGACTCCAACTCAAAAAAAAAAAGAAAAATTAAATAAATGAAACATCAAAACCAGAACCTTTTGTACAAAAGATACCATCAGGAAAACAAAAAGAGGCCAGGCTTAGAGGCTCCTGTCTGTAATCCCAGCACATTGGGAGGCCGAGGCAGAGGATTGCTTGAGCCCAAGAGTTCAAGACCAGCCTGGGCAACATAGCCAGACCTCATCTCTACAAAAATTTTTTAAAAATAACCAGGCATTGGGGCACATGCCTATAGTCCCAGTTACTCAGGAGGCTGAGGCAGAAGGATCACCTGAGCCTAGATCAAGGCTGTGGTGAGCAATGATTGTGCTACTGCACTCCAGACTGGGTGACAGAGATACCTTGATTCAAAAAAAAAAGCTGGACATGGTGGCTCATGCTTGTAATCCCAGCACTTTGGGAGGCCGAGGCAAGAGGACTGCCTGAGCCCAGGGGTTCAAGACCACCCGGGAACTTGGCAGGATCTCGTCTCTACAATAAATCAAAAAATTAGCCAGGCATGGTGGTACATGCCTGTAGTTCCAGCTACTTGGAAGGCTGAGGTGGAAGGATCACCTGAGCCCAGCGGACCGAGGCTGCGGTGACCATGAGCGTGCCACTGCACTCCACTCTGGGTGACAGAGTGAGATTCCTCCTCAAAAAATAAACAAACAGAAAAATACATTGATGCCAAAGCCCCGCTTCTAATTAAGTCAGAATCTGGGGGAGAGCTAACTCATTAAGATATATTCTCGAGGCCTGGTGTGGTGGCTCAGCCTGTAATCCCAGCACTTTGGGAGGCCAAGGAGAGAGGACTGCCTGAGCCCGGGGGTTCAAGACCAGCCTGGGCAACTTGGTGAGACCTCGTCTTTACCATAAATTTAAAAAAATCTTTTAAATGCACGTGTTGGCGTGCATCTGTAGTTCCAGCTACTTGGAAGGCTGAGATGGAAGGAGGGCCTGAGCCCACCAGGTCGAGGCTGCAGTGGCCGAGAGTGTACCACTGCATTCTAGCCTGGGCGACAAGAGTGAGACTCTAGCTCAAAATAAATAAATAAATAAAGATATATTCTCTGAGTATTTTATATGAATGAAATCACACTATATGTGGTCTTTTGTGGTTGGCTTCTTTCACTTAGTGTAGTGGTTTTGAGGTTTATCCATTTTTTCTTTTTTTTTATTTGAGTTGGAGTCTCACTGTCACCCAGACTGGAGTGCAGTGGCCGCTCCCGGCTACCACAGCCTCGACCCGCTGGGCTCCGGAGATCCTTCTGCTTCAGCCTTCCAAGTAGCCGGAACTACAGGCACACACTACCACGCCCAGCTAGTTTTTTATTTATTGCAGAGATGAGGTCTCGTCAAGTTGCCCAGGCGGGTCTCGAACCCGCGGCTCAGGCAATCCACTCACCTCGGCCTCCCAAAGTGCTGGGATTACAGGCTGAGCCACCGAGCCGGCCAAGGTTTATCCATTTTATAGCATGTACCATTTCTTCATTGTTTTTTATTACTGACTTAAATTCCAGTGTATGGATATATCACACTATATTTACCCATCCATTGGTGGACATTTGGGCTGTTTCCACATCAGCTATTAAGAATAATGCTATGAATGCATCACCATGCCTGGTTTTTTTTTTTTTTTGAGTTGAATTCTCACTCTGTCACCCAGGCTGGAGAGCAGTGGCATGCTCACGCCACTGCAGCCTCAACCTGCTGGGCTCAGGTGACCCTTCTACCCCTGCCTTCCAGGTCGCTGGAACCACAGGCATGCACCATCATGCCCGGCTAATTTTTTTTTTTACTTAATGTAGAGATGAGGTCTCGCCAAATTGCTCAGGCTGGTCTCAAACCTCTCGACTCAGGCAATCCTCTCGCCTCCACCTCCCAAAGTGCTGGGATTACAGGCATGAGCCACCACACCTAGCGGCATCAATTTTTTTTAAGTTCCCAGAGTGATTCTATTACATTTCCCAAGTTGAAAGCCTCTGTCCTAGGAAGAAGGGGATGAAACCAAAACACCACTCATACCTCCTGAGGATCCACCACACAGTAGTGGTATAAATACTGATCCACGTAGAGTCCCGTAGCAGCAGGTGTGTAGAACTGGTTGCAGAGGGCATAGATTTGCGAACCATACATGGATCCGGAAGCCTGGGCCGTCGGGTTGACTCCCATTACATAGACAATCGTGGCAATGAACACCATGACGCCCAGGATGGCACTCACGGTGATCACAGTCAAGTAATACCTCCTGGTCCTGGACACTTCAGACCTTATGACACTGGTAACGAAGATCGCCAGCGCGGCCAGGAAGCAAAAGGCAGCCATGGCCAGCAGGAAGCCCTTGGCCGCCCGCGGATCCGTGTAGCCCGTCCCGTAGCCATACCCGTAGCCATAACCGTAGCCGTAGCCGCTTCCGTAGCCCCCAAAGCCACTTCCTCCGTAAGGGTAGCCCAGACCCCCTCCCAGCAAGCCAGTGCCGTAGCCTCTGTCCCAGGCGAGCGTGGAGGCCACACAGGCAAAGATGGCGATGCACATCACGATGATGAGCATAGACAGAATCCGAATCACTCCTGGAGGGGAGGTCCATTTGTAGTAGTGAAGAATTTCGTCCTCTGGGTAAAAAGAGTACGCCGGCTGGGAGAGCATGGGTCGAACGTGCATCTCCCCACCATACATGTCGTTGCTTGGCGCATAATTATTCGGTTTGCTGAAAGGCACACAGGGACGATTTCGAGTTAGCACTTTTGGGTTGTAAGCAGAAAGAACACGTCAAGCACTTGGAATAATTTAAACCGTTGGGAAACGAACCGATTATTGCTGCCCCGCTGAACCGTAAAGGTAGCTATACACAGGAATCACCTGGAGGACTTGGTTAACACATAGACTATCAGCCTCCTGCCCCAGAGTTGCTGATTCTGCAGGTCTGGGGTAGGACTACTTTCCAAGTGATGCTGACCTGGAAAACACATACTGAGAATGACTACTCTAATATTTTATGGAGGTGAGAGGTTCTCAAAATTTTCTCCCCATGAGGATCACCAGGGGAATGTGTGAAATTCTCAGATGGAGCCCACCATAGAAGTTAAACCATCATCCGCCCCGGGGATGGGACTCAGACAGTTTTAGAATAATGGTGTCAACTTTTTTGCCAGTGCATTCAGATGTCACACCTACACTGGTCTATGGAGGGTCACAGGCAATTCCTGGCAGCCTCACTCTCCTACTTAAGGAAGCACATCCAAGCCGGGCTCGGTGGCTCAGCCTGTAATCCCGCGCCTTTGGGAGGCTGAGGTGAGTGGATCGCCTGAGCCCGTGGGTTCGAAACCCACCTGGGCAACTTGGCAAGACCTCATCTCTACAGTAAATCAAAACTCAGCCGGGCGTGGTAGCGCGCGCCTGTAGTTCCAGCTACTTGGAAGGCTGAGGCGGAAAGATCGCCAGAGCCCTGCAGGTCGAGGCTGCGGTGCCTGGGAGCGGCCGCTGCACTCCAGTCTGGGCGACAGAGTGAGACTCCGATTCAAAAAAAGAAAAAGAAAAAGAAAAAGGAAGCACATTCATTGATGAATTCGTGTGACAGCTATTTACTGGGCTTGCCGGGCTGACGTGTGCTGAGCACAGGACTAGACAGCAGGGATTCAATAATGAACAGGAGAGTATCACTTGAGTTTTGTCTCTGCCAAGGGACTGAGATATTAACTGAATCACTACGTTATCGAGAGTGCGTATAGTTATGGCAAGAGCTACAAAATAAACCAAATGTGTAATGAGACCTCGTCAGGGTAATGCTTAATTGGATCCTGAATCTCCTTTCTAAAAAGATACTTTGCAAGCCTGTAATCCCAGCACTTTGGGAGGCCAAGGTGAGACTGCCTGAGACGAGGGGTTCGAGACCAGCCTGGGCAACTTGGCGAGACCTTGTCTCTACACTAAATCTAAAAAAATAAGGCAGGCGTGGTCGCACGCGCCTGTAGCTCCAGCTACCTGGAAGGCTGAGGCAGAAGGATTGCCTGAATGCAGCAGGTCGAGGCTGCGGTAGCCGTGATCATGCCTCTGCACCCCAGTCTGGTAACAGAGTGAGACTCCAACTCAAAAAAAACACAAACTTTGCAAATCCCAGTAACTCAATCATAGATAGGCTGGTTGGGACAGGCACGCTGACATATGGCCACCCTAGACCTCAGAACTACGGGCCCTGGGGAGGCAAAATTCAATCCCTAAGTCGACCCTAGCCGCTTTTACTTCCACCCTCAATTCTAAAGACTACTTCCTCACTCCCAAGTAAAACATCTTTCTCCTGGCTTCTGCTGACCACGAGAATTCAAAGAAGTGATCTGAGCATATGAGAATGAAAAACCAAAAAGGAAATGGAGAAACTAACGAGAACACGGATAAGCTGGTCTCTGAAAATGCCATACGTGAAAATTCCACAGCCCATCCTACTCAGACTTTTGGGTTCTCCCTGTCTGGGGGTATTGTGATCAGTCTATCTTTGAATCGCTTTGAGTGAATGGATGCAGTGGCTCACGCCTGTAATCCTGGCACTTTGGGAGGCAGAGGTAAGTAGTGTCTCCGTGAGTTCTGTGAGCCCTCTAGCAAGCGAATGGAAACTGACGAGGGGTTTGTAAGAATCTGATTTATAGCAGGTAGGACAGAAGTACAGACTGGCATCTAAAATCCGGGCAGTCTCATGGGACTGCACCCTCAAGCTGTGATCTCACGCTAGCTCCAGGTAGATACTGTCAGAACTGAGCTGCAGGACGCCCAGCGGGTGCCTGCTGTAGAACTGATTACTTGGCTGCTGGTGGGGAGAAGTCCCCATACTGATGATCAGAAGTCCAGGAAGTATTCTGTATTGTGCTGTGAGAGAAGAGCAGGAGAAAGTTTGTTTTCTCCCATGCTACAGCCCGCAACAGTTATGAAAGCGTTAAAGCTCCAAACTGCTCACAGGGGAAATCCCTATCATGTTGAATTTAAAAATTCATTGATAAATCCCCAAATGACCCAAAAGTCCAAAACCCCTCAACTTTGCTTCTTTCGTATAATGGCAGGAATCTCTCTTAAAATTAACAATACAGAAAACATTATGCTAAATGCAAGAAGCCGTTTACAAAAGGCCACATATTACACGATTCATTTACATAAAACATACACAGACAAACCCATAGAGGCAGAAAGGAGACTTATGACTGCCTAGGCCTAGGGGAATTGAGAAGTAACTGCTAATGGGTAGGTTTCCTTGGAGGGTGATAAATGTTCTCAAAAGGAACTGTGATAGCTGTACCACCCTGTGAATACACTAAAACCCACTGAACTGTCCATTCTAAATGGGCAACTGTATGGTGTGTGAATTATAACTCAATAAAGCTGTCATTGCTGGGCTTGGTGGCTCAGGCTGTAATCCCACGCCTTGGGAGGCTGAGGTGAGTGAATTGCCTGAGCTCACGGGTTCGAGACCGCCTGGGCAACTTGGCGAGACCTCATCTCTACAATAAATCAAAATGAGCCGGACGTGGTAGTGCGCACCTGTAGCTGTGGTGGCCGGGTGCGGCCACTACACTCCAGTCTGGGTGACAGAGTGAGACTCCAACTCAAAAAAATAAAAATAAAATAAATAAAAATAAATAAAGCTTTTTTTTTTTTTAAACTGACAGTATGTTGCCATCTACAAAATAAAAAGAAATGAATATATACACAGATATAAACCTTGACAATCTCTTGAAGCAAACATTAGAAACACGTGTCCGCAGTTGCCTCTGCAGAGAAAAACTGCCATCCTGGAAGAGTAAGAGGGAAATTCACTTTTCACTACACACCCTTTGGTATAATTAAAACTTACAAGTACACACACTTTTATTTTTAGAAGCAAATAAGCACTTACTAGACGAAAGCTTCAACAACACTCATTTTTTACACGTGGTTGAGTGTTTCAAAAAGAGACCACCACTAAAGAATTGTTTACTTACAATTCGTCAGGTCTGTAAGGAGGTGGACTTTCAAAAGGCCTCGACGACATGGCTGATGTCAGCGGTCACCTGGTCCTCAGGACAAGCAATGCCTGGAAGCTCCCAAGACAAGCCAACCTAAGAACACAAGGAAGGGGATGGCATCACTACAGGACTGAGCTCAGAGTTTCCTTGCATCACAGAGAAAATGAATGCTACCAATCTCCAAGTAACCACTCACTCCAGTTATTTCTCCTATCCTTTTCACACACACACACAAAAGGAATTTTTACACAATTCCTTAAGCATTTTTGCACATCCCTGGCATACGAGCATTCTTTTTGTTTTTTTGTTTTTAAGAGACACAGTCTTGCTCTGTTGCTCAGGCTGGAATGCAGAGGTGCCTCCTAGGCTCAAGCAACCCTCCCATCTCAGCCTCCTGGATAGCTGGAACTACAGGCGCTGCCAACATACCCAACTAATTCTATTTTCTTTTTTGTAGAGATGGGGTCTTGCTATGTTGAGAGTCCTTGTTGTCCAGGCTAGTCTTGAACTCCTGAGCTCCTGCTTCAGCCTCCTAAAGTGCTGGGATCACAGGCATGAGCCAGCACACCCAGCACATACAAGTTTTTGTTTGTTTGTTTTTGTTTGTTTTTAGTTGGAGTCTTACTCTGTCACCCAGGCTGGAGTGCAGCGGCATGCTCATGGCCACCGCAGCCTCGACCTGCTGGACTCGGGCGATCCTTTCTTCTCAGTTTTTCAAATAGCTGGAACCACAGGCACACGCTACCACGCCTGGTTTATTTTTTGATTTATTATAGAGACGAGGTCTCACCAAGTTGCCCAAGCTGGTCTTGAACCCCTGAGATTAGGTAATCCTTTCGCCCCAGTCTCCCAAAGTGCTAGGATTACAGGCTTGAGCCACCACATCTGGCCACAAGTATTCTTTAAACTTGAAATTCTAAGTTACAGTAATGATAACTTCACAAATTGTCATTTTATAGCATAAGAGAAAATATTTTTAAAGTAGTCACTTCAAAGAACAAAGATATTTAAAGAAAAAGAAAATTTCTAAAAATATATTTCATATTACTTTTGAAAGTTCATATAAAATGAGTATAAAAGTACATATATTGCAGTGTCTAGCACAAACTGCCCCCTCGATGTTAACTAACGTCAACTAATTGGTTAAAAAGTACACCCTTATCATTAAAAATGATTATGAAAGGTATCTATGATTGGCAGAATCGTGAACATTTTTCCATATCCTTTTTCCAAGTCTTCAAAATTGAGCATACTTTTTATAAAAGGGGGAAACCAGGCTGGGCCCGGTGGCTCATGCCTATAATCCCAGCACTTTGGGAGACCTAGGTGAGAGGATTGTCTGAACTCACAGGTTCAAGATCAGCCTGGGCAACTTGACGAGACCTCATTTCTACAATCAATCAAAAAATTAGGTGGGTATGGTGGTGCATACCTGTAGTTCCAGCTACTTGGAAGGCTGAGGTGGCAGGATCACCTGAGTCCAGCAGGTCAAGGCTGCGGTGGCTGTGAGCGTGCCACTGCACTCCAGCCTGGGTGACAGAGTGAGACTCTGACTCAAAAACAAAAAAGAAAAAGAAAAAAAAGGTGGGGGAACACTGAGCACACGTATTTTTTTTGTTAATATAAAGATGTGGGGTACAATTCAGGGTTACGTACACAAACATTGGTCATGCAGGTGCCCTTGTTGACGAGGTGTGCCCCTTCCTCCCCTAGCAGGTTCCCTCAACTGCCAATCCCACGCCCTCCCCTGACAGTTTCCCACTACTACCAATCGCTTTCTTATAGTATTATAATTGTTCAAGGTTGCTTATGAGAACATATGGTACTCTGTTCTTTGTTTCTGTGATAGGTCACTGAGTGTGATAGACTCTAAGATCATCCAAGTTGCTGCGAAGTCCTTATGTCTGTCCTTCTTTATGGTTGCATAATATTCCATTGTGTATATGTTCCACCCATTTTTTTTTTTTTTTTTTAGTTGGAGTCTCACTCTGTCACCCAGACCGGAGTGCAGTGGCCCCTCCCGGCCACCGCAGCCTCGCCTGCTGGGCTCCAGCGATCCTTCCGCCTCAGCCTTCCAAGTAGCTGGAATTACAGGCGTGCGCTACCACGCCCGGCTGATTTTTTTGATTTATTGTAGAGATGAGGTCTCGCTGCCCAGGTGGGTCTCGAACCCACGGGCTCAGGCAATCCACTCACCTCAGCCTCCCAAAGGCGCGGGATGACACTCCAACCTGAAAAACAGAGCCCGCAACTCAAAGGAAAAAAAGGAAAGAGAGAACCGGTTCATGATTCTCAGCAAGG
This sequence comes from Cephalopachus bancanus, assembly GCA_027257055.1. Classification (NCBI taxonomy): domain Eukaryota; kingdom Metazoa; phylum Chordata; class Mammalia; order Primates; family Tarsiidae; genus Cephalopachus; species Cephalopachus bancanus. The sequence continues at coordinate 31,490 of JAPVLO010000112.1, read as the reverse complement.
AAGGTATAATTAAGTTTGACTTCAAACCAGATTTGAAGGACAAAGTGAACAAAACGCAAAATGGAGCAGCTGGAGATAGCCAGCAGCAAACCCAGGTGGGGGGTGACCAAGAGGAACCAGCTCAGGAGCTGGGAGGGGCAGACTTAACATTCATCTCACTCCTACCCAAGGTCAGGTGATTTACATAAAATCTTCACTTCATCCTCAAAAAATCTGGTTGACGAGCCACTCTGCAGAGGGTCAGAAAGAAATGTGAAGTACATGCTCAGGTGAGTCACGGAGACGTAACTCGAACCCAGAAGATCGCTTGTGCTTTCTACTGCCATAGCTTTAAAAAATGAGTTCCACTTAGGACACACTAGCTGTTGTGTGATGTGGACATCTGGTGTTAACATCCAGGAGGAAGTGAAGCTGGAAGGCACCTGCCTAGTGTCACAGGTGAATCCATGGGCACTCAAAGCTCTCCAGGAAAAAAAATCTTAGTGGCCGGATTTGGTGGCTCATTCCTGTAATCCCAGCACTTTGGGAGGCACAAGCAAGAGGACTGTCTGAGCCCCAGGGGTTCGAGCCCAGCCCAGGCAACTTGGCGACACCTCATCTCTACAATAAATCAATAAATTAGCCAGGTGCGGTGGTGCACACCTGTGGTTCCAGCTACTTGGAAGGCTGAGACAGCAGGATCGCCTGAGCCCAGCAGGTTGAGGCTGTGGTGGCTGTGAGTGTGCCACTGTACTCCAGCCTGGGCAACAGAATGAGACTCTGACTTGGGGAAAAACAATAGCGAAATGTGGTAAACACACAATCCTCAAATGTAAAAGTTTGAGGTTCATTCTAGAAAAATCCAGTGCTAGAAACACTAGCAAGGTACTTTGTTACAACAGCTACAAAACCTCATGTCTCTCCTTTTAGCTATGTGAAACCTGCAACAAATTCCTTCCAAGTTACACCAGTGATTTTAGTAAAGAAGTGGACTCTGAGATCCACTGGACTAGAACGTAAATTCCACGTGAGCAGGAGTTTTTTCCTGTGTTGTTCCCTGATTAAAACAACATCTAACACATGGTAGATGCGCATCTGTTGAATGTTTACAGGCATCAGATTAGACCACAGATATTTTGCCTGCAAAATCTTTTGTCCTTTCAAAGTATCAGATTAACTTTACAAGACATTATCCCCGAATGACACAAGGAACATCGATGATGTAGGTTAAAGCACGGGTCCCCAACAGAGTCGCACAACAGGAGGCGCGGCAGGCGTGCAAGTGAAGCTTCATCTGTATTTAGGGCTGTCCCATCGCTGGCATTACTGTCTGAGCTATCCACCTCCCGTCAGACCAGCAGCAGCATTGGATTCTCATAGGAATGCGAACCCTGTTGTAAACTGTGCGAGCGAGGAATCCAGGTTTTGCACTCCTTATGGGACTCTCATGCCTGATGATCTGAGGTGGAACAGAGGTGGTAATGCCAGCACTGGAGAGTGACTGCAAATACAGATTAACATTAACGGTGAGGTTTGACTGCATATTCCCCCACCAGTGGAAAAACTGTCTTCCATGAAACCAGTCCCTGATGCCAAAAAGGTTAGAGACTGCAGTGTCAAAGTGTCTAATGTTTTCCTGTTTTCTTTTTTTTGAGTCAGATTCTCACTCTGTCACCCAGGCTGGAGGGCAGTGGCACGCTCACAGCCACCGCAGCCTCGACCTGCTGGGCTCAAGTGATCCTTGTGCCTCAGCCTTCCAAGTAGCTGGAACTACTGGCACGCGCCACCACGCCCAGCTAATTTTTTTGCCTTATTGTAGAGACGAGGTCTTGCCAAGCTGCCCAGGCTGGTCTCAAACCTGTGGCTCAGGCAATCCTCTCATCTCGGCCTCCCAAAGTGCTGGGATTATAGGCATGAGCCACTGCACCCAGCCTAATGTTTTCCTTATCGAATAAGGTCTGTGCAATTGTACATTACTATGTTAGGAAGAATAAATAAATTCAAATTCTTTAAACTTTATTCTTTTAAACGAATGGAAGCCGAGCTCGGTGGCTCAGCCTGTAATCCTGCGCCTTGGGAGGCTGAGGTGAGTGGATTGCCTGAGCCTGCGGGTTCGAGACCCGCTTGAGCAACTTGGCAAGACCTCATCTCTACAATAAATCAAAATGAGCCGGGTGTGGTAGCGCGCGCCTGTAGTTCCAGCTACTTGGAAGGCTGAGGCGGAAGATCGGCAGAGCCCAGCAGGTCGAGGCTGCGGTGGCCGGGAGCGGCCACTGCCCTCCAGTCTGGGTGACAGAGTGAGACTCCAACTCAAAAAAAAAAAAAAAAAAAGGAAACTTTGATTCTGTGGGGCAATTCCCCACCCCTTCTGGAAAATTCATGAAAAAGCTGTAGCTACAACCAGCCAACAGTCCAGGAGGGCTACTCTGCTTATAGTCATTTTTTCTTGTTTTTGTTAATAAATGTCTCCTACTTAGGGTTGGTGCTTGAGTTCTTTCCTGCCCGAAGCCAATAACTCGCTTGGCCCCTCAGGCCAAACCTCGGTTCTGGGGTTTGCCTGCATCAGTGCTATGAAAGGGGGACCTCATAGTAAAAGTCCACATTGTTTTCCCAATTGACATTCAGGAAAAGAACATTAAGAAAAACACTGCTAAATGTGGGGGCCCTAAATCTAAAGCTGAATGTCAAATAGTGACAATGACCTCAGAGGAATCCCTTCTTTACCTATGACTCACCCATTCAAGACTTTCCCCAAACTCCAGGCTCAATGGCAGTTCCTAAAAACTGTAATCTGGCCTGAAGCTGTCAAAAATTCAAACAAAACACCTTTTCAAACAGCTATTTCCTGGATTCAGAGTTGTCATGTCTACCCAGCAGGAGATTTTAAATTGTGAAGCACATAACTTTGGAAAGCTCACTAAGGACAAGTCATGCCACACCAACTACATTTCCTTTTCTGAGACGGTTACCAGACTGGTGGAAGAAGGGAATGCAGACAGAAAGAATCCTGGGAATCTTGAGTACAACCTTCGGTGGGTGGGCAGATTCCCACGGGGTTAAATAGTGTTATCTAATTAGCACGAAAGAATGAACGATTTATGTCTACCTGCTGGGAGGTCAAAGGTAGAGGAGACAAGCTTATCTAGACCTGCAGCTGACCAAACACTGGAAAGGATACCAGCCCACTGGCTACAAGGCCATCAACACCAAGCAAGGTGTTTGGTAAGGTCAAAATGATGAGTTAAAACCAACCCAGTGGTTTTAACAGCCCCAATTAACTAGCTCACAACCTGAGACAAGTTCCTCATCTTTTCCCAGATTCAGTGTTCTCCTCTGTCACAGGGGGAAGGGTAATCCTGATCTCTGGGCTAGGATAAGATAATGTCAAAGAAAACCGAGCAGCGGTGCGGTGGCTCAAGCCTGTGATCCCAGCACTTTGGGAGCTGGAGGCGAGAGGACTGCCTGAGCCAGGGGTTCAGGACCAGCCTGAGCAATATGGTGAGAGCTCTTCTCTATAATAAATCAAAAAATTAGCTGGGTGTGGTGGCACACACCTGTGGTTCCAGCTACATGGAAGGCTGAGGTGGAAGAATCGCCGGAGCCCAGCACGTTGAGACTGTGGTGGCCATGAGCATGCCAGTGCACTCCAGCCTGGCGACAGAGTGAGACTCCAACTCAGAGAAAAAAAAGAAAAAGAAAACGAACAAACCCATTCACAATAAGGTGGTTATCTTGCAAGAGGAAAACTTCTCCACCTAGTTCTTAGGCACTTAGGTATGTTCGATCCAATTTCAAATACAATTGACACCGTATCTGAAAGTTCCAAAACCAAGGATTCAACCATGAATATAAAATATATGGGGTAAAAAAATTAAAAATAGGTTCGGTGGGTGGCTCAGCCTGTAATCCCCCCACTTTGGGAGGCCAAGGCGAGAGGATTGCCTGAGCCCACGGGTTCGAGACCCACCCGGGCAACTTGGCAAGACCACATCCCCACAATAAATCAAAAAAATTAACCAGACGTGGTAGTGCACACCTGTGGTGCCAGTTACTTAGAAAGCTGAGGCGGAAGGATGGCTGGAGCCCTGCAGGTCGAGGCTGCGGTGGCTGGGAGCGGCCACTGTACTCCAGTCTGGGCGACCGAGTGAGACTCCAACTTAAAAAAAAAAAAAGACAAAGATGGCCGGGCATAGTGGCTCACGCCTATAATCCCAGCACTTTGGGAGGCCGAGGTGAGAGAATTGCCTGAGCTCATGGGTTTGAGACCAGCCGGCAACTTAATGAGACCTCATCTCTACAATAAGTCTAAAAATTAGCCAGGCATGGTGGCGCATGCCTGTAGTTCCAGCTACTTGGAAAGCTGAGGTGGAAGGATGGCCTGAGCCCAGCAGGTCGAGGCTGTGGTAGCCGTGAGTGTGCTACTGCCCTCCATCATGGGCAAAAGAGTGAGACTCTGACTCAAAAAAAAAGGGAAGAAAAAAGAGAAAGAACTGGCACGGTGGCTCAAGCCTGTAATCTCAGCACTTTAGGAGGCAGAGGTGACAGGATTGCCTGAGTCCAAGCATTCGAGACCAGCCTGGGCAACATGGCAAGACCTTGTCTGTACAATGAATCAAAAAATTAGCTAGGCGTGGTAGTGCACACCTGTAGCTACTTGGAAGGCTGAGGCGGAAGGATTGCCTGGTCCCAGCAGACAGAGGCTGCAGTAGCCATGAGCGAGTCACTGTACTCCACACCCCAGCCTGGGCAAGCAGAGTGAGACTCGGACTCAAAAAAAAAAAAAAAAAAAGACGCAAAACCTAAAATCTGTATAACACATTCTACCCTAGGTGCCTTTCCAGGAGGGTGACTAAGATTAAGGATCTAGAAAAATCATGTCTTAAGACAAATGATTGGAAAAACAGGAAATGTTTGGCCTGGGGAACTGAACACTAGAAGGACCACTTTGGCAGCCTCGAAATGTGTCAAGAGCTGTCTTTGATGTAAAATTTAAAAAAAAAACAAAAAAAAAAACCCCAAGCCCCAGGGTCAGATTTCATCTCAAAGTTAGGAAGTCTCTCTCTGACACCACACCCCCACCAAAATTAACAAATAACAATCTGAGCTCATACAATTTATGCACGGCTTCAGTTATTCGATATTTTTTGGAGACTGGGCCGAAGGACTTCTAAGATCTCTTTCAAGGCAGAGTCTGTGACTGTGCTTTAAGGCCGACAGCCAATGAAGAAAGAGGACCAAGCCCCAACACAGCAAATTAACAGTATCTGGTCAATAAGTAGGTGGCATTTTTAAAATTTCGTTTTGTTTTAGAGACAAGGTCTCACCCTGTCCCCCAAGCCAGAGTGCAGGAATAGGACCATCCATAGCTCACTGTAGCCTCAACCTCCTGGGCTCAGGGGATCCTCCCACCTCAGCTTCTAAGTAGCTGGGACTACAAGCACACCGCCATACCCAGCCCAGCAAGTGGGTACTGAGTGAGGGAAAAAAGTAAAAAGAAGAGTGAAGAAGCCACTGGCTGTGGCCTAAGAGATCTACTGATGACCTTCACAAGCCTGTGTCAAGAGAGTGACTTCAGACAGCTACGTCACAGTCAGGGGCAAAGGGGAAGGATCAGATCCTTGCGGAATGTTAAACTGAAAACCAGCATCTCAAGCTAATGTTAAGATATAAAACATGGGCTGGGCGCGGTGGCCCAAGCCTATAATCCTAGCACTTTGGGAGGCCCAGGTGAGAAGACTGCCTGAGCCAAGGGTTCGAGACCAGCCTGGGCAACTTGGCGAGACCTCGTCTCTACAATAAATCAAAAAATTAGCCAGGCGTGGTAGCGCACGCCTGTAGTTCCAGCTACTTGGAAGCTGAGGCGGAAGGATCGCCGGAGCCCAGCAGGTGGAGGCTGCGGTGGCCGGGAGTGGCCACTGCACTCCAGCCTGGGCAACAGGGTGAGATACCAGCTCCAAAAAAAAAAAAAAAAGATATAAAAAATGTTCTCCCTTTGAAAATGTTTACAGACTAAAAGCTGTCTTAATAGAAAATAAGCTACGATTTTTAAAAAAAAGGTACTGAAAACACTTTGTCCTCAAATTATTCTTGGAAGTGAGCAGTGGCTCACGCCTGCAATCCCAGCACTTTGGGAGGCTAAGACAGGAGAATCTCTTGCACTCAGGAGTTCGAAAGCAGCATAAGCAATACAGTGAGCGAGATCTCGTCTCTACAAAAAAATATCAAAAATTTTAATAATCCCAGCACTTTGGGAGGTGGAGGGGAGAGGATTGCCTGAGTCCAGGGATTCAAGATCTGTCTGGGTCACTTGGAGAGACCTTGTCTCTACAATAAATCAAAAACTTAGACAGACATGGTGGTGTGCAACTGCGGTTCCAGCTACTTGGAAGGCTATGGTGGAAAAAATTGTCTGAATCCAGCAGGCAGAGGCTATGGTAGCTGTGTGCCACTGCACTCCAGTCTGGGCAACAGACTGAGACTCCTACTCAAAAAAAAAGTTTAAGTTGTGCCTAACATTAAATGATTCTAGCCTAGCTTGGTGTTACACGCTATAATCCCAGCTACTGGGAAGGCTGAGGCAGAAGAATTGATTGAGTTCAGGAGTTCTAGTCCAGCCTGGGTAACATACTGAGAACCCTCCACTCAACTCCAAAAAATAAAAATAAAAGACCTTATTTCACTTTTTTCTTTCCTTTCTTTTTTTTATTAGCAATAGTATCTCGAGCCGGGCTCGGTGGTTCAGCCTGTAATCCCGTGCCTTTGGGAGGCTGAGGTGAGTGGATTGCCTGAGCCCACGGGTTCGAGACCCGCCTGGCCAATGTGGAGAGACTCATCTCTACAATAAATCAAAAAAATTAGCCTGGCGTGGTAGCGCACGCCTGTAGTTCCGCCTGTAGTTCTTCACTTGGAAGCTGAGGCCGAAGGATCCCTGGAGCCCAGCAGGTGGGGGCTGTGGTGGCCGGAAGGGGCCACTGCCCTCCAGTCTGGGCGACAGAGTGAGACTCCAACTCAAAAAAAAAAAAAAAAAGGCAGAATCCCAGGCCCCACCCCATCTATGAATCAGAATCTGGACTTTAACAAGATCCCTTGGTGATTCACACCACAGACAAGATTGGAAGCTGGGTCACAAAAGAGCAGTAAGCCTAGAGGCTAAGACAAAAGACACACCAAAAACCCTCGTGGTCTTTTTACTATTTCCACAAAGAGTAATTTGGATGAAAAAGGCCCGCTAAATACTCTGATTAAGCAAGCCTTCAAACGCAGCAGAGGAAAACTTTCCTCCGGGCGGTTGCTAGGACAGTGAAAGACTTCACAACCATTCACTTACGTGGTTAAAAGTAATCTCTCATTTTGAAAAGGCCGGGACTCTTTCGAAGAAAACAGGGGGATTTTGCCTTCACATCAGGCAAGACATGGGAACTCTTATACCAGGCGACAGGGACTGGTCAAAGGTAGCCAAGTCCAGAGAAATCTCCCAAGCCTGGTTCTGGTGCAGGAATTTCAAGGACGGTGGCTTCTGACATGGCTTCCGGGACACCTTCCACGATGCCGAAGCGGTGTGCAAACCAGCCCACCTGCAACACGTGTCCCCCACCAGCGTGTGCTGCCGCTTAAAACGAAGTCCTCGTTAGTTCTGCCTTTTGGAGGGGATGATGAAGTGACACAGAAGACAAAATGCTTTCAGCACAGCGCCTCCCATGCAGGAGTTCCCGCCCACTATTCCCCCAAATAGCCTGGAAGCTGCCAAGGGTGGAGAGCCAGTCCTGCCCACCTCCTTCTCCTCCTCTCCATCACCCAACAAAGGAGGCACCTGACAACTAAACACACAGCTACCCCCCAGCACTGTCGCTCTGCCGGAGGAAAGAGCCGTCCGGCGGCGGCCCCACCACGTAACGCGCTCACTCCAAAGCCCCACGGTGCAAATTCTGAGTCGGAGCCTCACTCGGTCGCCCAGACGGGAGTGCAGCGGCCGCCCCCGGCCACCGCAGCCTGACCCGCTGGGCTCCGGCGATCCTTCCGCCTCCGCCTTCCAAGGAGCTGGAACTACAGGCGCGCGCCATCACGCCCGATTCAGTTTTTGATTTATAGCAGCGATGAGGTCCCGCCAAGTTGCCCAGGCGGGTCTCGAACCCTCGGGCTCAGGCAATTCACTCGCCTCGGCCTCCCCAAGTGCTGGGAGCACAGGCCGAGCCGCCGAGCCCGACCAAAGCAACTCTTCTTACGCTTGACAATGCCTCGCTCGAGAAGCTGCCCTCCACCCGCCACGAGCTAGTTTTCGACCACGCCGAGAGGCGCCCGCCAGAAGCACGCGGGTGGGACGCGCTTCCCCTCTCCAGGGATGCCATCGGGACACCTGCGTGCGCCAGGGCCCCCGCGGCCTCCCTGGAAAGCCGCCTCCCCCCCTCCGCGCCCGGGGAGTCCCGCGGGGGGGCAGCCCGCCCGGCGCGCCCAGGCCCGCCGGGGATGCCCGGCTGCCCCGCGGGGACGCGAGGAGCCCGAGCGGCCCCAGCCCCGAGGGGCAGAGGCCATTTGGGCCCCTCCACCCCCCGCGCCCCGCACGCTTCCTCCGAGCCGGCGCCAGGTCGCGGGAGCCTGCCCGGAGGTCTCGAGCCGGCGCGGCGGGGCGGGGCCGCCCGGGGCCGGGCCGCGCACCTGGCCGCGGCCGTCCTGGTCACGGGTGGCCATCCGAGGGTGAGCGGCTTCCCTCGAAGGCCGGCCTCCCTCGAAGGCAGCGCCCCGCCCGCGCCCGCCCCCGGCTCGACGGACGCGGGCTCCCACGGCGCGCCCGAAGCGAGGTCCGGGCAGCCAGGGCGGCCCCCGCCGCGACTCCGGGAACCTCTCGCGGGCGAAAGCCGGCCCCTCCCGCCCCCCGGGATGCCCAAGGGGTGGGGCGGGGGCGGGCAGGACGACGCGCCCCGCCGCCCCCGGGGTCTCGGCCGCTCGGGCCGCCAGCCGCCTGCCCGGCTCCAGCCGTCGAGTGGAAGACCCCCGCGGAGCCCCTCTTCGAGGACCCCACCCGCAGCCCCGGAACTGGAGGCAGCACTCCTGCCGTGCGAGCAGCTCGCGCCGCGCGGGCACGGGGGGCTTTCGGCGACCCGGCGCAAGAAAGTCGGATCCGCGGCCGCGAGTCTCCCGGGCCACCCGGTCCCGCGCTCCCCGCGGACCCGAGGGCGCCGGCCCCCGGGCGAAGCCGCCCCCGAAGCCGGCGCCCCGCGCGCTCCCCCCGCGTCTCCCCCCAGTCGCAGGCGCCGCCGCCCCCCCCCGCGGCGACCCTCGGGGTCCCGTGCGCCCTGGCGCCGCGCCCGCCCTCCCCGGCTCGCCGCGGCCGGGCCGGCCCCATCGGGGCCCGCGGGCGTCCGGGGCGCGCTCACCTGCGGGCGCACCTGCCGCCGCTCGCCCCGCCGCACGCCGCCCGCGACCGGGCTGGGGACTCGCCTCCCCCGCCCCTCTCCGCCCCTCGCCCCCCGCCCCTCCCCCCCCCGCCCCCCGCCCCTCCCCTCCCGCCCCGCGCCCTGCCCCCGGGCATGCGCACCGACGCCGGGCCGGGTGGGGGTGCGGAGGTTGCGGCCCGCCGGCGAGGCCCGCCCGCGGCTCCCGGGCCGGCTCCCCGCGATCCCGCCGCCCCGCCCGGGGACCGGGGGCAGAGGGGGCGCCGGCCCGAAGGCGTGGCGTGGCGTGGCCGGCCGGCCGCCCCCCTCGGTGTCCCGGGCGCCCGCACCTCGCGGGGGGCGGGGAGCGAGCCCGGAGGAGGAGGCGGGAGGACTCGGCCCGGCCCCGCGCGCCCTGCCCGCGCGGAGTTAAAGGTGCAGCGTCGCGCTCCGGCCCGGGGGCGGGGGGCGGGGGGCGGGGGGCGGGCCCGGACCTTGCGGGGCGCTCTGCCTCGGGGCGCCGCGAAGCGTTTGCCCGGCGAGCAGCGCGAAGTCCGGAGGGGGCTGTTTTCCTCCCGGAAGAGGGTCTGCGGGGCCCGGCCCCGTGGCGAGGAAGTCGTGTCCGCCCAGGACGCTTTCTTGCCCCCAGATGCGATGGCGCTGTCGTGGCAAACGCGCACCCCGAGGGGTGGCTCCGACCAAGGCCTCCTGGGAAAGTCTCCCCTTTTTCTGGCCTCGAGTTGTCACGTTTCTGTTGTTGACTGACTTGGTTCCTAACTCGCGATGCGAATCGCTTACAGTAACGTTTCAATGTGTTAAAAATAATATCGAGCCGGGCTCGGTGGCTCAGCCCGGAATCCCGCGCCTTTGGGAGGCTGAGGTGAGTGGATGGCCTGAGCCCGCGGGTTCGAGACCCGCCTGGGCAGCGAGACCTCACCTCTACCATAAATCAAAAAATCAGCCGGGCGTGGTAGCGCATGCCTGTAATTCCGGCTACTTGGAAGGCTGAGGTGGAAGGATCGCCGGAGCCCGGCAGGTCGAGGCTGCGGTGGCCGGGAGCGGCCGCTGCCCTCCAGTCTGGGCGGCAGAGTGAGACTCCGACTCAAAAAAAAAATAATAATTAAAAAAAAAATAATAATAATATCGAAGCCAACAAAGACTCAATGCCTTTCTCACTTTATTCAGCCACTTTGTTTATAAATTCGCATCCCAGGCAAACATGTCTTATTTGGATGACTCGTTTTACAAAAACGTTTTCCAAAATGTTTACACACCCAAGATTTTAAGCCTTTGCAAAGCATATTTGGATGGATTTCTTAAAAATTTTTAGGGTTCTGGTACTTCTTTTAGCTAATTCTCAAATTATTTACTATTTGGCAGCATAGTCAAAGGCAGAGAATATTTGGTTGGAATCTGGAGAGCGTGTTCTCATTTCATTCTCCAAACTGATTAACTACATGCTCTAAAAATACACCAACTAAACATCAGTAAACTAGCAAGAAAAATATGGTGCATCACAGATGAAGCACGGCTAGTCATACATTAGCACTAAAGTCATGCGCAAATATGGGAGCTATGTCTCAATCGCCGGGTGCAGAAAAAGACCATTCTTCAGAGAGGTTAAGAGGAAGGCGGGCTGCTGGTCTCCGTCAATTCGCCGTCAAGCAAGATAAGGCGCAAAAGACGGTTTACCACCGCCCCAAGTGTCTCTGTGATATGACTGAGAGTCTGCTCTTGGGGGAGATGAAAGCTATTTTTATTCTCTTTGGCGTGAAGAAAAATCTTAGTTCTGGTTGCTGTGTTCCATTTATTGATCTGACTGCTGGTGGACAGCAGTGTTCACTGGGGAAAATTCATAGTCTGCACGTAACGGTGTGTACACTTGTATGTATGCTTGTTGTATTTCGATATTTTTTTTAACTTGTACTCCCGGGTGTGACCATCTTAGTTTAGAATGTAACTATCTGCAATGAAGGCCAACAGGCAGGTTTCTTAAATCCTGCTTCCGTTTCTGTTCCAATCTGGAATGTCAGCATTTCTAATATATTTCTGTCCAGTCCCACCCACTTCTCTGCCTTTAATGAAGTGGTTAGGGTGACTCTCCCACATGTTAGATCTTAAGGTACAATTCGTACTTAAGGAAGTAAAAGCATTATATAAGTAGGAGGTATTTTAAATGATGACAGCTTTAATAGGTAATTAATTTAATTGGTATTTTTTGAGGAAGTCATTGCTACATTGCTTTAATATGACGATGTAGTTTTTGAATGATGCGGTTTAAATCGATATTCTTAACACGAGAGAAGTCAGGTTAATCTTCTTAATGTTCACTGTCAGATTACTGAAATCTCCAAACATTCCACTCAGTTTATAATTAAACAAGGAACATTTCCTAATACGCTTGGATTTGTAAACCATGTCTATTATTTTATGATGTATTCTGACATGTTCTGATCTGAGGAGTTTTTCCACCTTATGAGAGAAATAGGGGCCGGTGCAATGGCTCATGTCTGTCATCCCAGCACTTTGGGAGACCGAGAAAAGAGGATGGCCTGAGCCTACGGGTTCGAGACCAGCCTGGGCAACTTGGCAAGACCGCGTCTCTACAATAAATAAAAAAGTAGCTGGCATGGTGGCACGCACCTGTGGTTCCAGTGACTTGGAAGGCTGAGGTGGAAGGACCGCCTGAGCCCAGCAGACCGAGGCTGCGGTGGCCGTGAGTGTGCCACTGCACTCCAGCCTGGGCGACAGAAGAAAGAAAAAAGAAATCGAGCTCACATACCGTAAGATTCACATTAAGTTGTACATACAATTAAATGATTTTTAGTATATTCACAAGGTTGTACAACCATTACCACCATCTAATTCCAGAACATTTTCATCACCCCAGAAAGAAATCCCATGCCACATTAGACAGTAGTCCCTCTCGAATTCCCCTCCCCACAGCCTCCAGCAGCCAGTAACATACGTTCAGTCGCTCTTATTCTGGACACCGTCTATGAATGGATATCCCATATGTAGTCTTTGTGTCTGGCTTCTTTCACTTAGCATGATGTTTTCAAGGTTCATCCATAATATCGCCTATCACTGTACATCATTCCTTTTTTATTACTCAATAATATTCCACTGTATGGATATGTCACATTCCATGTATCCATTCATCAGTTAATGGATATTTGGGTTCTCCTTTTTGGCTGTTACGGATAATGCTACTGTGAACTTTCAAGTATAAATTTTTGAGTGGACATGTGTTTTAATTATCTTGAGTAAATTAGGTTTTCAAATTAAACTTATTATTTTAATAATAGTATGCATATCATGCTATTCTTCTAATTTCCACACTAAACCTACCCAAAGGCCTGGAAGGTTAGTTGCGTGGCAGGTTAGTTTTCATACCTGATTCATTCTTTGAACAATTATTTTCTTTTTTGGTTTTTTTGCTTTTTGAGTTGGAGTCTCACTCTGTTGCCCAGGCTGGAGTGCAGTGGCATGCTCATGGCCACCACAGCCTCCACCTGCTGGGTTCAGGCGATACTTCACCTCAGCCTTCCAAGTAGCTGGAACTACAGGTGCACGCCACCACACATGGCTAATTTTCTGATTTAATATAGAAACGAGGTCTCAACAATATTTTAAGTGCCTACTCTGTGCATAGTAGTGAACAAAACCCAGAAATCCCTGTATTAGCGAAATTTACTTTCTAGTTACCGCTTAGTTCATCTGCATGAAATAATAGAATTTATTAAGTTGAGGTATATGAAACTGGCAATAGTTGATCATTTCTATTTATTATGTGTGTGTGACTCCTACTTATTTTTATTTAATTAAATTATTTATTTTGAGTTAGAGTCTCATTCTTGTTGCCCAGGCTGGAGTTCAGTGGCACGCTCACAGCCACTGCAGCCTCAACCTGCTGGGCTTAGGTGATCCTTCCACCTCAGCCTTCCAAGTAGTTGGAACTACAGACACATGCCACCACGCCCAACTGTTTTTTGTGTGATTTATTGTAAAGACGTCTCACCAAGTTGCCTAGGCTGGCCCAAACCTCTGGGTTTAGGCAATCTTCTCGCCTCGGAATCCCAAAGTGCTGAGATTACAGGCTGAGCCACCGCACCCGACCTATTTATTTATTTTTTTAGACAGGGTCTTGCTCCATGGCCCAGGCTGAAGTGTGATCGTTTGATCATGGCTCACTGCAGCCCCAAATTCCTGTGCTCAAGTGATCCTCCCTCCGCCTCTGAGAGTAGCTGGGACTTGAGAGTAGCATGCGCCACTACACCCAGCTAAGTTTTTTTAATTATTTTTTTAGGAGATAGAGTCTCGCTGTGTAGCCTAGGCTGGTCTCCAACTCCTGGCCTTAAGTGACCCTCCCCCCTCGGCCTCCCAAGTTGATTATTTTCAATCACAAAAATGGCAACTTCATATTGGGAAGTTCAGCTTTCTACTAAACTAAATTTCTGTTGAAATGTTGTTTACCCTTTTTATGCAGGTTAGTTTTCCTAACTACTCACAACAATGAAATAACTATGTTGACTATGGTGTCAGTAACTTTAAAAAAAAAAAAAAATGAAGAACCGTGTTAACTATTGCTTGCTATTGTGCATATTAGGGGGTAGTTAGAAATGTCTAGAAAGAAAATTCAGCCTTAACACTTAAACACATTATTCTTCAATAGCAAAACAAAATGTGTTGGATGCTAAATGATGCCATGCTCAATTTAATCACGTTATATAATCATAAATTGATTACTATATTTAATAATCAAAATTTGATTCTTATATTTTTACCAAATGTTCCTTCTTGACAACTCACAGTAGTATTATCCACTACTGAATATTATTTGATGAGCGTTCTCATGACTCAGAAACAAAGTAAATAGTATTTCCAGAGAACCCTTGATTAAAAATGTGTTGATTTTACTTGCAGTCAAATGAATGATAAGATTAAAAAAACAACTTTTTCTTCCTTTTTATATGTAAAGGAGAAAGTTCAGAACTCAGATTATGGTGTCAAAAATAGGAGTTCAGGCCAGGCTCAGTGGCTCAGCCTATAATCCCAGCACTTTGGGAGGCTGAGGTGAGTGGATTGCCTGAGCCCACAGGTTCAAGACCAGCCCGGGAAACTTGGCAAGACCTCATCTCTACAATAAATCAAAAATTAGCCGGGCGTGGTAGCACGTGCCTGTAGCTCCAGCTACTTGGAAAGCTGAGGCGGAGGGATGGCTGGAGCCCAGCAGGTCGAGGCTGTGGTGGCCGGGAGCAGCCGCTGCACTCCAGTCTGGACAACAGAGTGAGACTCCAATGCAAAAAAAAAAAAAAATATATAATATATATATATATATATATATATATATATATATATATATATATGTATATATGAGTTCAAATTTCAGTGTTGCCACTTGGTTGCAAGATAGGGCTCAGAGAAATTAAAGTACATACGTCTCATTTTTTTCCACTGTAAATTTGGGATGATAATAAATAGCACTCTCTTTATAAGTAATTTGGGAGGAATGTGGAAATTCACCAAGATAGTCTATATGCTGGGTCATAAAACAAGTCTTAATAAATTGAGTCCAGCCGGGCTTGGTGGCTCAGCCTGTAATCCCGTGCCTTTGGGAGGCTGAGGTGAGTGGATTGCCTGAGCCCACGGGTTTGAGACCCACCTGGGCAACTTGGCAAGCCCTTATCTCTACAATAAATAAAAAAAAATTAGCCGGGCATGGTAGCGCGCACCTATGGTTCCAGCTACTTGGAAGGCTGAGGTGGAAGGATCACTGGAGTCCAGCAGGTCGAGGCTGCGGTGGCCGGGAGCGGCCATTGCACTCCAGTCTGAGCGACAGAGTGAGACTCCAACTCAAAAAAATTTTTTAAAAAAATACATTGAGTCCAAATGTGGTGGCTCACGCCTGCAATTGTAGCAGTTTGGGAGGGGGGTTGCTTGAGGGCAGGAGTTTACGACCAGCCTGGGCAACACAGCGAGACTCTGCATGTATATATAAAAGAAAATTTTTTTTTAAAGTTTCCCAAGTCATTGCATTATCCCACCTGCCTGAAATAGTCCCTGTCACACAGGTATTCCATAACTATGTTGAATGAGTGAATTACTATAACCCCGATGCCCAAATCCAACGTACCTGCGGAGTCTTGTTCATCTCACAGATGGCCTCCTGCCATTGTGGAACCTGCACATTCCTTAACAGCATTTCAGGGCTTACATTTCTAGTACAGGGTTTAGAGGAGAAAAGAAAGGAGATTAAATATTTCCACTGGACCTCACCTGCTTAGCGAATGAATTCCATGACGTCTTTGTCCAAGGACAACTCAGTGTGGAGTTGTTCTGGGCCTGCCCTGAGAGGCTTCCAGTTTTCTATTCTTTTCTACTAGTTCTGAGGAGGGAGGCTTCCAGTGCACACGGGAGAGATGTATAGAAGGACTGATGGAAATCATCAGGAAGGCAGTTTCCAAGAGGATGATTCCACGGGGTGAGTAAACGTCTGTCTCCCCAGTTCCTCCCAAGCAAGATCCTCCCAGGAGGCGCCCAAGAGTAAACAAAGGGAGTCCACACCTGAACAGACAGAAACTCCAGCAATGGGATGATGAGAATAACACTAGCCATCATTTATTCAGGGAAAACATATTCCAGGCACTGTGCTAAGTGTTTTATGGGTGGTTGTGTTTTGTTTTTTTTTTTTGGTCTTTTTTTCTTTTTAATTATTCAACACTGACATTCTATTTTCCAAAGTTCATCATTTTTACAAAACAAAGCAGAAGAAAAAGCAGGTGTCACAAACAGCAGAGAGTTTATAGGAATTTTTTTTTTTTTTTTTGGAGTTGGAGCTGGAGTCTCCTGCCGGGCTCCGGCGATCCTTCCGCCTCAGCCTTCCAAGTAGCCGGAACTACAGGCATGCACTGCCATGCCCAGCTAGTTTTGTATTTATGTATTGTAGCCACCGAGCCCGGCCTATAGTAAAATTTTTAAAAAGAATAGATATTCTTAGGAGGAGGCTGAAGACCTGTGTCTAGGTATTTTGCTTTGTGAATAACATTTCTCAAATACCAACAGAAAACAAATTAATAGGATTAGAGCAAGTTGAGATCTTCATCTAAAAGTGAGTAAGGGGGGTTGTACAGAATATTGTCACAATTATAAGAACGATGCAGAGAAAGAGATTTAGAGCTGTTCCCCCCCCGCATTGGATCCGTCATTTATCACATGGAAAATTGGCCTTGCAGTCTTTTCAGGGACTGGCCTTCCTGAATCTTTTGAACTCGGAAAAAGAAAGGAAAAAGTAACCAAATACCGTGTTCTCATATCTAATTTTAACTTCATGTGGCTCTTTACCTCATGTGTTCTCAAACTTAAAAAGTTAATACTAATCAGACCACAGTGGCTCACACCTGAATTCCAGAACTTTGGGAGGCTGAAGCAAGAGGATTGCTTGAGCCCAGAAGTTCGAGACCAGCCTGGACAACATAGCAAGACCTCGTCTCTACAAAAATATAAAAATATCAGCCACATGTGGTGGTACTTGCCCATACTTCCAGCTACTCAGGAGGCTGAGGTGGAAGGATGACCTGAGCCCAGGAGTCCAGGCTGCAGTAGCCGTGATCGTGTCACTGCACTTCAGCCTGGGTGACAGTGAGAGCCTGACTCACAAAGAAAAAAAAAGTAACAATAATCATCTTGTAAGTTAGCATAAAGAATTCTAACCCTAGAAAAATCACTGGAACTGGGTCAATGTGAAACTGATACACATTAAGCAGATCACAAATTATCTTGTTATCCTTTGGTTATGAGGACAAGTTTTCTTTTATTCATTATACATGGCAGTTTTTCTGATTTTATTTGGAGTTTCTTTTAGGGAGTCTGCAAAAGGAAACTCTCTACAGCTCCTGAAATGTTGATGCTAGCTGACAGGGTGGAGTCTAAGTGGCACATATGGGAATTGCACAGTAAGCACCCTACATAGGAAGCTTCGAGTTGTGAAATTTCAAAGATGCAAATGTTTGTTTGCATGTCCTATCACTTGCAAAGTTAGTTCACAGGTCTGGTGTCGCATTGTCATGCTTCTTCCACACAAGTGGTTGTGCTTTTGTGTACTTTACAGTACTGTTTGTCATTTTTTCTTTTTTTTTTTTCTTGAATTGGAGTCTCACTCTGTCGCCCAGACTGGAGTGCAGTGGCTGCTCCCGGCCACTGCAGCCTCGACCTGCTGGGCTCCGGCGATCCTTCCGCCTCAGCCTTCCGAGTAGCTGGAACTACAGGCGCGTGCTACCATGCCCGGCTCATTTTGATTTATTGTAGAGATGAGGTCTCGCCAAGTTGCCCAGGCGGGTCTCGAACCCATGGGCTCAAGCAATTCACTCACCTCAGCCTCCCAAAGGTGCGGGATTACAGGCTGAGCCACCGAGCCCGGCCTGCTTGTCATTTTTATGTATCATTTGTGTGAAAAGTATTCTAAACCTATACAATACAGTACTATATAACCAATTGTGTTAGTTGGGTACCTAGGCTAACTTTGTTGAACTTATGAACAAATTAGACTTACGAATGTGCTCTCAGAATGGAACTCGTTCGTATGTAGGGGACTTAATGGTATATGAAAAGGAATATTTATTCAGTCCAAAAGCATTTACTCAGCGCCTGCTGTGTTCCGGACCCTGTTCTAAGACCCTGTTTTAAGCCCTGGAGATACAGCGGACTCGAGAGAGACACAGTCCCTTGTGAACAAGATAATTTCAGATAGTGACAAATGACTTGAAGAAACTAAACCAGTTAAGGGGACAAAAAAGACTGGTAGAGCCAGCTAGGAGAGCAGTTGCCCTGGGTGGAGTAGTCACAGGCGGCTGCCTGAAGAGATGACATTTGAGCTGAGACTTTTAATGAGGAGGAGCCAGCCAGGCAAAGATCTGTGCCAAGAACATCCTGAGGCTGGAGCTGGGACCCCTTGGAAGACTCGAAGTATAGGAGGCAAAAAGAAGGGGAGAGTGCTGAAAAGGCAGAGGCTGAGGCCGGGCTCGGTGGCTCAGCCTGTCATCCCGCGCCTTTGGGAGGCTGAGGGGAGTGGACTGCCTGAGCCCGCGGGTTCGAGACCCACCTGGGCAACTTGGCGAGACCTCATCTCTACAGTAAACCAAAAAATAAGCCGGACGTGGTAGTGCACGCCTGTAGTTCCAGCTCCTTGGAAGGCTGAGGCGGAAGGATCGCCGGAGCCCGGCAGGTCGGTGGCCGGGAGTGGCCGCTGCCCTCCAGTCTGGGCGACAGAGTGAGACTCCAACTCAAAAAAATAAGTAAATAAATAAAAGGCAGAGGCTGAAGGTTAGAGACTGTGCACCGAGCGTGTGTTTCCTTCTAACTGCAGCAGGAAGGCTTTCAAGGGCTTTGAGCATTTCGTAGTGAGGAATTTACGTTTCGGATTTTGTGAAATTTTCAGCGTCCATGTGAGTGGTTTCCTGTTTTAAAAAGAATATTTTTTTGTAATACTCAAGCCTTTATCTTTAAAGTCTGTAGCTTCTGAGCAGAAAGGACTAAACTTGAGAAAGAGAGCCTGGGTGATCTGAAACCCTACTGATAGGATCTAGAGAAATGTAAACGACTCCTCCTCATCTTCCTACATGAATCTTAATGAGAAGGGTGGCCTTTGTGTCCTCAAGGTCCAGTGACCAGGTAGGAAGAGAGGTGGCAGGAGCAAGTCTCCCATCGTCACATAGCAGTCGTGTTTTTTATGCTTTTTCTGTATTTTCTAAAACTTCTCAGTGAACAGGCATGTGTTACTTCTGACAATTGGGAAAAGAAAAAAACATGTTTTGGTTTTTTTCCCTAACTTACTATGTTGAAAATTTCAAGACTATAGAAAAGTTGGGGAAATAGACTCTGACTAAAAAGAATCATGATCGTCATAATAAAAGTAGCTTAAATAATGGGGCAATGTATTATCTCACATAACGGGAAGTCGAGAGTGGGCTGTGGACGCCGGTTCCCTTCCGTTCTCTTGGCTGTGCCTCCTCTAGGGGTGGGATTGAGCCTCAGGCTGGTTCTTCCCCTTGGGGTTGGAAAATGGCTGCCGTCAGCACTGGAGCAAAATGTCCAGCTATGTGGTGACCGGTTGAGGTGTGAGTTCCTGAACAATCACCGGCTAGGGGACTGGGATCTTTCACCAATACACTCCACTCTTGAAGCTGAGGGGGGAGTCACCCTCTCCTGAAGCATCTAGCTTCATGGTGGGTGGGTCGGTGGGGGAAGTGAATACAGGCATCCCCTTGGGGTTTGGTGAGGTCAGAAGAAAGGAATCATGGGAGCTGGGAGGCAGCAAATGGTATGCAACCTCCACGCACCAAGCACTGGGGTAGGTGAGGTAAGTGTAAGAACTCCACAGTCCGGTGGAGGAGGCACGTGCCCAAATAAGCACAGTCTACAGTGTCCTGGGCTTGGGAGCCAGAAAGACACCGGTTTTTGAATCCCAGCTTTATCCCCTTCTAGCTGTGTGGTTGGGACACACTGGCAACACGAGGAGACTCGGCCTACAAAATGGAGATGATGCTTACTTGAGATGTTGTAGTGACAGCCTTATAAAACGTCTGTGCCTGTGATACACGGAAGGCACTCACTAGATAGTCTCTTCGATTTATTTTCTGCCCATGTACAAAGTCTACGGGACTGAAGTAAGGCAGCTCCTTATCTGCCTGCAGCATCAGAACAGGTTCTTGAGTCACAAGTTTGACAAGCTGCTTCTAGGGGACAATTGTGGGTCTTTGGTATCACATCGACCGACTTCTGTTAAGAGGCCTTGTTTTAACTCTGTCTCAATAAAAACAAGCAGACTGCTACACTGGACATTTTAAAGCTCAAAGCAACTTTGATTTTTTTCAAGGGTACCACCATGACCTAATTTCGAGCCTAACTCCTCTTGCACAGAAAGGAACAAATGTTTGATATTCATCTTCATTGTTTTCTGCGGGTTGGTTTCCTGTAATTTTTTTCCCTCTGTCTAGGGGAAGGGAATAAAGAAAACTTCCTTGTTAGACTACTACTGTAAGGAACATGTTTGAAAAAAAAGCACAGAGGACAAGAGCAGGTTTCTTATTCATATTATTACTAGGCTGGGCTCGGTGACTCAGCCGGTAATCCCAGCACTTTGGGAGGCCAAGGCGAGTGGATTGCCTGAGCCCGTGGGTTCGAGACCAGGCGGGCAACTTGGCGAGACCTCGTCTCTACAATAAATAACATAAAATAAAATTAGCCAGGCATGGTAGCACGTGCCCGTGGTTCCAGCTACTTGGAAGGCTGAGAAGGAAGCCTGGCCGGAGTCCAGTACGTCGATGCTGGGGTGATGTGAGTGGTCCACGGTTCTCCAGCCTGGGCAATGGAGTGAGACTCCGACTCAAAGAGAAAACATTATTACCAGCATAATCCAACTCCAGTGGACTTAGGAATAGTGTTGAAGTGCTGGATACTGTTCATTAACTTCACTGAAGTAACAGAAGTGCAAAATACCAGGAGAGGCAAATGGATCAGATGGAGAATTCGCCCTCAGAGAGCGTGCAGTCTAGGAGCAGGCAACCACACGCAATTTATGGAATCCCGGCTAGAAAGTGATTTAACTTCAGGCAATCAAAAGATTATTTCTGGAGTACGTGCAGAATTGGGAGAAGCCACTTCTTAGAGAAATTAAAGATGCTTAAAAAACAAGAAATATTAGCCAGGCTTGGTGGCTCAGCCTATAATCCCGCACTTTGGGAGGCCGAGGTGAGTGGATTGCCTGAGCCCGCGGGTTCGTGACCCACCTGGGAAACTTGGCGAGACCTCATCTCTACAATAAATCAAAGATTAGCCGGGCATGATGGCGCGTGCCTGTAATTGCGGCTGCTTGGAAGGCTGAGGCGGAAGGATCGCCGGAGCCCAGCAGGTGGAGGCTGCAGTGGCCGGGAGCAGCCACTGCACTCCAGTCTGGGCGTCAGAGTGAGACTCCAACTCAAAAAAAAAAAAAAACAAACAAAAAACAAAAACAAACAAAATAATTTTTTTTTAAAGTAAAGATGGGGTTTCACTATGTTACCCAGACTGGTCTCAAACTCCTGACTTCAAGCAATCCTCCCACCTCGGCCTCTCGAGGTACTGGGATTACAGACTTCTTTGGCCACCATGCCTGGCCAAAGAAGCTTTTAGTAAATAATAATAAATAAGAGATGATATCTCGGCCCAGTCTTGAAGCACTGGCAACATTTTAGACACACAAAAAAACCCTTCAGACACAAAGCTGGAAGGAGAACATTCCAGATAGAGGAATTAGTGTGAGCAAAGGGCAAATCACAGAGACAGGAGTGGGAGGAACATATGGGCGGCCAGGTGAGCAGTTTCACTTAGTCACAAGGGAGAGTGTCCTTATCTCCAGCACTCATGCACCACTTATCTGTTACTTTATTATTTTTTATTTTTATGTGTGTATGCCTCGTCTCCTAGACTACATGAAAAAAAAGCGTTGTACAAAAAAATATGCTTTTCTTTCTACATCATGTATCCTCATTGGTAAATAAATAAGCAACAGATATATCATGAGGTAAAGGAATTGGCTGACTCATTAAAGACAAAATAGAAAATGAAAATGAGCCGGGCTCGGTGGCTCAGCCTGTAATCCTGCGCCTTTGGGAGGCCGAGGTGAGTGGATTGCCTGAGCCCGTGGGTTCGAGACCCGCCTGGGCAACTTGGCGAGACCTCATCTCTCCAATAAATCAAAAAAATTAGCCGGGTGTGGTAGCGCGCGCCTGTAGTTCCAGCTACTTGGAAGGCTGAGGTGGAAGGATCACCGGAGCCTAGCAGGTCGAGGCTGCGGTGACCGGGAGTGGCCACTGCCCTCCAGTCTGGATGACAGAGTGAGACTCCAACTCAAAATAATAATAATAAATAATAATAATAATAATTTCTTTACACTGTGCATTTATCATTTTTAAATTTTTCAAAACTAAAAAACGAACCAAGAAAATAACTACCACCATTGATTACTACATGATTATTACAGAAAATAATTTTGTTGAATAGAGGAAAGTCTGTTTAAAAATGATCAGGGCCAGACATGGTGGCTGATACCTGTAATCCCAGCTCTTGGCTCAGGCAATCCTTCTGCCTCAGCCTCCCAAGTAGCTGGAACTGCAGGTATGCACCACCACGCCTGGTGACTTTTTTTTATTTATTGCAGAGAAAAGATCTGGACAAGTTGGGGCGATGTGATACCAGAGACCCACAATTGTTCAAGACCAACGCTGGTCTCAAACCCTTGGGCTCAGTCAATCCTCTCAAAGTGGCAGAATTGCAGGCGGGAGCCACCATGCTGGCTGAAAAGTCAATTTTTTTTTTTTTTTTTGAGTTGGAGTCTCACTCGGTTGCCCAGACTGGAGTGCAGTGGCCGCTTCCGGCCACCGCAGCCTCGCCTGCTGGGCTCCGGCGATCCTTCCGCCTCAGCTTTCCAAGTTGCCGGAATTACAGGCATGCGCTACCACGCCCGGCTGATTTTTTTTTTTATTTATTATTGTAGAGATGAGGTCTCGCTGCCCAGGCGGGTCTCGAACCCGCGGGCTCAGGCAATCCACTCACCTCAGCCTCCCAAAGGCGTGGGATTACAGGCTGAGCCACTGAGCCCAGCTGAAAAGTCAATATTTTAATGAGCTAGAATGCATTCTATCTTGTTTTTCCCCACACTTACAATTTTTAAAATATTATTTTTATTATTATTTTAAGAGATGAGTTCTCACCATTTTGCCCAGACTGGTGTCAAACTCCTGGGCTCAGGCAATCCTCTCTCCTCTGCCTCCCAAAGTGCTGGGATTACAGTCATGAGCTACCACAGCCAGCAACTGCTTGCTTTTTATTATTACCATGCACTGTCAACTCCAAGCAAGGTCAGTGATAAATCATCCTCCCCTGGAAAAATGATTTATTGGTCTAAGTTTACACAATTGCTGCAGTTATTGTAGAATTGTAATAATATTTGTAAGTTTCAAACGAACACATTTTAATTACTTATCTTAAAAAGCATTTTACTTTACATGGAAGTTAATTCAAATAACTCAGAGAGTTGACCCCTGACTGATATATATGGACACAACTATTCATGTTCTTTGGGAGAATAAGCGTGTAAAGGAAGTTGAGCTTCCTGGAGTGTAGATATTTCTGCATTTAAGTGTTTGAATAATAGATTCCAAACAAACAAGGATGTACTGTGATTGTTAAGACAAAAACACACGTTTCTTCAATTCCGTCATTTTACGTAATCATTGGAATGTTTTATTGGTGTGTAAACTTTTTTTTTTTTTTTTTAGTGGAGTCTCACTCCGTTGCCCAGGCTGGAGTGCAGTGGCATGCTCCTGGCCACCGCAGCCTCGACCTGCTGGGCTCCAGCGATGCTTCCGCCTCACCCTTCCAAGTAGCTGGAACTACCTGTGTGCGCCACCACGCCCGGCTCATTTTTTGATTTATTGTAGAGATGAGGTCTCGCCAAGTTGCCCAGGCGGGTCTCGAACCCGTGGGCTCAGGCAGTCCTCTCACCTTGGCCTCCCAAAGTGCTGGAATTACAGGCTGAGCCATCCAGCCCGGCCAACTTTTTTTTTTTTGAGTTGGAGTCTCACTCTGTCACCCAGGTTGGAGTGCAGTGGCATGCTCACGGCCACCACAGCCTCCACCTTCTGCCTCAGCCTTCCAAGTGGCTGGAACTACAGGTATGTGCCACCATGCCTGGCTAATTTTTCAATTTGTTATAGAGATGAGGTCTCGCCAAGTTGCCCAAGCTGGTATCGAACCCCTGGGCTCAGGCAATCCTCTCGTGTGTGTAAACTTTAAAGCATGAAAACAGTGAAAACTGTGAGGTGTAATATCTTATTTGCTAAATGCAAATGTTAGTTCATACCTAAAATATTTTACTGAACATTTATCACTTAAAATTTTTTTCAAAACTAAAAAAGGAATCAAGAAAATAATGACCACTGCTGATTACTGCATGATGATTGCAGAAAACAGTTTTGTTGAATAGAGGAAAGTTTGTTTAAAAATGATCAGGAAAGAACAAATCATGAATTTCGCAGCAACCTGGATGGAATTGGAGTCTCTAATACTGCGTGATCTCCCACTGAAACAAAGATCTGAGCATCACATGTTCTCACTCATAAGTGGACCTTGAACATCTATCGTAACACTATAAGAAAAGGATTGACAGTGGCAGGAAACTATAGAGGGGTAGGGAGGGGAGGGAGGTGGGATTACCGGTAGTCAATATCTGTCTGGGGACGGCGGGGGGCCACACTTCATCAAAAAGGGAACCTGCACGGTGCATATTTGTATACCTAACCCTTAACTGTACCCCACAACGTTAAAATAAAAAATATATATTAAAAAGAAAATGGCCGGGCTCGGTGGCTCAGCCTGTCATCCCGCGCTTGGGAGGCCGAGGTGAGTGGATCGCCTGAGCCCGCGGGTTTGAGACCCACCCGGGCAACTTGGTGAGACCTCATCTCTACAATGAATCAAAAAATCAGCCGGGCGTGGTAGCGCACGCCTGTAGTTCCGACTGCTTGGAAGGCTGAGGCGGAAGGATCGCCGGAGCCCAGCAGGTCGAGGCTGCGGTGGCCGGGAGCGGCCCCTGCACTCCAGTCTGGGCGACAGAGTGAGACTCCGACTCAAAAAGAAAAAGCTAAAGATAAAAAATGAAGCATAGAAACCATAAGTAGTTCATTTTTTTGGCCAGACGTGGTGGCTCACACCTGTAATCCCAGCATTTTGGGAGGCTGAGGTGGAAGGATCATTTGAGGTTAGGAGTTGGCGTTCGAGATAAATAATTCATTTTAATTTAAACTACATAATTTGTGTGCACTTGCCAATAGTTTGATGTAGGATCCAGTCCTTTTCTTCTGAGTATGGATTTTTCTCATTATTTTAATCACTGGTTTTTATTTGTATTTTTCCCCATAAACTGTCTATGATTTCCACTTTTTGTTTCTTGATAGCAGAGTGAAAAAAATTAAAGGTAGTCGGGAAGCAACCTAAATTTTTTTTTTGGTGGAGGAGAAACTTTCTGCCCTTCTGGGTTTTTTTCCTTCCAATCTTTTATAGCTGTTTCTACCATATCTAATTTGACAACAAGTTTTTTTTAAAGCAACATAATTATGAGTCTTTTAACAATTAACATATTGGAAGGATTTGTTTTCAATATTGACTCAGGTAGCTCTTTAAATATGGGTATGTCTTGGTTTTTTCATTAAAATATCAGTTATTACTTTAGCGTCACTATTTTCAATTTGGTTTTCCTTTAACCACCATATGGTTTCTGTGATGCTTATTTGGGTCAGTAGGATTTTGAGGTTATAATTTCCAAGGAACTGGACTTTGAGATGTGTATGGTCTAATATTGTAATAGAATTCTCCTATATTTGTATTACCAAATCAGACATTTGTATAATTTCTTAAAAATATACTTGCACGCCAGGCACAGTGGCTCAAGCCTGTAACCCCAGCACTTTGGGAGGTGGAGGTGGGAGAATTGCCTAAGCCCAGGGGTTCGAGACCAGCCTGGGCAACTTGGTGAGACCTCGTCTCTATAATAAATAAAAAAATTAGCTGGGTGTGATAGCGTGTGCCTGTAGTTCCAGATACTTGGAAAGCTGAGGTGGAAGGATCGCCTGAGTACAGAAGTTGAGGCTGCGGTGGCCATGAGTGTGCCACTGCACTCCAACCTGGGCGACAGAGTGAGACTCCAACTCAAAAAAAAAAGTGAAAAATGGTAAACTTTATGTTATATATATTTTACTACCCTAAAAAAGTATCTAGAACTTTGGTATGCTTTTAAAATGTTAATTATAAAATATCTCAATATTCATACAAGTTTTAAAAAAAAATTAGGACCAATCATTTATGTATCCACTTCTAAGCAGATATTAACGCTTGCCAGGAGTATGTCAGAACTCTTTTTTTTTTTTTTTAATGAAATGGGGTCTTGTTATGTTGCCCAATTTGATCTTGAATTCCTGGATTCAAATGATCCTCCCACCTCCGCCTGTCAAAGTGCTGGGATTACAGGCATGAACCACTGCACCAGGCCTTATGGCTTTATTTTTCATGAGTAAACCTTTGATCCATTTGAAATTTTAGTGCACAGTGTAAGGTAGGAATCTACCTTTTCTTCCAAATTGCTACCTGTGTTAATAGATAACTTTTTCCCTTTTGAATTGCATTGTTACACCCAAATTGTCATAACTATTTAGTTTTCTTCTAGAATTTTTATTATTTTCATTGATATGCATCTTCATTTACCAATATCATATTCTTTTTTGCAATATCATATTCTTCATAAATTATTATATTTATATTTTAATTTCGATTAGGTCTAGATGCCCTCCTTATACTCCTTCCAGAATCTTTTTTTTTTTTTTTTTTTTTTTGAGTTGGAGTCTCACTCCGTCACCCAGACTGGAGTGCAGTGGCCACTCCCGACCACCGCAGCCTCGACCTGCTGGGCTCTGGCGATCCTTCCGCCTCAGCCTTCCGAGTAGTTGGAACTACAGGCACGCGCTACCACGCCCAGCTAATTTTTGATTTATTGTAGAGATGAGGTCTCGCCGAGTTGCCCAGGCGAGTCTCGAACCCGCGGACTCAGGCAATCCACTCACCTCGGCCTCCCAAATTGCTGGGATTACAGGCTGAGCCACCGAACCTGGCTTCCTTTCAGAATCTTAAGACTATTCTTGCTTGCTTATCATTTCATAAAAACACTACAGTTCTTTCCCACAAATATTGTATTAACGTATTCATTAATAATTGTGTTAATTAGAAGTGACCCTAGAAAGAGTTGAGAGCATGACCAGTGGGTTGTTTCTCTCGAAACCTTGGTTCTTGGCCAGGCACAGTGACTCAAACCTTTAACCCCAGCACTTTGGGAGGCCGAGGTGAGAGGATTGCCTGAGCCCGCGGGTTCGAGACCCGCCTGGGCAACTTGGTGAGACCTGGATCTCTACGATAAATCAAAAAATCAGCCAGGCGTGGGTGCACACGCCTTGTAGTTCCAGCTACTGGGAAGACTGAGGCGGAAGGATCGCCTGTGTCCGGCAGGGAGAGACTGCAGTGACTGCGAGTGTGCCACTGCCCTCCAGCCCAGGCAACAGAGACGTCAACTCAGAATAAAAAAAACAGAAAGCAAACCTTGGTTCTCACCGCATTCTCTTTTTACCTGATCACATGGACAGCTGGGTTAAGCGAGTTGCAGGGCCTCTGCAATACAGTCCAGGGTACTAGAGACAGTGTCCGTGACTGACATCTGATGCACTCCCAAGCCCTCACTGGATTCTCCTTCTGATAGCAAGCCCCTGGCCTCAACGTGTTCCTTTCTCTCCCCCCGCCCGTCGCCCACCCCGTTAGATGTTCTCACCTCCTCTGGGGTCGGGATTCTCTGCTTCCCCCTTAGAACTTGGCTGCATGCTGAGGACAGCCCGGGCCCCAGCACTATGGGTCAAATTGTGTCCTCTCAAAAGATATGTTGGAAAAACAAAGACGTGATGAATTCCTGACCGCCAGTACCCTGGAACGTGGCCTCATCTGGAAATAGGGTTAGATGAAGCTGGCCACAGTACCACCACCCTGCAGTCCCAGCTACCCAGGAGGGTAAGGCAGGAGGATCCTTTAGCCCAGGGGTTCAAGGCTATTGTGTGCTATAATCATGCCTGTGACTAGCCACTGCACTCCAGCCTGGGAAACATAGCGAGACCCGTCTCTTAAAAATAAAATTAACCGGGCTCGGTGGCTCAGCCTGTCATCCCGCGCCTGGGGAGGCTGAGGTGAGCGGATGGCCTGAGCCCGCGGGTTCGAGACCCGCCTGGGCAGCGAGACCTCATCTCTACAATAAACCGAAAATTAGCCGGGTGTAGCAGCGCCCACCTGTAATTCCGGCCACTCGGAAGGCTGAGGCGGAAGGATCGCCGGAGCCCGGCAGGTCGAGGCCGCGGGGGCCGGGAGCGGCCGCTGCACTCCAGTCCGGGCGACGGGGTGAGACTCCAACTCAAAAAAAGAGAAAGAGATGAATTGCAGGGTGGGGAGCATGAAGTCTGGCACAGGCACAGAAAACAGGAGGCCACGTTTCCGAATGAACGCTTTGTTCATGTGGGTCGGCCATCCCGACCTGACTTGCACAATTTAGCAACTTTTCACTGCAGAGGACAATTCCACAGCCTAGAAGCAACCTTTGGGAAGAACGGTCACGCTGACTTCACCCCAGGTTTTTGTCTTTTTGAGTTGGGGTCTCACTCTGTCGCCTAGGCTGGAGTGTGATGGCACAAGCACAGCTCACCGCAGCCTCCGCCTCCTGGGCCCAGGGGATCCTTGAACCTCAGCCTCCTGAGTAGCTGGGACTACAGGTGCACACCTCCACGCCCGGCTACTTCTTTTTTCTTGCCTTTGGTAGAGATGAGGTCTTGCTGGGTTGCCCAAGTTGATCCTGAACTCCTGGGCTCAAGCAATCCTCCTGCTTCGGCACTCCAAAGTGCTGGGATCATAGGTGTGAGCCACTGCACCCAGCCGCCCAGTTTCTTAATTTATGGAAAGGTTAGCTTCTCTGAGACCTCTGCATTCTCTCCTTTTGGTGTTTGGATGGGATTAAGACAGTCATTCCTGGGTAGAGGCAACTCAGCGTGGGCCAGGAGGAAGGAAGGCAGTCAGCTACTGTCAGCCAGCTGCAAATGAAACGCAGATTTCGTGGGGAGGGTAGGGGAGGGTGGCTGTGTTGGTAGGTCATGTCCTTAGAAATTCAGACTCATGAACCAGAGCCACAGACTCATCCCTCTTTCTTCCTCCTAGATGAAAAAGAATCAATTTAGCACGTCCAGTTTCTCTGGTCCTGCCTCAGAGTTGCTAAAAGTAGAGACACCACATCTTCCCCTCAACTTGGGGACTTGTCTTAGCTGTTCACCGTTTTGTTTTGTTTTTCTTGAGTCGGAGTCTCACTCTGTCGCCCAGACTGGAGTGCAGCGGCCGCTCCCGGCCACCGCAGCCTCGACCTGCCGGGCTCCGGTGATCCTTCCACCTCAGCCTTCCGAGTAGCCAGAACCACAGGCGTGCGCTACTACACCCGGCTAATTTTTGATTTATCGTAGAGATGAGGTCTCGCTGCCCAGGCGGGTCTCGAACCCGAGGGCTCAGGCGATCCACTCACCTCAGCCTCCCAAAGGTGCGGGATTACAGGCTGAGCCACCGAGCCTGGCTTGGGGAAAGATTTAATGAGAAAATATTTGACTCTGTCCTCTGTCCATTTTTGAATAATAAAAAAAGTACACTACTTCTCTCAAATAAATTGAATGGATGGAATATACATATATATGATTTTTTAAATAGTTGATATAATTTAGGGTTTTTTGTTGTTGTTGTTGTTGTTGGAGTCTTACTCTGTCGCCCAAGCTGGAGTACAGTGGCATGCTCACGACCAGTGCCAACTTGCTGGGCTCCGGCGATCCTTCTGCCTCAGCCTTCCAGGTAGCCAGAATTACAGGAACACACTGCCACGCCTGGCTAATTTTTGATGTATTGTAGAGACAAGGTCTTGCCAAGTTGCCTGGGCTGGTCTTGAACCTGTGGGCTCAGGCAATCCACGCTCCTCCGCCTCCCAAAGTGCTGGGATTACAGGCTGAGCCACCAAGCCTGGCCAATTTGGGTAGTTTTTCATTTTGGGGGTTTTTTTTTTGAGTCGGAGTCTCACTCCTGTCGCCCAGGCTGGAGTGCAGTGGCACGCTCACGGCCACCACAGCCTTGAACTACTGGGCTCAGGCAATCTCTCCGCCTCAGCCTTCCAAGTAGCTGGAACTACAGGCACATGCCACCATGCCCGGCTCATTTTTGTTGTTGTTGATGTTGATTTTTTGATTTACTGTAGAGCTGAGGTCTCACCAAGTTGCCCAGGCTGGTCTTGAACCCGTGGGCTCAGGTAATCCTTTCAACTCGGCCTCCCAAAGTGCTGGGATTATAGGCGTGAGCCACCACGGCTGGCCTAGGTATTTTTTAAAAGGCCATTTTATAAATTAATAAAACCCAGATATTCAAATATTATTTCTTTCTTTCTATTATTTAAAGGGCTTATTTGGAGACAAAATTGCCCAAAGAAAAACAAGAAAAAGAAAACACTAATGGATTTATTCACTGATTTTGGTAGAATTTTAAGTAGTTTTTCTTCTTCTTGTTTGGAGTATATGTTGAATAATCATAATGCAGTAATTAGATACAAATATTTTTCTGTAAAATTAGATATAACCAATCTTTGTTACTGTTTTGAAAAGGTCAGTTTCTGTTAGTATGGTGCTTCAGCTATTTGTAACATTTATGTAACTTTCTCAAAACTCGAATGCTTGTATCTTGCCTTCAGTTTAAAGGCTCAGTTAAACTAGACTGGAAACAAGGCAAAGGTTACAGCATGAAAGTCAATATTTAGATTGCCTCTGAAAATAACCCCTCCAGGGTGAGCTCAGTGGCTCAGCCTGTAATCCCAGCGCTTTGGGAGGCCGAGGTGAGTGGATTGCCTGAGCCCGTGGGTTCGAGACCCACCTGGGCAACTTGGCGAGACCCTACAATAAATAAAAAAATTAGCTGGGTGTGGTAGCGCGCACCTGTAGTTCCAGCTACTTGGAAGGCTGAGGCGGAAGGATAGCCAGAGCCCAGCGGGTCGTGGCTGCGGTGGCCGGGAGCGTGCCACTGCTCTCCAGTCTGGGTGACAGTGAGACTCCAACTAAAAAAAAAAAAAAAAACAATTATTATTGGCCAGATGCAGTGACTCACGCCTGTAATGTGCCGCTTTGGGAGGCCGAGGTAAGAGGATGGCCTGAGCTCACAGGTTCGAGAACACCCTAGGCAACTTGGCAAGACCTCGTCTCTACAATAAATCAGAAAATTACCTGGGAGTGGTGGTGTGCGCCTGTAGTTCCACCTACTCGAGAGGCTGGGACAGAAGGATTGCCTAAGCCCAGCAAGTCAAGGCTGTGGTAGCGTGAGTGTGCCACCATTCTCCAGCCTGGAGGACAGAGTGAGACTCAAATAAAAAAATCATTATTGTTGGATTTCATTCAGCAGCATCTATTTTGTAGATAACGACTCAGGTGTAGAATTATATTTTCTGCCTAAAGTAACATG